>CM017578.2:13975286-15240286 GCA_007844105.2 Rhamnella rubrinervis
ATCAAACACAAAGCCTCATCACCAAGACTACCATACCACCCTGCACTTGTTTTAATGTCTCCTCTAAGCGTTGGGGTACTGGCCTGAAACTTGGCTGCGCTGAGCTTTGGACTTTCATGGCCACCCACGGTGACTTGTCCCTCAACTCACCCTCCACCGGTAATCTTATTGTAAGTTTATTCATCATTAATTTGCATTAAATTAAGATTGAAACCTTTTGATGACCATGTTAATTTAGTATTAATTGATTCATGTTATAGATTTATAAGTCTTTTCTTTTCAAAGACATTTTAACTTTTTCCTACGTACGTGCGTGAAAATAGTTTCACGTGATCAGGCAACACATAGTTTGTGCTGCTTTGAAATTCTTCATTTTCTTTCGTTCATGCATTAATTTGTCTATTGGAAAAATCTTTATATTGTTGAGTTTTGAAAATTCATCATCGATTTTAGAATTGTCAAATTTTATGATCGATTAAAAAAGTAGAGCGTTTGATAAATTTTGAAACTATAAGGAAGACATCTAATTATTTGGAATATGCAGTATTAATTATTTATTTTGGTATATATATGTAGTAATTTAAACATGGTTTCTGTTGTCATCACAGCGAAAGAAGAAACTTAGTGGCCAGCGAAAGAGAGAAGAGCTTGAAAGAGAGGTATGGGGCATTAATTTTTTCTTCTTTAGAGTAAACAGCATGTATGAAATTAATAGCTAACCCAGGCAATATACATACATATATATATATATATATTGTGATAACGTTAGGGTGATGGGTTTCCCCATCTATAAGGATTCTGCAATAGATGTTGTACATGCATATGTTTTTATAAGAAATAGTGATCAATACTGAAGTTTGAGAATAATATGAAAAAAGGTGGAAACTTATTTACTTATCACTTTTTTCCAGCACCAAGGACTAGAGTCCCATGATATATTTGTAATGATAATGAAAATGTTTGGGGTTTCATTTAATTGACTAAGATATATATTACCCTGACATAATATATATGTAGATATATATGTGTGTGTGTCGACTGGCTTCAGACAGTACGATACTTTCTTGTTTCCTAGCATAATTGATCAGTGTGTCATTATGAAATTATGATTTGGATACAATTTAAAATTGCCTAGAAAAACCAGGCATTAGCTAATTAAAAGTTTGAAGTTGCAGTGACATATTTATTTCGAAAAGAGTAATGCTATATTGATGATCAAACTTTATTTGTCAAATTAGATTTAGAATTTAGCGCGCGCGCGCGCGCACACACACACACACACACACACATATATATATATATATATATATATATGAAAACAAGTGGGATTCTATATACTCTTATATATAGACAAATAGAACACCATTTTATTTCTTTTTTTTTGGTAAAATAAGTTAGTGATTGTACTATTATTGCTTTGAATTCAATTTCTGGTCCTTCAAATATATCATCCACTAAAGAGAGAATTTATGCTTGATTCGTAAATATGTTCTTCGTTTATTTTAAAGAGAATACTTGACTGCCACATTGAAAACTTTATATATGCCTTCTTTTATAATAAGAAAGAGTGCAAAGTACAACTATCTCGTATTGTAAAAGTTAGACCAACCCCCATTATGTATGTTGTTACCACTCTTTTTGTATAGACAATAATCTTTGCACCTTTCCATTATATTCGTTTACAAAAGTTATGATTTGAGTATTAATAAGCCCCATTATCATCTTAAATATACTCAACCTTACTTAATGCGTTAAGTGGAGGGAAATCTGTTAGGAGTATGAGTCAGTTGCTCTAGACTCCTACCTGATTATAAAATTAAAGTAGCAAAAAAGCCCTATCCACTAATAAAGTTCTGGCTGATGAGATTTATATTAGTTATTTTTTATTCCTAAAAAAAACACAGTCCTTGTGCCTTTAGAAGTGATATTGGCAATGAGATTGAGATAGTTTCATAAGTTTTTCTTCCATGCATATATGATTCGTCAATGTAATTAAAGAGTTAGTTGAAAATCTTTCATATATTTTTAAAATTGAAAATCTGTGTTTTCTAATAATTAGCATATGATTAGAAAGTTAAAGTTTACGGTTTGATAGATAAATAGGAAAAGAATATATAAGAAAAATTCATGAAAGTAAGTTAGAAAAAAACAAAAGTTAATTAACAAGTGTTTTTACATGTATGTATCTACGTTTAGGTGTCTATGCTTCAGAAAATGCTGAATCAAGAAGAAAAAGTGCGTCAAGTTTTGGATCATGTCCATAATCGACACAATAAAGGGTCTGCTCTCAGCATCCCAAATTTCCTTCCTCCCAAGGTACATTAGATCTTCTCGTGTTGCATGAAAATGGAGGTTTTCATAAAATATATGAAGCTTCTGTATGATGCAGATGAAGGAACTCCTGGCAGAATTGGCTATGGTTGAAGGTGAAATAGCAAGACTTGAAAGCCAGATCAGTCAACTTCAGCTTGGATTGAAACGTGAACAAGAAGCAACAAAGGAATCAAAACCTAGACAATGGCCGTCACATGGCACACCATACAACCCCGTTAGCCGTTCATCATCATCATCCGTACATTTTTCATTTCCAAGCCCCATGAACAATGTTGTCCATGAGAGGATGACATTTGAAACCAAGGCATTGCATTTTATAAGCAAAGCTATAAAAGGTGATTATAATCTTACTGATTTTAGTCTAGATGAGAAAAAGGGAAACTTGAGAGGATTTGGTGGTGACCAGAAAGAAAATAATAATTACTTCAATGAAGACAAGTTTCAAGACAAAGTAGTTCCAAGAAAAAGTGGAATCTTGAAGCCTGCACCCTCACCCTTGAGAGATCCAAGAAATCCATCACCCAAGGTTATGTCCAAGTTTTTTTTTTTTTTCTCTTTCTCTGTAGTGCCATTTAATTCTTAGCAATGAAACTTTCATTACTAATTTTGATCTCCAATGCTTAATTTTCTTTCAGCCAAGAGAACGTAATCAGGGAATTCCAGCAGACCTCACACCAAAATCTGTATCTGTTACAGTTAATCCAGAAGAGAACATTCAAAACCTGCAACCAAACAAGCTGTCCGAGGAAATTCTCAAGTGTCTGAATTTCATTTACATTAGGCTTCTAAGAACAACAAGAGCAATGGAACTAGAAAAGTCTGGCCCCATTTCTAGGTCTGCCTACTCTTCTATAAGTTCAAGAAGCTTCAGGTCTGAGACTCCAATAAACTCAAAGTCTAGCCTTATGTTACAGAAGGAATCAAGGCAACAAGACCCATATGGGATTTTCAATGTGGAAGAGTCCATTCCAAGGGACATTGGCCCTTATAAGAACTTGGTTATTTTCACATCAAGCTCTATGGACCCCAAGTGCATCTCAACCACCAACTCTGTCCCTCTGATAAGAAGGCTAAGGTACGTCGCAAAGTCCCACAAAAGAGTGTTCCAAAATACGGACTCAATATCTTACATTTTCGTTTCATATAAAAAGAAAACTTTATATAGGAAATTCACATTCTTTGGTGTCTTGTCGGATGATGATTTCATTTCCATAATAGTGTTAATGTGTTTGTGAATAACAGGGTGCTGATGAACAGTCTTCACACAGTGGATTTGAGATCCTTGACAAACCAACAGAAATTAGCATTCTGGATCAACACATACAATGCTTGTATCATGCATGTATAATCATGACACAAAAAACCCATATCCTTAATTCCCTTCCTTTTACAATCCTTTAGTATTGACTCACCCCTAATTTATCTAATTTCTCATAATAATTAACATTCTCATATTTTATTGGTATGTGTCTTTTCAGGGATTTCTTCAATATGGAGTTCCATCGACGCCAGAAAAATTACTCAATTTGATGAATAGGGTATTTACATTCTAGTAGTACTGAAACCATCAAATCTACATACAAATCTACATTTATACATATATAACAAACGTATATATGTATACAGTAATCATCCATTGGATAACAAAGTAATTTCTCATTCAGTTTCTAAACTCCAATTATATATATTAGGCAACTCTCAATATAGGAGGCAACATCATAAATGCCCAAGCCATAGAACACTACATTCTGAGAAAGCCAACATCTACCAACATGAAAGAGGTAAAAATGTGACTCATGCACTTTGGTGTCTCCAAATGACACTCAGGTTTAGGTATCTTTATCACATGCACATTTTTCTGACAGGCATATAGGAAAGCAGACAGAGATGATAAAGAAGCCATTGTTCGCGAACTTTATGGGCTGGAATCAATGGACCCTAATGTCACATTTGCGCTGTGTTGTGGAACTCGTTCTTCACCCGCGGTAAGACACGCACTTTGAACCCATTTCCATCATCTCCTTTTTGAAGTTCATTTTGCTCCATGAAATGCATGCATGCATGCTCTAAAAGCCCTAACATTAAAACCATGCACGTACTTGCAGGTGAGAATATACACAGCTGAAGGTGTCGTAGCCGAGTTGGAGAAATCAAAACTGGAGTACCTGCAAGCTTCCATTGTAGTCACTGGCACAAGAAGGATAGCAATACCAGAACTTGTGCTCCGAAACATGCTCGATTTTGCACTAGACAGAGATTCATTGGTTGAGTGGGTGTGCCACCAATTGCCGACATCTGGGTCGCTTAGAAAGTCAATGGTTGACTGCTTCAGAGGCCACAGTGGTGGTGGAAAGTTGTCAACCACAGTCGACAAAATACCTTATGATTTTGAGTTCCAGTACCTATTGGCCATCTAAAGTGGGCTTTAGGCTATTGCTTAAATTTTTCTTTTTATTTTTGGTTTTATTAATTCCCTATCATATAATAAAGGAAAAACATAAAGTCATCCAATTTTCTTTTTCTTCAAATTATACTTATTAAATGAGAAGAAAAAAAGAAAAAGATAAAGAGGTTGAAGTAAGATGAATAGAATCTGAATGTGCATGAGATTTTTTAGTGCACTATTGTAATCCACTATAAGCTTGCTTTGGGCCCAATGAAGAAACCTGCTTTTGCAAACTTTTTTTATGACTTAGTTGGAAAAATGATGTGGTTTGGTATTTGGGTAATGGAATCAAATTCAATATTCACTAACCATCACCACCCACTCCGAATCACTATGGTACCATTAAAATTTTGAAAAGAAGTTAACAGTAATAAATAGTTTATTTGGTGATTGAGTCTAAA
Organism: Rhamnella rubrinervis; assembly: GCA_007844105.2. Lineage (NCBI taxonomy): Eukaryota > Viridiplantae > Streptophyta > Magnoliopsida > Rosales > Rhamnaceae > Rhamnella > Rhamnella rubrinervis. Next base: position 13,980,468 of record CM017578.2, read on the forward strand.
ATAAGCTCCTGTAGGGTTGATCTCTAGAATAATTGATTTCAGAAAAGAAAAAGCAATGGACCATAATTAATACTTGCAAATAAAAAATGAATATTTTTTTTTTTAATCATAATCGGTATAATATATCCCTATTGATTAAAAAATAAGCATAATTAACAAAGTTGACAAATCACTTATATATAATTAATAAACACATGCTAAATAAAATAATAGGGTTGCAATAGTGCAGAAATGGTGCTTTGGAATTACTGCACAAAAGTCACAAAGTGGGTACAATAGACGGACAAAGACAAAGCTGAAAAATACAGAGGTCAAAGAGGGACAGTCAGAGAAAGGGTCCCACCAATGGCATGCAGCTAATATATATTAATTTAGGCAATCAATACAATTCCTACTTGTGCTGTCAATTTGCTTACAATACGGCGGCCTTACGACACTTGTCGTGTCTCTAAATGGCGCGTACTCCAAACCTCCTCTATATCACCAATTCAGTTTTCTACTGCCTTTCAAATCCGCATTAAACATTTCTTAAAAAAAGAAATAAAAATTGATGAGCCTTGCAAATGTTCCTCCGCTCTCTGCCACTTTTTCCCTCTCTTTTTTTCTTTTCTTCTTCTCCATCTCCCTCTCTCTTCAGTCTTCCGTTGCTTGCCTGAAACACTCTCCTACTTTTGATGGACATCACAATGTGAGATGACTTCTTCTCCTCTTCTTTCGGACTAAAACCTCTCACTGTGGAGTGTCGACTCCAGTATTTTCCGCTCAGTTTTTGGTTTTGCATGAGGTACCTTTTCTCTACTTTGTTTAACCAAAATCTTCTTCTTTATTATTATGATTTTTTACATTAATTAGTTACTTTTAATCTGTAATTCCCATAATTATGTTGCATATCTCCTTTATTTTGTTGAAATTTTGATTATCTGCTTCCTGGGTTATTGTGGATGCTCATCTTCAACCAAAATTTGTTAGTGAATTTTGGCTAATACTTTTTGTTTCTTGCTGGGTTGGGTTTGAATGTGCCACATGTTTGCACGATTGTGGTTGACTGTTACTGTTTTGGTGTAATGTTTTCATGTGCTGGTAAGAGTGTGAAACATGCATGTAACTTGGGACATTCTGAGGGCTTCTTTGATTGCCCATTTCGAGCCCTGTGAGTTGCTTAATATTTGATGGTGATAGGATCTCAAACCACCAATCAACTGTGAAATTTTGATTGGGAGCATAACTATGAAGGTTGTTTTGGTGAATTTGAATTTTGAAGTAGAAGTGATATTTAACAATGCCGTCCTTTTTACCTTATTATTGTTTTACTTGCATAATCTTAAGTGTAATACATCATTTCAACTCATTGTTGAATGCCTATCGAACGTGACCTGGATATATTCTTCTATAAAGTTCTAATTTTGCTTCATACTTCATGTCATATCTATCTTTTGGAATTTCATGCTTAGGGTTTATAGGCAGTCAGGTAGAGTGCAAATTCAACATGACTCTGGATAATCATAGGAACAAGCTGCCTTCGAATGGGATTCCAAACATGTTTACCTGCAAACCTTATCAGGTATGCATATTTTTCATACTAGTCAGTTAAAATTTTGTATCATGTTTAGCCAATGGCATCATATCAGTGATTTACAGTGATTGCCAAGACATTAGTGTTATTTGTTGAGAAGAAGGTCTTATTCTTGACTTTATCTATCATATATTGATGATGTACAATCATATTCTTTCAATAAATTTTTTAACTCTCATCTTGAAAAAGTGATAAATGGAACATTTTAGCTTTGATCAAGTGAATTTTGATTCAGTAAATTGCATCCTGATATAGGGCATAAACTCGATTTAAAAAGTTGGAAAAAAAAAATCAAGAGCTTGTCAGATGGCTAAAGGTGCAGTAATTTTTTTTTTTTTCTTTTCGAGTTTGCAGTCTATTAGTGATAAAAGAAGGGAATGCTTTGGGTTAAATTGAAGACTTGCCAACTTTCACGAAGCCACTGTTATTGATTTTTCATAGTATATCACATGGAATTTTAAGATAAAAATCTAATTAATAATTCAAACCATTCTTCTAATTTTATTTATTTTTATTTTTTTCTTTTGTGTAGGTTGACCCAGATATTTCAATGTTTACTGCCTCAGAAGGTGAACCTGTAGGCTTGGAACATTTTTTAGTACAACCCGAATGTAAGGAAGACTTGGTTAGTGATTTTATTGATTTGGATGCATTCCAAATCCAGAAATGCTTCAATATGGAAGACATTTCAGGCACTTTTGAGTATGACCAATTAAAACTTGATAGCGGTACTCTCTCTCTTTCTCTCTCTCAATCTCCCTCTGTCTCTTAATAGAGGTACTGAATGTGTTTATCTGATTTCTCTTGCAGATGCAGTGCATCCTAATCTCAGCCAAGGAGAAGGGAAAAATCTAGAAGTATGTCTTGTTTGCAAGTGCATATTATGTAATTGGTTCTGCAACTTTATTTCTGCTTAGCAAAGATTTAACATATGAAGGTGGCAATGTTCATGGATAGTCTAATCCTTTTGTGTTTTAGTAACTTTTTGCATTTCTGTGTTCTTATTTTTCTTTTCTTTTTTTTGTTTTTTGGAAAAACATTTTATGACTCCGTGGTTGTGAATATATAGCACTATCTGAAGAATGTCTTTTTCTTCTCTTTTAACAGTTTCTTTATGAGCTGTATAAAGGAAGCAATAACGGGATCGTTCAAGGAAAAGATACTAGCTCAACAAGTGAAGAATTTCATCTGGGTATATCATCTCTCAAAAATTCTGCTTAGTCTAATTAGTTAGTTTCATCTGATTAGTCTCCCTCTAGCTAGCTAATTGTACGAAGTTTTCTTTCCCCCCCCCTGCCATAGATGCCAAATATGCTGATATTGCCTTAGAATTGGATCATGGTCCTTGCAAAGAATCTTATATGGGAAATGTTGCATTAGAGAGCCAAGCCCCAGAGGTCTGTACAGGAGACTCTGTTAATGAGATATTAGATTTGTCTTCTACAAATGATCCGATGCTTAAATATTCAAGCAGCCTTGATTCTTCTTTACTTGACCATATTGCTACCAAAGAGCTACATGAAGCTTTCAAGGACGTGTGTGACTATGAAACATTGGACCGGGAATGGTTGCAGCAACATGATTTTTTTGCTATGAAGAACCATGTGGAGATGGAAAATAGTATGAGCCTCATAAAATGTGGTGTGACATCTAGTGAACATGAAGGCAAAATGTTGTCCAGTATTGATTATGCTGCAAGTACCACTGACCCCACACCAGGAGCGATTTATGATGAAACTAAATCGGGAGGCCAGCAAGTTAAAAGGAAGAGGCTTACCAGCTGTGACTTTTTGAAGACTCCAAATTCTGAGGTTAGCAAAGTCGAGAAAAGTTCCTTGGATGGAGAAGATAACGCAGAAACACTTGTCACACAAAAGAGGTCAAGAAAGCCACCTAGGAGATACATTGAAGAATCACTGGATTATGAATCAAAATCTTATAATAAAAAATGTGGAATAGCTTATAGAAGGCCAAATGATAGGTTTCTGCATGTTAGATCTCAGAAGCAAAAGTGGCAGAAGTATTTTCAAACAGAACAAGTGGTTTGTCAGGATGATTGTTTTGATGGAAACTGTATTCAAGTTCCATTTGATCTTCCTGCTGAAAAAGAGCACCCAAAGAAGAATAAATCTTCTGTGGTAAGGAGTATTGCTGTAGCTATCTGGTTAATTTTGAAACAACTCAACATGTAGATTATTGTTTTAAATTAAAATGCTTACTGTAGAATGCCAGATGTAATTTTTTATTTCCATTTTGTGTTTCTATCTGAATGATTTCACAGCCTCCATATTAACTATAATGCTGATCATATAGGAATCACCAATGTCACTATATATGCAGCACATGGTACAACAATGTGGATTTTGTAGTCTATTGTCTTTAAGAGTAAAGAGTTATTTAAGCTGTAAGCAAATGTGGTTTTCACTGCTTCTTGCTGGTTGATCTTTATCCTAAGAGTTTCTCTCAGTCATCACTACCTCGTGCCCATTCTAGTTTTATATTTTTCTTTCATGTGCTTCAAAGCAGTATGTTGCATTAATGGTGGGATAAAATTGGCTTATCTGAGCTATAAAAAATGTTATATATGCAGGAATTCTTTTGTAATTATTATAGTAAGTGTGGTTCTGTCTATTTTAGGTTCAAGACTCTGAGGATTGCAAGGACAATAGACTTTTGTGTCTAGGTGAGAAACTTGATGTAGAACCTTTTTCAGCAGAGTCGCAAGAGGATTTGTCTGAAGATGAGTGTGTGACGAGGAGTTATACAAAAGGTAGCAGCCGGAGAAAGCGCCATATATCATGGACTCCTTCTGAAGTGGTGAAGTTAGTCGAAGGTGTTTCACAATGTGGAGTTGGAAGATGGACGGAAATAAAGAGACTACTGTTTTCATCATCTTCACATCGAACCTCTGTGGATCTTAAGGTAGTCCATGACATATTTTATCATTATGTATCACTTTTTTAATCGTTGGACCTAAAATCCTTGATTATCTTGGGGTTTCAGGACAAATGGCGAAACCTGTTACGAGCTAGCTGCACCCAGTTGCAGATCAAGGAAAAGGTGGGGCTGAAAATGTTTGTGAGTGTTGTTTTTATTTTTTACTTCTAGCATCAAGAACATATACTTAATATTAGGAATCTAAGACTTGGTGGAACTCAAGCCGATTCTGTTTGGTATTCATAAATATCCATCCTTGCATATATGAATATTTGCAAATTCTGTTAGGAGTTTATACATACTGTTATGGTATTATATTATAAACTAATGTCAACTTACATATACGAGAATCATGCATGCACGATGTCGTCATCTTCTGAATCAATTTTAGAAGAGTATTTCAATGAGGATTCAATTGCATATTCTAATGATTTGCTTACTAAATAAGAAATTCATATTTACGATCAAACGGACTGCCTTTACATTTTGCCTGGTTAACTCATTCTTGTAAGTTGATGCAGGTTGAGCAAGGGAGAAAGCAAGCATCGAATAACATACCAGAGTCTGTACTGTGGAGGGTTAGGGAGTTGGCTGTTATGTATCCATATCCGAGGGAAAGTAAGTCCAAGGTCTCTTTCACGGCCCCTCCTGCTGCCACCAATACTACGTTGGTCCCCTTATCAACTGCTGTCTGAGATTGCAGCACCAGCAAATAATTAGTACAATCCAAGCGAAACTTAACTTTGCTAACAACAAAAAATAGAATTCCAAGATTGGAAAGGCTGTCACCAAACACTCACAAACACACTTGGTTTTAGTAGCTGCATGGATTCATTATAAGTTGGTATTTATTTGTAGTTTCCCGCGTATATTATATTTTCATTTCCATGGTAGTAAAATCCACACGGGCAAGTTGGTCCCATGTGCGTGAACAGAACAACAGCACTAGTCGCATTGACATTTTAGCTGTCAATGTACTTTTGGGTTTCCATTATCAAACGTCCTTTTATGGTTGAACTTTTAATATTCAATGGATCATCTTGTAGACGTAATGCACTTCATCATCATGAAAACTCATTTTTGTATTTCTTTGTTTATTTTGTTGGCTTTGGAGATTTTGTTCCAAGTTCTAGTTGAGCCAGTTTCTTGACTAATTTAAAATGCATTAGATACATAAAAACAAAAACCCATGTATAATAATACTCTTGGAAAATATCCAATGCTATTAAACTATAAAAGCCGTTAAATCCCTCTACCACTAAAATAAAATTGTCAACTTTTAGTGGTGTTTTTATAATATAATTTTCAGTTCAATCATTATCAGATGAAGAACCAAATTAACTGTTACATTATTAAAAAAATAAATAAATAAATAACATTTTGAATTTGCGTGAATAATCTTTTGCCGGCTTCCGCCTCGGCGGGCTTCTTAATATTTTTTTAAATTGACACGTCATCATCGAGGGGCCAGCGACACCGAAATGCCTGTGGGAAGCTTGACGCTCTCGGACCAAGTCCTCGACGTCAAATAAAGCTTCGAGATCTTTCCCGCCACGCGTCCCATGTTGGGCCGCTGATTGGGATCCACGTCGACACACTCTAAGGCGACACGTGTAAGCTTCTCGGCCACGTCCACCGGGTACGAGTCCCTGAGTCTCCCGTCCACCCAGCGCCTCAGCTTTCCTTCCACTGGCTCACCGCCGTCGCCGTAAATCGCCGCCTTCGCCGAGTCGATCAGCGACGTCCTGATAAAGTCGCGTTTTGTTTTGTCGAATTTGAATTTCAGTGGCTCCTCGCCGGTCAAGAGCTCCAAGATGACGACGCCGAATGCGTACACATCGGACTTCTGTGTCGCCACGCCCGTCGACTGAAATTCCGGGGACATGTAACCCATCACGCCCTCGAATTGCATTTTCCGGCTACTGGACCGCTTCAATTTCGATTCTTTTGGCTCTGATACCTCGTGCTCCTCCTCAGATATCTCACCAATTTTGCCTTTGCCAACTGCCTTCAAATCTTCGTTCCCATCGCTCTCACCACACAATTGAGCGGCGCCGAAATGGCAAATCTTGGCGTTGAAAGAAGGCTCGATCACCACAACGCTGCTACTCTTGATGTGATTGTGCACGAAGTTTATGCTCAACCCGGTCTTATTGTGGATATAATCGAGCCCGTGAGCGAGGTCCGTGGCGATCTGCATTCTCGACATCCAGCTCGACAGCACCGTGAAATTTGGGTTCCTCTGGTTTCTCAAACAGTCGGCTAGGTTTGCTCCATAAATGAACTCGTACACCAAGTAGATATGTTCGCCGGAGACCGACGCACCAAGAAGCTTGACAATGCTCGTGTGATGGCTACGGTAGATCACCGACAGCCGTTCCCTGAGCTCCGAATTCTCTATCTTTCGACGGAACTTGCGCTGGAAGACTATCACATCCTTACCGCGCAGAGTACACCGCCAAGACGGGGTTGACGACGACGACGAGGCATAGCGCTTGGCGAGGAAATTGTTAGTGGCGGAGCAGATTTCGCTGAAATCGTAGATGTGGGGGGTTTCGGGAAGGCTGTCGCGGAGGCTGGAGAGTGAGGTTCGGCTGGAGAAGGAGGTCCCGGAAGAGAGCTTGTAGCTGGAGGTGGAGGTGTTTTGGGCGCTTGAGGTGTTCGAAGTCGATGGCTCGAAGGAAGACGAAGCAGTGAAGGCTGGTCCTTGGGGGGTCCGAGGGGACTGAGTCGTCGGCTGGGCTCGCGATGTTCGGGTGGTTGGGCTGGGTTCGGCTGCATCGACTGCCATTTTTGTTTTACACATACGACGGGAGAAGATTCTTCTGAATCTGGATCTGAAAGGTGGTCGGAGAGATTGGTGACACAAAAATGCTTTCGGGGTTCAGGGAAATTGTGAAAATGGCGTAGAAATGGAATCGCAACTCCACTTGGGGTTGCGACTGAGCAACGCTGACAAGTATGTTCTGCTCCCTCGGCGGCTCATGATAACGGAGTTCAAAGATTGGGCTCTTTGGAACAGCTTGGAGATTGAAGAGGGAGATTAGAAAAGACGGTGACGTTTTGCCAAAACGTCAGTTAGTAAGTTCGTTTTGTTCATTTATTGCCATTTTTAATAGTTGTTTGTTTTTGTTTCAGAGTTGAGAACTTTATCCGTTTGTCAATGATATTTATATATATATAAATATATATGGAGTCATTTTCCACTGTAAAATTGTAAATCCCCCTTTCTTTAAACCCAAGTGCCGGTGACAACCAGGCCCAGGAAGCAATAGGAACCAATAAAAAAGAAAGAAGAAAGATCTGTCACAGCAGAGAACTGTTGTTTATGTCGTCCTTTTGGAAGGAATCAATGTTTCATGAGCTGAGGGTACTCAATTTGACCCTTAATTATTTCGGTCTTATTGGTTGATCATCTGTGATTTAACTTCTGTCATCCACTAGTCCTTGTGTATTAGACTTTAATATAATTCTAATTTCACCTTGTGCAGCATTATTAGGAGCAATTCAAGTGTGAAATAGGGTGGGTAGTGGGAGCTTGTAAAACCATTTCTTTGGTCAAGTTTTCGCACTTCATTCTCAATCTTTTGGAAAAGTGAATAAAAGTAGGTAGAAGAAAACCCGCACCTCTACAGCAAATAGGCAAGCAAAATCGTGATCCTTTTGGTTTCTTCAGTGTCTTTTATTTGACTTGTGTCAAACACTTTCTATGATATAATGTTATTTCTCAAGTCTTTTGTGTTGCGTGGTCGGTAAACACACTTGCGTAGAACTTCCTGAAAGATAAGCTTTCAAGCCTGACAGATAAAGCCAAAAAGATTTTTGGATTAGTCAATCCCATTTTGCGGTCTACTAAATCGACTATGCCAGTTTAATTGGTTAAAAAGCGGACACCGATGAACACCTTTAATTTGAGATTGAATTGTAGATTGGATTAAGTTCAGCTTTGCTAGGTTCTCCACTCTCCTCCTACAAAAAGATAAACATGAGAAAGAAAACTTTTGAGCCTCGTGGAGCAGATATGAAAGTAGAACTTGTGCTTGATTGAGTGAATATGATGTTAATCTGATTTAAAAGATTGTGCAAATCCCTTGGATTTTTCGAATTGCGGCTGAATCCATGCAATGTTTTTATCGAATGTGTGCGCGTGTTTGACTTGTTTATGATGTTGTATGAGGCCTTGAAAACTTTGACATTACTTAAGGCGTGCTTTGCGGCTACCAAAGAGTCTGTCGACTTCAAAATCTTTGTTGCAGCACTTTTGACTCCCCTATATCTTCATACTGCCCATGACCGGACAATCACTTTACAACATGGTGACGGGTGATGATGGACCACGGATGTATGCCCATTTTTGCCGACTTCCGGATTTTATTTTATTTTTGGCTTGAAAATAAGGTCACCATTTATTTTTTTCTTCTTTTAAACATTTGTGACGCTATGTCAAGTATTTCAATATTTAGGAGTAATTTTCAAATATTTTATTATATTGTTGATCAAAAATTGGAGTGGACCCGTTTAGAATTGTTTTTAGATCCCAACTTCTAATTATTGCATAATTTAACCAAACTTTGCTAAATTTAATAAAAATCAGATTTTTCGAGGATCACACTCCTCCAGTAGCAGCTTTGGCAGTAGTTCTAAGAAATAACATTGGAGCAAGAGTAGCTCCGGATTTTAGTACAATCAGATGCAATAGATATGGAAATTTTGAATTACCCCATATGACCTTACTTAATAACATAATGGTTTGGTTTAATAGTATGTCTATTTTGGTTATTACAAATAATAACATTAACAAAGCAGTATCATTTATCCAATACTGCAAGATTTATTAAAAAAAAATTTACCAAACAACGTGGCAACATATTATTTATTCCTATTTAATGTTCACTTAATAGTGTATATTAAATTGTTAACTAATAATGTATTACCATGTCTAGTAAATAAATTTGAATTTTTTTGTTTTGGTAAACCTAGCACTATTCTTATTTACTAGACACTAAAATTCTGATTTTGTAATTTCCAACATTCGAAAACAATTCTTTCTAAAGCTAATCCTCTACCAAGCCTTACTGTATCTTTTTCCAAAGATTAATTTATTTAAATTAAAATAAAAAATATAATAGATCCTGTACTAGTGGACCTTGGTTTTGGTAGAGAATTATTTTTGTGGCCCAATAATCTGGGGCCAATCTGTTTTAGCTATTCTTTCTCTAATTGTTCTATTTAAATGGTGTAGATCTTGGCAAGTATACGTAGTCCATATTTAACAAGACAGGCACACAAATAAACGCACATGAAGAGTTAAATAGGTAAGATCGTGCTTTGACCAAAATGATCCGGTGCCTAATTCAGTTCAAGTTTGTGTAGAGCCTAATTAATGTCTATGCCTACGTTTGTTTTAAAGGAATCCTTGTTCTTTTTCAGATTTTCTTTAATTTTGTGTGCAACAATATGCAGGAAAATTACAAGTATTTGAAATTAGAAAATAAGATTCTCTAATTCGAAGAGAAGTCAAATCTCTTGTCCTCTCTCATGTCCAACAATTTATCCTCTTACTCCGATTTATCATTTATACATGCAGAAATAGATAATTTATTGTAAAAAAAAAAAAAGTTAATAAAACATATAAACCACTTAGACAAGAAGATCTAAATTCATTCAGAAATGAGCCAAACACCAGTAATTAACATTTAAACAAAAAGGACACAGTTTGGCAAATGAACATGAATGCCAAGTCCAAAGAGTAAATGCATGCAAGGCTAGAAGAAGCCGACATTGAAAAGTCAACGCCCCCACCCATTCTAGTCTCTAGCCGTATCGTAAAGAAAACAAAAGACACTTAGAAACTACAAGTTCTGAGTACCTTCATGACTGAATTTTACTCCTGCATGCATTATATATAAAGCCCATGTAGTTTATATTATGGTATTCATATGCCATCTCCTCCTGCAACGCTCAACCTCATCTGCATTAACTCCGAGTGCAAAGACGACCCTGACATTGGAACCCCGTCACCTCCTTCTGGTGGCGGCGGCAGTTGTCAGCCCTCCGGCAGTGGGCAAAGGCGCAGGGCCGTTGTAGTGCTATGTGAGGTGCCATGAAAACTCGGAGAGGGTTGTTGCACTTTCCACCGGCTGGTACAATGGATGGTCGAGGTTCGGGATAGATGATAAGGATAACAGCGAGTAATGAGAGGAGTGTGATTCGATGAGAGGGTGTGATGCAGAGCAGCCGCCTTGTAAGAACGATATAGTTGATGGGTCTGATACTGTGTCGAGTGGTAATGTTGTTATGCTTAATTTCAACTCCATTACAGATAAAATATTAATGTGTTAATATTAATGGCAGAGGTAAGGTTTGGGCTGAAGACTGTGGGCTGGTCCGACTGGATAACACTGCTTGGTCAATGATATGGATAGATGGGTTTCATGGACCTTCAGCCCACTTAACTACGTAACTTAAAAATATAAAATGTATTAATTACATTCAATTTCGTAATATTTTGTTTCACAAGGACCGTGGTGTTTGAAATCATGTCAAGCATTAGGTGATTTAATTATCGTCATCCAAAACTATTATACATACTTTTCTGTAATCATCTCTCTTTTGAAGTATTGATTTAATTAGATTACCATCCTAATCATAATACCAATTAAGCAACACTATTACTTTTACTAGACTGTCTTTTTCTTTCGTTTTTCGAATCCATATGTAAAAATATTTTTCAGCAAATTCGGTATAAAAGAAAGTGAAGAGCAATAATGAACTTGATTAAAAGTCTGTAACTTTCTATAACTCATATAAATAAACTTTATAAGACATTAAGTGCCCATTTGATAATATTTCTAATTTTGGTTTTTAATTTTTCTTTCTGAGTTATATGTAACTTTTTAATTTAAAAATTAGTTAATGGTAATTATAATTTTTTATTATTACTAATATTTTTTTAATTAATTTTAAATATGAAAGAAAATAAAAACAATAAATTAAAAATTATTTTTCATTTAATAAATATTTTTTTATTCACATTTATAACAAAATGAGAAATTTAACAAATTCTAATTAAATTTTTTAACTAAATCAATTATACATAACAGAAAAAAATGAAAAAATAAAAAACAAAACGTTATCACGGACCATAAGAAAATCAATTTCAGTTCGCCCTTTAAGAGAACATGCATAGATTAATTCTAAATTCTAATGCATGTTTCTATCCGGGGTAAATACATTTTTAGATTAAATATCCAAAATAGGAGATCGTTGATGTTCTCTAATTATTTCATTTCCACGTACACTATTGTCAATATTGACAAGTTCAACAATTAACTCTAGCTACTAAGTGCTGCTTTTCCTTTTTTTTCTTTTTTGGGTAATAGCTACTCAGTACCTTTTTTTTGGGTAATAGCCATTTAACTATATAACTTAAGTTGTTCCAAGCAACCAAAGTCCAAAAACCAAACAATTCCAAACGTACCATTATGGGATATAAATAATGAATCTTTTTTCTTGTCCCTTTGTTTTCTTACAATTAAATTTCTTCAGCATACTCGCCTGACTCATCCCTCCTGACCTTTCCTCAATCAAACCCTTTTTTTTCTCTTGTCATATGAGATAGATATCTCTGATAATGATCCTCTGTAGCATTTGCCTCTACCTATCTCATCCGTCAAGATCTTGTGGTTCTCAACAACCCAGATATTATACACATATATAACTATATAGTAAAAATCTACAAAATATATTGTAATTAATTGAGAGCCAGGTCCCACTCCTTTATTAGGTGGGTTTCAGATTATCATGCACATCCATATGAATGGTCAATGTGACAATGGTGGGGGCCGATCATTCATGGATGTATTTGGTAGCTGGATCTCTGAATTTTCATATTTCTAAATCCTTTACCCAACTGACCCTACGAGGCCCCAACATTGAAAAATGCTTTTAAAATCAAAGGCTACCAGCTATGTTATATCCATTTTCGTATGTGTCATTTCATGCAAAAGTTCGTATGTAAAATACAAATTGTTGCATTAATTATCCTATATGTTTCTTAAAAAGGACAATGGCATTTTCAGTAATAAATGCACAGCAACAAATTAAGTGGAACGGACAAGGTTAATTATCTGTGGTTTAAGTCTTAAATTAAGCTAAACATATCAAAACAATAATTTGTGGACTTCAATTATAATTTACAAAATGATATGTACATACGCATACTGCATGCTGATAATTAATTAATTTTTCACGTAGAGGGCAGTTCGGTCATTTGGTACAATACGAATACAGAGTGGCAGTTTCCGTAGTTTCATATAAAACAAAGAGCAAATAGTGAAATGATAAGAGTCGACCGTACAGGAACTAATTAAGGTGGAAAGTATGGAGTTATGAGAGGGTTTTCTGTAGTGACGTCGTCAACTTCAACACTAACGTCACCCTCGGATTGTTCCTTTTGCTGCGTTTTTAATTCATCAAAAAAAAAATATAAAAAATTGCAATTAATTAATTTTATTTGTTTTAAAACATTTATTTCCCCTCCAATAGAGAGCCAGCCAGTAGCTGAAGATTTAATATTTTTTTAGTAAAGCTATATGCTTCTGGGTGATAAATATGGAATCCACTATTTATTTACTTTTTTATTTTATTTGTATTTATTTATTTTAGCGTAATTGAAATATTAAATAATTGTACGTACATTATTATATACAATTGTAATCAGACAGTAGAAAATCTCCCACTTCAAAAAATTGTACTCTAAAACAGGTGATGTGAGTGAATGTATTTATTGCATATCTACGTAATCTACTTCACACGTGCTTCATTAATTACATGTTAATTAAAAATCGAACTAATAGTTGTACTTATTTAAATATTATTTACGCACAAAGATGATATGATTAGCTCACAAACCTATGATACTGTCACTAATAACATCCAAATATCACATCATTACGTATTAAAAAAAAAAGGTTTTTGGTGGGTTTACAGGCTACAAAAAATTACCAATTCGAAAAAGCAAAAGAAAAAGAAAAACAAATTATTGGTTTAAATAGGTTGGGAGTTGGGGCACACTGAATAAATAATTTAAAAGAGGGAATATATCTATAAATTTTGTATACCACTCAACCATCCAGAAATAGGAGTGGGGCCCACCGTCCTCCACAGAAAAAATGAAAGGGGCCCACGACTTTGATTGTATGTGTGACATCTGATATATATCATATATATATATATATATATACACACCTCACGAATCACGATTCAGTGAAACGAAATGACAAATTCATGATGAATGGAGCGGAGTCCCATCCAATCCCATCACCTTTTTTATTATTAAAATTATTTTCTCATTTTTCGTAAATTTTTATATAATAAAAATAAGACATCGTTTAGGCTTACTTTTTCAAAACTGATTAAATCACCAAATTAGGCATATGGGCTTTCCAACAAACACACCCAGTTTGTAAAATTCTGCTCCACAGCTTTCCTCAAGTGGCAAAAGCCAAACGCGGAAGATGTCCGCCACGTGGACCTCACATGCCCTCCCACCCCCTACCAACAGTCGCTGAAACCACTGGGGCATTTTTTTTTTTTTTATATCTGACGTCTGATATTCTCCCATCACAACTCCCCGTGGGGGACCACGTGGGTCACCCAGCTACAACTGCACCGTGACAGCCACACAACAGCTGCCTATATCTTTACTTTGATTGGACTGTTACCAGTTGCACCAATATTCATGATCAAAGACCCACAGCGTTTAGTCGCCGTCCGATTTTCATCGGACGCCTTTCAACAACCTTTTGGCGTCACCGAGGATAATTTGATTATCTAGTCCACGTATATAGCACCTTTTGTCATACATAGCCTGCGTTGCTCCAACACTGCGTGCCCGGGGGTTGATGACCGTTGGGATCTGGCCCATCGGACGGTGGGGAATGAGGCATATAACAGGGAGTAAGAGTTTCTGAAGGGGAACAACAGGCTTTGCCGTACCAGTAGGGGAGTGTGACCGGCTTTTTTATGGGTAATCGGTGATACAACCGCTGTCCCCAAGCAAAAGATCTGGCGGTCGACATTCAAAGCTAAAGCTGGCCAAGAGGGACTATCCACCATTGGAGGGTGGGAAGGTACAATCTGAAGGTGACGCAATCTCCAGTTGCCCGTACTGTTTTGCTCTCTGTCCAATAGCCTTCCACCCAATTACAATCGTACACGTTTGATTTGTTGGACCCCCACGTGGGCCCTCAGAATCCAAGTGTTCCCTGTGGAGTCCACAATTGGGTGTAATTATTTCAGGTTGCCTTTGGTTTATATCCCATCCATTTCGTGTTTTAGCAATCTAAAATGATTTTTTTTTTTTTGTCAAATATTCTCTTACACACTCTCTCTCTCTCTCTATTTCGCTTTATTTTTATCACCCTCATTTTCAGACTTCAAAGTAATTCATATAATTAAAACATATTTTCTGTTAAAAATTGCTTCATGTCTCAAATATATAAAAAAAAACCCATATAATTGAAAATGAAAATTGTTGTACTACATTGGTTATATATATACATAATAATTTATAGCGTGCTAAGGGCAATTTCAAGTATGTAAAAGCAGTGTTGGAAACAAAATCTTAGAAGTTGTATGCATGAGTGGGGGACAGGGATGCTTAAGGACGCAATAGGGGGTACCCCATCTTCTTATGCAAATTCGAAGCCCTCAACAAATTAAATTTTGAGCAATTTATTAAAAATAAAATAAAATAAATTGGAGGCATTTAAATTTAATTGCCTCTTTTTTAGAGAATTAAGCTAATTCTTTACTTTTTTTTTGCAAAAAAAAATAAAAATTGCTTTAGCTATGTAACTAATATAAATTGAAAACAACTGATTCACTCTGATAAATTTTCTTTCATCTTAACCTAATATAACAAATTTTCTTTCATCTTAATCTAATAAAATTGAATACGTATGAAATGATAGCTTAATTTATCAAATTTGAATCTAATTATCACAGGTACGATAGAACGGTCATTTCCCATTGAAAGTAAATTAGAAAAAAATGTTTGTGGGGAAGCAATATGTGTAGAGGGCAGTTTCGTCCTTGGGGAGTCCACCAATCATAACTGACCGTACATGGTACGCCAATTTTCTTTTGCTGGAGTGAAAAATGGTACTTCCGTAATAAAGCTGTGTAGTCGTGGGTGTTTCTTAGGACATCCACAACTTGGCCTTCAAAATGTCGCCGATATACACAAAAGAGAGGCGAAATTTCGGTTCTTGCGGGACCCCACCATATTTCAATTCGTGAACATTCACGGGACGCGACGTTTCTTTGGCCGTCACATTTTAACGGCACAAGGCCCCTCTTTTGGAAATAATTTATTAATAAAATCTCAGCGCGCCCTCGACGTTAAAAAGTTTTAACGGCGACTATTTGCCTTCCAATTATTACGCTCGAGCTCTTCACACTCTCTCCCACCAGCATTCCAAAACTTCGCCGGTTTCTATCCGTATCCGCCTCCGAAACATCAACGGCGAGAGAACCCGATTGCAGCTGAAACGGGTCGGTTTTGGATTTCAGATCCGAAAAGCAATCCTTCTTTATAAAGGTAGTGAACTTGTTCCAACTTTTTTGGCCGTTGACAAGTGTTTGTCGCAGTTGTTTCTCAATAACTACGATGATCTACTTGCCGTTTGATTTTGTACACTGCATGGATCTTCGGGTTGGTTTCTTTTATTTTTTCCTTGATTTTTCTTCGAATCATAAAGCTTGTAAAATGGCATCTATATGTTTCTTTTTTTGTCTGTTTGGTTGGGTTTGTAACTGTTTGTGTGAATTATAGCTCAAAGAAGATATTATGTGGATGAGGTTGTGTATAGTACTAGAACTCGAACTTCCACAGCTGGATCTATATTTTGGGGTCTGTATTCAAGTTAAGGCTTTGTTGGGAATAGCTTATGCAGGGATGGTGATAGAATTAGGGTTTTTTCAGAAGTAGTGGTCGTTTAGCTCATGGTATAGAAAGCTGGACGGTTAGTGTATAGTAGGGTGCGGTAAGTAAGTTTACGTGTGGTTTTTGATGCTCTTCTTTTGCCTTTTGAATGAGGTTTTGTTTTGTTTTGTCTTTTTTATTTTTATTTATTTATTTCTTTTTTTACAGGTTCACGTTGAAGGTGGTTGCCGACAATAGGGAAGGGAGATGAGACACTGTTTGTGGAAAGGCGTTGATGCTTTGGATGCTATGGCTGTAGAGTCTTGAGAGGTTTTATAGAAAAGTAAAGGAAATGAACGTGAAACGAGTGAATTTGAGAAAGGTGTAGGTAAAAATCTATATGCCTATATACGCTGTATATTTATAGCTTTTGTTTGTTTTCCTTTCCGACACACTCTCTCTATTCTCTTTCTTTCTCTTCCTTTTCCCAGATGTTGAAGAATAGTAATGAATCTAAATATGGCTTTGCAGGAGTACTGAAGTGTTTGGAAATGGATAGTTTGATGAGAAGTGAAACATATACATGGGTGTTTTAAAATTGAATTCCTTTTTCTTTTATTTGAAAGGCATTAATTGGTAAGCTTTTGAATTTGGATATGTGTGGTTAGACGCAAGACGTACTAATCATCTTAGAGAAATATATTTATACATATTTGGATGGAGATGAGTGGCTTTAGGCCTGAATCCCATGTTGCACAGCAAAGCCGACGCGATAAGTTGAGAGTCCAGCAAACTTCAGCACCATCATCTCATCACCATTTGGATAGTTTTCCCAACAATTTAGAACACTTCACTGCACACTCGACGGGGCTAAACCCAGATATGGTTCATGTTCGCAATGTCAGGAACAGTGCCAATTTGCTTTACTACCCATCAATGTATTCCTCCGAAATGCTCGACTACTCAAGGCATAATGCGAATGTGGTTCTACAAGCTCATCGAGATCACACAGAATCATGTCAAGATTTAAGTGCAGCTCCTCAGCACGATCATGATCAGCCACATAGTTTTGGAAATTGGAGAGGCTTTAATAATAATCAACAGCAAAGCCTTGATTGGGTGCTGATGAATTACGCAAGCAGTTCTGTGGGAAATGAAAGTGGCCAAAACCCAATGCTTGTCAGTGAAGAAACCAATGTCAATCCCACTTCCACCCATCATCATCTGAAGCCTAGTTTCAGTGGGTATCATCAAGATTTACAGTCTACTTTGTCCAACCCATCTACTGAGATTTCCAACCAAGTTGGCCAAAAGCACTTAGGAGGAGTGAATATGCATTTATCTTCCAATACACCACTTTACCACAACACACTCGAGGATGTTATTACCGCTTCTGCAAGAAACCACCAGGGGATAGAGAATGGACATGGATCGTCGTCATGGTCTGGAGGAGTCGGAAACGAGCTGCTGCTTCTTCCAAACTATGCACATCAATCTTCTTGGATGGATCGGCCAGTGGAGAATCACCACCATTGGAGTAGTGGACAACTGGGTTTCAGTAATACCAAAAAGACTAGCGACGAAGAGTTAAGGACTGTGGTGAGTCATGATTCGAACCCACAGGGCCTATCTCTGTCACTCTCTTCAAATCCCCCTTCAAAACTGGCCGCAACACATTTTGAAGGTGGAAGTGGATCCGAGGATCTACATTCAACAAGAACTGCTTCTGCTTCTACGAAAGCTGATTACTTCTGTTCAATGCCAATACCAAAACCATCAATAATTAGTAAAGGTGGTGCTGGTGGAAAGTGTCTCCAAGACATTGTTGGGATTTCCGGGAATGCTTATCGTAACACTGGCCCACTAGGACCTTTCACTGGATACGCAACCATTCTTAAGAGCTCCAAGTTCTTGAGGCCAGCACAACAATTGTTGGAGGAGTTTTGTTGCACAAGTAGTAGTGGCTCCAAACGCATGGATATTACCTGTGACTTGTCTGAGAGGATATCTGAAGAAGTTAGCGTTTCGGCATCGGCTTCCGCTGATGCTATGAATGCTATTGAAACTGAAGTTGTGGGTAAAGGAAATAACAATTCATGTGCATCATCTTCTACGTTTTATGGTTCCAATGAAATTAGCGGCGATGGTGGGGTTGGAAGCATCTCTTCTGAAACTTTTAGGCCTGAGTACCAGCAAAAGAAGGCTAAGCTACTATACATGCAGGAGGAGGTTGGTTTCCTTTTCTTTATCTTTTTAAATTACTTTTTTTCCTTCATATATTTGATATAAATAAATAAATAATATATAAATAAGTAACTAAATAAATAAATAAACATATATATATATATATATATATATATATATATATATATATATATATATATATGGGTGTGTGTGTGTGTGTGTGTGTGTGTGTACTAATTGCTATATATTTAATGGTCACGAGAGTCTACTCATATATGACTGGTAAAAATTTAATTGGAAATGTACAACTCTTTCATGACTCACTTTGTTATAACTTATAACTCATAGATGTTCAAAAGGTGATTTCTAAATTGATCGTATTGCTAGGTGCTTTAAATTGTGCAAACTATTGGGACGCTCTTAAAGAATATTACTGGACACATTTTTATCTTTGTACGTATTACTTATGGTCTACATTGGGAGATAGATTGTTGTACTTACTATATTACATGGAAGATGAGAAAACCTACTTTGGAAAATTGGATTCTTTGAAAGTATTGTTTGTGCGGTTAAATAGAAAAGTTGAATTCTTAAGGTTCGTGGAAAAATGTAATGTTTTGAAGTAGTTTTTATTAAATGCCAGTTACTTAATAATTTGGTGCATTCTAACCTTATAAATTATTAATGATACTCCTCCATTTGGTTAATGTATATAGAATAAGCTATGATATATTTCATAATAATTAATTTAATTTTGTTAGAGACAGTTTTTTTTTTTCTTGTTTTTTGTTTTGTTTTTGTTTTGTTTTTAATGAATCCAAGACATAGAATGCCAAATGTGGATGAGGATTGGTATTTTTCCTATCAGCCAACACTAATTTCAAAATAAAATATATAATT
Organism: Rhamnella rubrinervis; assembly: GCA_007844105.2. Lineage (NCBI taxonomy): Eukaryota > Viridiplantae > Streptophyta > Magnoliopsida > Rosales > Rhamnaceae > Rhamnella > Rhamnella rubrinervis. The sequence continues at coordinate 13,999,991 of CM017578.2, forward strand.
TTGTCTATTAGCATCAACTCGATCCAGAGATTTCTTCTGTTCGTCGCTTTAATGCTAGCTAGTTAGTGATATGGTTGCATTAGACATATGTTCTTTGTTAGGTGGATCATGGCGCCTTAAATGTAGCCATCTTTTAGGCTTTTAGCTAGTTGGCAACCCTTGGTTTGTCTACTTTTGCTAGGAATGGCGTGAAAATTATATCATTCATCGTTGACATAAGTGTTATCCATATATGAATTCACTTTCTTACCTGGTAATACTCATGTTTAAATTTTTCTTATAACTGATTATTAAATTGCGATTGTAACATTAAAATATGATTAAATTCCTCTTTAAATTTGTTAATTTGTTTTCCACTTCCGCTAGTAGACTACTATAATCAACACTTAAAATATCGAAGTGATATGTTTCCCAACATGTTTTTAAAGAGCAAAAACGAAAGGGGTGTTGTGTTGATTAATACATTAAAGGGTCTAACTCACTGATGTCCAATAGTCTACAACAAAGATATTATTTAGATTTTATATCAGGGCAATTGCTACCATTATCTGTTCCCGCATTGAAAATGATCACTTGGTTCCTGTTTACCTCGCAATGACTCGATTGATTCAATGAGAAAGAGAAAGTGGTAATCAATTGCCTCTCTAGTTCAGATGGCTGGCTTCTTGTTAGATATCTAATAAAGCCAAAGTGGGCCATGGAAATTAGTTTAATTTGTATACAGTATACACGGCTTCTTTTCCACATTCCAACTTTATCAAAGTCCAAACACATAAATGTTGTCTTGGAATATCCAAAAGGCTATCTTACAACACTGATTGCTGATGCCCTTTTCAACTTAGCAAACTGTCACTGTTGATTTTCCTAATTTAGCTAAAGTGGTTGTGCAACTCAACAGCTTTTTGTCACGACAATCTCGAAGATTCTCTTAACTGCAGTATATATTATTGTTTCCCGACTTAGTCTTGTATGATAGTTTATACATATGACATAATGTAGAGGTTTTTGCCAAGTTTTTATCTTGTAGTGAACTTATCTCTCAATGAATTTTTATGATATCTAAAAGAAAATGACTTATGTGTTGGTGCAATTTGGAAGGTTTGCAGAAGGTACAAGCAATACCATCAACAAATGCAAATGGTGGTATCATCGTTTGAATCAGTAGCAGGTTTGAGTTCGGCCACACCATACATATCTTTAGCTTTGAAGACGGTGGCTAGACATTTTCGATGTCTGAAGAATGTGATTACGGACCAGCTAAGGTACATAAGGAAAGCGTTGGGGGAGGATTTGGCATCTCCCACCACTGGAACCAGCAGTAGTAAAGGTGAAACAAATACAACCAGGCTAAAGTACATGGACCAGAGCTTCCAAAAGCATAAATCTAGTGGGGTTAATGTGGGCTTCCCTGAACCCCAACAGCACGTTTGGAGGCCCCAGAGAGGCCTACCAGAACGTTCAGTGGCCATACTTAGAGCTTGGCTGTTTGAGCATTTTCTTCACCCGTAAGCCACATATTTGCCTCTCCCTTAGCTTAATCTCCTACAAACACATAAAATTCTAACTCGATCTATCTTTCCCTTACATGTTTGCTTGTTTGTTTATTTATTTCTTAGGTACCCCACTGATACCGACAAGCACATGTTAGCCACTCAAACAGGTCTATCCCGAAACCAGGTAGGGTCATGCCCTTTGATATTAATTATTATGTCTTGGGGTTCTTAATCATATTGAATTTGAAATTAACATATAACATATTAGCTTATAGTATCTAGATGGAAGCATGTGATACCAAATTTGCAGCTGTTTGTCTCCCTTATTTGTACGTGAATTGTATTAATTTGTTCTTTAATATTAGGAATTAAGTTTAATTTTTTTTCGCTGCGTTTTCTGGAACAGTGTCATTCTGCGACTGAGTATTTAATGTGTTCTTTGATTACTTGTGGAACAAGAAATGAGCACTTGATGGTTTGTTACTTGTTAATTCTATGTTGGACACACCTATAATGGCTTTTAATTTCAGTGGAGTTGTTGCCAAAGCTAAATCTATTTCACATAATCTCATTTCTATGTTGGAGACACCTATAATGGCTTGATTGCTAACACTAAAAATAGCATAAATTTAGAATGAAATTAAACTGGGATACTGATGTGAGGGTACTATATAATTGGTTCATTAATCCAGGTTTCAAACTGGTTTATAAATGCCCGAGTTCGTGTGTGGAAGCCCATGGTTGAAGAAATACACTCGCTTGAAACCAAGGGCTTGGTAGAAGTTGGCCAAAGTCATGGTAAGCACGATGTAAACTCTGCAACTGAAGGCTCCAGCAGACCAAGCAACGACCAAATTACCTCAAACAATCTCGGTACAACTGCTATGATGTCCAATAAGCAATTAGAATGCTCCTCGGTAGGCAATATCGATGGAACGAGCAGTGAACAGTGGATCAATCATGAGAAACGGTCGAGATTAGAATGCCAAGTTCCAACAAGCATGGCAGGGGCTTTGGCGGGTTTTGTACCGTATCAGAGAGGCGGCCTCGAAGTTGGAGGACTTGGAGCTGTGTCACTGACATTAGGCCTCAGGCATGGTGTGGAAAGTGCACAGCAACACCATCATCAACAACAACAAATGAGACAACAAGAGGATCAACTTAGGCGACAACTTGGAGGTCAAATGATTCATGATTTTGTGGGGTAATGTTACACCGCCATATTTTGATATAAAATAGGAACAAGAAATAAAAATGGAAAGGGGAACAGCTCCTTATCCTACGCCTCCAATACAGATGATCCTTTTTTTTGAATGCCTAATGGTAGATTTGGTCATGTATTGATTGATGCTCAAATTCAATTTTTTAGGTCATTTCATATTGTGACTTGAAAAATATGCCACACCACAATCTTGTACTGAAGGAGTTTTAAAAGACCAGAGCTGTGCTACGTAGATAAAGAGCGCCAATTTTTGAAAAAGAGAATGATTCTAGTGTGTAGAGGAATGGTCAATGTTTTGTGCGAGCTGTGAAGAGGTTGTATAGTTTGTGAAAGAATAGCTCATAAATTTGGGTGGTCAAAATATACATCTTGTTTCCAAATTAGCATCGCTCAAAAAAACGGATTCGAGCCTGCAAATGTGACATTTCATCAATTGGGCAATTCTTTTATGTGACAATGGAGAAGGAAGTTCTACTTATGTATTACAATATAAATATGTAGATAGATATATAGAACTAAGTAATCGAAATCAAGTTAGACCGTGTACATTTATTTGTGACAATGGTTCATATTATTCGACTAAATGGGTGACTTTTGAGTGATGAATTTCAAAGGCTACCTGTTGAATAAAAAGGGCCTTTTAGTGAAGTTATCAGGGAATATGCTAAGAATTAAGCTTATTGCTACGTAGTTTTTATAACTTTTTTGGAACACAAATAGGGACATTCCAGCAAATTAAATGAATTACCGGATTTAGTTAAAAGAAAATCTTCGGATCCTTGGGGGGGGAGAGGGGAGATATAAGTGGGGGTGGGGGGGGGATATAAGTGGGGATGAATTATTTAAGCCCTGAGGCCCTTGGGAGTCGTACGGACTATTTGAAGGCTTTCTGATAGAACTTCTTGATATTTTATTTTGGGCCAACATTGGTAATTACTATTTTGGATGGTTTTATACCGAGCGGACACACATCACATATTTCATTCTGTCCTCTTTTTTAAGATAGAATTGATATCTCATTTAAATAGAAAAAATAAATTAAATAATAAATATGTATTAAATTCTAACTGAAAATAGATTATCTGAATTCTTCTATACCACACCAAATCAACTTTATTACTCAAATGCTTTTTTTTTTTAATGCTTAAATTCTCAACTTTCAAATATCTTCTCTCTCCTTTTCCAGTGACCGAAATTCAAAGTCCTCTTGTTGCTGATTTTTATATATGAGCCTAATTAGAGAGCCTTATTTCGTTTACGCTGGCTTATTCAGTGTTGCTCGTGAAATAATATTATTTTTAAACCGAATTCATTTTACAAATTTAAAACCTATATTATTACTTACAAAGTCGAACAGCTTAATTGTAGAAATTAAGGATCTCCAAACACATACTGTATGTACATAAATCAAGCATTATGTTATGCTCATTAATAACCAAGCCAAGACATTACTATGTATAGACTATAAAAGATAAAAGGGATACATGCATGCTACGCAGTGTACGTACTTACTACAAAGCAAGATATCAAAGCCTATATATATAAGTTTCGGTAAAAGTAGACCACAGGTATATATAATCATACACCACTACTTTATATCCCCAGCATCATCATCTCAAATCTGACGCAGGATATATAACTAGATATATATGATTTTGATAATACTATTACCCATTGCCATTCCCTCCATCATGGCCTTTAAATTCTGACCTGGGAATATAGTGGTGATTATTCAAAGTAGTTCCAGTGTGCCCATCTTGATCCTGGACAACTTCTTGATCATCCTGATTATCCACAAGCTGATCTTGCTTATGTATTTCAACCGCCAAACTCTTCATGTTTGCAGCCAAGGAAGCCGAGCTCAACATCATCAGCACGAGTACCAGGGCAAGAACTAGGACTCTCATTTTGTGAGGTTTTATGTTTTCAATATATTGCTGAAAAATCACCAAATAAACCAAGCAAAAACTTCATTAATTTCCATGCAATTAAATAGCTAAGATAATGAACACACACACACACACACACATATATATATATATATATATATATATATAACATAGTTTATATAAAGCAAAAAACCACTATAAATATAGTATATCTATACTTACTCAATCGGGATCGAGCTCATGGGGGAGGAGGTAGAAGTTTAAGCCATTTATATAGAGGTCGTACAGCATGCTAGCTAGGGTTTTTTTTTTTCCCTATAGTTGACATATAGTATTTATGAATATAAATTTGGTGATGGGGTGTCCACCAAATGAGGCAAGACTAAGTGCTATGCCCTATCAGTACCATAGAAATCATTTTTTTAAAGATGAAGATTGAGAAACTCATTTGTCTCATTTGGTGGTAGAAATAAATAGGAAAACTCCATTCAATAATTAAGCAGTAAAATTGACACACAAGTCAAATCGATGGAACACAGTGGAAGCTCTGTTGCATATATTGCATTCTAATCTAATTATAACTATATAGCTCATAGATTAGATGCCAAATTAGTAAACACTATTTCTGATCTACTTGCAGATTTTTCTCCACTAGCATGTATGTGCGTGATATGTGAAAATTAAGTGGCTTAACTTTGGACTAGACATTTGGAAAATTAATGCTTTCTTGGGTATGATGATTACTTGGTTGTTAAATCATCAATTTTGTTCTTATTTTCTAGCACTTATTGTTAATTCGATTCGAAGCCCAGATGAGACTTATCACAAATGTAGCTATATAAGTTTACGGTGCTCATGAATTTAAATATTTTTTTTTTCTCTTAGCAATAACAGCTACATATAATGTGGAATTCCTTGAGTGTTATTCTTGGCATATACCTATGCTTGATAATTTGTCAATTAATTACCATTGCGATCCATTCCCTTGGACTGCTATATCACGTATCAATATTTTAAATTGTTAATTATTAAGAGCTGGATCAAAATTAAACTTATCAAAAAGCAATTTGCAATGTTGCGTTGCACACTGCAATATGACCACGTTCCTCTTTTCCTTCTGATGAAATATGATTTCCCACTAATCCTATACTAGATTACACACTGTAATGCTATTAACAGGTATTAGGCAATAAGATAATTAAGTTAAGAAAGATTACAGCATCTCCATAATATTTACACATAAGGAATGAAAATTTTTATTTAAATTTAATGAACTCCTTTTATATATATATATATATATATTATTTTATTTTTCAAGTATAATCATTATTAAAAAAAGAAAAATATTTTATTAAGATAATAAAATATATAGGAATTTAATTTTTTTTTTGAAAATCAATGAAAATAATGCATTGAAATTCATAATATATTAATTAAAAATGAGTGTTTGGATCTCTAAATATAGAGAACCAAATTAATTTTTTTATTTTATTTATTTTTTTATATAAAAAGTCTATTAAACTTCTATTTTATGTAATGACTCTTTAAAATAAAGAGTTTGAGATGTATAAAAAGCTATTTAGAGCATCTCCAAAGGGCTCTTTATACATCTTAAATTTTTTATTTTAAAGAGTTATCATATAAAATAAGACTCTTTTTAATCTTTAAAATAAAATAAAGAGTTTAAGAGAATTAATACATTACAAATTTCAATGCTATACTAATTAATTTTTTAAAAATTTATTACTATAATTTTTATTGACATCTCATTGGTTCTTGAAAAATAATTTTTCTTCATTAATAATTATGCTTGAAAACCAAAATAAAGAAAAAATTATAAAAAGCTATTGACTTAAATAAAATTTTTCACTTTTTATACATCAATATTGATAAAATGCTTTTATTATATAAAGCTCTCTTAGACTCTTGCATTTCGTTTAGTGATTAATGACTTTATAACTTCCATTACCACTTCGTTGGCGCTACCAAATGGCTTTAACTTCTTTTTTTCTGGTCCAACACGATTCACCTCGTGGTTATAAGATTTGCCACCTTGTTGATTTCATGTTTTTGTTTGGTAGACACGTTGTTGATTTGTTCTCATGCAGTATTGCCAAAATTTTGTATTTTGTGTGCAAATTAATAGGCTTGCATGCATTAGCAGACGTGCATTAATTCCCCACGCGGCCCCCTCCCCCCACCAAAGTAGCTAATTAATTAGTTTAGAGTTTTTTGCACTATTCTACCCTTTTTGAACTTTCTTCAATCCATTTTTTCTATAAACCATGTTTGGTAGAAGAGATAAAGAGAGACCATGTTCGATAGGAGAGATGAAAATGGGAAAGAGAGAGATGAAATGAAGGGTGAATATGCATATAGCGCATGCTTCAAAACCGTTAAAATTTAAGGGGTGTTAAGAGAATTGGTGCAGATAAACCCATTAATAAAAGTAATTAAATGGATAATATTTATGGTGCTTCCAGATGCTAATTGAATTTTTCCTCATATTTAATTAGGAAACATTTTTGTGTTTTGTTTTTATTATTCAATATTTTATATAATTGAAAAAAATATGTACGTACAACATATGTTAACTTTAATACAACATATTGAGGTTGGTCCCTCATACCCATACCCTGGTTCATCCCTCCTTTAAGTTTTGGAATAGAAAAGGTCAAACAATTTGATTTAGGGTTGGTGGAGAGACTGGGGCGGCAATTCACTATCTTCACCTACAATTAATTAATTAATTAATCATTTTTTAAACAATAATTTCCTCTCGATGAAATCAGCATCTCTCTTTTGTTGTTTTCAAAGGAATCATAATGCTGCAAAGACAACCACCACACCATACATTCATCGATATATATGTATACTTCGTTTTCTATCAAATTGATTTGACGTTGGAACTCTCAGATTTTTAATCAGAGTTCCTGAGACACATATTACTTAGAACAGGTTAAGGCTCACCTATACAAATCCAGCTACTGTTATTTTAACATCAGATTGATTTACTAGTAGAATAATTATATATATGTGTGTGTGTGTGTGTATATATATATATATATATATATATATATATTACAATGAAATACATATGTAAAAACAAAAAAGAAAAAGAAAAAGACAACACATATGTAATCTATTTTATGAAATACAATAACACATATATAAAGCTAGCTTTATACGACTACACATATATAAAATGGGGAATTCAAAATTTGAAGTTAGGGTTACTTGTGAACATGCACAAGGGCAGTTTATTCAGCAAACATACGTAGTTTGTTGAATAATTATATCATCTCTGTTGCTTTAATTTTTACAAGTCCAGACTGGAGTCATCATCTTTTAAAATTTAATGGAGAGGTGGGTAAAATTGAACACTCCACCCCGAAATATTGGGCGAATGGATCCAACTCGGTCATTTGGGTCGCCGTACGTATGCACGGCTTAAAACTAGACTTTGAAAAGGGAAAACTTATATTATTTGAGCTAAAAGTCGCACGATTAAGTTTGAAATTTGATTAGTCATTGTTTAAAATGTATTAATGACTACGCTATTAAACTTTGTGGTGGTGCAACACGCATAATGCTATAGGTCTATGTCTATATTATAATCGATCAGATGTTAAATATGGGCAATGACGGTTTCAATTATTTTCTAATATTGGAGTTGGTGGAAACTTTTTAGTTTTTTTTTGTTAACCTACTCGTAATAGAGACATCCCATCTGCCTCTCTCTCCTTAGAAAATTTACTTTTAATTAATTAACTAATTAAAATCTGGTTATATTTATACGTCGTCCATATCAAGGTTAATAACTAATTAAAATAGGTTACATACAATTGTTCTTTTGAAATAATGCTTACCCGACTAATTAATTAGTAAATGTGTTCAAATTGAACTTGTCTATTCCTCCTCCTGGTTCCAAACATAATGTTGTAAATATACATTAAGTGCGAACATTCTAAAAAATGATAGTGACTCCGTATGTCTTTTTCCTTTTTTCCAAATTAACCAACGTGGTCCATGACTTTCAATTAAATTTCCAATGAAATTCTTCAAATTGACCAATCTTACTTTTCTTTTGTCTCAAAATTATTGGAACAAATTTAGTTAATTAAAAAAAATATATCATCTTCTAATTGTCTCCTATATATTCTTCTAAATAGTTCATGATAGATCGATATAGCGGTAGTTTTCAATTACCGTACAGTACTCACAAACATTATTATACATTACTGGCGTTCAATTTCCACTTGATCTTACCATCCTACCTAATTGTACGTGTCCCATTATGTATACTCATTTTTCAACTTCTTTGAGAGCCTTTCAAACCTGGCCAATATATTTGTGTGTACATCAGTTGAAGGGTTATCAAATTTTATTATATGTATTTGTTTAAATACGTATATATATATATATATATATATATATATATATATAATATATATATGTTTTGCAAAGTCACGTGCTTTCCTAACACTGTATAACACGCCGGCTTAATGCTTATGATCATCTCCCCAAATCATGCATTTATGTTAACATCTAAATAACCCCCTTAGAGCTCACCTCTTGAAAACTACGTACTAATCAATTATTCCAAAATTATATTCCTTCAGTAATTAATTAAAGACTACTCCTCATCCTCAATCATTTATTTCATGAGCTACGTTATCACAAAAAAAAAAAAACGAAAAATTTAATGCATCAGATGGGTTTTACATATATACATATACATAATTATATATTGAGAGGTATATATATATATAATCATATACTGAGTTATTGGAAGACATCTATAAAAATCCGTGTATGTGTTGGAAGATGCGTGAGTTACTTTATTTGACCAAAGGCAGATGGATTATTTATCACCCATGATATGTAATAGGCTATGACTCATGAATCATTAGAAGATTTTATATATATATATATCATATATAGAGCCGGTCCTGAGCATGTACGAGTGGTTCGATTGTACATAGCCTCTCAAAATATAAAGACATATATTAGTTATATATATAAATATATATTTATATTGTAAGAGCTTTATTTTTTAAAAAAATATTTCTTTTCTAAATTAAAAAATATAAAAAATTAAAAATATAAAAAATTATAAATATTAGATAATTACAGTATTTTAATACATTAAAATTGATTATGTATATAATTTATAATCTAAAATGTAATTAAATATTATATAAACTTAAGGGGCTCATTCTTAAAAAGAAAAAAAAAAAAAAACTCTTACCTTCTTTCACCCATGTCATGTAATGAAAGAAAATAATTAATCAAAAGATAATTTTTTTAATTTACTGCGGTAAAACATTTATTATTCAAAAGGTAACTCTTATATGTTTTCAAAACATTTATTACCTAAAAAAAACTAACGTATAAAAAATTTAACCAAAAAAGAAAATAAACTTTAAAAAAAAAGTAAATCCAAAAATAGTTGTTTGCACTTCTCCAAGCAAAGCTACTATAAATTTAATATTTTAGCATTTGGTATTATTATTTGTATTTTTTATCTAATAGAATTATTCAAAAATATTTGTTTGACTTATGTGTTATTTTTTAAATAAAAAAATTTTTCAAAATAAAAAAGACGCTCTTTTAAATTTTGCATAGAGCACCTTAAATCTCAGAACCGGCCCTAATCATATATTATATATGTTGTTGATAATATATATCTCTGATCATCTCGTACATGTGTATACATCCATCGAGCTATCCTACATATAACATACATCTTGCAGCCACCTGCTCTTCAAAACCAAACCATTTTTGTGTAATTAGTTACCTCTGATTAATAGAATAGTACATATTTGCAGATTGTTCAAATGCACCCCTTTGAAGAAATCTATAAGTTTTCAAACAAATATTTCGTTACCAGTGACGTAAATCAGATGGACCACTCTATCAGCGTACAGTTTTTTGAGAATTGAATATCAAAGAAGAAAGTGCATGTGGGTCTTCTTCTTCTAATGTATGCAAAGTGTTTGATATATTATTATATATTAATATATAGGAAATGCCTGTTGTAACCTGGAAACTTCTATATATATATATATATATTTGCCTTTTCCACATTTCAAAATTTTGCTCATATAATTGAAGAAAAAATTATCATAGTCGAAGAAAAAAAAAATTATAAAGTTGATTTGATTGACTGTTAAATTCCACATTTTTTACGTTCATACTGCGGATTGATACTATAAAAGCAGCTAGGGAGCCAATTGGACCCCATAATTACCTGCGAGTACTCATAAAGCTTAAAGATGGAGAAGCTTCACATCACCAAAATTTTGGTTTACAGTTTCTTCTTCGTTCTCGCTTTGCATTTAGGCCCTGCAACATCTGCAGAAGTTGGTAAGGACGACGTATAAGCAAATATCATCTTCACCAAGTGTTATATATATAAACTCTGTCATATTCATGTAATTAGTATTTAAATTATATTGATGATGTTGCAGAGGATGAAAGAGAATTCAGTTATGAAAAATGGAGCGAGAATGGACCAGCTCGGTGGGGAGAGATTCACCAAGAATGGAGCATGTGCAGCAATGGAACCATGCAGTCTCCTATCGATCTCTTAAATAAGAGGGTTGAGATTGTCTCTCACTTGGGGAGGCTCAAGAGGAACTACAAGCCTTCCAATGCCACTCTTAAGAATAGAGGCCACGATATGATGGTAATTAATTATTAACTTCAACTCTAGCTAGCTAGCAAAAATGCATGTGCATATATAGTTGTTAATTTATCATTTAAATAAAAGGGTCTAATTAAATTGCATATATACATGTATGTAAATGCAGTTGCAATGGGAAGGGGATGCAGGGCATATAGGAATAAATGGAACAAAATACGAACTGAAACAGTGCCACTGGCACTCACCTTCAGAACACACCATCAATGGCAAGAAATATGACCTAGAGCTCCATTTGGTTCACGAAACCCCTCAGGGACACACCACCGTCGTCGGAATCTTGTACAAGATTGGACGCTCCGATTCATTCTTGTCCTCGGTAACTCTCTCTTTCTCTATCTCTCTCAAGCAAGTTGGTTGACATGATGATGCATGCCAATTATTGTAATTGCGCAACATGTTTGATGTATGTCTGTTAGATGGAGGAGCATCTGGATGACATTTCTAGTAGCGAAGGACTAGAAAGAGTGGTTGGCGTAGTTGATCCCAAACATATTAAAATGGGAAGTAGTAAATATTACAGATACATGGGCTCTCTCACTACTCCTCCTTGCACTCAAAATGTTGTTTGGACCATTCTCAAAAAGGTAGCTTAGCTCTACGTTTTCTTACTACTAATATTAACCAAAATACGTTATTTTCTTAATTAATATTCATTAAATTTGATCACATCTATATCAGGTTAGGACTGTCACAAGAGAACAAATTAGATTGCTTCGTGTTGCCGTTCACGATGTAAGTTCAACTTTTCTTGTCATTAATTCTGGAAAAAATTAATATATTTTTATACATATTTTTTCTTAAATTCATCAAATTAATTAAAAATTTCAAAAACATTTTTGTGTTGCAGGAGTCAGATACTAATGCTAGACCAGTACAGGAATTAAATGAGCGGTGGGTGAAAATGTTTAGACCAAGAACCAATAATTGATGGAACTGTACTACATGTCCTGGGAATATCATATTACATGAGAGATACATGTGGAGACACCGGTTATACGATACAGAATTTTATTCTATTTTTTAAAATTTTCTTATACAATAAAATGAGAGTTCATTTATATAGATAGAGAGGGGACAATAAGAGAGATTGTGTTGTTTATCTCTTTAATTATTACTTGAATTACTTGTAGTTAATCATTCGTTCTATATATATGAGATTAGCTGTGTGAGAGTTTATGTTTATTACTTGCTTAGTTCCTTGAACAACAAGACATGAACCCCAATAGAAATATGGCTAGAAAGGTTTTTGATTATGCACATACGATATTAACGTGGTCACCTTTTCAACCCTACTATTGTTGAAATATTTGGAGTTTTGGTCTTCTTTTATAAATATAGAAAATAAGATTGTTTATGGTTTCAAGACATGATATGGCACATCGTTCAATATTTCCATAAATAAAAGATTTGACTCCAGCAAGTTATGTTTGACACGGGTAGAAGACCATTTTTATTAAAATTTAAAACAGAAAAAAAAAATTATATATATATATATAAATAAACCTAATATTAAAAGAAAACTAAATATATTATAGAGTTAATTCCCTTATTAGGACGTCCTGATGATCCTTCTATATCAGCCCTCGATTACATGCACTTGGGATAAATAATGAGGCCAAGTGCATGCAATTAATGGCTGAGATGAAAGTCTATTATTTTATTCCAATTATATATATATATATATCCGAATATTGTAAAATAGCATGTCCTATAATTTTGCAATTTCATGTCAAACTTGACGAAACATACTTATATTTACTTGCTAGCTCTATCGCTAATATATAATCATGAGTACGACCAACTTAAAAATTTTCCAGCAAAATATATGATGTAAAGTCAACAAATTGATCAACAACTTACAATAATTGACAGTAAAAAAAAATAAAAAATGTATGTGAAAGGAAAGTGGACAAAACATAAACGAATTAAAGCTTCAACCGGTCCATAAAGCCATATATATATATATATATATATATATATATATATATATATATATATATGTATCTTTTGTGAAATAAGCCATTCATTTGGGCAATTCAAATTCAAGTGCTAATTATTGCAATGACCAAAAAGAAAGGAAATTAACTGCTAATTATTTTCATTTTTTTTTACGTGATGGAAGCTGAAGTATTTTAATTTGGTCTTGGAAAATAAATGCCTATTTAATAATCTTTACCAAGAAAATTACATAATTCATAATGGGTTATATTTGGGATAGGGTTATGTCTGCACATACAAATAACATGTCATGATTTTACAACCTACTCCTCATGTGGGACCAGGAAATTAGTCAATTAATTCAATATTTGAAGGGGAATTTCAATTATCAAACAAAGACAAATTAATCAACAAGCTATACGTCATGCATGGAGCCAAATAACAAGTAATGAAAGCTTCTAAAACAATTAACAAGTTTCTACAGACAATTAACAATAAATAAGCAGTGATCTCATATATAAATATGCACATAGCATTATTATATTTTGGCAGATACAGTGAAGAATACAAATGGAATCTAACTGTACTCATGTCCTCCAAACATATGTATACTGTCCCAAATTTCCATACTATTAACCAATTGACTATCCCAACTATTTCCAGCTCATCAATGAGTTCAAACTTACACCTTCTTTCTTATACAAAATATATTATTGAACCTACATGAAACTTTTGTTTCTAACATTTATTTATTGAACAAATTAATTTGAACATCAGGGTTCAGTGAATTCCTGAAAGAAGCAGCATATATACATGAAAGTTATTTTGGTTAAGAGAGCTTATTATTTGCCAGTAAAATGCTAAGTGTATATCAGAGAGATGTTGTGCATTCGTATAGAAATTATGAATAAGAGGGAAGGGAGAACCACTTGGGATTGATCTTTCCAATTTGTCAAGCCCCAATAGTTCTACTACTACTACTTCAAAATTACAATTAGAAATCAATGGTTTATATATATATATATATATATTATGGTACTGATTAGAAAATAAGTTTTATGATGGTTCTTCATCATGGCATGCATGCATCTACAATTGCTGTAATATTCAGACCATTCTGGCAATGACTTTGATTATATCATCCATAGATGGCCGATGCAGAGGGTCATCTTCCACACAAGCCTTGGCAAGAACAGCTAAACACAAAGCCTCAGCAAGAGAGTAGTCCTCTTTCAAATTTGGGTCCATGAAGCTTTTCAGCTGTTCAAAGCAACCTCCCTCACTGGCTCCTCCTCCTAAGACTGTGATGGATTCTTTGAATAGCTTTCCATCACTGTCTTCTCTTCCTGATATTAACTCAAGCAGGACAACTCCGAACGCGAAAATGTCAACCTTCTCTGAAGCTGAGCTATGTGGATGAAACTCTGGTGCAACCCATCCTCTAACACTTCTACTCTTGTAAGTTGTGCCTGTTGATGAGGATGATCCAACGACTAAGGTGGCTCCAATGCTTCCAAGCTTCGCCCTGCAACTTGCTGTCACAAAGATGTTTCTTGTACTCACCCTCATGTGAGCATTGGAAGGAAATGTGTAACGATGTAAGTAGTGGAGACCGGTTGCAATGTCAAAAGCTATCTGTGCCCTCTGGTCCCAACTGAGAGGATGATGATCAGATGGATCAGATAAGCAATCCCTCAAGGAGTTTCCAGGAAAATCAAACACTAGGTAAGACCATGAGAAGTCATTTTCTCCATAGCAAACCCCTTGGAGTTTGACAATATTGATGTGGTTGATTTTCGAGTGTACATCGATCACCTGGCGAGTGTCTTCAAATCTCAACCGTTTAATCATTACTTTATCATTGTCCATCAATCCCTCATAGACTTCACTGCTCATCTTGCTCTCCTCACTGAAATCCTTTGTTGCTGTCTTGATCTCTTCTATGCTGTAGTTGAACAATGAGAATTTCGCCCCTGCGAGCTCATCCGGAGACAAACATGAGTTTGTGGAGCTTCCAGTACCTGTTTTATGAAATCTAGGAGAGCTTCTGGGTGTTGAGCTCATTGGAGAGCCTCTAGGAGTGAAGCACTGGTACTTGTCAACCTTCCATTTCTTTAAGGTTATGAACAATCCACATGAAACCAGTGCTACAAGTAGAAGAGAAAACCCAACAACAGAAACTGCTATGTAAATATTCCTTAGTTTTGTGTTCTTTGTTGCTTTTTCTACAGGAATTGTGGGAAGGAAACCAGGAGTTGGAGGTGGAGAATCAGCTGGGACCTTGAAGTTTATTGCTGGAGGAATGTCCCTAAGCGGTACTAAAATAGTTGTCTGTGGATAAACAGTCGACCAAGGATCCAAATGGTTCACTTCACATAAATCTTCAGGGGAAATTTCAAATTTCTTACTCAGAGGATCAGTTCCATCGCCTTCTATAATAGGGTATGTTACAAGGTACTCAATCTTCTTGCTAGTTGTGAAATTGTCAGGGCAAGCACATCTCAGAGGCACTTGAAGATTGGAACCAGCTGTGATATTTTTGTTTCCTCCAGATGGGTTTTCTTCTGTCAGAGTAAGTAACTTCAGTAGCCCTTCAAAAACTCCGCAAGCAATCTCTGAGAAAGATGCGGCGCTTTCAGAGACTGTGTAGCTGAAATTTGCCTGAAAGAATTGGCCTGAGCAAGAACAGGTAATGGGGACAAGAACTTCTCTGCCTGGTTTGAGCACCTCAAAAGGAGATGTGAGACTGTTCAACTGAAGCACAGCATCAGATTTCACATCGAACAAGTCTGAGATGTTAGAAATGGTCTGAAAGTGTTGGTTGGCTCTGTAGACTAAGAAGGTTTTGCATGAAGTTTGGGATGAAATATTGCAAGTATATTTTGAACCTGGTTGACTTGCCTCTGAATAACAATCTGATGGGTCATAGTACTGTTGATCAGCAAAGCTTGAGTTCATGCAGACCAAGACTATAAACCAGAAAATATACATGGTTTCTGACTGTAAATAATAAAGTTCCAAAACTAAAATTTTAAAATGATCAAGTATTAAAAAAGGAGAAATGGAAGATAAATGGTATTTGAATGGAGCTGAAAGAAGATTGGTATTTCAAAGGAAGAAGAAGAAACGAATTGGTTATTTACCCAAAAAAAAATGCTGATGCAGAGACCAGCTAATTGCTAGCTAGGACGACCCATATGAAATATAATGAACACTAGTTTAACCAAAAATATGATATTTCATGGTAAAGCTAGCGATGACAAGTGACATATTAACATGTCCATTTCGATATAATATTATTGCCCAAGTCCGGCCAGTTTCATCAATAAGGGTGAAAAGTATGACCGGCTTCTTATTTTTTTGAAACAAGATTAAGACCTGTGATATATGGAAAACCAGAAAGCAACGTTTAGACCCATCTAAAATAAAAATGTCTAGTTGATAACATTGAATTTTATATTACAAGTACCAATATAGACTCATTGCTGCAAAAGATTCAGCTTAAAAGAGAGAGATATAATCAATTCTCTATAAGTAATTAACTAATTCGTTTTCTTTATTAATTAAATTTTTATTTTAGATTTTGTCTTTAATAACCTCTTTATTAATCTTTAGTAAGAAGGGACAACTTTATCTAATTTATTTGTAAATAGTTGCCGCTCAACAAGCTGATATTCATCTTACCTTCCCTTAGAATTACAAATGCAAATATAAGTGCCAAACTTGGCTAATATAAATTTTCCTAAATATACATACTTTACAATCATTTCAAGTATTCAAAGAGGAGAGTTGGAATCTGACGTGGAACGCACGACCAATTGCATATTAGTCATTCTGTGTAAGAATCTCTGGATTTTTTTGGATTTTTTTGGATTTTTTTTTTTTTTTGTGTAAGCCTCTTTGGGTTTTTTATTAAATGATATGATAAGGCTAAATGGTGAGTGAGAATACCTTTAACCTTTGCTAATAGGCCTTGTCGCCAAATTAGCCAGGCATGGTATTTTAACACTTCTATTTTTATTTTTTATTGTGGGTTGAATTAATTATTATTATTATTATTTCTAAAAAAAAGAAGTGGTAATTGTATAATTCATTTGTATATTGTATATTAATATATAAATATATAAAGTGATAACAAATTGTTTTTATCATGAGTATAATTATTTTCTAAACAAAAAGGAAGAGAGAGTGACTTTAACTAATATACCACTAGACTAATCTCACCCTCGTCAAGGTGATAAATAATTATATATTATATTTGTGTATATATATATATATATATATATATATATATATATATATATATATTTGTCAATATAAGGCTTAAAACACTAACTCTCTTTGGTAAAGCTCGCCTGTCAATTTTGTCCATCTTCTACATGACTATAATGGTAAATTCATAAATCAAGCACATACGAGACATTATTGTTTTTATTATTATAATAATAATAATTTTATTTTTTTTATCATCTATAAAAATTAATATTTTTAAAGGTGTAAGACAGTCAAGTTAAATCTTAAATTTTACGATTTAGACTATCTATTCGAAGCCTAAATATCAAAAGATATTTTATTATTATTTTAATTATTATAAAACTACTAAATAAATAAAATAATTTATATTTTAAAATGTCAAAATTTATATAGGTCTAAATCAAAAAAAAATATATATATATATATATATATGCAATTTGCATAAATTAGCAAATACATAATCATATATATTGCCTAGGTGAAAGTAACAAGTACACAATTATGTATATTATCTAGACGTGCAACCTATGCATCAAAAGATATTTTATTATTATATTATTATTTTAATTATTATAAAATTACTAAATAAATAAAACAATTTATATTTTGAATATCAAGATTTATACAGGTCTATGTCACCAATACACATATATACATGTATATACAATTAACACAAATTAGCGAGTACATGATCATATCTAATTATAAAAATTTCATACTTTTTTTTTTGTTTTCCAAATCATATATACTACAAGTCTACAATTATTTAGTAATTTATAGATTAATATATAATTTAGGTATAACATATTCTAACTAATTTTTGTCTAATTCTTTATTACACATTATATTTTATTATTTTTTTAAAAAAATAATAATGTTTTAAAAAATTTATTTTTAATACTAATTATTTACGTTCTTTTTCATTTTCTAATTTATTATAATTCATTTTTATTTTAAAAAACTTAATTTTTAAAAGGGGTCGGTACCCACCCACGGGTGGTCAGTATCCCACCGACCCACCCCCAAGAGCCCCTGCACACATGCGTGGTTGCCCGCCTACCCCCACGTGAAATTGCCCATCGACCCCCCTAGTGCCCGGTCGCATGCACTGCCTATCCCCAGCCTGGCGGCTGTCCACCAAACCCCGCGCCCAGGTGCCATGGACGTCGGTTCCCACCCACCGCCACCCCTATGGTGGGGGCACCTATGCCATATACCCATATACATTATAATTGTTTGTAAAATTTCAATTTATACATTTAAAACATAAGTTTAAACTAAATACTCAAATAAACACATGTATTTGAAAAAAAAACCTTAATTAAGGCATTTATTCAAACACCTAATATGCATTTTTCTCAAACATTTTTAAAAAATAAAACTTGCAAATCAATAACTCCAACATGAGAAAAATTAAAAAACCCAATAGACAACAGCAATAATAGAAAGTAGTTTATGAACAATAGAACACAACATTGAAAAAAAAAACAAATTATTTCATTGTGCACCATCTTAATCCACAATACCCATAAAACCCTCAATGTGTTTATATGTTCAAACCTTAGTAGGAGTACAAGAAAGTGGTGGGACGGTGTCGGCAACGGCGATAGCAATGATGGCAACAGTGATTGAGATGAAAATGCAATGCAATGGCGATAAGAAGAAGAAGAGGAGGAAGAGAAAGAGTAATTGGTAAAGCCAATAAGAAAAAAGGGAGGAAAGTCCAAGACGTACAAAAAAGATGGTGGGACGGCATCGGCATTGGCGACAACAGTGATTGAGATGAAAATGCAATGCGACGGCGACAAGAAGAAGAAGAGGAGAAAGAGAAAGAGTAATTGGTAAAGCCAATAAGAAAAGAGGAAGAAAAGTTCAAGAAGTACAAAAAGGAGTTGAGGGGTGCGGTTGGGTGCGGTTGCATACGGCAGAACGAAGAGTTTGAATAATGGACTACAATTTTAATTATAATTAAACCGTATATTAAAGGTATAATAGTCATTTTTTATTAATATTTTAATTTTTAAAAAATATAACTATTTTTCATTATCTTATATTGGGCCATACTATAACATCAAAAACCCATAAAAAAATAGCATCAAGCCATTCAATAGAGCTCATTGTTGGAATATGATTTAGTTAATTAAGCTAGCCTACTTTGTCCATGAATATAAGTAAATTAAACTAAACTCGAAAATTGATAAATTACAAGCCCATTTTAATATTTTGTCATTTATTCTATTATGCATTCGGATTGGGTTAACTTAACCAAATTATCACTTAAATATCCAAGACGCTCATTTTTATTTTTGTTTTTAATGTTCTCTCACCTCTCTCTCCATTTTCTCGTTACACTCTCTCTTGCCATTTATGATAAAACAAAAAAAATTAAATAAAAAAAACAAAAGAAAGGAAAAACAAAGAAAACACTTACACCTCCGATCTAAGAGCTATATTTGACAACTCTTGCAAATAAAGAATGCTTGAAACTCTTTCATAGGAAAAGACACCATAATCTTTTTGACTTTCTTGGTGTATTTTCTCTAAAGAATAAGAAATCCACTTTGTCTTTGAGGACAAAGGAATTACGGCCACCTTTGGAAGCTTTTTTATTTTATCTTTTTAGTCTAAGCATGCTTTTGGTGTTTAAAAGAAAGTTATCTTATTTTTACCCCTCTATAAAACTCTACTTGTACGAAGCTTTTAAAGGGGCGGTTTCCTTGATAAAAAGAACACATCTTTTGATGTTTAGACAGTCCATACAATATTGATTATTTTTTTTTATTAATTCTTACTCTAATATAAAGTGTCTTTTAAACGTCTTATATTTAAATGGCGTCTTTTTATATATTTTAGCTTCTAAAATATTGATAGAAATTATGATTATATTATATACGGAGAGGAAGTAAGTTTATTTTTTGGTAAATGAAAGTAAAGTTACCATGATGATGTGACGAAAAATTCGGAGAATAAAACTTTATTGAAAATAAAAGTACAGAGACTATAATTTCATTAATGTAGATCGATTGGTACTAGTACAACGTAAAATAAAGTCATTTATTTATTATTGTTATTTCAATAAATGATGGGATCGATGTATGATTGGTGCTTTTAATTTCTTTTTCATTTTTCGGTAAAATGAATCTTTTTTTTTTTTTATTTCTTTTAATAATCTTCATAAATTTAACCATAGTGTCTTGTATGGTTTAATTATTTTGATATTTATGAGTATTGATTATCAACCTTAGCCCATATAAGTTTTAAAATAAATTATTTTAATAACTAATTACCAAATACCATTTAAGCAAATTATAAATCCGGTGTATCACAATTGTTACAAATAGCATTGCTTTTGTTTTTGTAATTGGTATAATCTTTTACTATTAACAAGAACATTACAAGTATTTATACTTTTTGGCTGGCCTATAAGATTGATTTAGAGATTGTATGAAGATTATCTGAACAACATCAAAAAGTTTTGCAAGTACATACTTTTATTAATTTTCTAAAGGCACATACTGGGTATTGGATTGTCTGTTGTTTGGTAAAAATTAATTAGTAATACATTAGGGATTCGGACCCTAAATGTATTCGGGTTCTAAATATATACCGAATAATTTTACTTTTTTGGTAATCTTAAAAAATATACTCTTATATTATTAGAATAATATGATATAGTATCACATTAATATTTATACTAATATGATATCATTTGAATAGTACAGGAGTACAGACTTTAGGAGTATCAAAACTTATTTCTTAAATAACATGTGTCCTATCATAAAATATATAAATAAAATATTTGAAAATTTTTACACCTAATCTAATTTAAAATATTTAATTTTTTTATTATTAAAAATGGAAAAGTGGGCTTTAGGAGATTAATGCTAATAAAATTATTAACCCACTAGATATATAATAAATGCAATTATTCATTTACTTTCACCTTTTTTAATTAGTTAAGTTGGAAAATATTATATCATTTGGAATTCAAGCATTTTTTAATTAATTAACTTTATTCATTTAAGAAATTTTATAATCAAGAAATTAATTATTTTTTAGAGATACTGGCACTAATTCTATGTAATTTAGACCCCAGTTTGTACTTTACTACTTAAACTTTTATTTTTGACATTTCAGTACCTAAATTATCTTTTAATTGCACCATTGCTATTTTCTTTTTATGTACATTTTTTTAACAAAAATTGCCACATACAAAGCGAAGCAAAATATTTGTACAGTTTATAAAGTAATAATGTAATATTCGGTTAAAAAATAGACAGAAAAATATATTTTAGTTGCACCATTGCTAATTTTTTTTTTCTTTTAGGTATATTTTGAATTGGCACGTACAAAGCAAAATATAGTATTTACACAATTTATACGTAGCAATAGTGCAATATTTGTTTAAAAAATAGACAGAGAAATATAAATATTGGAGCTTTCCTAATAGCCTACATCATAAATATTTGTTTATGAATGCCAATATTATAACTTAAACTGTATAAATATTGTATTATTATTTTACGCATAAATGACTTAAACTACCCTTAGTTTTTTGGAAAATTGACAAAAATGCACCCCCATATAATCTAATTTGGAAAAATACCCACTGCCCCTTAACTTTTGTAAAATATAGACAAACTACCGAAAATACCCCTATTTTTTTTATATCCACAGCTAACCGAACTCATTCTTCCTTATTTATAATTCCTTCCTCTTATCTGTTCTTTCTTTTTCTCTCGATTCATTATTTTTCTCCCGTTTTTTTTTCTTTATTGATTTGAAAGAAGGAGAAATCGCATTGAAGAAGAGTTTCATGTGGCATTAGTGCTGTTTTGCTGTTGTTTTTTAAAGAAGGCAAAAGCTCATCTAAATGGTAAGATCTATTAGTTATAGTAGTCCATATGTGTTAAATTTAACTGAAAAAGTAGGAAAACCATTATTATGTTAGATGATGGTTAGTATAGGGACATGCAAAGACCGAGGGATATAGTGACCTGCAGTATGGCTGGAGGCCCTGCATTATGGCAGGTTCTTTTGATGTTGTACATGCCGTATGGATTTGGACCGCCAAATGGCGAGGTCCTCAAACGGCATGTCCAATGCTGTTGTTACATGGACCTGCCATTTGGCAGGTCCAATTCCATATGGCATGGACCGGCTATTTGGCCGGGCTCTCAGCCATTTGGCCGGTCCATGTAACAACAACATTGGACCTGCAAAATGGCAGGTCCGACATGCAAAATGGCAGGTCCGACATGCAAAATGACAGGTCCGACATGCAAAATGGCAGGTCCGACATGCAAAATGGCAGGTCCGACTTGCAAAACGGAAGGTCCTAACTGCCATTCTGCAGGTTCGACCTGCTAAATGACTGACCTATAATGTTTGGTGATTTTATTTAGTGATTTTGTGTACATGTAGGTTTATAATGGAGGAAAATACAGTAGTTGTTATTCGGTTTGAAGGAAGGTTCGAGGTTGATGGTGAAGGAAATTGGGAGTATGTTGGTGGGAGGACGAAAGCAAAGTTAATCCAAACGAATTGCACATATGATGAACTACTACAAATTGCCTATGATGTGACAGACATAAACCTCAACGAATTTCGTATCATAATAAAATATATAGTTCGATCTAGTTACAAGTTGGATCCAATTGAGATTGAAGATGATGGAGATGTGAAGTGCTTTTTCAAAGAGCATTGTCGTGTTGATACAGTGCATGCATCACCATTATTTATTGAGATTGAGGCGAAAGAAGATATGCCGATAGTTGGAGAAGAAGATAATGTCTTCGCGATTCCATTTTCCTCTCGGAGTGGGAGCAATAAGCTTTTTCTTCAAAACATAAAGTGGTTGTTAACAGAAGTGGAATTAGAGGCAGTGAAGAAAATGAAATCCCTCAAAATGAAGGCGAGGAAAATAATGCAGTGGATTGGTCTGCAATAAATTTCTATGATAGGGTAGAAGCAACAATAGATGATTACGATAGGCATCGTAATATTGCATAACTCGATGTAGAAAACAACAATGATACATATGGAGAATGGCACAGATATGAGGATGAGGATATTAGCTTGGATGAGGAAACAACAATGTATAATGAGGTGGAGGGAGATGATAAGGAATTAAATGCTACATCACCTATTCATGTGACGAATGTTGACATTCCTTTTGTATCAATGGTTAGTTCCCCTATTGCACCTATTTGGAATGATAATAGGTGTAGGTATCATCCGGTTCGTAATGAAAGTGAGTCGCAACCAACTCAAGCTCAATTTTATCAATCTGTGAATCGTACTTCAACTTCATTAAGTGAACCAAGTTCAAGTATCAATCAATTGATATATTCAAATGATGAACTTTTGGTTGGACAAATATACTCAAACAAGAAGGAGTTGTGAAGTTGTCTATGTATGCATTGAAGGAAAATCGGGAGTACAAGGTGAAGAAATCTTGTTCACGCAGGTTTGAAGTGCAATGTGTATTTGATAATTGTAAGTGGCGGTTACGTGCATCTAGGATCCTAAATGTAGAGTTTTGGGCAATTAAAGTATTTATCAAAAAACACTCATGCTCGCAACTCGAACAATGTCATCCACAACATCGCAAAGCAATTAAATTATATAAAAAATTAATAACGAAATTGGTCGTGGAGACCAAAAGATATAGTGTCGATATGAGAATGAGTTAGGTATCCAAATAACGTCACGATAAGGCATGGAGGCAAGAGAAAGTGCACTACACAATATCGAGGTACCACGAGTCATATCAAATATTGCCAGTATGGTGTCACATGTTGGGGATAAAGAATCCAGACACTATTACTCGTATTGCAACGGATGAAGACAATCGTTTCTTATATTTCTTCATGGCTTTAGGGCAAAGCATTATCGGATTCGAATCTTAGGCGGTTGTGGATGGGACACATTTAAAAGGAAAATATATTGGTACATTAATTATTGCATCCTGTTTAGATGGTAATGAGCAAATATATCCACTGACTTTTGGCATTGCAGATACAGAAAGTGAAGTATCGTACACTTGGTTTCTTCAGCAGTTTAAGGAGGCATACAGTGAAATTCATGATCTTGTATTCATTACAGATAGACATAAAGGATTGGAGAAAGCGATTGCAACAGTTTATCCCACTGCTCATCATGAGAATTGTATGTATCATCTCAGCTGCAATGTGAAACTGCATTTTGGAAAAAACAAGCATGTGCATATGGATTTTTATCAGGCAGAGAAAACTTATTTAGAAGTTGATTTCGAAAGACATATCGCAATTAGAGGCCATTGACATTGAGCATAGATATGTTATAAGCGAACCGAAAAGTGGGCTAGAGCTTTTTCCGCAATAGATATAATATTATGACAACCAATATACCGAGTGTATGAATCTTTGTACTAAGAGATGCTAGGGCATTGCCGCTTATACCACTACTTGAGGCCATACGGAGGTTGATTCAGGGATGGTTTTACGATCGACGGATTGAAGCAGAAGCGGTTACGACACCAGTCACACCATGGCTAGAAAATTTTTAAAAAGACATTGAATGAGTGTCGTAGATTCACAGTAACACCATTGAGCATGTACGAATTTCATGTTCGTACATTTGAGTTATTGACGACTGTCAATTTGGAAAAAAAAATATGTTCGTGTCGACAGTTTCAATTAGATCAATATCCATGTATACATGCAATTGCGGCGTGTCGATTTCGTAATTTGCCTCCTTACCCTTTTTGTTCAGAATACTATAGTGTTTCATCATGGAGAGCATGTTATGCAGCAACCATTTACCCGCTTGATGATAAGTGTATGTGGACGGCACCACCAGACATAATTGGACAAGGCCTAAATCCTCCAGTAGTTCGTCGAGCGCCTGGAAGACCTAGGACTAGAAGAATTTTATCCAGAGGAGAAGATCGGACGTCACGTAAATGCAGTCGATGCGGAGTATTTGGCCACAATCGGCAAACATGCACTGGTAATGTTCCACTGTGATATATGTATTTACTAACTGTTTGAAACTATGGTTATGAATCACCAGTCACTTTTACGTTTATTTTTATAAGAATTTAGATAATATGCAGTTGATGTTTTTTGTTTTTCACCAGAAAGGACTTGCATGATGGCAGGGAGGACCGGCCATTATGCAGGTCCTTATTAACCAATCATTAAGTTGTGGTAAGGACTAGTGATGTTTTGGCGAGGAAGGACCTGCAGAATGGTAGGGAGAACCGGCTATCCTGCAGGTCTTTATTCACTAGTCACTTTTAAGATGGAAAGATTAGATGAGGAAGGTCCTGCAGTATGGCAGGGAGGACCAGCCATCCTGCAGGTCCTTATAGGAAAATTGGATGAGAAATGCCCTGCATTATGGCAGGGAGGACCGGCCATCCTGCAGGTCCTTCCTCACCAATCTTAAAGTGAAGATTAGTGAATGCGGACCTGCAGGATTGCCGGTCCTCCCTTCCATCCTGCAGGTCCTTATAGGAAGATTTAATGAGGAAGGCCCTGCAGTATGGCAGGGAGGACCTACCATGCTGCAGGTCCTTCAATGCGGACCTGCATAATGGTCAGTCTTCCCTGCCATCTTGCAGGTCTATATGCCTAATTATGACTTCAAAATGCAAAATGTTCAATTGTTAAAAAAGAAAATAAAATGTATTAATTTATATATTAAATTACATTGCATGTTACAAAAAAATAAAATAAAATACATCACTGTTCATGGAAAATATCCACTGCTAATTTTTCTCTAAAAAGAAGGGTGTGTGTATCATTAAAATCAAATTGTCGTTTACCGACCATAAACTCGATGTACTTGATTATGTAAATTCCACAATCACCACTGCACATAAAAAATACATAGCACAATTAGGAAAAATATATAGCACACGGATTCCACAATCACGTCAAATTATTTAGGTAAAATAAGTTAAGTAAAAAAAACTTACGAAACTGTTTGTTGGGGTAGGTTTGCGTCGTCCTCACGTTTGATGGAGAATGGCTGCAGGTTATAATTCCCTTCACTCTTTAGATCCGAATGATGGTCATAGTACCCATGTACCATCAAGAAGTATGGAAATAAAATAGACAAGCATTTGGCATTATTGCATTGGAACTTATCTCCAGTCATGGCAATGTCGGAGTTGTATAATGTAATGTGTCGTCTTCGGATGTTGACCTTGGCCGCTAACCAGTGTTTGTTGTCATTGTTAACCGGCACATATACCTGCATTCAAAATAAGATCTCATTAGAATTAAAGTTACAATAATATTTTCTTTAAATAACTCAATGATATTAGATTAATTACTGACATAATCAATCTCCAGCCAAGACTTTGATCCAACATGTAACATGCCTAACACATACATATCAAATGGAGAATCTCTCATCTCCTTTTCCCAATCAGCATCTTTAGTTAGCTCATCCTCCTCTTCGTTTGGAGACTTCTTCAAATATTTCACATATCGTCCATGCATTGAAGCCTATCGATCATGTATAAGTTAGTAACATAACATAATTAATCTTAACTAACTTATGAAAATTTTTCTTACCCAAAACATGCAGTCAGTGACAATACATCGCTGATCAAACAATTGAGGATTATTAATTATCCTCTTCCTAATGTAGTACATCGCGGCATCGATTTCCTAAAAACATAATTAAACAACACATTGAAATAAATATACTCATAAAAAATGAAGATATAATCACTAAAAATATAGTGAATACATACTTGATCCCGCAACCATCCTCCACTTGTCAAAATCAAGTTGAATGAACTTTTATCCATCATGTCGTACTCCACAACATGAAATTGAGTCGACTGATCATCTAGGAAGGCAGTCAATGCAGCTCTCTGTTCATCATCAACTGAAGTATATGGATCCCAAACGGCTACTACTAATGCCTAACATGTAGTCAATTAGTAACAACACACATAATGTAATTACTACATTTTTATAAGTTATATAAAATACCTTTGGCACAAACTGATCAACGAGTTGACGGACAAGAGATGATATATTTTGGATTTCATTGCGTTGTTGTTGCAACTCAGATCTCAATTCAGTCCTCATGGCAACCAAATCACTGCGCAGCTCCGTAATCTGCAACTTCAAATTCGAGATTTGGTCACTAGGTGGATGAGATGCAGTCTGTGTACCCTCATTAGTAACTGTCTCAATCAATGAAGGAAGCACAGTAGATTGGGATTGAGAGGTATCAGCTCTGAACACCGGTGGACCATAATATTTTCGGTCACTTGGCCTGTGCCAGAATCCCTTCATATATGTCTGCTGCAATTCCAGGGTAGTTGAATGCAGTTCATTCTTCACAATATACTAAAACAATTTAAAAAATAAAGTTAGTATATATATGAAAGCCCTAAACTATATAATAAAATACTACAAATACACTTTTGGAATGACCCTGCATAAATGAAAAACTTACATCATTTCGGTCGAAGACCTCAGCGGCCAATTTGGTGTATTGGAGGGTGGATGGACATGACCACCCTAACATCCTTGGACACATCACTCCATGATATTTCCACTGTGATGATGTTTAAAACCCATATCTAAAACACAATTAAACAAGTCAAATTAATAAGACAAATCAATGGAATGCAGTACAATTAATTCATAAAGAATATAAATATAATATTTACCTGGAAGGCAAGGGGAAATCCACTGACACTGTAATTTGCGATCTGTTGCCCCTCCTTAATCCTTGATCGCAAATTTGAAATAGTGACATCGTACGACAAATTACCCACCTGATATCTATCACATTCATTATTTTGGATAATGTTGAAGTTTGGTTTCACCATTCTCTTGTCCCGAAGCAACACCGCCTCGGAAGTAGACATGCAACACGACATTATTTTCAACATCTTCATCGATTCATCAAAATCCAAATCTTGAAGGCTTTAATGAAATCACTTTGACTCATTGGTCCGTGTCACCAAAGTATTTCACCCAGTCATGGGGAGATGTTCTAATTCTTTTCATTGGGAAATTTACCGAATTAACCCGTTATCATTGCAAATGACCTCCTATCGAACCTCGCCCCAATACCGTGGAAGTCGAACTCCATCACGTTCGTATCATCGCACTCAACTTGATTCAATAGTAGCAGGTGAATGAAACCACCGCAGAATCGAGCATCTTGCCAAAATTTTCCAACAAATGAATCCTTCAATTTGTCCATACCCTGCTTAGCTTATTTTTATCACATCGTGCAAATGTGATATTGGAATTGCTTGTGAGGTGAGCATGATACTTCATATCAACTAGTATAAGCCGTTTCACAACCTGAAAATATTTGAATTAGAAAAATGGTAATTATGCTAAAAAAAATATCAAACAAAAATAAAAGGAAATGAATAATTTTGGATGTATGGACTGCCATTGCAGTCCGGCCTCGCCATCCTGCAAGTCCTTATGTAATTTGAATTTGGCCATAAAACAAGAGGTCCGCCTACTATGCGGCAGACATTTTACAAGTACTAGAATATAGAGGCCTAAAGGCAGTCCGCCGCCATCATGCGGCCTAACAACTAATTGTTTCTTATCGGAATCCGGCCGCCATTTAGCAGGTCACCCGCCATTTTGGTTTATAAGAGTGTCATTTTTGGAATGGCCCTGCATAACGGCAGGTCCGGATTCCGATAGCAAACAATCGGTATCCTTCAGGTCCGACCGTTATGCGAGGCCATTCCAAAATGACACTTTATAATGACCAAAAATGGCGGTAGGACTGTAAATGGCGGTAGGATTCCGATAAGAAATCGGTTGTTAGGCCGGCCATCCTGCGGTCCGACCGCCATTACGCAGGCCATTCCAAAATGACACTCTTATAACCGAAATGGCGGTCGGACCGCTAAATGGCGGTAGGATTCCGATAACAAACAATCGGTTGTTAGGCCGGGATGGCGGACTGCGGTTTTAGGCCTCCTATATTCTCTTATAAGAACAAATCAACAATGCTAACCGCATCTCGCAGTGCCCGATCAACATGGTTTTATCTTAAGCCATGCAAAGAAGTCCCATGCCATCTCGGGGCCATTAATTTATGCCTAACTATGATCTTCATATGAAGACCGCACGATTGGGACCGCAACTACGGGCCTCCAAAGCATTTCGCAATTTTGCGACTTTGAAAGCCAACCCAATATGGCTTCACTTTGCAGGAATTTCACCACAATTTTGCGAGTTTCCCATATTCTATTCTAAACCCGATTCTGACCTTAACCTCACACAAAATTCTATAATTTTGATAGCTTATTCGAATAAAAATTAATTTTTTAACAAAAATTTCTTCAAACAATAATACAAACCTGCGTAGATGCACTGGTGGTGGTTGTCTTGGTTGGGGCTTGCTCTCAACGGTCCGGCGTCTTCTACCGATGGTGGGTGGGGTTTCGCCACTCTTCGTGCTTTCTTCTCCTTTGTTTTTCCGGTTATTGGTTTGGGGTTGATGCAGATGCTTGGATGAAACACGCTTTCACTTGCCTTTATCAATCTCTTAAAAGGAGCCATTGTTGTTCTTTTGCCCGGAGAAGAAGATCGTGTTTTTGAATTCTAAATGTTTAAATGGGAGAGAGGGATAAGGGTAAAATGGGTACTTTGGATAGGGTATTGCAAAGGTTAGGAATGAATGAGTATTTTTCCAAATTAAGTTATGTGGGAGTGCATTTTTGTCAATTTCCCTAGTTTTTTACTTAGGTGCTTCGTATATTTCGTTTCTTAAAAAAAAAAAGAAATGAAAGAAAATAAAACATATAAAAAATAAAAAAGATTTTGTACGCGTTATTTCTATAAAAAAAAATATATAGGAAACTTAAAAAAAAAAAAAACTAAAAGATAATAAAGGTGGTGAAAATGTAAAAAAAAAAAAAGTAATTGTGGTATAATTTAGGTTAAAAAAAAATAAAAAAATTGGTTAATTTATGGAATTCTATAATAAAGAGTTTATTAAATTTTAATGGCGTAAAGAGAAGGAAACGAGGTGGATTTGCAAAACTACAAATCTATGATTGCTTACTTGGAGCGCCTTTCAGAGTTGGACGGCTCTTCAACGTTACCCCTCATTTTTCCGGGAAAATTTCGCTTGATTTAACGCTTCTCTGTAAAGATAGACTAAAACCCTGAGGAAAAGATTTAACACCCCAGATTTAAAAGCAGGTTGGTCAAATTTCTTCTGAATTCATTTATTTATTTGGCAATGCTGTAGGCGTGAAAGTAATCCTGTTAACGAATAGGGATTTTGAGTTGAATTTCAAGGTGTAACAGTTATTATGTTTGTTTAGTAGTGTAATTTTGACTGTGATTAGGGCTTCTGTGATTTAGAACCTTCATATTGCAATGTTTTAGATGCAATGTGTGGAACTACTTTTTGGCCACTTTTTTTTTTTGACCTTTAGCAGAGGAGCGATAGTTCCGTTTCTGCAGTAGAGAGTAATTGCTTACGCATTCAACTTGCGTTTACATATTACATGGTAAGTTTGCGGGTGAATAGTCATATGTGAAATGTAATTTGAAATCAATAATTAATGCATGTTTGCCTTCGAGCTGTATTTGTGCCCTAAAAATTGATTTGACTCATTGTTATTGTAATGGGATGGAATAAAGTTTATGTACGATGACGTTGATAAGCATTGGACTTTATACTAGATGCATATTCTTCATGGAGTTTGTCTTGGAATTTCAGTGTCAGGTTTATGTTGATTTGTGTATCAATATTCTCGTTTGGACTACAGCCTGATAATTTGTTATCAGATGTTTGGCCGTTAATATGGTTTTGGGATTTGTTCCTTTTTTTTTTTTTTGGGGTTTTTTCTTTGCTAAATATATGTATATAATATATGAAATTTCTCCTTTGGCTTAAACCAATTTTCCTCTGCTCTTGATTTATATAGGATGATGGCAAATGATACTCGACCTAGATGCAAAGCCAAGCATGATGAAAATAACAATTCTAGACGTGGGCAAACCAGTGGCAAAGGACTAAGTACTCTGGGCTCTCCATGCTTAGATAAATCTGCGTTAAGAAGGTCTACTAGAGAAACATTATCAAAGGAGGAGAAAGTCGTTCCAAGCCCATCAAAAATTAGGAAATCTGAGCGGCTTGAGAAGTTAATGCCAACTCCACCAGGGACGGAAAAATCCGAGAGAGTTGAGGAAAAATGCATGCGGAGTCCTCTTAGGAGGTCTGATAGGGCTAGGAAGCCATCTTCCTCATCTTCTTTTGGATCTAAAGGTTCTGATAAATGCTCAAGCTCATCATCTCTGAAGCAGAAAAATCGACAAAAAGAGATTATTGTGAAACAACTGACACTGGATACGAGAAAATTAAGCAAAAGGGGAAAGAAGGATGGGGAACCTGTTCACGTGAAACCTAAGACGATGAGTGCACGTGCTTATAAGGCATTGTTCATGAAAAAAACAAAAAGGGTTAAAGTTGCAGGTCATTGATTGCTTTATTCCATTCCTTTTTCCTATTAATCAATCTTCTGATTTCATTTTCTCTTTGGGGTAGGGGGTTTTTGTTCTAGCAAGCATCTCAACATATCCGTTTAGTTTATTATTGATATAATAATAACAATAACACTTATATTTTATTTTTGGTAGCTATTGATGTTTCTGGAATGTTTATTTTGTCGATGAGTATTAAGTTCATGGTTTCTTTTCTACATTGTTGCAAAACAATGCTGATTAAGTTATTTTCTTCAAACTTACTCTTTTCTGAGTTTAGATCATGGTGAGAAGCACAATAGAGAGAGTAAGTTTTCTCATGGCCATAGCAATAGCTGTGGAGGAGAAAGTGATGGGGTTGATGAGTGCACTGAAAGAAGGGCAGATACATTAATTGGAGAATATGGTAAGAGCGCTTGTGAAAGGACCTTTGTGGGTTCTGATTATGGTGTAAGCAATTCTGCAAATGAAACATTACAAGATAAGGGTGGCGTAATGGAATCGTCCCACTCAAGTCTTAAGCCTGGCTGCAAGAATGAAGCCCATGAGTCTGAAGATGGTGATAGTAGTAATGCGATGTCCAAAGAGATCAGTGATGAAAATGGACTGGAGAAGTCGAGATCACTGGAGTTGATGGTTTCTTCATTCAATGGGAAGGCACCTGACAACAAGATTGGCTTTGAAAGTGGTAAGGAAATCATATCTTCAAAGAGAAGATGGAACCTGGGGAATGTTGATTCTGATGAATTGGTGAAAACTCAAAGTCAAAACAACTGCACCTCAATTGCTGATGCTATCTCTTCATTGCCAATTGAATGCTCAAGAGGTGTTGAGACAAGTGGTGCATGTTATAAGAGGCAAAGGTATGAATATGCACAAACTCATGATTTGTTTACTTTTGATTGGGTGGGAGATGGCTAAATTCTAGGAACCTTATTCCACAATTAGAAAACTTAGTATGTTATGCTTTTTGTTTGTTTATTTATTCATTTTATGTACTGGAAGGAATAGTTAAACCTTCACTGGAAGTCATCAAATTTACTTTCATGTATGGTCAAATTGATTATTGGATTTGTGGGTTTTTGGTACTTATTGTTTACTCGGCTAAAAGTGTTGTCCTATATTATACTTCTTCTGCTGGCCTTACATGTTCTTTTCCTCCATATGTTGCAGGGTAGACTTTGATCCAGCTAAGCTGGATTTGTCCTCTTGCAAAAGAAACTCAAATCCAGAATTGCATGTTGCTGCTGTTGTCAAGGTTATTTTATTATTATTAATATTTTTTGTTGCCACATCTTCATATTTTATCTAAAGGTTGGCCTCCCCTGTTTCATTTTTCTACTTCTCAGAGTTTGTTTTTATCTAAAGATGGAACATGTTTAGAAGTCTGTCATTTTGTTTTGTGTCATCATGCTTCTCAACTACTAACCCAAGTAGGTATTATCAAGCTGGTGTGGTTAAGATCAATAATTTGGTCCTGTAGTTGTAATAAAGAAGCAGTTGGTATTGCCATTATTATTATTTGATATATGGGTTGTGAAGATTAATTTCCTAAAAAATTGTGGGTCTCTGTTCTAATGGCAAATATGAAATCTAGTACTACTATGGGACCTTCTGAAAAAGTGCAATAATGATATGCAGAGAAAGGAATCTCCTACAGCTCTTCGAAAAGGTGGTGATCAAAATACATGTCTCATCTGCAAGCGAGGAGGAATGCTCTTGTGCGTATCTTTTTTGATTGGGTTACATGTTCTTGCAAGTGTCTTGAGCAGTATTTAATAGAACGTTAATATTTCATTGTTTTATAAATAGTTTTTGCACGTTTTCGCTTGTAATCACTAATCAATCAGTTGCACTTCATAGTTTTGTTTGTACTTTTTTATTTTAGTATGGGTTAAAATGAAAGCAGTTAAAAACACCTATATTGACCCAAATATAATTACTTCAGCAAAATAAGAAGAAAGAGTATTTTTTCTGGCACATTGTAGAAGAATGCATGTTTATGATTGTTAGGTTTTCATCAAATCACATTGACTTCTTTTTTTTATTTTTTTTTTTCTCTTGCATAAAATTTACCATCATACTTGTACAATTTAATTGGTAGGAAACTGTTGAGGTCCGAAATCTTAATAAACACGTTATGTGTGATAATGAAGAACTAATAAGAAGTTTAAGCTTTGTGTGTAAGTTTCTTTTTAAAGTAACAGGTCAGACTCACTTTTCTTGTTGAAATATTTTATTTTTCCACCACCATGGTGTCAATATAATTATATTAAGGCAAAAGGACATGGCATCTATTTCGATGATACATACCTTTTTATCATTATTATTAGTTACAGTTGGATACATTTGATTTGAATCTTATAAATCTGGAGAGAAGACAATGAAATTGGTCAGTCATTCTTAGTAGAATATTGGGTTTTGAGTTTTGTTTAGTTACCATCAATTCTAAAAGCTTAAGCTGATAGGTAGTGAGCCCGATTGTTTATAGCAAGTTAATATAAACACACTATTAATGAGCTGAAATGAGAGTTTGGCTTTTGATTTTGTGTTTTTAGATAGAAGCCTGTGCTTCCAATTTTTGTTAGTTATATATGAACAATTGCATATAGTCTTGTAAACACTATTGCCTTGAAGTTGATTAGTCAATTATACGATGTCTTCATATAGTCATCCTTGTTCAAGCACGTGAAACAACAGTTTCAAATTCTTTATCTTATGTTTGGTTGGTTGACAAATTCTGGAATCATAAATTTTATGCTCAATATCAGGTGTTGTGATGGACGAGGGTGCAAAAGAAACTATCACCTTTCTTGTCTAGATCCTCCTATGGCTGATGTTCCCTTTGGAGATTGGTACTGTCTCACATGTGTTATGAAGAAGATAAAGTCTGGTGTACATTCAGTGTCAGAGGGAGTAGAGTCAATCTTGGATGCTAGAGAAGTGAAGGCATCAGATGTTGATGGTATGAAAAATCACAGTGCATAAACTTAAGTTATGGTCTGGATTATATGCTTCTTTTTATTGTACCTTTCATATATTGCTATGATGCTGTGATTTTTTATACAAATTTTGGGTCTTGTGATTTTCGTTCAAGGATTACAAAAGCAGGAGTTTTTTGTTAAATACAAGGGTCTTGCACATATTCACAATAATTGGGTGCCAGAAAGTAAGCTGCTTCTTGATGCTCCATCACTTGTTGCAAGATTCAACCGACAAAGCCAGGTCCATAAAAGCCAGGTCTATAATTCCTTGAAAACTGTAATCATAGTTTTGTTCCCTTCTATTTGTTGGATCTTTGAGTAAATTATATGGACTTTTTTGGAATGAAAGATATTCTTTTTTCTTCTGGGATGGTGATTTCCTTAGGTGATATTAAATCTATCTTCCTTCAATTATTGTTTTCTTTTCTTGAAGCCTTTGTTTGAACCTTTTCTACCTCCTCCTCCTTCCCAGTTTTTATGAAAAAATAAATAAATAATATTTTGGTTGTTATTTGAAATTTGAAATAGTTTCTTTTATCAGTTTTTGAAAATTTTAATTTCTTAATAACTTTCAGACAACAATTTTACTTTACTGTCTAGTAACTTCTATATAACCTTTGTTTTTGTTGTTGCCTGTTTTACCTTTGTATTTGAGGAAATGAAGTTAAATAATAGACTTCATATTTAATTATTCTTTTTTATTAAATTTCTTTTCTTCAGGTACGCTGGAAGCAAGAGTGGACTGTTCCACATCGTTTGCTTCAAAAGCGGTTGTTGCTGTCTCCAAAACAGTGTGACCAGTATCTTAAAGAGAATGCTGGTAATATGTTTGATTGCCATTATGAATGGCTTGTCAAATGGCGTGGTCTTGGTTATGAGCATGCTACGTGGGAATTGGAGAATTCTTCATTATTTAATTTACCCCATGGTCAGAGCCTTATAAGAGAATATGAAAATCGACGCAAGGAGAATAAGGTCACCCTTTTCTTCTTTAGTAATTAGGTGTCCGTAGATGAATCAGCGTGTGTGACTTCATGAAATTTCTTCAGTTTCTGTAGCTAAACTTATATCTGGTTAGATGATTACATGAAAATATTATATGCATTCAATTGTTTATGATTCACTTGGAGGATTCAGATACTTTGTTGTTTGTCTGATCTAATTTCTTCCTATCAATTATCCCATATCATCTATAAATTTTCTCGGAAGATGATACTTCAGTGGTTTTCCAGTTCAAACCTTGCTCCTCCAATTTATTGTATCACGACATGATCTTGTCATCCTCTCCGTGGTCTCTTTGCAAAAGTCTGTACCGTAGTAATAAGTTAAAAGATGCATCTAGCACAAGCAAGATTAATGAGGCATTTTGTTTGCAGTTTATAAATGAGGCTTGTGGATGGTAGGTCCTGCTAGCTGGAGCTCTTTGATTTTATACATGAAACTGTCCAGGCATAAAATTTTTGTATAAAAATATTCTTGGAAGTAGGTCAAGGCTGATATTCCTGTTTTTTTCCCCCCCTTTTTCTTTTTATATAATTGTACATTTGTATACAGAATCAATCACTCTAAACTGCTCAATAATTGTCTTTCTAGATTGTGTATACTGTTAACATTTTATATTCTACAGATTTATATGATTATTTCATTATCACTAATTGTGAATAAGGCATGCTTTAAGTCCAGCATTGGTTTTATAATCAATGATGTTTGCCTAAGAGGTTTACAAATTCTATGCTGTCAGTGAGAGCTTTTAACTGTCCTTTATTAGCATGATGTTTTCTGTTCATTTTTATTCATTTCCTATTTCTTTACTAGTCTGGTTTATAATCAACTACCTGCAGATACTTGAGAATGAAAAAAGACCATCGGCTAAGTTGTCAAAACTGTCTGTTGAAATTTCAACAAAATTTGATAATAATCATCTGGATTATATTAACAAGCTGCGCGAGCTTTGGCACAAGGGCCAAAATGCTGTTGCTATTGATGAACAGGTGAGCTTAATGAATTATACTATGTACTGTCATTTAGGTATCTTACTGCTTCAGATTTGGTACAAAATGATTATGAAATTATGAGAGAGAATCCAATAATTTGTAATGTGGAAAATCCACTAAGTCTCTCATTTTCTTTGTTTTTTAGTGCGCTCGCATGTATGTCATGATAGTGTAGGGTATGGATCAAAATCGGATGTCAAACATGGCTGACTCTCCAGTAATTATTAATCTTGATTTAAGATGTATTAGTCAGTAAAATTGTGAATACTTTTTCTGTTTACTTTTCCCACTCAAAATTGTTGTAGACATCTGTATGGAAAAGGCCTTGTAAATGTTTTTTTTATGTCACTAATGATTTAGAAATTAATTTAGAGACATATAAGGTTATAAATTTATTCACATAAAGGTTTTTTCTTTCCCCATTAGAGAACTCGTGCTCATGCACGTCTAAGTTTCCTTTCTAAGTTTATTTTCTAATAGTTTAAATTTTGGGATTGATTGCAAATTAACATGGGGATAAGCTCCTATCGACTAAATGGTACTTTTAAAACCATGGTGACTGTTTTTGGTAATTTATTATTCTATGCATGTAAGATGTGTTACTTTTCTTCATTACTATTTTTAGTTATTGGTTTTGCACAAAATAAGGGTGAAGCATTAAGCATGTTATGTTGGCTTGATATGCTTAGCTCGTATACTTCCTAAAGACTCAACATTTTTAGTAGCAAGTATCATGTTTATTATTATTATTTAAGAATATTCTAAAACTTTTAATCTAATATATGCACACTCAAATAGATGCACGCATCAATTTGTTCTTACATCTAACATTAGAGCATATGATTTATGTATTAAGATCCTATGTAATCTGATATTTTCATATGATGTGCGAAATAATGCATTAAGGTTAAAAGTGTTTTGTCTGAAAGTAAAACTAAGATTGAGAACATGTGATATGATTTTGGAAGAACTAGGAATTGGGTAATAAATTATTCTTTAGGATTTGGGACTTGGAATATTGCAAGGATGTTGTCCATGCAACTTTAGATAAAGTGCATGTGGAGTCTTGGCAATTGTACAATACCCATTAAATTGAAGGGAATTTTTTGTAGTGCTATTATGAATTAGTTAATTATTACCTTTTATTATGAGTAAATTACTAAAAGAGGAGCCAGATATGCTTTTTTTGGGGTGAAAGAATTGTTAACTACATATTTATAAGGGTGTGTAGTAAAGGTGTGGTTGTTGGTATAGGTTATTATAATATGAGAAATTATTCTGATATATTTTTTGTTTGTGAGTGGGGTTGCACTACTAGAAGATAAACAAAGTAGTGTCCTTTGAGATGGTTGGTTATTTGCAAACTGAACATAATATATGTATTTTGTTTCATAGACTGTTTACTTGAGTTATAAGGGTGTGCAATAAGGATGTGATTGTTGATATAGGTTATTACAATATGAGAAATTATTCGGCTATATTTTTTGTTTGTGAGTGGGGTTGCACTACTAGAAGGTAAACAAAGTAGTGTCCTTTGAGATGGTTGGTTGTTTGCAAGCTGAACGTAATATATGTGTTTTGTTTCATAGACTGTTTACTTGAGTTAATGGAACAACAGGTAAAGGGAGAAAGGTAATAACTCAAAAATATATATGAGGGACATATAAAGTTGTAACTGTGACAGTATATGAGATTTTGCTTTTCGGTAGGATTGAGAGGCAGAAAATAATTTATACTTGATAAATCCTGAAAATAAAGGTGAAACATAAATTTCTTGTTTGGCAGAATAGGGAGAGGAGAGAGGAAAATAAAGGTGGTGTGAAATCCTTTTAAAACCAATCCTTTGAAAAGTGGATGGATTGAAGGAAAGAAATCCACTTTACTTCTTTGTCTTTGTTTATTTTAATCCAAATTGGTAAAAATGATATTTGTAAGCATTATATGAAATGATAATTTATCAAATAAAAATGTTTTCTTTCCTTTCAGTTTTACTTCAATCAAAAAGCAGGAGGGTTCAAATTTTTTTCCTCTCCTACTTTCCATCCCTCATGCTTTCTCAATCTGCCTCAGTTTTATCCGTGTTTGTAGGTTTTGAAGGTTATAGCAGTTTACCGATTCGCTCTCTAATGTAAGAAGTTCCAATTTGAGATCTTTAATTACAAAATGAATTATGTCAAAGATAAATGAGGTTAATAGAATTGATAAATTAAAAACCTAGAAGGGACTTCATGTAACTGAAAAGGGTCAGACTTTTGTAAATGCGTATATTATGAAAGTACATTTTCTTTTTGGTCAATTTTGTTAATATCAATTGTCAGTTAGTCTTAATTAATCTCCACTTATAAAATTATAGGGCTTCAATCGAAAATTTTCAAAAATAAAGGTACTATATTAATAACTGCTATAAATGTAAAGTTCAATAAGGATGTTAACTCAAAAATATATTAAAATGACTCAAATATATGCTTTTCTGTAATAAATATCTCAGTTTAAAAATTTCAGTAAATCTTTCAGGAAAAGATTATGACAAGAATTTGAGTTAATTAGTAAAAGTCTGTAAATATTTAAAGGGCTGTGTTTTTGATATAAGAAGGTAAAGAGTTGGAACTAATAATTCGGGGGAAAAATGTTAAAAAGTTTCTGAGTATGTTTATATGTATCAATAGAAATAGAAAATGTAACTTAAGTAGTACGAGAAGCTCTTTTGGAGTGTGAATGATGCCTCCTGTAATAATGAAATTATAGAACAAATATGGAGAAGGTTGAGAAAGATGTAGACAGTAGAGACTGTAATAGAAATCTCATTAGATGCAAAATTCTGAACTATCACAAAGTTGTAATTTACTAACAGTTGATTATGTCAAATAACTCCTTGAACAAGTCAGTTGAGACAAAATCTTTACTTCCAGTTATATTGGTGCAAGCAATGTTCTAAATTTTGTGGAAGGATTAATCATAATCGGATGTTTAGTGATTTACTTGGCATGATTAAAAACTTAAATTGCATATATCGCGAACTTGTGATATTGCAATATGTTTTAAAAATTTTCTTTGCAATACCCTTTTCATATCAATATTAGATGGATGGTTGAAGTAATATAGTTGAATAAGAGATTTTGATATATGAGATCCATTAAATATTATCAGATTGGATAGGATCTCCTTCTATATTTGGTGAACTCTGCATTTAGGACTATTTTTGTTGTGATATTGTGTAAGTATTGAACCTTTTTTCTTCTTCCTAAGTTTCATTTCAATTTTGTCATGTTAGCGTAAGGTATTTCTGTAATTGTGTGCTTTCTGTTCCCTGCTCTGCCCTAATGCTTTTCATATCTGATATTTATCTCTGGAACTTATTTGTTTATGCGTTTTTTTATGTGACTTGTTAAGCTTTGTTTCATCATGTTTAGTTCTAGTTGGTCCTTAGCAAAAAAAAATCCACTCTCTACAATACTTGTGTTCTTAATAAGTTAAATGTGCATTTGCAGGAACGAATCAAGAAGGTGGTTGGATTTATACTATCTTTGCAGTCTGATGCTTGTCAGCCTTTTCTGATCATTACAACTCCTGCTGCACTTTCTTCCTGGGATGATGAATTCTTTCAAATGGTGCCATCTACAAGTGTTGTGGTTTACAAAGGAGACAAAGATTTGCGGAAAACTATAAGGGCACTCGAATTCCATGTTGAGGGTGGTTGCATAAGATTTCAAGTACTGATAACCACTGCAGAAGTTTTTATAGAGGTCTTTCTTTATTACTTACATTATTAATTTAGCGGAAGGAAATCCTTGTGCGCTTGAAGAGTGATTGTTTGGTCTTAAATATGCATAGTCCAATTAAACAAAAAAGACTCAAAATGGTCGTCTTCTTCTTCTTCTTTTTTTTTTTCCCCCCCTGCAGGATCTGGATGTGTTAGAATGCATAGGATGGGAAGTGATTGTAATTGATGAGTGTCAGCGCTCTCGAATCTCTTCACACTATACACAAATTAAGATTCTATCTACTAAGATGAGGCTTCTTGTTCTAGGCTGTCAACTAAAGGTTTTTATTTATTGCACTTTGACTTTAATATTTTCCACCTTTTACTAGAGTTTTGCTTAAATGATGCTACTGGATATGGCAGGAAGGTTCTTCTGCTGATTACCTGACTTTTCTCTCTCTGCTTGACTCTCATAATGTTTTGGATAAAAGCATTCCCCTGCAATCCAGTTCCAGTGACAACATTGGTAAACTAAAAGAGAGGTTGTCAAGGTATATTGTATATGAGTGCAAGTCAGAATCTTCAAGATTTAAAGAGTATTGGGTTCCAGTACAGATGTCAACTGTGCAGCTTGAGCAGTACTGTGGTGCTCTGATTTCAAACTCCAACTTACTTCGCTCCTTTCAGAAGAAGAATGATCTTCTTGGATCCCTCCATGATGTTCTTGTGTCTCTCCAGAAGGTTGAACTGCCTTCTGCTTCAGTTTAATGGTTGCTTGAGCTCTATTCACTTTTTTATTTACAACCATAACATTTTTATTCACATTTTGATATTTTCGTTTTGGTTGCAATTACAATACTGTTCTGAAGATTATAATTGTGGTTGCAACTGCAATCTACTTTGTGTGAACGTGGGCTAAGTGCTGATATATTATTTTGGTTTAGTTATAATAATGTTCTGGAGATTATAATTCTGGATGCTATTGCATTTCTTGTTTGTGTGGGTGTGGGGTTATGAGACATTGCAACATAGATTGTTTTTTTGGTTCCCGTGTTGTTGATTTGTAAATTTAGGAATATGATAAATTTTATTTCTTGACCTTGAGCTTTCAGTCTTCTAAGGTTATGAACGTACAACTTAAAAAGTAAGCATGCCTCTTGTCCCTTTGTTTGAACTTTGAGTTGTCTAGTATACTCAATTGCTAGTGAAGTGATAAAATATCCTCTAAAAATTCTGTTGTGTATGTATGTGTTACTATCATTCTATTATTATTATCATTATTTTTGCTCTTTTTCTTTTTCTTTTTTTAAATAATTATATAAATAAGGTGATTATATGGTTTTTGTGACAGTGCTGTGACCATCCATATATTATGGATAAGTCTGTGCAGTTGTCTCTTAGTAAAGGACTTGAAGGATTTGAGTGCTTGGACGTTGGAGTAAAAGCAAGTGCCAAGCTTCAACTTCTTGACATGATGCTTTTGGAGATAAAGAAGCGAGGGTTAAGAGTGCTAATCCTTTTTCAGGTACTTGATTAAGTGACTAACCAAATCCAACCAAAAAATCTTCTGCGACCCCAAAAAGGATATTTTTGTATTGTCTCGTCTTAATTATTAACTAGTACTCGTGTCTATTGTGATTCTTGCTTGCATTCTTGAACTTCAAGTAATGCAATATCAAATATATTACTTTTAGCATATTGATACTGACTTTCTTTGAATGTTGGCCTAATCTTTTAACATCTTAAAAAACACTTTTAACTCCCTATTTTGTACCAATATTTAAATGTTTCATGTACTTTTTAATTATTACTAAAGCAAAACAAATGATATGAACTTAATTATGGGGAAACTATGTCAGTAAAGGAGTTTAATTTTGGCAATGAAACATGGTACTTCAATGAATTTCAATATAGTAAAGTTAGATTCTGGTGGACTATATGTTCTCTGACAAAAACTTTGAGGTGTATGTAGGAGGACCACATGTGTAATGAGTAACTTTTTTAACTTTGAACACCAGATGTAATAAAAGTTAAACTCTGATGGATTCTATATTCTCTTACAAAAACTTTGATGTATAATATGTAGGAGGACCACATGTGTAATGAGTAAGTTTTTACTTTAAATACCAGATGTCTTCTCTATGTGGTTATGTCAAAAGGCAAGATGGCGTTTTAGGTTGGGTTAGCTATTAATTGATCTATGTATTTCTTCTTCTCGTCATTTCCAAATGTGGATATTGTGCCATATGCCCAAGGTTTTTGTTGCTAGTCTTGACTTTTTAACGTTTCAAATTATTTGTGTTTAGTGTGAGTTGTCTTGGCTTGGTATACATAATTGGCTCCACTTACTGCAAGCTTAAGCTTTTGAGATGAATGATAGCATAGTAATTTGTGGCCATTTAAAAAAAAAAAAAAACTTTTCATATTTTAAACTAAGTTCAATTGAATATTTATGTTGATTATATAAAAGATTAACAGATTTTGATTTCATATGAATATATATTTTTTAAGAAATATATTAAAATAAGATATATTGAAATAATATTCTATATATTTAAAATAAGATAGATTGATGAACTTGTAGAATCATGCATGTTGTGATTCATTTTAAATTTGCCAAAGTTAATGAAATGACATATTATCTCCTTGGTAGATTTGGCTTACTTCTCAATATCATTATCTATTCTCAATATTCATTGAAATATCATGATTTGTCTATGGATGTTCTAGTTTTTTTAAGAAAGTTGCCAGAATACCTAGCCTTACTTTTTTTTTTTTTTATTTAAGCAAGTAAATAAATAAAGGAAGAAAAATTCTTAAAAATTCTTTAGAGGAGGTTGTGTGTCTGTCTGTTTGCATGCATGTGTTAAGACTTCCACACTAAGCACACATTTTGTTATTTTAGTCTTCTCATCTAGACCTTTTATTGACAGTCCAGCAGCGGCCCTGGAATGACTTCTTTAGGAGATATTTTGGATGACGTCCTGAGGCAGAGGTTTGGTTCAGATTGTTATGAACGTGTTGAGGGGGTTGTTCTCCCTTCAAAGAAACAAGCTGCTTTGAATATGTTCAATGACAAAGAGCATGGCAGATTTGTTTTTTTATTAGAAACCCATGCCTGTAATTCCAGCATCAAGTTATCGTCAGTGGATGCTGTCATCATATATGGCAGTGAGTGGAGCCCAGTGAATGATGTAAGAGCCCTGCAGAAGATTACACTTGATTCACAGTTTGACCAGATAAAAGTCTTTCGTTTATATTCATCTTATACGGTGGAAGAAAAGGTTCTAATCCTTTCAAAGCAAGAGAAGATTCTTGATAGCAAGTTACAGAATATAAGTCGGAATACTAGTCATATGCTGCTTATGTGGGGGGCGTCTCATCAATTTGAAACTTTGGATAGGTTCCATGGTGGCAATGGCCCTCTCTCCATTGCAGATATTTCGTCTGATGAGTCACATCTGAAAGATGTTTTCCAGGACTTCTCCTCCATACTTCCTTTAAATGGCAAAGATGGTGGCTCGGGAAATCCCTCAATCATTTTGAATGTTCAACAAGTTGGAGGAGCTTACAGTACTGATTCTTCACTGCTTGGTGAGCGGCAAAGTCAATTAATGGATGAAGGACAGCCCCATATATTTTGGACAAAATTGTTAGAGGGAAAACATCCGTTGTGGAAATATTCTTCTGGTTCATCTCAGAGGATTCGGAAGAGGGTAAAAATTTCTTCTGGTTCATCTCAGAGGATTCGGAAGAGGGTAAAAATCTATGGTGAGGTGCCAAAAAACCAAGAAGCTCAGGATGATGAAGTGGTTAAGAAGCGCACAAAGGTTGTCAATAGTTGTGTAGAACCATCCTGCCTAGAACTTGGGTCACATAAAAAATTAATTGCTGGAGACAAGGAAGGTAAATGGTTGATACAACAAATGATTACTTTATCCTACCATCCCCTCAAGGGCCTACCTTGGTCCAAGAGAGCTTTGAGTAATAGTAAAAAAAAATCTTACATCTGTCCTGAAATTCTGTTTTCGGTTAACTGAAAGCATCTCTTACTTTGCAGGAGCTTCTGAAACTCCAGCTGATAATCTGCCGTATTCTGTGCCCAGATCATCATGCATAAATGAAACATTTCATGCAAACTATGCTTCTACTTCACCTAAGTCAGGGCTTAAGTTCATAGAGTTTACG
The DNA here is from genome assembly GCA_007844105.2 of Rhamnella rubrinervis. Lineage (NCBI taxonomy): Eukaryota > Viridiplantae > Streptophyta > Magnoliopsida > Rosales > Rhamnaceae > Rhamnella > Rhamnella rubrinervis. The sequence goes on from CM017578.2 coordinate 14,044,854, forward strand.
GAGACTAGAACTCTTGATTTTGTGGAAAGAATGAAGTCACTTGATGCACAGAAGAGTCTTCATTTTCATTTGAAGCCAGATGTATCAAAACTATGTGAAATCCTACGATTCTCGGTATGATTTTTTTTTTTTCCTTGCTAATGATTTTTGTTTTTTAGTATGTGCTTCAATGGTTACATACTTTTGTTTATTAAAATGATGACTCGTTAACAACAAAAAATAGCAATTTGATTATGCTATGTGATTTCGTATGGTCATACTCTATATGCTGTGGTATTTGGCCTGAGCGTAAACAATTATGCTAAAAAGCAAAACTAGTTTTCCTTCCTATCAATTTTACAGCTCAAGCTTGCGATGTTAGCATATATCTTTTGCCAGATAGATGGTGTACCAGTATGATTAAATTGTTTATTTGTGATTAATTGGTAACAGAACAACTATAGTGCTTCGTTTTCTATTTCTGATTGGACTTTTGGGTTTGCATAATATTACATGGATGTCCGGTGACTGAAAATAATTACACAGGTCTCTCATGTGCACATAACTAACTGAAGCTGTTTTCTTACTCAATTGTTTGGTACAGATTCTTTTTCTATACTTCCTTTTACTTTAAGATTCTAATGCCATGGATTTATGGAGATTTTCATTTTCGTTTGTGGGTATATTTTTTTTCATCTCAAGTTTAGCAGCTTTTTGTTTCTTGATCATATTTTGATTCATTTCCATAATGTAGGATCCTGTGAAGGGTACAGTTGAAAAGTTTCTTGAGTATGTGATGAATAACCATCATGTCAATACGGAACCAGCAACATTATTGCAGGGTTTTCAGATATCTCTGGTCAGAATCTTTGTCCTGTTATATGTACTACTGGTTTATTTTTCAATTATATTTTTATTCTATCATTTTCATTCTAAGGTGAACATAGGCTATTCATTATGCATGTTTAAATCGAAAACACATATTTTCATGTGTGCTTTAATACTAGCAAGCTTAGAGGTTATCACTACTGCTGCAATTTTTTGCTTTTGTTTCTGGAGTTGTTTTGATTTTATTTGAGTCATTTATAATATGGCAGCTAGTTGGCAATTCATGTTGTGTTTATCTCTGATGAGTTGTTACAATTTGAAATGGTTCCTTCATGGAATCAGAGTGTTGGACTTATAATGCCTCTAATAGACACTATAATAGATGTTCATCTCATTTGTAGCTTGGTACAATATCACTGTATTCCTCTGCCAAACCTTTAGTTGACGTGTATGATCTAGCACTTTGGATGATATTGGTAACTTCCCGGGAAAATAACAAATACCACCAAACTTTCACTGAAGTTTCAATTCACTGCCTCTACTTTTTTTTAAGCAATGACCCTCTCAACTATGCTCCTATGTCAAATAGGTGTCAAATTGGATGGAAATTGGCAGTCACGTGCCATCCATATGACTTTAGAAAAAATAATAGTTGCTTTTTGTGGAGTAATAAAATGAAAATTCTATTAAAATTAGCATATTCCAGTTGAACTTTTAGATTTAAGTTTAGGTTATAAAAATTAATCTATTTATCCAATTTGTTAGATAACATCTCAACGATGAAATTTGATTATTTTCTTGAAAAAATAATAATAACTGCCAAATGGATATAATTTTGTTTGTTTTCTTTTAAAAAATAACTCTTCAGTTTTAAAAGGATGTTAGAATGCCACATTGACGTCCTAATCTAACAAAGTTAATGTACAGTTTTGTGGGTTTTTTTCCTTGTTTTTTTATTTTTTATTTTATGTCATTATATAATGTTTCAGTTTAAAGGAAATATTTTGACAATAATGTTGGCTTTAGGATTATTTATGAGTTATATATGTGTGTGTGTGTGTATATATATATATATATATATATATGAGATTATTTATGAGTTATTGAATATTACTTAAATTAGTTTTTTGCCCCCCTTTTCTGTTATGTTTGTATTTGGTTACTATTATTAATTAGTATAATAACCATGTTCTTTGTGACATATAGAACCAAAAAAAAAGTACCTAGAGTCAAATCTAAAAGCTGGATAAGTATATGAAATAAGAAGTCATTTAAAAGAATTGCTTTTTCACTTAAAACATTGCTTTTTTAAAAATCATATGGATGACAGATGACTCTCTTATTTCAATTTCCATCCAATTTGATAGATTTGACTAACAGAGGCGCCTATTTGACACAGGTCAAGATATTTTGACAATAATGTTGGCTTTAGGATTTTTTATATATATATATATATATATATATATATATATATATATGAGATTATTTATGAGTTATTGAATATTACTTAAATTAGGTGATAGTTGAGGTGAGACATTGCTTAAAAAATAAGTTGAGCGGTGAATTGAAACTTGGGTGAAAGTTTGGGGTATTTGTTAATTTCCCTTAATTCTCAAACATTAGATTTCATGTCTCATGGCAGTGCACTGACCTGAGTTTAGCACCTAGTTTGACTTCCCTTGTCTTTGTTTGCTTTCATGAACTTGAATGACTAGAGGCTAATTATGCTTCAAAGCATGCTTGTGAATTAAAAACCATAAAATATAGGATCTTGAGCAAGAGAAAAGAGGGAAATGCTAGTGAGGTAAAAGTTTAATCAAGATCAAACTGATGGAGGTCATGAAGTGGGTCTTTTTAAGTATTTCATTTACTGCTACAATTGTTCTGAATTGCTAATAGCCCTGTTTACGTTTCATGAAATGTTAGATTTGGGTTTTCTTATTGTGGCCAACTTATTTTAATTCACTTTCTAGGTATATGTTAATTTGGTGTTTCCTTTCCTATTATGGACTGCTTGTAGAACTAGGGTTTAAACTAATCAACTTTCAGTTTTGTTTTCGAATTATATGAGACTTTACACCCTATTAAACTTAGTCCTCTTACATGGGATGTATTACTAGTCCTTTTATTACTTGGAACTTTTTTTCTTATCAATAAAATTTGGTTTCTTATTTTTATTAATTAATTTATATATTATTACTGTTATTTTTTGGAAGCAAACTTCACTCCATAATTCTGTATCTTATTTTTCTTCTTCTCATCTGTCCGCTGTCCTTCCTCTGTTTCTTTCTATTTATCCTCTGTCCTTACCTTATGCTACATGACATTCCATCATAACCAGTATGCTACCACAAAATCTATGCATGTTTTTCTTTTTTAAATCATTTATGTGGATCTGCCTACTCATGGGTGCATTGTATATATTACCAATATGTGATTTCTAATCGTCCTTATTAATATTGTGCCTAGCTTGTTTATATATTCATGTCTGTGTGAATGTGGTCGTTAAACATGTTTAACTTGATTTTTGGGGATGCTGTGTAAATTCAGTGTTGGACTGTAGCATCTATGCAGAACCAAAAAGTTGACCATAAGGAGTCACTTGAGCTTGCAAAACAACATCTCAATTTCAAGTGCAAGAAAGAAGAGGCAGATTATGCATATTCACTGCTGAGATGTCTGAAAAGAATGTTTCGTCATCATTTAAAGGTTCAAGAATCTGCAAAGGTTGAAGGCTGTAAGAATAAAGATCACACTGGAAAACAGGTCCATTCCCTGTCAAGATTGGCACCAGAATTTAAATTGGCAGAGAAAGATGTCTCAAAAAGTATTAAAGAAATTCAGAAGAAGTGCCAAAGGCAGTTGACAAAACTCCTTCAAAGACAACAGGAAGAGAAAAATGAATTAGTGAGAGAATATGAGGAAGAGAAGGCCAATCTACAGAATCGGCAGATGATGGCAGCAGCTGTAATTCGTAAAGTTTTGCAAAACAATGTTTCATTAATGACGGATAGACTTAAGCTATTGGATGGTGAATATGTGAAAAAATTTGAAGAACACAAAAAACAGATGGACATGGCCCTTAAGGATCTTGAGGTAGAACAGCTGGCTACAAGGAATAAGGTGCAGGATAAGGAGGCTGTTTGGGTGGAAGAGGTGATGTCCTGGGCTCGTGCTGAATTGTTTTGCATTCAGTTAGGAAATTCAACTGATGGACATATTAGAGTTCATGATGATCCTGAGAATCTCACCCCTGTTGCAGTTCATCTTTCAGATGAGCGGAGTCCTGACCAAGTGGTGCATAGCACACTGGGGACCAGGATTGGACTGTCTGGAACTTCAGAAAATGTTCTTAGTGAAGGTGTAGAGTTTGGCCATTCTGTCAAAACATTGACTCCTCAGGTTAGGCCTGTTAATGTGAATTATGAATTAGGTATCATGGCTTCTAAGGAAAACAAAATTGGTTATTCAAGTGATGATCCAGAGAGAATAGCTTCTATGGACCCTTGTATGAGAGACCAGGTTCCAGATGGAGCAGCATCTAGGAGGCCTGATGATAAGGTTCTGCCAGAGGTACCTGCAATTCTCAGCTCTTGTGATGGTTCAGAGAAAGTCATTAGTCGGGATCCGCCTTCATGTGAAGATCATAGTCATGGTGAAGCCACCTTAACCATGCCTGGTAGAGAGGTTATATGGAAGAATGGTGTTAATGTCAGTTCAAGTAATGGTACAGGGGTAGTCCACCCATTGACTTTTCCTTCTTCTGAAGAGCTGAATTCAGATGCTTCTGCATTAAGCAGGCCTGATGAAGATGTTGTTTCTGTAAATCAACCTGCATCTGAAGAAGTCTGTCCTGATGGAGTTGTTATACAGAAGGATAGCATTGATGTCAGTTCAAGTGATGGCCCAGGGGAAATCATCCCATTAACTCTTCCTTCTTCTGAAGAGCTGAACCCGGATGTTTCTGCTTTAAGCAGGCCTGATGAAGATGTTTCTGTAAATCCACCTGCATCTGTAGAAACCTGTCCTGATGGAGAGGTTTTGCTGAAGGATGGTGTTGATGTCAGTTCCAGTGATGGTCAAGGGGAAATCCACACATTAACACCTCTTTCTGAAGAGCTGAACCCAGATGTTTCTGCTTTTAGCAGGCCTGATGACGTTGTTCTTTCTGTAAATCCACCTGCGTCTGAAGCAATTTATCCTGATGGAGAGGTTATGGCGAAGGATGGTGTTAATGTCAGTTCCAGTGATGGTCCACAGGAAATCCACACATTAACACCTCCTCCTCCTGAAGAGCTGAACCTGGATGTTTCTGCTTTAAGAAGGCCTGATGAAGATGTTTCTGTAAATCCACCTGCATCTGAAGAAATCTGCCCTGTAATGACAGCAAGTGCGCCTGATAATGAGGTGCAATTGAAAGTGCCGGATTCTGTCAGTTCTAATGATTGTTTAGAATATCTTGTCCCTGTGAATCCACCTTCATCTGAAGAACAAATTCTGGATACAATCACAGTTAGCATGCCAGATAAAGAGATTCAGCAGGGAATTCCTATGCATCCAAGTTCCAGTGATGTTGTAGTAACAGTCGTCTCTGCGAATCCAGTTTCATCTGCAGAGAAACTTCTAGAAGGAGCAACGTTAAGCATGTCTGATGGAGAAAGTTTTTTGCCAGTGCAAGAAACTGCTCATGATCAAGTGGAGGTTGATAACACTAGTAGTGGGAATGGTGAAATGCATGTTACCGCATCAGATAATGCTACTGCATTCGGTCAGCGGGATGGAGTTCTTAATCCCATTGATCAAAATTCTCTTCTCCAGGAACAATCTCTGGTAAAAATGCATGATTGTATCAGTCTACTCTTGTTAGTCAATATACGTGATGTCTTATACTAAGGAGTGTGTCAGGGCTGTTTCGTCATGTGGTTCATTAACAGCTTTTGAAAATTTGGATGGAATTCTTCCTGCTCACATTTATGCATCATGGACACTCCAACATTATTATTCTACTTCCATTTGATATAATTATTTTTCTTTCATGCAGTTTATGTACTTGTGTTGTGTGAATAAACTATTCTGAAAAAAATGGAAATAGCAAATTAGCTTTCAGTTACTAATGATTTTTCCCCCTATCTTCTAGGTTCAACAAGATGAACATATTATACCATCTACCCCTTGTGGAATGGAAGTTGGAGATGCCCCAGCTAGTGAAAAGCAGAATGCTTCCCAAGAAATTGGATGCTCAGTGTCCCAAACAAATGAGGCTGAACCATCCAATCACTCTGACCAAGAGGCACTGACCTTTGAGACTGCAGTGCAAATACAGCTATTCCCATCTTCAAGTTCACCTTCTGGCCTTAATCTCCTTGATCAACCTTCAGTTGCTGAAATTGAATGTCAGCCAACCAGTGGAGAGCATACCTCAAATCAAGTTTCTCAGGCTCCAGTGCTACCTGTTGAGGACCCTGCTGAGCTTTCAAATCAGGGTGTTTTGCAATCTATGACATCTTTTCCATTACATCCACCTGTAGATGTGCCTGCTGGTGGAGTGGGAGTGCATGTTATAGACACAAGGACAACATTGCAGGCGCCTCCACAACTTGCTGCTGACCCACTTCAAATTGAATTGGAAAGACTGCGGAAAGAAATTGATGATACTGTGAAGATTTATGAAGAAAGGGTGAGTTTTGAGTTTTCTAAATTCCTCTGTTTTGTAATAGTTGGTCTTCTGAATCTATTTTATTTCCTCAAGCAGAACCAGCATTTGAAGACTGATTGTGAAAAAGAGCTAGAGGAGGCTGCTGCTCAAATTCGTGCAAAGTATGAAATTAAACATAGGGAGACTGAAACTGAATTTCTTCTTAGAAAGAAAGAACTGGACTCAAATTATAACAAAGTATGGATGAATAAAATCTTAGCAACAGCTTTCCATATGAAGCTAGGTTTGTAACTTCTTGGTTATAAGTTTGGAATTGTTTCTGTTATACTCTTTAGTTGGTGTTGTTCCGTTGCTCATATTTAGAGGTTAAAAATGGGATGTGGCATGCTGATGTGATCCATTTCAAACTTAAACTAAATCATACTCAAAGATAGTCATGTATTAAGAATTTGCATGTACATTTTTCATGCATCCCAAGTTTGCCTAAAGAATTTCAAGTTTAGCCTCGTTATCATTTAGCTTATGAAAATATGTCAGTTATGCTTCTATTTGATATTTCCATTATGTGCATGCATACATTTTGAATTTTCTTGTATGCTTTCTTTAATCATATGCTTGCTGACTGTTATTTCCTTGTCAGATTTGAATTTCAGTGCTACGCAACACATTTTTTCAATGAGGCAAAATGCCCGACAATCTTCCCTCGCTGTCAATACGTCTGTGGCCAGCCCTAGTGCTCCCAATCTGCAGGCTTCAGTACCGTCACCAGCATCCAACTTGCAGAATATACAACCTGCACCAGCATCCAATCTGCAGGCTTCAGCACCCAACTTGCAGAGCATCCCACATGCCGCTGCACCCAATCTGCAGTCTTCAGCACCAGCACCAGCTTCCAACTTGCAGACCAACCCCCTAATCCCTGCACCCAACTTGCAGACCAACCCCCTAGTCCCTGCACCCAACTTGCAGACTATCCCCCCTGCACCAGGAATCAGCACATATCCTTTGTCTCCGCCTTTGCAGAATGTTCCTCATTCGTCTGCCCTCTTTCCAAGCACTATGGCAAGACCACCCCACATCAGTTCACTCTCTTCTACCATAAACGTCCAAGGTATGGGTGAGATTCGGGCACCAGCCCCACATCTCCAACCCTTCAGATCTTTGACTCCCGGTGCTGCTGCAACCAATTGCCCACCTCCTCATTTGCGTGGCATGCTGAGTCAGCAGGCAAGTACTAACCCCACTGCAACTTCTCATGCAATTCCTCATTTATCACCTCGACTACCATCCTCCACGCACCAATCTGGTCCTTGTAATGGAGCTCCTCGCCCTAGCTATCTAAACGCCTTGGATTTACTAATGGATGTTGACGGTTATGCTGGTACATGTCTACCTAGTAGTTTGCCCTCACAACCAAATTCGATTTCAAACATTGATCAGTCTAGCCCTTCCGACTCTGGCATTAGGAGTACACAGGTTAACCAAGCCTGTGCTGGCGACCTTGTTTGTTTGTCAGATGATGACTAACCTGTCCCTGAGATGCTCGGATTGTCTAACATTGTCATAGTGTGCGTCATAGGCTTTGTGCGTTAAGAGAGTTTTATATGTAGCCTGGGGAGAGGATGCTCATTGTGGCTACGCTGCAGCTGTACAGTATCTTTACTCTCTGTCCCAATTTATGTAAATATAAAAATTCAATTTTTGTATGTAATTATGCCTCAATCTGAGTTATCAAAGTTATATGTTAATGTATTTTTAAGGTTCGGCACTATTTCTCAATTCTTTTAACCATTGCCTATGGATTCTAAAATCATTTTATGCAATTTTTTTCCTTCCTTTTTTCAAACAACGTTTCTATGTAAATTTTAAATTTGTGATAAAATTAGTGTTTGAATGTTAATCCAAACATACGTGACTTTTTAAGAGACTGTAGATATGTTGATAAAATACAAAGTTAACGAATAAGAACAACAGCTCGAGATTAAAACAGAGGTCTTCATTAGTTCAAAGAAACCTATAACTTCAAAAAAAAAAAAAGAAAAAAAAAAAAAAGGAAGGTAAAAAGCATGAAGGTGTGCATGATAATCATATCATCAGCCACCGCAGTTGAGGATTCTAAATTATCATATTGGAAGAGGAATTCCATCCCATTCCTCGACACATTCTAGCAGCGGATCGATCATCTTCCCCTCACAAATTGCAGAAAACACCTTATCAAATTCCTCTCCCGGGGACTTTACCTTGTCACCTGTCAAAAACTGAGTCCCCAAGTCTTCCCTCACAAATTTATACAATGGATAGGACCTACACTCTCTGATCCTGTTTGGAATAGTGGGATTACCACTCTCAAAAGCATTCCTTGTGGCTTCCACTTCTTTGGGCAAAAGGGTCTTCAATTCCTCTTCAAAAGCACTCATCTTTACAAGAAAGATTGAAGCATTTTGATTCCCAACCAAGTCATCATTGTTAATCATCAACGCATGATGAATCAGGACTTGCCTTAGCTTCTGCATCAGTTGGTAATTCACACTACATGGATCATCAATGTAGGCGAAAACATGCTCGTGATCGACCACTTTGAGCAAGTCCTTTTCACAAAACCTGAATGGATGAAGATCCCCCTTGACTCCCACGGTAAGAGCCTTCTTAGAAACTTGGCTCACTGCATTCTTCACTGTGTTCCTCAAGTTATCCTCCAAATGCCTCAAGTCTATTGCTTGGCAAAGCGCAACCAAATACGTCGAGCACATTAGCTTCAAGATTTCAACTGCCTCACCAGTCTTTCTTGAAGAGATCAAACCCAATGAATTCACATCTTGGTTATGTTGCTCGGCGCTCTGTACATGATTGGTAACAGGGTTAGCAAGAAACTGGAGCTCTGAACAGTAGGCTGCCATGGCTATCTCTGCACCTTTAAAACCATAATCCAAGCTTGGATTCCTACCCCCGGAGAGATTTGAAGGCAACCCATTGTTATAAAAATCATTAACCAGCTCAGATAACTGTGCAAACATGAGTTTCCCAATGGAGGCTAAAGCTAACCTGGTGTTGTCCATGGATACACCAACTGGTGTACCCTGAAAATTCCCACCATGCAAGGCCTTGTTCCTCGACACATCGATCAGTGGGTTATCATTCACCGAGTTAATCTCCCTCTCAATGGACTTTGTCGAAATTCGAATAACTTCAACTTGAGGTCCCAACCATTGCGGTGAAGTTCTAAGAGCGTAACGATCTTGCTTAGGCTTTTGAAGGGTGTCAATTTCATGAAGCTTTTCTGCAAGTTTAACATAAGAACTACCGTCCAGAATGTGTTCCATTATAGCTGCAGCTTCAATCTGTCCTGGATGATGCTTCAATTTATGCGTCAAATGGTCTGTGAACTCTGGCTTTCCTTGCATGACTTCTGCAAAAATTGCTGATACAACTTCGGAGAAGACAGTCAAGATGTTAGCCTCAAAGAGAACAGTGGAAGCCAATCCAGAGCCAACTCCTGTGCCATTAACGAGTGCCAAACCTTCCTTGGGTTGCAAGTCAAAGAACGTGGATCCACCAACACCATTGATGCCTGCAAGGTGGAATGCCTCTGAAGCGTTGAGGGGCTCGCCGGTTGGTCCCACGGCCTTGGAATTAGGCCGACCGGTCAATAGACCAGCAATGTATGCAAAAGGAACCAAGTCGCCAGAGGCAGAGATGGAACCACGGAGGGGCAAACATGGAGTAATGTTGTGGTTGAGAAGCTTGGTTATGGCTTCTAGGAGCTCAAATCTGATACCTGAGTAACCCTGGAGGAGGGTGTTGATCCTCACCAGCATTGCAGCTCTTGTTGTTGTGCGTGGCAGTGTGTGACAAGCTTCTGTTCCATTACCAAATATTCCAGCATTCAAGAATCTGAGTGGAAAAAACAACATTTTTAGTAACATTAACTCTTAATTTCCACAAAAATCTGCTTCATTCCAATATTAATTAATTTACTTATTATTACACATCTTCATACAGCTTGGAACGAACTCAAATCGTCTTTCCTTTTTCTATTTCCTTATCTGTTCCCTCTGCCCAGCCTCTGACACATTATTTAAATTAAATATATATATATATATATATATATAAATTGTCAGATACTGAGTGGAAAACATGGTTCTAGTTTAAAGTAACAATTTTAGGATGTAGAGCCCACCCAGCCAGCCCTCTGACATAGGAAAATATACATGTATTTTTCTTTGTAAAATTGCAAAATAAGTTATTAGGAAATTAAAGAAGAACTGTGAGGGTCATATCATGCTCATTTCTCATCACGTGAAGTATTCAAAAATCAAAATAAATTAATGCATTAAACTCCTCGTTGGTGTGGAAATTTTTAAGTACGTTACAAAACTGCAGAGCAAGACATGCCACGTGCCTCTGACGTGGCATACCCAAATTGACCATGGAGTGGACCACCTCTGATCATATATGGTAAGTGTACAGCATATAATGATCACAAATATATGACACTGATTATCATGTTCTTTCAGCAACCTCGTCACCTACTCTGCTCCTTTATAACTAACCGTTAAACTCCCTCCCTCGCAAAACACCAAAACCATGCACTTAACAACTTCATTTCTACATACATACGTTCACTAATAAACCTAATTAAGAATGTTAATTAACTTATATATATATATATATATATATATATATATATATATGTGCAAATGAATTTAATTACCTAATAAGCTCATTTTGGAGAGCACCTCCTTGCCTGGTTCTTCTGTGAGAGGTAGCACCAAACCCAGTAGTGACTCCATAGCTATCGGTCCCACTCTTCATGCTCTCCATCACCCAATCACTACTCGCCTTAACGGCTTCCTTAGCCGACTCGCACAACTCCACCTTCACATCGGCGTCGCTGCGAGCCACAGCAGCCACCTGAGCTACGGTCAGAGTCTTGCCTCCAAGCCGGGCCACCGGCTTACGGTATTCCCTAACCATGCGCTTCACTTCCTCCAAATGACTTCCCTTGAGAGACTCTGCCACCGAAAACCAGTTCAGTGGGTCCCTATAACATACCTTAACATGCCCATTTCCATTATTCTCTGAAGAAGCTTCCATTTGGGTACTTGGTACAAGTGCAAACCGAAATGGAGAGGTTGTGAGCAGTGTTTGGCTGGTGAGAAAGGAAGGGAAAATGAAAGGACGCTGATGGGGTTTAGAACCAAAAATTTTGGGTGTGGAAGAGTTGGTTCACCAGCAACGCTGGCTAAGGTTTGTTTAATATATAGGAGGAAGTGTGGGGCCGATGGGTTACGTACACAGGGAGTGTTAATTAGTTGAAGATGGATGGTGGGTGATGGATTACGATGTTAATCGAAGGGATTAGGAGGGAACCACGTGGAGGTGAAACAAGCAGTGAGGAATGCATGTTGGATTTTTACCCGTCGAATGGGAGGAGAGTTTGTTGGTCTCTGTGTACGGTGCACACTTGTTTACTCACCGCCCTTAACGTCTGTATGACCGATAATGTTGGGGGATCTGAAATTACTTTTTACTCCCTAGGCCTGGGTAATTAGTATCTGTAATTACTAATTAATTACACCCACATTCATTTCGATGTTATATATGTAAACGTCCTGATATATAAAACAATAATGATAATAATAATAATTATCAGATTCTACCTCAGAGTAATTCTGTCACCAACAACATCTACTACCAAAGGAGCTCTCATACCTAGCTGTATATGAGTTGGTGTAACTAGAACATATATGTGTATATATATATATATATATACACATGCATGTACAAAAATTTATATTTATATATTTGCTATATTGATCATTGGGTAATATATGCAAGACGCTATTATTATTACAATGTAATTAATTATAATTGATTGTTCATATGGATGGACGCATACAACATTCTTAATTAATTACTCGTAAAAAATATATTTAATTTCATGCGTGAGTACGCATATGAGTTTTTATAAATTAGGACATGCCTACAATTATAATTACTTTATAATATATTTCACATGGACTAATTTAATTATAAGATATTGACATGAATATTATTACGTACAATTAATTATTGTTTTAAAACATGCCCTTAAAGCCAGTAATTAATCAAAAAGTTTTGGCCCTATCGATCGCTTATACGTACGTGGATTGGTATGTGTAATTAATATATACATGCATATATCTTTCTCATAAACCCGCATGCACGCACGATGCAAAACCCTAACATACAAATGACGTCATAATTAATAAAAACTCCTTGAAACATCATGAAAATAAAGTTTTAATTAATTTCTTCATTTTAATTATCCCATATATATATATATATATATATATATATATATATATATATGTATGGCTATCAACAATGCTATGTCCACCAAATGACATCCACTTGCAAATCCAATGTCTCATCTGTGACCAACATGTTAGGGCACGTCTGGTATACAAAATCACAATTTCTGATGAAATAGGCATTGTCGTCCTTTTAGAGAATGAAAGATAATGGAAAATGAATCATTAATCTTGTTCTTGTTCCTTTGTTTAATTATGCTAGTAGACTAAATATATTTATTAGGTTAATAAATGTTTTTTATTTCTTATTTCATCTATTTTTATTTTTTAAAAAAAGTATTTTTAATATTTATCTATATTTATGTCTATATTATTTATAATTTTATTGAAATTTATTTTTTAAAAAATTATTTATGTTAATTAAATATGTAATTTATTAAATTTGATTTATATTAATTTTTCTATTTCATGTCAATCTTCAATTTTTCTTTTATTTATATGTTTTTCGCATATGGACGATGTGTTTAAGTTTGAAATTTATGAGAATTATCAATTTTATATTTAAAATTTATCATTAATAGGGTAAATGAATATATAATACCAAGATTTTGAAAAGGAATAGCAATAAATATTCTTTTTGGTAAAAAAAAAAATGTAATTTTAGTTAATCTTATGAAATAACTATTACATATTTACATTCCTCCTCTCATTCCTAGCACCAAACTGACCTTGGTACATATAAAATGGTTAATCCGAGAACCCAACCCGCGAACTCATGGGCCTTTGTGGGTACAACTCTGGGCCGTTTGGGTTTCTGTAGTGGGCCGTACGGATTTTAACTTCAACTTTGATTTACTCGTAAGACACCAAATCTTTAAAATTTCCATACTAATTACAATACAAGTTAATTTCCAGCAAAAAAAAAATACAAATTAATTGAAGAACTGGGTCTTGTTGTTAGGCTAAATATCCATCACATTATTATTTTTTTAAAAAAAATAATATATATTTGTAAGCATAACAGAGCCTAAAGATAAACAGATCTATAGGAGGTGTTGTTTTTATTAATCTTCCATAGTTTTTAAGAATATTTATATGTATATATTTGGGTTTATGGGCTAATTATATTGAACGCTGAAAACAACTAAGATTGGAGTTGATTTCATCTTTTCTTATTTATTTATTTACACAAACATATATAAATATATAAATTTTTATTTTTTTTGGTAAATAAAGTCAAACGCATAAAAAATGGCCTTCCAAAAAGGAGATGTCCACAAAAGCAGCCAAGTACTCTAGAAGAAGTTTGTCCACGATTAAACGGGAAAGCTCCTGTAAAGAGAACTCGTCACCTAACAAGCTACACACATAATATATATAATTATAGTGGGGAGGGAGAATAAGTATAATGATCAATATATGTATATTTATTAATATATAAATATAAATATATATATATATATATATATATATATATATACTCTCATCATATCGCCTATATATGATATCGCCTATATATGATAAGCATCGTGCATCCGAGCAATTTTCTATATATATATCAAATTCGAATTGGACAGTGCACTTGATTTTGAAAGATTTGACAAGCAATTATAAGAATAAAATTTGATATTTTTAACACAAATTTGAATATTTCCATTATCGACGCCCTTTAGACTGCTAACATTTTATAATATTAATTTATTAAACTAATTATTGATAAAATTCAATCTCAATTTTGAAACCCTAATATGTGGTCAAACAATGCTACAAAATCACTAATATATTTGTGTGCCATGCCGGCTGGTGATATTTATGCAAGAATTTTAAAATATATTAAATTCTTTAAGTTGAAATAAATAAGCTTGGAGAAAATTATACTCAACACACACACACACACACATGATTTGTATTATATCAACAATGAGACTATTCAAAATAGGCAAGTCAACAGTCAAAGATATACACATTCAAAGAAAACAACAATTTGTAAATATATTGGCTTGGAGGCAGCTGACTGGTCAATGACTTTTAAGTTTGCCTTGTCCAATTGTAGAACTTAGAGAGCTTGGTATATATGTACTATAAAGATTGCTCATACATCAACCCTATTCTAATTTTCATGCCCTTAATCGTCACTAAAACAGACAGTGTTGCCTCATTCTGTTTTATGAAATATAATGAACCCTAGCTAGCATATTACAGAATAAACTCTCCTAAATGCCATTGTTCTTTTATTTATGCCCTTTTTCCACACACGCAAGCGAGCGAGAGAGAGGGAGATTTGACTTTGCTACTGTCTCATGCGCAGTAAGCAATCAATTAGTTTGACAACTAGCACTGCACCACAACTAAGATTACAATTCTCAATGATGTTGCTAACTTTGTTGATGCACAACACCCTGTCATACGACTTACCGCCATACATACAGAGAAGTATTGGTTTAGATTATTCAATACTTTCTCACCCTTTTTCTTCAACTCTATTCAACAGACATTTAAGAAAACCTAGCTACTTATATTATACATTAGTATCACGAACAAACTCGCCCACTAAACATTAATAATAAATAAAGAAAAGGAAAGCCATGATATATATTTGGCTAGATATAGCTAGCTAGTTCCCACTTCATATTTCACCCCCCATGCATAATAGGGGCCCTTACAAAAAGAGAGCTGGGGCTCTATCTTTTAGATGCAAAAGCTGTTCCTTCCCACAAGAGAATATGAACAAGAGGGACCCAAGAGACAGTGGATTCTTTTAACTCCTTTTGAGACCGCAAAAATTACCTCCTATACATACTTGATTGATTCCCCTTGAAAAATGAGAGAAATTTTAAAGAGGGTTTTTGTTACACTTTATATATATATATATATATATATATATAATATATACACACATATATATATATATATATTGTAGATCACCATTTGGTAAAATTAGGTAGAATCCCCAGAGAGCACCTTTGTGGGGTTACGAATCTTTTTACCCATTTACATAATGCACCTAAATTTGCCATACTTTCTAGAGCAAGGTCAACATTAAAAGGTAGTAAACCAGGCTTTTCCAAGGAACATCCCCACTCATGCTGTCTCTTAATTATGTTATTACCTGTAATGTTGTGGATTATCTACATTCAGATATATATATATATATATATATATATATATATTAATTCCTCTATTATATATATATATATTTTTTATTGAAAATTATAAAAGGTTCATTAGTCATGTTCTTAAAAGCTTAGGCTGATGACACCCACTACTCCTTGTTTGTTTTGTAGTGGCATGCATTTTTCTCCCCCACCCTATATGATATAGAGCTAAATCCAAAAGCCATTTGGCACGGCATAATTAAGCACATAAAACTCATACAAAGCTTTTCGAAATCCAGTCAAACAGGATGCTTGACAATATATATATATATATATACACATGCAGGGCTATCGAGGAAAAAATCTTATAGGTTTCCATGTTCAAATACAGCACTTTCATAGGCTCACGAGGCCGCTCAAACCTAGCTATATATACTGTGTCTAAATTAACCTCCAAACGACATATATACACAGTATATATTGTTTGTTTTTGTATATTGGATGTGTGTATGGGTGTTCATTGCATGTGTATATTCGCAAAGAATAATGAAAAAAGCAGAAACATAGAAGTCAACTTTTGGCCACCATCCAATATTATCCATTACTTTATAATAAAACTTATAGAGGGCCCCAAAATATTTACTTTTTTCTCCAGAAACTTGAAAGGAAATTTAAAATTTTTAAAAATATATTAAAAATATTATTATTATTATTATTGTCTTCACTTTTCATGTATAGTAAAACAAGTAGATGAACCCTAGTGAAACAAAACAGATTATACAAAAAGGAGATTTGAATCATTGTCAAAACTTATTTATATATCTTTTGCCTTAAATGGGATTGGTTGTATTCGCTTAGCATTTTTCATATTCGATCCGAATCAAATCTCTGCATTTCCTAGCTTGTCCATCTCTATGAATCTTATAATAAAATATCTAGGGTTGGTTAGTCTTAATTTGATCACTTTCTGTTTGGTTCACTTTCATTAATTCGAAGAAGAGATTGTATCCATCAATAAAAGATTAACGTACGTACAATTCAGATCACATATCTCCTACGTACGCAAAAACAAGCAGGAAATTCACAATAACATTAATCCAAAAGCAAACACAACAAGCCTAATAATAATTAAGAAAGGCTTATATCCCATGTGATTTGATAGAGGTGATTCACATGCATGGATTTGTGTGCGTAAATTATTACAAATGTTTTTGGAGATTTGTTTTCAGTCATTTTCGGGGCATTAGATAATATGGAGGTGAGAGGTGAATTGGTAATTTTACTGATGTGATTGACCAAATGATTGATCAAAACTCTCTTTGAATTCTATCAGGTTGTGTTAAAGGTCAGCATATCTTTGATCCTTTGGTTATTCAAGGTCATGTGCTGTCAGTACATGGGACCTATATGTATATATATAATACTATAAATTGTCAGATTTTTGAGGGTGTGACAAGGATTTGACACAAGCACACCCACATCGATTTGTTTTCTAACGTTATTTCACAGTCAATTTAATAAAATATTAATGAATGGATGAATTTAATCCGCAAATTTATATATAATAGATGGGGGTCTTATGCATTTATATATGTCAAATTAATTGTAAAATTGCATATTTTATGTTAAGAAACATTTTTTTTTTCTAATGATTCCAGAAAAAAAAAACGAGGAATTTACGGCAATTGGGTTTTCTAATTTCCATGTTAATTTATTTAATTTTGGCGAACAGTTTTCATGCTAATCTATGCCCATTAAGATATATTTTAATCCATCTTTATAAAAATTTAGAATAATAAATCTACTCTTTTATCAATTCTCTCTACATTTAAAATTTAATAAAATTAAATACATTTTAAATGCTTATTAAAATTCAAAGTACAAATCTCACAGACGAATATGAGGACTTTGATTTTTTTGCATCTAATCCACACTCCAAGTACACCAAAAAGATAATTTATATGAGTGAAAGACATGCCCATCATCCATGACTATAAATAAATAAACATTCATATAAATTTCAACAAATTTAGTCTAAAATTTGAATAAGCCAACGGAAGAAGGGTATGCAATTCAGATCTAAAAAAGCGGCTTATCTTAATTGGGGAAAGAGTAGTCTCCAAAACTAAACAAATTAATTAATAAAAGAAAACATGTCCTTTTCTTTGACAGTTGAGGAGGATAATCTAAAGGATCAAAACATAGTAAACGACGATTATTGTGACTCATCAAACGACAAGAGATGGTGTACAATGCACGTGTAAAGTGCTTACTGGATGTCAGATATTCTGCCTGGAAACTTAAAAGCCCAACCCCCCACCGTCGATTGGACCTCAACAATCATCCATCATGAATCGGACGAAACCGAAGACATTTGACCAATCAGGTGGGAGGAATTTGTCGATAAAGCTAAGCTGTTGCCGCATGATATAGATCCACTAGAATCTTAATAGAATTGAATTATTTATTTAATCATTTTTTTTTGGGGGTAAAAGAATTGTTTAATTAGTTTAACTTTAGGTAAACGAAGTTGCTATCCCTAAATTGATATTGATTTTAAACTAATCCAAAGTGACGTACACAAATAGACCATGCTTATGTTACGTGGAACAAATGATCTCAGTTACTTATATCCTTTTTATTTTTTATATATATATAATTAATTATCTCAGTTATTTATATCACTTGTATGTTTGAATAATAATAAATTCGGTCATCATCAATTTTGAATGAGTTTAAATCGCTGAGCTAACCTAATCCAATCCGGCTGAAAATATATAAAATACATAGATTTTACTTGCTTATTATACAAAAAAATTTGCACATGGCAGTGCCACGTTATTATTATGGTGGTACCTATATGATGTGTATATATATATATATATATATATATATATATAATTTAAAACTTTTGCATGGAATAATCGGTTCAAAGTCAAAAAAAAATAAAAGTAAAGGGTTGGTTAAAGTGTGCTACCAGTCATCATGGATGTCATTAAATTTGGAGCGAACAATTAGGTTGGCTTATATTTGCTAGGAAAATGTTAATAACAAAGAATAAAGAAAAATACTAATTATTACCACTGACCATTAATGTTTGATATGAACTAACTCTGTATTAACATAAATGAATTTAATTAATTTACACTTATAGGGTTTATTTTTCCATATTAGATATTTAAAATAAAAAAAATTAATTTATAATTAATCACCACTACCATCTAGGTAAATGGTGAATCGGTGTTGTTCACCAATAATAATAATTAGCTTTACTCAAGAGTTAAATATAGAAATAGGAGACGTTAGATTTGTAGAAGATAGAAGAGTCAAAGCAAAAGCAAAAGCAAAAGCAAATTAGGAAAGCTCAGAAAATATGAGTTTTAAGCAGCAGCCTAATCAGCAAGTGGTAGAAATTCTAATTAGAAGTAGTAAAGACAAAGCAGTATTCTTATACGTGGAGTAGATCCGAGTTTGGCACCGGTGCACGTGAAGTAGTGTTTGAATGGATGAAAAATTGTAGGCGAATGACTAGTGCGGTGGGCCTCATATATATATATATATATGGATGAATATTATACGTATTCATTCATATATCTCAAACTTTTTGGTTTTGGGTTTCTTCGATCTCAATGTTATAATTATGATATATTATTATTATAAGCAATCAAAGGCATTGACTCTGGGAGAAAGTTTAATTAAGCAATGTAATTTTCATGATATAATTATGCACTTTGACAGGGCTTGTCTGCCTTGTCTCCTATATTATTATTATTAATTAAATCCACTAATTTATATCTAATTCACCAGATAAAACATCACCATTCTGTTCAACCCCTTTTAATATGAAAATTAAAATTAATCAAATTTGGTAAAATGTATATATATACACAAATTAAAAGATCACTTGGGAATCCAGATTCATTATTTCGTGATTGATCAGGAAATTGTTGATGTAGAAAATATAAGGAAAATTTTAAAAATATAGAAAATAAAAAGGAAGAAGTATAATTATTATAATGACCATAATGCCTTTTTAATTAATTATTTATTATTTTGTAGATAAAACCTTTTTTTAAAAATGGGGTGTGTAAAACAATTTCGCCATCCCTATTTCCTAGCTAGTAAAAGAAAAATACACGACTTGTTTAATTCAATAGTTTTTGTACGTGCAAATAACTGAAAGAACATTTTTTATTTTTTGATATTAAGAAGAACAAAATTGAGAGGACAAATTTCACGTATAAGGGAAGATGGAATGGTGATGAAAAGGGCTAATCAAAATACAAATTTATTCCTTTTTTAAAAAGAAAAATAAAATAAAAACTTAGCCTTGTACTCATTCATTTTGCATTTAAATAAGAGTTAATTTATGCCTTTAAAGTCATATTAATTTCTTGTTGTCCAACCAAATGCACGACCAAGTAGGTTAGAGTTTAATTATGTTTGCTTTTAAGCAAGGTTTACGTTATTATCAATTAGAATTTGTTAATATAATGCCTGATAATTATCAATAACTATTCTTATCCCAACAAAAACAAAAAAAAACAAAACAAAAAAGAAGAAACTATTCTTATCTTTAAATTTATTGTATAATATGTGAAAATAATTTTTAAAGTTAAGATTGTATGATTGTCAAATATCTCTCTTGGATCTTTTTAATTAATTCACTCTTCTTGTGAGATGCTGCTTATGAAATTCAATTGGATATTCCAACTTTGCTATATTTATAAGATTCTCAATCTAATCCAGTAGCTAAATTTGGTATACAAATTAATTACAGATGGTTAACAAATACGTTTGGTTTTCCAAAAAGAAAAAAGAAACGAAACAACTAAAGGTAAAAATAAGAGAAGAATGAGGAAATTAATATTAAAACAATTTTACTCAAGTAAATCTTTTATGTCAACTTTACCAGAAAGTGGGTAGAAAGATGATAAAAGATTTGAAGCCAAACATATCAATAAGCAAGATAATATATTATTTTCCAAATCAAAATATTTATATATATATATATATATATATTTTTTTGAAAATGAGAGTGGATTGCTAGATAACAAAGTCCCAAAATATTATTTTATTGCCAAACATCTAATTTGATAATTCAAATTTCAAAGACATATTACAATAATATCAGTTTTTTCAAAAAAAAAAAGCAAAAAAAAAATGAACAATATCAGTTTGACTGATATTCATGAAAACAGGGTGAAAGTTTTTTTTTTTTTTTTTGTAATTACATTTGTGAAAGTGTTTATATCGTATGAATAAAAAATTAAAATAGTAAACATATTTAAAAAAGAAGAAGAAAGAATTGCCACTTGTCAAAAGGATAATGGCAAGAATATAATAAATAAAAAAACGAAGGGCAAATGAGAAGGGTGGAATTGGCACCTAAACTTTCCCATGTTCAACAGCAAGAGGTTCAATTACATTGCATATTAAACAATCAAAATCCATCAAAATCTCAGTCAGCCTCAGCTGTTCATCGCCTCTCTATCTCTCTCTCTGTCTCTCTCTATCTCCCCCACACCCAAACCCAACTCATTATCCATTTCCATAAAGGTCAGAAAACCAAAACCACCATTCTCTTTCTCTTTACATTTCTTCCAAAACCCTCTGTTTTATTTCCCTTTTACACCATTTCTGGGTGTTAATCTCAGAACCATTGGAGCTTTCAACTTTTTGCTTCATACCCACTTTGAAACACTCGCACTTACTTTGAATCTTTGATGGGTCATGCCTTGGAGATCTGATTTTGTTTCTATTTTCCCATTGAATATATATAACTGAGAGAAAAGGAAAACAAAAAAAAAAAAAAAATGGGAAGCAAATGGAGGAAAGCGAAGCTTGCGCTCGGGCTGAATACGTGCCTATATGTTCCCCAAACTTCAGAGGATTTGCCAGCCTCCAACGACGTCGCAGCTGGTAGGTTCTCCGATGTTGTTTCTTCCTCT
Organism: Rhamnella rubrinervis; assembly: GCA_007844105.2. NCBI lineage: Eukaryota > Viridiplantae > Streptophyta > Magnoliopsida > Rosales > Rhamnaceae > Rhamnella > Rhamnella rubrinervis. The sequence goes on from CM017578.2 coordinate 14,066,656, forward strand.
TCTATGCTTTCTCCGACGGGTCATGCCGCCGATTACCAACCCACGACGCCAACACCGTCGTCGTCGGGCCTCCTATTGCCTAAAACCAGAATCAAGTCCTCTAAGGTTTGTGTTTCCCACTAAAACGCTTGCATGTTAAGGTATTGAACGATTACGGGTTGGAATTGGCTTCAATTATTTTTGTTTTCGTATGTTAATGTTAATATGAGAATTTGATTCCGCTACGGATTTGGGTTTATTATTTCCACTTTTTCAGTTTAATTTTACTGTTAATTCCTGTGTCGTCTAGCATCTCGTTATCTTTGAATATCCGTGGTAGATTCTATGTTTTAGCTGTGAAATTTGTTTATTTTAATACAATTTTCAGTTAATTACCATGTTTTGTTTTACTTGGTTTAATGTCTCTGTCCTTGTGGGGTATAGGGGGCGTTGATAATGTGATGGTTGCTGTTGTATGTGAATTTTGTGAAGATGGGTATTGGTTATCATGTTGTTTTCAACTAAGGCTCTGTGACAGGAAGAGATAAAGCGGACTAGTCCCTTCGGGACCATTGTCCTTTGGTTTATTAGAAAAAGAATATATTACCACTCTTGTAGGGAAAGTGCTTTGTCTGGTCAGCATAACTGCACTGTTCCACCCTCCTTACTCCTCACACACTCTCTGCTTTTGATGGTAATTTTAGGAAAAGCCTGTGGACCGTTGATTACTAGCTTTTCTCAATGAGCTCAACCAAATAAATTAATTAACTAATGAAAGAGGGAATTGGTTGAAGTAGACAAGAAATGGAAACCCTAGAGCCAATTCATTAGTTACCCATCTTTTTATGAGCTTTTCTTATTGTTTTGAAAAATTCATCTTTAGTAGGAGAGATGCTTGATTATTCTTGCTTTTAAAAAAGTCTCCCCCTCGATTGATGTTAACTTCCCATTACGTCCTCCATCGTAGTTTGACCATCTTAACATTGACTTCTTTTCTTCTTTAATGGGTTGAATAGCTGATTTGCTTTGGACGTTTACAGGGTTAGTGAATGAATGATATCTAAGAGTTCTCGATCCTGACAATCATGGAGTAGATATGTTGCATTCAGTTCATCTTTTTATGTGTTAGTCTCTATAGTGGGGCTGCTTGGTACAGAAGTGTCAGCATAAGATGCTATAGTTTTATACATCCAAGAACACTAAAATATTATTTTAAGCTGGTATTCCCCCTTTTCTAAAGGAGTTGGATTTGGATGGTAGTACCTTATTTGGAAATACCTTCAAATAAACTTTACAAATTCGGTGAATGTGTCCCCTCAAAAATCCAAAATAAAATGGTGAAGCCGTAACAGGAGCTTTTTGTCTCTCCAAATAAAAGAATTTTTTTTTTCCAATTTAAGAAATTTATAGCACTTGAAAATTTAGAAGTTTATGTACCAAAAGAAAACTGGACATCTAAAAATGCATTCCTACTCTTTGTGGTTCCTGATTAGCATCTATTAAGCTAATGTGTTTCAAGCAGGTTTTCTAAATTTCTTGTGTTTTCAATATGATGCAACCTAGTTTTATCTCTTTCGATGATGTGGCTTAATGGTATTTGTTATATTGGCTTCCAAAAATTTTTCTTTACATAGAAGTATTTCTCATTAGATTTCAGGATAAAGTGAATAAATGATTATCTTAGAATCCCAATTGGGTTGAAGAATTTATATTAGATTCTAGTGGCTAGTTGATGGTTAAATATTACTTCTTGTTATTTTTTAGATTCATTTTTGCTGATGAAATTGCTTCATTCCTTTTCTTACCTTCTTTGCCTGCATGAATGATTTCTACTTGTAGTTCTGTACGTAGTAACATTTTGACATAATGCTCATCAGCTTATCGTTTTTACTGCAGAGGACCTGCGCAATATGCCTTAACACCATGAAACCTGGGCATGGCCATGCCATTTTTACTGCAGAATGCTCCCATTCATTCCACTTTCACTGCATTACCTCTAATGTGAAACATGGAAACCAAATTTGTCCAGTTTGCAGGGCAAAATGGAAAGAGATCCCCTTTCAGAGCGCTGCTTCTAATCTCTCACTTGGAGTATCACGAATCAATCCAGTTGGCTGGCCTCAGGATGATGCATGGATGACAGTCTTACGACGGCTTCCTTCCCCAAGGCTGGATGCAAATCGGCAGATTGCATCAATCTTTCATGCCCCTGAACCACCTATTTTTGATGATGATGAAGCACTGGATCAGCAACCTGAGATTTGTGAGAAATGCACATCTGGTGTAAATGCTGCTAATAATGATTGTATTGGAGTCGTAGAGGTCAAAACATATCCTGAAGTTTCAGCTGTTCCAAGGTCCACCTTTCACAATAACTTCGCTGTATTAATCCACTTGAAGGCTCCCCTTATAAGTGGCAGACAGAATAGCAGCAGAAATTCCGAATTGTCGCCCATATCTCAAAATTCTCGTGCTCCAGTTGACCTTGTCACAGTGCTTGATGTCAGTGGCAGCATGGCAGGTACCAAGCTTGCTTTGCTAAAGCGAGCTATGAGTTTTGTGGTACAGAACCTTGGTCCCTCTGATCGTCTTTCTGTCATTGCCTTCTCTTCCACCGCTCGCCGTCTCTTTCCTCTTCGTCAAATGACTGATATTGGAAGGCAGCAGGCATTACAGGCTGTTAATTCTCTGTCCTCGAATGGTGGAACCAACATCGCAGAGGGCCTAAGGAAAGGTGCCAAGGTTTTAACGGACCGGAAGTTGAAGAACCCAGTTGGCAGTATCATACTGCTTTCTGATGGTCAGGATACATATACTGTCAATAGTCCTGGTCGAACCCATTCCCGTCCAGATTACCAGTCACTTCTTCCAATCTCAATTCATCGAAATAATGCTTCAGGCTTGCAGATTCCAGTGCACGCATTTGGATTTGGTGTTGACCATGATGCGTCATCAATGCACTCAATTTCAGAGAAATCTGGGGGAACATTTTCTTTTATAGAAGCTGAGAGTGTCATTCAGGATGCATTTGCACAGTGCATTGGGGGCCTTTTAAGTGTCGTATTGCAAGAGCTTCAGATCAAAATTGAGTGTGTTCACCCAAGTTTGCAACTGGGTTCAATAAAAGCTGGAAGTTACCCATCAAACATGACGGCCGATGCTAGAATGGGTTCTATCAGTGTTGGAGACTTGTATGCTGAAGAAGAAAGGGATTTTCTGGTGACAGTCAATGTTCCAGTTGATGGATCCAGAACTGAGACCTCGCTGCTGAAGGTTAGATGTGTTTACAGAGATCCTATCTCAAAAGAAATGATGACTCAGGAAGAAGCCAATGAAGTGAAGATCCAAAGGCCTGAAATAACCAGACAAGTAGTGGTTTCAATGGAAGTAGACAGGCAGCGCAATAGGCTTCGTGCGGCAGAGGCAATGGCCGAAGCTAGAGCTGCAGCTGAAAATGGTGATTTGGTTGGTGCAGTCTCTGTCCTGGAGAGCTGTCGTAATGCTTTGTCTGAAACTGCATCGGCACAATCTGGTGACCGATTATGTGTTGCACTTTGCGCTGAGTTAAAGGAGATGCAAGAAAGGATGGCAAACCGTCGTGTCTATGAGGAATCTGGAAGGGCTTATGTTCTATCGGGGTTGAGCTCACACTCATGGCAGAGGGCAACTGCAAGAGGTGATTCAACAGATAGTACAAGCCTTGTACAAGCTTATCAAACTCCATCCATGGTAGACATGGTGACCAGGTCGCAGACCATGTTTATGGGGAATGCACCAGCACCACGTCAACGAACCCTCCAGCCAGCTCAATCATTTCCAGCCCGAGCGCAGCCACGGTAATCATCAAAAGCATTTTCAGACATTCTCTTTGCCGTATTCTTATTTTCTTTATATCAGTGGACCATTTTGTTTCTTTATTATTAATTTTTTTTTTCCTTAATTGTGGTTTTGGGAAGTGGGTGGTAAGTGGGGATATAGATGACTTTTGGAGTTTTCAAACGGTGGGGGTATATTTCCTTGTTTCATTATGTATATGAATAAGAATATTGGGAAAAGGTGACATAATGGGTCCTGATTATTAAATTTGTGAAAAGGAAAAGGTGGGAATTAGGGTTTACAGAGTGTGATTTTTGGGTGATGCACATAGAGAGGGTTTTTTTTTCTTTTTTTTGGAGAAGAGTATGGGGTATAGCATTGTAATTGTGGGGATACTTTAAAAAGGCGAATTCTTCACTCGAATTCTTCACTAGAATTATGTCATATCTACTCCCGACACTTTTCACTGCTCAGTAATTGTTCAAAGACAAGAAACAGCAACAACTTTTAAGGCATCTATTATTTTTAATGAAAGTTCAATGAAATCCATTTATACTTAAAACATATATGTTTATGTATTGATTTATATGTTGCTTACTTGTTTTTTTTTCATATTTTATTTTATTAAAAGTTTTGATACAGTTAGAATGAGAGAGAGAGAGAGAGAGAGTAATAAAAAAATTAAGTAAATATATGAAGAAATTAATCTCTCATAAAGTACGCCTTGCCTTTCCAACTTGTGGGTAAGATGACAGACTACCACATTGATGGATTATGTTTATTTGCGTTGGTCCAGCAAGGGGCACAAGGTGACAAAGTTTGTATTCCTCCTCTCAATCATTCAGTGTTGAAATCGACCGCTCAAACAGAAAGTGATGAAATATCAAATTCTCCATCAAATTTTTTTTTTTCAAAAAAAAATGTTAAAGTAGATAAATAAATAAAAAATGGTAAAGTAGATAAATAAACTTTAATATTTATCTAATTTGTATTTTTTTTATTAGGATTACAACAATTATAATTTAAAATAATAATTCTAATTTGAATGGGGAGGGTGATATAGTTCAAACTTACAACCTTAATAATGAATTCAACTCTAATCACATGTTCTTTTAAGAAAGAACATGCTATCTGAATTTCTCAAAAATGTAAATATCATACTACATGATCAAATCTTATTATCTGTTGTTACTTTAGTTTGATTTAGTTGGGTGTTAGTGTCCCAACGTGACAAATCCACTGTACCATTGAATTCCCCTACCCCAAGTTAATATATACATATAATTTTTTAAAAAAAATTGGTTGCGTTAGTTTTTAATTTTTATTAATATAAGAATATACATAGAAACGTGGGTGGACATTTTATTTAATAAATTAGTAGGCATGACAAATTGCCTAACTAATTACTTAATTAAATTTGAAGGCTCGGTCTAATGATAATATTGATGGTTCATTTTTACTGTCACTTTCATTGCCATTAAATTCAATCACATAGGTGGTACTAAATAGTGACCCCTCTATCATGATAAATAAAAATAATAATGATCGATATTTCGTAATACAGGGCATGTAATAGAACACTATCCATCTTTATTCATTTTAATGATTTGTTCAAAGATATCGACGATGATAACCAAATTTCCAAACATTAAAAACAAACTAATTAATTAGGGGTGGTCATGGTTTGGTAAGCAGCATTGGATTCTCATTTCATCCATGGTGTCTGTCCATCAATTATTTCAAGAATTGAAAAACACACAGCAATGCCATTCATCTGTCTCATCTTCTACTATTCTGAATTAAACCTTTAAATTAATGGACTATAATATACAAATTCAAAGCAAACACAAATCACTTTTTTGCTTCCTTTTTTTCCCCATCAATTAAGGTGTCAATTATTACACTTAAAAAAAAAAAAAAAAAAACCTCAATAATTTAATTACAAAATGATTGAATCACACATATCCAGTTCTACTCCAACGAGATTATTAAAAGTTGAGTAAAAATAGAAAAGAAGAGGTCACAATGATTTGTAGCAAATGGGCACCATAATTCTTGGTCCGGCTTAAAAGTCAATGATGGATTGCTGGCCTCGGCACGTGGATAACACGATCCATCTACTGACCGTAGGTTATATAGCAGCCAAAGGTCAGAAGATCACGTCCGCATTCAAAGCCCTGCACATGCGCGCTGCCACGTCACCAATGAATAGCAGGAGGTCGCCAACTCACCCTCTACTTCAGTGCCAGAGCCCTCACATCCCTCTCACCTCTCAAGCGCCGGCGCGCAAAAATTCGACAGTGCGTACGGTGATCCCATTGCGGAACAAAACGCTAGAGGCGCACTTCGCTTAGCAGATCCAGGCAGAGCTTGATTTGCTGTGGCTGTGACTGTGAGTGATCGATCTCCCAAAAATAAATAAATAAATAAATAAAGAAGGCTGACTCTTTTGTTTGCTTTGCAGCCAGAGAGAGTCAGCATTTGGCTCAGGTAAATTATTTATGTTTCTTTCCCAAATCTACTTGTGTTTCAGAAAAACCTTTTTTTTTTTTGTTTTAATTTTCCCAATCTGAGGACGACGTAGTGAAATCCCTAGGAGGGAATGCCACGTCACTGAATTTGTGTTTGATATTGATATTTGACCGTTGGATTGATCGAGCGGTCGTGATCATCGGATTACTGCCGACCAAGCTCATTCCGTGCTTAATGATTTTCAGTGGACCTTTGAAGACTGATGTAGTTAGCCGGGTAGGACCCAGGGTGGGGAGATGGCGTTGCAATTTTACTTTACTTGTCGCTTGGCAGAGTACCCAACATGTATGTATGTCTTTGAAGCCAAGTCTTATAACCGTTATTTTTTTTTCCCCCAAACTCCAACTCCAACTCCAGCATTAAAATATAATAAAATAATTATAAAGATTTCAACCGTTGGATATAATTTTTTTTTTTTTGGAAACTTTTTCGAATTCTATGAATCCCAAAATAATTTTAAAAAGATTTGCTCCACGGTATTTTTGAATGGTATAATGGGGATTTGCATTGTTGGACACTGTGAGAGTTGAGGAGTCCCAATCGGGTTTGCAAAAAGGTTACTGTCAAAGAGGTGGTGGGTTGATTGCCTTGTTTTTAGCACCTATCCTGTTTTAAATATTAATCCAAGAACAGCCATCAATCGCTCTCTATCCACTATAATTGCTGCCCTTACTTATGTATCTGGTATGCAAATTCTTTTTCTTTTTTCATACATTCATGTTCAGCTTGCTTATCTAGTCTCTGGGTTTGCTTAGTTTTTGCTTACTTGTGAGTGTACCTGTCGCCTATGAGGTGAGCTTGAGCTTTAATGGGTCTTCATCCCCATGGCAGTGTAGTTTTCAGGTAAATGCTTCTTGGAAATCGTTAGCTTAATGAGTTTGTCGCCTTTCTCGGAGGAGAAACCATATCTGATGGTTTTGCTGTTGCTTCCTACTCTTTGAGGTATGGAAATCCTTCTCAAATTCCTCGATTGTTTTTAGTTTGTTTTTCATTTGAGGAACTAAAATGCTCGACTTTTTCTATGTAGTTTTTCTTTATAAAGACAATGTGACAAATTTACAAGTTTCTGGAATTTGTGTGGATGGACTTTTGCTTGTTGGTGGATATGAAGCTCATGTTTAGAGTTTAAAGGGTCAGTCTAAGGAGCTTTTTGATTGAACACTCTAATACATTTCATGGGAAGTTAACCAGTCCTAATTGTAAATAACTACTAGTAGTATGTTTATGCCAAAATTCTGTATAGACAACAGCTTAAGCTAGTGTATCTGACCTTTTCGTATAATTTAGCTGGTGTTTGAGTACTTTGGTACAGTGGGTTGCATTAAATTGGAAGTGTCAAAAGTTTGTTGGCCAACCAATAATTGGGTATTCCTACCTATCATATCTATTTGTGTCCTTGCTTATTTTCTGTTCTGCGTTCAAGAAATCTCTAGATTTAAGGAGGAGAACTGCATTCAAAATTCTGGGTCTCTGCCTTTCTTTTTCTACATAATTATTTTTTCTTTTTGAAGAATAAATTATTTCATCGGTCTATCAGATACTTGGACCTTGGAAAATTTGTTTACAGCTATTTATCCAACTCCCTTACTATACGTAATCTGATGGTGTCAGTATCAGTAATTTTTTTTATATCTGGACAAAAAGTTAGCTTATCTTAAAACTATTTAGAGAAATTTAAAAGTGGATATTTGTATTCATGTATTAGTTGAGATGTGATCTCTTTTTAGCATTTGCAGATTGGAGATCTTGAGATCAAGAATGTTTGAAGAGTGAACCTCAAAGTTCTTAATGAAAGTAATTTCTTTTCCATTCTGCTGTATACCGTGAGTTATGATTACTACAAGGCTATAACTTAGTTATAGCAAGTATAATGCTTTTTTGGGTTACCGTTGGTTCATGAGAATTGATTACAATTTACAAGTTATTTGGAAAATTAGTTTTTTACTAGGTAGAATTAGCAATTTGAAGATCATGCCCTTCAATTTTTATAGTACTGGTAAATTTGGTATTTTAGATGATGCGATGTGAACCTAGAAACTGATTGATTAAACAAGCATTATTTATTTTTTTATTTACCTATTATGTTTCCAAATTTCAGTACCCACAAGCTGGTGTTTCTTGTCAGGATGCAATAGCCTAGCTATATGTTTCTTGTATCATTAAGAATTGCCTAGTTCTTTGCTTGAATTATATGGTTTTGAATTACTAGAAAAATTCTCTGTACTCTTACTTTTTTCATTTGAAACCATATTCTGAAGATGTTGATATAAACTTTTCTCTATCTATATTGCTGTGGTTTATCATTTATGAAGTATATAATTCTCATCCTGTAACTGGAATATGATTCCATTGACTTTGTCTCTTTTGTTATAGTTTTCATATTGGAATAGATGAAGTACCAACTGGAAGTTGTCCTTGTTTGTCTCATCAGCTTCATTTGGACTCAGCAAATTCTTTGTGGTTAGTTTCAACAGATATAATAACTTTGAAAATCAAATACACATCTTGTTTTCATAATGCATTGGCAATCTTTTGGAAGCTTATTGCCTAATTTGGGAATTCCATAATCTGTAATTTCACTGCTAGAAGATATTCAAGAAGTCAAAGTATGTATTTGGTTCTTAAACATTCGACTATTTAGTGCACAAGCAGCAGATACTGTTGCTTTGTTCAATATCTTAAGCTCTTTGTGGTAGAAGATGCCTGTCTATGGCACTTCTTCTGAACAATATGTAACATCTGGATAATACTGTGGGCCTTATATCTGTAATTTCTTGTGGCAGGTGAAGTTTCAAATACCTTTAGTATAAAGAACTGGAGCTGTAAATGCTTTTCTTCATATCATGGAAATCAGAACAATACTATTGAATCTAACTGTGCACCATCCTGTAATTGCAGTCAGGGTATGATGCTGAATTTATGGTATAAATCACTAGAAGCTTCACTCTGCTTATGATATAAATTTCTTATTGATAAAGCTTAGCCTTGAGCTTTACTAACCAGTTTTTTGTTACTTTGTGAAAGAAAGTTTATTAAGAAGCTGAAAAGAGCAGCAGGCTTACCCCTAAACCCTAAGGAAAAAAATAAAAAAAGAGTTATTTGACGGAATGTATTGCTAATTTGCTAGTATAATTACCTTAATAGTTCTAACTTATTTTATGGTATACTGGGTGTGTTTGCCTTTGATATAGATGCTGGAAGTGGAAGTTCGTGGACGTGTTTATGTTCTGCTGATGCACTCCCAAAATTGGGAGCTGACACTCATAATACCGACTGTTTTGCAGCCTGCAACTGTACATCTGGTACTCTCTCTCTCTCTTAAAAGTTAATACAAGACTTGATGTTCTAATAGACTCAATGTTCTAATTAAAATGCTAACTTGGTATTTGATTTCTTCTTCAACAGGATTACTCAGCGAGGCACAATCTTCAAAAAAGCACATTTCTAGCAAAGTTGTTGTGATTATATTATTACTCTGTGTTATACTTACAACTCTAGCATTTCTCTCCTCATTGGCATGCTACTTCCATCGAAGAGACAAGTGTCCAATTCAACGGCCATTATTCTCATCTGGCAGTGCAACAAGTTTCAATAGCACTACCAATTTAATTAGCCATAACACTAACTCACTCCCAGAAGCCAATATTGTTATAGATTCCCCCTTTAAACATATCACAGGTAAGTTGATATTTACTGTGTTAGTATGAACTGAATTCGCTTTCATTTATACTTGTATAATATTAATTTGTTTTGTTATTTTGCTCATAACATGCTTTCTTTCGTTCATATAATTACAATAACTTGTGATTGTTGATTCACAGGGTGCTTTCCCAGGAGTGGTTGCTTTTCTGGGAGCAAAACAGGAGCAATTCATGGAGCAATTATTCAGTTTTCGTATGAACAGTTGCAACATGCAACTGAAAGATTTTCAAATTCTAACCTTATAGGAGTTGGGGGAAGCAGCTATGTTTATTGTGGAGAGCTTAAAGATGGTAGAACAGTGGCAGTTAAGCGACTAAAAACTCAGAAAGGACCCGATGCAGATTCTGAGTTTTTAACAGAGGTAATAGAATAGATACATCATCTTGCAATTTTTGTTTGCATAAATCATGTTTATGTGACAAGGTGAAAATTATAATTTGTTGAATTGGTCAGATTGAGCTGCTATCCAGGCTTCATCATTGTCATGTGGTGCCTTTGGTTGGGTACTGTTCAGAATCTCAGAGAAAACCTGGTGAGAGGCTATTGGTGTTTGAGTACATGCCTAATGGAAATCTGAGAGATTGTCTAGATGGGGCATCTGGGAAGAAGATGGATTGGGGAACACGCGTTGCAATTGCAATTGGAGCTGCAAGAGGCTTGGAATATCTCCATGAAGCAGCTGCTCCACGAGTACTGCATCGTGATGTCAAATCCACAAACATTCTTCTTGATCAAAATTGGCGAGCAAAGGTATTCTTTTACTTTTAGTTATCTCTACACTAATCGGTGAATTTAGAAAGAGAGACTAGAATACTAACTTTATCTTAAAAGCCCATGTAGCTGGTGCTTTTATCATGACTGATTAACCCAGTTGGCCCTGATATAATATGGTTTCTAAACTCTTCATATGTGGTGCAGATAACTGATCTTGGTTTGGCAAAAAACTTGAGAGCTGATGGTCTCACCAGCTGTTCCAGTTCTCCAGCAAGAATGCAAGGGACTTTTGGCTATTTTGCACCAGAGTATGCCATTGTTGGAAGAGCCTCTCTTAAATCTGATGTTTTCAGTTTTGGGGTAGTTCTTCTTGAGCTCATCAGTGGTCGGCAGCCCATCCATAAATTAAGTGGTAAAGGAGAAGAAAGCCTTGTTATATGGGTAAGGAAACTCAGCATTCAACATTCAGCATTCACCATTATAGTTTGTATAAGAAAATCTTCACTAGTTTAATGCATAAAAAGCTTATTTTGATCAAGTTTGACCTTTTTTTATTTATTTTGTGACTGTCTAAATTCCTTTTTACTTGTGGACTATAAGCATTATATTGGGTTCTAATGAAGCTTTATATTGGAGCTTCCTAATTAGGGTGTTACATGTATTGACTTACAATGGTCCAACCACCTTGCTGGCCGTTTTATTATTTTTTAGCGTTTACAATTTAATCGTGCTCAATTTCAATTAGAAATTTTTACATGATGGTTATTTTAGAAGAATCCAGTGAAATTTTTTTGCTCATATATAGTCTATTAATGTGGTACGTGTATGATTTTGTCTTGTTTCAGGCTACCCCTCGTTTACAAGATAGCAGGCGAGTAATTTCTGAGCTGCCTGACCCACGTTTGAATGGAAACTTCCCAGAAAATGAGATGCAGATTATGGCTTACTTGGCGAAGGAATGCCTGCTATTGGATCCTGAAGCTAGACCAACCATGAGTGAAGTTGTTCAAATCCTTTCAACTATTGCACCAGAGAGATCGGGAAGGACAAATATCCCTGTACATCTTTTTCAGGTAATAATTCTTTTGCAAACTATATCAAACTACCGCTAATTTTGCTATTGCTGTTTGCCAATTGGTGCACCAAATAATTGTTTGACCTGGTTACTCTCATGTAGAGATCTTCTTCTCAAGGCATAAACACTGAACAAAACATAGAAAGATCTGATTTGCGTCCTCCTTCCAGACAAGACATGCATTTGGGGACTCCTAAAGATGCAGAGGAGGAGCTAAGTCGAGTCCTGTCCGGTAAATGGTTGGCTCGATGTTCACTGCCACTAGATATTGAACGTACACTGTGTGCTGAAAACAGCAAGGAAAACACTTTGTCGGCTGAGTATATGGAAAGATTGATCCTCTTGACTTCGAAAGCTAGGAGTCGGCGTGCCTCAGATGATGAAACAGTAGACATAACTGAGCCTCGATTTGAATCATTCTGCATGGGAAATGTCTATTCCCCTCGACAAAATATGCAACATGGATGAGGGGCTTAGACATGAAAGACAGCCAGAACTTGGTCCTGTTGCACACTTTTTCCTTTTCCTTTTTGTAAAATTTTGTGCAGTGTTACTTTTTTAGTTGGGGTTCACCCCCAAGAAATTATGAGGGAAGAAAGCAAGTCTCAGAGGACTTGTCACTTTAATGTTTCAGTTTTTCTGTGAAAAAGAAAAGAGCAACATCATAGGCTGTTTGTTAGTTTTAGCATATAAACTATCCTGAATGTATTTGCGCCCATGATTGTTTATATACAAAGGAAACTTTAGAAATTCGAAAGGTTTTTTTTTTTCCTCAATATTTAGAAAAAGTTTTCGGACATGGATTCTGTCACATTTGCCTGCCGTTAAGTTTTTACACATCTATAGAATAAGGATATTGAATCAAAAAAATTCATTTCCAGCTGAATGCAAAGTCTCAAAAAAAGTTGTAAAATTGACATTATCTGCTAGATTCGATTGGTAGAAACTTGGCTGTCCACTTGAATACTATTTCATAGAGGTCATTGAAAATGCCATGTGTTTGGTAAAGTCTCAGCTGTAAAAGAGTAGTTGTCCATGCACACAACATGATGACTTTGCGCAGTTCAATTATCTGTTAGTTGGGCAACCATATTTACAGTCTTGAAACTTTCCTTTGAATGGTAGATGAAGACTATGACTTGAAGACAGGAAGCTGCGCACCATCAGATATGCATATGACAAAAGCCTTCAACCAATCTTTCTACAAAGTTCCATTGCCCGTTACATAGCTTTTGCGTCAAGCAATGGATCCACCACCGAGCGAACCCCTGCTATCCCCGGCTCCTCCTCCTCCGCCGCCTGATGGAGGATTGGAATCATGGTAAAGAAAGTGTTTCTTTCAATGTGCTGGATCTACATGGAAAATGATGAAAAAAAATGTCAATGAAGCTCATTTCCATATTTTATAAGATATATTATAATATGTCAATTTCTCTCTCATTTTGATTTTGGTTTTTCCCCTACTTGTGCAGCTTCTGGTTTCTCTGCTGCTGTGGTATATTCAGAAGCTGCTGTCCTCCATTATTTGAGCCTGGGCCTCCCCCTCCTTAGTTCTGCATTACTATATATCTTATAAGTAGATGAAACAATGTAACTTTTGACATTTTTCCTTGTGACGCTTTCACATTTGTGGGCATCCTCCAAAATTTGTGTTGTAAAACTTTGCTATGATTATCATTATTCCCATCTTTATTTGCCAAAAAAAAATCATTATTCCCATCTTTTGTATGCATATGGATGTTGCAACTTTTTATGTAGAAATTGGAGTTGGTTATTTTGGTTCTCCATTCTCTGTCTGACGCCTAGATTCTACTAATGAAACAATATAAGGTCATAAAAAGTTAAATTTGTACGCATCTCTGTTAGTTTTTAAGTTCCAAGAAGTAATCAGTAGCATTTGGGATGGCCGCTGCGTACTAACACTACATGGGAACCACTTTCTTCTTAAGCGCATAAGCATAAGAAAAGGTCAAACAAAACTACAGACTGAGTACCCAAAACTAAAAACAAAAAGAGGACCTGTTTTGAATACCCATCAGCCAATGTAGAGGAGCATATGATTTACAATGGTAAAAATCTTAGAAACAAAACAAAATGGCATAGCTTATAAATAATACTAAATGTTTTTTTTTTCTTTACTGATTTTCAATTTTGACTTAAAATTGTTTAGAAAACTAAACAATATATACATATTCATCATAAAAAAAAAGGAAAAAAGATAAAAGAAGAAGAGATGTACACGTAGACTTTTCAAAGAAAATTTTAATATTTTAAATTAGTTTTCAGTTCTTAAATTTATCAATAATTTTGAAAATTGAAGAAGTCTTTTATTTTTTATTTTTTTTGTGAGAAAATGGTCTTATGTTAAAATCATTGACATTCATATTTTAAAAATTATCAGAATACGAACTTACTTATAAATTTCAATAAAAACATTTTTTGAACCTCAAACTAAATGTAATTTAAATTTTGCATTTATATATACAATTATTTGGTTATATTCTATTGATTTAAAGTTGACAACTTAATAAAAAAAGGATTCATCTAAGATATAGTACAAATAGAATCCGATCCCCTTTTATTTATTTTTTAAAATTTTTTTTTTCATATTCTATTTCTTCATTTCTGCTACTCGGTGCATAGTTCTGTATCATGAATTCTTTTTGTTTCATCGTATTGACTTGGCTCATATGAAAAAAAATATATAATTACAATGTATTTAATAACTTAATTAATCGATAAAATCGCAAGGCTATCCTATCTAAGTTATTCGAAAAAAATATACTAGTGATTTTTATATGTATAACAGGATTATTAGTTATCAGTTTATTTATTTGGGACATTTACCATTAAGTGATTTATATGAATCATAAAAAAACAATGTTTATTAAATTTTTTTTTATAGTTCAATGTGACATTTTTCTTATAGTTCTTGGTGACATTTTTCTTATAATTCTTTGGGGAATTTACAAATACCCCCTCGAACAGAAAGAAGTAAAGCACACCGTTTGATGCAGGGCTAGAAAAGACCTCGGGAGAGCTCTGGAAGAGTGTGACGTCCAGAGAGAGAGATTGACCGCGAATGGCCGGAAAAGCTGGAGCTACTCCGACCACGTATGCGCCGTCTCCAACGACCCAGAAAACCAAATCACTTGTTTTTAAAAACGACGACGTAGACTGGGTCCGACCCGATAAACGGGGCTTCCAACAGTGTAGACCTGCCTGTAAGCCTTTCTACTGATACACCTTCCATTTTTCTTTTTCTATTTAATGATTTTCATATTCTTCATTGTTTATGCGGATTTGGTTCTTATGGGGGTGGATTTTAATTTGATCAGGGTGTGTAAAAATGTTTTTAATACCTTTCATAGTTTAATTTGGTGTTTTTCATATTTGATTGATCAGATTGTACATGTGGGCTTGTTCTGTTTTTAACTTTTCTTATAATTGTTGGTATTGAAAATTTTCGTTGTTCGGATTCTTGGTTGGGTATAAAGAACTGTGCTTTGCAGCATTTGTCTGGGTTTCGTTCGCTGATAGACAAAAAAACTACATGCATTTGCATTAGAGTTTGCTTATATAAATAAATTTTATTTTTTTTGGTAACTTGTAGTTTTCAGGACTGGCGCTGTAAATGCTGCTTCAGGATCTGCTTATGCAGAGTTTGGAAATACCAAGGTCATTGTGTCCGTGTGAGTATTTCTTTTTAGACGTAATATTCTCTTCCTGAACTTAAGTTCTCTTATATTGAATTCCTATGATCACTCACTAACACCATTCAGTATTCTCTTGTGGTCATTGGTAGTGTTCTATTTGCCTTTTGACAATGTTTCATTTGTATTTTTGTTATTATTTTTATAAGTAAGAAACAAGTAGAATTTTTAATGTATGAGATGTAAGCAGGCAAACAAGTTTGACAATTTTTTTTTCTGTCTTGGTTGTTTCAGATTTGGGCCAAGAGAGAGCAAGAAGGCAATGATGTACAGTGATGTAGGACGGTTAAATTGTAACGTTAGCTATACAACTTTTGCCACCCCAATTCGTGGACAGGTATTGAGTAAACGACCTTTTTGGACCATAGAAACTTCTTTTTTGGCATTTCTTTTTCCACTCAATATGATCTTTGCATCTAAGCTTGAGCTCCCTTCTGTTAGGGGTCAGACCATAAAGAGTTTTCTTCCATGCTTCATAAATCTTTGGAGGGTGCAATCATATTGGAAACTTTTCCCAAAACAACTGTGGATGTTTTTGCATTGATATTGGAATCTGGGGGCAGTAAGTTTACGATTACACGAACTATCTAGCATGCTCTATTGTTTTTATATTAGAGTTCATACTTGCGCTTAAAAGTTTCTAATTTATTCTTTATTGCACCTAGGATTTTGTGATTCAAATTAGATACTTTTTACTTCAGTTTTAAGTAGTCTAAAATAAATGTATTGCAATTTGATCTGTTTGAGTGAACCATATATTTCCTACTGAGTTACACTATTACTTTTACAAGGCTGGTATGTCTGTGCCTGAACATTGGCTCCTGAAACCTAGTATCTGATGATTGTCGGACTTGTTTTTAGTGCACTATAGGATTTGTTCTCAAGTGAGAAGTTAAAAATTGACACTTAACTGGTACGTACCTGGTCAATAGGCCAACATGTAGCGGATGTAAGATACAGATCTTCCTTCTTGGGATAAAGACTGTAACCTGTAATGGTATAAAGAAAACTTTTGAAAGTTCAATTGTTGTCATTTTTAAGTAGAAGAAATGAGATATAGTGACGATTTCAATGTCTTATGTACCTGGAGCATTGAGTTTTTGTTAGGCAATCTGGTTCTTAGTTTGATTGCAGAATGCAAGTAATATTGCTAATGACCATGTTGATGGATTTTATCCATTCTCCTTGCAGGTGATCTTCCTGTTGTGATATCATGTGCCAGTGTTGCCCTAGCAGATGCAGGGATAATGATGTATGACCTTGTTGCTTCAGTATCGGTGGTATGCATTTGGCACAGACATGTGGCCTTCCATATTTTCTTTTCTAATTGAGCATGAACAAGATTCTGGTCTTGTTCATTGGTTTCAAGTCCTCTTCTTCACTCTCTTTGTTCAAAAGTTTAGTTTGTCCCGTTTTCTAGAGGATGGTGTGCATATAAAAATTATACATAAATAGCCTGTTAGAAAGTTGAGACTTTAAATTGTGTCAATGTAACAGCAATGACTCTGTTCTCCACCCCCCCTCCGCCGCCCTCTCCCTCTCCTTCTCTTTCTGTGTTTTAGTTTAGTTTTTTTGTACCCTTTCCTTTTGGCTAGTCAGCCATGCATCAGTTTTCTTCTAAAATAGTTTCCTTTTACGCTTCCTTTTAGTTGTCTATTTGATAGTTATGTGACTTGCAAAATAGATGGAAGATAAAATGTGAACTAGATATATAGACATTTATTTACTTGTTCCTTGGAATACCTTTCTTATACTTGACCTTGAATGGATTCAGTCTGCTAGAAAAAAGTTCCTTTGGAGCTTATAACTTAATAGAACTGGGGGTAGTTCCATGAGCTAACGCCACTGCTGTGATAGTTTCGATTTCAAGGTTGTTTTGCTTACATTACACTAATGGGCTTTTGCATTTGTGGAGCTCAGTCTTGCATCGGAAAGAACCTCATTATTGACCCAATTTTGGAAGAGGAAAGCTGCCAAGATGGAAGCCTAATGATAACTTGTATGCCTTCTCGTTACGAGGTCACTCAGCTAACTGTTACAGGGGAATGGTCAGCCCCCAAAATTAGTGAGGTATGATTTCAAATCATGCTTTTAACTATTAAATTGTACCTCATTAACAAAAATTACTTAATATTAATTGATGATCAATATGATCTTCATATGATTAAAATAAGTCAATTTGCTAACATTACGACTGCCAAAAATTGCTTTGTAAACAGGGTGTGCAGCTATGCCTGGATGCTTGCTCAAAGCTTGCAAAGATCATGAGGTCATGTTTGAAAGAATCTGCTTCTTCCCTTGAAGAATAGGATTCAGAGTTTCTTAATCACATGTCAAAGATTGAGCTCTTTTTCTTTATATATATATATTAAAATCAAGCAAGTCTTTTAAGTATTCATTGTTAACTTTTTTTTTGGTCAAGATCTACATTTTGTTGCTGTACATTGTCTATAATATCCAATTAATTAGTATCAAACAAAATATAACTTTCAACAGCAGTTGGAAGTTGGAATGTTGGCTTTCGTTTTGCGGAGTCCATAGTTTGGACCATTGACTGCCACATTATATATGTCATAAATATCAGACTCAGTCCTGTATTCTTTCTAGTAGCTTTGAAATTTTCCGACTTTGATTTTATTTTAAATGTAACTAGTTTTGTGTTTTTTGGAGAGTGAAGACGATGCCTTTTTTTTTTTTTTATATTAAATCAAATAAATAAAAATGTTATTACGTAATCCATTTAAAGCTTTGATTCTTGCCAACAGGGATTTATCATGCGCATGGGCCTCTTCTACCAATAGAAATTAATTTATTATGATATGATGTGTCAGTATCCAATTGGTCCTTTTTAAAAAATAAAATAAAAGAGAATACTGGCTTCTGGAAAATGGAAAGTAAAAGACAAAATTAATTGGAGTTGAAATAAAGGTATTGGAGATTTGAGATGTGGATGATGTTTGACTTTCGACGTGTGGGTCACAGACACATGTACGAGAGATGCCTAGATCTCGATCCTCAGGGCCCATTAATATGGGCCCCATTGGAGGAAGCATAGAGCAAATACAGTCTATATAGGTTGTCTTCAACGAGAGTCCAGAGACAAACCCATTATCATTAATTAATGCTTGCCAGGCCACCTATTCTAATTCCATGATACAATTCTATGAAAATATTTATTTTATAATATATATATATATATATATATGTTATTGTATATAACCAAAATAATTCATTGCAAGATAGGTAGAGTTACACACCATCATCTTTTTTTGTTAGTCTAACAAAATAAATAAAAAAATAAAATTGGGCTGTAATGAATTAGAGGGAAGCACTAGCACTATAGCACAATTTAGAGAAATGAGTTTGGCCACTTTGTGAAAATAATAATAATAATAATTTGAGGGGTATAATAACAAAATGGGTAATGTAGCAGCACAGCAATGTGTTGGTGGTGAGGTGGAAAGGGCCTTAATTGAATGAAGCTGGTACTTAGTGGTACGAAGCCGAGATCTCGCTGGCTTTGTCGGATTAGCTTGAAGGATTAAAAATTTATATGGCGGTTGATTTTATTTCAGAGTTGCCCTGCGAGTTGTTTGAATTTATGTAACATGTCCACCGTCAAAAGCATGCATGAGCTGTGGGATAGTAAGACAGGCGGACATGGTCAGGGCTTTCAGATGGGACTATCTAACAGATTCACAAACCATTATGTATGTGCCTTCAAACGCAACCATTTTATTTTATTTTTTATTTTGAAAATATAAAATAAAATTTTTGGAAGATAAAATACTCTCATATATCCTTGCTTAATACGTTGCACGAGTGTCAATAACTACGTATTTGAACAAGCAGCTGGAAAATGAATTCATAATTGGTCCACTAATATAGATCATATTCATTACGTT
Organism: Rhamnella rubrinervis; assembly: GCA_007844105.2. Taxonomy (NCBI): domain Eukaryota; kingdom Viridiplantae; phylum Streptophyta; class Magnoliopsida; order Rosales; family Rhamnaceae; genus Rhamnella; species Rhamnella rubrinervis. Next base: position 14,086,092 of record CM017578.2, read on the forward strand.
ATTAATAGTAGAAACAAACACATATTTTGGTTGAATTCTTTGCACGTATGTATTATGGTTGAAATGAAGTGTATTCCATTCATATTTCCATACCCTGTGCATTTACGTAATATTGACTCGTATATAGAAGAAGACCTTTTGGAGGTGGCGTACTTAAAATTAATGTGACCTTGTGACTGACATTTTTGACTTTCTATTTTATTTTATTTTATAAGAGGCCACCATGTATAATATATATTTGATCGAATTAAATTAAGATGGCACTAAAACGTTACCGTTTATTAGTGAGATGACTATTTCTATTCCTTAAAAAACATATATATATATATATATATATATACAATTTCATGTATATAAAATTTCTATTTACAAAATTACTCTTCGGCTAGTGAAATTGATGATTATAAAAATACTATCTAAAAATTAACTTCAGGGTACAAGGGTATTTATCCGGCAATACTGCCAATTCAAAAATCTTTGGTTATTCTTTTTCTCTTTAATAGATTTATCGTGCAATATAATACATCAATTTATTAAATAAAATATTGGATAAGTGAGTGATAATTAAATTTGATAAACCAGTGATCGCTGAAAGTATGTTATTACATAAATAATAATGAAGCTCAGAGCAAAAGAAAGGAGAATCATGGGTTGGAAATGCCGACATTTGGGAATTTTTTTTGGAGAGAGAAAGACAAAAGAACATCACACAAGCAACGCTTGGCACTGCCGTCCACCTAAAGCCAAAAATCACACACGTATATATATATATATATATATGTATATATATATAAAGGGGGTTTCCCACAATTACTAAAAATAATAATAATACAAAATAATTTAAGGAGAAAAAGTCAATTGTGCAGGGTGAGAATGGATGGATGATGAAAATTATATGAGCCGGCTACATAGAGCCAGTTAACTCATCCTTTATTTCACACCAGTGAGCATGACAAAGTCAACAGAAGGGTCATCATCATCAACCATTTTTTTTTATTTAATATATAGCATAGTATATTCAAATACTTAATTAATTCTAATCACTGTAATCCTTCTCTTAAGATTTTTTTTTTTTAATATTGAAGGTGGGAAATTTAAATTCGAGTAAAAATAATAACTTGTTACCATTGAATTGTCCTGAAAATTTTCTTATGCGGCTCACAATTCTATATATGGGATGTTAGATTTCATTATATATGTATACTAAGATTTTTTTTCAATAATATTATATGAGGTCTTTAAATTAAAAAGCTCTATATTCGTCAAAATCTCAAACTTGTAAACAAATATCCAACTAGAAATAGAATTGGAAAAAATATTTTCTATTAACAAAGGTTTTTTTAAAAAAAAAAAAAAGAAAAAAAGGAAAGAAAATAGAGAAATAGCATTTGATTTGAACCGCCAAATTATCATGAACTGTAAATGGGGTACACACAACGTACAAGACAGGTTTTAAAATACGTAAGAGTAGAGATTCCATGGACACTCATGCATACCTAACGTAGTCAACTCCCTTCCTCCTCGGATCTTTAAAAATAAATAAAATAAAGTAAAATAGACTGGGTCTGGTTCTGGTTCTGACCCTCCAATGATACAACAAAGTTAAAATGAATAAATCAATGCAGAAGCAGCACCTTCTCCTCCTTTCTGAACCTTCTCTAGGTCTCTTTCTTTGGACACACTCCACTGGCTGTCTCTTTGTCTTTCTTGGCAGTGTGTCAGTTGGGGTACATATATATATATATATATACAAATATAAATTTTTGAAACCAAATTTATTTACTTGGAAACTTGTATTCAATCTTAAATAGCTTCTTCTTCCGTCATGTTCTTTAAAATTCCAAATTGTTTTTAAAGTAATAGGTTGCCCTTCAATTTTTGAGAGACCAAAAAAGAGACAGCAGAGACTCTTCACCATTCATATGCTGACACTGAAAATTACTTCTCTATCACCGACTAATTTTTTCTTCTGCCATCATTTGTATCATGCCCATATAGTATTTGTTGAATGTTGTAGTTGAACTTTTTAATCAGTAAGCAATCAAAGAGAGAGATCAGAGAGTGGAAGAAACTGGGATTCATAGTTTGATAAAGCATGGTCTTTGACAGAGAAAATATGTTTGTAAGTCCTCTCTGCAATAGTGCTTCTTTCTTTTTCTTTATAATTTGTTAGAATCATAGAAGAAAATTGTCTTCCCAGTCCAAAATCCTGATTGGGTTCATATATTTTGAATTCGTTTTCCCTTTTATTTATGCTCTCAACAATGGTATCTGGTATTATATTCATTGTCGCCATTAATGGCTGGTTTTAGTTTTTTATTTTCTCTGATTCTTCTATTTTACGCTCTCTGTGGACGTCAAGTCTCTAATGTCTTGACTAGGCCAGATATCATTTTTTTTGTCTATGAATACCAGAAAGTTTATAACTTCTAAGTCTGGGTCTGGTTTACAATTTTGACACTCTCAATATAATAAAATTAGACCTGTGGTTTTTGAAACATTTTTTTTTTCCGATTTCACTTGTCTTAAATTATTGAAAAATCAGATAATTTTCTAAAACGTATGCCAGGCAATATATCTATTTGCAGTTTAAATCTAATATAAAATGAAATTGTTCACATGTTTCACTTGTGCTTTTAGCCTCAGAAGGTGGAGAGTCTTTATATATTAATGTCCAAGTTGATTTGATCTTTTTTATTTGAACCAAGTCTTTTCTTCCTTTCACATGATTCCCGCAGTAACAAGGCAGTGAATGGTCTTCTTCCTTGTTCTTGTGGCTTTGAACCAATGTTTGGTCTTTGTCAGTTAATTCAAAGTCTGAGACTCACAGGTAGTTAATCCTTGGCCTAATGTTTTTTCAAACTTCTTGGTGTTATTAAAATCCAGATCAGTTTCTGTTAATTGAAGATACAGGGATACTCATAACAAGACGGCTATGGGTTATGATTATTCAAGATCCGTAAGGTGGGTCTTCTTCCTAACCTCTCTTTCATTTTTTATCACTTCGTATTATCTCTAAGTGCTAGTTTCATATTTGTGATCGGTTTATAGTCCAAATTAAACATGTATGTAGTTCAGTATTGAGCTTCTAAATATTGAATTCACATGTAAATTTACAGATTTCAAGATGATCTTGAACTAGCAAAGCTCCCATCAGTTAATGGAGATGGTGGGGTTAAGCTTAAGTACAAGATAAATGGGACACAGATACCAGAGCCCAGCACCAAGAAGAGTGAGAAAGAAGTGTTAGAAAAGACACCGACATCCTTAAAAGTTAAAGTACTGTCCAGAGTCTTCTCTGAGGACTATGAGAGAGTGAAGAAGAAAATATTAGATCCTCGAGGACCAGCCATACGGCGGTGGAACAAGATTTTCTTGGTGACATGTTTAGTTTCTTTGTTCGTGGACCCTTTGTTCTTTTACCTGCCAGTGGTCCGGAATGAAGTGTGCATTGATATTGGAGTACCTCTTGAAATCATCCTTACAATTCTTAGATCAGTAGCTGATATTTTTTACACGATTCAAATATTTATTAGATTTCGTACAGCATATGTTGCACCATCCTCCCGTGTATTTGGGCGTGGAGAGCTTGTTATAGACTCTTCCAGGATTGCAAAGAGGTATTTTCGTCAGTGTTTCTGGATTGACCTCATGGCTGCCCTGCCTCTTCCTCAGGCATGTTTGTAAAATCATCTCGGTACTAGGTCTTTTTAATTGCCTGATGATGATCCTATGTATTAAAATATGGACCTGTTCTTGTTTATTTTCAGGTGTTAATTTGGATGGTTATCCCCAATCTTAGTGGTTCAACCATGACAAACACCAAAAACTTTCTTCGGTTCATAATAATCTTTCAATACATCCCAAGACTATTCCTTATATATCCATTATCATCACAAATTGTCAAGGCTACTGGTGTTGTGACAGAAACAGCATGGGCTGGGGCTGCGTATAACTTGATGCTCTACATGTTGGCAAGCCATGTAAGTGATACTAATTCATTCTTTTCATTTGAGAACTTGAATGGGACAGTTTTTAGGACAGAGGATGTTCTTGGAGTGTAAGATTTGACTTTTCTGGTACCCCTTTCTAGATGATCTTTTTCATGTTAGTTTTCAACAAGAGTAACTTATTGTAGTTCTAGGCCAGAGTGAATGTGAAGAAAGCGCAAGAAAGGCTTCTTTAATAGCGCAGAGGAAGACTTGTGTAATGGATAAAATTGATTTCCGAGAGAGGGTTTGGTATAACAGATTGGTTGCTGATAGCATGAAGCTATTGCTGGATTGAGAATGGTTTGGAAGACAAAAAAGGAGAGAAAAGCTTGAAGAAGTTTCTGTAAAAAATAAATACGGTTTTATTTTAAGTAAGAATATGGAGGAAGATACTAAATTTGAAAATTTAGTTTAAAACTGCTTAAATAAGATGTGTACGTACATATTTTTTGATTGGGAATGTCTTTTTTTCAGCATGCATATTTCTTTCTGATTCCCAATATCGTCCATTTTGAAATAAGCAAGGACTAACTCTGAATTCAACTTGTGTGTTCTACTTTTTAAAAGGTTTTAGGGGCTTGCTGGTATCTTCTTTCAATTGAAAGACAAGAAGCATGCTGGAGAAGTATCTGTGATTTGGAGAATCCATTTTGTCGACACAGATACTTCGACTGCCACCTGCTTAAAGACCCCAATAGACAAACCTGGTTCCGGTCAAGCAATGTCACTGCTCACTGCAATCCGGATGAAAAATTTTATCAGTTTGGAATTTATGGCGATGCATTAACGTTCGATGTAACAACCTCGCCATTCTTCAACCGATACTTTTACTGTCTTTGGTGGGGCCTAAGAAATCTGAGGCAAGTTATTAATTTCTACTACCTGTTTAATTAGTACGATCATTTCCATATCCTTTGCAATAAAAACTCAATTATATAGTCCAAAGATGTCTTTGTTACTGCATAGTGAAGAAGATATGTGAAACCTATCCTCACTGACCTCGTAATATATAGATTGGATTTGTACGGTTATATTAAAACCACTGAGATTTGTCAATTTCACATTTAACTATTTAAGGAGCAACTATATTCCCTGCAATAATTTCTCATCTTAATGGTTCTCAAATAATGTTGTGCAGTTCCTTGGGACAAAATCTTTCCACTAGCACTTACGTTGGAGAGATAACTTTTGCCATAATTGTTGCTACTCTCGGGTTGGTTCTCTTCGCATTGCTCATTGGTAATATGCAAGTAAGTCCCTCAAAATAACATGTATATATTTGTAGTTGCTTTTAAGTCAATACTTGTTCATGGTTTATAAGGCTCATCCTACATAGAAAATCTGGATTCTAATCACAAGTTTCATTGGCAGACGTACCTCCAATCCACGACGGTTCGATTAGAAGAGTGGAGGATCAAAAGAACTGATGCAGAACAATGGATGCATCACAGACAACTACCTCCAGAGTTGAAACAGTCAGTGAGGAAATATGATCAGTACAAGTGGGTTGCCACTCGAGGAGTCGACGAAGAAGCTCTTCTCAAAGGCCTGCCTATGGATCTCCGTCGAGACATCAAGCGCCACCTTTGCTTGGACCTTGTTCGAGGGGTAAGTTGTTTGCTCATTCCATTTAAACAGAAATTTTATGACAATAACTTGGTGAAAAAGCTTTAAGAAAGCTCATTATATATAGAATTATGGACTTCTTAGACATATTATATATATATATATATATATATATATATATATATATATATTTAATATATATTTAATATTTATATAATTTGTTGAGTTATGTGATCAGGTGCCTTTGTTTGATCAAATGGACGAAAGAATGCTCGACGCAATATGCGAGAGGCTCAAACCAGCCTTGTGTACTGAAGGCACATTTCTAGTACGAGAAGGTGACCCTGTCAACGAAATGCTCTTCATAATCCGAGGCCACCTCGATTCCTACACCACCAATGGCGGCCGAACAGGGTTCTTCAACTCGTGCAGTATCGGTCCCGGTGACTTCTGCGGAGAAGAACTGCTGACGTGGGCGCTGGACCCACGTCCAGGTGTCATCCTTCCATCTTCCACTCGCACGGTCAAAGCACTCTCCGAAGTGGAAGCATTTGCTCTGGTAGCAGACGACTTGAAGTTCGTAGCTTCGCAGTTTAGAAGACTGCACAGCAAGCAACTGAGACACAAGTTCAGGTTCTATTCGCATCAATGGCGATTATGGGCTGCATGTTTCATACAAGCAGCTTGGCGCCGGTACAAGAAGCGGAGGGAAACGGCTGAGCTGAGAGCTAAAGAGAACCCCACGGCTGGTGATAATGATTCAGAGTCACCAACCCAACATGGCTCGTCAGGCTTGGCTATGTATGCAGCGAGGCTAGCATCGAGCGCCAGGAGTGTGAACAATAAAAAGCATTCTGGGTCTGATTCTGGGGTGGTCAGCTCATTGCAGAAGCCGACCGAGCCAGATTTTTCAGTATGCGAGGAATGAAATGAAAAAATGGTTTTAAGGGAAACAAAATCAAGTTCTAGAAGTAGATCTGTGGTTGTACATTATTATATTCTTTGTTATATTAGAGTACAATTAATTAATACCCCTTAATCTTATATAGCGTGAGATCAAGGGGGTGCTTTTCAATATGATTTATTTTATTGTTTGTTCATATTGTGTTGGAAGAAGGTGATCAAAATTGATCATAGTTTAAGCTAATTTCATTCAGTGTAGGCAAAGACAATATTTTAGCTTAGGAAGGCAAGGGGCAAAAAATAATAATAATAAAATAAAATAATAATAATAATAATAATAATTGATAATAATAATTGATGTATGATGGAAAGTGGAAATGAAATCTGCTTCTGTTTTGCATTTAATTCTTTTATTTTATATCATATAATTTTATGACCCTCAGATTAATTAATCTTATAATGTGATAATAAATTGACTAGTAAAATGTCCTCTAGGAAGTCATCGTAGGCCTGGCCAGTGGTAAAGCATTGAGACCACACAACCCTAAGGTCCTGAGTTGGACCAAGGACTACCATCCCCCTCCACTAAATTCGGAAAAAAAAAATGAAAAAAATGTGTTCTAATAATTTTGTTTCAGATTTTGTTTTCAAGTAATTATTTGGTGTTTGCAACAATATGATGGTAGTAGAAAGAAGAGAGCAGTATAACTATAATCCAGTGGTAATTAAAGATGACCCATATGGGCACATGCCCGCTTGCTGCAGCCTGGGCTGGTTATTGAGCCTCAACTTTATTGATGACCTGAGCTTAATGATTCACCCAACAAGCATCTGGGCCTATTTTTTTTTGATCGTTTGATGAGTAACCCAATATGAAACTGGGAGGGACTCAACTGGCCTCTACTTTATTGATGGCTCACCCAAAAAGAATCTGGGCTTGTTTGCACACCCAATAAACATCTGGACCTTAAACTTTATTGTTGACTGACCCAATAAGAATCTGAGCACTCTATCTGGATCGCGCAAAGCACGAATGTGCAAGACAACTCATGCCCAAAATGCTTATAAATCTGACTTCTCAGCGTACACGTATAAATTCCCCATTAGGATTTTTTTTAATATTAATATTTTTATATCTAAAATAAAAAATATATGTAAAAATTATATTCTTTTACATATATCTTAATGAAAAATATAGGAGATTAAAATATATGATATATATTAATATATATATATATATATATGTATGTATTTTGATTAAATATCCACCGCATCATTAATTTTTAAAAATATTCATATCCTATAATTTTTTTGCAGAAATAACCACTTTTTTTTTCAAAATACTCTCAAACTCTAATAGCTAGACTCGCCATCTAATAGCTAGAATTACCATTTAATAGTTAGACTCATCTGATAGCTAAACTTACCATTTCATAGGTATAATCGTCATCTAATGGCTAGACTCGTCATCTCAAGGCTAGACTCGCCATCTCATGGCTAGACTCACCATCTAATAGCTAGAATTGCCATCTAACAACTAGACTTGCCATAGGAGATGAGAGATGAAGGGTGTGTGAGTATTATAAATGACATGATATTTTAGAAAGAAAGAGGTATTTCTATTAAAATTATGAAACATAGGTATTTTTTTAAAAAATTAATGATGCGATGAGTATTTAATCAAATTACCCTATATATATATGGGATGGGATAGCACACCCCAACCCTACTTGAGGCAAATTCTTTTGCTAGGGTTCTGCCAGACCAACCTAAATATATAGGAAATTTCCACCTTATTTAGAGCGGGACCCATGGGGGCCGGGGCAAATTGCGGGTTTTTTGATGTCAAAGTCTATGATGAGGTCATTTAAGTTTTTTTAGTCAACTTTTATAAGAATTAAAATTTTAGCTATTTTTTTATTTAATGCTTAATGCTTTTACCTAACTACTCATTCTTTGACTTATTATTCTTCTTATTTGTTTGTCGAAACCACCATCATTGCCTTCTTCTTCTTCTTCTTTGGCTGAACAATAAGCATTTGAATATATTCATTTTGAATTTTTTTTATTAGAAAATACTTGAGTTTTGAATGTGTGTATGAAATGTGTTAGAAGTAATAAAATGAGTTGAATGTTTGAAAGAAATTATAATGCATGCTAAGTATTTGAATAGATACTTTAGTGGAGTTTGAGTATTTAATTACATATATTTTTGAGTTACTTATGTTTAGATTCAACTAAATTTGAATAAATTTGAATTTTTTTTTTTAAAAAAATTGGTTATAGTTAGGTCGGTGCCCCCACCGATGGATGGTGGTGATAGCATTGATAGGCCATGCTTGAGAGTAGGATGCAAGGCATGCCCATATGGGTCTGGTGGTGCCCCCACCACACCACCTGGTGGTGGTGGTGGTTGGGGGACGGGGGGAAAGGGGGGGGGGCTCCGCTAAGTCTCACCGCCAAAGCATGGTTTAGTAGTGGCCCCACCACCAAGACATAGCTTGGTGGTGCCCCCACCACAAGCCCCACCAAACTTTACTACAAAGCATGGTTTGATGGTGTGCCCCTACCACCACTAAGCTCCATCAAGACTCACCACCAAAGCATGGCTTGGTGGTGCCAAGCCTCACCCCGACCACCACCTGGTGGTGCCCCTGCCATTACTATCTATTTACAATTCAGTGTATACATCATACACAGTTGATTTTTGCACATTTGCATGGGTGATTGACCAAAGAAAAAGAAGAGAGGGGTCAGTAGTGGTGGTCAGACTATGACATAAAAAATTTTAATTAGAGGTATAAGGATAATTTTAATCTAACATTTTAATTACTTGTCAAATTGACTTCTTTTTATTAAATAATGGTAGGCCAGGTTATGACATCCAAAAAACTCAATTACTATCTCTATTTATAAATGCCTGTCAATCCTTCCAAATTGTTACATGGCCAAAATTATTATGTACACATTTCGAGTTCCATTAGGTTCATGCAGACCTGACCCAAGTGAATGAAGCCAATGGCCCGGTAAAAGTCCCGACTTTAATAAATAAGAGCCTCACTGCTTCATATAAACACACACACACACACACACACCAATGGCCCGGTAGAAGTCCCGACTTTAATAAATAAGAGCCTCACTGCTTCATATAAACACACACACACACACACACACTGCTGTAAACCCTAACATCGGGGTTTTTATAAAATGCGATATAACTGCGTTGTTATGTTTCTGTTGCCTTAACTAAAACGCATCATTTCACTTTTATTTTTGATTAGTTTTTTTTTTCTTTTAAACTTTTAACATTGCTTTTGCTTTTGACATAATTGCGCTAGCCACTGCTGAAAACAATCTAGTTGCACCTTCTTCTCTTCTGCTACTTGCTTCCTCTTAAACTCCCTTTATTCATTTTTGAGTTTTTCACCAACCCACATCTCTGTCAAATGCATCCGAGTTGTTAAAAGCAGGCATCGTAGTCACATTCTGCTTCAAAGTAACGCAGCCCATCACCACCGGTCACCGAAGCCTAGAACCATACAACAAGAAACAATTCCGGCTGCAACCCAACTCGGCCCATATCACCGAAACAAGCCAAATTGTATTACAACTTAGTTCCCAAAACCTCTCCTTCCCATCTAAACCTCCTCCGAAACGCAGATAAGTGTTTAGCCTCCAAAAATATTAGTGGCAGAGCAAGAATAACGGGCGTACAAACAAGGATAAGGAGATATTTTATATAATTTTTTAACAAATTAATAAAGTAATTTGAGGTGCAATTTAAGAATCCGATGTAAAAGTGGGGGAAATTTTGGCGGAAACTTTTCGCTCTCAATCCAAATTGTTTGCTGGAAATCAAAATCAGTCTCTCTCTCATCCTCAAATCAAAATCTCAAAATCAATCACCCTCTCCCAGAATCACTATTTCATCTTCTTCACAAAAACCCTCTTCAAATAATTATGCTTCTCCTTCAAATAACCATTCTAAACCTCTCTTTACTAACCCAAGCCCAAATCCTAAACTTCTTTCCTTTTTGATTAGCTTCAGACAGAATACGTAACCCTAAATCAGCCGCTTGCCACACCTCCTCCCACGTCCTAATTGTGGTGAAGACTCAAAATGAATAAAGAGAGTTTAAGAGGAAGCAAATTGCAGAAGAGAAGAAGGTGTAGCTGGATTGTTTCTGGCAGTGGCTAGCACAGTTATGTTAAAAGCAAAAGCAAAGTTAAAAGTTTAAAAAAAAAATCAAAATTAAAGGTGAAATGGTGTGTTTTAGGTAAGGCAACGGAAATATAAAAGCGCAATTATATTGTATTTTATAAAGACTCCGATGTTGAGGTTTATAGCAATGCTATATATACATATACTTTAAGAGTAAGGCTCTTATCAGGTTGACCTGATAGTTTTTTGGTCAGTTTTCAAATTAAAGACCCTTGATTTATATCTTTAGACCGGATAAATGAGTAAACTCAGCCCAAATACATTAGCCAAAGGGACTTGATTTATGGTAAACCTCCTATACTTTAATATACACGTCAGTTGGTAGAGTAAACAAAAAAAAAACAAAAACAAAAAAAGAAGAAGGTATTTTCTGTTAAATAAAATTGAAAATAAAAAGAAGAAAAGAAGTTAAAGAAATGAAACATGAAGTAATTTACTGGTGGGAAAAAGTAACAGAAAGAATCGGCTAGGATTTGGTAAAGCATCAGATTTTAATAGGTGTAGGGTGAGCTTTTACATCAGTAAACTCCGTCTTCTTGTATATACTGTAACACAGGTTGTCTTCTTGTGATGCCAAGGTCAAAGCATTACTATTTGGCCTACCAAATATTAGTCATTTCACTCATACTTCTTCTATTGCCTTTTCCACCAAAAACAAGGTTGAAAACTTTTGAAACACCGTGAAGGTCATGCTGGTTAATTACGAGGATTAGAGAATTAACCTTATTGATTAGATGATATAAGCAGACTCATAATCAATGAATTTAAACCTATATATCAGCCTTATCTACCATGTTAGTTTGGATTTCCAAGTGTGCTTTTGAGCTGATTTTTTTTTTTCCTTTTACTTTTGCTCCAATCCTGATACCCATTTACTTTTGATTTCCTTTCCTCCCAAAGAGCATTCAAAGAAATGAATTTTAAAATTCCATAATGCCAAAATCCAACTCTCCAAAATCAGCGCAGCCGAAAAGAGCAATGATATTACTAAACAAATGTTTCCAATAATATTCCCAGGCTTTAGTAGTTTCTAAAGATGTGTTTTCAGGTGACAAATCCAAGTGAGTTCAATAATTCTTTTGCACTTTCGGAGCCCATAATATTTGACTCATCAATATCTTCATTAAGCTCAACAATATTGTAATATATAGATATAGATATATATGTATAGAAACATCAAAGCCATGCATGCTTTTTTTTTTTCTTTCGACGCCAAGGAAATTGCTAGTAAACAAGAAAAGGGTTTTTTCGTTTTTATTTTTAATTTTATTTTTCATTGATTCAATCGTAAAAATGTTGGATTCCTACTCAAATATGGACCTGTCAGACGAGCCACTTGTGATTCAAATTTATGTGGGGATGAAAGCAGTACTCGATCAATTGCGTATGCTTTTGGTTCTTGGGAGGGGCATGAAAGTAGTTGTCATATGGGATATTCTAAAGCTGTAATTATATCCAAATGGAGGAAAAATGTTTTCAAGTGAAAGAGATTTTTGGGGACATAAAAGTAGTAATTTTTGTGTCTGATTTCTTTTCATTATTTCACACTTGTCTCAAAGGCCTAATAATTAAGTCTGTGTAATCAGTAGAATTGTGGGTATAAAAATATAAATGGAAGTGAAAAAGTCGGTGAGCCTGATATCATATATCTATATATATGTATATATACTCATTCTTGCATTTTTAGATGAGGAAATTAAAGAGGATGTTGTAGACAAATTCAAGCGGTGGAGTAAATTTTAACCTCAAAAAGAGGGACAGTATCAATAAAAGGAAAAGAGTAGCGGTTGGTCCCTCAACATGTATAGGCAGAGTCCCACATTCCTCAAGTAAAGAATAAAGCTTTTCACTAGAATTTTTATGATATGATATGTTTTTATTTGTTAAAAATTATATTTAATTAATAAAGTTGACATATCAAAGGGATTGTATTATATTATAAATTGGGTTGAATAATATATGAGGGTATGGTTTAATGGAATGAAATCTTATTTCTATTACTTTATAAGTACGAGAATATAAATTTAAATTTTAATAAATTTTATTTATTTTTTAAATATACTTAATTAATTGAAGAAGTAAAAATTATATTAGGAGTATGAGTCTGCTATTTAAAATTTTAAAAAAATATATAAAAAATAAATAATAATATATTATAATTCTTAAAATAATTTTTTTTTTATTAAAAGAAAAATTTGTATGGAATAAGATTACTATAAAAAAAGACACATTCCCAACTTTTATAGGGACATTTCATGGGGTCCATTCTGTCCCAGTCAGACTACAAAACAATGCTTTTGGTGTGAACCTAGTCATTAGCCAATGGACCCCACTTTGACAATCGGCCTGGCTTTGGTTAGTTTTGGCTTTTGGGGATGGGCTTTCAGACAAATTCATATATAGAAATAGGTATGACTTCACATCAAAAGTACCAGCTAAAATAACCTTTTACTGAATTTTCAAAAGGGGTTCTTGAGAAACTTGAGCATTCCAACAACAACAAAAAAAGTTATAGAAAACAATCACATTATAAAGAAAGTACTAATGATTTTACCATCTGGGTCAGTTTGGTTTTCCAAAAAAAAATTAATTAATTAAAGAAAGGTAATTAATTTCCATGCCCTCTTGCTCTTGGATAGCTTTTTATGGATAAGACATTTGAAGCTGAGTTCTTAAAGCCACATTCACTGGAGTAAATCTCTATGGCTTACATTTGAATTTATGTCATTGACTATAAATAAATTGCCTGCCTTACAGGGGAGGGAATAAGATTAAAATAATAATAATAATTGAAAACAAAACCAAGGCTGCCACCTAATTCTTTTGTACGTGAGAAAAGATGTCACGAAGTCTCATTGGTCATCCAAACTAAATAAAAAATGAAATACCATTTTATTGTCCACCCAAAAATACCTTCTTTCTTGGTCTTGTTTGTGGAAAAAGAGTACTGCAACAATCATTATGTTCACGGATTAAGATTCTTGTTAAACAATCATAATTTGTCTTAATTACTATCTTTCAACAGCTGGGAAACTAGCTTCCCTAGACTTCTCAATTGACCAATATACACTCAATTTTCATGTACATTATTAATTCATGTTTCAACAGCCCCATCCCCAACTACAAACACTGAATTTATGCTAAGCTAATTACCCATTTACATTGTAATTTGCAAAATTCTAGTCACTGTTTCTTCAATATATATATATATAGATCCCAAAATTCTCATAGCAATATATAGATCCCCAGAAGAATAATATGAGTAGAGACCAATATACCAGCAAAGAATGATAGCGGTCCTAGTTGTTTTCAGTTTGTTGTCTCAAGTGACCAGTAGACCACTTTGAGCTAGTGACTAAGCCCCATTACCATTTTGGAGCTGAATTCTGTCCTTATGTCTGATTGTTTCAAGAGGAAATAAAAAAAGAAAAAAAGAAAAAGAAAAAAGAGAGGAGTTCATATGTTAAGCTTGCTTATGGTATTCTGACTCAACTTTTTATAAGTGCTACCATTTTCATTTCATAGTTGTATAGAGAATTATGAGTACCCAACAACAAATACGATGCTATGCTCAATAGGACTGCACTAGTAACCCCTTGTCTTCCAAACTCTATGCCCACAAGTTTCTTTTGGAGATGGTCAATAATACAATCAAATTTCTAAGCTAATCATCATGGACTAACAAGGACAAGTTCGTTTGAGATTAAAGAGGATAATCATTATTAGTGCGGGTAATAAGTCGCTGTTAATCCAGTACTCTAATGGACATGATGATTGGACCCTGCAACAACTAACAAAGACACACTAGTACTCTCACTCTATGTATGATCTGTTATGCATGTATAGTGATTAGTGACACATTTTTTCTGGGAATCCAATTAAATTCTGAGATGTAACCTATAAAAAAAGGTTGGACTTTGCATTATGGCAAAAACCCCACTCTTGCTTATGCTACCATGTGGGCATGCCTTCCTACAAAGTTCAACATTAAAAATTATAACTTAAAGGGCTAAAGTTTTTAAGGGGTTGGTGATGACGTTGATCTGCATTTCTATTAATATTTTAATTTGTTTGAATGAGACTGAAAAAGCTAAGATTACCATTTGATGGATCTTCTTTTCTGGCCCGGCAAAATTTTCTTCTTGAATCAGTAAATTAACATGCTCTTTCAAAAGTTATATTCACATAGTTCTGACTATATGAATCTAGTTGAAAGTTTTAATTAATTAAGAGTTCCTCACATCACATTAATTGCTTACATGATTTAAATTTCTAATATATATATATATATAAAATTCTTTTTCAACTTCTTTATCGATCCAATAATTAACACGTCTTTGCTTAAGGGGAAGTTTAGTTTAAATTTTCAAGTCATTAAAACTTTAATAAAGTAGAAGCAGTGAATTTCCACAATTACTGGATGTTCCCTAATTACTAGCTTGTAGCTAAATTTTGTCCCTCTATAAAGCCCCTCGTGACTTATAATGATATCAGTTTGTGACTTCATCACATATATGACTTTCTAATTCTGACTCCGCATGTATATATATGAGGAATGTTAGGTACTGGAGACACAATGCATTTTTTATTTTTATTTTTTGGGTACAAACCGGACCCAATGCATGAGTGTATGAAAGAGGTATATGCATATATATGTAGCATACCTTCATATATGTACATAATATATATATTTATATATATGATTGAATTAAATAGGACAATAATCTTGGTGCAAGGACTTTCTAGGTACGTTAGTACAATTCCATAATGACCAGTCTAAGGACTTTCCTTAAACCTTTTGAGGTTATGAATTATATATATTTCTAGGCATTGCTTTTGCAAAGAAACCCAATTTGTAGTGAACATGCAAAACGTTAGCTCTAACAGTCACGTGTAGCTTACCCTTTGGAGAACCATTTTATACAGTAGACTTTCCCACCCAAATATTGATTTTCCACCCTAAATTAGGTCTTCTTCTTTTTTTTTCTTCTTTTTTTCCCCTATTTTCCCACCCAAAGATTATTATTATTTTTTTTTTGCAACAAAGATCGATTATTTTCTTATGTAAAATTTCCCACCCTAAGCTCGATTTTCTCAACTAATGTTAATTTTTCAACAACAAAGGTGGATTTTTTTACAACGAAAGTCAAAATGTTAATTTTTACATCTCAAAGGTCGAATATTATTCTACAATAAAGGTCAAGTTTTCACATGTAAAAATTGAATTATTAAAGATTGTAGATGTTAATAAATGGTTACATATTGTAAGATAGTAGAATATTTTCTGCATTAAAATAATAATAATAATAATAATAATAATAACAATTCTTTAACTGATCTAAGTACGTGCATGTGCTGATGTTGATGCATGTTAATAAATTGATCAATGAGTACATTGCAAGATTGAAGACAGTACATTCATGAAATGAGAAATTAAAATTGATATATCAATATATATAGTGGTCCAAGTTCGTAGGATCATCCAGCCAATAAATAGAGTACAATAACATAACTACGAAATAAAATGCATGCGTGTGAGAGAAATAAATATTTTATTTATACCAATTAGTGGTAAAAATGTTTTGTAGCTTACTATTATTTAAAAATTATTATTATTTTTATTTCATACCAATTGACAATAAAATAATTTTGTAGCTATTTATTTCACACTAATCAATGATAAAATAATTTTGTAGCTATTTTAAGTAGTGCACCAAATCATCATTTTTATTTTGGTGGAAAGTTGGAATTCAAAATTTTTTAGGGATTTTGCTACAATATTTATACCATAGCTAATTGAACAACATCTGAGATTTCAGTTATAAAATATTATATCATAGTTAAACACTTATTCTTTGACCACAAATCTTAAAACTGTAGCAAGATTTTTGTAACCGTGTATGTCAGAATTGTCGTAGTGAATTACGTGGGGTGTACAAATTGAGCCCATATGTTTGAAGTTAATTAGATGGCCAGTGACGGTGACCGGCCATGAATAATATTATTGATATGAATTAAATATTACGTGTGTAATTTTGCTTCCTATAAATTTTGGCAATGTTTTTTAATGGAAGTTGAAGGCTGAGAGGTTGGTCGCAGTCGGATGTGGAAGTAGAAGAGAAAGTGACAAGCAAAGAAAAGAATGTGACATACATTCTCTGCCATGGACAATTTAGAAGTCGGTGGTCACTTTTTGGTCCATAGAGATAGATAGATGGAAATTAGAACCAACTTGTTTGTCAAAAAAGTTGACAACCACTAGACCTTCTTTGCCCATGATGCTGCACTTTCTTTTCATTAATTCCTTTTTTGACTCTTCTATTTTTTTTACTTATTATTATTACTAATCTAGCTTAAGAATATTGATTATTAATTCGTAATTGCAGGTGCAAGTAACCATATTTTTCAACTCTAGACACATAACATGTTCAAAAGAAAGTGACTTAATTACTATATATGGTCTTCCCACATGTGTAATATAGATTAATTAATTTAAGCTTTTCCACAAAATAAAATAAAATAAATAAATAAATGCCTATATATTTACATATTTGTGTGGACAATATCTATTTGTTAAAACTAAAGATTATGAAAATCAATTAATATATATTTATGGTCCTTAAATTAAATAAATTGTTATGGCTTTGTATATCTCTAATTCCATTTGAACTTTCAGCCTTCTGTATGGTAATTGTCCCATATAATAATCTGCAAGACAGGCATTATACTTTTATTATAATCCATGAATTAATAGAAAATTAAAATTCTCATTTAAATTATTTTGAATTAAAAAGAAAATAAAAAAGCTAGTCACATCCAACACTTTCAATTAGATTATCAATACTTTTGAACTTGTCTTCACTTATGATAATCGACTAGGGGCCTGTTTGAAACTATTTATGTAAATAGTATTTTTTTTCAAAAACGCTTTTTATTTAAGCACTTTAGTTAAAAAATACTTTAATAATAAAATATTATATGTTTGGTGGAAAGCTATTAAAAAGTGCTTTAAAGATATTTAACAGTGTTTGAAAAAGTATTTTTTTTTAAAATGCTTTAAAATTTTTTAGCCAAATATGTTTCAAACTGCTTTTTTTTAAAAAAAAAATAATAATTTTTCATTCAAAAATAACAGTTCTAAATGGGCTCTAACTAATTTGATTGATTAATTATCTATTTTAGCAAAGGATCCGCCGACATGATTATTTTTACTTAGCACCCAAATCTCTTGGAGTAGCCGAGCAGTAGTAGTAAAACAATTATATATATATATATATATATATATATATATATACATATATTAATTTCCAAGTTCTTATCGTTGAAGAATATGTAATTATGCAAGTTTTGACTATGCTATATAATATTCTTTATAAACTACCGACGTTTAATTTGATTCACAATCACAAATTGATAAAAAGTAGAAGATTATTAAGTGACACACTTGTATAAATTGCAAGGTGCATGAAAAACCCGTGTTTGGAAAGGAAGAAAATTGGGATTAGGTTGGCAGCAATAATGGATAGAAAATTGAAAGAAAGTGATCACATTAACTGTAATATATATATATATATATATACACACACACACACATCATAAACATTAACGGGGCCATGTAACGATAGCAACTAATGCATATCGGTCAAGAAAGCAACAATGGAATATTCGCGCTTTCACCTTTAAATGGCGGTGTAAGTTAAAGGAACACAAATGAGAAACTTCTTTGCCGAAAATACTAATGAAACCAGCTGTGGCTTACCATGTCTCATACACACCGCACCTGGGGTGTGGTCTAGTGGAAATGAAGCTGATCGTTCTATCACATTCGTTTGTGAGAGTTGTGGTTCGAGTGTTGATAAAGCGTTATTATCTCGTGTCTTCATCCTTGCAATTGTCGGTAGAGGGATCTTGTCGGTAGAGGATCTCAAGGGGTTAGAGTTGTAAAGCAAGTAGTAAGAAAGCTCTACCCACTAATAAAATCTGGGTGATGAGATCCACATAAAATCCTTTTTTATTTATAGAAAAAATGTCTCATACACACCTATCAAGTACGGCAACAGACTTATCTTATTGGAATTTCTCCCAGTGATATTTATATATAATTATTTAGCTTTTATTATATATGTACGTACAATATTTGTGATTAAATTAAACATCTATAAAGCTAGTCTAAATACACTTTTGAAAGGTAGAATGTGATACAATTCTATGTGAGGCACAAATTCCATAATGTCTTAATACATTTATATGCATAACCTGTTTAAATTAATGTCAAAATCTTGATTTAAAAAAAAATAAAAAAAATGTCAAAATCTTGCAAGTCGACCGTTGAATGAATTAATTATTGCGTTTGGTTAAGTGATTCCACCTTAAAAAGTGGTCCCAAAAGCGATGTGTTCAAACTAATAAGAGATTATATGCTATTTTGTAGGTTGGCCAAGTATTTTCATGTATTTAAATGATGAAGAGAGGTATCTGCCTTATCCCAAAAGGTGCTAAAGTCTCTGAAAATTAATAGTGAAAAAAATATTAATTCAATATTTTATTACGTTCTAATTTTGGGCTACTGATGATGCTTAACGTACCATTGTAGTTGTTTTTGTGTATTTTTAATTATGTTCAATCTGATTCTAACTAACCCATATTGGATTGGATAAAAATAAAATAAAATTCTTCTGGAAATCAACTTTTCTGCTTTGAAGAAATTTTCCAATGAAGATTTGTACTCACACATACTTAAACTTGCATATGACCTATTGCTAGCTAGCAATGAAATAACAAAATATTTATGATAATTAAATTATATATATAAATTATTAATTAAGTGGAATCAATCAGAAGAAAAATGCAAGTAGTTTGAGGAAGAATTAATGTTAATAATGAGAGGGACAAAACGTGAACCTGAAAGTAAATGTTTTGCAAGTGGAAATTGAAATGGCCAATAATCTAAGACATACATAAAGGGGCTCTTTATCATAATTCATATATATATACAATTAAAAGCGGATAGTGGAGTACTAGCAGTGTGAGGGAAGAAGTGGAATATTATATATATGTGTGTGTGTGTGTGTCTGTGCATATGTATATGTATCGATCAAGTTATCTCTGAGTAGGAATTCCACCATAATAAAGTAGAACACTCCCAATCATATTAGGCTCAAATTATGTATATATGACAAATTTTTTCATGAAAATTAAAGTACATAAGGTAACATTTCAGCAGCCTCTATCTGAGAGGCAAATATAAAAAAGGAAAAAGAAACTATTCCCTTTGTTAATTTCCACCAAACAGAATGATTAAAAAGGACATTTAAGCAAACCATATTTGACCAATCCCCTCTTCTAATATTCTTTCATTTGCTTTGTAGGCTTGACCGTTCTTTTTAATCAGAGACTGAGTTAATTAAGATTCTTTAATTAGTTTATTCAATTAATTATGTGTCAATTTATCTATTCCTCTTTGTCTCTAAACACACATAAATACTTGGACTTTTTTATGTGGCAGATATCCAAAACTAGGTATTAGCTAGAGCCTGAAAAGTAAGTAGTAATTTATTAACCTTTATTTAAGCCTTAAGTCACGAATAAGATTTAACATTGAGATGATTGTTTTTGGTACCTATGTATAATTGTCTCAAACTCATTCGAAAACCTTATCTTATTTCAAAAAAAAAGCCTAGAAGAATCCACAAAATTAATAATGGCTATTTACTAATATAGTAAGTTAGGTGAAGCTAGAGATATTGTTGCTCATAATAATTGAGAGGGCTTTTTGTGTATCATATAATTACAGCTTGGGGGATTGTTAATAAGCTCAAACTTTTGTGGAATCTGAGTCTCTATATATATACGTGGAAAAAATTTTGTGGAAGGGCTTTGTGATGAGCATATATATATATATATATATATATATATATATATATATATATATAGGTTTACAAAGTTTTCTACATTTGGAGAAGGAGATCATTTTGGGTGGGGAGGGTTATGATCATAAATGAAGAAACCAGGTTGGCCATGCATGCCAGGGTTTTGAGTATATGCGTCTCCAAGTCATTGGTCTGTGTGGCCACTGATAATGATTTTTCTTGCCAACTTATGACCCAACACTTGCACGCGCCTATGTTCCATAAACCACGTTTCTGCGCCTGTCAGTCATGGCATATAGACATCGCTTATTTTACATTTGATCACTGACTACAGAATATAATACTAATATTAATGCATGTGTTGAGAGATAAATATAAAATATAAATTGCACTCACTTTTTGGGCTTAAGTTTTTTTTTTGAAACAGTGATATTTTAATATTTTACCACAGTTCAAAATTTTAAACACTTATATTAAATATAAATTAAATCTATTTTTTAACAGTTTTACGCTTTAAAAAAAATGATAATTCAACAACGTATAAAGTGACTAATATATTTTAGTTTTAATTCTATGGAACCTTTGAATAATATAGCTCCCTCAAGGTTATAATTACTTGACTATTTCAATATATGTATGTAAATTAATTTAAAAGAGTGGTATCATGGTAAATATATATATGCATATACATGCATACAATATATTAATGTTCTAAAATACATAAGGCGGCGAGGTCAAGTCTCAAGTTTTATGAGCTTAGACGAGATTAGGCGGAGTCTAGACGTCAAAAGGCGTTTCGCTAATATATATTATTTTAATTATTATAAAACTAATAAATAAATAAAATAACTTATATTTTGAATATCAAAGTCTATATAAGTCTATATCACCAAATATATATATATACAATTAATACAAATTAGCAAGTACATAATCATATATATTCATGGAAACTTCATACTTTTTAAATTTCTAATAAAAAAATTAGTTCCAAATTATATATACTACGAGTTTATAATTATTTAATGTGAATTGCTCTAATGCAGGACGCCGCTCATATATATTAAGTGACAGATGATATAGTATATATTTTTAATATTTTTTTATTCATTTGGGCCCACATATATTTTTTAAAAGTCTTTTAAAAATATAATACATCATCTGTCACTTAACATATATACACGACGTCGTATATAAGAGCATTTCTGATTATTTAATAATACCTAAATTAATATATAATTTAAGTATCACCATATTCTAATTAATTTTTATTTAACTCTTTATTATACATTATATTTGATTATTTTTATTTTTAAAAAAAAGAAAAAAATTATCTCTAAAAGGTTTTTATTTTTTAATATTAATTTCTTTTTACATTTTTTATTTTCTAATTTATTATGATTTTTTTAAAAAAATTAATTTTTTTAAAAATATTTAACGAAAATGCTCGCATTTTTTACCTAGGTGCGTATTAGACGGTCAATATTTTTATTAAATTTTAAAGACGTTTTCTAAACGCCTCACGCCTAGATACGCTTAAACGGCGCCTTTTATAACACTGCAATATATATATATATATATATAGAGTAAGAAATTAAGTTATGGAAGGTGAGAGAATTGGTAGGTGCTGTTGGTGGTACGTGCATTGGGAAGAGAAGGTAATAAAGGAAAGGGTCGGGTGTTGGTGGGACTGGAATTATCTTTTGTAACCCTTTGGATCCGCAAACTCAACAGCTTCTGAGACAAAAGTGTATCATAAAGATACAACACTCATCCCCCACCATTACTCACCATCCCCTTGTCCCTTTTTTTATTGACCATATATGTATTCAGGATAAAAGCCAATATATAAATTATCATCATCACTTTTTTTCTAATTTTTTATAATATTGAAATACATATGTCTAAATTTTATAGGTTTCAAAGTTAAACTTTGATGGTTACGGCCTTAAATCTAATAAAAAAAAGTTCCATCTCTACATTTGCTATAATGGATAGTATATAAACGTAGTAGCACTTTAATTAAAAAGTTTTTTAATTTTTTATGTGATTTTCTCTTTTTTGACTTTATTGCTGTTGAGCAATATCGGATATAGCTAGATTAGCTTGATTATTTGGCTATCTAAAAAATGATATATCCTTGCATTATATATATATATATATATATATATATATATATATGTACTATTTCCACTGGTTAATTACATTTGTCTAGCTAGTACGTGCATGCATGCTTATATTATATGTTGATAGGATTATGAAGTCACTCAGACATGTAAAGGGTAACACACACTACGTTAAGTTTTCCTTTTTTAACATTTTTTTGAAAGATAAAACTAAAGTAATTGTTATCTACAAAATTAAGGAGCTCTAGCTAAGAGCCTAAGACATATAGACAATAATAATAAAAAAATGGTAACAAGGATTTGGATATTTAATTAGTAGAGAGTATACTTAGAGGAATGAATTGGAGGCAGCAAAGCAGAGGGTGGGGATTCGCGACAGCTTTGGTTGGGTTCCTGAAGTGGGTAAGAATGTGGGGAAATGGAGGGATCTGTTCTTTTTTGTATTTAGAATATTACATGTTTCCTATGCTTACTACACACCCTTTGTCCAATACAGTGAAGGTGGTTCAGGGTCCAGTATAACATGGCTCCTGCCACATCACCCTCTCCTTCTCATCCGATCCACATCCTCCACTTTCTAATTCTTTATGTTACATTATCACATCCTACACTACGCATACATACACACATACATATACACATACACATACACATCCACAACTGCATGCATGCAGTGGCTAGTACGTATCAATTTTATTAACACGTTAATTTTTCCTAAATAAATAGATTAAGCACAATATTAATTGTTAATATAAATATGAATCCTAAACAACCTGTTTCAGGTTAGGGCATGAGAGAAGTACTCCTACAGCTTCCTACTAATTAAGCAATGAGAGGGAGAGTATCAATTATATATATATAGAGAGAGAGGTGGGGGGGGGGATGTATCCCTAGTGAGGATTAAATAAGGAATTGATTAACGTGACAGACGTTTTCATACTGATATTCTGTTTACAAAAAGTGAAATTATTAAATTATTTCATTACCTGATATTTATGTGGCAATCTTTTTAACATGTCACATGAGTAATAATTTATTTTATTAAATAAGCGATCCTTTCTCACTATAGAATTCTTATACGTATATATATATATATATATATATATATATATATGTACTATAGCCTATGCATAGGTCAAGAAGCACCCTGTGTACTCCTTGTAAGGCATGTAACAAAATGAAAATTATTTCAAAGAAATTCACTGTAATTCATATATATGCTACCTGGACACTGTTCTTGCGGCATTGGCTTTTTACAGTCAAAACCAAAAATGCTGGCAGGATCGCAATTTAACTATTTATATAAGATGGACGAAACTGTGTGGATGTCGAGAATTAATCATGCAACGTTTTAAGATGGTCGGCTATTATTGAATTTTTGCAGTCATATATACATACATATACATATATTAATCTTTTGATCGATTTGACAAAGTCACTGAATAGTAGACAGCAGATCTATCTACAGGAGAAGTAGGACTTAATTAAAGGACGCATTTCTCAAATTCATCGCCAAGTATATATTGTGTGCCAAGTTCTGGATTACAGAATAGTGAGAAAATGACCGAATTCTGTGTTCTTTGCTCCAAATTCTAATGGTGGGTCTAGGCTCTCATATGCTTTCCTGATAACGCACTTAGTGTGTGTATATAAATGTCAATATATTATTTTGTAAGGAGACAAAAACTATATATATATATATATAAATGTCAATATATTATTTTGTAAGGAGACAAAAACCGAAGCTAGTTAGCTACATGTCTACTATACGTATTACCAGCAGTATGAAAGATATATAGTTAGGTCTACTGGCCAAAATTTGAATAAAAACATTGGAAATAAAATCAACGCTAGCACTAGAATGTACGTGACAAATCATTTCCCAATTTTATGGTAAAAGGTAAAAGAAAGGAAAGATTAATAATATTTTGACTTTTTGTTTGATTTATTATATATGAATGCTCTAAATTATTAGGATCAACATTTTTCATGGTAACAAAACTCACACTTTCCTCTGTAGATTGTTTTGAACTACATGCAATATTCAATTAATCTAATACCAAAGAGGCAACAAAATGCGAAGCTCGTGCAAGAATATTTCTTACTAGTTATGAATGCATATGAGACATGCATAAAATTTCAATGTATCATATGAAATCGTCAAAGTCATGCACTCAATTTAAATATAAAATATTAAATAATATTATTTATCACAAACTGTGAATTTAATAATCTGCATAATATATCATAGTGATTTAGTGAGTCTCATAATATAAATCTCCCAATACACGAGGTTATATCATGCGGTTTATAAAATTTCAAAGCATCGATACCTTGCCCTTGTGACAATAATATACATCTAAGACTCTCACCATTTTAAGTACTATTTAAATTTAGAATAATTACCAAGATGAGTTGCTCTATTTCATAAGTTTAAGACTCTTTCTCAAAATTATAAAAATATCCTTTATAATTTAGTTTATTGTTATTATTCTTATTTTCACATATACAATCAGAGGTTCAGTTGCAATATTACACGCACATCATTCTGGACTTTGTTTTGAATGAAAAATAAATAATATTCCATGAACTTAATTGTTGAAGAAAAATGATATAAAATATGTGTATAGAATTAAACCTAGAGAATTATACGTCCTACATTTTTCTTTTTGGTAAATATACGTACATTACATGGATATATATTGAGCCTCTAATTTAACTGCACCCCACCACAAGCTTATTCTTTGTTGAAGGGAATGAATGGGCTGCATGGGACATGTCATTCTTTACCATAAGATTAGCTGCAAACGCAGGTGGGTATTGACTAAATATGAGAGTAAGCAGCTTAGCGCGTGCTAATGTACGCACCTGGTACCGTTATATATAGCCAACACACCACAACACACCCCCCATGAACCCGCTCTCAATTTGTCAAAAGCGTGGGGCACTGAGACAGGGGATATTTGCACTAACTAAACCACTGCTCTCTCTCTCTCAGCTTCAGAAAACAGAGAGAAAGAGCGAGGGAAGAAAAAAAAAAGAACGAAAGAGATGGAGAGGGAAATTGAAACGAAGCTATCGAAATTCAAAAGGATTTGTGTGTTCTGTGGTAGTAGTCCTGGAAAGAAGAACAGTTATAAGGAAGCTGCTATTGAGCTTGGCAAGGAATTGGTAATGTCTCTGTTTTTCCTTTTTAGCTTTACTTTCTCAAGCTCTGTAATTTGCCTTCTTCTTTTTCAGTCTTTGGTATATTCTTTCATTTGAATTCTAGTCAGAGTATGATGTTCTGTACTTGATCAATGTAAAGGGGCTTTTGCTTGAAGTTCTAAGTGAATCAATTCAAAACCCTGTTCAAAGTTTTATATAACAGCTATTGAGCTAGCACTGTTTTTCTTCTTCTATAATTCTGGTTTTTGTGCTTGGCATAGTCATGTTTTTATGAGATGATAATTTTTCATTATCAGATTCAAATCCCTGTTTTCTTTCTGTTTCTCAGTCTCATACCTTAAATTCATATAAGTTTTCTTCCATATGATCTCACTGGGTAATCAAATGTATTTTGATGGGTCTCTCTCTGTCAATTGGGTGGCTTTACTAATCACTATTATGGTTTTACTTAATGGGTTCTTTTTATGGTTTTGAAAAAGGTTTCAAGGAACATTGATCTAGTTTATGGAGGAGGGAGTGTGGGTTTGATGGGTTTGATCTCCCAAGCTGTTTACGAAGGTGGTCGTCATGTCATTGGGTAACTTTTCTTTCTTCTTCTTTCATTCCTTTCTTTTCCTCCACCTGAATTTAATTTCGATTTTAAAACAAATTTTGTTTTAGTGATTATGTTCTTCTTCTCATCTACTGAATTTTGGTCATTTTATTGTCTGCAGAGTCATTCCCAAGACACTAATGCCTAGAGAGGTATGTTTTCAACTACTATAATTCTTTGTTCCAACCCATTACGTTACAACTCAAAAGAAACCAATAAAATGACTAAACGGATTGAGAGAAAGACTAGCAAAAGCATTATCTACTTGTTTTTCTAATTTATTTATTTTTATTATTCCTTTTCATCTTGTGGTACTACATTGACATGAATTTCTACCTCACCTTTGTTATCTTAAACTAGCATGCTTGTCTCTTTCGGGATTCATATATGTTCGTTCTAACTAGTACTTTTTGATTGGTTCTTCTCAAGCTTCTTTCTTTTAAAATAAAAATAACATTTGGTTTTGATGAAACTCATCCCTCAATTTATCTGCCCATCTGGGTCTGGTGGTGTTCACCATTTTGTCCCTCTCTAATGGCTTTATGCACCCACTTGTTAGATTCTTTTAGGCAAACCAAAATATCAACTTTTTATGCATCTAGTTTCTTGGGTTTTCCTTCTCTCAATCTTTCTTTCTTTTTCTTTTTTTATTTTTTTTCTTTAATAGCTTTTGTCCGCCAAGTGTTCGCCTGGTGAGTAATTGCTAGTTATATATGATATTGGATTGAGCCCACCACCTCTGAACCACTCATCATTTCCTCTGGGTGTCCAAAACACTACTTCGAAGTCTATCTTTCTCCTCCCTATCTTTTATCTATCTGTTTGTGCATTTTATTGGACTGATTTTCCTTTTAATATTTCAGATAACTGGAGAAACAGTAGGAGAAGTGAAGGCAGTAGCAGATATGCACCAAAGAAAGGCAGAGATGGCTAGACAATCTGATGCTTTTATTGCCTTACCTGGTTGGTAACAAAATTTGATTTGCTTCATACTAATGCTCACACCAATATACAACATGACACGTACTTATATTTTCAATAGCTAACCCTGCAAAGTCACAAGCCCCAAAACACCCTTGAAGCTTATAATAATGTATTGTAGAATGCAAAAAATTGCAGGGGCGGATATGGAGAAGAGATGACATGTTTTAAGCAAATCATTAACGGGTTTAAAATGTGTAAACGGGTGTAATTTTTCATAAAGTCAACTATGTTGACATGGCCATATTGCCCAATATCCACTTAAAAAGTTCAACACACCAACTTAAAAATAGCCTACAAAAATAATTTTTGTCCAAAGAAAAAAAAAGAGGATTTTGTTTTGAGAATATTCTTCAAGAGAAGTTAGTCAAATCCTGTTAAAGGGCCAAGGGACCTTTGGACCCTGCTTTATCTTATTGCCCCATTTCAACTAAATCTATGCGACTAAGAAAATGAGTGATTAGTTTGAATTATTATTAGTTTGGTTAACTTACAGCCCTGTGATCTTACCCTGTCTTGGTTTAACAAAACCTCATCAAGTTAAACACCCATGATTAGGGGACCAACCATATAAACCCAAGTTCTACTTCATGATTGTTGTCATCAGGTTTGGACTATTGACCAATTAGGCTTCTTGGGAGCCTTTTGCTTCTGTGGTTAATATGCAATTATCTGTATAATATTTCAGTGTTGTTGGCCTCTGATTCACTCAAAGGACTTTTGAAAGAAATGGGTGCGAGTTGTCCTTTTTTGCCATCTAGGAGCCGCACATAAAATATAAGATTAGCCTTTGACATTTTCTTTTTTTGGTACCTCAGTTTTGACTTCTTTTTTTTTGCTTTCATAACCTATTTTAGACTGAAATGTTTATATGATGATTACTTGCTTCCCTTTTCATATCATTTTTTTCGTCGCATGAATTATATTATTCAAGATTTTCCCACTTAATGGTGTCTTCCTATCAACTACTGTGCTGCAATTGTTGATTTGGTCTTAATGCATAAGGACCCTTGAGGAGTTTCTAAATGCACCCAAAAGATATACATTTTATGGGGTGTATTTAGAACCACTGTAGAAAGCCCACACCCACCTAGTATTGGGCCTAGTTCATATTTCGGACTAACATACTCGTTTGGTTTCTTAAGTAAACAAGCCCTACTGCGGATTGGGCTTCCCAAAGTCCGAAGGATCTCTTTGATGACAAGCCCACACACTGACATTGCTAAGCAGCCCAATATTAAACCTAGTTTCTGAATGTTTGACATTTGCATGCAGGTGGCTATGGGACACTTGAAGAACTTCTGGAAGTGATAACCTGGGCTCAACTTGGCATCCATGATAAGCCAGTAATGCACCTAATTTCCTTTTTACTTTTTTTCTTTTGGTTTAGATTATAATTTTATTTATTTATTTTTACTCTAATTCAATATATATATATATATATATAGATGGTGTTAATATGGATGGTAACTAATAATATGTATGTGTACGTTGCATGAATTAGGTGGGATTGTTGAACGTAGATGGATACTACAACTCCTTGTTGTCATTTATTGACAAAGCAGTGGAGGAAGGCTTTGTTAGTCCAAGTGCACGCCATATTATTGTATCTGCTCCTACTCCTAAGGAATTAGTCAGGAAATTGGAGGTATAATAAATTTATTCCGTTAATTAATTTTCATCCAAAATGTTATTTATTATTTTTTTAATAAAATTAAGAAACTAATCAATCAAATTAACTCACCTTAATTTTTTTTTGTTTTAATATTAGGAGTATTTTCCTCGACATGAAAGTGTAGCTTCAAAGCTAAGCTGGGAGATTGAACAGTTAGGCTACTCCCCAAAATTCGACATCTCAAGGTGAACTGAACAATAATGAACATAAATATATACATTCATATATATATATATATATATATGTATGTATGTATGTATGTATGTAATTGACTAGCTACGTACGGTGGAAAGAGGATGACCGATGAAAGGGACTAAATTTTTTTTACTTTACTGAACCTTTCCTCAACTGGATATTCCCTTTCCTTTTTTCTTCTTCAATTTTTTTTTTTTCACTTTCTCTGTTAATGTAAACTTAAAAAAATATTGTCCTTTATTAAAGTATATGTAGTATTTGAAAGTTTGATTTTTTTTTAATTTCTTTTTTATTAATGCTAGCTAGCTAGTTCTATTTGATCTTCTTCTTAAAGACAAAAAGTATATCATGAGGAATATTGAGAGAAAGAGAGACACGGAAGAAAAGAAAATACAATATTATTATTTTATGCTGAAACTGTTTTAGAAATTCAGTTTTTCTTTCATATATATATGTGTGTGTGTGTATTTCCCTCTTATATGAAATAAGTTGAGAATGTGAAATGGTTGAAAACCATACTTTTGACAGTGCTGCCGATGTTCGTTACCAAAAAAGACAGTGCTGCCAATGTTACGTTCAACGTCTACATTTTGCATTATGAACCAGCTGGGTAAATCATATTATAGCTAACCACTTAAAGAATCATACTATAGCTAACCACTTGAATAACTTATTGCCTTACTAATTAGTTAGGTACTAATTCAGTCTGCCTATTAATGTAAACCACATAATTATATATAGGACTACAAATAATTTATATCTCAAAATTAAACGTACGGTTACTATATGAATATATAGTGTATAATACATATGGTATATTATTTCTTATCCGTGGAGAGGGTTATGCATGCACATGCATGCCTAATTTCATGAAGAATAATAGTGGGCTTTTCGGCAGGTTTTTTACCAACCAAAGAACAATAAAAAAAACATATGAAAACACATTCCTTCTAGATTAACAGAGTCGATTACAAATAACACACAGAGGGAAAAAACCATTATATATATATGTAAATAAGCATATATATATATGTATTAATTAGTAAGGGTTTTAAAGCGTATAAAAAATGCCATTGATTTGAAATGACAGTCTTCCTAAAAACTGCCAAACAGACCATGTGAAATGAATGCCTCTTTGTAAAAAATTCAAATTCTATAAGCTGGCTAGGTGTAACTCCACTAACACATACATATATACGAAAAAGAAGCACACCGAATAAGACCAATATATATATATATATATATATATACACACATCTATATATGCTGATGAAGTTGTACACGTACACTTGACGTTAAACTTTAAAGTTAGTAAATATTGTTTATATTATCGGAGCTTCGCATGGAGATCAATCGGAGATACGTAACCCTCAAAAAGTTAATATATATATATATATATATATATATATATGTATATATAATAAAAATAAAAAAATTGAGACTTTGATGAATTCAGAAGTTCAAAATCGTCTAATATTTTAGGTCCACACACAAACCTTTCAGATTCCACGTGGCTCCCACTATTTGTTAGTCAAACCCTCAACTTGCTTGGCCGAACTCTGTGCCACATTCAAGCCCGAGTCAAATCGTCTACGTGCAATTGATCTCTCACGATTATTTTCATAATTGCACCATTAAATAAAAAAACGTAATTAAAGGGGTTGACATTTTTTGAGTTTGACCCTTTGATGAAGGAGGGGGTATTAAATGTTTTTAAGTCAGTGATATTACATGGGATAGACTGATAAATAGATAGATAGGACAGGGTATAAACATTAATTCAGTGTTTAAGTTAATTAAGATGGGTCGGAGATTATGATTATTCTCCTTCTTTATCACAACTTAAAAAGAGCATATCCAACAGTGCTGTATAGTTTAAAGAGTATATTTTCATTAATAAATAATATATTTATAAGTTTCAAAATAAAGAGTGAGAATTTTTATTCAAATCAAATAGGCTCCTTTTATATGTTTTTTATTTTATTTTTTTCATAAACATTAATAACTTTTATATTTTTTTAATTTAAATTATAAATTTAAAAATAAACACACATAAACTTGTATTATATTAAATGAGATGATTATTATAGAATTAGAGTAGAGAATTATTTTGACACTCTAAATATGGAGACTCAAATACATTCTCTATTTTATTTTTAAATATAAAAAATTTATTAAAAATTAATTTTATAAATTAACTCTTTATAATAAAAAAATATATAAAGAGCCCTTATGCTCTTATAATGGCTGTCGCTGATATAATTTTTAATCCATTAAAAATTGTTCACTTACTTTATGAAAAGCTTTTTTTTTTCTTACCAAAAAACAATAAAAAAATCAGTGCCTAAACTTATAGATCTTATGCATGTGCACGTGGGTGAATGTCACGTGGTGACTGCACGGCATGCGAGGACAAATGCTTTGTGCAAACCTATTATGAAACCAATTTATACAATGTCATATGTATAATGCTAATAATATTCCAAATATGTTTTGAATTTTCGTACTGAAATTATGATGAGTGCATGTGATTTTAGTTATTGAATTATATGCATGGTTTGGAATTTTGTATGGCTTTGAAAAAGCGAATTGATCGGACGTTAAAAACATCTCAATAAATACTACATTTGTGCCAAGAGTCTTTGTAGTACGTAGACATATTATCTATGTAGTAATTTTATTGTACGTAGTTATATATATTGATAAATGCATGGATTTAGAGGAAAGGATTTCGATCTGCAATAAGTATATATTTTATGTATAATTACTTCATGATCAATACTAAAAGTTGATAATCAGGCTAGAAAGTTAATATTGGTTTTCCTTAGCTAGAAATTTTGTTTACTTTATTTTTAAAACTATGTAATTTATTAGGAATAAATCACCAATCTATGAATGTAATTAAATATATTATTAAATAAAACTACACTACATGGCGTACTCAAAAGTCAAAATGCTCTGTCTACCTATACCCTATATATAGTAGGTAATATAATTATGTCTATAGACAGTTAATTACCAAAAAATAAACAATTATTTAGTAGATGTATTTAACTTTCATGGCAATTTCTTTTTTTTTTTTTGGTAAATGAAAATTTGCATTTAGCACAAAATAACCCACAAAAGGGAGATTATACAGCAACAATAAAGCCATTACAGTCTAAGATAATAGCACATTGAATAAAATTTGGAATAATAGAAACAATAAGATTAACAAAATTTAAGTGTAATGAAGTCTAGCCTTAAAGGAACATGGAATCATGTGATAGTATTCTTCATAAATTTGTAGCATGGTATAAAGCCAATTATATATCCAAGTATATTGTGTGTTGGTAAGTTAAGTACCACATAATTTTATATGACTATATTAATTAGATGAATTCTTCAAAGACAAAAGCAAATGCGACTACGTATAAAACTATATGTACGAGATATATATGAGACATATAATTAATGACCATGAAAAATTATTGAACCATCATGGTGAGTAGAAGTCAGATCCAATCATGCAGTATACACTGGTGAACAAAGTTAGTTAACAAACAATTTATTTTGGTAACCAATACCCAAAAAAATGACTTGGTTAACCAATTGCACTTTAGCAAATGAGAGAATTTTGCAATATTCTGAAAGTACTAGAATTGTGAAACCTAAATCGGGGTGGCGTAGACCAACACTGGTCGAGCTCTAGGGCTATTCTATTTATATAGCCTATTTTAAATGTCTATTTCTGAGAAGATAGTTTTCGACCTAGTGTACGTGTTATTCTATTTATACTTTGTTTTGATTTTACAGCTCTTTTACATTGTTGGTGGCCGAATTAATATGGTTAATTCAATTTCATTGTTATTCTTCTAATGCGCATGGGTTTTACAATATGATAAAATCAATATGGTTAATTTTTGTCGGAGTCAATGAGATCAGTCCAATAATATACTCAGAATTTAGAAGAATGCTAATGCAAGAACAAAAGGAGAAACAATTTAATTAATTGCTGACTACTGGCTCTGATTTTTTAAAGTACAAAACAGTACCCGCATAAATTAAATTCTGAAATAAATAATATAAGTATGTAACAATTAACATCTAAAACGAAAAAATAAATGGTTTGCCAAAAAGTAGTTGTCTTCACCTTCCCAATTGAAAGTATATATATTGCTCAAGTTGCAGCGACTAGCTGGGATTCTCCTTTTTAAGTAATTGATAGTATTAATTTATGGAACCCACGTCTTAACGAACACACACATATTAAAAATCATCTCTAATTAAATGTCCAAATGATTTTCTCAAACCCAATTTTGGCAATTTCTAATTCTCTAGCAGCTAGATTCTGCAATTTTAATGGCAATTCACCTATAAAACAAAGACTTGACCAATTTATAATCAGTGTTTTCCCTCTTTTTTTTTTTTTTTTCCATTTTTCATTTTTTTTCCCCCAAACCATTTAATTGGGCCTTATTCCATCAAAGTTAGCCTAAAGGGTTTCTTGCATTCAACTTCTCCAAGTTCGGCCAAAACCCATAAAAAAAGAATGCTGCTTCCTAATTCAATTTCGTATCTTAAACATGTTCTCAAAAGTCAAATTAAATACAATTTCAATATACATACATATATATATATATATATATATCTAGTCCACGTATATTATGTCCTTGATACTTAATCTTTATAGGAAGTATGCTTCCATTTGCTGCAAGTTGGTGGTGTACATTTGAAATTTAATATAGCTTTACATAATAGGCTTTGTTTTGCAGGAGAAGAAAAAGGCTCTCTGTCCTCTCCGCCAGGTTCATTTCCTTTATGACCAAGGTAGTCAATATGATCTCTCCGTTGTCCTCTTTTTACTTATTTAAATTTTTCTTTTTTATAAATAATAAATTGTTTTACTTTGTGTTGTACAATTTCTTATGGGGATTTGAACTTGTATTATAAATAAATATATGCTTCAATAATAAAGTGTAGTGGTGTTCCTTAGTTTCAGAGATTGAGAGATTTGATTGGTACGTCTCTGGGTCAGGTAAAATTTAGAGAGAGAGAGAGAGAGAGAGGAAAAATGGGTAAAGAGCGAGCGAGCTAGGCATGCAGTGCCAAAAACGCAGGGGTAGCCCAATTGTGCGGCATCAAAGCCGGCTTTAAAATGGTGTCTCAAGGGTGGAAATGTATGAGTCGACGTTAACCAAGTGATGGTTACGCGTGTAATAACAATTTCTTCAATATCTTGGACTTATAAGCGTTTAGCCCATGTGACCCTTTGGTTATACAAACGCATTTCTCAATGGGTGCTTCTCTTACACTTTTTTTGTAGTTACCACTTTTTCTCTTCCTATATGAAACAAATATATATATATATAGACGTATATAACCCACCACTACTCCTTCCTAGCTCGTCAATAATTCTCGCACCATTTCTTTCCTTACCTTTTTGCTCTTCATCATCAACTCTCGGAAGCCCTTTTTCTCAACGTGGATCGTGAGGGTTTTTTTTTTTGGTGGTGAAGCCTCATATATAGCTCTTATATTGATACTTGATTGTTATCACAAGGTTGGTCTTACATAGATTACTAAATTTTTTACAAGCATGTAGCTCTTATATAGCTTTTGCTTATTGATTTTGTGTAGAGGGTTGGTAAGTCAACCTTTGATTCACATTCTAATTTTAATTCTCACACCATTTATTTTGCTTATTGATAATTTTGTGTAGGGGTTGGTAAGTCTCAACCTTTGATTCACATTCTAATTTTAATGCTTTTATATATATTATATGAGCTCATCAATGTTTGGGTATATAATTAACATGTTTTGAACTTGTGTGATCTTGTAGGTTTAACGTGCATATTCTTTTAGAGCTTCAAAAAAATGATGGGTTTGGTTCGGAATCCGAACATGAGAAGTGAGGATTACTTAGAAGGAATGCTCAACGACTACGTAGGCGGTGGAAAAGCCAAAATGAAGGTACACAAGAGTTCCTCTGCTAGGCTCGTCACTGCTCTAACTTGTCTCCAATTTGCGTTCGCAGTCTACGCCACCTTCCTTCTCTACTACATGAGTCCCGCCATAGATTTAAGAACCAAACCAGACTTCTCATGGGCTACCAAAATAGCCCACCAATGGAAACAGTTCATTATCCAACCCCAAGTTCTCAGCCACTACCAAAACTCCGCCAACTCTCTTATCCAATCCGAAATCGTACCCATCACACTCACACCCTCTGAAGTTTGCGAGAACGAGAAGATCGATTTTGTGCAGAAGAAGTCCAACGACGCCCAGATGATCAAGATCAAAACAGAGCTTTACAAAGAGGTTTTGGAATTCCAAAGCAATTCGTTTGGTGCAGAGACGCTTTCTGAGCTTATGGCAATGAAGTCAAAGTGGGATTTGAAAGGTCCAAACACACCAAAAGTCACCGTCATACTTAACCATTTCAAGAGGAAAACACTGTGTGCCCAGCTCGACTCGTTGCTTCATCAAACACTCCCTTTCCACCACGTTTGGGTGCTTGCTTTTGGCAGCCCAAACGAGGTCTCTCTGAAGAGAATTGTTGATAGCTATAACGATTCGAGAATCAGCTTTGTAAGCTCGAGCTACGATTTCAAGTACTATGGAAGGTTCCAAATGGCTTTACAAACCGAAGGTGATCTTGTGTACATTCTAGACGACGATATGATTCCCGGGAAGAAAATGCTACAGATTTTGTCACATGTGGCTGGGACTGAGAAATATAGCAATGCGGTTTTAGGAAGCATAGGGAGGATTTTGCCATTTAGACAGAAGGACTTCACGTTCCCGAGCTATAGAAAGTTTAGGTCTAAGGAGGCTGGCCTTTATTTGCCTGATCCTGCTTATGATATCACGGTTGATAAAGTTGTGCAGGTTGATTTTCTTTCCAGCTCTTGGTTCTTGTCGGCTGACCTTGTTAAGACCCTTTTCATTGAGACCCCATTCACCTTTGCTACTGGTGAAGATCTTCACCTAAGGTAATCTAAATTCACCCTCTGCTGCATTTTCGTTATTTTCTTTTTTTTTTTAAATTTTCCATGCATAGTAGTGAAACTTTCTTCTTTTTTTTTTTTTTATGAATTATGATTAATTTTAGTGGAACTATGGGCTGGCCAAAAATAGGAATTCGAGTTTTTTAAATGTCACCAAGAATAGTGCATAGCTTTTTTGGTGGGGATGTCTCTGATTTCAGGATCTTAACTTGGCCAGAACAAAAAGAATTTATCATGGAGATTATATTAATTTATTATGAATAACATCTACAACTTTATTGTATATTTCTAAATTAGCGATAGTCTAGGTTGGACTTTGAAAACTATTTCAAATAGAAAAAGAGTCTTGCATGTCAAGCTAGCTAACTTGCTGTTGAGTGTTGGGTTTAATTAGTTTATATGCAACTAAAATTAATTTACTACGAAAGGAATCTTCTTGGTCTCACCCTCATTTCCAGTAACAATGGGGTCAACTTTTCTTCTAAGCATTTTCTTAATGGAGGAAAATGAGTTGTATATATTCAATAAAGTATTCAATTTCTTCTGAGGGTATTGATCTTACACTAATTTTCTTCTACCGGCACCCACTTTTAATTTTCTGCACCCACTAACTTCTTGTCTGTTCTATACATTGCTTTCTCCACGTTATACATATTCAATTTTTTCTGGCTGAACATAGACAACTTTCTAGGAACTGGCAGTTCCCTTTTTCAGATTCCCTGTAGCACTACCTTCAAATTATTGAATGTTACAGTCACTATAGGAAGTAATTTAAGGCCAAAATCCATTAATTAAACAGCTAACTATTTGGCAATTATAAAATATGATTTAAGAATACGGAATGTAAAAATTTTACTATATTGCATTTCTACTATCTGAGATTGTTACTCATGGTTATAAGTTTTTTGTCCAAAAACCATGCAGCTATCAGCTTCGAAAGTACAGAAATGCAGGCTCATTTGTGCTACCAGTTGACCCAAAAGACAAGGAAACTTGGGGTGACAGTGAACACAGGCTTGCTTATGTTTCTGAAACAACTGTGATTTTCAAAGACATTGTTCAAGTCCGGGACGATCAATGGTGGAAGGCACTCTCCACTGGTTATATCACTCAGTGGGCTGCGATGTACCCTCAAAAGATTGATGCCCTTTTCTATGCCCACTCTGTTGATGAAGTTAAAGCACTTGCACCACTTCTTGAAAAATTCAGGTCCACTGTTGGAAAGAAGGCCTACATTGCGGTTTCTGGAGGCAAATTTTGCCCTTGTGAAGATGCTGCAACTGCTCTCAATTGGCCTAAGTTGGTGTGCAGGGAGAGAAGGTTTAAGATATTTGATTTGGCTGTTGGAGCTCTGTCAGGATTATCAAACTCAGAAGTGCCAGTTGTCCAAATAGTGTATGCTAGCTTGAAGGGTTTGATCAAAATTCATAACCCCAGTGTGGTGATCACTGTGTCTGACATTGATAGTAATGTGAAGAAAGCTCTGAGAATGGCAACAGAGACTAGAACCAATGCTACGACATTGGTTCTTCTACCGAGGCCTTCTGTTTCAAAGGTTCTTTGGATGGCTGATCTTAGACCAACAGCATTGCCATGTAAGATAGCTCACTTTTCACTCATTTACTTTTACTTGACCTGGGTTTTATATATTTACTCATATAAAATGAATTTCCATAAAGTTTGAGCTTTCAAGACACAATTGGATAGCTTTGGTACCTATAAAATTTTCCAAGCATTTTACACAAGGAATTCTAAGAACAAAAAAATAATAATAATAATGAGCCTTTGCCCTTTAGAATATCAAATGGGCTCCCTTTTTTACACATTGAATGTGTACACAGTTGTCAAATCTGACAGGTCAATGAGGATTCTGATTTAGCAAATCTATAAATAGAATTCATGGGTAGTTTTATATATTCAAAATCAATCATTAATATATATGTGTTTCTCTGAGTGGCAATCATACTATGCCCAATGTTTATCATAAGTAACTCAAGCCTTTCTAGTCTAACCAACCAACATTTTACCTCTTGCAGATTGGAACCGCATGCGGATTTCTGTCAACATTATCACTCAAAACCGTGTTCATTCGCTAACCAGGCTTCTCAAATCTCTTAGCAATGCCTACTATCTTGGTGATGAAATTCCCATTAGCTTTAACATGGACAGCAAAGTTGATGAAGCAACTATCAGACTAGTAAGCTCATTTGACTGGCCTCACGGCCCCAAAACCTTGAGGAGGAGAATCATTCAAGGAGGGCTGATTCGAGCCGTTAGTGAGAGTTGGTACCCATCTTCTGATGATGACTATGGTCTTCTACTCGAAGACGATATCGAAGTCTCTCCATACTACTATCTATGGATCAAATATGCTCTCTTGGCCTACCATTATGACCCACAAATTTCTCTACCAGAGCTCTCTTCCATCTCTCTTTACACCCCTAGGCTCGTTGAAGTAGTGAAAGAAAGGCCTAAGTGGGTTCCAACTGAGTTTTTCAAAAACATACATCCACACACACCTTATCTCCACCAGTTACCCTGCAGTTGGGGAGCTGTTTTCTTCCCAAAGCAATGGAGAGAATTCTACGTCTACATGAACATGAGGTTCACTGAAAATGCAAAAGCAAACCCGGTCCAGATTCCCAAGTCAAGGACAAACGGTTGGCAAGCTTCATGGAAAAAGTTCTTGATTGACATGATGTATCTCAGAGGCTATGTCAGCCTGTATCCAAACTTTCCCAAGCAGGCAAGCTTTTCGACAAATCATATGGAGCCCGGGGCTCATATCAGCGCGAAAGATAACGTTGTTAAGCATGACAAGACTGATTTTGAAGTTCCATTGTTGAAGGAAGACTTCAGGAATTTCTTGCCTGGTGGGAAATTGCCTCCAGCTTCAAGACTTCCATCATTGAACCTCTTCAACCAGCCGGTTTCTCTTAAGGGGCTCAAGGCAGCTGGAGCCAAGTTGGGTCAGGACGTACTTGCATGCAACAATGTGACGGAGATAGTAATCGTTGATCATCAAACGGGTCTTCCAGTGAGCTGTGCCAGATTCTGATCAAGAATATGATGTGGGGTTGTGATTCATTATTCTTTTCTTCTTTAGAGAGAATTTGTTTAAAAAAATGTAATATCTTGATTTTGTGATTATGTACTGCTATGTTAATTGCATTGTATGTAGCCAAAAGTGGCTTCTCATAATTTTCTAAAAGGAAAAGAAAATACTTGGGCAAAAGAAAACCAGTTTATGTTGAGTTGATAATAACACAACATCAGTCCTGTGGCAATGATAGCTGCTGTTTGAGTTTCTTCCTCTTTTGTTTACAGGAAAAAGTTGAACATGACGACTTCTGCTATATTTGTAAAGAAATAATACTAGTGGAAAGTAGGATAATTAGACACACTTATTATAGCCTAAATATATAAATGAATCAATCTTGAACTAGGAAATATTCTTTTCACTTGAATCAAGCATGACCTTAGATTTTTGGCTGAAGTGTTACATATAATTGTCGAATAATTTGCTAACTAAACATAATGATTATTTCTCCCACCCAACATACCTCCTCTCCTAATATTCAACAGGACATGGATGAGAGGGTTGTACCACCATCAATGACTGATTCTGTGTTATCAGCTCCTACTAGGAGCTGCAGTACATGAAATGAATGAATGTCATAGGCATAGACAGATACATTCACTACTCATTTTGGAATTCCCAAGGCCAAGCACTCGCTATAGAAAGTTATTGAAACAGTACCACATCACTATGATACAATAAGAATATATTGTATATGAATTTTAGATAAATCTCATCTTACAAAGTGATTTTTTAAACTGCTTTTTAAAGAGGCAAATTTCGATGTCCTACGAGTGAGCAGAGAAGTCTTACAAGTTTGGGAAGGATTAGCAGTGATTGCTCTGCTACTGCAAATATAGACTTTGTTTTTTTTTTTTTTTTACCAAAGGGCCCGCTTTGCGCAATGTCGTTAAGCCTTTTCTTTTCCTGGGCCCCACAAAAAAGCCCAATGAAAAACTTCTTATTAAATAAACGAACAAACAATATTATACTTTAACTTCTTTTATTATTATAGTTATTGAACAAACTTTAACTTGTATATTTTTTTGCTTGCTATAAAAAATTTTAGAATAAAAAAAATTAACAAAATGCATTCTCCAAAAACACAATTATCAAAATTTAGAATTATAATTATACTATAAAATGCATATTTATACATGATTACAAAATATTTCTACAATTTCTACGTGATAACAAAGTATTTCTATGCATTTTTACATGATACGAAGCATTCATGAGTGATTATGAAGCATTCATGTGCATTTCTACGTGATCATGAAGTATTCATGTGCATTCCTGCGGGATTATGAAGCATTCTTGTGCATACCTGCATAAGTTACAAAGCATTCTTGAGCATTTCTGCTGTTACGAAGCAATTTTACATGATTATGAAGTATTCATGTATGATTACAAAGCATTCATGCGCATCTGTATGATTATAAAGCATTCATGTGTATTCCCACATGATTGCAAAGCAATCCTTTGCATTTTTGCATAACATAGACCTTTTCTATGTGATTATGAAGCATTCTAGTGTATTCCCGGGTGATTATGGAGTATTCCTGGGCATTCCTGCGTGATTATGAAGCACACTTATGCATTCTTGCATTCTACATAGTATTCCTGCGCATTCCAACGTGATTACGAAGTATTTCAATACATTCTTATGTGATTACAAACCATATTTGCGCATTCTTACATGATTATGAAATATTTTTACACATTCCTATGTGACTATTAAGTACTCCAATATATTTCTGCATGATTATGAAGCAATTCTACACATTCCTATGAAACATTTTTAACACATTCCTGTGTGACTATTAAGTACTCCAACATATTTCTGCATGATTATGAAGCAATCCTACACATTCCTGCATGATTACAAAGCATTTATGTGTATTTTTGCATGATTACGAAGCATAATTACACATTTCTATATTATTATGTAACATTCATGCATGATTATGAAACATTAGTACACATTCCTATGTGATCAAGAAGTATTCTTGTACATTCCTATGTAATTATAAAACATTTATGTGCATTCCTACATGATATGACTCATTACTGTGGGGTTCCTAACTTAAATTATTGGGTACATTGGTCAAATAAAGATATTACCTAATTATAGATCTAAAATAAAATGGATTACTCGAATTTGTACAAGTGGAATAATTGATTTATACAAATTAAATTGGTAACTAATGAATTTTTATCTCAACACAAGATTATGATTTTCCCAAAATACATCTGTTTAAATGGAATCATCTTTTTAGGAAACATTATTATCTTTTAAAATGTTATTATATTATTGCCTTATTAAATTTTGAATTAATAATGTGAAATAACTTATTACACAATAAAAAATTAAAATGATTAAAATTTCAAATTTCAAATTAATTACATATCTACATCTATAAAATACAAAAAAAAATTATTTTATTTTATTTTAAAGAGAAACAAATATAAAATATTATATTTAACATAAAAATAATATTAAACAAAAGAAAACTAAAATTTTACTATATTATTATTAAAATTTGCTGAGGTTATCCTCTTTTGAATGGTTCTCACTTCTCACCTTTCACATAGCATTATACAAAAATAATTTTGCTGCCACACCATCATGATATATATATATATATATATATATATATATATTTTCACATTGTTTCTTCTCATAAAAACTCTATGAAATTTTTTGGTTGAAAGAATTTATACTTTCGATGAGATATTTTTATATATGTTTCTTTTTCATGTAGAGTAAATATATATATATATATATATATATATATATATATATATATATGTGTGTGTGTGTGTGTGTTTGAGTAAAAAATTATACAGTCAAAAAATTAATATCTCATATCTCAATGCGAAAAGCTTATAAAAGAGAAAAGACGTCACTAGCTTTTAAACAAATAGTTATTGCCAATTTAAAAATCTTTTTACGCTCAAGTCAATTTTTAAATATAAAGTGTATAAATTATGTGATTATGTATAATAGCATACCTAAGATATGGAGGTGTCATATATATAGGACTTGGAGAATTAAGATTTAGAAAATCCTAGCCATTTCGATTTATTTTGTAACTCCTTATGAGTATGTTGTTGCTCGTACAATATATATTAGTAATGCATGCATATGGGGCATTAAGTATAGTTATCTGTCTGTGCGACATGGCTACAGATGGACGTGTTGAGAGGTGATTTGTTAACTAAAAGAAAACCTAAGCTTTGCCCTTTCAGACATGCTTGTTTCATCTGTATTCATTATTATCAATAATTATTGAACATTTTAATGTTCAGTTTTGTTAATGTGTCAGTGAAAAATAAAATATTTAAAATGAAAAATGTATATGGAAAAGCATTTTAAATCAAATGTGTTGTTAAGCTAATTTTGTGTGGAGGTTGATTGACGTGGTGATTATGTATGAAAATAACCACATGATGTACATTTTCAATTTGCTTGTTAATTTTGTGGTTTTGGTTGGCATGTGATTGATAGACACATTTAGCAACACAAAGAAATGATTGATCACCATAATCCAAAGTTAACGGCAAGGCCTTTTAAAATTCGGCTCAATAGAAATCTAATATTTTTATATTTATTCTCTTTAAATATATATATTCATTATTAAAAATGAATTTTTTTTCTAATATAATATAAAATACTTTTTTTTAAGAGTATCCTCATTCTACTTTTAATTGGTAAAATACTAAGTTAACAACTAAAATATGCATTGAAATTTATTTTTTAATTGTTAAATTAAATATTAAGCCAAACTCACCTTTTTAAATAGTTTTTATTGATTTCATTTAATAACATACTTTTCTAATGCAACCTCACGAGGTTCTTTTTTATTTTTTATTTTAAATTATTTAAAAGAAGAAGAGTAAGAAATATATAAAGTCCCAATGATTTATAATAAAATACAAAATAAAGAAAAAATGGAAAATAAAAAATATTGGATATTGTGTAACAAATTATTTCTTTATTTGTAGCAAAACAGTATTGTATCATGTATCTATGTATAAGATCATATAGAGAATAATAATAAATTGAAATAATTATTCCTATTTTGAAATGTCCAAATTCATACGGATTATTTTCGATATCAAATTAAATTCACATTTATAATATAATAGCTGAAGAAGATACAAGCAATCTATTATTAGAATTAATCGAAACCAAATTCATTATTATAATACAGGCACAAAATCCAACTAATTAATATTATTGGCCATTAATTAGGACAACTAGTTTATATGAACCCATTCATTGTACATATAAATACATATATTTCCAAAACTATGAATTAATGATAAACAGCTTCTTACCATCTTTACTCTTGATGGTACATTATAACTTGTTAAAAATAATAATAATAATAATGATAAATTTATAAGGTTTAGGTGGATATGCATATCTCATTTCTAAAACGTATTTTTATTAATTTCTCAATTTTACTTTAGCTTTCAAAAAATAGAAAAGAGAGAAAAAGGAAATGAGAACCCATTATAGTATGTATAGTATATCCAACCAAATACCAAATCAAAATTTTAAATTTAAATTCATATTTAACTACATGCTTTAGAAGAAGCAATGTAATGTTCCAATTGTGATTTGATATGGGAATTTAAATGTGAAAACAATCATTAATATTGTCTTCCCATTTTAAATATTAAATATTGAAACTAAATTATATAGATTATATAAATAATCGACAATTTATTTATCATCATGAGTTCATTCCTATCCAAATTAACATAATAATATTACGTAAATAAATATAAATATTAAGATTTTTTTTTTTTTGTGAATATAAATGTTAAGATTGTTAAATAGCAGTAAGGGCATTTCCGTCCTGTGAGCATAACGTGGCTTCTCTTGATTGGCAGTTCGGTAGAGGGATGTGATTTGGTATGAACATGCACCATGTGATGACAAATCAGAAACACTTGAAGGGCGACGCTTGAATCCTCCTAATACGTGGCACACAATCTTAGGC
This sequence comes from Rhamnella rubrinervis, assembly GCA_007844105.2. NCBI lineage: Eukaryota > Viridiplantae > Streptophyta > Magnoliopsida > Rosales > Rhamnaceae > Rhamnella > Rhamnella rubrinervis. The sequence goes on from CM017578.2 coordinate 14,130,464, forward strand.
CCTCAGGGAAAAAAGAAAAGGGCAGTAGGGGGCGCACCAGTAAGTATTGAGTTTCCGGCGGAAATCTAAACATTGGACGCGGGGTAATTTCGTCACATGAAAATGGAACCGCATTTTTGTTTTCAGTTCGTTCCCGTAACAAAAACCAGGTGTACCTTCTGTCCCAGCAGTCCTCTCTCTCTCTCTCTCTCTCTCTGCACCTCTCTCTCTCTGATACGATCGGCAAAGCACACCTGAGTACAAGACATAGCACCTCTGTAAGATTTATTTTTCTCCATGGATTTCTACTTGTTAAATTTTCTGATATTGTAGTTTTATATTCCAGTTGATCATTGGAAGAATTTTTATTTTTGGAGTGGAAAAAAGCGTGATTTCTCTGTTTATGTTTGGAACTTTAATTTAGCTATTTTTATCACATTGTATATAATTTAATGCAGTAATGCTTAATTTTCCATTTGCTTCGTTCTGTCGCCATTGAACTTGGAACATTCAGATCATGCGAATCGTATTGTATATCAAATTTTCAGATCAAGAATGTGATATCCTTTCCGAATTGTGTGATTCTTTGCGCTCATTTTGTGTGTGTACTTTTCAAATTACGAGCATACAAAGCACAAAAACAGTGTTATAACAAACAGTAGGAGGTTCAAGCAAACGGGGAAGCCGTTGGGCATTGTTGAGCTGGGAGATGAATTAAACTCTTAGGGTGGCACTTTGCAGCGGAACATAAATAAATAAATGAAGGAGCATGTAGGAAAAAAATTGATGACCAAACTAAGTACGCTTACAGAGTGAGCTAGAATCTTGCGTTTAATGGGTTTTTTTTCCCCTTGAAAAATATTGTTGTGAAAATCAGAAAAATGACAGAAAAACTTCCTTCCAAGTGATGTCATAACATATGAATGCTATTAGGATAATTGGTCCATATTACACTGGTGTGAATAAATTTGGCTGCGGCTTTGTGCAGGCTGTTAATTCCAATTTACTGTTGAGTGATCAGGGCCACTACTTTTAAGTGATCTTTTCCTCTCCTAAAGCTGAAGAATGCGATATTTGCTTGAAAAGTTGCTCGAGGAATTGAATTGTTGCCGGGACTGCAACCTTTTGAGTTGAGTTTTGGACAAAAATTACAAAATACAGATATGGGGACCATACATCGCAGGTACAATTTGATTATATACTTCACATTTTTGTTCTTAATATGATATGCCACCTCAAATGGCTAAACTACTCTTGTGAGGCCCTTCACTGAAGTGTCTTTTCTTTCTTTTGTAGTGGAACTCTTAAAAAGTCAAATGATGGTGCCAGACTTATAATAGCTACACTTATAGGACTTGTCCTTGGTTTTTTTGTTGGCGCTTCATTTCCAGCTGTTTCTTTGACCAAGGTATATTGGCTCCTACCATATGTGTTTATCTTGAATTTGAAATCTATATCTATTTGATTTTTCTTGAACTTCGCAGATTAACTTACCTTCAAGCCTTATATCATCATCTCTTGATGTAGCCAGCTCCGATACACATAGTTCTAATGAAGGTGATGAGAGTCTTGAGAGTGTTGGATCAGGCAGTGTCCCTAAGGTACTTCTTGTGCTTGTTCTTGGGCTTCATAAAGATACTATATATGTTTCTTCTTGTTTATTGCAGAAGAAAAGAAAACGTGAGGAGCTGTATCCCTAACATTTTCTGCCTTTCATTTATTGATTGAATTGATTTTGGTTACATTTATAGTTTTTCATTGTCCAATCTGATTTATTAATACATTTTTTTTCCCAATACAAAACTACATTAATTGGAAACTTATTGTTATTAATATTATATGTTATAGGAGTTGTTGCTGTTGTTATTCCTATTATAATTTTTAAAATTGATTACAATTGCCAAGTATGAATATAAAAAGTACTTCAAATGATTTTTTTGCCCATTGCTGAAGCTTACATGGTAAAAGAGGTGGGGAGATGAAGGCGAGTCTTAATTCTAAAATCACCACTTCAAAGAGAAAGAGCCTCAAATTTTGCAAGTATTATTTGATTTATTTATTCTTTGTGGTTTAAGAAGTTGTATTTCTTGTATATAATATATTGTTTTTTCAGTTCATGAGCATGCTAAATATTTAAAGAGATATGGAACATTGAGATGATTGAATGATTTTTAGATAGTTTTAGGTACTGTTTCCTGATTGATGTGGTCACTGAGTTGCAATGTTCTGAGGTTGTAAATAGTTTTGACTTTTAAACATATCCTTATCTGTTTGTGTTGCAATTCATAGATTATATAGATCATTAAGTAATGAATTTTTGTTGTGATTTTTTCTGACAGTTTGTTATGGCTTTTTAATTTGCTCTTAGGTATATGTTCCAACAAATCCTCGTGGTGCTGAATTGCTGCCTCCGGGGATTGTTGTGTCACAATCTGATCTTTATCTGCGCAGATTATGGGGTGAACCCAGTGAGGTATGTGTATAAGTTGTTCCTAATGAAGAAAACAATAATGCTCACTTTAAATTGTATACCTTAATGATGGAAGGCTGGAATAAGTTGGTAATCTTTTCGTTGTTCACAATAAATAATAACAAATAGGATGACTAAAGTGCTTCATAGAGTAGCATTCTACATTTAGAGCATGCTGGTTGCATTCCATAATTCTATCTTTGTTATACTAGCTATGGTTTCGATGTTCCAAACTTGTTTTCAGAAGATAGGTCTTGTTCACACAGATGCATGAATGAGTACTTGGCCAGCTAATCAAATTGAGTTGAGTTTTATCAGAGCTTTGGCCTGAAGGAGACTTCATTGATTGAGCTCATGAAGCCCATTTAGCAGGCCACGAATTTGTGTGCAAAATCAGCCCAGGAATAGGGCAAGTGAAAGATGTCATGCAAATTGGAGTGGGTCTATACTTGTGCCCTACATATACTTGAAATTTATTTGGGTTCATATATCTTGATGAAGCTTTAATTAATCTAATTTCATAATAGGCTTAGCCTAGAATTATTTGGGCCAGACAATTATGTTTTAAGGTAACTCATCCAAAATGAAAATGAAGACAAGGGGGAAGGAAAGGGAGAAGGGTATTGGAAGGATTCTAGGTATAAAGTTGCAGTTTATAACTTATAGGAGAGCTTTAGCTAGTATTTCATGTCAGCTTAGGGACATTTGTTTGTGGGTAAGGGAAGTTGCAATATTCACCAAATTTGAAGCTTTTATAGATTGTGTATATCACTTAACCATCTAGGCTGTGGGAATAATTTAACACAGGAAATTCTGACTTATGCAGGACCTCAAGAAAAAGCCCAAGTATCTGGTAACATTTACGGTTGGCCTAGACCAGATGCACAATATTAATGCAGCAGTAAAAAAGGTTCTAAAACATGTCCACAATCTCTTTTATTTAGATTTATTGATTTTGATGTTCAAGGATACTAAGGTTCATTCTTCTATTTTGTGATAGTTTTCTGAGGATTTCATGATTATGCTTTTTCACTATGATGGTCGAACTAGTGAATGGAATGAATTTGAGTGGTCAAAGAATGCAATCCATATCAGTGTTAGAAGACAGACAAAATGGTATTCTTTTAATAGTGCTTTAGATACTATTCAGTCATGAACTAGTTAATATGATGCTCAGACGCTTTATTTAGCATAGAGTACCCATAGCAGCTTATATAATGCCCTTTCTATTTGCAGGTGGTATGCGAAAAGGTTCTTGCATCCTGATATTGTAGAAGCTTATGAATATATTTTCATATGGGATGAAGATCTTGGTGTAGAACATTTCAATGGAGAGAAGTAAGTTTGTTTTTCCCTTTTTGGTTATTCATGTTTCCTTGTCAAATCCTCTCATGTTGCCCCATGTGATTTACCAGGTACATCACGTTGGTTAAGAAACATGGTTTGGAGATCTCTCAACCTGGTCTTGAACCCAATAATGGACTGACATGGGAGATGACAAAAAGGAGAGGTGACAGAGAAGTTCACACGTGGGCCTTCTTTCTCTCTCTCTCTCTCCAGATATACTTTCCCTGATATGGTCGTAAAGTATCATGATCTGGTATTTCTGTGTCATGCTTTGAAAATTGATTCTATTTTTTCTCTGTCTTGATTGTTGAACAGGGACACAGAAGAGAAACCAGGATGGTGCAGTGATCCTCGTCTACCACCTTGTGCTGCGTATTCCTCTCTCTCTCTCTCTCTCCCTCTCTGGAATATCTGTGTTATGTTAATTGTATTATTTTTATTTATTTTATTGTCAAACCATTTGCATGGTGTTGTAGAGTTCTCTTGTAAATTTGTTTGTACTGTTGTATGTATTTAGCAAGATTATGAAAATGCTTGAACATTAATTTTTTAGGTTGTATTTGACTCAGTGTATGATCTCCCATTACTAGACAATGAACATTACATTCTGAGTTCTGACCATCTTTCAGGTTCGTGGAAATTATGGCACCCGTCTTTTCTCGGAAAGCTTGGCGCTGTGTGTGGCACATGATTCAGGTTTGGTGAATTAATATGGTCATTTGGCTAGATTACTCATATAGTTCCTAGAACGGGGATCATCAAAACATACACAATCTTTCTTTTGAGTTATTTAGTTTTCTAACTACCCACTTTTGCCAATAAGATGCTGTAATTGAATGCTTGTAGAATGATTTGGTGCATGGTTGGGGATTGGATTTTGCTCTCAGAAGATGTGTAGAGGTCAGCAATTTTACTTGTTCTTGTCCCTTTTTCTTTTTTTGGGATTTTCTTTTTCCTCTTTCACTCTCTGTCAATGTCTGGTTAGTAGAAGGTGCAATGAGCTCTCATGAATGGTTTAGTCAGGTCAGCTGAAGCTCCACTCAATTAATAACTAAGCCAAGCTTGAGCATACTTAGGATCTGCTAATTAGTTCCATTTATAGTATAAATATCAGAGTGATTTAATACTTTGGCCCCCACATCTATCATGCATTTTGCACTTTACCCTCTAAGAAAAAAGTTAATAAGGAAAGAACCATTAAATTGGCCTCTGTTTTATTGTCTCCTTGTCAAATGACTCCAATCAATAATAGAAGCTTGAAATAGGTAATCCATATCAAGTGACACAAAGTCAGGGTTTTTTCTGTTTGGAGGACAAAGTGTAATACAAATTATTTGGGTGCAGAGTGTTTTATATTCTATACATACAAGTATATATCTTCCACTAAATGTCCTGCTTAAATCGTTTGCTACTCTCTATGCTCGTGGTACCATAATCATGTATTACATTTCTTCAGGAATTCATCTACAATAAGAATGCATTGATGTATCCTTTTTAGTTGAAGGCTTTGCAATCATGAGTTGATTTCAGTTACTCCTTTTTCTTATGAGAACCTGATCTTCTTTCTTCCTACTATTTTTTTGTCACTCCAGCCTGCGCATGAAAAAATTGGTGTAGTTGATTCGCAGTGGATTGTTCACCAAGTAATACCTTCTCTTGGAAACCAGGTAAGTAAATAAGTCATTCATATCTGTCATATTTTTACCTGTGCTTTTCTTTCTTGCATGACACATTCGATATTCTCTCTGCTGGATCCATTGAAAACCACTTGACTGTTTCCTCATAAAGTTTTTCTTTCTAACTCGTTCTGATCTGCCAATTTTCAGGGCGAGTCTGAGAATGGAAAAGCTCCATGGGAAGGGGTGAGCATATTTAAGAGACTATTCTATGTTCTCTCTTTTAGCCGAATAGTTATCTTACCTTCTCATATAATCTTCTGAACTTAAATTCTTTCAATTTTTTTTTTTTCGAAGAACAAGATAAAAGAAGCAACAATATCTGATAGTCTTTTTGTTTTTCTTGCCTGGTTGCTCGTGCAGGTTAGAGCAAGATGCAGAAATGAGTGGGCAGAGTTCCAGTCTCGCCTGACCAAGGCGGACGAGGCGTACCTTGCTCGGAGTGGGAAGGAGACATTTTAATGCATATTCCTCCCAAACCTCCCCCTCCCTCTTTCTCCTCTGTACATGTTTTACTTTTGGCTTTTTCAGGGGTGTTTTTAGATTCCAATCCAATTCTTTCTTTGGCCTTTCATTTGCTGAAGGTGGCAAAGCTCTTTCTGAGCTTTTATGTATCTGATAGACATTCATCATAGTTTATATAAGGAAGAGAAATTTACCTTTTTCATTCTAGTTTTTTAACTTCTTCTTCACAAGTAAGAAATAACTTTTTGCCTTCGTAATTTTTCCAAGTCCATGAATACAAAATACAATTTTATTTTGGAATTTGGAAAACAGATTAGTCTTGCTTGCCCGTTTTTAATACATGGCAGAACTAGGTTACGACTTAATGGAAACAAAACAAAAACGTCTCGAATGTGTTAAGACTCGTATTTGCAAATATGTCACTCTCATTTTTAGTATGTATATAATAACAACAGGTGGCATCCGCTATCTTCCCCTACCCAAATAAACAAATAATTGAAACCTTGAGAGTTTAATACAAATCAAATTAACCCATTCAAGATATTTTATTTTGTTACAAAATTACTGGAATTAGAAGCAATAGTGACTCATTTTCAAATAAAAACGGCCATGCTTTTGTGTGTTAGGTGGTTTGTGTGTAATTATAGCAACTTTCTGTTCCTGGCCGGTGGCCCAAGCTCCAAATTTCAACGTATCTACATGGAGATGAAACCAATCAAATAAACCAACGTGACATTGGAAATAAATGATCCTTTATCCCTTATCTTCCAAATCTATCTATAAAAGTAAGTTGAGAAAATATTCTTCCGCTTTTGCTTTTATCATTTTTAACCTGCATTTGATCCACTTTTATAACCTTTTAAAAGAATAATTGGTTCCATTTTCATTCATTTTGAAACTACACTGATTTTACCCAAGTTCCATTCTATTTATTTATTATAGAAATATATTTATATATACAAAGCTGCTACAAAATTCAACAACGGAGTTGATATAGAATGCGTACTATTTAAAATTAAATTGTCTCGTCCTTTATTAATTATAGGATCTACAATCGAAAATAAATTATCTCGTCTTTTATTAACTGTAGTATCTACAATCGGACCCTCGATAAAATGGCAACAGTTTGGTTGAGAGTCTCTCTATACTAAAAAGGCACCCCTCGGCCAAAATGCCAAAGGCCTTGGCCGTTTGACCGAGGGGTGTCTTCTTTCTATACAAAGGATGTATATCTCAGCCAAAACTGCCGAAGGATGCCTTCCCTCTACACAAAAGAGGCACCCCTCAGTCAAACTGTCGAGGGGTGCCTTCTCTCTATATTAAGGAGGCACCTCTCAACCAAATTGCCAAGGATTTTAACTGTTTAGCCGAGAAGTGCATTCCCTCTTCATAAAGAAGATACCCGGTTATATGCTCTATAGTTAATAAAAAAACCAGGCCGTTTATTTTTCATTGCGTTCTATATCAACTCTGATGATGTCGAGTTTTATAGCATTTATATAGATATACTTGTTTTAAAATTTTGTTGCAAGAAATCTTAGGTATCAACTATGGCCTATGGGAAAAAAATATTTGTATTTCAACCATTGTAACTATTGTAATTCAACCATTGGACGACCTGTTTGGAGGACCAGTGACTTCTTTTTTTTTTGGTAAAATGGAGGACCAGTGACTTGTTTGGTGATGCAACGGCAACACTAAGAAAGACGTGCTAAACTGATCAGCAAAACCCTTATAAAAAAAATATTTATCAAAAACATTTCAAGCCTGTCCCAATCTGAAACAAGTGGCAGATCTTCCTTTCAGGTTTACACTCATTTTCCAAAACTTTTGCATGATAATTAAAGAAGTTATTCTACAAGGCAAAGACACAGAAATATGGCCCATCTTTAGCTTGTCAATTACCTATTCACTTCCAAAAAAAAATGACAAAATGAAAAATACCCATATTATGGACTTACCTGAAAATAACCCCCCAACACCCTCTTCTAACTTCTACACCATCTGTCTGGGTTTTATATTTTCCTTTTTGGCAAGTATGTAAAAAAATTTGTAACTTTTAGTATTTGTAATTTATAAGACAAAAACTGTTTCTCAAAATACACATAATAATTGGCCTATGGAAATAATGTTATGAAATTCACACTTGCATGCATTTTTAAAGTGCATATATATATATATATATATATATATATATATATATGTATATGTATGTATATATTTATATGTTAAATCAGCTGCAAGATTTAGAAAGGTAGGGATTTGTTTCCCAATAATGCCTGGTGGGTAAATGCTAAAAGGAGTCAAAGAATAAAATAAAAAGGACTTAAAAATATGTATACATTTTGGAGTGAGAATGAAGTTTCTTCACCAAACATTTTTAATTGAGTTTGAGGGTGGCAAACTTTTTTGCTTGCATTTCCAGATATCTCTCTCTCAAATTGAAGCCTTCACCTCACCTTCCTGCCTTGTCTGCTAAGACTTATTTAATACCAGCCTCCATGAAAGCTATTGCCTGCAAATTTTATTCTTTTTCTTTTTTTTGGTTTATATGAGATTAGCTTTTAATTTGTCTACTTGGAGAACCAAATTTGACTAAAACACCCTTTCTCACGCCTAAATTTGGAGAGTTTTATGCATTGGTGTCTCAACTACGTGGTAACTTGATGTTTCAAGCTATGGATATTAATTTGTTGACCACCAGAAGGGTAATGGAATGTAAATTATTCAAACATTAAATTTTAATAATTAATTTCTAAATATATATATATATATATATACATATTTAATTTGTCAACAAATTGTTTTTTCACTAACTAACTTTTTTTTTTCTTTTTTATATTATATAGTTTCAGTATTAGGTGTGAGTGTGAGTGTGAGAAATTTAATCAAGGAAAACACGCTTTGAATTACAATGTCATGTAAAGTTTCTTTTTGCGGTCCATAAGCAACTAATCGAGAACCGAATCATTTTGGAATTAAGAGGAGTTAGGAAGGGTGTATTTGTCATTTCAAACTACATTGCCCATTCGTCCCGACCTTTTTTAACGGTCATTTGAATTTGACTGTCCGCTTGCTTGGATTGGCCGTTAACTTGTTTCTGGAAGACGTCCACGTTAAAAACGAAAAGGAACCAAACGCTCGTAAATAATTAACGCCGTTAGCCACCAACCACAAAAGCCTTCAAAAATAAAAAGGGCGCAAAATCTACATTCTCATACAAGCCTCTCTCTCTCTCTCTCTCTCAGCTCCGAGCTCAGAGCTCTCTCTCTGTGGAATCCGACTCGTCTTCCATCAAATCACGACCGATCAACTTCCAATCTCCGGAGAGTGATCGGCGTGGAGTTTTAGGAGCCCTACGTCGATCATCTTGTACAAATCACTCATACATTTTGATCATCAAGGTTTTATATTTATTCACAATTAATTCGTACACTCATTTCTACTTTCTCAATAATCTCTATCTTTGCTCGCATAAATTTACTTCTTCATTGTCTGCGTTTTTCAGGGCTCTTAACACTTCCAGATTGTTAGTATCCTCCAGGTAAAAGGTACACGTACGTGTTCTTATAGACATTCGGTTTCAGTGTAGAACTGATCAGATCATAAACATAAACTGTTTGTAGAGTTAGCTACCTGGTAGTTGTAGAGCTGAGGTTCTGTTTCTACGTATCAGACTCTCTCTCTCTCTCTCTCTCTCTACACACACACATTTAATAGTTTTCACGAGCATATTGTATTTCATCATTTTCTACTCATCCAAATAGATTCTTTATTTCTTTCTTTAGCTTATCTGATTAAGAACAGAATTGAGAATAAGCAAACATAAAAACTAGGATACATAATTTCTTCGTTTTTATGTTTTCTTGATTGAATAGAAGATGGGAGAGATGTCGGGCTTCCATTTGGGAGTTATTGGGGCACTTTTTCTCTCAGTGGCATCGTCAGTGTCTATTGTCATCTGCAACAAAACTTTGATGAGCCATCTCGGCTTCCCATTTGGTAATTTATCTTTATATTTGTAATCCATAGCTCCTTTTCTTTCTTTTCTTTATTGGGATAATTATTGAGTCTTTTCCCTGCCTGCATGCCTTCATAATTTATACCATGAAAATCATCTTAGTTTATAAATTTTTTCATACACAGAGAGTAATGAGATGGCTTCGATTTCTAGGAGAAGGGTCTTTTGTTTGATATACAGGGGGAATTGTAATTTGACAGCTGAGAGAACAGAGATGTGATTCTATGAGTGCAAATGATGTGTGGGTTGTAGACTCATCATGTGCCACAGAATGTAAACAATGATGATAATAATTAATTGATAGTAATTAGTAATAATAACAAAACTTAATAAAGTTGATCTCTTGATAAAAATTATTAATGTTGGAACTATAGCTTTAAATAGTTTCATGCATGTGTGTGTGTGTGTGCGAGAGTGTGTATCCAAAATTAATCTCATTTTTATTTCCTTTTTCTTATATTGTTTTCTTGTTGTATCATATGGTAGCTACGACGCTCACCAGTTGGCATCTCTTGGTGACATTCTGCACCCTACATGCGGCACAACGTTTAAATATGTTTGAGAACAAGGCCATTGACATGAAGACAATCATTCTTTTTGGCATTCTGAATGGAGTTTCCATTGGACTACTTAACTTGAGCTTGGGATTTAACTCCATTGGCTTCTACCAGGTTTACTATTCTGATTAATTATTCATTAATTTCAGATACATATTCTCTAGTCTTAACCAAAATATCAACTTATAAAATTTGAACAAATATTATATATATATATATATCACTGGCTGAATGCTAGCCGGTAATTAATCAAAGAATATTTTGTGCCTTAATTGTGCTTCCTGATGTAAATATTGTCTGGCTATACTCACCTTCAACAATGCTTATTTCAATGTGCAGATGACCAAGCTTGCAATTATACCATTTACTGTATTACTAGAAACTATTTTTCTGAAAAAGCAATTCAGGTAATTATACATAACTTTATATTTTCAAAGAGAATTGATGTTCAAGCCCCTTTGTAGATGCCCTCATTTTTCTTCTTCTTCATCATTCTTGCAGCCGGAAGATAAAGTTCTCTCTATCCCTCTTACTTCTTGGAGTTGGCATTGCCTCTGTGACTGATCTCCAGCTCAATATTTTGGGAACAATTCTGTCACTTCTGGCCATCATAACAACCTGTGTTGGCCAAATTGTATCCCTTTTTGGACCTTTTCGTTTATTTATATTTTTGAAATTTAATGTTCATCATTAGCATTAAGTTTTAAGTTCATAGGTTAAATCAGAGCAGTGTTTCTTTCTTAACCTGGGTGTTGAATTCAGCTGACAAACACAATACAAAAGAGGCTGAATGTTTCTTCAACACAACTGCTATACCAGTCCGCTCCATTTCAGGCAGCTATTCTTTTTGTCTCTGGCCCTCTGGTAGATCAGTTCCTCACCAAGCAAAACGTCTTTGCCTACAAATATTCTCCTATAGTCTTGGTACCAATATATTCTTCTCCATTATAGCTTCTACTAAATTCCATTTATCCATGCATATGTTATACAATATACATAACATATACGTTCTGAAATTGAATGTGCAAATTGCAGGTATTCATCATTCTATCTTGCATAATAGCAGTGTCTGTGAACTTCAGTACCTTTTTGGTAATCGGCAAGACATCGCCGGTCACATACCAAGTGCTTGGCCATCTAAAGACATGCCTTGTTCTTGCCTTTGGCTATACATTGCTGCATGACCCTTTCACTGAGAGGAACATTATTGGAATTTTGATAGCCATTTTTGGAATGGGATTGTATTCATATTTTTGCACACAGGAGAGCAAAAAGAAACAATCCGTTGACCTCTCTTTGGGGTCTCAGGTACGTGGCAAATTTTTCTGAGAAAAATAGGATCTAAAAATTGCAGTTGTGCAGTGTGTTCAATATATGTGTTTTCATTTTTTTCAGATTAAAGATAAGGATGGTAGTCCACTTTTGAACATTGTTCATCAAGACAAAGACAGTCAGGAGGCTAAGAAATCGGCCAAGAACCCTCTTGTTTGATCCACATACCACGATATAGGCTTTGTTGTTAAAAGGTTTTTGTATTACACTCTTGTATTTTCTCCAATCTTCAACACGTTCTTGACGAGTGTAAATGATTTTTGATTCTTTGAATAAGCTTTTTCTTTGGTAATCAAATTCTGGTATTCGGTTAATTGGACCATATATAAATATATATTGTAGATTTACAAAATTACACTGGATTATTTCAATTCTTGGTCGCCAAATTCTTATAACAACGGGTGTTTATTAATCACGTGAGTTTCACGTGATGAAAAAGTGGGCTTCCATGAAATGGGCTTCAAAACCTTTGCTAAGAATGGATTTGTGGACTCACACTTCAGTCCGTCGACATGCCCGCCCCACCCTTCCTAATATCGCGCGCACACACACATCAGTAATAATAAAGCAGTACAACAAAGAATATTAAAAAATAATAATATTATATGATTTATGGGACTGACACTTCCAGACTAGGATCGCCATTGCCTCCAAACTTTGTCACCTTATGGAATGTAAAAAAGATTCCAACTGACCCAATTCTTAAATAATGGATTTGAATTTATTTTAACTATTGGGAAAGCCATGCATGGACTTTGGCTACAAAAAGTGTGTTCCCAGAAAACCTCAGGGCTGTAGGTGTGTCATCCTCGTCATGTAACTTTATAGCAACAAATTTGGTTGTAATTAAATATGCACTCAGATAAGAAACAGACAATTATTTAACTAATGTGCTTTAGTTTTTGGTTGGATTGGAAAATTGATTCCCAAGCAATCTACATGCTTTACTGTTCGAAGGCATTAATGATTGCTCAACACATGCCAGCTACCTATATATGTGAAATTACACTGACTGGAACTGACTGAGAAAAGCTTGGGGCCTCTATAATTCCATAATTGGGGTAACAAAAACTGTGGGACAGTTTCTCTTTAATTAAAAGGTCAGAAACACCATTAATCACAATAATCATAGACAATAGCCACACCTATATATATATATATAGTCAACATAATTCCATAATGGGGATAACAAGAACTGTGGGACAGTTTCTCTTTTTATTAAAGGTCAAAAACACCATTAATCACAATAATCATAAAAAAATAGCCACTGTGTGTGTGTGTGTGTGTATATATATATATATAGCACAGGCACATTGCTAAGAAACTTTTATAAAAATGGCTGAAGTTTTTATCCCAAACCCTGTGAAAAACACATGCATGGAGTGGGATCAAAACCGCGTATTTTTATTTTGCAATGTATTGAATTTTCTCTCTGTTTATGTCAAAATAAATTATTAATGCAGATGCTAGCGTGTTTTTTATTTTCTCAGTTGCTAAACATCTCACGTGGGATTCACATGTGATTCAACTCGTTTAAAAGTTTGAAATTGAATATTTTTGGACAATAAAAGCGCAAAAGGAGAGACGTTAAAAAAGATTAACAAAAATAAAAATCATCATCATTACATGTAAAGTACCAACTATTCAATGTTATGCGTAACATAAATTTTACACTATCAAAATCTGTCATATGTCACATCATTTGTTTCAAAAGTTTTAGTCTTCTACAGTAATTCAAGCGGGCACGCAAATCAAGGATAAATAAATAACGAAGACTGCATAACAGTACAAGACGTAGAGGATGGTACTTATAAATCGGGATAATTTGATCTGCTTTCGCCCAAATACAAATAGACCTTTTTAGTTTCAATCAATTAAAAAATATTTTAAGATTTCGTATGTATTCAATTTCCACGTTCGCCTTTAAAAATTACAATTTAAATTTTGATACAAATTCTGTTAAATTTTTAAATATATTTAAATTTATTAAACATTATATGAAGAAGAACCTATTAAGAAAATGAGCTTATAATTTTAGATTTTATAAGTGGTAAAGATGGAACAGTAATAAGAGTCTTTTTTTTATTTATAAAAAATTCAAAAGCATCTTAATATAGTACAATAAAACAAAATTGATAAAAAAAAACTCATGTCTATTTATAAAAGTTAGAATGTGAGTTTTGAATGTCTTATATAATATTTTAGGGCTATGTTTGATAGGATGTATTGCGGAGATGATTTATATTTGACAAAACTAATAAGGTGTATTATATAATATATGAATATATTTTTATGTGGAAAATATGAGTTAAATTATACACCATTTTCTTTGGGTTTATATTATACCGTGTTATTCAATTTTATAATATTATAACATAACAATCAAATTATTTTAGAATTATTTTTATATATATATAAAAATAAATAATACAGACTAATATAATTAAGTTAATATAATATTAATCAATATAATATAACGTACCAAATATGCCCTAGATGTACTTTATATTCTAAGTGGATGTGAAAATATTAGAGTTATAAATATAGACTCTCACATAGTTATACAAATAAAATAATAAATATATATTATCTCTTAATCAATTTTTAAATAATTAAGTCTTCTGTTAAAATTATTTTTTATTTATAAAAAAAATTCAAAAACATCTCTATTTGTTTTTTAAAATTAATAAAATACTCTTAAGTCATATAAAATTTTTAATATTTTGTACGTTCAAATCCAATAATATATCGAATAAAAGAATAAAGACCATAAAATTAAAATTTTATTATTTTTATTTGTGTACATAGCCTTTATAATTCAACAGTTTACAAAAAGAAAAGAAAAAACCTTTAGTTGAATTGAACCCATATTTTTTTATTAATATTTTATTTCATTTATACAACTAAAAGCTTCTTGTACTTTATTAATTTTTCTATTCAACGAAACAACTTACAGCGTTTCACCCAAATGTGTGTGTAATAATAATAATAATAATAATAATAATAATAATAATAATAATAATAATAATATGGGTTGAATTATAAATATGTCTTCTTCTTCTTGTTTTTTTTTTGGCACACGGTTGAATTATTAAGTTTATGTAAACAAGTAAGAATAACAAATTTAAATTTATAGCTTTCATTCATTTTTTATTACAAATATAATTTTTATTTTTTATGATTTAGAGGTATTTAAATAATTTAAAAATAAAGTAGAGGTATTTTTTAATTGTTTGAAGCCGGAGGGGTCAAAAAGAAAAGTATATAATGTGTAAATTTTCTCGTGCTCTGCAATTGAAAAGCAATAGAAAGGGCTGTGTGTGTATATATAATTTATATATATATTAGGCATGCATGTACAGTCAAAGTCACCGTCCACCATGGTCCCGATGGTCTTCTTTTTTTCTCTTTGTTTCCAAAAGATGTTTGGCAACTAGGAAACAGCAGCAAAAGTCATGCAAAGCCAATACGTACCATAATCATATATTCATCTTCCTTCAACCCTTGGTTTCCTCAAAACTATTCAAAATCAAATACATATTATGCATAGGACCACTTCAAACTTTAATTCATCCAAACCAACATCGATCATGTAGTTTCTGATTCTAAATCTCATTTACATAATTAATTTTTTATTAATACGTACATTAATTAAATTGTAATCATTTTGATTTGTGAAGAAATATATATTTTTATTAGGCAATAAAAGTTTTAATTAGTTGCAACATTGCATAAAAGGAAAATGTAATAATAAAAACTTTATAAATATGTAAATATTATATTAAATACATAGAATTTAGCCAATTTATATTATTAAAAATCCTAAGCACTGCCCTTTTGGATGCTTTGAAGAGTTAATTGCGGTTTGTTCTGTCGCCATTAATCTAAAAAAGTTTAATTAGCTAGTTAATACACCTATTGTACACATTAACACCGTTATGATCAACGTGTAAATAATTTATTAGTTTTAATATTAAACTAAATATATCTTAAATGCTTCCAAATAATTGAATAAGGTAAATTATTGAACTGGTCTAATAATCATTAATATAGTCGATATATATATTTATATATATATATATGTATAATTTGAACACAAAATAAAAATGATTATCCAGAATTATAATTGATGTAAAAATGTGATTTTATTGGCAAATGCCAGATTAATTAGTATAATAATTTACATTGTTGCTTTTATCTGAATAATTTATATGTTTTGCTCGCAGACTTTTGCAATATATTCCATCTCCATGGAAGACAAAATTACTTGGCAAACAACCAACAAGTTGTATTTTTCAACAAACAATTTATTTGAAAAATTATAATAATAATAATAATATATTATTATTTTTCAGCTTTTCTTATGGAAAAAAAAATAGTAAAGTATATGTAAAAGCATGATATTACAAAGCAAATGGAAAAATAAAAAAAATTAATTACATAGAGACCTAAAAAGATATTAGATTAATAATGGTGGGTGGAGTAGTATTGTACTAAATGATTTGATTTAAATTGATTGCGGTAATTATTTAGTGTGAAAAACTATAGTGCCTGGTGGTTGTGTCTCCATTCATAGGATTCGGGTAGAGGAATCAAATTGGATTTAAACATTCTTCACCAAATGTGCTATTATTATTTTATATAATTGCCCTCCCTATAAAAGCCTCTCCTTTCCTTTTAAATATTCACGTAACCACTTCACTCTCAGCTTCCTCCACTGGTTCCTACGTAAATCACTACTATTTAATTGTGTTATTTATTACTTTTCTATAATACCCCAACCATGCCATAGCTACTATATATATATATATACTCATGCTATAACTCAGCGTACCTATGATCACATAATTTATATATACTGTGTTATAGTAAAAGAGCATATGGATAAATTAAATGTATAATATATATTATCTATTTGTTTTTAATTTTTTATTTTGTCTCATGTTAATTGGCCGATTATATGCATACTGTAGCTCAATATACATAAGCTATATTGTCCAGGAGAACAGCCCAAGTATATATATATATATATATACATATGTGAGAGATAAGACAATTTTATAAACATCTTATAAAAAGTATCATCGTTCCAATTAAAACACATTAGTAAAAAAGAATGTCATGTCACTTAAAAAAAAAAGACATGATAGCTGATATGATAAAGATTTTATACTTAAAATTTAGTCAGAGAAAGTGAATATTAAAAGATCAATGCGAACAAACTTATATCGTATTAGTTATCGGACTCATCGTTAGAAGTTTTTTTTAACACGTGACATTTTATTGGCTGATGTTAGAATTTTTTTTTTTATTTTTTATTCCAAACAATGACATTTTGTTAGGTGATGTGTTTTAATTAGAGTGCCAACTAAACAAGTGCTTTTCATAAGGTGCTTTCTCACCTGTTGTCATCATTCTATCGCATAATAATATAACTTGAATGATTTAATGCATAATAATATGTTGAAAAAATTAACATAAATATTGAAAAAGACCAATTCATAGTTATAATAAAGATAAAGATGATAAGTAAAATATTTTAAATATTTATTTTGCTTAAGAAGGCCGTCACAATAAGTTACCTGTACCAGCCTAGACTCAAGGATTGAGACCAACAAATTATGGTTATTAAGATCAACACAGTTGCATTAGTGGTATTAATATTATAATTTTTGCATTTTAATAAAATATAAAATAATATTATTATTAGTATCCATACTATCCCACCTAACATTATCATACTTCAACACAAAAACGACTACATTTATAACAAGTAACTCCCACTTGGCTTGGCACATATCATGAACATTAAATACTTGTAGATAATCATATATATATATATATATATAAAAGGAAAAATTTATAAAAATTTATAAATAAATTCCAATAACTAAGATTTATATATGATATTAATAGGTGACTTGAATAATTTCCAATCTAAGATCCCTATAAATTTAAATATTTTGTATGTTAAGATTTAAATTACTTGTTTAAAATCGATTTCATTTAAAAAAAAAAAAAGGGAGAGAGAGAGAGAAAAGTTGCGTATGCTTTATGAATAATCGAATATAATATTATCATATTATCTATCTAGAATTTGAAAAATGAAATTAAGTCACCAGCTCTAAGCTATTTTTTAAAAGACCAAAAAGCCCTTACATTAATAAAAGGATAATATTAAATTTTTATAAAGTAAAGAAAAGAATCCGACGGTGTTATTCCGCAAATATACCTTCAGAAACAATCATAAACAAAGAAAAAGTCTTTTTCTTTTAGTACTTCAAAGGGTAAAATAGTCATTTGGGTGTATTATTTGCCTGGCAATCTTTTTGTCTCATATATGCACCAATGCAGTTCGCTTTAACAGAGAGAAACAGAAACAGAGAAGGAGAGAGAGAGAGGTGGGAGAGAGAGAGAGAGAGAGTCTCGCCTACGATCCCAAAGATGGAAGCGGTGATTCCCTGCATTCCTTAGGTGAACTCAGAGGTCGGAGTCTCATCCCCATCGAAACCTCGGTCGGTCTCTGCTGGTGATAACCGAGCAGAGAGGATCGCTACCGGGCTTTGCATGGATTTTGAGCTATTTTCAGAGAATTGAAGAGAAATTTTCAAGGGAATTTAAGAGCTGTGCTTATTCATAATCAAGGTTTCTGAAATGGGTATGTCTCAAACTGATGGAAGAATGGAGGGATGGTTGTATCTCATTCGCTCTAATCGGATTGGTCTACAGTACTCCAGGAAGCGGTACTTCGTTCTCAATGGTCACCATCTCAAAAGTTTCAAATCAGTTCCCACTTCTAACAATGAGGTTTTCTGCCCCCTCATCTTCTTTACTTCTCTTTTGGGCTTCATTTCTGTTGCAGTTGTTTTGAGTTTGTGTTCATTTGCAAGAGCTAATGCTAGCTGAGCTCTGTCTTTTTTTGTTTATTTGATGGGTGTTCGTTTTTTCGTTTTTTTCTTTTGTTTTCATGAAACAATGAAAATAATAGATTGAATGGTGGCATATGCATGGACTCAGAGGTTTCATTATTGAGTGGTTGGGAGTATTTCCTTGAAAGTTGATGATCGATCTATCAGCTGTCGTAGCTTACTTTCTTTGTTGAAACTTTAAAAGTTGGTTGTGTCATTTGTTAATAGTTTTTGTTTGCTTGCGTCGCAGACTATGCTTTTGTGTTGCTTATATAGCAGACTATGTTTTTTGTTTTGCTTATGACAGAGAGATAAAAAGAGACTGTGTGTGTATTTATATAAGTTGACATGGGTTTGCTTGTAATAATAATCGTTCGTAATTTCAAAGCATGTCAAAACGTGTCTGTATATAATTTTTTTTTCTCTTTTCCTTTGAATTTGTTTAATTTCTTCTTCTTCTTCTTTTTTTTTTTTTTTTGCTTATGACAGAGAGAGATAAAAAGAGACTGTGTGTGTTTATATAAGTTGACATGGGTGTGATTGTAATAATAATCGTTCGTAATTTCAAAACATGTCAAAACGAGTCTGTGTATATATATATATATATATTTTTTTTCTTTTGCTTTGAATATGTGTATAATTTCTTGAGTACATTAAAATGTGTCTGTAGTTTAGGTTTATTTTGCGATATGAGGTAACAAGAGTTATCAAGAATTTTATTTCAGATGCTTTGGAGTATTGAACTATGCCTTCATCTGACCATGTCTTCAAACATTAAGAAACTAAAGAGTTTAAGACCTATAGTGACTTGTGCACTTCTTGGTTGTTCTGTACTGGGAATACTGTCGCTACCAGTACCAGTTTATTAAAAAAAAATAAAAATAGGAGACCTAATTTTATGCAGGAAACTATTTCTGAATTTAGCTTGTGTTGTTGTTGGCTTGATGTGTGTGAGTGTGTGTGTGTGTTTCACCTTGTAGTTTGAGCTTTTGTGATTTATTTTAGCTAAAAATTATAATTTCTTATTTTGCACGCCAGTTGCCTACTTTGATTTTCGATATTTGGACAGGTCTACACTTGAGGGTGGGTGTTAGTGTGTTGTTGGCTTGATATAAATTTTTGGGAGACTCTTCCTAACTGTTAGCTTTTAGGATTGGTAATACTCAAAAACTTTGATGGTTTTTTTTGTTTTAAATATTAGTATGTTGACTTAGATTCAGCTTGTTTAATGTAGAAGTCAACAAGAACATTAGCTTCCTTTGGATTGGGTTAACTTGATGTTGATATAGGGAATCATTTTTATTATTATTTTATTTATAAACTAAAAAAAAATGATGGAAAGTCGTTGATGATATTTCATTGAAAGACCAGAGGAAAAAAGAGCTGAGCTTCTGAGATATAGAATCTAACGGACTCTTTTAAAAGCTTCATGTGTTAACTTTTAAGGCCTGCTTTGTCTTTCCTTTTTCCATTTCTTGTAATTTTCTTTCAAAATTCATGTCCTGCAAATTTTGGAGATGCCTCTGTTCAAATTTGGCTGTTTGACTCACTTTATTTACAGAGGTTATCATGTATTACGGTTTTCCATTGTCCTTTTCAGGGCAAAAAGTTCTTATCTAGCTTTTGCAAATTTGCATAAATCCTGCTCTTAAGCAAAAAGAACAATTAACATTGTGGGTCAACAGTAATCAAATGTAACATAAACTGAAAAAGGAACCTAAAAAGAACAATTAACATTATGGGTCAACAGTAATCAAATGTAACATAAACTGAAAGAGGAACTTAGCTTTGTACATACTTCGAAATAG
Source organism: Rhamnella rubrinervis (assembly GCA_007844105.2). Taxonomy (NCBI): domain Eukaryota; kingdom Viridiplantae; phylum Streptophyta; class Magnoliopsida; order Rosales; family Rhamnaceae; genus Rhamnella; species Rhamnella rubrinervis. Next base: position 14,151,027 of record CM017578.2, read on the forward strand.
AATTTCCCATGCAACTTTAGTTTCCCTGACTGTTTCTTTGACATATTTTACAATATTTTGGGTTTAAAAAAATTTTAACATATAGAAGTAGAAGGCTTACTAAGTATTTGTTTTTCTTTTTCAGGAACCTGTTAAAAGTGCTATTGTAGATTCTTGCATTCGGGTCATGGACAATGGTCGGGAGAGCATTCATAGAAAAGTAGGAACTTTCTGCAGTGTATTTTTTTGGTGATGCTGTATCCATTTGTCATATTTTCATATTTGGTAATTTCAATGGTATGTTTTTAATGAAAGTTATTTATACAACATGCAGGTATTCTTCATATTTACACTCTACAATACTTCCAATCACAATGATCAACTTAAGGTGTGGTAGTCCTTTTGTTAGAAAGTGTGTTTTCAATTGTTTTATTTTTGTTATTTTAAAGTTCTCATTATGAATTACTAATATTGTAGTTGGGAGCATGCAGTCCTGAAGAAGCAGCAAGATGGATTCATTCCTTTCAGGAAGTAGCTCTGAAGGTTTTATAATACTCCATTTTGTTATTCTACGGAACTGCTTAAGCTTAAGACTAATGCATTTGCATGTATGCAGGGTGATCCGGATCTTGGAGAGAATTTCGTTAATTGTTCAAAGAGCAGATGGCGGTCCTTTAGGTATAATATTTATTGTCTTTTACTCCTTACTTTGCCTTCCTTTGTTCATCTAATTTTACAATTTGGTCTTTGCAGTAGAAGTTAGTTTTTCAATTTCTTGCTAATTTTGATGGTTTGACTTGAGTTATGATTTACTTTTATGGCTATGATAATATCCTTTAACATTTTCTTGGTACTTAAAAATATTCTGTATACATAGATTGGGTGGATCTAGCAGGGCAAGTCGCATTAATTCTATAGACTGGACTCTTTTCTCATCTACTCAAACAGAGCCTGTGACATCTGATGTTGTTGCTCCTTCTCCTTGGACAATTTTTGGTTGTCAGAATGGTAATAATTGAAATCAAAATAGGTTATTGGAGGTAGTTGAAGCTGTATGTCTAAAATTCATGGGTATAATGCAGGTCTACGACTGTTCAAAGAGGCAAAAGATAGGGACTCTCATGGGAAGGTTGGTAGGTGTTTTATTCAACATGAATTGGTTATACAAGGCATCTTTTAGAGTTTAATATGTTCTATCTTGAGCAGTGGGACGATCATCCTGCTATCATGGCTGTGGGTGTTGTTGATGGCACTTCAGAAGCCATCTTCCAGACACTCATGTCTCTTGGTCCCTCAAGATCAGAGTAAGTTTTCTTCAGGAAGTCCTATCTCTCATAATAAACTTTTACCCCTCGTTCAATATTAATTTGAAGTGGTAAATGTACACATTTGGTTAAATTTGAATTACAGCGCCATTGAACTTTCTTATTGTCTTTTAACACAAATGTTTGGATAAATTTTGTGCGATTAGATTTTAGCATCCCACATGTTCATAAAATTTAGCAACTTAAGAAAAGCACAACACGCATATTAACATTTTTAATATAGCCTTACTGCATAGATCCTAAAGTTTAGGATCTTTGTATTAGCTATCTGTATTTGTCATGTTATACTAGTGCACAATCTTCCTACTTGTTTAGAATATCTAATCTGCTCTTTTGTTGCTGAAAATTATTAACTTTCAAACTGGCTTGTAGATGGGACTTCTGTTTCTACAAGGGCAGTGTGGTTGAGCACCTTGATGGTCATACTGATATTATTCACAAGCTGTTATATAATGATTGGTTACCATGGTCAGACTCAGTACATTAAATGTTTATGATTTATTTCTGAGGCAATTGGTTACAAGTCTTTTTATGAGTGCTTTTATCAGTAATAACTCATAATTTGCAGGGGAATGAAACGGAGAGATTTGTTGTTGCGACGTTATTGGAGACGGGAAGACGATGGGACATATGGTAATGTTCTTTTGTACAAAACATTTAAACATTATATTTTCAAATCATTGAATGAGAAATAACTTCTTTTGGTTTACCCTGTCACAGTTATTCTCTATCATTCTGTTTTTCACAAGAAGTGTCCGTCTCAGAAAGGCTATGTGCGATCGTGCCTTAAAAGTAATGTATGCTTTGAAGTTAAAAGTTAGAATAAAATTTGCTGGACTTATATTGTCTTCCTTGTGCTGTATGTTGTCTCATGGAAAGTGATCTCATACACGATAGTTCTTGGTATTCTTAACTGGTGATATGTAAGAGTGCATAAAGGCCTCATCTCTTCAATGTGTTGTGCATGTATTTTGATGCATTTATTAATTGGTATTGCATACAGCTGTTAAGTTCTGATGCTTGCAAAGTTTACTTATTACATTATGAGTTATCATAATCATAAGTTTTGTACTTATGCAAATTTGAGGCCTGTGACTGTTATCTCAATAGTGTATCCATGGATTATTTTCGGAAGGAGTGCATGCTAGAAAATTTCTGTTTTAAACATTTTGAAGATATGTTTCACTCTCTTGCAGGTGGAGGATATGTTGTATCACCAGTGAATCAAGGGAAACAATCAGTTGTCAAGCACATGCTTGCTATTGATTGGAAATTCTGGAAATCTTATTTACGTACTTCGTCAGCCAGATCTATAACTATTCGAATGCTTGGGAGAGTTGCTGGTAATCATTAACTGTTGAAGGACTTGCACGCACACAAGAACACACATACACAAAAAAATATTCCTGATTGTCTCACATCATTTTACACCTTATTAAATGAGAGATTCTTCTTTCTCTTTTTTTTTTTCTCTCTCTGAATGCAGCATTACGGGAGTTGTTCAGAGCAAAACTGGGATATCCTTCCTCAGATTTTTCATCTGGAGAGTTGACAAGAACTATCAGGTTGCATCAGAATGATTTGGACAGTAGGTCTGATGACCGAAAAGTAATTGAGGATGGGGACAGTAAGGGCAATATATCTGAAGAAGTGGTTAAAACACCTTCAGAGCATGCTAGCCTTGTTAGCCTGAACGATGCAGCTGATGAATTCTTTGATGTGCCAGAACCCTCTGACTATGATCAATCAGAAGCTGACTGGAGTCCTGATTTTGTTTCAGATATGTACTCACAGGTAAAGGCACTTCCAGATTCCAGATGCAGTCACTAGAAAGGGAGTTTGGATTGGGCTTCAAGATTGGAGTTTTGAGTTAGGATTGAATGGTATCTTAGATTCATCAAACAATAAGTTACCTTATTACTTAGAATGTTAAGCTATTAGAAATTGCGCCCACCTATGTATATCAAGCTACACAAACACAGACTAACACTTCTCATATAAAGTGTAGTTTGTTATTTATTGTGTCACTTTGCTTTAAGCAGTGATGTTTAAAATTCACATGTTTCTTATATGTCTCTCTCACTCTGACTTGCAGGATATGCGTCCCCCAAGGTTATCCACTGCTGCTGGATTTGTGAAAAAATTGCATGATCTTGCAGGTCATTATGGGTGGTTGATTTTTAGTTTAACGTTTTGAGGGCATGTCAAATCTTTCTTAATTATAAATTTTTCCTTACTTATCTCATCTATAATTCTAATGATGTCTAGAGACTATGATGCAGTTCAGAAGCGAGGGTATGTGGACTTACAAGAGATGGCAAGAGAAGACAGTATCTTATGCTGTTATGGGTCAACTCTTCCAAAAGATCCAACTTGTACTTTGGCTTGCAGTTGGACAACAGCAGATCCCGCTACATTCCTAATTCGTGGAAAAAGTTATCTAGAAGACCATCAAAAGGTATGAAGAGGAACTTTTTAGTAAGAATGAAGCTGATTTATAGACAGACAACAGTAACTAGGAATACTAAATTTGTTTGTACATTTCAAATTATTTTCAATGGCATTCATCACCAATTGAAAGCAGCAAAAAATCGTTTCACAGTGAACATACATTGTAGGTTTTCTTATCATTATTTATTCTTTGTTTTCTAACATACATTGTAGGTTTTCTTATCATTATTTATACTTTGTTTTCTTTGTAGATTAAGGCAAAGGGCACCTTGATGCAAATGATTGGTGCAGATTGGCTAAGATCTGACAAGCGTGAAGATGATCTTGGAGGACGTCCGGGTAGCATTGTTCAGGTTTTTGATTGCCCCTTCTTTAGTTTCAAGTTTACTTTTTCTTATAAATAGTAATATTTTTGTAGCCACTTATTACATGCAAGCTCAGTAAAAGCTTTGAATTGGCATGATGATTTTTGGTATCCAAGAGAGAAATTTTACAAGCTTTATTCTGCAGAAATGTGCAGTACAGGGTGGACAGCAATTCTTTTTCATTGTAAACATACAGGTAATTTAATTACAATTTGTGCCCATATTTTTCTTCATGTGTTTTTGTTTTAAAGTAATCTAATTTTTTATTTTTTTTACAATGATTCAGGTCCCAGGTTCAACAACTTATAGTCTAGCACTATATTTTATGATGAATACTCGATTAGAAGATTCACCCTTGCTGGAGAGTTTTGTTAAGGGGGATGATGCATTTAGAAATTCGAGGTTTAAGCTCATACCATACATATCTAAGGTTAGCAACTGTGGTTGTGGTTCAGTAGATTTAGGACCAAAAAGCATAGTGCGTGAAATTACAATGTTTAACAGGGATTAGTGCTTCTTTTTTTTTCCTCATTTGTTGATGAAAATACAACCTAAACAAGCAATTTGAATAACGCCAATCACCTCAACCTAAAGCATGAATGATTTCCTTTTTCTGATGCTTGTGAGATAGTCGAAGGATTTTAAGGTCTGTATAGAAAATTCAGCAATTGGAATTACAGCTGGGTGTGAACACATAAAAGGGAGGGAAAACTTAAGTAGCATGCATTACATAGTCATTTGGAAGTTCAGAATTCGATACAAATTGGAAGAAATATGCCTAATGAGTTATCTCTATACTGTATAGAAGTTGTTTTTTCTATGCTAGGTGTTAGTGCTGACTTAACTCTCTCTCTCTCTCTCTTTAATAATATTGTATTGGCTTAAACTTGATGCTTAAGTTGGCACCAGGATTTTAACTTCAATGGTGTGTCCTCTTGTGTATGCATTTTCAAGTTCTTTGAACTTTTTCATTAAATTATTCAGTGTAAGGTCCAAAATAATTTTGATTCTATTAGTCATTCTTGCAATAAATATATAGTTTGATATGCACCACCCTTCTTCTGATTTTGTCTCCACAAAGGGGCCACATGATCTATGCTGCATAAGCTCCGGAGGAGCTCATCATGTATGGTCCATGATTATTGAGTATGGCAACTATTTTCTCAGGGTTCATGGATTGTTAAGCAGAGCGTGGGAAAGAAAGCATGCCTTGTTGGTCAAGCACTAGAAATAAATTATTTCCATGGGAAGAATTACTTGGAGGTAAATTCACAGAGATTGCAGTTCTGATAATTATGAGTATTTTGTTCATTCAAAATGGAACTGACTGTCAATTAAGATATATAAACAATACATGTATCCAGCATCAAAATGATTTAGGTAAAAGAAAATGGACTTCAAAATTGAGCATGTTTTTTTTTTTACTGATGCTAATTCTGATGCACATGGCTGCATTCAGCTTGGGATTGACGTTGGGTCGTCAACTGTTGCAAGGGGTGTGGTCAGTCTTGTTCTTGGCTACCTAAACAATCTGGTTATTGAGATGGCCTTTCTGGTACAGGTAAAACAACAGCATTTTTCATTGTTTAACTGCAAATTAACGAACACACAATAGCTTGGCCTGAATGGTAAAGTTGTGTGTGTATTCCACTGCCACCTGGATTTGATCAGGTGTGTGGTACTTTGGATAGACCAAAGCCCTCCAAAAAACTCCAAAAAAACTGCAAATTAATGATGTATATACATATATTTTTTGTACTGTAAATCAGTTTTAAAGTGAAGTTTTAGTCCAATTAGAAAGTTAGAAACAGATAAGTGAAAGTTTATTAACTAGCACTTGTTGAGCAAGTGACCTTTCATGATGGGTTATAGTACTCAATTCCATGCGTAATATGAAATGTTCTGATTACCCAGGCAAATACACCAGAGGAGCTCCCGGAATATCTACTTGGAACCTGCCGCCTTAATCATCTTGATGCATCGAAGTCAGTTTTAGTGAAACCATGATGTTATATCCCAATTTATACTCATTCAAGTGAATGATCATCTCCCCAATTCCATGTTTAGTTGTCAGTGTTGTACCCCTTGAAGTAGGGGGGCATATAGTGAACATTGAAAAGAAAGAAAGGGAAAGAAATCAGGATGGTTCTATGCAATGGTACTTGCACAAGTCATTCTTTTATTCAGAAAATTGGAAATTAGTGATGCATGGTACCTCTGTAGATATCATTGGAATGGACAATCAATCTTTTGTAAAGATGGAAATTTTATCTTTAGAATCCATTTATTCAATTATATTTGTGATTTGCTCAACCTTTACATGCCATTTTGCTTTGCTATATTCTATTTTTTCGGGTTAAAATATTTTATTTGACTATATATTATGTACAAGAGAGTCCACTTGAAATTCAGGACCAGGAGAGAGCAGGAAGAATACAAAAGGTGGAAGTGAAAATAAGAGAATATTTATGTTTATATATTATCTCTTTCATTAGTATTGAAAGTAAAGAAGAAAAGGGAATAAAGAAAAAAAAAAGGAAAAATCATCATTGTATGCTCCCATTTCCCACCAAGTATATGAGGACACAAGTATGTTTAGGATGATTTTATGTGTGTTTATTCCAATGCATTCATGTTTGGGGAAAATAAGTCCTGGATTAGGAGGTTCCACATCCTTGTTTAACTATCCTCCTCTGCTTGAATCTCTTATAACAAACAGAATTATATCATTTTCTCCATATCTACTCCATCAATTTCTATGCTACCAAACACACCCATTATTATTCCCTCCTACCAATTGTAATATTGAAGCACTGAATAATAATAGCGGATAGGCGATTAGGGGACCATCAAAAATTAAGATCTCATTATTATTAGTCTTAGTAGTTTTTTTCTTGTGTGTGTGTGTGTATAAAGAAAACTACGTATTTTCACGAGACTAATAAATTTGTCCAACAACATTGAGACTGAGAGGGACACTCTGTGTCGCACTACCAACAATAAACAAACACTCACTCACCAAATCAAACAAAAAAACAAAAGAAACAAACAATAAACACAATCTTTCTTTCTCACATCGTTGGCGTTGGGGGGGGGACCTTATGGTAAATTCACATCTTCGTAATTTCAACGCCTCGGTCAACCATTTTTGTCGAGCCATAGGAATTTGAAATACTCAACGGTGAACTCTGATCTTAACGCACCGCCGACGCCATTCCCGAGCCTTTAGCCTCCATATGAATCTCAGCTTTCCTTCTTCATTTTTTTTTTTCAATTGTTTTTTATTTTATTGTAGTATATTTTTATTGAATTATTTTTGTGATTGTTTTTGGACAATAGTTAGATAAACTTATCGTTTTAAAACTACACATAGATTTTGTCCAAAAATAAAATAAAAATAAGACAACCATACAAAGTGTAATGTAAAAAGTGGTAAAATATATATATATATATATATTTATTATCTTCCAAAATACAAAATAAAACTTAATTAGTTTATTGTTGGACAGAAGTCATGTAAGTTTACGTGTAATTAAAAAACGAGAAATGAAATGAAAATTAAGTATGTAGATGTACCAAAATCATAATATTTGTCAAATATAGCAATAAAAATCCTTCGTCAGTTTTCACCTTTTAAGGGACGAAATAATAGATTAACTAATAAAGAAACATATATATATATATATTAATAGTTTTATTTTCTTTAATAAATATTTTTGAAAACTTGTTTGAATTATTTAAAAAAAAAAAAGTCAAATAGACAATTATAATATAAGAAGAAGAAGAAGAAGGAGAAAATATCTTGTACTGTACTTACTTTTCAGAGAGTTCATTGTCAACTATGAATAGTAATCCATAAATGGCATCAAATTATTTTCTAAATCTTACAAGAGAATAAATAATAAACCACACTTCTTTTATACAAAAATAAAATAAATCTACGAAATTTTAGATACAAAGCACTTTTCCCAACAATTAGGGCCAAAAATAAAATAAAATAGAAGATCTGAAAAAACATAATTTGATTTCTGGAGCACACCCCACCACACCACCCCACCCCACCCTCTGACTTTGCGCAACTGCCGTACTTGGGGATTTGGGGGGCGCATAGAGAGAGACTCGTCCAGGCCCCCAGTCAAAGAAAAAACAGAGCATTAAAAATAAATAAATAAAATAAAACGACACCTTCCGGTACAATAGAACGACAACGGTTTGTCACTTTCCTTTCTGTGTTTCCTGGGGGTGGCTGTTTGGCTTGTGAGAAAATTGGAGGGGGTGGAGGTGGGCGGACATTCACCCTTCTTCCACCCTTTCTAGATCTCTGGAAGGTTAAAAAAAGTGGGGCCTCATTGATCGTGAGGCTTGTCTGCTAGAGTGCCAGCACCGTTTTGGGGAATTTATGAGCACGAGATCCCTATAATCGATACAGAGTTGCTGGTAAGCCATTGAATTTTGTTCCTTTGCCTCCTCCTTTTATTATTATTATTTTTCTTTGATTTTGATTCGACGTCTGTTTTCTTGAATTTCTTTGCTCCTTGTCGTTTGGGTTCGTTGAGGTGTCGTTCTTCCAATTGCTCTGTTCTGGGCTATCATAATTATTAGAGCTTTGTACATTACCATTTCTGGTTCGAAGATTTTCTGGTCGGTGTTCTTGTTTATTTTGTTCCAACCTCAGAGTTCTCGTTTCTGATTATGGCTTTTCTAAGCTTTTATTATTATTATTATTGATTATTTCTTATGGAAAAAAATTTCCATTTTGTGTACGAGGAGCTAAATGGATAGGTACTCCTATTTGTAAGGAGATAGAAGCTCTGGAGAAATATTTTACTACTGAGAAGTTTGTTTCAAATATTTTATTCTTACCATTACTATTACTATTGGTTATCTGGAATAAGGTGTACGAGGGGAAATCTTATTGATTAATTTTAATAAAGCCTATGGCTTTGTCTCGTCGTTCTAAGTTATAAATTACTTATCCAATGCAATTTTTCATTACTGTTCCTGACTGAAGGTTTTTGCTATTGTGACTTGTACGCTTGGCAGTGGTTGGAGTAGGAATAAGGTGTATGGATACTACTCTCAAATTCTCTGCTCTGCTGTTGCTTATGGTATTGGGTATGTGTCAGCTGAATTATATTCCCATGTGCTTACTCTTTCCTTTTTCTTTATCAATGGTCAATTTTGGCTGCAGTTATTGTATTCTTCGAATTATACTTTTCTACTGTCGAGCTATGTGTGAAGAACTCTTGTAAATAAATTGTCTTTTCTGGCCAGATACATAAGCTAACTTCTCCAATTATGTTTTAGTGTACATATCGCAGTTTAGGGTAAATTGTTTAGAGATGAACTTAATGGTGATGTTAAATCATTAACTGGGCCCTTGCTGTTTTTAGTTGTAATTTGTGTTGTATTGGCTTAGACTTTAACAAATTTGAGCTTGGTGTACAAATTTGGTCCTTTCTAATAGCTTAAACTTTAACAAAAGGTATAATTTAGTATTGTTCCAGAGGCCTAGTTGTTTGTTTGTTTGTTTTTATGTTCAAATCCTTGCCCCTCTGGTACTACATATGTTTTCAGTTGTAATGGTTACACTTGATATTTAGTTATCATTAGGTAACTTTACACACACTGGAAGCGTTGTTGTATTTTTTTGTTGGCATGATATACATTGTTGGGTTCATCTAAGCATATGAATTAACTTTTTGGTATTTCTTTTTTTCTAATCCTACATAAATGCAAATTAATTATTTTTTATTTCCTCTTTTTTCCCCCATCTTTTACATGGATTCTACTGGTAAGCTTGTTATTCATTTTTTCCCCAACACTTTCGCAGTTTCTGTATTAGTGAATGCCTCTACCTTTAACAATGATTTTGGGCATTGTGAAAGAGTTGTCCAGAAATGGGCATCTTCTTCACTTGAACAAAAAGTCAAAGAAGACAAACACACTCTGAGGGATCTGCTTTTTTTCCTCCATGTCCCCAGAACAGGAGGGCGTACATATTTCCATTGGTAATGCAGTATACATAGAATAAATTTTCCTTGAGAATTTAGATTGATATGCTTCATTTTGACATTTGAGCTAGTATATGATTCTGGCTGTATTTTACACTTGCAGTTTCTTGAAAAAGTTGTACTCTAGCTCTTTGGAATGCCCACGATCTTATGATAAGCTGCGATTTGATCCACAGTAACATCTTTTCTTCTCTTGGTTTTTTATTTTTTTCAGCATGCATATGTTTAATCAATCAAAAATCATTTTGATCTTTTATAGAAAGCAGTTTCTGTGGCTCAGTGTAATTTGTATTAGGTAATCAATAGCTATTCTTGTTTGAATGAGCATTAAATTTATGATGGAGGTAATAGGATCGAATTAAGTATGTTTTTATGTGTGATAGGATCTAGTGTACTCGGAATGAAATGAACCTGATTATTTAAATTACTGTATATACCCTTTCTTAGCTTGTAGAATCTATTTCTTACTAACTGGAATAAAGATTGAATGAATATGTTATATCCAAAATGGGAATGGGATGGGGTTCTAAACTTTAAATTTGTGGTATGATGATTGAATGAATTCCATGATTATAAGTTCATCCATAGCTCAAGTTGTTTGTACAGAGGCGTGTTTATTGACTAAAGAAAATGTTTTACAAGCCCAACTTAATTAAACATGTTGGTTTTTTGATTTTATAATTTTCTGTTGCCAACGCATTTTACTCTATGATCTTCCTAATTCCGCTTGTATTTGGAATCTTATGTGCAGCAAACAAAGATGCAGGTTGTTGGTTACTCATGATGACTATAGCATGATGTCCAAACTTCCCAGTGAGAGGACATCAGTAGTGACAATACTTAGGGATCCAGTTGACCGTGTTTTTAGTACTTATGAATTTTCAGTAGAGGTAGCAGCTAGGTTTTTGGTACATCCTAACTTAACTTCTGCAACACAAATGGCTGGGCGTTTACGTGCCAAGACTAAAGGAGTAAGCACACTAGATATTTGGCCATGGAAGTATTTGGTTCCATGGATGAGGGAAGACCTTTTTGCTCGGGTATATATATATATTATTTTTTATTGGTGTAATATATGCCTTTATATGTCTTCTGAGATTTATTTTATTATACTTTCACATACAGACGCACACACTGTTCTGTGACTCCTCCACATAAGAATCCTTGAGTAACCTTGAAACGGTTGTTGAGGGTTTTACCTTAACAATTCCTAGCCAAGAGTACTCTGCATTGATCTTCTGTCTCTCCCCCTTCATGATAGTTCCTTCCTAAACCTATAGATAGGGTGTATGCAAAGTATGTTCTATGATCTAATATCAGGAATGCAAGTTATCTTTTAGACTAGAACATAGATTTGGTATGTTTTAGTATTATTTTTATTTTTGTTAATGACCTGGAATGCTGCATGCTTATTCCTTGTAACTTATTTGTCTATTGTTGACAGAGAGATGATAGAAAGCTTAAGGGTTTAAATAACGTTATGGGTGGTGATCCATACAACATGGAGGAAATGGTTATGCCATTACATGAATACATTTACGACCCTATAGCTCGTGACATTGTTCATAATGGAGCAACATTCCAGGTACTTAGTCTATGATTTTTATCAGCATGAAGGTCTTATTTATTATTTTATATTATGATTATCATTTATTGCTTCATATTGTCTTATTGTTAGAAAAATATGGTTCTGTTACAAATGATACTCACTGCATTTATGGATTTTGTTATATCTTTCTGTGTGTAATACACATTGAATTTAATATCTGACCATTTAGCTTAAAAGGTTGCAGGATTGACCAACAACTCCTACACTGAAGAAGCACATGCAGTGCGCCATTGTGTGCAGAGGCACAAGGTTCTTGGTGAACATGTGCTTAAAGTTGCAAAGGTAATATAAAGAACTCCAATCGCCCCCACCAGCACCACACACAAACACAGACACACTATCTCAGCGGCTGGCGCATGCTGGGGCCTTGTGCAGCAAAATCTCTATCAGCAGCTGAACCACATTGTAAATTAGTCCCAAGTGTTGGAGCTTAGCTGATTGGTTTTGAGTTGTCAATCTTAATCATAATAGAATTTCTCTGGTATCTCCTTTTTCACCAAATGATAACACTGGAGATTTGTAATCTTGCAGAAGCGGTTGGACAACATGTTATATGTTGGTCTTACTGAAGAACACAGAGAATCGGCAACCATGTTTGCAAACGTAGTTGGTTCACAGGTGATTTCCCAGCTCAGATCGTCAAATTCTAGCATGGAGAATGCAGCTGACAACAAATTAGGTCAGTGGTGTGTGTGACCATCTTTGCTAACATGCACTTACTATTGAGGATTTTTAAATACAAACCTGAATTGGAAAACTTCTTGGGTTCTTTTTATACAGCTTTCATTACTGTGTTTTGTAGTTCTTTTTTTCCTTTAAATAACATTTCAATATTTTATAGTCACAATTGTGGATGGGGTATCTTTAAACAATGATATTAAATCTATCAAATCATCTTCTGGTGCTACAGAACAGAGCTCTTCATTTTCAGATTCGAACCCCAATGACGATGATCATCAGGTAATCAGCAAAGACCAACATTGTGAATAAAGGCTTGATAACTGAGTATGATTTTTCTAACTTTCTTACTGTGCTTTGCCTCTTACAGAACAGTTCCTCAGACCAAAAGGCAAGTGATACTGTTACATCAGAAAATGCTGAAGCTGTAAAAGGAAATGTAAGTGATATGATCCTATAGCTCACTTGAGCATAATGAAATATCATATGTTTCTCTACCTGACTTGACCCTATCTACCACTATCATAGATGACTGCGGGAGAACTTATGGAATCTTATGAAGTCTGCATTTCCAGTTTACGAAAGGCCCAAAGTCACCGGAGAACTTCTTCTTTGAGGAGAATTTCTCCAGCAAACTTTACTAAGGAGGTGTGCCTAAATTTCCTGTTTCTTAAAACTATTCATTATGATGGATAATCTCTTCCAGCACCTATTCCTTGTGTGCATACGTCTATATATTTGTACATTAACTGTGACTTTACATAAACTATGCTGTTCCGTTCATTGTTAAATTTAAATGTTACAGGCTCGCCATCAGGTTCCTGAAGTGGTTCTCCAGCAAATTAGATCGCTTAACCACCTTGATTTAGAGCTGTACAAATATGCCCAGGACATATTTGCAAACCAAAATGGACGAACTATTCTTGAATTTCATAGCACGGTAAGTCTCTCTTTGTCCCAAACTTCCTACATCCAAAATATTTTTTCTGCTTAAGTTTCTTATTTTTTGGTAGGATGTCTTGCTCTATTTCTGTATGATGTCTTTTCTACTTTTGCTGGTGAATTACTCACACACCCATTTGTATTTTCTGTTCAAATTGGATATTGGAAATTGACCAAGTAGTTGTCATAAGATATTTTTTGTAACTATAATTTAGAATTTAGAATTTTGTGGCTAGGCGTTGTCTGTCAGGTAGTTGCACATTTAGTGACTGTTATGCTTATCATGCATCATAATTGTTAGGATTTTTTGCACCAATGCCCCCCTCAACTATGTGCAAAGTTGCAAATTGCCCCCTAAATTATTTAATTGCCACCAATACCCTCTAAACTTTAGAAATAATTGCAAATTCCCCCGACTCATAAACATTTTTTGCCTTATACACAGTATTTTTTTAATTGTTCAGAAACATTTTTTGCTTGAATGATTCAAACTAATTTATTTTTTCGCATATTGCTACTTATTTCAGCCTTTAACATAAGAAAAATACATCTAAACGGAAAAAAATATACTGCAATTATGAATCAGGTGGCAATTTGCAACTGTTTCGGGGGTATTGGTGCCAATTTCATAGTTTAGGTGGTAAATTGCAATTTTGTGCATAGTTCAGGGGGCACTGTTCCTTGTCCAGTCAAATTGAATGTTTGAGCTCAACTCTACATTAATTAGCACATCATCAAATTTATTTTTCCTATGCATCACTATCTGCAATATATAGTTTCTAGATGAAACTGGTAATTGAGGACATCTCACCTATTTGGGACCGCATGCTTATTCCTTTAATTCCTCTTAATGTATTTAATTTCCAGGAGAGATGGAAGAGCATCTTCAACAAGTCACATGAGTTTGCGCTTTGGCAGGTCCTTTCATTAGGCATGACTATTGTCTTATTCCTTTTTGTCTTCATTGTATTCGTAAATGCAAGAAGAACAACGTTGAAAATTAAGATATAGACATTATTTTTGCCATGTATATTTAAAGAAACTTGAGGAATCACAGGTTTTTCTGTAAAAAATTTCTGGAAAAACAGAAGAAGTAATCAACCTTTGCTATTTTATACTTTTGTCTTGTAATTCAGCTTTTTGGCTATCCTTGGTTGTCTCTTGTCACTTTGGTCTAAATGTATCTTATGGAAGTATGTTTGTTAATTGCAAACTGCCATTTTGATCTGTCAAATATATTTGATACTTGATAGGTTGAAAATTGAGATATAATTTTAATAAAGCTAGTGTGCTTATAGTATTTAGAGTATGAGTCCTCTTTGATGGTTCTTAATGGTCTTGTGGTCATCTTTGGTGATTCAGCGTATCTTAATGGCACATGCCGTGAAACTAGCTACCAAGTCGTGGATGGTTGTAGAATATTTAGTATTTTTGAGAAATCAAGTAGTAGAATATTTTATATAAGAGTTAAGTTAGATCTGTAACACTTTACGGATTAGTCGCACATTGCATGTGCTAAGCCCTTTTAATTAAAGGGACTCAAATTCTCATTTGTAATATTTTATAACCAAGAGAATCAAAACAAAAATACTACAAGCATTTTTCTCTTACATTATTGTTCTTTCTCTATAACTAGTTAGGCTAATTAATCTTTGAGCAGTGCTTTAAATAATGGAAAGCAACCATTCTCTCCTATTCTCTTATAAGTAATTTAGCCCCTAAAGATGTTGCCAGGTGACGTTAAGATGAAGGTGCTGAAATTCATTGCTATTCTTATTATTGTTAAAAGTTTAAAACAGAAAATTAGAACCAAATAGAAATATTCAGAGTTTATAGCTCCATAGATCCATAAACTGTACATTCATTTATCGGTTTTCTTCTTCTTTTTTTGTTTAAACTACATTATAAGTAGTATTTTGATCTTTTTTTTTCCAATATTTTATTAGTTGGTTGACGATTAATTGCCTCTAAAAAAGACAATACATTCTAAAACTGCTGTAAAAAGTACACAAGTAAAAAAATATAAAAATCGTCAATAAATTTACGATAATATTTAAAAAAGACCAAAGTACTACTTATAATATGATTAAGGATAAAAAAAAAAATTACTTCAAGGATCAAAGTATAAATCGATATGTAATTTAGAAAAGAAATCTGGTAGTTGTTAATCCAAATATTTATAATATGAAGCTACTGTGATGTGGTTTAAGGATGAAAAGAAAAAAAAAATTACTTTAGAAACCAAATTATAAATCTATGTATAGTTGGAAAAACTTAAGAGTTGTTGACCCAAATAGTTATGGTATGAAGCCGTTATAGAAAAATGTTGGATCTATCTTCTATCAAGAATAATTAGACTGTAAATTTGTACTTGTAAAGGCAATTTTAGTAGTCTCGCACATAAAAGAACTGCTCAATTAATTCAGCAATAATCATGCATGAACAACTAACTACAAAGTCAATATAACAAAAAAGCTCCATATATATAAACCAATTTTTATTGACGAGATATGATCTCAACTTTACTCGACTTGTTTAATGTCTTTATTTATGTATACTATTCTTTAATTCAGTTAATTACTTTAAATATAGAAAATTATTAGAGAATAAATCAACTATTTTAGATTCTTATAAGATTGTAAAATTAAAATAACAATATAAATCTGTCCCGTATTAAAATTCTAATAAATAACTCTTATTAACAAAAAATTGAATTTTGTGATTTTTTTTTCTGCGTTTAATTTGACATGATTAAGCATGTATACGTGTATATTATACATACATATATATATTTGTATAAACCTTAATAATTTTGAAGATATCATCTCCCCGAAATTGTCGGTGATCTGTGTGAAAAGGTCAGGAGACCATGTTATGAAGCTCACTTTTTTTTCTTTCTTTTTGTGGAAGCTCACTTGCTTGACTGTCACAGCGTCACCTCACCGACGCCTACCATAATAAAACGTAAAAAGCATTATAAATGCCAAATATATGTATGTGCTTATTATTAAAAAAAGAAGAAGCTATTTTACATTTTCCAAGTCAGTATTCTACACGTGGGTTGATTAGACCGACACCTCACTGTAAACTCCATGAGGTTCTCCTCATGTTTACCATTTTCCTGGACAAAGAAAAACCTAAAATTCCAATCCAAGACACAGAGATTCACAGGAATCCCATCTTCTTCTTCTCCTTCTTCACCCCCGTCTCTCTCTCTATCTCTCTCTCTCTTTCTGTCTCTGACACTCTTGTCTCTGCAACGTTCTCTGACACCTATGAAGCCAGCGATCTCAGTTCTTTCTCACTGAAGCAAAGCAATGTCCGAGGTCCTAACGTAGTTCTCTTCTCGTTCCCCCTCCTATTTGTCAATGTACCCTTTGTAGATTCGCTCCGCACCTAGGTTTTATCAGAGGTTTGGTTCAGCTTTTCATTTTCCCTTTTTTCATTTTTTTTCTCTTTATGTACGGGCATTTTATTTTATCTCTCTCTTTTGAACAGCCTCTAATACATGTTTGCTTCGCGAGAAAATGTAGTTAGATGGAAGGGATTTTTTTTTCTTTCTCAATTTTAGAATATTGTATTTTTATGTAGGGGATTTTGAAATAAAACGGAAATGAGTAAAATGTTCTAGGCATTCTTCGAACATCTCATGGGTTTTTTTTTTTTTAAATATAAAAATAAAAATTTCTCGAACAGTGATTTTGGTTTTAATTCCTTTTCCAAGCAATTTTCTAAGTTACCAAACAGGTTTTTTCGTAAATGTGAGGATTTTTATTAGTACACCGAAGTAAACGATGACGTAAGTAATTTTTTTCAAAAGCGCGGAATGGCACGTCATCGTTTCCTATGTTACCTAATTTTACTTCGACTGGTAAAATACATGGATTGTAAGTTTAAATGAATAATTTGATAAATTAAAGAGTCCTTTTATGGCTAAATTTCGGATATTAAGGATTCTCTAACAGACAAAATTTGTACTATCCATATTTACTGAAATGCACGTTATACACTATTTTATTTACTCTCATATTCGACCACGTAAATGCGTATGAATCCAAAATCATGAGATATGCTTTCCTTATTGACTTGTATTTTATGGGCTCTTTCAGAGTATCCAATTCAATACATCTATTTATGTAAAATAATGGGTATTTATTTTTGAGTTTACTCTGAATTAACAGTCTTCCTTTGTTGGAAATATATTTTTTTTCCTCCATAAAATCTTTGAAACAGACTGCTAATGAAATGGTTGGTTCGAAGAGCATACCTGATTCTTGGTTCATCGATGGGAATTTCAATGGGATTTCTGAGGAGTTCTTTGACGATGTTGTTGAATATCTTGATTTCCCATTGGAAGATTTTGACGGGAATGGTGGAGGAGAAGATTGGAATGCCGGGTTGCAGTGTCTTGATCCACCCATGGATATTTTGGCAAGTTTCTCATCTGGGTACTGTGGTAGAATTGGCAACGTCACATCAAAACCTGATCAAAACCTCCCCATTTCGGTGAGTTTTCATTTTTTATTTTTCAATTATAACTTATATAGGACAGTAGTGATTATTTCTTCATTATTGCTTGCTGTCAACACTAGGTTATTTACTCGCCTTGTATTTACAAAACTGGAAAGAAAAAAAAAAATGTAGTGATTGACTTTTACTGTTATGATTGCTTAGCATATTATAAGCATATAATATGGTGACTACACTATATTTCTTCTTTAATTGTATGGTATTGACCTTTTGCTCAGCAATATAGTGTAAGTAGTACTGTTTGCCTTATAGTTCTGGATATACTGACCTGTGAAATTCTTAACTGTATGCAAATCTTACCTCTATTGTCCAGATAATTCTGTCACCAAACGCTGGACTGAGACTATCTTAGTCCAGCACTACAATTGTTTAGCAGGACTAAGAATTACCAAACAACATATAACTACAGGACTGAGATATCACTCGAGCAATGCCAAATTCATTTAACAAACAACATCACTTCTTGAATGTCATCGTACAATGAAGAAACACATGATCAGACGATTTTTCATACTTCCTGCACATTTCACATCAGACAGGTGACATACAAAAGGTCCAGGCATGCCTGAACCTTAATGAGAAAGCCATATGGTCTGGAAAGGAAGATGATACATCTACCTCAATGCAATAATGGATTGAGAAGATTACTGATGTATAGGATTAGACATTGTTACTCTAAATGAAATCGTAATAGTAGATAACGATCAAATTGACTTGTGAAATAGTTGTCCTGCCAGTCACCTGACTTGACCAAGCTTGAGGATCTGTTAAGAATTTTCTCTCTTTTCTGAGGTTGATGTTGTTGTGAGTGTATTGTGTCACTAAGTTCATGCTATATGATTTCCTTCTATTTAGTTGAATTTGAAGGCCTAAACATTTCTGTACTTCCACTAAACATGACATGACTGAAATTGCTTCCCTGAAAATTGAATATGTTCTTGATGGATGAAGCATATGATGCTTTTGAGGCAGTAAAAAGCCTCACACCAATACCAGTTAGGTATTTCTTGACCCCTTTGGCCCGAACTTCCTAAGAGGGGTAAGGTTCTGTTGCATTGTCTTTTATTGCTTAAAACTTGCATTAATATTACCCACCAGTCACAATGGTGCTTTTATTTAGATTACTGTTTGTTAACTTTGTTGAATTTGGTGCCTCTGGTGATTTTGGCTATTAAACTGACAATGAAATGGCATATGGTAATTGGCTTATTTATGTATTTGGGAACTGTAGAAGTGTAGGGTATCTTCCATTTACCACTTTCCATATTCATTTTAATTTATGCTTGCATATTAAGGTCTCTTCTCTTCTCTTCTTTCTAATTACTTTGACTGTCCTTTAATCTGGTGTTCAGTATGAGAGAACTCAGATAAAACAAGAGCCAAATTCTGCAAATACCACCTCCAGTAGAAGGATTCCTCTCAACGATGATTATTCTGATGTCAAACATATGCACCTGTTCAAGACCTCCAGTCCAGTTTCCATCTTGGAAAGCAGCAGCTCCTGCTTTGTCGAAAATCCAAGAACAGTTGGACCTAAGTTTGCCCCAGTGAAGCGTGCCCGAAGTAAGCGGTCACGCCCCTCAAGTTTCAAACGACAGTTCACATTACCCTTTGTCTCACCCACTTCTTCTGCTTCCGAAAACTTATATATACCAGCAGCTTCTGAATCAGATTCAGAAACCTATCTCACTGATGAAACATTTAAGGCTGCGAAAAGAAAGCAGAATAGGAAGAAGAATCCGTTACCCCTCTCAGGTGTAGAAGGGGGAAACCTCTCTTCATCGTTTCAGGAACCGCGTGAGATTAAGAAATGCATGCACTGTGAGGTGACAAGTACACCACAATGGAGGGAAGGGCCGATGGGACCAAAAACACTCTGCAATGCGTGTGGTGTTCGGTATAGGTCAGGCCGCCTATTTCCAGAGTATCGTCCGGCGGCAAGTCCTACCTTCATTCCATCAGTGCACTCGAACTCACATAGGAAGGTTGTAGAGATGAGAAGCAAGGCTAGCCGGGGGTCAGCTAGGGCGGCTGCTTTGGGGACTTTGTCATCTGTCCAGCCAGGAAATAGAGTAGATAGTCTAATTATTTGATTATATTTTTGAAAAAGCAGCCTTCCTTATATTCGGAAGCTTTCTTGTCAGCTCAGCTCTCTTGGTTTTTATTTTTGTTTTTTAATCTTAGTTAGGCTCATTTATATTATGTGCATTGATCATCAACACGAGGTGTTTGGCCTTGTCATGGACATTAGCCATTCTTTTGTCTCCGCCCCTTTTCTCCTCTAGTCATGTTCATGCATCCCTTTACTCATGGAAAAGCATAAACAAAGCAGATTAGAAAAGCTACAACAGCACAAGTTAGAAGATATAAACTAACCGCGTGGACGGTGGATCCAATAATCCAAAAAATCACATTTGGGGTGTTCAACTTTAACGAAGGTTTGTATCTAGAAATTAATAAAGCCTAGTAATGTGCCTGATCTTGGTTCCATGTCCAAATGCTTGAAATCAGATATTGTTCGTTTCCAAAGCAAAGCAAAGCAATGGTCGAGGTGGGTGGTCCAGAGGCCAAGCTTTGAAATCACATGTAGTTGTCCTAAGACCAAAAGAGGATCGATCTTATATCAGATCTAGTTGACCATTCTCTGTATTAACATCAGCTTTGACTCTATACCATATCACTCGTACTCGCACTCGCTGTCGCTGCAAGTTGTTTGGGATTTATAGTTGGACAACGAAAGCCAAGGTGGGAGTTCCGAATCTTCCTTAATAGACTGACCTCCACCACAATTCCAGATCATCTTTTTGTCCTTATTAATTCTTTTTTTTTTTTTTTTGATTGAATCGAAAAAAAACAGAACAAAAAAACAAGAGACCGCATACATACATTGAACTATGAAAAATGATTTCATTTCCCTTCTTTATAAAAATGAAAACACCTCCAGGCACTTGGCACATTATATATATATATATATCAGTGTCTCAGTTGCTCCAAATTTGCATGTGGACATTATTGGTTTGTTCCCACTAGCTTTGACAATCAAGTTTTTTTGTTTTCTGGTTCAATTTTAATAAGCTCCACATCTAGTTTCAAATGAATTTTAATCACCCTTTTGAATTTTGGTGTCCATTGTAGAGCTAATTCCTCTTCCTTCCTCCTCACACATGCTTGATATATTTTCTTTTTTCCGAATATACACTGGTTTTCTTCATATTGATGTTTGGGAGAGAGATGAAGCAAGTAAACTAATAGTATAGTTTATCATCGGGTACTATGTCCAGCCTAATATTTTTTAAATTTTTTGGCCCACGTATAATAATATTTTATTCTAAATTATCAAAAATATTCTTAAGAATAATAATTTTTTTTTCAAAAGCGATAAAGCATGCCGAATTAATTCGTTGATAAAAGAATTAATTCGTCTGAATAAATAATTTTTTTATACCAAATAAAAATTATTTTTTCAAAAATAATTTTAAAATAAAGAATTATATATATAATGAAATAAGAAGATAAATATTAATACAAGATAATGCTTATCTTTTATTTTGGATAATTCGTCAGATGTCTAATTAATTTTAAAATAAATATTTATTTATATAATGTAATAAGATAAATAAAATAAGGATAATAATAATTTTTTTTATCTTTCCTAAAAATTTGATAAAGTTTTACTTCGACGAAGTAATATGTGTTAACAAAGTATTAAATTCATTGCTGACAAAGTAATTGGGTCTAAATAAAAATTATTTTTTTGAAAAATGATTTTAAAATAAAAATTTATTTATATAATGTAATTAGATAAGTATGATAATAATTTTTTTTTTACCTATTTCAATACCTACATAAAAATTATTTTTTTAAAAAAATAATTTTAAAATAAAAATTTATCTATATAATGTAATAAGATAAATAAAATAAGATGATAATTATGTAAACAAAATTAAAAAGGAAAAAAATTATATATTTATATGTGTTTGGATTTTTTAATATTTTGATGGACTTTTAATTTAATATATATTATATTATTGATCAAATAAAAAAAAACAGAAGAAAATATAAGAAAAATAAAAAGAAAATGACAGTAAACAAGGGGATGACGAAGGAATAAAAAACAAAAGAGAAGAAGATGAAAAAAATGATATAAAATTTAGGGATATTTCTAATTTTTTTATCATTAAAATTTTAATTCAATTAAAAATAAAATAAAAAAATTTAAACGGGGTCTTATATGACAAGGAAAAATCCTTTATTATCCATCATGTGGCTGGGACTTACCATCTACGAGGGAATAATAATAATATGGATATGGTACTTAAAAGGCAAAGTGTAGCCCAGTTCATGAGGGTATTTAAATGAGGGTCCAGTACAAGGCAAACCAAGGCCAACTAGGTTGGATTTCCCAAGTCACATTCACTCAACTTACTTTAATACGAGTCCGGCCCACAATACATGACCATCGCTGTGCAATAACGTCGAGGACTCTCACGTATTTACATGATTTTTATATACACTGACGCCACAAATATAAGCACTGCTTAACTTTCCTGTTAAACAAACAGTTTGTAATATATTGTAGGCTATGGGTAAGCTTTTGATTTAAATATTTATAGTGGTAGCTAGTTGATGCTTAAACTTACAAGAGCCAAGAGCTAAAGCTAACTAAGCCAGCGTTAGAGTCAGTCCCTCCCTCCCCCACGTACACGGCAAGTGCTAATAAAATTATACACACACGCAACGCTGAGTGCCCGGAAGCAGCGCGGACGGCACCGCCATTGGATCGGCGCCACAGCCGCCTTCGACTCACGTGTGTTCTCTTTTAACTATATATTCAATTCACTCACTTTTGATTTAATTTTTTTTTTTTTTTTTTATATGCATACTTAGTTTGGGTTTGGGTTAGGGTTGGGGTTAGCGTTATAAATGTTGACCACTCTATCTTTGACTTTCTATGCATCTTCTTCGCTCATTCCTAACATTTTTAATTGTTGTAAATTGTAAAAGTGCAGACACTTTGTAATTTATTCTACCAAATCTTTAAGGGTCCCACTGTTCCTCCTATTGCCTTCGCTTTTTCTACAGCTACCTAAGACCTAGAAAATGTATGATCGTTGGCCTATCTTTCATAATAAGAGGAGAGTTTTCGCGTTACCTTCTTTCTCCTCTTTTTTTTTTTCAAAGGAAAAATAATAGTAAATAACGAAACAAATGGTTTTTAAAAAATCAATCCGAATTTTAATATACACAACCATGCTCATGAATGAAAATAAACTTAGACAAATAAAAATTTTGGTTTAGGAAGATAATTAGTTAGAATACTTATTAAAATGCAAGTGTCACAATTTGAGTTTTAAAAGGCTATATATACAGAAGAAGAAAAATATTAATTCCCCCTTATTGGGTTTGAAACATCAATGATAATTAATTAGAAGGATTATTAATTATCAGTCACTAATTTGTCAAAAAATACATTTATATATATATATATATATATATATGATGAGAAAAGGTAAAAATATTGTCAAGAGGCGTGGTTGGGTTGGAGTGTTGGAATAATAAGTCCGACATTCTTAGACGGAAAGAAAGTGATGCCCAAACTGAAACACTGAAACCATTTGTGTGGAACAATTGTACACGTCTATGTCTCTCTCTCTCTCTCAGTCTCTGGGGTCCATTTTTGTGGGTTGGCCCAATTGCCATGTTTTTGTTTTTTTCTTCTATTTTCTTGATTTCCACAACCTAGATTCCAAGTAAATTTAATCCTCGTGAAGTCACTCTTCCACGTGTCCAGGATCCGGCACCCGTGTCAACTGGAGAAACCGAATCGACTCAGCCCCGAGTTGGGAGTCTCTGTGTATTCTGAGAAGTGAAGTGAGAACACAACGACAGAGATTCCTGGTCTGTTCCCATGAGGGGCCAGTAGTGGGGTCCACCAAAGGGCATCGAAACGTCTCGTCAATATTATCATCGTCGTCGTCATCATCATCATCATCTAAAACAAAGCCAACGACGTACACACACATAGACTCCATCTGATGATGACACGTCGTCATTCTCACGCTGCCAGGTCACCCGCAGGTCAACTCGTTGTACGACCTCAAGGCTCGTGGGTTGTCTCTAGCTGTCAAACTGTGCCACTCTGGCCCATCACGCTTGACGAATGGTGACGAACGAGCCATCGCTAAATCGCGCACCTGGCGCACGTTAGCACATGGCCTTTCTTTCTCAAGCTGACAAACACTGATCCAGAGGATCTGAATCTCTTTTTCTTTTTGTTTTTTTTTTCATTTTTTTTGGCCTTTGCCCTTTTTTTTCTTCTGGCAGTGACAGTCCAGTGGCGTCAGCTGGGCTGTCGTTCTTCAGGGGGTAAACCTGTAAATAATCGTAGTTTAATCGGCGAGTTTTTTTGACAAACGAAGCAAACGCAGAACCAAAAACGGTACTGTTATGTAGGGTTACATTACTCGTTTTAATCAGTTATAATTAATGTGTAATTAATGGTTCCCTAATTTGTCAAACTCTACCTTAATGATAACGCTATAGTGTCGCCATTTTATTGTTCCATTATTTAAAGGGTTAGCCTAGGATTAAAGTCTTTCATGCATGCAATTAAAGAACACCGTTTTTAATGCTACAAAGTCCAAACCTTTGCTGCACATAGAGATTTTTAATATATAACTAAAACCTTGATTGCTTACTCATTCTAATTCTTTATCAATGTTGAATCAAAATGTTAATATCCCACATTCCAACTTTAAAATGTGTATATTTACATATTAAATTCCTCTGCATGGTAGGTGTGTTCTCTAAATATTAGAATCCAAGAGTTGGGTTTGGATCCAAATTGGGTTATCTGAAAAGTGACACTTTGTCACTTTATCTGTCCTATTATGGAGACAGCTCAAGGTTAATGCATGGTTTCTCATAGTACATATAATTTCAAGTCTATGGGCCATACTTTAATTTCGTTTACATGTTTAGTTTGATAACCAAAAGTGAACATATGCAAGTGAATAAATGGAAGCATATGTGTTTTCACAAAACATATACATGTGTATAAATATATGTAGTGCCCATACCCCACAATTATTAGACCTTGAAAGAAGTAAACGCTCTGGTTGATGTATCAAATCTGTTAAAACAACTAGCGTCGGCAAACTAGTAATTTTCTTGGTATCCAAATTAAAGGGTCAATTTCTTGAAGGACCACCATTAGAATAGAGACCAAATTAAAGACAACCCAACAGATGCACAACTTAAATGAGCCCCTACCCCACTGTGGATTGGTTGGCCTGACTATATGGGACGGCAATTTGTACGCTAATTACAATAAGATATATAGACTCAGCCACAAGATAAGTCTGTACATATTACATAAAGATATATATATATATATATATATATATATATATATATATATATATAAAACCACCTTGTAAATTGAATTTTGTCGCATTGTTAAAAGCTAGCTTATTGTATATATATCATGCACATATATACACCAACACAGGACTTTTTGGCTTTGTGTGTTGGTATCAATGTTGATTCCCAGCCAACCAATAATTAATCTCTCCAATATATTAATTTTAATTTTTTTTTTTTTTAATTCCCGAACAAGGGTTGGCTTGTAGTTTAAAGAAAGCATGTTAGGAGGACCCCTTTTGTTTTGATGGGTAATAATTGTGAAGTTCCTTTGAACTGTCTAATGTCTTGATATGATGTGTCGGTGTCGATGTTGTTGCTTCACCGATATTTATAGCCTTCCAATCCCTTTCCTTTTGTTGGTTAAATCTAATTATTTATATATGCTACTTGGGTAATATACATGACGATGAGATTCTCTAATACATCTAAAAATTATGCTTAAGATAATGTGGACAAGTAGTTTAAAAGCTTGGTGTGTGGGTTTTTGCCCATGCATGCATGTTCTTGCTAGCTAGTTAGCTAGTTGTTGTTGCTGCTGCTGCTTGTCTTGAAGCTATAGCCCGTAATAACCAAAATTTTTGCTCTCAATTCAAGGCTTATACATTTAAGATGGTTGTTATATACCAACAGTTTAAGCCAGCGACAAATGTGATATATGTATATATATATATATTATATATATATACAGGAAAAGGTAAAGATCACTATCTTCAACTTACATAATAAGGGTTTCATAAATGGTGAATGGACAATGAAGTTTACTGTTGTAGATCAGTGACCCTTTGTCTTGTGTCTATCTAGCTAACTAGCCCTTCCCAAAATGGTTTTGCTTATATAATAGCTTAGGTATATATAAAACTTTAAACGTACAAGGATACAAGATGATGATATCATTTCCAACTAAATCACCAAATACCACATTACTAAACTTGTGCTTTTGCTGATACCTTCCACATTTTGCTCTCTTTGTAAATTATATTACTATTAACTTGTTTCTTTCATGCACGGATCATTAATTAGACCTAATTCTTTGGAAAAAGGTGAGAGTGCATGCCAATGTAGAGCCTTTATTATCAATCAAGGTAAGAGAAAATATTGGTTTTGATGCATTAAAGGGTTGTAAGATCAATTGTGATTTTTTAGTTGGATCTTACCTTAAAATAGGTACATTCTTTGACAGAAGTCATGTCTTTGGGGTTAAATACCTCATTAGTGTTCTCCATATCTATTTCCTTTAAGAACAGTAATATTCATATGGATCTTAGAAAGCTCAGCTGAAACTAGTTTAATTAATTACTTCTCGTATAATAGGCTGTAATATTCCCCATTGGCTTCATGCATATAATAGACTGTAATATTCCCCATCGGCTGCATGCAGGGAGATTTAACTTCAACCTTTAGTAAATGTCATTACATTTAACTACTCTCTTCAAGTTTTTATTTAAAGAAGTAGATATACATTTACCTTAATATTTTTCCATAAGTAACATAGACAAGTCCCAAGTAGGCATATATTAGCAATAAATCTAGAGTTATTAAGAAGTTTTACTAAGGTTATTTAGCAATTGACATGTCATTAAGCTAATGGGATAATATATTATTGGCTTTCATTTAGGGTTCATTCATCATTTATTAGAGTATATAAAATTGTAAACTATTGTGTCACATCATTGGCACGTGATTAATTGGTGAATAATCTTGATAAAACTACTTATTAATTAATTTGTTAAGTGTAATACTACTCATATATCTCTCATATATATATATATATATATATATATATATATATAAAGAGGTAATGTAAGGAAAGAATCGGTTAATTCACATATAAAAATGATGTGGAATAGCCAATTATATATTTTTTCCTATGCACTCTATCAAATATATATATATATATATATATATATATATATATATATATATTCTCACGATAAAACGACCTCAAAGTTTTACAACATAAATCCTAAGCTAAGTTTTACCATTTTTTCAACTCAAGTGATAAAATCAAAGGTAGTAATTTAAGATTTGATTTGACAACTTGACCTAAAATGGATTTTATATATATATATATTTATATATATATATATGTATATATCGATTTGGTATTAAAATTATTGGATCTTTAATCATAGCTATTGGATCTATACATTTATGAAAGCTCTGATGTTAAAAAGACACTCTCTCTATGTACATAACACCTTTCAACTTATGTATATAATATCATCTCCTGTCTTCGGGTTTGTCAGCCTTCTATATAGTGAAATTTGCATCAAGTTTAAGGCATTTTTTTCTCCTTTTGTTCTTATGCAATTCAAGTAAAATAATGAGAGTATTCTTTTATAAGAGCAATAAATATAAAGGTTTGTATTACTAATAAGGACACTTTCCTGTATGAAACTAATCAGCAGTCAGATAATAAAAAGAGATTTAAAGCCTTGCATGCTTGGAAAACCTTTCTATTTTATTAGTTACAAGAAAACATAGGGGGACATTTGAAAGAAAGTTGAAACAAAAAGCTGTACACTTCGTAAAAGAGGGGAAAATGCTGAAATGGCACAACACGATTGGCTTGGCGAATTGTGATCAGATCAAAAGGCCCAAAAACAACCCAAAAACAAAGTGAAAATGAGAGTAATGCTTTACATGATAAATAGTTAATTTTGACACGTTAAAAATAATATTTTTAGTCAAAAATTGTAATGTGATGAATTAACGGTGGATGAAAGTACGAGAAAATTACTAGTATAGCTGGTTACATAAATACCATATGCATTGATTACAAATTAAGATGGACAGTAAAAATTATCGTGAAAATAAGAAAGTAGGAAGAGAAGACGGTAGGGTAGTTTACCCATAAGGGAGGTCCATGTCACTGTTTGTTTGTCAGGAAAAAGACCCTTTTGGACACTTTTAACTTGTAAATTTACAGCACAGAACGACCATCTCCTCCTACACTTGTATTCTACCAGACCAGAACTGACAGAGCCCCCAACCCTCCGCTCGCCAAATGGTCTTTCTGTCATTTTACTTGGAACACTGGGGTTGGTCCATATCCTATTTTTACCATTTAACATTTAAAAAAGGGTTAAGTTTGTCTGCTTCTACGCATGACTGCTCTGATTTCAGAGCAGCCCACCAAAGCAATCTTTTTTCTTTTTTTGTTTAACTTACTTAAACCAACCACTCGTAATCTCGTGATATTTTGCAATGTTTCTCCCGAGATGGTACAGAAACAAAATCATCCAAAAATTATGTACCATTAAAGTTTGTAATATGTAAATATTTTGTCGATTTAAGATTTGTTTTGTATTGGCTTAGGGGAGAGAGAATTCAATTTTCAGATCTCGAAACCGGAAAATAGAGCAGCCAATTAAAAGGAAAAAAAGAGAGAGATAAGAACAAAAATTCAGGTAGGTGAATAAGAGAATGAGAGAGGGTATTAAAAAGTAATTGGAGTTTAGCGATGAAAAAGCGGGTGCTTACTAATCCTGATCTTAAAAAGAGATAAAAGAGCTCAGTTTCCTCTGTTGTTTTTGCATGGAAAGAAAGCTCACTGATTCTTTCAAACACTGCAAAGTTTTTTAGCAGAAAGGAAGAGCCAAGATATTCCATAATTGGAATCTGGTTGTATTTGGTTTTGTATTAGACGTCGATAACTTTGCTCCAACTGTCTTAGAATTAGTTGAACTGTAGCGCTGTTTCATTTCAGAGTTTTGTCTGAATCCGAGTGAAAGACTGAAAGCTTTTTAAATCACATCTGGGTTTTACCCAAAAGGCAAACATGTGTTCTGAGAAGCTTTAACAGTGAAAAGTATTGGTGAAAGGAAGGATCTTGGAGTGAAAAAGGAGGTGGATTTTTCTTTGTCTGGCACATTTGTGAGATCGGTACATTTGGTTGCGTCTAACAAAGGTAAAAAGGAAGAGAATTTTTTGCGATTCTTACAAATACGTGAATTTAATGCAGTCCCTTTGTGCGTCTGTTTTAACTTATTTTTATTTTGTTTTTGGTGGGTTGCTCACAGCATTTACTGGGTGAATTGAAATGAACAAGCTTGCTTTTTGAGGATCATCATCATCAAGTAGAACACTTTTTTCTGTTATTATTGCTGTCGAACAACAAAAACACCAACGTTTTCGTCACAGTTACTCATCTGGGTGTCTCTATCTCTCTCAAAGCAAAAGCAATTGCATTTGAGACTGAGACTTAGACGAGCTCCAAATGAAGGAGGCAGAAAAGAGCTTGGATCCTAAACTATGGCACGCATGCGCCGGTGGGATGGTCCATATGCCTCCGGTGAACTCAAAAGTCTTCTACTTTCCACAAGGCCATGCCGAGCACGCCCAGGCACATGTCGATTTCGCTGCCTCGTTGAGGATTCCGGCGCTCATTCTCTGCCGAGTAGCCGCCGTGAAATTCATGGCGGACCCTGAAACCGACGAGGTTTTTGCTAAGATAAGGTTGTTCCCGTTGGCTAACAACGAGCTTGGTTGTGAAGACGATGGAGTTATGGGGACTGATGGGTCTGAAAATCCGGAGAAACCCGCTTCTTTTGCCAAGACACTGACTCAATCAGACGCCAACAATGGTGGGGGTTTCTCTGTTCCCAGGTACTGCGCCGAGACAATCTTCCCGCGTTTGGATTACTCGGCGGATCCCCCAGTCCAGACAGTAATTGCCAAGGACGTTCACGGCGAGATATGGAAGTTCAGGCACATTTACAGAGGAACACCTCGCCGCCATTTGTTAACAACTGGGTGGAGTACCTTCGTGAACCAAAAGAAGCTGGTCGCCGGCGATTCCATCGTCTTCCTGAGAGCCGATAATGGTGACCTTTGTGTTGGGATTAGGCGAGCCAACAGAGGAATCGGTGGTGCACCGGAATCGCCCTCCGGTTGGAACCACAGTTCCGGAAACTGTGTTCCACAATATGGGGGTTTCTCAATGTTCTTGAGGGAGGACGAGAACAAGCTGATGAGAAATGGCTGTGGGAATTCCAGTCCCGGCGGGGCCAGAGGCAGAGCAAGAGTGAGGCCAGAAGCTGTTGTGGAAGCTGCGGCTATTGCGGCCAATGGGCAGCCATTTGAAGTGGTTTATTATCCGAGAGCAAGCACTCCTGAGTTCTGTGTTAAGGCCGCGTCGGTGAGAGCGGCCATGAGGATCCAGTGGTGTTCTGGAATGAGGTTCAAGATGGCATTTGAAACTGAGGATTCCTCTCGGATCAGCTGGTTCATGGGTACCATAGCCTCTGTTCAGGTTGCTGACCCAATCCGCTGGCCTAATTCCCCTTGGCGGCTTCTTCAGGTATTGTATCATCTCTCACCGTCTCTCTGTCTCTACAGTTATGTAATTTTTTTC
This sequence comes from Rhamnella rubrinervis, assembly GCA_007844105.2. Taxonomy (NCBI): domain Eukaryota; kingdom Viridiplantae; phylum Streptophyta; class Magnoliopsida; order Rosales; family Rhamnaceae; genus Rhamnella; species Rhamnella rubrinervis. The sequence goes on from CM017578.2 coordinate 14,181,701, forward strand.
TTAATTTATGTTTCTTCATGAACGGTTTGCTATGGAGTGAAGAGCATTTTGAGATTCAGTATATTCACTAGTGGCTTGTTTTTAGACCTTTTGCCTTGTTCTTTTATTTGGGTAATCTCTTAAATCTTTAGGCATTTTTAGATTTAGTTCACTACTATGTATGTTAGATACATTATGTTCGAGTGAATAAGAGTTTTTTTTTTTGGGACAAAGGAATGGGAGTTTGTTTTAGCTTTTTGGCAATCTTAGTCACCCTTAACACGCCAAACTTGCTGTTTTTTCTCTCAAAGAGAGAGAATCCGATTATGTAATTTGTCTGCAACTGTCTGCTTTGGATTTTCATGTCCCCTACTTGTTACTTTTTCATTCCAAGATTTAGTTGTATTCCATCACTCAATCACCTCCTTCCTGGTATGATATGGCTGCTACTGTGGTCTGAAGTGTCTCCTGTGTTAAAAACCTACAACTTCCCACAAGCTATGTTGGTCAAGCAAAGTGTATTTAGTTTCTGGGACAGTAGCATTAGTTTCTCATAAATCCTGGTATTGCATCACCTTCTGTTTATATGTATAAACAATCTGATATATTGCAGGTGACATGGGATGAACCAGACTTGCTACAAAATGTGAAGCAAGTCAGCCCATGGTTGATTGAATTGGTGTCAAACATGCCAATTCTCCACTTATCATCTCTTTCACCGCCACGGAAGAAGTTGCGGCTCCTGCAACACCCAGATTTCACTCTCGATGGCCAATTCACAGTGCCATCATTTTTAGGCAACCCCCTTGGGCCCAGCAGCCCCTTGTGTTGTCTACCTGATAACACTCCTGCAGGCATACAGGGAGCCAGGCATACTCAATTTGGAATACCTTTATCACATCTCCACCTTGCTAATAAGCTGCAGTCAGGGCTGTTTTCCTCCGGTTTCCAGCAGTTCAATCAACATTCTAGGATTCCCAACGGTGTCATGAGAGCCACAAAAATAGCAATGAAAGCTTATCTTGCTTGCTGACAATGGGGAATTCTAGTCCGAAATTGGAGAAGTCTCATAGCACGAAGAAACACCAGTTTTTCCTCTTTGGTCAAGCAATACAACTTCCTGAGCAGCAAATCTCTCATGGCAGTTCGAGTGAATCAGTCTCACAAGTTCTTAGTGGGAAAAACTCGACAGATGGGAATCCAGACACAGCAAAGTTCCTTTCTGATGGCTCGAGATCCACACTTGATCAGCAACAGGTTTCATCAGAAAAATCATCGAGTCCTGGGTTTTCATGGAATCAAAGTCTTCAAGCTACTGAATTTGGACTCGACACTGGTCATTGCAAGGTATTCATGGAGTCAGAGAATGTGGGAAGGACACTTGACCTCTCAGTTCTTGGTTCTTATGAAGAGCTATATGTGAGGCTGGCCAACATGTTTGGAATAGAAAGATCAGAGAAGCTCAGCCTCGTTCTTTACCATGATTCAACTGGTGCTCTTAAACAAACTGGAGATGAACCATTCAGGTATTTTTTGCTTTTTAATGTATATATTTGTTTCTTGCTTGTATTTTAAATTAATTTGATAGTTTCATTGGCTTTATATCTACAAGTTATTTTTCTTAGTGTGCCCTTGTTTTCATTGCAGTGATTTTATGAAAACAGCAAAGAGGCTGACAATTCTAACAGATTCAGGTAGCAATAAGATTGGAAGGTAAGGGATAAAATTGAACTTGGAGTAGTACTCGATTTATGATTTATTTTCTCATGCAAATTTTGATGTTATTGTGGACAAACTTTGATTTGAAAGTTGCAAAAATTGTATTTTGCAGGACATGGGTCACAGGGATTCGAAATGCTGAAAATGGACTTGGTGCATCAAACAAGACAGGCCCTTTGAGCATATTTGCGTAATCTTCATGTGGTGCTTGAGGCTCCAAAAGTTGAGATAACACTTAAAAGACTGTTTGAAGGTTTTTCGTAGATTACTTTACTTAGAAGAAATCGGATATTAAACACTCGCTGAGTCTTTTTTATTAATGGTGTCTGCTTTGGTATGTTTTTTTTTTGTTTTCTTTTTTTTTCGGGTGTAATTGTATATGTTTAAATGAATATTTCGATTCTGAATCAATATTATCATGAACTTTTTCATTGTCATGCCTGTCTAACATGTCAACTACCATGTTGGTTCAATCATGTACTGTGAATGACACCAAATGCTGTCTAGTAATTTGGCATCAATATTTGAAAACAGAAATAAAAAGAAATGGTCCTTGGCAATGTAGCTTGAGAAACCGGATAGTTGATTGGCCTCCATGGAATGTTAGGATTCAAAGTACTTGTGAAAAAGGATTGAAACAATGAAAAAGACATAATTACTAAAAATTATCCACGTGTGTGTGTGAATTGGGTGTGGGAAGGGCAAGAGAAGAACCTCTCAGAGAGCTCCACTCTTACAATTGTGAGTATTGTTGGAAGGAATAATATACTGTTTGTGTGGGTACCAACCATGGAATAACTTTCATTTCAAAAGGCTTTAAAAGCCTTTGGCTCAATGAGTTATTGGCATCTACTTGTTGACCTCACTCACTTGGCCTTTGCTGTTGTTGGATGTCAAATTACAAACAAGCATTTACTCATTTACACCTCCTCACCATCATGCTATTCTATTCCAAGGGTCCTAAAACTATGCCTTTTTATAGCTCAACATATATAATAAATAAAGTAACAATTTCATTAGAAAAATAAAAATGAAAATGGGACTTTGTCTGTTGTCCCAAAACAAAGTAGGATTATAAGAAGAAAAAAAATTAAAAAAAAAAGGGGAAAGTGAAAGGTCAGAATATCCCTTCACAGATTGAATAGAATTGTCAGAGACTTTTGATGTCTTATTTATTCCATGGAATTTTTAAGGAAGGGACATAATTGACGAATTAGTGTTATACTATCCACCAAACAAGCTTCAATTTAAGGACCACAAGGTACAAAAGGAAGTTTGGTACATTTTAGTGTTTTAATAAATTTTAACCCATCCAACCATCTTAATCTAAATCATCGGGTTTAGCAGTCATTTTTCTTCTGTATATTATTATTATAAAGTAAATTAATTGACGAAGGGAGAGGTCTAAATTTGTGCATTAAACAAAAAGAATTAAGCCCAATTGTATTATAATAATAATTGTTAATTAAAATAATTAGAAAAGGAACACCTGGGCGTGCTCATGTCACAGTCAGAGTTGGCTTGGGGATCTGTAATGTCACTGTTCCGGCACTTTCACACCCAACCCCATGTATTTAATTTATTTATTTGCTCAAATAATGGATTTTAAAAAGGCCAAAAAAAAAAAAAAAGCAACACACACGTGGGAATGGGACCCATTGAGAAGATTGATTGGATCGACGTGCACGTGCAGTCCAACACTTGTGTCGCCGTTTTGGTGGCCGGGCCTTTGGAGTTTTTAAGGCCTCCCCTTTGGCTCAGTGTTTGTTTGGTTAAATAATAATAATAATGATTTTATAAAAATTGTGTAAATAATAATTTCCACCCACTGAAATCAATGCTTATTGGGTCCAAAGGGTGCCTCTGTTTCACCAACTAATTAACACTCTTCTAATCCTCCATTCAACTCCTTGTTTTTTGCTTTTTCAAAGTTAAAACCTCATTAATCCCTTGATTTCAACCCCATTCTATGAATTTTCCCCTCCGTGATTCATATTATTCACCAATTAAATATGAAAGTTTGTGGTTTTTAAGCTATTAATCATCCAAGTAAAAAAAATAATAATAACACAAGAAAGTCATACGATGATGAATGTATAATTACAACCACACAAAAATTGCATTAAGATACAATGTATTTCTACATACCACGTCCTACTCATCATTTTCTTTAAAATAGGTTAAAGCTTATTTATTTATTGGAGATCAAAGCTGTAGGTGTGTATATCATTTAGGAACCAAACAAAATATGAGATGGAAAGAAAGGAAGTGAAATAGTCAAAGGTGTTGAAGAAAGAGCCGAAACAGAACACGGAGTGAATTGAATTTTTTTTGTTTTTTTTTGTTTTTGGGGGGTAATAATAGAGTGAATTGAATTAGGAAGTAGTAAAATAGGCAATTGGTAATAAGTAATAGGCAATGCAACTGCAACAGTGACAAAAACATCTTTCGAAGCCATTCATTTTCCCAATTTTGTTTTGCTCCAAAGTCCACTCCACGCCCTCTGTTTTCAGTTCCATACTATTATTAATAAAACCAAGGGATCTGGGACATTTTCACATCGGGATGCCCATGCGTCTCCATTTCACATCTTCCCAGCCTTTTTTTTATTTTTTTTATTAATTATATTTATACTTTTATATTTTAAATGATACGTCGATATAATTTTTATATTTTTAATTTAGATAATTATAACCCTTATATTTTTTAATAAGATCAAATCAATTCTTCTTTTATATAAGAATCCATGTAGAAATTTTTTTATTATTTTTTAATCAGAAAGGTAAACAGTTTATTTAATATAATGATTTTTAAAATAATAATAATAAAATTTCACCTTAATACTTACTTGGATTCTGATATAAAAAATTTTTAACAGGATTTATTTAATCTTATTGGAAAGTATAAAGATTATAATTGTTCAAATTAAAAATATAGGGACTATATTGACACAACACCTAAAATATAAAGGTGATAAATATAATTAATCTTTTTTTTAACCCATATTAACCTGTCAAACTTAAGTAGAATTTGATATTATTATTAATTAATATCTAAACCCAAATGATGTAATCTAAATTGAAACCGAATAAATATTAATGGCCATGAATTTGGTGCAATCCCAGCTAAATGTTTATTTTAGTTATTGTGTGTATATTGGTTTGGATGATTACTTTTATTATTTAATATATATAAATATACACTCCTACAATATAATTTAAACTATATATATATATATATATATATATATATAGGAAAAGGTTTATTTTTAATATTCTCTAAAATAAAATATTAATATATATATATATATTTAAAATAGTTGCATAATATTTATAAAATAAAAGAGAAATTTAAATTGTAATAATTTATGTTGTAATCTATGATTATATATATAATTTAAATCCAGAGTTGAGAGAAAGCAATGATGAAAAAATAAAATTTAGTCCCACAGCACACCAATGAGTTTGAATGGTCATAATAATATTTTGAATCTCATATTAAAAAAATTAAATAATTTCGATCCAATATAATATACTACATCAAACATCGAATTAAAATTAAATATAATATATTCTAATACAGTCCAGCTTATCAAATATATATAATTTTTGTAAAAGTCCAGTGTATCAAATATGGCTTAAGTCTATTTTGAACTTTAATTTTTTTTATATATAGATAACTATTAATTATGTTTTGTTTTAATTAACAATGCTTCACTTTGCTTGATAATACTTGCTTTATATTATCACGTCACACAGTAAAAGTAAAAAGGAGGGGAAAAAACATAAGTATTCTTTTCAAATAAAAATTAAATTCAAGGAATATATACATACATATATATATATATATATATATATATATATATATATATATATATGAGGATAAGGATAAGACGTGGAAATTGGAATTATTGTATATATAGAAGATAATTAATTGATTGTCAAAAGAAACTGTTTTGCCTATGTGGGCATAATTATAATTTGATTTGGTGACGTGGCAGATCGTGTAAAAATGATAATTTGGTTCCTTCACCAGAGTTTGCGTTACGTTTCTTGTTTTTCTTTATCTTTAAGCAACAAAAAAAAAACCTTTTATTTTTAAATAGTAAAATAAAATATTGAAAAGAAATTGAGTTACTAATTTACACGCAGCTTAAATATTAAAACAAGCAAGCTTCGTCTTCAACAATTCTATCAGATTAGAAAGCTTCTTCTTCAAGAAAAAAGAAAGGAAAGAGTTGAGACAACTTTTGTACTGTTTTTTTTTTTTTTTTTTCTAATCTTAAAATATTATAACAACGATAACTATGAAATATGATAGTACGTATGAGAAATACAAATACAAATGAGATAGCTCTATTATTATTATTATTATTATTAATGAAAATTTGAGTGAAGCTGGCAATGCTTCGTCTCATTCATGTAGTTTACTATTTAGGTGAGGCATTACTTAGATTGTCTTTTCAAACAGTGTAGTGTAGAAATAAGTGTCTAGCTTTCGTTTGATTAAATATGATATTTGTTAGTGCACTAAACAGGTTAGTCCAAACTAAAATCATATTTATATATATTTTTTTGTAAATAGTCCAAACTAAAATCATTGATGTTTAAGATGACATATTTTTTTCAATTAAAACATTATGAAAAATAAATAAATGAAAGTTTTATGTGAATGTAAATCAATTTGAACATGAACTTATCAAAAGAATGTTGGGCCTTATCAGGTCAAAGAAGCGAATTACGTGATAAATAGGGATCTCATGAACAAGACAAGTGTCGGCCAAACAAACATTATCAATGTGATTGGACCACTATCTTTTCTTTCTTTTTCTTTTAAAAAATAAAAAAATAAATTTGTGTAAGGGCAACGACATAATCAATGTTGAAAGAGCATGGTACCTATAAATGTTTGATCCTCATTATGAATTATAAGAAAATAGTTTGGTAACGCATCTTTTTCTGACCCCAACTTCACTACCTATGGATGATTTAGCCTATCTGTGGGTCTAATCCCACCTTTTTTTTGTTCCAAAAGAAAGATACTCTTTTACTTATTATTCTCAATCTCATAGACTTCACTTTGGACTTAAGACGCACTGAAGAATATAAAAGGGCAAACAGCTAGAAAATAATGGAAAAAAATAAAAAAGGAAAAAGAAAGATTTTAGGTGGTAAACATTATTAAAATCATGTAAGTGTACACATAAAGGCATTTGGAACCGGAAGGATGATTGGATTTCCAAAACCATGACACAGAACAACAAGGAATAAATTTGGGCTTCAAAATTGGATCCATATATATTAACAAAAAAAAAAAAAAAAGGTTTTTCGATGTCCTATACCATTTCAGATCTATTTGAATTTTTTTAACCAACTTTTTTTATATTTATTATTTTAGCCAATTTTTGAATGAAAAGTCAAATATGCTCTTAATAAATTTCATCGTTAATTTATGATTGACAAGTGAATTCGTCGCTAAATTTGTCTCTGACAAAATGGTTTGTCACTAATGACGAAGTGATTCGTCACTGACAATGTGGTTCGTCGCTAATGACGAAGTGCCTAGTCAAGTTGATGAAGTGGTTTGTCAACTTCGTCGCTAATGACGAAGTGCTTCGTCGCTGATGAAGTGACTTTTAGCGACGAATTTTGTCAATGACAAAGTAAATTTTAGCGACAAATTTATCAGATTTTTTTTAAAAAAAAAATTATTAAAAATTTTAATTTTTATATTCTTTGATATATATTAAAGCTTATTATAATTTTTTTTATCTCAATTTATATTTTTTTTATATAACTATTTAAAAATTTTAAATATATAGCTAAAAAATATTTATTATAAAAAAAAATTAAAAAATAATTCATTATCTAAGAGGAGGGTATTATTATAATTTTAAAATAAAATAATTTTTTTTAAAGAAATTAATTAAAAAAATTCAAATGATAATTAGCCCGCGCCTAAAAAAACCCATTAAAAAAGGTTGAAAGCCTCCTACAGACTGCAAAAGCCCATTGACGGAGAGCATGAGCCGGCCCTATCTGCTGCTCGTGGCGTTCCAAAAAGTCTAAACACTCTGACACAGAGTAAATGCTAACGGGAGTTTCGTTAATGTTGTTAAATTATAGCACTCTGACAAATCGAATTTGCCAGTTGCAAATAGCTTTAGCTGAGTCTAAAGCTAATTTGGCTTTCAAACCATGCTGGTTTCACATCAAGCTGCGTACGAACATAGTGTTACTGGTTTTGCGGGGACTCTTGTCCTTTCCTTGTTTTAAATACCGTCAAATGGTAAATTACACACATTTTGAACGACAGGGAACATATATTGGACATTGATTAGCAGCTGCTAATTTACTATGAAGAAATCGATAGGAAATACAAAGCGGGTCATGAGAAACGAATTATGGCTGTTCAAATTCTTTAAGTGTATCTTCTTTGGCTTCCTCTTTCGGAAGCTTACAAAATCACAAGAAATCAGTATTAGCTATTCTGTGCACCATGGTTGGAAGTTGGAATCCATTTCTTAGGTATCGATTTCAAAAAAAGCATTACAAAAAAGGGAAAAAAGAAAAAGGAAAAACCAAATTTCATGTTTTCATCATAGTGTAGTCTGATTATTGACACTAGAAAGTGAATGCAACTTGATCGACCTCTAATAAGAATATCAGTGTGCCTCCAACACAATAGGTTGCAAATCTTTTATCTCTTATTTTTTTTGTCCCTTGCTTCGATTCCGTGTCTGTGTAATTCATTTACAGAGTTGATATCGTTTGTTAACAAGGTATACTGAGCTGTCCCATCGTGGAATATATAACCTCATTCCCTTGTACCACCCTTTGTTTTCTATAATGGTGGCCACCATGATTTGTTAATGCTTGTGTTGCATGCCCTTTCAAATGTGTCTTTTCTGTTTCATTCTTTCACTTCTGTTTGGACATATCTATGAGACATCCATTGCAACGTTTTTTATTTTTGAGTTCTTGCTAGCAATAGGCCAGAAGCAATGCAATTTGGTCCTCCTTTTAAGACATGTTGTACTACTAATGTAGGAGATGGTTTTTTTAAAAAATTACCAGTGATTTCTTATTAGCATGATTTCCCAGGGTCATGGCTTCCCTCTGGACGACTCCTCTCATCCCCGCTCCCCTCCCACTACCCTATGTGAGTGCGTTTCTATTAATAATAAAACCCTAAATATCAACATAAAACAAAACATCTGAAATCAGAAAAAAAAAAAAAAATTAAAAAAATATATATATATAAATATAGAAGATCTGGGGAACATCTAAAAGCAGTAACAAGAAGAAACAAAACCTTAAAATAATAAACAACGAGTAACAATAATTAGACAGCAAAATAACCGAAGACACAATCTACCATACAGTTCCCTTAAGGAAACAAAAATATACTGTACATATATGTCTAAGGCATAAGAAGCCGTTACCAAACCAAAAATGGGGTCCATTGGCCGTTGGACCCAACTTTTGGGTTCTCAAACAGCCTACCTAAACAGAGATCGACCAGCCAATGCCATCACTCCAGCACAGCAACCTCTTGATCAACTCTCCAATAATTTGCATCGTTGAACTCCTTGATGCCACCTGGTCCACCATCGTCCGAGTTTTCCTTCTCTTGCACCTTTGGGATTATGTTTCTCTTCAATGGCCCCGCCTCCCCAACTATGCCCTCTTTAAGTGCCTGCTCCATAGCCTTTTCGGTGCCTTCTAATTCCACACCTACAAATTCAACATCCTCCTCAAACAATGAGGGCACAGCTACAGATCTCTGACTTCCATCACTGCCCGCTGAGCCTTCACTAGAGCTTGTTTTCGTAGAAGTTGGGGAACCATTTGGAAGTATGGATTCTCCGCTGGAAGGAGAACTAGAAGCAGGGGTTACAGGCTCAGCTCGACTGCAAAGCTCCACATTAGTGTTGTCGCAATCAATGAATGGATTCATACTTGAGCCACCAACTTGCAAATCTGATGAATCACCCCATCCAACCCATTCGGGTAGAGGCCTGTCTCCAAACAAATCCTCATTGTCTGGTGTCTCAAATCTGAAGAACCCCATATCATGAGAATGGGATGCGCTTGCCTTCTCACTTTCCACATACAAGTTTCCACTGTTCATAGAGCTGTTCCCATTAAATTCATTTAGAATGTTTGTGTTGGAACTAGATGTACCATTAGTTGAATCTTTACTTCCAGCAAGCTCATCTTCCTCCCCAACCACAACCTCATCATCACTACTGCTATTTCCTCCATTTGCAGTTCCATTCAAGTTTATCTCTTCCATCATCTCTGAAGGTGACGTGCCAACAGGTGCATTACCAATTCTATCATTTTGAAAAGCGAACCAATTGGAATTTGTGAATAGACTGCTGCATTCAGGTTTACAGAGTATATTTAGCATTCCCAAAGTAAACACATAACATTTTTGTTGGTCCAGAACAAACACCAGTGTGGCAAAATATCTTCAATGGAGAGTGTTTCTATTCTTATTATATATGTGCCAAAATGGCTAACTTACCTCCCTTGATCATCACCAAGCCTTAGGGATGATATAACAACTTCAGCAGATTCATCGTCAAAATAGACATCCTGTTTTTTGGAATCAAAGATTCAAAGTAAAACATTAGTAAAATAAAAGCATACTAAAAAACAAAAGCAGTTATAAAGTAGCTGTTTGTCTCATGCTTTCATCACAGCTGGCTCATGCTGAACTAAAAACTTCAAAATTCATACCATCAAGGGTCAAAATAAACCTAAACTACTACCTCATCATCTCGATCAAGAGCTCCATGATCCTGCAATTAAGATGATTCAAACCATTAATTAGATAAGCATAATAGCAAAAAACTACCAAGCTGCAGTTAACAAATACAACATAACCAGGCTACATACCTCTTCCGCATCCTCATTCCCATATATTTTGTATCTAAAAGCCTGGTTTAGATTATTGGTTAGAGCTGCTACATCATAGTCTCTGTCATTTAGGTCATCCTCATCACTATCCCTTATCCTATCTTGCAATGCAGTCGGACGGCTGAAAAAGAAGAGGAATCCTAGTAAGTTTAATCCATGATAATAGAAAAGGTTTAGAAAAATGAACTACAAGCTTTTTTCATTCAACAAGGTTCACAATTATTTTCAGTCATGATATTTAATACCTCATCCCATGTCCCCAAAGGGAGAAATCTAATTAGTTAATACCTTTGATGAGCAACTAAAAAGAATCGATTCTCTTACAATAAATATGCCCTTCAAAACCAACATCCCACCCCACAAAGACAATGTAGACAACCCATGCTTGAAAGTTGCAACTAAGAATTTAAAGATTACATAAACACCATACCAAGAAACATATTAGTTAGAGATTCTCTTTGAGAAAATGTCGGAAGGAACAATTTCTGTATGTCCACTCCATCAATGCTTTTAACACCAAACTACCTCCCTTTATATGTAAAGACTATATGAGGTAAACAGAAACATCACGGTCATAAGACTGAACCCAGTTAGGTCAAGGGTATATGGCCAACTTGCTTTGAATGAATGCATATAACCAGAAGAAAAGGAAGGAACACAAGATATATCTGTGATATCCCTAAAGACAATTCTAAAAATGTGAATAAAACTACATATACGAGGGAATAGCGCACCCGCATGCCCACCGGTAGACATTTTCAACTGCATTGCGCTCCTGTAAAACTGTAGCTTGCCACTCATTCCATTCACTATTGTCCTGGAGAAAACAACTAAATATCATAAGCATATGCTACAGAACACAGCCCAACCATCTGGTGGCTTTTTGCAGTACATGACTGTTAAGAGAATACAATAATAAAAGTTCCTGTACCATGTTCTAATAATGTCATAAACAAACATCATTCTAACTATTTTATAGTATCTTATAATATTGTAACCAAAACACATTAATGTTGCAAATGGAAGCTGTTATTTGAACATTTAGCATCTATAGCCTTACTTGGGATACATACTCGAGCTATATCAGCCAAACACATCAAAATTTTAACCGACCTGAAGGCATGCTTGGATGCAGCTCCGGCTGTTTCTCAACTGAACAAGCTTATTAGAAATTCGTGTAATGTGTCCAATGTTTCCTCCCCGTGATGCCCGTTTTCCAGAAGAAGGTACTGTTGGCTACAATCAGGGATGTGAAATTCTAGTTAAGTCAGCAATGTTTTCTGTGAAAGAGATTGATCAAGTACCAATATATGAGTACATAAATCAGTATTGCATCGATCTACCTTATCGATATCAGCAGAAAGGATAGGGTTTTTATCTGTTTGGAGAATTTTTCCAATCAAATCACACTGTTGAAGAAGGTGATCAACAATGGCATCACTCTTGCTCTCTAAACATGAAAATATTATACTTTCTATATGATGATGCAATGAGTTATTGTATGGGTACCTGCACAAATTGAATAAACACAGATGAGTTAACAGAAAAGCTGTGCAACCAAAATGAAGCATGTCTCTTGAGACAAACTTCCAGCTGGGGGCAAAGTTTTTACAAACGCAATATTTCTTGCAATCCTTACTCAGGAAGTCAAAACAAAAAGTGATGTAACTCTTACTCAAAGAAAAGATCAATAACCCGTTGAATAGTTCCTGAGTTGACCAATTCCTTCTCTGCAGCTTCATTGTTAGATCTCAGTAGAACAGCAATGAACTCCACGATCTGAAATGAGTTACAAACAGTTTAAAATGCTAATTGTCGAATCTCACATATGTTAAACCAAATTCTGAAATTTGTAGCAATATATTACATGAAATAGAAACTAAAAGAAAACTTTTGAAAAAAATAACATCCAACATAGCAGTCTTAACTCCATTGAGCCTTATGAATGCAATTATTCTCAAACTGTCACGTATATCAATTATATGAGATGAAAACGAAATAAATCAACCTTTAAACGATGCTTTCCAAGAGGAGGCCTTAATTCTCCATAAGTTGTGGGCAATAGCTTCTCATCAGATTGCACATTTAAAAGCATTAGGAGGTCACCTGCACAACAAAGTTTTGCAATCATGGAATCACAAGGATGAAAATATAGGGGAAAAGGCAGAGAAAAAATGTCTGAAGAGTTGCAAAGAAATCCTAACACTAGGACTTAAAAACAACATGATCAGCTAAACATTTTTGGGGAAATAAATTGCATAATTATACAATAGAAATTAACAAACTGATCAAATAGTAGCCGCAAGCATCAAAGTAGGCAATAGATGCCTCCCACTCAAACCTCAAAATCCACCAGCCCCCACCCCAGAGAACCCAAAAAAAAATGCTTGATAGATAAGATGAAAATTCAGAAGAATATATAACACAAATAACTTAAGGAAAATGTTAACGAAATTGCTGAAACAAAGGAATATAAAACATTTTTGACAAAAACACACCATTCATGTGCCAAAGGAACATAAAACATTTTTGACAAAACTACAGCAAGAGTTATCCCAAGACTCACCAAGCTTAGGGAGCATTGCAGCCACAGTTTCTGGATTAACAGGAATTGGAGAATCATACATATGCTGGCTACGAAAAGAATGAAATAATGGAGAAGAAGCTGCAGATCTTTTTGGATCCAACAAAGAGATACAAACAGAAAGTGAATTCACAAGGCCAGACTTCGAATGTGAATCCTCCAATGCATGGGCAAATATCCTCGAAACAAAACTGCATACCAAATTGATCACAAGGTTCACAATTACTACAAGGTTTTCATGGATACATTACATATCGTTAAAGAACAAATAGAAAGTCCTCTGGACACAAACCTTGGGCTTGAAAGTTTGGTCGCTAGGGCTGATGGAGCATTTCGAGTTATAGCACAAAGTGTCTCAGCTGCATTAGCATGAACTTCAGGAGGACACTGATACAAAGGAAGATGTTAGACAACTTATTCAATATACCAGACCTAATTAACAAGTTGATTTTACAATGTCTGTTCCAACCTCAATTTACCAACATAGGGTTATAGCATCAACATCCAGCAGTTAACCCATCCAATATGAGGATTTCTAGTTACACACAGAACATACACAATCCCATATTCGCCAAAGGGAGAGGTGAAGAACAAATTTCACAGATAAAAAGTGTAGTGTTTTCACTTACTGAAGGACTCAATTTATCTACAATCATTTCTAGCAGGTTACTCTCAGCTAACCATTGCATGACATCAATAAAGTTGGGATACACATGGTCATCAGCACCCACAAGACGAACCAAAACCTGCATAATGAGCAATTGAACATTGCTCAGATCAAAATTTCACATTCAATCTAGTAACTAAGAACAAACTAAAGGTGAATATTGCTCTTTAATTACCTCCATGATGGATGTAATTCCTATCAAATCAACTAGTTGGCGGAAGACATCCTGATGAGCCTGTGAAAATAAGCAGTGTAAATTAATTAAACAAAAAGAAATATATATAATTTTCACTGAAGTGGTTCAACAAGAAATATAAATAGGTTTAATGATGATATCAATTAAGTAAACCAAAGACTTTATATGATTAAAGGAAAAAACAGACATAACGTATTACGAAGACAAAAACAAGTGAGCGATAAATGAAATCAAAGTTTAGATAGAATAAATTTCAAATTGCTTCCAACTCAATAATCAAAAAGCATCATAAGCAAAAGTGAAGTTAACAAGAGCCCAGTTAACACAACACGCACATCTTCATGATAAGTAGATAACCGATAACAAGTAGATATACATACAATTACAGGAGCAATACAATTAAAGAGAAAACAAAAATACATAGCACTTGTAACTGCATAACCATATAACATGACCACCCAGTAGAAACCTTTTTGTTTCACTAAGCATGAACAAAGCAGACACATGAAACATGGGAAGAACAGTTAATTGGTTCCTAAAATGAAAGGCAATGGGATTTCTTGGTCACTTGTCACATATTCCACTATTATGACAACAAAGGCTCAATTCATGTCCATATGGCACAAGCTCAGGCGTCAAAGGTCGTGGTTGAATGGTAAGATAACATTTTACAGAACCTAATATTATTTTAAGAACGCTAAAAGTGAGGCATCTAGAGATCAGATCAGAAAATGAGACTAAGGGATCCACAGAATATCTTTATGTATAAGCACATACATCGCAGCCAGTTCCAATTTAGAGCACAATTCTATTCCCCCAAATAGCTGCATGGACCAGAGTAAGGAAAAAAAATTGTGAATTCTGATGTAGATTAAGTAAGAATGTTGCTTACTTGAACATAATTCATAAGTGGGACTGTCTTTCGTATCATGAGGCAAACAGCAACCTGAAATGTCACACAAAATAGAATCAAGAAACTACCTTTGCAAGTAAAGCACGAGGTCAAACATTGCTTAGTACCATCATAGCATACCTTGCTAAAGTACCCAGCCAGTAAGGCACTGTGGGGCCGATTAGGTTCCAAGAAGGAGAAAAGTAAGTCCATTAGCTGCAATAACATAGAAATTACAGTGAGATAAATACTGTAAAAGAGTAAAATATCAACATCCAAATATAGATGGCATGACTGTACCTCCTCTTCCTCCACCAGAGTCTTCAAAATAACATCAATTTCACATGTAAAAATCTCACAGGCAATGAATGGGAATCTAATCAAAGAAGTTTTGTCAAAACAATCAAAAGCAAAAAGAAATAAAAAAAATTCTAAGCTTGAATAAGCTTATATTTAATTACTTATACAGCCTAAAGAACATACTTGAAGGCTCGTTTGCTTTCAGCATCTTCTGGAGGTTCTTGAACAATATAATACAATAATTGCTCCACCTGAGCTCTATCCCGTAAACTGAATATCAAGATTAAATCAGATAAAATAAAAATCAAATCCAATGTGCTTCACCATAAAGCAAATTAAATTACTGTTCTACATCCACAAAACCCATAAAGCAACCATATCTGGTAGAAACTAACTTGTTATAACACATTAAGGAAAATTATATTTATGTTTTAAATAAGCAGAAACAGAACAAGCTCCAAGTAAAACAGTAAGGAAAAGTTACAAATTTATAAGACGACTATTTAAGGCTTTGCATTCTTGGATTATTTCTTCTTCATCGAGCAGTTCCTCCAAAGTGAAATTCTCCTTGTCTAATACTGACTCCACCTGTGCAAGCAAGTTAAACGCAGGATAAGAATCAATAATAGGTTAGACATTAAAAAAGAGGGGTCAGACGCAAGTAAACAGCTGTAAGCTTTAAGATACTTGAAATTTTAAACAATTGCACATTGCATACTACGAGCAACGATTGCATAGCTGAATATACACGAAAAGCAGAAGCAGGAATTACATAAACAGTGTTGCCTCCGTGTTCAAGCACGAAATAAATATCATGAGGTCCAAGATGTTTCCTTCCCATTTCTTCCTTCAGATTATTACATAAACAGAGGGCAATAGCATTTCGAAGTTGGAAAATTTAAGTACCTCCGCCTCAACGCGACTACATTCACATTAATTAAAGACCTATGAAGCTGATATATTCAGGAAAATGCCAAAACTAATACAGCTCAGGTTGATATGTCCAAAGGAAACTTTAACAAACAATTAAAAGTTGGCATATTCTTAAAATTAAAAAATAAATAAGTTGCCAATTTCTAGACCAACAAGTAAACAATACCAAGGATGAATTCATCTACGATTCCTTTCCACTGACTAACATAACACAAAGAAAAATAACCAACAATACCAGTGAATTAAGCAAACGAAGATAATTAATGAGGTCAAATAGCTGCTAAAACTGTAATTAAATAAATACATAGAAATTACTTACGGGTGAGGAGGCAGAAAGAGCCGTGAGCTTCCAAAACATGTCGAAGAAATGGAAGTAAGGGAGTGATTGAGCAGAGCTGGCAGCAAGAGCTAGTTAGATCTGCAAACCCTAGTGAGACCACCAGCAAATCTAGGTATCGTTATGAGTGATAGTAAAAGAGCTGGAGATTTGAGAGAGAAGCAGAAGCAACTGAGAGATGCTTTTGGAGCTCGAAACCCTAATTTAAAGACAAGGAGATCGAAAAGACGCAGGGCCGTGAAGATCGAGAGGAAGAGAGAGAGCCCCCAAAAGAAAATCGTGCCTCTGGGAGGGGCAAAGGCTAATTGGGTTAGAGAGAGAGAGAGAGGGAGAGACAACAAGCGATGTAGTAGTCCGGAATTTCACACAAAACCATTTTATGTTATGGTGATGACTGATGGATGATGATTGACATATTTCATGTATGCGTCTTTGTTATGCATGTATGGTCGCGGTTATTATTTACTATGTGCGTATGCGAAACGACGCAGTATCTTTCAAAGATGAGTAAAACGTGTGATTTTTCTCTACTCTTTTTTTTTTTTTGGAAATAACTACACTAGCATTCTTTTTATTTTAACATTTTTCAAGAAAAACTTCCCTAATTTAAAAGATTATACTCACACCCACCATTTTCAATTTTGTTGTACTAATTACCCTGATGCTTAATGGTGCTAAAAAGAATTAACTTTCATATGTTTAAAAACTAACATATCCTTAAGAATTAAATTTCAAAACAAAGTTTATAATTATTATATTAGATAAAAATGGTAAAAAAAAAAAGTCAAATCGATTGTTCATTGTTTTAAGTGTTAAATGTGTGAAAAAAAAAGTTGTTTAAAAAAATATAATCAAATTATTTATATTTTGATTATATATTAAACAAATGTGTTAAATAATTAAAAAAATTGTATTACGAAAATAATTCAAGTATTAAACGCATTATATATATTAAAAATATAAAGTTAATAGATTAAAAAATTGAATGTTAAACATTTTAAAGTATTAAAAGCATATCATTTTTCTCTAAAAATTAAGTTAACTTTTTATCATTTTGTTAAATACTTAAATATGAAACAAGGGTAGAAAAGCCATTAAAATAAATGAATTGAGTTCACTAACTAAAAAATGAGAGTTGACTAACATAAGGATATTAAAAATAAAGAGTTAGTGCAATTTCTCAAAATAAATAGGCTTTTCTAAAAAAAAAAATTAAAATATAATACATGTTAGTGTAATTTTTCCTTTCTTTATGGTGATTTTTACTATGATAAAGGAACAATTAAAATTGCATTGTATTTTTCACTGATTCTAAATTATTAAGAAAATGTGCCATTAAAGTTATATTCCTTGGATGAAGATACGAAACTTCTATACAAAGGAAAAATTCAATTTACTACGTCAACATAGCATTGTTTTTACTCTTTTTTATTATGAAAACAATTTATAGCACATCATTTTCATTTGAAGTAAATTAAGCTCACATGCATTTTTATTTTTTTTGGAATAAGCATAAATTATACGCATAATAAATTTAAAAAATGAGACAGCAACAGGCTACGGAAGTGCTTGTTCCCTTTTTAAACATGCAAGCAATATAAAGTTATTCACCACAGCACTACTGGTGTTCACCAATCCACTATTTGTTTATTTATAACAATTGTTAATTAGTTACTAATTATTTTTTATTCTTAAACTATAATATAAGAAAGTGAACCATAAGATACGAGCCCACTCGTATTAAACACCTATAATTAGTATTTTTTAATATTTTAAACTTATAATATATTTTTCTCGCTTGTTAAGTGTTACCATTTGGTCAGAAAAAATTTATTGTATGTTCAATACCTTCTTTCATGTACAGCTATTTAAATTTGTTATTATTGGATCCTATTCACTTTCAAATTTTCTTATATATGTGCGGGATTTTCCTACCCTCTTCAATATAAGAGAGTCGGTTCATTTTGTTAATGAATCTTGGTGTTTGGTTAACAAAAACAAACAAATAACTCCAAGAGTCGTTGATAAAAAATGTTTGTTATTTCATCTTTGAATTTATAATTTGAAATGTCATCAATTTTTTCAATTTTTTTATATAATAAAATTTGCATTATTGAAAACACACAAAAAGGTCTTCTAGATTAAGATTTAGAGAGAAGCATTCAACTATTCTACAACAATCCTAATAACTAGAGTGAAACTAAAAGAGGCGACTCCTGAGGCTGGCGAAGCATCCTTAGCATAAAGAAAGTGATATGGAAGGGAAGCTGTTTCAAGTTGGGGGATGGTTTGTCAATTAATATATGGGAGCACCCCTGAGTTCCTTGGCTTAAGAATAAAGTTCCAGCAAAGAGAGATGGTTCTGGGGACACCATGTGTGCAGCCGTGGCAGAGCTGAGGATAAGAACGGGAAGATGGAATGAAGAACTTTTGAGAGATTTATTTGAGCAACATAGCGCTCAGGAGATTCTAAAATTGGAATGGCCATGTGTGCCTAGACAAGATAAAGTGTTATGGACGGGTAATGCTTCGAGAATATTTAGTGTCAAAAGTGCTTATATGGTGGATAAAGGCTGGGATAGGGTGTCAGAAACAGACAAAGTATGGAGAATACTTTGGAAATCTAAACTACATCAGCGCCTGAAAGTGTTTATTTGGAGAATTTTAAATGGATGCATTCCAACTAGACTATTTAATATATTTGAAGATAATTGTTCTTTTTGTGAAGGAGTGGTTGAATCGGTAGAACATGTGTTTCGTGACTGCCATGTTATAAGAGCTATAACTTTCGAAAGCAAATGGGGCATTAACTGGGACTGCTTTAATTGTTATGACATATATACACTGATCAGTTTTTGTTTGGATCCTAAAGGGTTCGAAAATATGGGGAATAAAGTTAAGGTCTCTCATTTGTTGATTCTAGCTATTCATATGACATGGCGTTTTCGTAATGATGCCATAGTTAGAGGGATAAATGATATTAGAAGAGTTGTTCATGTCTTTGAGAATGCGGTGGAGGAATACGACAAGCAGCTTCAGTTAGAACAAAATTCTGATGATGTTATCAAAAAACAACAGCTACCTTTTCCTGACAGTATCCCTTTAGATGTTTTGCTCATTAACACTGATATAGCAGTTGGATCAGATAAAGTAGCTTTGCCTATGGTGGTCCGTGATACTCGAGGGAAACTTGTTTTTCTGGCATCTTCTCTAATTGCAGTCATGCCTCTGGTAGTTGCTGAGATGAAGGCTTTGGAGTGGGCCTCCAACCTAGCTTTAAAGGAAACTTGGACGAAGGTGTACTGGTTTAGTGATTCACAGCCAGTGGTGAAGGAGCTTAATAGTAGCAAAGTTCCAAGTGCCTGGTCTACTTTTAATGAAGCTACAAATATAAGTTGTAATTTCTTTGGGAGACAATGGAATTTGTTTTGGATAAGCAGAAGACATAACGTGCTTGTTGATCTAGTAGCAAAATTTACTTTGTCCAACATTTTTGTTTTTAGTAACTTTGATGTAAGCAGGGATTCTATCCCCTTGGTTTTCCAGTAGCAAATCCTAAAGGATATTATAGATTGCTATCTTTTGTGTAATCAACCTCGGCTATTTTTTTGTGCTTAATGCATCTTTTATTCACCAAAAAAATCCTAATAACTATCTCACCAAGGAGATTTCCTACTGAAAATTCATCCAACCGAAAAACAATTACTAAAAAGAGTAAATTGAGCAGAAAAATCTATAGCCCTATTAGACTCTTTACTATAGGTTAAAGACCATCTAAAACTCAAAAATATTTTTCTAATGGTAAAATATTATAAAACAAATTTCAATGCTTAGGATCGTCATCTGCCAACACTTCCTTCACCACCTCCATTGCATCCAACTCCCAAATAATATTTCTCCCAACAAGTGTAACACATTACATACAAAGTCTCATATTGGCTACAAACAACACCTAAATAGTCTTTAAAACTAAGCTAAAGTCTTCAAAAGGATACCTTCAGCTAACATTTTTGGATGAGATTTAAACTTTTGGTATGTTACATACCATCATTTAGTCAAAATTGTTTGCGAGAGCCATGGGTAGGTAAGCTCATGGACTGACCAGCATGTGGGTCCCATGCTTAGTTAAGTTACATATTATCACTTGGTCAGAATTGTTTGTGGAAGCCAATGGTGGGGTAAGCTCATGGACCAACCAACCGATGCATATGGGTCCCACGCTTAGTTAGGTTACATATAATCACTTAGTCACCCACGCTTAATTAGGCTACATACTATCGGTTAAGGAGCCATTGGTGAATAAGCTCACAAACTGACAAATCACTAAAGTGCATGTGGGTCCCACACTTAGTTAAGTTAGATACCATCATTTAGTCAGAATTATTTGTGGGAGTCATTGGTGGGTAAGTTTATGTACTGACTAAACACTAAGGTGCATTTGGATCCCATGCTTAGTCGAAATTGTTTGTTGAGTCATTGGTGGGTAAGCTTATGGATCGATCAACCACTAAGGTGCATATAGGTCCCACACTTGTCGAAATTATTTGCGGGAGCCATTAGTGGGTAAACTCATGACCAACCAACTATTAAAGTGCATACGGACCCTATGTTAGTTAGAATTATTTGTGAGTCATTAGTGAGTAAACTCATGGACTGACTAACTATTAAAGTGCATGTTGGTCCCATACTTGATCAAAATTGTTTTGTAGGAGCTGCTGGTGGATAAACTCATGGACCGACCAACCCTTGCATGTGGGTCCCACAAAAGATGCAGTTACTAAGGCGCATATGGTGGATTGTAATGCACCCTATGGTAGGGTGTGCAAAACTTAACTCCATAGCGGAGAGTATGTTATAACATCTCTCAACCTAATCTTAAGCCTTTTTCAAAGTAAAAACTTCTGTATCTAAGGTATGCATATGGTGGGGTGTGCGAGGCTTAACTCTATAGAGGGTTTGTTACAATATAAAACCTTTTTTAAAACAAAAACTTCCGCATCAAAAAGAGAATTACATTCTATTTACTTGCTTTAAGCATTTTATTAACTTTAACCATAAAAGCAACAGATATAGTCTTTGTGAAAAGCGTTTTTAAAAGAATGACATAAATTTAGAATGCATTAATCAAATTAAACTTAAAAGAAAAACAATTTCACATACCAATATAGTAAATGTAAAGAAATATGCTACACAATTTTATAGTAATTTGTTTTAAAAATACATAAAATTTTATAATAATTTATTTAAAAATATGTATATTCTCTACTTGGATAGTAATATTTGAAAAAATTTGTGTAAAATATTGATAAACTCGAGACGATCCAAATTATATATGTTTAAAATTAATAAAAATTATAAATCACCATACTTCAATCATACAATTAAAAATAATTCATTAGTTGACGAAGTTGTATTATTTAAATCCTCCTATTTCGGAGGAACAAATAACAATTGTGATAACTATTTAAAAAAAAAATGCAAAATTTAAGTACACAACTTGCTAACATTTCATAGTAGATATGAATTTTTCGTTATGTAATATTTATTGTCAACGTGGGGGCCAAAAACTTCAATATAGGAATTTAACCATTAAAATAGCATAGTCTTAGTAATTCGTGTAGAAAATAAATCAAAATAAACACGTTTAGAGCATCTCCAACACTACTCTATATAATAAAGAGTATTTTTTAAAAAATAAAGAGCATCTTTAGAAGTAAAGAGGTAAATTTATTAGACAAATCCAATAGACTCTTTATCATAATCTTTATTTTGTTATTTTTAATGCATAATTATGATCTATTCATTTTATTTTTAGTTTATAATTAAGTAAAATATAAATATTATATGAAATGCAAAATTAAATGCAAATAGTAGTTGAAAGTTGTAATATTAATTGAAAAGTATATTTATTATGAAGATAGTTTGGGTTTTTAGTTATTCAGAATCTTCTCTTTATTTTATATATAATAAATATTAATATAATAAGCCTCGTTATTTTTCTCTAAACTAAACTAATGTATTAAATATCTTCTGCATTTTCTTATTTTATCTTTTAAAATATTTAAAATGCTTTCTTCCATATAAAAACTAACCAAAAATATATATATATATATATATAAAACAAAAGCTTGACGCTCATTGAATATTTCTCCCTCCAATAAAAGAGAAACAAAAAAAATAAGAGTACGGCATGACAAAGGTCTGGCCATTCACGTCAAATTTAATTTTAAACAGCATCGGCGGTGACGCATGTGGGTTCCCCCGGTCTGATTCCTCGTGTACTTTGTATTACAAAAATATGCTGCTGTGACGATCGTCACAACTTTACGCTTTCATCGGCAACAGTGGGATCTCGAGTCAACGTCCCGGACACGTGTAAGTCGATGCGCCTGTGATGTCTGACAAGTAGGACAGCGCTGTGCCCGTAGCTTTATCTCATCCTTGGTCATGCGTTGCTCTCGGGATGGTCATGTGCCATGGTCCGCATGGATGGTCATGCGAATTCAAGCACGTGACGCGTGGGAGAAAACAACAAATGGCCTCGCTAGTGAATTTCCGAAACTACCCCAACTATGGACCAGTGGGAAAAAGTGGGGTCGGATTAGTTTGGCGTCACGTGTTGCTCATCTACTCCAGAAGCACTTTTGAATTTTAAGAGAGGGAGCTTAGGGGTTGGTCATTGGCTCCGGCGCGAGACGCCACCAACACCACGCCACTCGCAGAAAGTCTAGCGGAACAAAAAAAAACAAGTGTTTGATTAAATTACGTTACAAAGTTTAAAAGTCAGCAATAATTAGTCTCAATTAAAAGTTATATATTTGTAAAAAATGAAAATAAAAATAAAAATGTAAGGTTTTATGTGGCTCTGTTAAAGGGTTATGGTGTGTACATAATTGATGATGGATGAGACAGGCATGGTCCAATTGATTGAATCCTCATCCATCTCCATCGGACAATTTCCAATACATAGCCACGAGTCATGTTTAATAAATAATGAATTAAGTGCCAGCATTTGACTAATTAATAGTCGGTTTAATATATTGACATTTGAGCCCCGCTTCAAATCAATATCTTTCGCCAAAATAAAGTTATTTTTTATGGCTCCATGAGCTTAATTTGAAAATTGACGCACCAAATTTATTTTTTAAAATTAAAGGATATTAAAATATAATATATGCCTTGACACGGACCAAAGTCAAAAAAATTAATGGTATTCAATTGTTTTCAAATATTATGTGGTTTTAATATCCCAACAGATATATAATTTCCATGGGAACATGTGGGTGATTATTTTATTTAGAACTTAAATTATGATTAATTAATTAATTGTTTTAGTTATATAAACAATTTCTCTCTTAAAATTGAAAATTGCACATCCTATATGACCGATCATTCATGGTGATGGTCATGATCAGCAAACTAGACGTTGGAATTGTCAGTGGTGTGGCCATAGCTAATTGGAGAAGCCTGTGTGCATATTATATGTTAATTTATTTGGACGTAAATATATTTTTATTTTCTAATAAATAACAAATAAAAATAACATAAAAAAGGGGAGAGAAAAAAAAAACCTAAACAACCATAATCTTGAATTATAGAATTTTAAATATATTTACTTATTTTATTAAAATATTTTTTTTCAAAAATATTAAACTTCAAAATTTGAAATTTTTATTAAAAAAATAAAAAATAAGAAATTTATTTAGAATGATATTCACAACCTAATAATGAATAATATACATGTTGATGTGTAATTTTTACTAATATCTTCTATCCGCATCCTGTCTCGTGCTTACCTTCTTTATCATGCAATGCAAGATGTGTAAAAAAAAAAAAAAGAGCCTCAGTGAAGGAGTATCGTGTCAGAAAAAAGTTAGCAGCTGTATCTTATGAATGGAAAGAGAATAAGGATGACAACGGAACAAAATGGAGTCGACGTGCCCCTACTCGTGCTTCCAATTTGTTAGAGAGTTCCCCACCCCCATCCGGGTGTTTTTTTTTTTTTTTTGTTTAAATAATATTATTATATTAAATTAAAAATATGTAAAAAAATAATTTTTCTTAGAAGAACCATTTTAAGATGCTCTAAAGAAACATGAAAGATGAAACTTTTTTTTTTTTTTTTTGATTGATGAGACTTGTCTTATTTTCTATGCTGTAGCTGCTCTTTTATCTCTTTGTTTGAAAGAGAATATGGTTAATATGGATCGGATTGTCTAATTTAATCTTAAACCATACCCTTTTGAATTAGCTTTGTCACCCTTTTTTATTTAAACAATTGAGACTTGATTATAAAATTGAGTATAACAATATCTATGAAATATTTTCAATATATACAGAAACAAAAATATTTTAAAATGACCAGGAAAACATAAATATAGTATATAAACCTTTTTAAATAGAAAACGAAAGACATTAATTTGTTTTACTTTTCTACAGCAAGAAAGACATTGATTTGTTGATATAGGGTGCGTTTTAATATGAGTTTTCATCCAAAACGGTAAAAAAAGAAAATTTATTTGTCAGCGTAAATAAATAAATATACATAATATTAAATATATTAATAAATAAACAAAAAGGAAAACTAGACTGAGTTTAACATAAGATAGTTGCCAAAAGAAGCTTAGGGCATCTATAGCAGGGTGATTTTGACATTGGTAGTTATTTTTTAGACTCTAGCACCAATATTATTTTAATATTAAAATAAAATTTAGTATTTTAATAAGGTTTGAATATAATTAAAATATAAACAGAATTTATTAAAATTTAAATCTCAGTTATTATAAATGAATATAAAAATTTGATCACTAAACTCTTTTTTTCTTTTAGTAAAAATTTAATCGCTAAACTCAAATTTCAATAATTATAAATAAATATAAAAATTTGATCGCTGCAGCGCACTTTCAAATGTAATTCTATTTTTTTTTTAGCACGATATATTAAAATGTTAATATTACAATTTGACAATTACAATACAGCATATGCAGTTAGAGTGATCTTGACCTCACAGCAAACAGTATAGTCCACCAATCCAGGTGGTAGCGGGTCTCAGCCAATCGCAGAGCGAGTGCTACGCAATTAACAAATCACAACTAACAAAACATCCGACTGCGTCAGAGTCTGGGTTTGACAGCTCTCATGTCCTGAACCCAATTCCTTTATCTTGCCGCTTCACAGCTCCTTCAACCTCCGATCACAGCTAACCCGACGACCGGCCGCCATAAAAATCACAGACCGATTCGTCCCCAAAACACTGTGCTTCCGGAAATCCTCTTCCTTCAATTTTTCTGAATCAGATCTCGCGCCTCACCGTCTGAAACGACTCGTTCCGGTTCTCGGGCCGTTGATTCGGGACATTCGCTCGAGTTAAATTCTTAGATTTTTTCGGAAACAAAGTGAAAGTTCTGGGTGAATTGGATTGAGAATTGGGTATGAATTGAAGAGTGAGGTGGGTGAAGGGGATTCAGGACAGAAGGAAATGAATGTGAGCCATGCGTCGGTTCACCCAGTCGAAGATGCGCCGACCACAGATGGAGGCAACGCACCGAGGGTGAGGATGAAGGATGTTCACGGCATGCCCGGCACGCCCGGCGGGCTCGCTTTGCGTGTTAGTCAGTTTTTGTTTGCAGCTGCAGCTCTGGTTATCATGGCTACTACCAGTGACTTCCCTTCTGTCACTGCCTTTTGGTAACACTTCCATAATCGTCCTCTTTCAATTTTGTGTTCTGTTTTTTTCTTTTTAATTTCATTTGTTTTGTTTGTTTGTTTAATTTCTTTTGACTATAAGTAGGTAAGGAGTATTCTCTGGTATAGCTTGACAAGTTATTATGTGCATAAACGTATGAATTGTAATCCTAAAAAGACAAATCCCTATTGGTATGTATATGAACAATTGGGATTTGACACTCAACATTGTGTGTACTAATATGTGTAATATATGGTACTTTAATTGCAGAGTGTTATGGTTGTGACATGTTGTTCACATCCTCTTTTAGTTTTTTTAGGATGATTTTTATTCTACCTCCTCTCTTCCCTTTCTCATCAGCCATCGTATAAGCATTGAAATTGATGGGACGTGGAAAATTATAGGCATAAAAAGGACCATGTTGTGGTATTTCATGTGGAGGATATGGGTATTAATTTTGTTCCTCTAACTTTGCCCCTTAGATAACACGACTGTAGGAAAAGAAGAGGTTTAATTTAATATAATTACCGAAGATACTCCTGTAATTTATTTCTCTGTTTCCTGTATGTGTTGTGGGTGAGTGAACTGCCAATGTTGGGCGAGCAATGGTTTGGTGTATACTCGTTTTGGCCCAGGGCATGGTAAAGGGCAAAAACACATGGGATGTTTTCATCTTCTATAGTTTCTTAGTTGGCCTAATTTGACATATGGACACCTGTACCTGATGATGCTTGTATCTATGTGGCCAAGTCCATGTAACATTTGTTCAAAGTGACAAGTACGCGGATTTTGATTTGAGTAAGCAGGTGTTGTCTTTTGGTAGATATTCTCTGTTAGGTGACATATTTTCAGTTTCTGAGCTTGTTTATCTTGTCAATATTTGTATTTTCTATTTCCTCACACGTGCTTTTCTGATATTTGCTCGTCAGCTACCTTGTTGCAGCAGCTGGTTTGCAGTGTTTCTGGAGCCTATCATTAGCCATTGTTGACGTTTATGCTCTTCTAGTGAGGCGCTCTTTGCAGAATCGCCTAGTTGTCAGCCTGTTCGCCATTGGTGATGGGGTAAAATTATATCAGCAGATAATTCTACCAACGTTGAATAGTTTAAGAACATGATAGTACCACCTTTGATCTCCTGATCCTTTTGGTTTCAAGAGACTCTAAGAAAAATTTCTAAAATTTCTAAACTGCATTATAGACTCTAGTGCTGTCACTGATGTCTGAGGATGTCACATCAAAGTAGTTCACATAGTTTCTGCAATATAATTTTTTCCTTCTGACACCCACTTTTAGATGATCCTTTGTCAGTAGAGTGTAGGTTATTTTTCCAGCATTCATTTCATTTACTTATTCTTTTCATTTATAAAAGTTCCTAAGAGCTAACTCTAGGCCTCTTTACTTGTGATATAAGTTTTCACCTCAGAACTTTGTTTTCATTTCTAATTCGTCCATAATGCAAGCAGGATTAGTGTTCCAACTGATTTAGATCAGTTTACGATTCCAGCTAATAACTAATAGTGTAAAAGTAGCCTTACAGTAGGCTGGAGTAGCCTTAGATGTGAAATGTCTACTTAAGTAGGGCAGTCCATGTCTTCACTATTAAGTAGCAAGCTGATGGATAAAAAATGTGTGATTGTTTCTTTCAACGAGATCAAAAATGATTTCTCCTTCCCATATGCTTTAATCATACGGCAGCTTCTTCATAATCTGTGTTGAATTACCACTGATCCTAAAAGTTTAAGCTGTTAGATGTGGGTTCAATTGGTTATATATTTTATATCTCAACAATCTGGATGGCAGTCTCTCCTACAGTTATCCTATTTGGTTATCATGGTCTTGTAAAAAGAGCTTATGAATGCTAACTTAGTATTCCCAACAGACTCTTGAGCTGGTAGTATTTTCAATTACAAGAAGAAACAAATAAAATTGCCAGGCATTTACCGAAGTGTTGACTTGTTTTATCAGGAATCATTTGTTACACAACATTTTTTTTCCTTGGCTACCTTATACTTTGCATGAATTACATAATTGAATCTTAAGTTGTGAGTTAATTTCTCTTATTGTAAGTTTTGTTTGTCACTTCATTTTATGGATTACTCAATACGCCTTTTTTCACTGCAGTTGACATCCACTCTTACATTTGCTGCGGCTTGTGCTTCAGCTGGCATCACAGTTTTAATTGACAATGATCTTGGTAGCTGTGCCCGCAACCATTGTGCACAATTTGAAACTGCCACAGCCATGGCTTTCATAACTTGGTTCACTTCATTACCATCTTTTCTACTCAACTTCTGGTCACTGGCATCTAGATGACTGCGTAAGATAATATGACATGCTGTTTCATATTTCTCGCTTGTGGTGTGCTGCAATGCCCTTACTTTAAAATGTTTGGTTGTATCTTTGTGAATAGTTTGCTTTGCTTTTTCTGGCAGCAATATAAATATTTCAGGGTGGTGAATATGGATGGGGGTGAATAGTTGTCCTCTCCATTTGGAGATTCAATTGTCGGAGAATTTAGCCAGTTATTTGTGTTTATGGTTAACTGCTAGTTTCTATACACAGATTTTCCCTTTCAAATTAGAACTTTGTAATCTTCTATTTCCAACAAATGCCATCAACATCAACAAAGTATTTGAAAGATTATTAAACTAGTACTGCGTCCACTATAAAAATTAATTAAACCTAATACAAGGCACACGTCTCCCACTCAGTAATACCGCAGAAAGGTGAACTTTGTGGAAGACTAATAAAATAGGAGCCTACATGCTTGTCACTATTACAAAACCTAGCACGAGAAAGGAATCAAATAATGTAAGTATTGCTATTTTGTAATATAATTTGGTAATGCTTTTTTTTTTTTTTATCACTTGGCTCCAGACCTCTGGGCTCTTCTTCTTCTTCTTTTTTTTTTTACAGTTATGTGTATGTTTGACTTGAACGGCTTCTAACCACGAGAATGGCACACCTATGGACGCAGTCACTAACTAGAAGATATCAAAGAAGTGGCAGGCACTATTTTATTTAGTATTATCTATAACGTTTCTCTAATTTTTTCCGCTCATTTTTCGGGTTGTGTAATATTCTTAGTGAAACTAAGCTTTAACAGAAATATGAAACACAAAAGAACAAGGAAAAAAGAAACGTCTCTGTATTGATTTTCAATCTTAACGAAAAACACTCTTTGAGCCCACACATTTATATAACCCGCTTAACCATCTAATACGAGAGTCCTACACAAACTGAACTTGCTTAAGCTGATTAAGCAAACTAAACGTTCTATATATTGCATGTACTGCGCTGCTCATTTCATGTACAAAAACAAAACCCCCCACTATAAAGTAGAGCTAGTTCCATGCGTTAATTCTATATAATATCATACCTTTTGTAGCTATTCTTTGGCATATAAGTGACTGGATATGTCCATGGAAGATGATGATGCTAGACAATATCGGTGTTTTAACAAGTACCAACAGATTGTCAAACAGGTATGGTCAGGCATTAGAAACCCAGTTTTTAGTTTTTATCAAAAAATAAATATATACATATGTATGTTCCATTAATTAACATGCATTCACATATACATGATGTAAAGTGGGTTAATTTTAATTCACACACACACAAAAAAAAAGTGGGTTAGTGATGCAATATATTGCTATGGCTATACACAGGTTGTCTTACTGGATGAGCTAACCAACTCAATCGTCCCCACTGCGGCTAAAATTTCAAAAGGCCAAAAGGTACTGTGATACTTCAGCAAGCTTGTGAAATTAATTTTCTGAATTATTCATGCTCTACCTAGCTATTACTGTTGCTTATATAAAGCACAATAAAGAAACATCAATGATGTACCAGTCTCTTTTTGTCCCCCACATTTTTTTTAAAAAAATAATTGATTGTTTTACAGAAGTCAAAAGGGAGCAGCACTAGTACCTCCGCAAACAGCTCTGTATCAAAAAACAAAGAAGAAGGCTTTGACCAATTCATGGTCCACACCTTATCTACATTTCTCCATGATTTGAATCCTAACAAGCCGCTGCTTAATAATTATCCACTTCATGATATTGATCAACAATCCTCATCAACTTCTCAACTCACTCCTACTACTACTACTCCTGCTGTTTCTGGGCAACCGCAGTAGTAATTAGGCCTTGGAAAACTGCTTCAAATCTCATTAATTGCTCATGTAATCAAACATATCTACCAGTACCCTCTTCATTAAATATAAGAGGTGTTTGGCAGTTTAATTACAGTCTCTATGATTTAATTGATTTCAATGGTCTCATGAAGCCTCAAATCACTGATCAAACCCACGACCAGCAGTATTAGTACTAGGTACTCTTACACCTTATTCAATACCTGAAATAAATAAGCTGCAGTTCATGAGTACATGAAATCGATATTGTCCCTACACATGGCATAAAGATTTTTTTTTCATCATAACCTACTTAATATTAGGGTTTTTTTTTTTCACTAATATTCTAAACTATGTACAAAATTATAAATTGTCCTATAAATTATAAAATTAACATTAATATTTTAAATTTTAATTATAGTTGCAAATTGTCATGATTCATAAATAGAGTATATTTTTATTGTAAAATAATATTTTTTTTTATCTGTTTAGTAATATATTTTTTTATATGAATGATACAAATTGATTTATTTGTCATTTACGGCCACATACCTCATCTTTTAACATAAAAAAAAATACATATGAAATTAAAAATATACCATATTTGTGAGATAGAGGTAATTTACGATGGTTTTTAAAGTTTAAAAGTAATAATACCAATTCTATAATTTATGTGATAACTTGTACCTATGTACATAAATCAGGGTTATTGGTGTTAGAAAACCTAACATTTATTATCCCCTAGCTCGGGTTATTGGTGTCAGAAACCCTAGTACTTATTATCCCCTAGCTCAGTCAATATTCTTTGAAAGGACATATGCATGTTAAACTAGCTAGCTTCTTCTTATTACTTTTTTTTTCTAATCACACAAACCTAATCTGGCTGTGAGTATAAATATTCATGACTGGTATTTGTTGTAAAAAGAAGAAAAGATTATACGCAATGAAAAAGAGAATGTAAGAATTAGTAATTAGTGTACAATTTAAAATCCTCCACTACTACTAGATCTCCATCAATTAATTACTATCTGCATGCATTTAGCAAATACTGAAAATTAATGTGCCTCAGTGTTCACTAGCAAAAGCAAATGATGAATATTTGTATTGCAACGATGAGAATGAATGAGAGGTGTCCAATTAATATGTTTGCAGTCGTAGAAAGAAAGGGTTATGATTGTACTCTTCCAAGTTATTTGCATGCATTACACATTCAATTCTCTTCATGATATCACAGTTTCCCGCTAAATTCATGTTTTTGTGCCGTTCAAAATGCATGGGGTCCATATGTAAATATGTATGTCACATACAGAAACCAATTCGAAGCCTAAAATCTTTACACATTAATAAAATATATATAATGTTTTTGTCTGTGGAGTAGCGTGCATGGATCTACGTTACATGAATATATGTTGACATGTAGGCCTTTACGTACCAACAAATGGACCCCAAAATCTTTTACAAAGATTGGACAAGTCTTTTTAAATAGCAACCACGAACAAATATAAAATGCGTGTAGTAATGTCAGAACTCTCTTCCGCTGAACCTTTGAAACACACCTATTTTGCTTAATGTTACTCTTCTTGTTACATTATTTTGCGGATAAAATCCAACTCTCGCACAACAGCTTATATTTTGAAAGTTACATTGATTACAATATGACGCATGAACAAGAACAATATAAATACACTCACAAATATTAGTTAAAATACATAAGCACAACAATATTGTACCAGCAAACGCATAGGCCAATGAATATAAGCTGTTCGTATTGTAGACAAACCTCGTGTTTGAGAATAGCTTCTTCTAAATAAAATAATTAAGATAAATAGATTAAGATAAAATAAAACAAGTTCACTTTCAGTTTTAGTTTCCAGTTCTTAAATTTTAATTTGAAAATAAAAAAGGATAACAAAAATTTGAGGGCATTAAATAAATATAAATTAAATTAATAAAATGCAAGCCCTGGGAACCGGGTGGTACGTTCAGATATTACAAAACTATCGGTTCTTTTTGTACTATTTGCATTTTTTTTTCTTTTACAAATTTCTCCATTGCGTTTTGTGGTTTGAACTCTGGATACTGAAGTGGGAGAAAGATGGTGAACAAAAACATAATCGCTTTCACACAAAAGACCAGTTTATAAAAGAGAAGGCAAGACAATGAACAGTGCTGTCTTCGGCAGCAAGGACTTTCCATGCAACAGCTTGTTCGTACGAAACATGGCGTCCCATTGTTGACATGCATATCCCTGCCGGCAAGTAAGCAGAACCCTGATACACACAAAGAAACACCACAAGATTAAACAAAATAAAAAGCATTTTAATGGCATTACTGAGACTTAAATTAGCGCATACGGATGATTTTCACAATAAGGTTGTTTACCTGCTGCATTAGTTTGGCAAAGTCACCACACAGCGCCTTGCGTCCGGACTCATCGAATATCTTATCCAATGAGATGTCTTGAAGAGCCACTAAAGTTGTCTCCAGCATATCAAGTCCTGCTTGGTTTGCGAAGATGAACACTGGCAGTGACTGTCATCCAATAAAAATTCATATTTTATGTTAAAACAAACGTTCTACAACAATTCACTTGTCAAGGTGGTGAAATTCATGTCAAAACAGATTTTGTATTAAAAAAAGAAAATAGCACTCGTGCATACCTTTAATGAACAACACAAAATGGCATTCTCATGATGCCATAGACTTTTTAACATTGAATCACCACCACCAACCAAAGAATCGGATCTCAGCAATTCTGCTCCAATATGGTAACTGTGGAAATGAACAAAATAAAGGAGAAATAATTATTGCGTTGTAATGGAAGCAAAAGCAAATCCAAAGGCAATCGGAGAAAAAACTTTAATTCTTCAACAATGTTACCAATGGATTTTAGTGCTGTCTTAATCGGCTTTGTACACAGCATGTCTCTCAATATACAAGCACGACTTACCTATAACTTTGGCAAATCCAGTGTGCAAGAGTTAAAGCTTCTGGAGAGCCTTGGGAAAGCTTTGGACCAACAGCAGGGCTCAACCCAGATGGAGATATGGCCATTGCAACTCTCTGCACAGATGAAATGACACTACGGACATACTGGCGTGCCATGGTTGCAACATTTTCCTGTAGACTGCTCTCAAAAGGAAACTGGAAGGCTATAGTCAACACTGATCGAGTGTTGTGACACGATGTCAAATCTCCTCCAGCAAGGTTTATTGCTGAGCCCACTTCAAGACTGGACGTCAAATCTAAGGTCCGATGTGTACTTAAAGCATCCTTTGTATCAGACTGCAATAACAAAATATACAAGTACAGATTAGTATACTGGGAGGTAAAAGCTAACTTTACAAACAAGGATGCATATGTTTCTGTGTTCTGAGAAACCCATATGCGTTAAGCAAATGAATGACCTAACAGTTGAGCATGAATTAGATACCAGATTTAATCTATGCCCAAAAGTTTCCAATATTGCATATGGAAATTCAACTTGATGGGCAAACAAGATTAATAGGATGGAAGTTAAGTGAAGCACAGCAAACTCAACTGTTTTTGAATCCAATGGGATGATGCGGAAACCGGAAGGTAGTAATGGAGCATCATCTGGAAACATTTCATCAATTGGAGCAAAAACAAGTTCTGAACAGGCTCCCACAGCATTTTCGTCAACTCCACTACAAATCTGCCAAAATAAAACAAGTCATTCGACACCGTGATTACATACAGAAAGCAGTACAGGATCCTACAATTTTATAGAAGCATAGGATAGTACCAAAAATAAAATGTAACTTTTCAGGCTCCACCACAGTGGATCTTACTCATTCTAAAAGAATGGAAATATAAATAACTCAACAAGATCAGAAAAAAGCACCTGCAACAGATGAATGTCCCTTGATACAAAAGCATCTTCTTGAGCAAGAGAATGTCCCTCAAGTCTAACAACTTCAAGCAACTGACCATAAACTAGAAGTTAGGGATAAGTACTTCTAATGAACACATTTCAATCTGATAAATAAAATGATTGCCCTTTCCTCCATGCTAGGACTAGAGTAAGATAACCAATACAAAAGCTCAAATAGAACAAATTTTTATCTTCTTGCCAGAGCTCAACCTTTGAAGTCCTAATCCCATAAGCTCTTTAAGGCAAGTACAATAGGTGTGGAAAGAAGAGAAAGGAAAGACAATTATCACCATAAAGGCATACCTCTTCATGTTCAATTGTATGGCCAAGGGGCATGATGATTTGACCCCCTGTAAACCTCGTAGGCCTCATCCCTGGATAGGCATATGACCCAGCCTTTAATGCTGCAGCAGAATAGGCATCAACATTAAAGTCAGCCCATTCTGAACGGTGCTCCCTCAAGAAGCGAACCAGGACAGCAGGAGGAACATTCTGGTAGAAGGTAGGAGACACAAAACCTTATAAGTTTCACAGAAAAAATTAAATAAATAAAGCTTGAAATTAGCTGATCATTTCCACAATCCAAGTCTACCATAAACATACGCTAGTCAATTCAGAGAATTGTGACCAATAAGCATATTGCTTAACATCCCTAAGCCGCAGTCTCATGACAATGACACTACTAGAGAATGGAGAGCTAAAGAACAAGAAACATAAAGTAGAATTCCAAAAAAGAACAACCTTCACTTGAATTTTACAAAATATTGCCCAATGCAAAGCAAATTCAGACAGACAATTATAGCCAATACTTAAAAAGTTTTAGATAAAACGCTTTGCCCTAGGAGTTCCAAATATGTCAGAAACGAGATCATAACCATTACAATAGCAATTCAAAATTAATGACTAGTTGAATGAGTTTTAAGATTTACTTGGAGTAGCATGGAAGCCTTGGCACAAAGAACCCCTCCAAGGAATGCAAGAGAGTTGGCAGAATTCGATGCAGTGGTCAAATTCTTAGCTGAGTTGACTGCAATTGTAACATCTTCAGAACCATCACAGCTCATTAATGACCAGCCGTCATCATTGAATCCATTGACAGCATCATTGAAACCTCTGAAAGATGAGAAACATATTAATAGTTTTAACAAAACAGATCCAATAAGATGTACGTAAAACCAAGAAATGTAAGTAACCATAAAGATACCTTATTAGTCTTTGACTAAAAGTTCGCAGCACGGCTGGCTGTCTGCCCAAACCATATACAACCTCACCACTTGTCTCCTGTGCTATTTGCCTGATGTAGCGCAATGCCTTCATCGAGAGTTAAAGTCAATACCTTGCTCACTACATCTATTCGTTACATTTGAAATCTAGAAATTGATCTTTCAGCCAGAACTATTGAATTCAGATTGAATCAAAAAAAGCTGAAAAGTACAATAATAGAAAAAATGGTGTTCGAATACAAAAGTTTTCAAATAAAATAAATGTTCCAGACCATTATTGAGATAAAATAGAAACATTGAGAAACCTTCAAACTATTTATTGTCGTTACATACTGTTATTGTTAATTTTCATTTCTCAATAGGATTGAAGGATGAATGATTCTGCGTGGCTAATCTAACTTACTTTCTGCTTATAGGTACTAGTCAAAGATGAGTTTAATTGCTGAATTGTAAAGGGTATACTATTACATAGGAGTATAGGACCTACAGTATCAATGCTACTGTTTCTTGGGTATATAATCCTAAAAAGGCAGTGAAACTCATGATTCATCACATATATATGTAGCCAGCTTAAATGTTTCTGCTAAACTTATCAGGCTCAGTATAAGAAAAAGAATCATAAAAGTGCCATTACATGATTTATTACAAGGATGCTAACCAGCTATGCTTTTATTTTTCAAATATTAATTTTACACAATCAAAATATAAATGAAACAAACCAAAGTATACTGACCGCAATAGTCATTTTCTGGGCTACAACTTTAGATGATTCATAAAGTGGTCGCAGCACCTCTGGGACACTCCACGCCTACAATGAGACATACATGAATTTATTTTAACATTTTCCCAAGTAATGGAGAAATTTGTGAAATTACATTCGAGCAGTCAAACCTCAAGATTCAGATGATCAACAATATGGATAATTGATCCTCCACCCTCACAAGGCCGAATTAAATACCCACTAGGAAGCATTTCAACTCTGACAAACTGAGCAGCAGCAGCTGAATTAGGGCCAGCACCAGAACCTGACAAAGATCTCTCACAAACCTATAAGACAGAAAACAAATGACATTGCAAGAAATCACATCAGTTCTCCTCCGTAAAAAAAATTAAAAAATCTAACACTTATGTGGATTGATACGTATTCAGGCTGTGTAAATTGTCATGTATAGACGGTAGATGGTAAACAGAAAAACTTCTTACCACAAGACTGCCATTGTCTAAATTTGTAGTGTATCTTAAAGTCCAGAAATCCCGTGCAGGAGCCAGTGTAGTTGGAGCATATATCTGAAACAATGTCAATGTTAGAAAGAAGGCCGTCCCTGTAGATAACAATAGAACAAATATACCAAAAGTTCAGTACTTTTTCACCTGCGTGTAAACAAGTTCAATTGTTCCTCCATTGCCAGCAGGAAATAGGGTGAAAACTTCAAGGCTCCGACAGTCCCGGAACCAAGATGGACGATCTTTAAGGATCTCTGCAATCTGTTGAAATTATGTGAACGATAACATCAAAACCTAGCTATCTCTTTTAGCTCTAGCATACAAGAAAACAATGTCCCAACAAAAGTTACACAAAAAATTATCTTAAATTGTTAACTAGCATTCTTACCTTTGTAGGCTCTAAACTTACAAGACCGCAGGCTCGAGCTGCCACTCCACTGCAACTTTGTGAAATGGCAAAGATCCCAACCGAATCCGGACCAGGCTTCAAAATAATTTAAAAACCAAACATGTTAGCTGTAAAAAATATAAATGGAAAAAAAAAAATAAACTCATGCTAACTCCCAATCAGGAGCTAAAAATTTAAATTCTTTAGTATTCAATGAAAACCTTCATCCCAGGCATCTGGACCCAATCGACAGCAGTTCCTGTAGCCTTAGAAAGGAACTCCGCCAAGGTCTCCTCTGCAATTGAGAGGAGTCTGCCAAAAGCAAGAAAGAGAGTTGATCAGACACAGAAAAGAAATCACAGAAATACTACACATGTACAAAGGGAAGGCTCGTGGCCACTGGTTTAAACAGATTACCCAGCAGGGTTATTAGCATCTCTGAGGGAATGCTGCGGTGTAGTAACCACAGAGTCACAGCTCGCATCTGTAGTTGCCGCTGATGCCTGCAGACAAATCAATTGCATGTAACAAAATTAGAAAAATAATGCAAAGTAATAAAACCAACAAACTTTGCAGCATGGCAGTTGGCCATATTAACTCCACTATAAATGATACTTGAAGCTCTATTAAATCCTACAGTGCCTTAACTCTTAGCATCGTGAAAAGGATAGCAACAATCAAGAAGAAACAAACAAATATAGCAAATTGCTGTTTCAAAGTAAAAATAAGTACGAACAAACTAAAAGAGAAACAACTAGCTCGCTTATCACATTAAAAAATTTGATATCTAATATTTGAATAGCTTTTTTTTTGTGGCCGTGGAGAATTGAGACTGATTACCACCTTCTTTTAGATCGAAGCCATGAATGCCCCCAGAATTAACGTAATCTAATACCTTTTAGTTTCACTTTTTAAACACGTTCTGCAATTTAAAAAAATTGCCAATCATACTAAGAAGACGACCAACTACAGATAATCATACAAAATATACACTTACAGTATGCAGTTGTTGCCGCATATATCCATTCTCACAAACGAGCTGCGAAACCTGTTTCTGCAAGCGATCATTCTCCTCCATCAACAACTTGTTCATCGCCGTCAGTTTTCTATTCACAGTCTGTAGTCTCGAGGCTTCTTTTCTCTGCTTCTCTCGACACCTGCATAGGCACCGAACACCATTTTTCTTCAGCCTCCAAAAAGTATTTAAAGCCCAAAGTACTTATAAATGATGGCAAATGCATGGTTTAAGGCAAAAACAAAGTTTGTGAATGCCATAAGTACGGCGTAAGTCTTTATCAAAGCGGGAACTTCGATAAGCTCCTACACTTTTATCTGTTTTAAGTGCAGAGATGAAACAAAAACAGAAGAAAAATTACACCCATTTTCCAAAATGGTCTTGCAGACCAAGCTCTTACCTGCGGTTCTGAAACCAGACTTTGATCTGTTTGGGCTCGATGTTGGAAAGAATGGGGCACTCCCGGATCAATTGCTGGCGCCGGAGAGAGCTGGGCTTTGGACACTCGGAGTAGACTCGCTCGAGGGCTTCGACCTGCTCGGCGGTGTACCGCACATACTTTCCGGCATCGAGGTGTTTGTTTATGCTACTCCCGCTGCTGCTTTCTCTATGATGAGCCACAGCCATCGCCATTATCTCAGACCCCAAAATCAAGACAACACAAATACAAATAGACAAAAATAGCTCTCTAGTTTATGGTTTTTCTTTCGGCTAAAGATGGGACTTAAAAAAAGATTCTTTATCCTTGTAAAGTCCGTCCTAGAGAGAGAGAGAGAGAGAGATAGAGCGAGCTTAAACTAAAACGTAAACGGACGAGCTTGGTGTAGAGGCACCAGAAGATTCTTGGTTTTGTGGGAATACTAGTAATAATAGCTGGTTGGTTTTAAGGTACAAAATCCAAAAATGGTTTTGAGCTCCAATAATGACACACAATCTGTACTTTTCTGAAACCTTCGTTATTGGTTTGCTGAAGACGCTTGGGAACAACTAGCTTTGCTTAAGAAATCTGACCCTCTTCTTCAAAATCATTCAAACAGAGAATCCCACGTTTCCTTTTTTCAAACTCAATATCCAAGACTCGTGCTTTTCAGCTAAATTTCCATGGAAATGAAAATAAAGAACACATTTCTACCACCTCAAAACTATCTTCTCAGCCGGATCCTAGATAGCCCACAAGTGTAGGAAGACACAAGCTTTAAAGTCGGAGAAAATAAGTCATTCAAGCTTCAGAAGAATAGGAAAAAAAGAAGAACAGAAATGAAAAAAGAGCAAAAGAGAACACGGATATCTTCCTAGTAAAGAAGGCTCTCTCTGGACAAAGAGAGCCAGAGTGAGAAAGCATTAGAGAGCTGGTAATACCAAGCAACCCAAAAGAGAGAGTGAAACCCTAATAATCACAATCATTACAGAGCGAGCTATGTTGGCTAAGAAACTCTATGCGGTAGAAAAATATTTTGGGGGGTTTTAATTTTTTTTCTTTCTGAGAGAGAGAGAGAGACAGTGATCTGAGCTGAAACAGTGGGAATAAAAGAGAGAGAGAGAGAGACAGAGACAGAGAGAGTTTATTTTTGCACGCATATCGACAAACTTACCAGTATGGTTTTTTTTAAGAAATAATAAATTATTTTTTTATTTGATTTTTTTAATAATATGATATTGGCGCATTTACGTCGCTGTCCCTAGTGTTTGTTTGAAATGACGTTCTAGACCCAGAGAGTCATGCTCGTAGGCTCTTCTGTCAATCTGTATCGGTCAAGTAAAAACCAAATCTATCTTGGCAGTAAAAAGCAAACATATATATATATATATATATATATCACACACACACATATGATCCAAATTCCAAATCACTTTCTTCTTTTTTTGTGAATATAATTTCTTATTATCTATTTTTTTTCCAACATAATAAAAATCATCCAACTTTTAAGAGAAAACCAAAACAAAATTATCAGAAGAAAAAAAAAGAGAGAGATTTTCAGAAATATATGAAGCCGAGGCTTTTTCTTTTGGTTATTGATGGGTCATCAGTAGTGATTCGACCCAACCTGCTTCTATTCTTGTATCCCACACCACTTTCTTTTTTAATTACCAAAATGGGAATTAATTTATTTTATTAAATTAATTTATAAATGATGTTATGGTATGCATCAAAATCCATGATTTTTCTTAATACCAAAACATAAGAATATTCTCCGAAAAGACAAATTACAAATATTTATAAAACAAAAAAAAAAAAAAGAGTGATAAATGGCAGAGTGGAGAATCTAGAGAAACATGAAGGACAATTGTAAAAAGCCAGAGAATAAACAGTGAGGTTTGAAAATGAGCTCCAGGGCGGTTTCTTAATTCCAGACCAAACATTATCAAATTGCCCATCATAATGAATCTGGGTTTTCCTTTTTCTTTTCTTTTCTTTTTTTTAATTTTTAATTTTTAATTTTTAATTTTTTTGTCATTTTTCTACTCAAATTCCTTCCGGCGCGGACCGTCGAAGCCCCCACTGGTCGGTGATTTCTCTCTTTTTTTTTTTAAATAATAAAAAAGTCCATGTTCCTAATTTGTTGATAAATGTAAATATATTTATATTTTCACTTTGCTTTTGGCATGCGTGAAAAGTGACATCACGTGCTTCCCACAATCCCACAATTTTTTTTCTTTTAAATAAAATTCTAACAATAATAATAATGAAATTGAGCAACATTCCTCTGGGTATTCTGAATCAGAAGCAACAATTTTTATTTTAATGCAACTGTGTTTTTATAATTTTTTGCACATCAGGTTGAAATTAATCTTTTTGATACAATGATTGTGTATTTTTTTTAAGTCCTATTTAACACAATAAATTAAAATTAATGGGGGTTGATACTGTAGCATCTAGTCGATGGCATGGATTGTGAACGGCGTGACCCCAAACAATGGTTGATGAATGGCTTTTTTTCAATAAATAATAAAATTTTAATTTTTGAGAATCATGATTTAAAATTTTGTTAGAAAATAAACTGTAGTTGCTATTTTGATTTTATAATTTTTTAAAAAATCTGAAATAGAAAATTTATATTTTTAATAATTTACCTTTCATATAATATTTTAATAAAATTAAATATATTTAAAATATATATGGGACTTATCAAAATTTAAACAGTTGAGATTCAATTAACCTTTTTTACACTGTATGAAACCTCTTGTGTTGGTCAATGGGCATCTATATAGATGCAAGATTAATTATCAGCTCCATCACTTATTTCTACAACTGTTGTGTAATAAAATTTCAAATTCATGTTTCAGGTCAATAGTTCGAAATTGTTAGTCAACTTTGATACAATTTCATGCTTCACGAAATTCTTTGAAAATTTTCCTTTTTCGGTTTTTTTTTTTTTAAATTACATATATAAAAGTTAATATTCTGTTGCATAAACAAATAATACGCTGTTGAGTAATCAATGTTAATCGGTTGAGTCATTCTCGTTAATAAGGTACTGCACTATTAATTATTCAAGTATCTCCTATAACAATTTAAGTTAATGTTCAATAGTCTAATCAGTTTTTTTCAATGGATTTAAGAAATTAAAAAAAAAACGAAATATATATATATATATATATGTATGTGTATACGAAATATAGAGTTAGGTTTGATATAGGTGCATGTGTTACGGAGCTTTGAAGCAGCAGCGAAAGTGAAGTAGAATGTTGGACTCCATAGAATCCGAGAGAAGGCTCGTAACAAAGACATGAGAACCATTCCCAAAGTTCTCTGTGAAATATAAAAATACATGAATGGGTCATTTCATTAGATCCTCAGTGATCCTCTTCCTTCCATCATCACACTAATTATTTTATGAATAATATTTTCTAACACAAATTATATTATTTCATAATTCATACGCCAATATACAAGTGAATAAAATCCTATATATTTGGAGAGAACTCCATCCATTGTATACGACTTTCTAATGTACAAGTGAATAAAATTGTTGGAGAGAATTCCATTCATTTGATACGACTTCTTGTATCGGAGTTTATATATTCATTAATATCTTATTAATTTAATGATAAAATTGCACAACTGCTGATACTCTCATTTTATGTGCTATAGGCATGAAAATGACCTAGCAATGTACTTTAAGCAAATGGGGTGATCATGGGAAGATAGAGAATCCAAGATATGTTCTCATATTCTCTTATTATATATATATATAATTAACAGTAAAAAAGGGTTTATATGTACGTGAATAGACTATATAAGAAAATGAGCTCGTATATTGCTATACGTACTACTGTGCTTTACGCAATGTACAGGGTGTATATTTCCATATGGGATGCCAGTTAGTGGATAAGATTTATAGTATTTAAATTATGTCCAAAATAAATAAATATATATATATATATAATTCACTACAAAAGTGGTAAGCGGTAGTACTAATATGTGATATAAAATATTGGAAACATATCTTGGGATAGATTTGATGATGTACATAAAACAGTTTTATGAGGAAGCTTGTTTTGTACGTAGTAACTTTCTAAATCTGACTTTGATCTGAATAATGGTGGGTTTATATTCAAAAGAAAAGATACTACAATCTTCCAAATTGACTTTGCATCATCTTCCTTCCAAGCATGCCAATTACATAAATAAAATCAAAATAAACATGTGGAAGGAAGACGAAGATATATATAAAATCATATACAAAAATAAAAATAAAAGGCAAAGAAATTGACTTTCAACCCTGAAAAGCCTTTCATGCTCTATATATGGTGTTGTCGGGCATTATTGTGTATAAATATAAGTTCAGAAATCTCTCTCTCTCTCTCTCTCATATACACAATGACAAGAAATCGAAAGTAGTATATTGTTGATGCATAGTGAAGATTTTGCATGAGAAAATATTGGTTTTTATTTTATTTATTTTTAAATATATAATATATAAAAATAAAAACAGCATCATGCATATCATTCACTGTATAAGATCTTACATATTGCATGGCATTTTCGATATATACTTTCAAGATTTTGACAAAGCAGAAAGCTAAATGTAGCAAAAAAGAAAGCAATAGGACATACATACACACACAAAAACACAAGGGTTATCTATGCATGACATATATATTACCTGTTTCCATATATATAGTACAATCAATGGTATATGATGAGATATATAACAAAGTCAAATGGTTTTTTTTTTTTTTAATTTTTTAAATAAACTTTTAGATGATGGGATTAACATTCTTCCACTTTGTCCCCCTCATACCCTTAATTGTTTTTTAGGTTTTCACTTTTGTTTTTGTTTGCTTTTAATATATAAATAATTGTTGATGTTCTTCTTCCTAATGGGTGGAGGGTTCCCATCTCCTTTTGCCATGAGCCATTGCTTTTCTCATAGGAAAGGAATATTGCCAGTGCTTCCTAAACTCCTTTTGGACCCCATATGAGGTTCAATCATGTGGCCCCATCCTGTCTGGGCCTACCATCCCCTAAAGAAAAATAAAATTAAAAAGATATATATATATATATATATATATGTTTGTTGCGTAAATCAATAGAATGCTGACGTGTCTTTGCTTTGAGAGGTTGGTGTTGTTGAAGTGGAGACTTGGTCCCACCCAAGTCAGCCACTTTGTCACACTGTGACTCTCTCCACTACCTTTGCTTGTTTGGCACACTTATAATTGTTTGTAATGTAGTAGTACTACTACTTACTCTCTCTCTCTTTTTAATTTTTTTTTTTTTACATCATTTCACATTCTCATGCTCTGTTCCTTTCACCAAAAAGCTTTAACCCACAAATGGATAAAAGACACCACCTCTCCCTGTTGTTGGTTAGGGGTGTTGCTCAAGCAAAACTAGTCACTTTGGGAGAAGACAGAGATGGGTTGCCTGATAAAAGTTCTTTTAACACCACTCTCTTATTCTTAGTTCAAACTCATTTATTGCTTAACTGCCTCATGTTTAAGTTCAAAATTCAACCCACCACAAATACATATATTTATATTCTGTATAATAATTAACCAATGCCTCTTATTATAAGGCTCTAATTAGTTAACCATGCTAAGGTTTCATTGAGCAAGATGTTGAAAATGGAGGACACCAAAAACATGCATGCAATGAATGAATCATATAATGCGCAGGTGTTGCAAAGGTCAAAGCAAAAAAAATGTGTCCCAGTTGATGATTTTGGACCACTAAATCAAATCTATGTCCTGCAGCTTGCACTATTTAAGATATTTTTTCACAACCTTCTCTCTTTATGATGATTTTGACTTCCAAACAAGCTTCTATGTGATACTCACTCTGTATTTTCCCTGGGCCTGGCCTTGAGAGGCCTGTTAAATTTGAAGTGACATGCACAAGTCTGTAGTGTATAAAATTGACCCACCAGAAATAGGA
The DNA here is from genome assembly GCA_007844105.2 of Rhamnella rubrinervis. Lineage (NCBI taxonomy): Eukaryota > Viridiplantae > Streptophyta > Magnoliopsida > Rosales > Rhamnaceae > Rhamnella > Rhamnella rubrinervis. Next base: position 14,226,179 of record CM017578.2, read on the forward strand.
CCCAAATTTGGGAATTTTTATTTCTTTGTTTCCAAAAATGACAATGATCACATCAGCTGCAATATTTTACTTTTGTTTTCGTTTTTCCTACCCTAGGGATTGGTAGATTTGCATGTGTTTCCCATTCCAACAATGTAGAATAGATGATTTTGAAATTTTCAGACCCTTTTTGTTAATTGCTAATGAGTGTTATTAAATTAGCAACACTGATGGCTGTAATAAGCTAAAAATCCAATTACACTGACCACTGTTACAATGCAAAAAAAGCCTTATGTTGTTGACTGGGGCAAAGATTTTAATTGTCTGTTTGGTAAATGAAAGGTGGTCATACAGGAAAAATAGGACAAGGTAGCAATAAATGAATGAGAATGACACATATACACTTTAAGCTTTCACAAATATCAATTATGATACAGTGTCTCATAATCTGGTTCCTACAATTAAAGAAACAAAGGACATATCTCATTAACTTTGCTTTGAAACCTCATCGTCAGTTTAGGTGTGGTTGTTTACACATGTACAGCCAAGACAAAAAAAAAAAAAACACAACATTGAGTGAGGATCACAACCATGCAACATTCTAAGAGAGCCCTTTTCTACCACGCCAAAATTGACATGGAGCTTATCAATTATGAAACTTGAATATACATATATATATATATATATATATATATATATATATATATATATATATATGTATGTATATTCTAATTTTTTGGTGAAAATATATGTTCTAGTTTTTGTTTAGGCAAACATGCAATTAGGGCCATAGATAGATGTTGGACTCGATGAATTTGAATTAGCCATGATGTTGAATACAATTTGAGCGGTTCCTCGACGACAAAATGATCCAAATCAAATCAAGTATATCATCACTTTTAGCCTTTGATGACCAGGAGGGAAAGTAGGAAAGTGATTCAATTATCCATTGGTATATTTCTAAATAATCCCCTCTTTTTTTCTATTTTTGTGAAAAAAGTAAATGGTTATGGTGATTAAGATTCTCCCACTTTTTCCTTGAAAGGCCAGCATGCAAAAATGGGGGATGGAGGAAGCAAACAAGATGAGACAGCTGCCGTGAATGGCTTTAGAAATGGGACTACTAATACTAAATTTAACCTGCCAACTGTAGCTTCTAACAAAGCAAAACGGGTAAAAAAAGGTAAAAAGGAAAAGGATGGGCAACAAAAAGAAATAACACATACAATAAAATGAGTGAGACAACAAAACAAACTTAGACCACCACAAAATCATCACATCGTCTCCCATGGATTTAATTTTCCCCCTCACTCTTCGATCAGATTTTGAGTTGTTCCAAGCTCTGCATTGCCTCTGACGACTCTCGCGGATGATTGTTTGCAGATGTGCTTCCCACAGTTTCCTCTTTTTCAGCCGTTAGTTTACTTGGCAAAGTTGGAGCAACTACAGCAGGAGGGTCTTCTTTCCTAATGGCTGGAGCTTCATCCTTTTGAACGGGTGGAGAAGCAAATACAGGCACGGCCTGTCTGATGGTCACAGGTGGGGCAATTCTAATGGGCGGGCCACGCATCACCTGGCAAGGTACGGCAGGAGGTGAAGGGCGCGGGGGCGCAGAGAACACAGGCACTGCAGTTCTTATTGTCACCGGTGGTGCGATTCCATGGCAAGGTGTCCTCAATTGACGAATGGGGACATAAGGAACTGCTCCTGCAGCAGGGAATTTCAGAGGACGGCTTCCACGACCTTCTAATGGACTTTCACTAACGGGATTTGAATGGGATCTAATTCGAGGAACTGTCTTTTGGCAAATTAAGGGGAGTATTTTTGACGTGGTAGCAGGGGGAGGTTGTGGACTGGTTGGTCTTAGGTTATGAACAGGAAATTTCTTTGGAAAGGGTATGGGAGCATTGGGGTTTGCCATTGCTATTTTTTCCTTCAAACGGTAGTTCAATAATGCCCTTGCTATAGTGATCTGTTCGAGTTCGTCGTTGTTTTCTGGTTCAGAAGAAGAGCTTGCAGTTTCTTTTGCAACTGGACAGAAAAAGATAGAAACGTGTCATCAGATTTAAGCAAAGTTCTCATAGTCCAATTCAAATACATGCAATGCAACAAAATAGTATACCACAGAACATAAAATACTAAATGACAACCTCAAAAACACCAACTTGGTTATCATTTGTCAATTAAATAAAATTCCTGAGACAGACACAGGATCCACCTTATGTTTTTCAACTAAAAGCATTGAAACTTCAACAATTGAAACAATATAGGTTGGGTTTCACCATCCCTCCCACAGTTCCACTATGCAAAGATAATTTCCTCTACTCTATCATACCGAATAGTAAATTAAAGAATTTTGGACAAAGACTCACGTTGTTTAAGAGACGACCAAGCTGCCATTGCTGCATTCTTCTCTGCTTGTTTTTTATTCTTTGCAGGTTCCCCTGTGAAAGTAATTCCAGCTAGTTCTACAGTCCCTGTAAAAACAGGTAGATGTCCAAGGCCTGATCTGTATGTTGTGTATTGGGGCAATGGAGCTCCAACTCTTTGAGCAATTTCCTGCAAGAGGTTTTTGTAAACCCCTGTCTCATCCTGAGTAAAGTGAAGCATAATCAGCATAAAGACAGCAAAACTAGGTAAAGCAAAAGGCCATGTATACCAAGCACTTCTTACAAATAAATCAATGTGATAATGATTTAACATAGGATCATATTGCACTAATCTTTCAGTCAAAAAAATAAATTATCCGGCCAACTTTATCCACTTTAATTAATGGAATATTAGAATGTATTTTTTGTACTGGTTCAAAGGAAAAAGGATGAAAGAAAGTCATAAACAAACAAAAAGTATACTACTCAAAGGAGGTGGAAACTCAGTATTGTATTTATGCGCATACTTGTGGTTTAACAGACCAATTTATCCATACTGCTATATAATGGCAATTCCAGTTGGCATCCACTTCATTTATTTTCAAAAAAAAAAACAATTAGTGAAACCTAAAAAGTTAGTTTTATTCCAGATTTATTTATACTTTGCATTCATTTTGAAACCTAATTAAACAAATTCCTTTTGTCCATCATAGTGAGATGCATTCTCATTGAACAAGCTACTTTAAAATCTTATTTGTTCTTTGTAAAACCATTTCTTCTTTATGCAGGTACCATTAAACAAGATTCTGCATGTAGTCTCAACCAACTTACAAACATGCGTGAATTCGCGAACTATACAGATATTTACCAGAAGAAACGAAAATTGGGAAATAAAGTATAAAAACAAAACATTTAAAGAAAATAGATATGGAACAAGATCTAGGTTCAGCTATACAATAGCCAAAATTATGTGTACAACTTACATATAGCAAGAAGTATTTAGACATTCCATCAATTAGCAATGCCTATATTTCTTTTATCAAGCACTATTCATGTTTACAATGCTTTTGAATCAGTAAGCAAAATAACTGAATTGTCTTTAATGAACGCCAGCCAAAGGAATAAGAAATTGTGCAAGCAACCTGCGAAGTTGATATAAGGCCTGAAACATTAAACTAATGAAGCCAACGTGAATGTTCAATGGACATGTTATATATTTACTTGTGTTATCCTTTATTCACATAATTCTAAAGCACAACAATGATTTTTTTAACATCTCCATGAAGGAATTACAGCATCAACATGAAGGAATTACAATGATAACCACACAAAGAAAAGATACACAAGCAAATTAAATACATGCAAGCCTTATCCTACTTTAAAGAAAGCATTGTACCTACAGAAGATTTATTTTTACAGAATTCATTGAAGAACAACATAAAGCATGAAGGCATAAACATTATGCAACAACCAACCAGGCTATCAAATATTATACCATAAGGAAGAAGTGAAAATCACATATTATCTTAATAAAAAAACAGACACACAGAGACATTATCAGCAACTTTCAGAATCTGGTAGTGTAAGGACTTTAATTCAATTGCATAACCAATGATTAATCAAGAAATATTCTTGTTCTTTCCAAAAGGAAAGAACTATTTAATAAGTTCAAAACCGCTTAGATGTCAGAATGACATTTTAAATCTTCAGGCTACGTAATCAAGGGACTACGTGTGGAGCACATTTCTTCTCTCTACTAAGCAACACATTTCTTCTCTCTACTAAGCAACACATCAGACGGTCAACAAGAAAGATAAGCTCTATATAACTTCAACTTAATGTTAAACACATTTTTTTAATGACCAAAGTACCCCTCGTCTTCAGAAATTTTCAAGTCCACTAAGATTAGGCACAGCTGGTTGTGAGGTACAAGGCAAACAAAACCCAGATAGGTCTCAATTAAAATAGGCTTTTCCCAGTCAGAAGCTTCTCCGTTTCTCATTGCTTTTCTCCATTTTAAATTATTAGACATTACTTAACATTTCATATTCACTCGTCAGCGACAGTCAGTCAGAAAACTCCCACTACTTTAATCCTAGAGCCCCGTCCCCAAAACAGCAACAAGGACATTTCCGTCATTTCACATGCTCGCCCTTACCAACCACTCATTCTCAAAACTCTAGCTCGTCGCCGGAGATCTACAACTCCGGCGATCACAAAATCTAAGCTCTGTGTGCGCAAGATAAGGAGAATACCCAAACCGCTAACATAGCTAGGAACATCAATTTATTACTAAAATTAATTTTTTAAAAAGCTTAATTTTTCATTTCTGAGGCATATATCGTGTAGAAGACATCGAATGATCATTGAGACAACAAAGATCAAGAGCCATGAGAGAGTGACAAAAAAGAGGAGGGAAAGAGAACTGACCAGGATCCTGGCAGCGAGGGAGTGGGAAGGGCCACGGTTAGAGAGAGAGTTAAGAGCGACCTCAGCGGCAGAGTGCTCAGCCTGGCGGAGAGTGGAGCAGTAGTGAGGGCTTTCGAAGGTCTCGCCGTTAAAGTTAACAGTGGCCTTGAACCTAGGCGCGTGGTCTGGACCTTCCCGAATGCAAGTGTAGGAAGGGAGGTTGAAGCAGCTCCGTTGGGCCAGCTCTTGAAGCTGGTTCTTGTACATTTCGTCTCCGATTCTTCTACTATCTCTCAGCAACCCCCAAAGTCAGTCTCTTCTAGCTTCTTCTATTTTTCGAGCTCCTCCAGCTCCACTTCGAATTGGAGCTCCCGGGAAAATGAGAGCCCCGGAGCCAGATCGGATCGGGTGGGTTCCGGGTTGGGCAACTTGAAAGTCTCCGGCCTGAGCTTTGGTTTGTGGTACGTGGCCGGAGAGAATGAGGTCCGGCCAAGATCAAGGGGTTTTAGGGTTTGGTTTTTTGTTGGGTGGTGGAGAGAGAGAGAGAGAGAGAGGAGGAATGGGTGTGAAGCTGAGTAAAGGCAGAGAGAGAAGGTGTGGGGGTGGGGGGGGAGAGAGAAGAGGGTTAATTTTTCTTTTTTTTAATTTTTTTTGGGGGGTTTTTTGGAAGTGGAAATTTCTTTTTGGGGGAGGGTGTGGAAGATTATTTTAATGGGAATTTATTAATTGCTTTATTGCTGGGGGTCAACTGGACGTTAGGCTTGCATGGATGTGATCTTTTCCTAGATTTTCCACTTCTTCTTTTTTTTTTTTTTAATTTTCTTTTCTTTTATAATTATTCAACTTTTATTATTATTATTATCTTCTTCTTTTTTTCTTATGTTCAAGGTTTCCCGCCTCTTATTTCCTTCTTCATTATCCTAGTGGTAAATTCCATCCACGGTTTCTATTTCAATTAGTTTTGCACTTTATTAATGTTTTATTCAAAATTTATTTACTTTACGATACCGTTTAAATATATATATATTTTAATTTTACAGATGGTTTAACTCAGTGTGTAAATGATGTTTAAAAGCTTTTTTTTTTACATTTTGATAGTTTAACTAAACTCATTTAGTAGCATATGAATTGCAGCAGTAGAAAATTTATAGAACTCTCATATTTATTTGTCTTAATTAGAGTTTAAATCTTAATAAATCTCGTTTAATATTTCAAGTATACTCAATCTTATCCGAGTTGAAGTTTAAATTTTAATAAATCTTATTTAATATTTGATGTGTACCCAATCTTGCAATATTAGACGGAGGATTCAATTCTCGAATTAATAATTACTACAATAAAGCCTTTTTTACTCATAAAAGCTATGATTTTAAACCACTCCGATTGTCTTTAAAAATAAATTGTATATTAATTAAGTTTGTTTTAAATGAATGGCTTGAGAGTATATAAATACGTATAGATAAAATAAATAAGGAGTAGCGGCGTTAAATTTGTTGGTTGAAGTGAAGCCCACAAGACAGTGCTCACTTTTTAGAGATAATGTGTAAATGTGGACACTGCAAATTCAGCACACCATTACTTAAATTAAATGCACCAATCCATACATATATGCATGCATGCATACATGTACACATAATTAATCCCCAAATTAGTATCTAATTCTAGTAGTGATTACTGTAAGCACTGATTTTTCGTATATTATAAACGATCTTCACGTGTATTTTTTAATTTAGGTAATGAAATTTAAAGCTCAATTTGATGATAACATAACAGCTTGACACCATTGACTACTCTTGGCTCGCTTTATATTCAGCTTTCCGTAACCAAAAAAATTGCCAAACCCAATTGTGGACTATAAACCCGCCACAATGTCTTCTAAGTCTATTTTTAATTAATGAATAAAAGTTTGACCGGAATTGTAGATTTTTGCGTTTGATTTTGACTCCCTTAAAACCTTATCCTTATTTTTTTTTAGTTAGTTATATTTGCACTGATACAAAGCACCAACATGAATGTTAAGCATTCAATTAGAAGATACATAAATATACAGACAAGAGGTATTCAAGATATAGTCGACCATTGTCTGATGTTTAGGCCATGAAAAGGTTTATCGGCATGGACATATCCAAGTTGGTCCCAAATGAACTATAAGGTTGAGTTTGGGCCATACCCTATTAAAAATTGGACATAGAAGATGACGTTGTGGTGTTACAATTTAATGGTTATCACTAATGATTAATGTAGCATAGTAGAAATATATATTTTACTCCCAATATGATTTATAACATTTACAAATCTTAAATATCACGAGTAGAAGAAATATAACTTGTTACCGTGTATTTAATAGAAATTGATCAATATGAAGTTTTCTTATACATAGAATGGGAAATGAATTATAGAAGGAATCACGTGTATTGTAGTCACGTGCCAAGGTATTGAGAAGATTATTGGTATTTTTTTTTTTCAGTATGAAAGTGTGAATACGTGGTGGCCTTGGGGGTGGCAATAGGGTAAGACGGGGTGGCCTCTCCCCGTGCCCTACCCATCGAGGATTTTCTTACTCTGTCTTTATTGATAATATTCTATCAAAATTTAATATACATATTGAATTCACTTTCTAATAGTTTAAATTTTTTAGATCAGTGATGATACCTTTAAATCCTAAACACCTAGGTTCAAATCTCAACACTATCACATTACCACCTCAATTAAAGAATTAACACTTGTAATGGCCATAAATAGCCTACAAGTAAGGGAGAATACTGATAATATTATATCAAAACTTGATATACATATTGAATTCACTTCTTAATAGCTTAAGCTTTTGGGATCAGTGTTAATTGAACAGTCTCCGTCCCAATCCTCAGTTATGGGGAGGCAAGAATCAGGGTCGATCCTAACATTTTGGGGGTTGTAGACTAGTCTAAAATGTGGGGTTCTAATATTCTACCCCTTATAATGCACCCCTCGGCCAAACTGCCAAGGGCCTTGACAGTTTGGGTGAGGGGTGCATTCCTCTACACATTGAATGTACCACCTTGACCATTCCCTTACACATGGAACACACTACTCGGCCAAACTAAGGAGGGCCTTGACAGTTTGACCGAGGGGTGCATTCCTCTACACATGGAATGCACCATTTTGTTATTCTCCTACATATGAAATGCACCCCTCGGTCAAATTACTGAGGGCTTTAACAATTTAATCTAGGGGTGCATTCCTAAAAAAATACAGTTTTCTATAACAAATACAAGTAATAATTTATATTCAATAAAAACATAAAAAAGTTAATAAAAATAATAATTTAAAAAGTGATTTATTAAAACATTAATTTTAGATACATATAGGGCCATAAAGTATTATTAGAATATTTAATTTTAATTATTTTATTAAATATATTATATATATTAAAAAAAATTTCGATGGGGCCTTTACTATTGGAAGGGTCTTATGCACTTGCATACCCTGTCTATAGTTAGGGTTGGCCCTGGCGGAAACATCCCTGCTCTGTGCCTTTTTTTTTTTACAATAAAACTCAACAAAAAACATATATCTACATACAAAATTTTTATACAAAAAAATTCATCAAGATTTTTATACTAGAAAAACAAAAATAATATAAAAAATATTAAATCTTAATATAATTATAATATATATAAATTAAAATATATAATATAATATATATATGGGGTGGGTTCGGGGAGGAGATATTGCTCCCCGGCCTTGCCCTGCCCTAACCATGGGGTAAATTTTTTACCTTGGCCCCAAACCATCAACCTAGTTAGGTGGGGAATCCCCGCCTCGAATGAGGCGGGACTTTGACAGGGCAGGCCGGGGTCTGAGTAAATTGCCATGAGGCGGGACTTTGATAGGGCAGGGTAGGGTCGGAGTAAATTGCCACCCCTAGATGACCTCCACATACCATTAGTATTAAACTATTTTATGAAGAATCCAAATCTCCGTATGTTCAACATTAAATATTATAAATAGTATAAAATATGTTCAGCATAAAATATTATAATAGTATTAATATTTTAAAATTATGATATTGTTATGTCATTTTTAATAGCATATTAAAATGTCAATTATAAATTATAGCATAATACTTCAATATGGTATGCTAAAAACATAGTAATTTCAAATTTAATATTTTTTAAAAATATTTTAATGTTAATTTATTATTTAACTTAAATTTTTATTCAAATTTATTGTTCTATGATTAATTTAATTTATTAATTTAATGTTATAAGATTTAATTGTTGTAGAATATTTTCACAAAAAAAATAAAAAATTATAGAACATGAATTGTTTTAAATATTGACAACATATGTATAGAAATATTCATGCCATGTTCTTTTAAAAAACATTTTATTCACTACCATTTTTATTTATTTTCATAAATCCACAATATATATATATATATATATCTATTAATCAAGAGCATATTTAAATACTATTATTTTTACCTAGGAAATTGAAAACTTAAAAGATATTTAAATATTATCTAATAAATTTTCTTTTTACCATTGAAAATAAAAAAGTTAAAAATTAAAAATATATTTAAATATTATTTAGTAGTTTTTTCTACCATTAGAATTATTAAAAAAATCTAACAAAATTTATTTACATGCATAAAATAATGTATTAATTTATTCCTAACTGATATTTTAATTAATAGACAAAAGTCTCTAAAAATGACAGTACTATTTTTTGTGCTAAATTTAATAAATAAATAAAAATAACCGTGTTATATTTTGCTAAAAAAATAACATTTTTATTGGAGTGGTAAAATGGATAGCGATGTCAGGATATGCTTTTAGTGTTGATCTATTTTATCATTAGTTTTTTCGTATGCGTAAAATAAAATAGGTGTAGAATAAAATAATTAATTATTTTTTTGTATGCAAGAGTTTTGAATTTCTCTAAAGCATTTCCAACAAAAAGCTCTATAGATTTTTTTATCCAATTTTTGAGATAAGAGTTTTGAAATCATCTATCTAATTTTTCTTTTCCCTTTCTGTCCAACAATAGATTAACGCATTGCACTTGGGGGTGTGGCCTAGCAGAAAAAAAGCCGACCGTTCTATCACACTCGCTTGCGAGAGTTGTGGTTCAGTCTTGTGCCCGTTATTGCTGTCTTCTAAATCGCCAGTGGAGGAGGATCTGAAATTTGGCCTATCAGGTTACAAAGCTAGAGTAGCAAGAAAGCTCTACCCACTAACAAAATTTTGGACTGATGAGATCCACATCGAAGCCATTTTTCTTTCATAAAAAAAAAAAAAGATTAACCGCATTAAAAAATAATAATTAATGCAACGTCATGAACTATTTTCTCCCACCTTAACTTAATTTCTTTCCGTCTATTTGGCCAAACGATTGGTTTTTTTTTTTTTTTCCTTTTTTACATTTCTTTTCTTTTATTACTGCCACATCATTCACTATTTTCTCACCTTAGCATTTTTTTTCCGTCTAATGAAATAAAATAAATAATTGCACAAACATAAATAAATAAATAATAGATATGTAATGCATGGTATTCTCATCCAATTAGGAGTCACTAACTATAATAACTCTAATAATAATAATAAGACACATAGAATACAAATTCAAATAGAAAACTAGGACTATATAATAAAAATACTAATAAATAAATAAAATTACGATAAGGTGAGAGAAAATAGTGAATGATGCGGCATTAATCTATTCGTGGGACAAGAATGAATATATAGAAATTGGTTAGATAATCTTATTTCATACTATCTACTATTCTCAAATTTTAATATTAACATTTGTTATTCAAAATAAATTTATAAATGCTAAAATTTAACAATAGCACTCAGATTTAATTTGTTAATTTTTTTTTGTACAAAGTGAATCCACTTTACTTTTTCATTTTTTTAAAAAAATGACCATTTAAATTGCATTCTTGTTAGAGGGCCAAAAACATAATAACTAATAATATAATTTGGCACATCTAAAATCGTAATATAGTAGAAGAAAATAGAAAAAAAAATCGATAAAACTCTCATATTTTTTTTTATAGAAATCGAAGTTTTAATATGTTCTGTATAATTTGTTTATATATTCTGTATTATTAAATGTCTTATAAAAAAACACCTGTTGGAAATATTTTTACATTAAATTTAAAATTCAGCATTAATATATATTTTTAACATACTACTGCTGCTGAAGATGCTCTTACTGATAGATCCAGTAAGTTAATAATTATCATAATAGTGGTAATAGTAAAAGGTTAAGAACGTCCAATTACGAAATTGTCCCTGCTCTTCCAGAAGCTATTACATAGGAGTCGAAGCAATTGTGTAAGGAGCTTATGGCAATTAGGTAATGATGGAAAAGGCCAGGCTTCATTATCATGGAGAAGGTAAGTGGGGAACAAACTTTTTTTAATCTCCGAAATTGATGAAGTTTGACCAATGAGAAATCACGAAAATGCCACACCCCCACAACCCCAAAAGAGTGTTTAATGCTTTTGACAAATGGGTCACACACAGAAAGACACAGCAGTACCAATTCCACAATGAAGACGATGCCCCCAAAGTTAATGACTTGCTTTGAAAAACCTCCCCCACTCATTTATTTCTTTTTTACTTTCCAATATTTTATTCTCTTACTTTTGCTTTAGTAATAATTATAAAAATGTGATTTTTCCATGTGGATTGAAAAAAAAATGCTCAATAGAAACACATAAGGGTGCAATCCAATTATCATTGGTTTCTTGAGTGCCTAATCTTTTCAAGTTCTGACTGGCCAGTGATATATATATTTATAACCCATTTGACAATTTTATTTTTTTTTGGGTTAGAAGTCTCAATACAATATAATTATTCAGTGATCTAAATATTGCACCAATATTTTTTTTTTTAATGTGGAAGCTCTAAAGTTTGACCATGAAAATACAATAAATAAAAAGCTAAAAAACAAAGAGAGCAAAGGGAGGAGGTTATATAAAATGAAGAGTGGCATTGATGAAGCCTTTTAAATACATTATCTTATCTTCTTCAATTAAACAAAATATGAAGGAAGAAAATGGAGACCACCCATTTATTCAAAAAGGAATGGAAGGAAAGGATTGCACTTCTCTCCTTCCTTGGATCAAACACTGGTCAAACAAGACACTCCCACTAGACTATTGGTACTAGTAGTAGTGTACAGCCCTACTTTTATTACTCTCTCTATTCTTAATTACAACCCTACAAAACTCAGACTCAGCCTTTTTCTTGAGCTGTCATTAATCCCCCCAACTTCACAGAATGACCATTCCTCCACCATTAATTACATCTTTTTCATTTTATCTTCTTCAGGTTCACTGTTTTCATGACTGCACTGTGACGGTGTTTCTTAATAAAATCACCACCACCACCGCCACCAAGTTTAAATCATTCTTACCCAAATAAAAAGGGAAAATGATATTTAACCAGGAGAGAAAAAGACAGAGGGTCTTTAAGAATTACGAGGGTTAAAAATACCAAAAAAAAAAAAAACATGTGTGCATTCAATGTTGAATACTACAATTAAGAGAGAGAAAAAATTGCCTAAATAAAATATGAATCCATTTGTGGGACCATCTTAATGATTGCAGACGCACTTAGCGCTGAGCTTTTTGGACCCATTTTTGTTGTCCAAATTTAACTCACACAAGCTAGGCCGAGCCTCAGTTGTATTAACATTCACCAACCCTCAGTCCCTCAATGGGTCCAGAGGAGAAAAATTGTTTCACTGAGAATTTGCAAGAGCAAATGTAAATGTCCAGGAAATGATAGAGACCTATGGAACCTACAAAAACTCACACCACTATTTGGCATTTTACTCTGCTGCTAGAGGTTTAAGTGCAATGTTTGTGCACCACTCATTTAAGCAGTAAATCTTACAGTGAGCCTTTGGAACTTTCCCTTTCCATGCTGCTGAGCCTGATTGGATATTTCATGTGGCAGATACGCAAATGCTTCGCATACAGGAAGGTCAATAAAAACAAGTACAAATGTCACGGCTGAAAATTACTGTGCCTGAATTACTATTTGCTTTAATTGAGTACAACGAACTCTTACATTCCGAAGGTGAAGTGAACATATTTCCTAGATTCCTACAAGTACCTTATAATCAATGTTCAAGAACTGTGAGAAAAAAATATATATATTATATAGATTTTATTCAATAAACAAAACTCTTGTACATGCTATGTTCTACATAATATTTTGGTATATCACCATGAAAAGGGGCTTGCTCCCAGCAAGAAAATCTCATTTTCCACATCTTTCACCCATTGACAGACCCGGTTGCAAGTCTTTATTGCCAATGCCTGGGAAATTCATGCAAATGAAAAGTTTAGAATCCATAATCCAAAATATCAACAAGCAGAGCCTGCTTAATTTCTTCACAAATTAATTATACTATTACATCCATGCAATAACAAACAAATCTCAAATCAAGTGGCAAGCAAAGGACCCAATCCCATGGTTGTCCACAAAGTTGGATAAAAATGAATTGTCTTACTTGTGGATTTCCCGACAACGCAGATTGCAGATCATAAATATGTAACAAATGCTGATGTGTAATGGCACATGAATGCATGTTACAAGTGCGAGAACTCATACATTAAAAAATCCAAGGGAACTTTTTTGTTTTCATTTTCTTCTCATTCCTTTACCTCACAGTCATTCTGGGCCATGTTGCAGTCGATATTTATGTTGCTCAAATTCAGTGTTTCAAAATGCAGCGTAACCATCTTATGCCTTGAAGATCTAATCAAAGTGGTGATACCGATTCTGTTGTACTTCTACTTCATCATAAGATCCGAGTGTTTTGTCCACTATATTTTAATTAGAGATGCATTACTCATTTGACATTCACTAGCCACCTTTCCAAGGAACAAATTGTTGATATTTAAAGACTGCCCTTAATTTCCCTTTGTTTCTTCTCAAACAGAAACAGTTTTCATATATCTGATCCTGCAGAGATGATAATATCCCATAAAGCTTCTAAAATTTAGCCAGTGTCCTGTCCTGGCTCACGCAGCTGTACAATCTCATGATTTTTGCAATGTCATAACAGCTTTTCCAAAATGTAAAGATTTTGGGAGGTGCGAAAGTTAAATTTTTTTTGTGTGAATGTTTACTTGTTTCTATGAATAATTAACACTTGTAGGAAATAGATAAAATTTATTCATATTTTCAAGTTAAACATTCTTTTTTCCTCCATAATTTTCTCTTAACCAAACAATGAAAAGTAAAAATTTTAATGTTTTATGTTCCTTTTCCCTACGAGTTTCAAAGTACCAAATATAGCCTTAAGCTCTTCATTACAAATGATTTTCTTTGGGAGAAGCATAAGTGATTCAAATGTTGCATGGTTGTACAAGGTAAACACAATCAAGAAATTTTAAGCAAAATGTTACCTTATCTGCAAGTGGATCAAATGCTGCATAAAGTTCAAAATCCTGGGTGACCCAACAGAGCAAAACTGCCAAAAAGAAAGCCTATAAGTTAAAGCATATAAACATCTAGCACAAAGATGTAATCTAATGCAATCGAAGCAAACACCAAGTAATGACTTAACAAATACATTAAACAGCTCAAAATGTGTTCAACAAGAAGCCAATCCTGTTCATATAGATGTAATAGGGCAGAACATTAAAAGACAAAAACAACAAATATTAAGATTAACAACTGGGAATGCGAGGATTCTCATCAGAAAAAAACGTTTCACAGCTTTAAGTTAGTCTAGGCCTAGTGCTAATAAATATTTACTAGAAAATTATTAGGTTCAGAAATGAGGCCTCAGTTTGAGATATAACCATTCATACACATCATCATTTACAAGATGTAAGCTCCGGTGAACTTTAAGAAAACTCTCTAACTCTCTCTCTCTCTCTCTCTCTCTCTCTATATATATATATATATATATCCACATATAGCATAAACTAATGATTTACCATAGTTTTCGTCTCTTCTAAACTGAGTTTTGTGGGGTCCAATTCCTCTGTCATGCATGGAAGTGTAAAATTTCTGGTATGCTCTATATAACCTGCAGTGCAAGATAATGGTTATCATACTGACAATAATAATTCAAATAGATGCAACAAAATAAGCAGTCTTACCTTTTCTGCTGCTTGGGAGTACTAATTGGTGCTGAGAACTCGGAAGATACATACTGATCTAGAAATATACTACGATATATAAAATGCCAGAGTCCAGCAGGACCACCAACGCCAGCATATGATTCCCTAAACCTGTCAGGAGAATCTGTTGGAAGTTTGTGTTGACCCAAATGAGGAAAAGTTCGAGAACGAGGTAACAGATCAACAGGCAAATCCTCAACACGCATCCCACCATCCACCATGGATCTCTGAACCTCACTAAGAACATTGGACTTCAATAGCACCATTTCAATTCGAATCCTGTATATTTACAGAAAAAACATAAAAGAAGAAAAAGCATTATTGCATGATTTACAATATAGCAAGCTAATTTTAAATTATTTGTGGAGCACATCTACATTCAATTATGCTCCTTGCGTATTGTGATTCCATATTTCACATTAGGCTAAAATAAATGGCAATCTAATAGTTGTACAACTATGCAACCTAACTTCACTAATATTAGTTATAAAATAAACTTCAATGATTTACCTGCAATCTTTGAGATGATAGAAGGCATCTGAACTAGTCGTAAGCAACATCAAGTATGTATCAACCTTCAAAAAGAAAGTATTAGCATCATGCAACAGCAGATTTTTTACCAAAAAGTAAAAACATATCATTTAAGAGTTAAATTTACACAACCAAAAAAAAAAAAAATCTCCAGCAGTTTCACTCACATCTAGGTAATGGACATAAGCATACAAAAAGGCCATGGGATTATATCTTGGCAAGCAAATTGGAGAAAAAGATTCAGATGTCCTGCAGAAAATTAGAAAGAGAAGCTCACAAAAATTTCAATAAATCATAATAACCTAGAAATTAAAACTATTCTAGCAGAATAAAAGAAGATCTAAGGATAGTGTATCATCTATTACATAAAAACTTTCTACACATATTAAGAATTAAGCAATTCTAGGTTCATTAATCAATTAAAAGGAAAACATTTAAGATTTTATTCACAAAGAAAAGAGAAAATGCAGAAGAACTGTGCTCAACAATGAACGGCAACAAGTTTTTGAAGGAACTGTGACAGTAAATCTAATCTACAAAACCAAGCTAAACTAAATAATTCTATGTGCTTCAAGTCATGTTACACCATTAAAAGTTCCAAGCTAGTTAGGTTTGCCAAAATATAAAAGAAGGCATTGAACTTTTTTTTTTCCATGATAAAGTCACTTGCCTAAATGATTCTGAAGACATAACAAAGTTAGCAAGCAGCAACATGTCATCAGGATGAAGAGAAGCTTTTTGAGCACCAACAAGACTGATAACCTGCAATCAAGCTTCAACTCATTAAAATGCTTTTACTGGTTACCAGTAAAAGGAATTTTGAACTGCTTAAAAAGTAATATAGTTGTTCTAGAACAAAATGGCATCCCCAAGTATAGTCAGCACTCAAAAGAAGAGGGGGAAAACCTTGTGTTTGCACATCAATATTGCGAATAAAACGCCTGAATCAGCAACATCTTGCAATATGGCACCTGCAGCCTGCCTTGTCCCATAAGCTAGGGGTAAACACGTGTATGCATGAAGAAATGTGGCTGGATTCCTGGAATCAAAGAGATAAGAAACATTACTATAATCACCGTCCAAGTTAAAATTTTGGGGAATTTTTTTTAAAAAGGGACAAAAAAATGAGATACCAATGAAGAAAATTAATTATGCCAAAAGGGAGCAGGGAAACAAACCAACTGAAGGAATGGATAAGAGAAGAGAAGACAACATCTGTTCCTCCGAGCAAAGGTGTCATATCAAACTTTGGATTCTTCTCAAAACATCTATTTACCGATTTTGTTAGAATGAGTATCATCTGCACCAATGCAGCATAATTAAGCAAGCAAACTAGATTGGTTTCTACAAACTATGTTATCTGAAAGAAAACTATAGAAGTATAATTATTTTTCTTCAAGGAAAGATATAATGATAAATGTCAATAAATAGCCAGTTCAATATTGATGAAAGAATATTGAGGAGGTAGAAAATCCAGTGCTACCTGACCATAAATTAATTCTAATTGCCCCCTCAGTGATTCAAAAGGTTCTTCTGTACAGCTGATGCACACTGAATAAATTGGTCCCTTCACAAGAAAAACCACCTGAAGACGCACAAAATTTCATCCCAATTAATTTAACGGACAGAAGGAAGATAAGTTTACAAGTTAAACAAACTCTAAGAGGAATGCTAAATATTCTACCATGCTTTTTTTTATTGAGCATGCTAAACTCAAATCAGAAAATAAAAAATTTGTGGCTTGCTGCAGACATGCACTTCAATTTTTAAAGAGGTAATAACTTTATACATCATCCAACTCACCAAGAGAAAGGAACACATTTACTTATGCATGCAACCAAAGTTCCCTTTCCACTATAGTTTACTAGAAAGACAAACATATATAGAGTCCAATTCAATATATAAAATTGAAACTTCTTATTTCTTTTTGAGTATTTAAGTAGGTATAATAAAATCTGAAAGGAAATTGCTAAAGTTATACCAACAGGATAATCAGAAAGCAATTATATGCACTATCCTAAAAGTTGAGGGCTGTTTGCAGCAAATACAACTGAGGAAAAAAAAAAGTTAAATCTATACAGCAATATAAAATACCTGATGCTTTCCAGCCCTCACTAATTTGACACGATCCCCACTTCAAAACAACAAAGAAGAAAATCAATGCAATTCTTCAAGGGATTTGAATTAAAAGATTGTAAGGTCTGAGACTAAGCATTCAATTGTAGAACAACTTAACAAGGTCCAGGCACGTACCCATTCTCAACAAAGGAAATTATGGCCTGCAATGTTGCGGAAAATCCTGCTAGCTTGTGTTCATCACCGTATCTGCAATTTATAAGAGATGTAAATGAGTAAATAATACCCAAATAGATTATATTTTATCTGCTGTCTATTTTGCATGGAGATTAATAGAGATTGTGCACTTTCTGATTGAGACATTTGGAAAATCAAAGACAAACCTGGAATATATTGGTTTGCCAGAGTGACTAAGAATGAAGAAGTGCTTCTTCCTTTTTCTCCATGATATGGAAGCATCGTCCTGCACTTCAATTATAATTAAACCGAATGTAACATTGTCGGTATCCTCATAAGATTATGTTACCAGTCAGCATACAGTGAAAGCAATAAAATGTAGCAAAATTGTATATTTGTATTGCATATTAATTTTGTCAATTATTGATACCAATAAATAACTAATTATATGTGAAACACAATGCGGAATGTAAGTGTTACAACACTTATCCCCCCACCCAAGCCCCCACAACACCCCCACACCATTCATTTTCCAATTGAGTCTTATTATATGCATTTGCCAGTAGGTGCAACAATGTTGAGGGAACTATTTCTCTTTCACAACCAAAAAGCAATCAGAATTCTACAACTTGGATGAACATAAACAAAAGATATTGACATTTTCCATTTGAATGCCAAAGTATGAAGGATTTGAGCAGGATTTTGGCCCCCTAAGGTCTTTCTTTGATTTTAGTGAAATCAATTTCCAAACAGGATATGGACCATTTAATGAAATGTGTATGTACTATCCAATCCATTCCGCAAAGTATTTAACAGAATTTAACTCTTCAATCACTGTTCCTCATTCTTTTACCAACTTTTTTCCTAGTGAAATCTCACTCAAACAAGCGTTCTCGAATGTAAAATACTTCATGAAAGTAATAGTACACTACACACTAACTTGTCCTTAAAAAAAATAAAAAGCATAATCCTAAAGTCGTTGCAACAGTTATCGGACTTAACATTCCCCATTATGGGATCACTGATCAAATTAAAATGCAATTAGCTAATTGAAATTAATAAAAGAACAAAACAATACACAAAGTATTCCCAGAGTGAAATACCTCATCAACATGCCGCTTCCCTGGAACCCAGGAGGCTTGTGAATCTAAAACATCATCAACAGCATCGTTTCTATCCTCCTGTATCTCATCTTCAACAACCTCATCGGTCCCCGACACTCCACCACTACTCGCACCACTACTGCCCCTTTCACCAGCATACCCACTACTGCTAGGGCTCGACGGCCGGTCCACCTCCAGCTCGGAATTGGTCCTCATCCAAACAACACCACCTCTTCCCAAACCCATGCTCGCCTCCTCCACTTCAACTAAACCACCAGGCACACCGAAATTGCTCGGAAGCTCTTCCTGAGCCGCATCCACAATAACTTCCTCATCATTGTTTTCGATCTCCTGGTGATGGCTTCCCTCGCCAGCTGACGCATAATCGACGCCATTCTGGATTTCCCGATGATCTTCCGGCTCTTGGGCGTCAATCTCCACTAATGACGTCGACGCCAATTGGTCTTCGATGGACTTGGGATTAAGGTCATGATTTCGGTCGGAGGGGTCCTCACTGGAGATCGACAAACTCGAATCGGAAGAGGACATTGGAGATCAAGGTAGTACAATTAGGGAGAGTCTTCTCATGCGAGAGAATTAGGGTTTAATTTAGCGTAGTTGAGACTGTGGGAGACGAACCGATGCGAGTGTGCTTCTGTTAGTGAGAGAAGAGAGAGAGAGAGAGCGATCCTTGTCTGCCAGTCGTTGGCACGGCGCTGAGCCCCTGTGGCTCTGACCGGTAGTTACGTGGTGGATCCGAATTGTTTCGAGCTGCGTTAGTGGACACGGTTTAGGGCCGTTTTAGTGGACTGTTCTACAAGGACACCTCGCGATAGAAGCCACAATTGTTGGGCTGAATGGTATTGGGGCTAGAGTAGAAATTGAGAAGATTAGTGGAATTTTTTAGGGTTTTTTGAGGCCACAGGCGAATTTTTTTAGTTAATTTTTATAAAAATAATTATTTTATTCTAAAATTATAATAATATTGGTGAATTATTTTTTAAATTTTTTTTTATAATTTGTTAAAATATTTTTTAGCTATATATTTGAAATTTTTAAATAGTTATATGAAAAAAATATAAATTGAGATAAAAAAAATCATAATAAACTTTAATAGATATCAAAGAGTATAAAAATTAAAATTTATAACAAAGTTTTTTTTAACAAAATAGTGATAAATTTGTAGCTAAAATTTATTTTGTCGTTAAAAATTACTTTATCATTGACGAAATTAATCGTTAAAGGTCACTTCGTCATTAGCGATGAAGTTGACGAAGCACTTTCAATGATAAAGTTGACGAAGCACTTCGTCATTAGCAACGAAGTTGATGAACCACTTCGTCATTAGAGATGAAGCACTTTCAGCGACGAACCACTTGACGAAACACTTGTAATTAGCGATGAACCACTTTGTCATTAGCGACGAACCACTTCGTCAGAGGCGAATTTAGCGACGAATTCACTTGTCAATGATAAATTAGTGACGAAATTCATTAAGGGTATATTTGACTTTTTATTCAAAAATTGGCTAAAATAATAATTATAAGAAAAGTTGGTTAAAAAATTTCAAATATGACTGAAATATGATATGACATCGAAAAACCTAATTTTTTATTTTTGTGCGTGGAGCTTTTTCTTCTTATATAGTAGATTTCCAAGGATGCTTGGCTGCCATTGTTAATGTTAATTATATTAAGGGTAATTCGATGCCATGTCACCAAGGGTGTTTTGAATTTTATTACCAGCGTTTAATGGAATAAAAATTTTAGTTGAGTTTTATAGTAAAAAACAAAAAATACCCTTATTTAAAATATCTTCTTTTCATCGACATCGTTTCTTTTTTTTCTTTATCTTTTTCTTCTAGAGTTGTATTTTAGATAATTTTAATTAAATTGATGGATAATTTAAGATATATATTAAAAATACAAGCGACGAACACTTTGTTAGTGATGAAAATCTTTGTCACTGATGAAGTATATATTTTACAATGATATTTAGATTTCGCTAATAATGAAAAACTTCGCTAATGCCGAGCATATGACATTTAGGTAAGTATATTTTACATGGAATATCAAACTTAGTTAGTTGATGTTCGTTAATAACAAAGTTAGAAGAAGTATAAATGTTGTACAAAATTGCAAACTTTATTAGTAACGAAGTTAGATGAAGCACTTCGCTAGTGTCGTAATATCAAATCACACACAACTTTATGCAGCAAAATCAAATTGATTAGTTTCATAGAAGAGAAACTCGCCCTATGAAAATGATCAAAATCTTTTTTTTAGCATATGTTGTAAACCCATGGATTCGGCAATGCATGTTGAAGCAAAAGGACAATATTATGCAATAAAATCAAATTGACCAATTCTATTGGTAGAAAGAGAACCTCTACCAAGGAAATTGGCTAGCCTATTCTATGTGCATTATGGATCCCGATCGTCATATGCTCATTAGATAATAATAATAATAACTCAATTATAGAAAATAAGAAGAAGAGGAATTACAGTTCAAGATTTCCATTAGAAAAAAATAAATTAAAAAAAGCTTCAAAAAATTGAATTAGTTTACAAACTATAGATCAAATGGTAAAAAATTTAAAGGAAGTAAAGATTTAAGGTTACAGGGATGCTATAAACCCCAATATCAGGGATGTTATAAAATGTGCGACGTAAAAGACCATTTACGTTTAAACAGTGCATTTTATTAAAATGAGTATCTTACTCGTAGTAGCGAGTTCTTATTACTATTGGCGAGCACAAATAAACATTGACTAAAATTGGAACTCTCGCTCGTAGTAGCTAGTACTCGCTACTATTGGCGAGCACAAACAAACAAATACTGTAAAATGATAATCTAGCCTATAGGAGCGAGATCTCGCTCCTTTAGGCGATATATTTTCCTGGACGAAAGTTTAAATAAACGCTTTTGTTAACGCATGCGTTTTATAGCGTACTCGACTTCTGAATTTATAGCACCCTAGTTTAAGGTTATATATATATATATATATATATATATCTACAGGAATACGAGAAAGTGGAATAGACAGGTAAAAAGATTAATTGAAGACATTTTATATTCAAGGTATGTTAGTCATTTGAGAATAAGATATTAATTATATATTAAACGAGCTAAAAAAAATTAAAATGTCATTGGTTCTAAACATGACATAAAAAAAACTTTATATTATTGTTTCAATTTGTTGTCAGAGTTGCGAAGCTTGAAACAACAAGGATGACCTGAGAAATATATATTTGTGAGAAGATGTTTTTGCCCTTGATATTTTATATTCAAACATTATTATAATTTTTTATCATATATAGTAGCTTGTACATGCTGAATTTTGCAGAGTGAACAGGTGAGGAAGCTGAACTTGAGAGACAAAGACTTATTCTCTGTAATATTTTAAAATTTAGTGGATTTATATGCAAGGCCCCTGCCTATAGGCAGGGCATGCAACTGCATAAGGCCCCCCAATAGTGAGGGCCCCGTCAATTTTTTTTTAATATATATATATTATATTTATAAAATATATTTAGTATAATAAAATAATTAAAATTAAATATTTTAATAATACTCTATAGTTCCATATATATTTAAAATTAATATTTTAATAAATCATTTTTTAGATTATTATTTTTATAACTTTTTTATATTTTTATTAAATATAAATTATTACTTATATTTGTTATAGAAAACTGTAATTTTTTGAGAATGCATCCCTCAGCCAAATTGTTAAGGTCATATGTAAGGGAATGCAACCCTCGGCCAAACTGTCGAGGTCCATGGTAGTTTGGCTAAGATGTGCATTCCATGTATATGGGGAATACGTCCATCAGCAGTTTGGTTGAGTAGTGCATTCCATACATAGGGGAATGCATCCATCGACTAAAATGCAGAGGATCTCAGCCAATTCGGGTGTATTTTATGTGTGGGGGAATGCAACCCTCGGCATTGCCGAGGCCTTCAGTAGTTTGGGCGAGGGGTAAAATATCAAGGCCCCACATTTTAGACCGGCCTAAGGCCCCCAAAATGTCAGGGCCAACCTTGTTTATATGTTTGCGTACTTTGTTGACAAAAAAATAACTTATAACAGTTCATATTTCAAATGATAATTCTAAAAATACAAATATGAAAATTATTAGAATGAGTGCATATCAAGGGCTAAAATTAAATATTAGATATGCTTGTATCTCATCATCAACCACGGATCTTCTCACCGACTTTCAACGACTCCATATCTCCTCATCAACCCCACTTACTCTCGAAGGTTATAAAAGAAGATGGACATTCATTATAAAAAAGCCCCCACTCAACCTCCAATACACACTCAAACATATCTCTACAATTGCCATGCTAATTAGCTTCTATAGCATTTGTCTTTTCTCATATTATTTC
Organism: Rhamnella rubrinervis; assembly: GCA_007844105.2. Classification (NCBI taxonomy): domain Eukaryota; kingdom Viridiplantae; phylum Streptophyta; class Magnoliopsida; order Rosales; family Rhamnaceae; genus Rhamnella; species Rhamnella rubrinervis. The sequence goes on from CM017578.2 coordinate 14,249,356, forward strand.
CTAGATTTAGTGCTTTATGGTTGTCTGGTTTAAGTGTTCGTCACCTTCAGTTAGTATATTTATAATTTTACTTTCTTAATTTAAGGTATTTTATAAAAATCATGTCATAAAAGTATGAACTTGAACTATGTGTACACATAAAATGAAATACCGAATATATATACATATAACATGAAATTCACACAACTTACAAACTTATAGAGTTCAAAAATGATAAAACAATGGAATTTGATAGAGACAAGAGTTGAATCCTCTTTCCTTAAGATAATATTTGCTCTGTTTTGGTGCTCATAATGGATAGTAATTGTCTTACGAAATACAATTATCTCTTTCTTGAATAGTAGCACTCCAAATTCAAAGAATTGGTGAACCAACAACGAAAGAAAATAGTTGTTAATATTTGTGTATGGAGTAATAGTTTAGTGAATAATATCACGCTCAAAACAAAACAAATTAAACGGAGAATCATATTCTCTACCTCTATCATTTATTAATACTTTAATTTTTTTATAAGTTGATTTTCAACTTCACTTTTATCAAGTTTAAATGCATCCAATGCCTCATCTTTGGACCTCATTAAATATACATAACAAAAACGTACACAATCATCTATAAATGAGATAAAATATTTTTTTACTAGATTTTTGTTTATACAAATTTTAAATCTAAAATTTTGAGAATTTATTCCAGTAGAATGAAAACGAGCTTTTATTAATTTTGACTCAATAGAAGTTTCACATTTATTGACTTAATCAATAGCAAAACTTGGTACAAAATCTAAATTAATTAATCCCTTTATGGTATTAAATCTAACAAGTTCTAATCTTCCATGACAAATATTTGAAAATTCAATTAAGTAAAAAGAAGATATTTTATTCTTATTATTAGTAATAACTAATAAGCATCACAGTTATTACATTTAGTTTAAAAGAGAACCCATCGCTCAAATACCCTTTTCCCACAAATATTCCTCCTTTATAATGTATAAATTTATCAAATTCAAAAACTATCTTTTAATACATTTTTACTAAGTGAGGATCCAGAAAAAAGATTTATGCAAATCTCAAAAACATGCAACACATTTATAAGGGTAAGCTCTTTTCTTGATGTCATTTTTAGTACAATTTTCCATTTCCCTTCAACTTTAAAAGTAGAAGAATTGCCCATGAAAAGTTATTCTTCATGATCAGAAAGTTGGTAAGTGGTGAATATATTCTTATCATAACATATATACCTTGTAGCTCTAGTATCTAGCCACCATGATCTTTGATTTCAAACCAAGTTAACCTCAGAAATAACAGCATGTAAATCTCTCTCATTTACACCATCAGATAGATTTACAACTTCAATGACATTACTCTAAGCAGTCTTCCTCTTCTTGTTCTTTTGGTTTTTTCAATTACAACAATCCTTAGTATGATGCCTCGGCTTATCACATACAAAATATTTACCATGGAACTTTTTACGGCCATTGTTATTGAACCCACCACATGAATTTGAATTAACAAATTTACTTTTCTTATTCTTGTTGGTCATGTGTCCTTATTGCTTTGCTTTCCATTAGATTTTCATTTTTCTCTTTAAAAAAATCTATTGTCTTCTTCTATTCTCAACCTCACAATCAAATCCTCAAACCTCATCTCCTTACATTTATGTTTCAAATAATTTTTAAAATCTTTTCAAGATGATGGGAACTTTTCAATTACTGCATCCACTTGAAATTTCACTAATCTCCATCTTATTAGCATGTATATCATGAAAAATAAATTTAAGCTTTTGGACTTGAGTTATGATATTCTTTGAATAAACCATTTTGAGATCTGAGAATTTGCCAACAATAATTTCTTTGTACCATCATCTTCCATTTTATATTTTTTCTCCAAAGAATGCTATAATTCATTTTTAGTCTTTACATCATTATATACACTATATAATGTGTCACTCAAACCATTAAAATGTAATTTTTACTCACTCAAACCATTAAAATGTAATTTTTACACAGAAAATCTAAATTGTATCATCTTCAACAACTATCATAGTTTAAACATTTGTCTCACTCTTTGAGAATGGGAGCCACCTCAATAAGAAATTTGGCCAAGTTCAATGTGATTAAATAGAAAAAAAATCTTTTGTTGCTATTTTTTAAAATCAAAACCACCAATTTTCTCTGGTTTTTCAGCACGACAAATAGGTGCAGAGTGGTAACAAGAATGGATATAGTTGTCATTTACTAAAATAAAAGAAATAAAAGAATGAATAAATATGATCTGAATGAAAATTGATACAAAACTGTATTTATATGTACCAGGCAGATCAGGGTCACGTAATAATATAATATAAACTAAATATGTAGCTAGGTCCACCCAAATACTATAAAACCGAGATGCTATGCGTAATAGATAAAACAAAATATAATAAATATTATATTATAAATATAAAAACAACAAAAGAAAATACTTGCTTATACTTAGAACACTCTGCACGTTTTAAAATATGCAGCCAAAAGCATATTTATAAATAAATAAATATATATATTTATATATCCAGAAACTGTAAAAAGAATGAAAACAATACAGAGTATATGAACGTAATTAAAACAGAATATGAATAGAATGCAAACTCTCTGCACAAAATATATAACCGGTGTGTATAAATCTAAAATCACACGGCAACAAAAATTAATTTATAAATACCCACTTTGTGTAGACTACATGCTCCAACAAAGAAATAATTTGATACACATGCAGAGTTTCAAGAGCGAAAAAATTCCTTTTTTGGTTTAAATGAAAATATTGTCTTAAGATTATTATAAAAGTATGAACTTGAACTGTGTGTACCATAAAACAAAATACCAAATATATATATATAAAATATGAAATAAATACAACTTACAAACTAATAGAATTTGATAAATAATAAAATTATAGAGTTTTTTTATCAAAAGAACTATTATTTTAATGAAAAGAAATCATCCTAACAAATCCTAAAAAGTTTAGACTCGGAGGAAATATCCCAGTTTGAAGGAAGAAATCCATACAAGGCTTTCTTTGCAATCCAATCAGTTGCTCTATTATACTTACGAGCAACAAGATTAAAAGAGCAAGAGACAAAAAAAGATTTCAGGTACGAAATATCGTAAAGTAAAGCTTCAATAGTCCAAGGCACACTGCGTGAATTCTGAATAATGAAGTCATGAAGCTGAGCACAGTCTGTTTCAAAATGATATTATCGAACCCCATTCGTCTAGCTGTAAGAAGAGCATGATAGACTGCTTGTCCTTCAATGGTTAAAGCATCATTACCAAGTAGTAAAACAAATCGATGACACACGATCTTCCCTCGCCAATCCCTTGCAATTATACCTACTGCACCATGACCGGTTCGTGCAGTAAATGCCCCATCACAGTTGATCTTGAAAGACCCACGTGGTGGAGGACTCCAACGTAAACTGTCAGACCGTGGCTCTACACTGTCACAAACAGATAAAGGTGCCAACCCAGAAGGAGCTACGTGACCAAGAGAAAATTCATGTTGTGCGGTGCAAGCTTTATCAATGACACCACAAGGGTCTGGGAAAGTGCCCTAAAAAACAAACAAATTTCGGGCTTTCCAAATATACCACAGTATGTAGCACAACAAACTTATACAACCACCACCCTCCTATTGATCTCGCGAAAAGAGCATAAACATGTCTTGAAACCATGACAGGAAAACAACATCATACGGAATGTGTAGACCAAATGGAGAAGCAAACCACGTAGCATGGACCCACGAACAATGGAGGAATAAGTGATCCAAAGTTTCTTCAGACGTTTTACAGATGGGGCAAAGGTTGTCCAACCCCAAATGACGTCGAAATAAATTAGCCCGAGTGGCTAAACCATTCTGAAGCGCTTTCCATACAAAATGACGTATCTTAGGGAGACTCTGTATGGTCCATATCTTCTTCCAGTGGAGGTCGAGTTGAAGAAGACGCACTATTAGAAGTTCCATCAGGAGAACCTTCCAATAGGGCAGCATAACATGACTTCCCTGTTAGACTACCGTCTTTAGATAAAGGCCAGATTAACCGATCCTCTAGACCCCACCTCGAAATAGGAATAGACAAGATCTTCACAACTACCCAAGATGCATATTAACTACCCAAGAGAACCTTACGTCTTTTGATCGAGGTAAGAGCTACATCCCTCTTTTCTTAAAACAATATTTGCTTTGCTTCAGTACTCAAAGTGGATAACAATTATCTCTTATAATATAATTATCTCTTTCTTGAATAATAATACACTAACAATGATAAAACTCTCTTGACTATATTTTTATATATAATGCTTTGCAATAATAATATGTTTTTTAAAACGACAACGAAACGAATATAAATAGATATAAACGCACTGTTATTAAATATAAAACGGTAAATGACTTTCTTTAACTTTCATAAAATTGTTTTATTCATATTTAAAAAATATAAAAATCTAATAGCATCTTCAAGGGCTCTTTATACCTCTTAAACTCTTTATTTTAAAGAGTCATCACATAAAATAAGAGTCCAACAAACTCGTTATTTTTTAAAAATAAAACAAAGAGTCAGTTTGACTCTCCACATTTGAAGAGCCAAATTTTATTATCTATTCATATTGTAATTAATACATTACAAGTTTCAATGCACTATATTAATTAATTTTTTTAAAAAAAATTATTACTATAATTTTTATTGACATCTCATTGGTTTTTAAAAAAATAATTTTTCTTCTCATCAATGATTATGCTTGAAAAACAAAATAAAGAAAAAAAATAGAGTCTATTGTATTTAAATAAAAAATTTCACTCTTTATATATAAATATTGATGAAAATGCTCTTTATTATACAAAAAATACTCTTTAAAATAAAGAGTATTATTGGAGATGCTCTAACAAGCATAGATTGTATGTTCTCTACTTTTTTTTTTTGCAGAGCCGTTTTGTTAGAGTCATGTACACACAATTTTATGAAAATATTTCTATTATTCAATCTTATTTGTTAAAATTAAATTTCATTTAAATTTGAAATGGTACGCTACCACAAAATTGGTTTTTAACAAACAGAGCCCAAAGCACTGCTGGAGCCACATTAATGGCTACATGGGCTGTAGACAAGGCGACATATTTTATTGTATGAGTCTTAGCCCAGTCCATTCTATTTTTATTTTCAGTCTAAATTTTAACTGCCAGACTGTCATCTTGGTACAATTTAAACCTCAAAACTTCCTTTTCCTATCCGAGTCCAGCCCAAATTCTAAGTTCCATTTCCTAACCTTACATATTATTTTGTTGTATTGTGGCTATAATTGATGTATTTTTTATTTGATTAATCAAATTTACTTATACCATCGGGTTTTTTATATTTTTAACAATTTAAATATATTTTCATTTTTGCAAACAAATAAAATATTTATTTTTTTATAAAATATATTAGAAAAACCGCTAGATTATTATTCAATTGATATTTGACAATTTATCTGAAAATTTTAACTCATTTTATTTTTAGTTTTCGATTCTGCCCCTGGCCCAAAGGGTTTTGGTTTTTTTAATGATAACTTTATCTAATTTCATTTTAAGATAATAAGACATTCCATTTCACTTTTTGCTGCCTATACCTGAATGTAAACCCAAAATAACAAAAAAATTATTAAAAAAAATCATGCTCTTGTTAGCTGGCCTTTTGCTTTGCAAAGAATCATATTGATGGAGTGAGAAATATAAGTATTTGTTGATAGGATTTGCTAAGGGAAAAATTATCAAGCCCAAAACCTATCCAATTGCAAAAATCCAATAAGTGATATGGAAATCAAAGAAGTCCACCAAATCAATGCTCATCTCGTTGGCTCAAAAGCTAGCTGACTAAGATAGTTGTCTTTCACTTTCAAATAAGATATTTAATGTCTCCATCTACCATCCACAGTGACGTTTAATGCAAGGGACAATTTGGTTGGCCAAAAGGAAAATTCTTTTTTTAAAAAGAAGGAGGTCAGTTGGCTGTAGAGGAGCTCCCCCACTCAAAAGGCACCCAAAAGAGAAAGGTTCCACCAAACTCATCGAAAGCTCGGATGTCCAGCCTGCGTGGTCAACAATGCCAACCACCACACATGAAGGAGCCTCTGGAATGCTCACGTGGCATCCATTCATAAGCTAGCAGCCTATTGGGCATCGGAGAGCGCGCGTGCCGGCGCTCCTACTGACGTTGTTTACTGTTTTGAAGGTCTTTACTCCGACAATGGAGCTATATGACAACCTGCCTCAAGTGACAAGCTTACCTGAGGACACTTGCTTAGACTATTCACCATATCAGAACAACACACCTCAAGCCCTCACGTTCTCATCTCTTGAGAGACGCCGCATAACATTTCGAAGGTTCACTCCAACCAGCAAGGACTCAGGCTACCTACTGACATACACCGCCCGCCTGACTTTCCGCCTACCTGATTTGAGGCAGACATACCAACCAGCCTACCGTCAAGTTGCCTAAAGAAGGTATTTTTTCAGCAAATCACTAGAGAGGAAGGAACAAAAATCCACAGCCCAAATAGGATTCCTTACCTTTTAGAAAACCCAATGACAAAACTAAAACACTTCATTTCAGCAAACCAAAATGTAAATAAACACTTTATTTTAGTAAACCAAAACAAAAAACCAGAAAATAAAATCAATTATAAATCCATCAGTAAACAAAATTAAAACATCCCGAATATAGTAAACAAAAGGTAAAACAAATATAAGGAAAAACCCTCACTTTATTTTCATTCTCTAAAAAATACAATACCCACATGCACCAAGTGAAGAGGAAGAGATAGAATCATATATATGCATTATATAAACAAATTTAGACCTTATTCTGAATTGGAAATGATCACAAAATGGTCTCAGTATCACAGCCGCTTAATTGATAGAAGCTTTCAAGGAGAAAAAAATATCTAAGATTGATAATATTTCTGTGCCCTTTGATTGTCGCTGCTGAGAATATTGAAAAGGTTGTAGTGTTTATTGTGACTGCTGTCGTGCAATATAGATCTAGCATCGCCATTAAACAAGACATAACTGCATGAATGAGAGAGTAAGAATTAAAAGAGTTACATGAATAAAAGAGTAAAGAAATTAAATATAAATATAAATATATATAAACAGAGCAAATTCGTAGTGGAAATATTGTTCCCCAACCCAACCGCACCAACTCAGGGTAACCTGCCCCATTCGGAGTGGGGCGGGGTAAAATTATCACCCTAACTTTTCTTGAACCATTAAACAGCCGAACTATTGGAAGCAAATAAACAATTTGTACCTAAAATGACAGAGGGCTCTGAATCATCCATTCTTTTATATCCTTCCCTAATTTAGTATTGCACTATGATGCTACACACTCTATTGAAAATTTGCATTTGAGATAGAGTTGAATAACTAAGCTAAAATAAAAGAAGAAAAAGCTTCTTCACGTGGAAAAAGATAATATTTTGTGAGTGACTTGATAAATTGTTGTGTGTGTGTGTGTGTATATATATATATTTTTTTCTATTAAAAAAAAAGTATACATGTGAAAATGATGGCAACCTTGAAAGCGATAACATTAATGGAGTCATTGAAAAGTTGTAGGGGATGACAATGACATTGATAACAATGAAAATGTCAGAGATGATGGTAATTTGTAATGATATATATGTATATATATATATATAGCAATTTAACCATATCAGAATGATATTACTTTCTTTTCTTTTCTTTTTATTCACAACATTGATCAGGACGTGACTGGTATAAAAAAGAGCAACCAACCGTGATTTTTCTTAAGGAATGACTTTTGTACTTCCTGATTTTTCTTACTAATTCTTAACACACGCACACATATATAAATATAACAGAGCTGAGTATACATATGATAAAATTACACGCTCTTCTTCGATATATTTAGACGCAAACTCTTAAAGATGGTTGAACCACAAACCATAGGTCGTACATTAATTAATAAATAGTGTGTTCTCTCTGCCACATTTCAAAGTAAAAAAGAGAAAAAAAATAAAAAATTTATATTGATGAATGTGAAGTCGCACGCTCACAATCCGACGATCCAGGATGAGGGAAACCAGACCTCAAAAGTCTCTTCCATCGGACAGTACTGTTCTGAACCTGAGGACGTACAGAGCAGTACTGAAATGCAGGGCATGACATGGATAGTCATGGTACGAACGTGGACTTTGCTGCTGGAATGGACACGTGGTACACTACAGCTTGGGCTCACAGAAATTCCGTGAGGCTGCGGGTGATGCCATTACTCTTGAATAGTTGCGTATTCCCATGTCGCCATAAAGATAGAAAAAGACGAGACGACGAAAACGACGGGCGAACTTAAATAAAACGCCAAAGCGCTCTGGCGTATCATAAAAATAAAATAATAGTCTAACCGACCCACCCTATCTGTGGCCCCCACCGGAACCACATCTAACGGCCTGTATTCCTCTAATCTTCCTTAAAATAAAGAAACTGCAGCCTGATCTTCACTTCTTTTGCTCAGTTTTATTTTATTTTATTGTTATTTTTTTGGTGAAAGACCGGCGTTACAGCTGTTTTGTTTCTAAGTGGTAAAGTTTCTATTGGTATTAAGGGGCGAGGAATGTCTTTTTCCTCGACGTTCACATAATGACAAAAATATCCTTCCTTTTTATGTAAATTAATGATTCATGGTTCCGTCCTCAATTGTCCATATGTCGTTTTCAGAGAAAAGTTAATTTTGATATGACGGTTTTACCCTGTTGCACATATGGTCCCCGCTTGCCGTTCCACTCTTTGATGGCACAAAAACGGTGCTCCGCAACCATTTTTTGTTCCCACGTAACAAATTCGTACACATTGTTTGCAGCTGGACTTCATTTACCGTAGACATTCGGTAAGCGACTAAGAATGTCAACTTTTTAATGGGCATATTTTTATTAGGACAGTAATAATTAATAAATTAATTAAATTATAAATTCAAACCTAAGTTCCAATTGCAAAAATTCAAAAAGCTAGTTTTTCATGTGTAACAACTGAGAATGTCACGTGACTAAACATGTATCTATCTGCCTCTTTATAGTTGTGGTAGCTGGATGAAAGTGTGAAATACGTACCTTTTTTTTTTTTTTTTTTTGATAAATGTGCAATACGTGGCCTTAATGCACATAACATTCCCGGCCCATGACCATGATGTAACGTAGACAATGCTATTTATTGTATTTATTAAATGTGACGTGTTTTATAGTTGCTTTGGATAATCACCAATAATTGTATGAATCAGCGGCATAGTTGAATTATAGTTTATCACCAACTTGTTACAAAACAATTTCTACATCTATATATACACACATTTTTATGGAATTACTATAAAAGGTAGCAAGAACCATGTGATTATAATATTTTATAATTATATATGACATGACTTTTATATGGATAAATAGTTAATTATTCACATTAATTATTTCAAGTTACTGTTTTTTATTAGAATTATGAATTTTTAATTTAAAGGAGAGAAGAGTTACAATTCGAAGCCACAACTTTAGGGGTTCAATACGTAGAGATTTTTCAAGTTAATATCTCATTCTGTTACTAACATTACTTGGTTTTTTCTGTTTGTTAAAAAATAAGACTAATATTACATATATCAACTATGTTTAAATAGTTGCGATCGATCAGAGCACCACTAATTCTCCGGATCCAATTAAAACTCTGAAGTAAAGCGAACTTAAATGAGCTGGATGAGTAATTTCCAAGAAGTTTTAATGCTGCACCCAACGAAATACAATGTATATATACATATATATATATATATATATGCAATTAATATCACTATATTTACATTTAACTCCCATTTATTTCATAATAATAAATTAGTTGGCAGTGCACGCAAATAAACACACACTTTATCCAATAATGCACTAAACCATTATACAAATCCCATTAGTTACCGGATCCGATGCTTCATCAGGATTGTTATCCTCATTGTCTCATTAAACAAACAAAACTTGAATTAGAGAACAGATTCATAAATATCATATTATATAATATAAATTAAATAGATACGGATAAAGCATTGCTTAGTAACTATCCACTAAAAGCCCCTGTCCCACATCCAAGATTTGCAGCCTCCGAGTAATATACTCACTAAAAATATTTACCAAAACATAGAGACATTGCAGACAGAAATGGGCCCAGAAGACCCCACTTTGAACAAAGCTAACAGAAGATGCAAAACTCATATCCCAAATTTTGCAATCCACCCACAGATTAAAAAAGAAAAAGACGACAAAATTCGTAAAAGCATAATTGGATATAAAATATTAATAGTTTTTTTTATCATATGCATTATTTTCAAACATGTCGTTATTGCTGATTTATAGCCTCCGGTATACATACATACATATATATATATATATATATTTTATTTAATACCAACCCCACCCGCATTAAAAACCACAAAACCCCACCAATCATCTACCAATGGCCATATTTCTCTTTTTTATAAAAAAGAAAAGAAAAAAAGAAGGCCTTATTTCCGTATGTTAATTACCAAAATGGTCCACCACTTTCGAAACTCCGAACTGAGAAAAAAGAAGAAAAAAAAAAAGTAGCAACTTATGTTTTACTCGACAAAACGAAAAATAAAAATAAAAATTATAAGCTTATTTGTAATAAAAATTTCAAAAATTAATAAGGACTTGAGAAAAAAATCCGCAAATTCAAATACAACCATCCAAGTTAGAGTTACAAATCGCAAAAATAATCCTCTTCAATAAGCCATCAGCCACCTAAAATACTCATAGAGGCCAAAACTAAAATCACAAAGAAAAAAAAAGGGGAAAAGAAAGGCCTACCGCCACGGAGGATTAAAATATTTTTCTAACAAATTATATTCCGTAAAGTCTCACTGTTATTTTGAATTTCCATTCTTTTGTTTTTTCTAATCCTGGAAACCAGTTTTCTCCCAAATTGCATTCCGGACCCTGCTGAGATCCCTCCCTTTGAGAGTCCGCCCAATCCCTTCGTGCACCGAGAAGGAGGCGATCCTCGTCCTCGCCATCTGCCTCGCCAACAACTCGTGTGGTGGGACCCTCACCCCTCCCTCGCAATCATCGTCGCCGTCCGTGTCATCGTCGTCGATGTTGTCCCTGCTCCGGCTATCCCTGTACTCGTCCCGAAGGATCTTCGACCAGTCCGGAATGTTGACCGGCAGCGACGCCGGCGTCGCTCCCGTCCGGTCGCTGGAATCGGCCACCGTTCTCTGCTTCGACGAAGACTTCTTCGAGACGCGGGAACTCGGAACCGGTTTGCGGAACTCGGGCGAGTTAGAGCGCGCCGAGTTGTAGATGTCCGATTCGTCGAGTTCGAATGCGGAGTCCGAAGTGATGGACGCGTGGTGGTCTCTGTCGCCGGGGAGAAACCTGTAGTTTGCTCGAGCAAAGTAGCTCTTACTCGTCGCCATTGAAAGGTTCAGAGGGAGGTTTCGAAAGATGAAAACGGTGAGTCTCGCGGGAGGTTTCTCTGAGTCTGCGTATCAAATTGGGTCAGGTTTCTAGTTCTACGAAGCCAGGCTTTTGATCTGCTTTTATAAAGGGTTGGGTTGTAGAAGAATGGATAAGGCTACCCTTCTATTCGAGTTCAATCCCTCGAAATTACGCAACGCACCCTACGATTTTCATGGAATTGACACGTCACTTTTTATTTAACCAATTTAAAAAGCTTCATCAACCTCCCTGGTGGCCGTATTCGCTGCGGCGTGTAGCAGGTGAGGATGGAGTTTAATTGGACACTGTAATGAATACAACACACATGTAGACCTTACACGTGGTTCAAAGTTGGAGGGAAATAGCTTGTGGGCTACAATAGTAACTGGATTTAACTTGAAAAATCTTCTATTTTAAGTTTGAATTTGACAAACTAACTTGTTTATCTTTTTTTAACAGAAAACTAGAAAAGGAAAACAAAAGAAAACTGTGACTTTTTCTTTTTTTTTCCTAAAGAAATATCTTTATGCCTCTGTTGGTTGAACAAATAAGGAAAAAAGAAAGAGATAAAGATAAAGTTAATGAAACCCTTTCTTAATTATTATTTTGTTAAAATGTATTACAATAAGTAACTGTTAAATAGGTTAAAGTACAGTCTCTACGCATTGGTTAAATATCAGTTTCTTCAACCGGAAAACCCCAATTATTTTATCAATGTATTAGGGTTAACATCCAGTCAGGTTTCTAAATTACACATTTATTTATACTTTGGCTCCGAAAATATTTTCTTTTATGATTTTTGTTTTTAAACTATATATTTGTAGCATTTTTTTATTTTTAAATTACATATTGAATATCATGATTAGTCCTTCCAAATATGTTAATCGATGACCAAAAGTAATATAAATATGTTCAAGAAAAGTATATTTAGGGATCAAAATACAGTTGTGTCCGAAATTATAAATTTAAATGTTAATAAGTTTCGTTAAAGGTCGATCTGCTATTTAAAATTTTACAAAAATTATATGGGAATAAATTTCTAAAATAATTATTTAAACTGCTGTACGATTAGCCTGCCATGGTTTTGAGTGAGCTGCACGCAAAAGTATTGGACCAGTGATGCGTATTAAAAAAAAAAAAATTCTCACATGTATTGTATTGTATAATTTTAATGAGTTTCTTTAACGGCAGTGAACTCCAGTGCCGTTAGTCTTGAAAACCATGGCGTAATAGTAGGAGGCCTGGATGAGTGACACGTGCGATAGTGAATCCAAAAGCGTAATGCTACAGAACAAAAGAGGCAGAGGGTAATTTGGGGAATACGAATTTGTCAGTGACCAGAAACTCTTTGTACCACAAAGCACACAGAAGCAGTCACAAAAGTTTTTGTCGTGACATGGGGGCCGGACGGAGAGGGGTGTCAAACTGACCTGGTTTCTAGAAAAGAGGACAAGGTGGTCCCGTTTAGACGTTCCAGGATCCAGACACGTGTCGAAGTACGTCAAGATGTGCTACGTGGCGGAGAAGCGTTTCGCGTAACGGAGTGGTTTTGCTGGCACGTGGGGTGGGTATGCTGGCACGTGAAGTCGGCCCCACTGCGCGCCTCGTGCCAGCTGGTAATGGATTGCGCTTGTCCTCTCATCCGGGACACGTCAAAATCTCATCAATTTATCATCGGGAATGAAAGTCTCGTTTCGCGTTGCGTGGTAGTTTATGAATTTCGGTTGAACGTTGAACCGAAACTTCACGCGTTGCTTATGACATATTTATTCGCTCCTCCAAAAAAATATTTAAAAAAAAAAAGAAAAAAAATAAATTCGCTCCTTCAAAAAAATATTATTTAAAAAAATAAATAAATAAATTCGCTCCTCCAAAAAAATATTTAAAAAAAAAGAAAAAAAAAATTAAATCACAGATTTTCAGTCGGTCCATTCTTTTTGTACCTTTTATTTTAATTTTTTTTTTTTAATTTCTTCTTGGGAGTATAATTATCGTAAAGAATTTTAATAGTCAAATTATTCCCTGAGGTGGATTAAATTAGTCAAAAAAATTAAAGAAAAGTGATGCGGAAATTTGATTCGTTGGGAATGAGAGTGAAATTTGGAAGGTCATGTGTTTGGTGGTGTGGTGGGAATAAAAGTGGTGGGTAATGTAATGTGGTATAAATTATGGAAAATTAGAACAAGAACATACATTGCAGCTTTTTCCCTCCAAATGGTGTGTTCCGTAATATTCTTGGTTATATGCCATTATATTTTTAATTTGTTCTTCTCTATAACCAACCAAAATCTTCAAGTATTCATAAAAAAAGAAAAACCAAAATCTTGTATTATAATGTACAACACAAAAATCAAACATATTTTATACAGAATCACGTAGGAATTTGTACGTGATGGGATACGAAACTTTCAAAGCATAATCCTTTATTCTCAACTCTATTTATAATGTATTAGGCCAGGCACAGTTTTATACATATATGTTTTTTTTGGAGTTTCATATAATTTAGCACCTTCTACTTTTTCAAATTTTATTTCAGATTAGATCTGATTTCCAATTTGATTTAATTTTAGTCTCTCTTTATAATTTTTTCCAAACGCACTAAAGAAGAGTAAAAAAAATATTGTTGTTGTTTGCCAACTTCAATTAAGAGATGAATCATAGCCTTTTAGCTATGTTTGGTAAGTATGACCAGACATAATTAATTTTTTTATTAAGATTGAGACTAAAGTGGCTCATATTGGAATTGAAATATTTAATATTGTCGAATGTTTAATACAATTATAAATTTATTATCTGTTTGGTGTCGGACTGAATTAATAATTTATTTTTAAACATCTATATTATAAATTATTTATTTTATTAAATTTATATTTAAAAATGATTTTTCTTTTGAATTTCAACTATAAAGAATATGTAATTATATTTTAGTTTAATTATATAATATTTAATTTAAATATTATAAATAATTTATTTAGGATTTCATATCACAGCATAATAAAAAAATAAATTTTGTATAGTTAATATTAGCTTATTTTGTTACGCGGACGTGAGAGCGGATAGACGAGAACATGAACGAGGATGAGAGTATGAGAAAAAAGTCCGAGTCTAACCCACTAAAATTGGAAGTCAAATAGTCCCTCTCTAATGCCTAAAAAATTACCTTCGTTAAAATCTGTGCCATTACTAGTCTTGGTCCCAACCAACCAATAAATAAAATTAATTTTTGAACAAAATTATCTTAATCTCGCCCAGTCGGAATTGCCAAATACAACCTTTGCATTCTATATCAAGACAATTAATTATAAAGTATTGGTCCATAAATAATAAAATTAGGGATAAAAAAAAGCTTTATAACTTTATTTTTTAACTACTGTGACAGTATATATGGTAATTTATTATGATATGTTAATTTGTCACGAATAAAGTAACACAATATTAAAGTTATAAAATAAAATTGAGAGATATCTTTATATCTACAGCCTTACTCATCCATAATATAACATGTGGTACACTCCATGAGCTGTGGTTTTTTTTTTTTATGAATAAAACCATGAGCTGTGTTTATAATTATTGTTGATGTTAAAATAATTGAAAAATGAGCTGGAGTTAAATCATTAAAGAAAGAAAAAAATTATAAATTACAAATCCAAGAGAAAGGGTCACTGTGTGTTGCAGTAATTGTCTTTGGATGGATGAGAAACTTTGGAGATTTCATCAAAAACCCTTTTTTGTAATTGCTTTGGATTATGACACCCTACTTTAACGACATATTTATAATTTAGTAATCCAATTATATAGTTTTCTTTTTGTAAAAAAATTCAAAACTTCAATAATGATGATCCAGTGACAAATTGTTTATTATTGGGCACAATTAGATAGTGTATGCCTAAACAACAACCGGCTAGCTCAATCCCAACTGGTTTCTTTAAAGTGGAAACTTTTTTTTTTTTTTTGGAGTTAAAAAAATATTATTTCCCATTAATGCATCTCATTCCACGACCTAACACACTTTTTTTTTTCTTATCAGGAAAATAATTGCATTTTTATCCAAAAGTACGTCTTTGTAGAAGTCATTCATTGTTTTGGTTTTTTTTTTTTGGTAATACATTGTTTTGGTTAGTGGAGAAAAACTTGTACCAAGAAGAAACTAAAAAGCATTATATATATTCCTATTCCTATTCCTTGTTTTGTTTATTGCCTAATCTTTCCAAAGCTAATCAAATCAGCAATTCACTTTTGGTGTGGTGGTATGCTTGAAAAAGGTTGTAAATTTTTAAGTACTTGTGAAACTACATGAGTGGAGGTTTATCCTTTACCTTTTTCAAGCTTAGTGCCTTTTGTGGCAAAGAGTGCAAGGTAGAATCAAAGGTGTGATTTGTGATGTGCCTAAGGTTGTCCTTTACTTGTAATTTAAAAGTTGCCAATTTTTTTTATTTTTTTTTCAAAATAAAATATTTAATAAAAAGTTTTATGAGTGTAGTGGACTTGTCTCTGAAAATATCCCATAAAAAAATGGAATCCAACTTTTTTTATTAAATAAGAAATATAAAATTCACCAGTAATTTTCATCATTGAAGCATAAGAACGTACATTGTTTTAAAAGTAATAAAAACTAAATGCAGCAGATCTCTCTTAGTAATTGTTTTTCTGCCTATTTGCTCCTAAAGAATAATGGGTTAGTCAAATATCAACAGAAATCATCCTCAACTAATAAATTGGTTTTTTTCCCATTTTCTTTACAAGGAATTCTATACCACCCCACATTCTAAAATATAGAAATATTTACCAAACCAATAACTTGTGGATTTGTGAGTGTTAGGTATTGGATTTTGGACATTACACATTTTCAAAGACTAAAATGGTATCAAAATTGGATATTGTGAGATGAAAAGGAAAAAAAAGGGAGAAAATGAGTGAAACCAATTAATTACCTTTTTAGGGAAGAATCTCATCAATAATTGAGTTGGGGGGAAGGGAGGGCAACAAGTTGAAACCCAATGTCACACTCAAAATGTCCCAACTCCTCCTCCTATACATTGTGAGCGAGTAATATTAATGAAAACGACAAGTAATTGAACAAAAAACACAGGTCTCTGTCTAAAAAAGGAAATGGAGGGGTATAGTAGAGAGGTGGCCAATTGCCTATATCCTTTTCACAACATAAGTTGATCAATGACTTGTGGACCTATCGATATGCATGTAGCACACTACAAGGCTAAGACTTAGCTAGCTATTGGGTGTAGCTAAGCCATTAGCTACCTATACCTTATTCTCTTTAGACAATGACTTTTGCAAAACGGTGATAAAGTGGTGATTGAGATTTTCTTGGACATTAGTGGGATTGTAGCTTGCAACTTTGTACAACCTTTTTTTTCTCTTCTTCTCTATCATTTTTGGGATTTAATGAGAGAATTATGTTTTTGGAACTTGAAATAAAGACCCAGATAGGCAATACTTATCTGTTTTTATCTTTCACATTTTTTTTTTCTCCAATCCATACCTGTCATTTATGCCCTGACCCTGATGGCAAAAAGTTTATAATTTTGAAGTGTGTGTCTTGAATCAGTGGCTGATTTTAGGCTTTTATCGTAGCAGTTTTGATTTCGAGGCTCACTAGAAAACGCGTTTGGGTTGTGTGTTGGTGTGGGTCAGTTGGTGTAAAGATTGAGTGGCAAACATCTATGCCAGACAAGCGTACGCTGAGGCTCTTGATTAGAAAATGAAGTATCATTTTTGTGGTGCTTACTGGTTGGTGTTTAATTTATAAATCAGTTTTCAGTCTTTCATATTGATTAAACCTTGCTTGATTACATAGCCTTTTTTTTTTTTCCCCAGTGTAGCAAAAATGGATGTAGGTTTGATGTACTTTTATGGAAGTGGATGTGGAAGTGGATGTGGGTTTTTTATTCAAATAGCTTTTCAGTCTTTGATGCTAAATCTCTATCTGAGAGTACACCCAAAAACTTAAACGGGCTAATCAAAACTTGAATTTTAATTCTCACAAACAAATAGGTGTAAGAGTTTAAGTGGTTTTCTTTACTGCACCAGCGGAAATAAATGTGAATTTGATGTACTTTATGTCAGTGGATAAGGGTTTCTTATTCAAATACCCTACCAGTCTTTGACCCTAAATCCCATTGCCAACCAAATAATGACCTCTCAATGTATTACGACAAAAAAAAAAAGGAAAAGAAAAGAAAAGAAAAGAAATTAGAATATTACTTTTTTAATTTGATAGGACTTAATATCTAAATTGTTGTGAAATAAATGAATAACTCTTAGAATTTTATTGTAAAAAGTAGGAATAAAATTAGTGGTTAAGGGGATGTCTTGTTGCTTTATCAGCCAATGGCCCTATGTTGTCCATAGATGTTTAGGTTAAGGGGCCCTGTTGAGTTGGGCCTCACTGGTCCAATTGGCGCCATGGAGAGCGATTTGTCCATCTCTAAAGCAAATGGCAGATGGAGGAGTTAATGTTATTCAAAGTCTTTTTTTCCTTTTTGATATAATTTTGCCCTAACCAGTTTTTATTTTTTATTAATTCTTTGTTTGGTAAGTTTGCAAGTACATGATTTTATTATATTTAGTGGATCCAATCCATAATAATTCCTTCTTATAACAGCATGAATATTTTTACTGCTCAAACATATCGCTTTGAAGGAAAATCCTTAGATGCTTCATATTTCCATTAGATATGTTGAGGAAATGACTCTCTAGACTCCAACATATTAATTTTACATTTTTTAATAAAAATTTTAAGTTATTTATACGCAGATTTTCTTTTTTTGAAAAAACCTGAATACAAAAGACTTTATGTAATTGAAAAAAAAAAAAAAATTTGGGCTTTCCTTTTTGTTTGAGCTTTAGGGAAGAGCCCAAATGGCCTTACCCAATCGTTGGCCCATTAAAGGCCCAAAATTACATTTTGCACATTAGGCCGCAAAACCCTAGTATATAACTTCCATTTTCCCACAAATTTCCACTTCTTTGAAACCCTAACTTTCTCTCGTACGCAAAAATGCCGCCGAAATTCGACCCCTCACAGGTTGTGGACGTCTATGTCCGAGTCACCGGAGGAGAGGTTGGAGCGGCCAGTTCACTTGCTCCAAAGATCGGTCCACTGGGTCTCTCACCGAAGAAGATCGGAGAAGATATAGCCAAGGAGACGGCTAAGGACTGGAAGGGTCTCCGAGTCACCGTGAAGCTCACAGTCCAGAACCGACAAGCGAAGGTCTCTGTGGTGCCTTCGGCTGCTGCGCTGGTCATCAAGGCTCTCAAGGAACCGGAGCGCGACAGAAAGAAGACGAAAAACATAAAGCACAACGGAAACATTTCGCTGGACGACGTGATTGAGATAGCGAAGGTGATGAAGCCCAGGTCAATGGCCAAGGACCTCAGTGGGACTGTGAAGGAGATACTCGGCACCTGCGTCTCTGTTGGCTGTACTGTCGACGGGAAGGACCCTAAGGACTTGCAGCAGGAGATTACTGATGGTGATATTGAAATCCCACTGGACTGAGCTGAGCTCCTGTGTGAGCAACCCCTTTGGTTTTTTCTTCTACAATTTGTTTAAATTATTGGTTTTTGTTTAATTTTATGCACTTTTTTTTTGGATAATTGGAGATTTTCGGAAACTTTGCTTTGAGATGGTTTAAATTAATGTTTTGGAAGTAATTAGATAATTTGGAGGACCTTTATAAATGTAGTTTAACTACTTTTGTGAACAATATCTGTACTTTTGAGTTGGTGGATTTTGCATATTGACTCATATTGCTGCAAGCATAGTAGAAGATGAAAATCATTTCGGAGTAGATTTTCAATTTTATTGTTCGCTGCAATTTTGTTGTTTAATGTGATTTGGTTTGCCTAGTTATGTGTTGAAATTAGTATAGTACTTTAGGAGGTTCTACACTGACCTGTAGCATTAACATTGGAGTCTTGTGAAGTTCATCACTGTCATGGTTTCTTTGTTACACACAATTTGTTGCTGTGTTTGTGCATTATACTATCTACTTCCTGGTGTTACAGATAGGAACACGCATCCTCAAAATTTCAAAATGATACTCGTCCAAAATTAAGAAATTAAAGTCCATTTGAGTTCAATTTAGAATTGCTGTGTTTAGCCCTAATGTGCATGTTTGCTTTTGGTGCATTACAGTATGTATTCCCCAATGTTTTGGCCTTTGGGACCTCTAGTGCTGTTTGCTTTCAAGTGTCCCATTATTTGCTTCATTGATCTCAAATTGTTCCTTGTATTTGAAGGTTCTATGTCATAGTGTTTTAAAAGTGGACCTGATAAAGATTTTGAGTCAATGTCATCTGGAAATTTTGGGATCATCATTCGTGAAAAGCCAACAGCTGCCCTGAATTGCTTTTCATTTATGTTGTAACCACTGTACAATCAACACTTGTATTTTCCACAGGATGTTTGGTTGTGGAAATTTTCATGGTATTTGTTTAAAATTACATAGGTACATTAGAAATGATTGGCGGTTTGGATTATCCATTTAGATGTATGTGGCAGGTGGTAGAATAAATAATAAAGGAAAAGGGAAATTGTTTAAGAAATACATACTAATTTTTTAGATATCCTGATGAGATTGCCTTGTGAATCTTGCACCCCAAAATGATTATATATATCTGTATATGTATGATATTATTAACACTAATAGTGTTTGTGTTGTAGTCATAAATTACTACTATTGTGGCAATTAGTGTCAAGAAAAACAACAATTAGATCATAGATTAAAGTGGTCGAATTGGAAATAAAAAGGAAGACAGCACCTTCCTTGACTAAGGTGGCCTTCTTAGCTATTGGAGTCGGATTTAATGCTATAGTAATAATATATTGGACCAAAAATATCTGCTATATATGGCATATTCTTTAATTTTTTGTACCCATTTATCTTTTGGGGAGTAGAGCAATTGTTTTATTCCCAGCAATCATGGAATAGGCTCAATTGTTTTATTCCCAGCAATCACGGAACGGGATGAATTAGCAGCCTCTCGTTGCGCAATCAGTAGTTTTAATAATAAGCCACATGTTCTATTATGGGGACATACCTAAAAATATCTCCCAAATAATGTTGAAAAAGTTGTTTGTGTTGTGTAACATCCGAATAAAGGCAAACGATATAGACCGCTCAATAATCATTGTATACACGTGGGTTTCTATGGGACCGTCCATTAGCTTTTGACATGTTGTCCAGCAGATTCGTTCCTAATTGTGCTTCTATATAAACCTCCAATTACCATCCTCTTCTCTTCAACCCAAAGTTCTCTTCTATAACCCATTTTACTTATAATCACCACAACAAAAGTTTGGTTTTGGCTTTCTCATTTCCCATCCTCCACTCTCTCTCGGTCTCAAACCACAGGAGGAGGAGGAGAGATAGGTTTTATTAAGGCATTTGAAATCTCCAACCCTCACATTTCATACCAATCGATTTGTGTGAACCAAGATTATTGTTATTATTATTCCAACATGGCTAGGGAGCTGAGGCGTACAATGAAGCCGTGGATCGAGGTTGCACCGTCGCTTATTGATTTCCCATGCAAGTTGTCCGACTCTCCTAGATTGGAAACCATCGTTGAAGAGAGACCAGAAGATTATGATGACGACGATGACCACCGTGATGATTAGATTAATATTAATATATTCATCATGGTTTTTGGGTGGTGTTTTAGTGTGTGAATGTGAGGGTTACAAGTAGTTTAATTTCCTTAGTGAAATGAATGAAAATGAGATGTAGAATTGAAAGGTTCCCCATGTGATTTTATCATATGAGAGTTATCACTGTTCTCTCCCTACAATGTACATGTATATATATATATTATAGTTTGTAAATAAGTATATATTATTAAATATATAAGATCTAATTATATATGTTACTGTTTTTCTTCTTGCTCTTTATTTTCTCATGATGCATTATCATGTTCTGATATTTGGTTTCTCTTGTTTTTATTTTGAAGTTTATTTAAGATGTTATTTGAACTCTTAATTAAATAAAGTTTCAGAGCATATTTATGTAATATGTCTTATTGTTTTAAAGTATTTTTTAATAAATAATATTTGGGTTGCATTTAACATGTAGATGCTCTTCTTTACCCATACAACAAGAGCCAACAATATTAAGTAATTAAGATTTACCAAGAGAAACAGTTGATGGGTATAATTATACATGAAGTAAAAAGTGTTTGTAATTAAGAATATAGGACTTTTATTTATTTATTTGCTTAGAAGAATAAATTTATTGTCAATTAAGAAAAGGCACGAGAAGCTTTCAACCAGCTATTAATTTCGTTTTCATTTGAAAATTATAACACACACACACACACACATATAGAGCAATGATTGAGCTTTGCGTGCAGCAACACTAGGCCAAAATGTACAATCTGAATCTCGTGGCAAAATAAGATAAAGCTTATATTTCAGATTCTACAACTTTATTTAAAATAAAATATTCAAAGCTGAGCCTGAGAGTCCTAACGTTCATAGGCTTCATTCAGCCCAATCGTCGAACTCTAAATTTGGGCTGAGAACCAAAAAGATGGACCCGCATTTCAGCACTCCAAAATATGGCATGTTTTTCCAATAATATATATTTTTGATTTGTGAGTGCAATAATATATATATATATATATATATATTTTTTTTTTTTTTGATTTGAGAGTGGGAGGATTTGAGGCTGTCCACGAAGGGAATTCCAATAATATTGAAAGAAACAAAATATATATTATATACTAAAATAATTTTACAAGCTTGGAAACCAATTAAAACAAATTCCCTTTTACATTTTTCATTCACAATGAAACAAGTGTATCTGACTCTTAATTTTGATATTACATTATTATTCTCTACACATCAAAACAACCAATTAAAATTAAAATTATTTTCTCAAAAATAAAATAAAATCTATTTTGATAATTATAAATAAGAGATGGGGATATGATTAGAATATATATATATATATATATATATATATATATATTATCAAAATGAAAATGAAATTTTATTAAACTCAAAAAAACATCCTTTAAACATAAATTTAATAAAATTGGCTGAGTAGGGATATCCCAATCTAAGGGAAGAGAGCCATTCAAAGTTTTATTCACAATCCAATTTGCAATATTATTGAACTTACGAACTATAAAGTTGAAAGAACAAGAGATAAAATCATATTTGATACTAATAATATCAAAGATCAGAGCCTCAACACTCCAACACAAAACCTCAGGAGTCCTCATAATACTATTATGTAAAGTAGCACAGTCAATTTCCATAATTATATTATCAAAATTTATTCTCCAAGTAGTTTATAAGGCATGGAAAACCACTTGACCTTCAACAGATAACACATCATCTCCATATAGAAGTATAAATCGTTGGCACACCACCTCTCCTCGTCAATTGCGGGCAACAATACTTGCTGCACCACGCTTAAAATACTTAGTAAAAGTACCATTACAGTTTGATTTAATAACACCACAAAAAGGAGGACACCATTTTTGCTGAAAATCATGGGATAACACCACAAGAAGAAGGGGATATGATTAGAATATTTATTGGTATCAACTATGCTGGCCCAATGAGACAAAATCAAATGCGTTTAACGTGATCATATAATTATTCGGAAGTTAAAACTTTAAAAATCATAAAAAATTATAAATAAAAAAAAACTTCAAAGTTCATATTCTCAACATTTATGAAGCACAAATTTGGAATAATAGGTATCACTTGAGTACCACATACATGAAGACTTTAGATTTCATTTACCAACCCTTTTTAGATTTATTTAATTTACCGACCAATTAAATTAAGTAGTATTTTTTTATTGGTTTAATAATCATGGATTTATGGTGAAGTTGCTATCCAACATCATACACAATTCATTTAACAAAAAAAATCATATACAATTCATAAGCTTATCATATTACCAAAAAAAAATTCATAAGCTTATCAACTTAATACAATTGGATTAAAATACTTCACAAGGAGGCACCGACCAGTGAAGGGTCACCATCAACCTTACAAAACCCAATACCCAAAATCATTTTTCTATTATTATTATTGTAATTTTCTTACAGATTAATGATTTCATCACAATGCTTGATGTCTTTGACACGTGGAGTGCTTCAAGCCACAACCATTGTTCAAGAAAGCTACATTTTAAGCTATCTTCTGCTGCAAACGCAATAGCAAATACAAAATTAGTTTCTACCAAAACAAATACAAAATTAGTATTGTGTATGGCAATGCTATTTGACATTAATTAGAATTCAAAAAGGGTTTGAATCAATAAGAGTGGGGCGGCTTTGAATGTCGATTCCCATGTCATCTGAATTATTATTATTATTATTATAAATAAAAAGAAAGACAAAAAAAAGAAAGAAGAAAAAACATATTTTGCGTAGTTTTAATATATTACTGATGAGGTGGGGGTTAATTGTCAGCTACTTTCCAATTAATAATATTACTTATTTATTTACTTTTCATTTCTCTAATCTGGAAATTCCATAATGCTACACCACTTTATAGTAGGTTTGTCATTTTGTCTCCGTTTGCGTGGTTCTTTTGTTTTTTTGCTGACTTTTTCTAAATTTTTTTTTTCTTTTTTATTTAAATATTTCTAAAATGGACTACTTAATCAAAGGTTCTTCATTTGCATATTCTGTTGCTACAATCAATCAGTGTCAAAACCACAGTGTTTAATTAGTGTAATCGTAAACAAACTTCACTATTGTATGTATAATTGATCGGATAAAATTGCTCTTCTTTGCTTTACTTTTCAACAGGTGTAATATTTTCTTTATGCCATGATTTGATATGTCGAGGCCATGCAACATATTATATAAAGTACCTTATGTTCATGAGGTATAATCTGGTGCAAAAAGATTTGTGTGTGTCGCATACGATTTCTATTCACATGGGGACAATCATCCAAATATTTTAATTGAACTAATATAATATGTGAAATTCATGTGTCATACAACTATAAGTAAGCAATAATAATGATAATACCAAGTACCCAATTTTCTTATTTAGTAGTCAAAATTTAACAAATAAATAGTAGATGTTTATATTAATATTAATCATTTGTTATTATTGCGTGTGTTAAGTCACTTATACTTTACAAAATTAAGGTAAACAAATGTTGGGTTAAGATAGATTAATAACTCCGATGCTTGTAGATTTAATACAACTCTCTTACATGCATGAAATTAATATTGCTCTTTTTAAAGCCTTGTGGATGCATACATGTATAGGAATTGTGATCGTCTCCTGATCTTGGTGTTACCTAATCTTTTCATAATCATTCTATACGCGACAATTTAAATATCAATAGTTTATATTGATTTTAAATAAATTGGTTGATGATGTATAAGAAATTAGTAAGTATTAATCTTATATGTTCACTTTTTCTAAATAAATTTTTAGTATAAAAAAATTTGTCAACTTTTTTCATATCACAATTTAAGTCGTTGAGATTTAATTTGACATGTGTCAAAATATTAGTGAAAAGTTAGGTAGTGCTAATAGATCATGTCAACTTAAGTTAAAATAAACTATCAAATCTTTAATTATAGTCTTTAATTTATATCATTTTTTTCATTTTTTCAATGGGGGTCTTGATCTATATAAAATACCATATATATGGTAGAATTTAAATAGCGGTAAAATATACATACAGTTTTACCATCTGATTAATCTATTGTGTTAATTTATATTATTTGGTCAGATGAATGATTTGAAATCCGTTCAAATATACAAATTCAATAACTCTGATTAAATACCTGATAATTTTAAGAGAGGATTTATATAAGATGTTGTATATTGCAAATCTTAAATTTTAAGATACATATTAACGTAAGTAAAACAATCTCCTTTGTTATTTGAGAATAAACAATTTATAAGCTTAATTATATTCACTTCCCGAAAAATTGAAAAAAAAGAGGAGCGTATTGTCATCTCGCTCAAAACTTATATTGTACTGCAATCATAAACTATATAATAAAAGAAGAAATTAAAATCCTAAGCAATTGTTGTTCATTTTTTATTTTGTGTGGCTGTCAAACAAAGAACACAAATAATAATAAATAAATAAAAAGAGAAAAAAAACAATAGAGATGGAATCTCATGTATGTGGTGGGAACTGATGATTAGGATGTAAAAAACTACATAATGTGGAAAAAAATAATAATAATTTGAGGAATTAATAAAACATAAAGCAACCTCATAATTGTGATGACGAACATGGATAACAACCATAAACCATTTGTGTTTCAAAGCTCCAAAAACGTTGAAATTAGGTAGTAGTAGAATCCAGATAAGTTCATCTACCAAAACTTTCGTCACCTTAACAATATGACAACATTTTTTTTTGTTTTTGTTTTTGAATATATATTAAATAGTCTCTCTAATATCATTTTACGAAATTATAATTAAAATTATTAATTTATTTTGTAGATAACATAGAATAATGGCCATAAAGCTCAGTCATTTTCTTATCATTACAGACTTTTTTTTTTCTCTAATAAAATACTTTGTAGATTTAATGGAAATACTTCCAATTCTCTCGGGTAAAATAATGAAGAAAGTGCCAGCCCAACATTTCTCACAAAGGTACAAATCAGGAATTATATTTTATGAAAGATTTTAAAATATTTCATAATTCCATAATTGTTCTCCAAATTTACATCGTACATACAGACATATATATATATAAGATTGTGAAAAACTATAGTGAATTTTTTTTTTCAATTATACCACTCATACCTTGCATTATGCAGTTTCTGACTTAATTTGTCATGCATGAACTTGAATGTTTTTCGAGGTTAAAACTTATGGTATATTAATATCTTTATTTTTCTGGTAAAAGATAAGGAAAAATAGTTGTTCTAATATTAATATAACTCATGTTTAGCCTCAACGCACAAAGCAGAGGTTTAAAAAGAAAAAGAAAAAGAAATTAATAGAATTCTTCTTAGCCATAATCATTAGACAGTCGGTTTTATGTTGCTGGTTGATAAACTACACATGTAGTAATGTGCAACTCATACACATCATTGATCTTTAGCCTTTAGGGATTCAAATACATCCGTTGATTTATATATTACACATTGCATAAAAAACATTAAAAGATTTTGATGCTACAAAAGCTAAAGGTTGAATAGCCGTTGCAGAGCTTGGAGGGGTCCCACGCAAGCGAAATCAAGCTAGACGGGCGGCAAAGAAAAATAATTAAAGATTCTATTAATGTTAATACTCATCATTTTCGTTAAATTTAATTAAACATTAAATGTTCACTTTTTAATTATTATTATTATTATTATTATTATTGTTATTTTGGTATAGTTTCTTACTCTATGAACCCCAATAAATACCCCACCCTCTATGCCCGCCTCTCCAATCCACACACTGAATATTAAAACACACACATATACCCAACTCCTCTGCAAGTTAAAGAGCGAATCTCTGTCTGTCTGTCTTAGTATTTTCACAAACACATTTGCGAAGAAGATGACGAAGGACGTGGAGACCGTAGCCGAGCCTGGAGAGTTCTCTGCCAAGGACTACCACGACCCACCTCCGGCGCCGTTGTTAGACGCAGAAGAGCTGACCCAGTGGTCCTTCTACAGAGCTCTTATTGCAGAATTCATCGCCACCCTTCTGTTCCTCTACATCACGGTTCTGACCGTGATTGGCTACAAGAGTCAGACCGACCCCGCGTTGCACCCCGACCAGTGTGGCGGCGTTGGCATTCTCGGCATCGCTTGGGCCTTTGGTGGCATGATCTTCATCCTCGTTTACTGCACTGCCGGTATCTCCGGTATGGTTAAAATTTTCACACCTACTATTTCTCTCCCCTGTTTCTTTCACTCTGTTCTTAAATTTGTCACTGAAAAACGTTGTTTTTGATGGTCGTTTCAGGAGGGCACATCAACCCAGCTGTGACGTTCGGGCTGTTCCTGGGTCGCAAGGTGTCGCTGATAAGGGCTGTGTTGTACATGGTCGCACAGTGTTTGGGTGCTATCTGCGGTTGTGGGCTTGTGAAGGCCTTCCAAAAGTCATACTACAACAGGTATGGTGGTGGAGCCAATTCGCTAGCCGCTGGTTACAACAAGGGTACGGGTTTGGGTGCTGAAATTATTGGCACCTTTGTTCTTGTTTACACTGTCTTCTCTGCCACTGATCCTAAGAGAAACGCCAGAGACTCCCATGTCCCCGTAAGAAATTAATTACCTTCTTCCTTGTATTTATATCAGAGATTGACTAAATTCTGGTTTGTGAAATTAACTGGGTTGGTTTTTCGTTGACTACGCATGAAGGTTTTGGCGCCACTTCCAATTGGGTTCGCAGTGTTCATGGTTCACTTGGCCACCATCCCAATTACTGGAACTGGTATTAACCCAGCTAGGAGTTTTGGAGCTGCTGTCATCTACAACGAAGACAAGCCCTGGGATGACCACGTAGGAGCACTCGACCCCTCTTAAATTTAATTTTGTCTTTATCTCGTTCTTGTTTTCATTCATTCTAATATAAATATTTGGTGACTTCATTAAACTCAGTGGATCTTCTGGGTTGGACCATTCATTGGAGCCGCAATTGCTGCCTTCTACCACCAATACATTCTCAGAGCAGCAGCCATCAAAGCTCTGGGATCCTTCAGGAGCAATCCTTAAATTTAAAATAAGCGCTTCAATTTGGTCATATGGAAAGCCTTAAAACGGTATGCATGCAGATGGGTGTTTCTAAAAATGAATAACAACATCATCTGAGGGGTGATATTTAAATATGTCTGTGTTGGTCCTTGAGTATATAATCTCTTTGATCCTTTCGTATCTCATACGTATTATATAAGAGGGAGAGAAGAAATTAATACTACTGGAGGGCTATGAAGCTGTAGATAAACAATGCTTATGGGCTAAGGGTGTATTTTGTATCCCTCTTTTGCTTTCTTTTATTTGCATGTATTTAAGTGTTATTTGTAATCCTTTTTTTCTTTACAACTTTCCTTTTTCTTCATTATTAAACTTTATGAGTGTTTGTGTTAATGAATGTTTATCCTTATCCGCCACGTAAAGCGAAATGAAAATGGGCTGTCTGCTGTTTAGTCGATCTCTATCACTGTTGCTTGCAAAATAAGCTCTAATTGTTCAGTGGCATATTCCATGCACTTGCCGATGGAGTAGTAGGTTCAAGTCATTTCGCACTAGCTACCGTACTAGTTAATTACTTGTTGGGTAAAGTAACTTTATCTCCGACAATGCCTTGGAATTTAGTGCTGTTTGATTGAGACAGACAAACAAACAAACAATCTTAAGCTGCATGACAAAAACTTATGGAGGTTTTTCTAGTGATCTCTAGAGTTAATTAGGAACAACTAGGTTAATGAAAATAGGCTGCAATTATTGAGGTCGTGAAGCTTCTAGCATATGTTGGAATCATTCTTGATATGTGATTCTCAAAGATTTACAATGGAAATATGAAGCGGCAGACAATTGACCTTCATTATTGGATACAAAACGACGTCGTTACCTAATGATTGAAACTGGAAGTGACGGTTTAAGAAAATAAGAGGGTTTTGCACCTCACTCTGTTTCTTTTGTGATTTTCTTATCAAAATAAAGCTTCAATTCGATTGTAGGCTTAATATTGAAGTGTCTAGCACACTATCAGACTCTGTCCCTCTTATTTTTCTAATCATTTATATTATTATCATTATTAAATAAGTGGCCTCTACTAATCCAAAACTTCAAGCT
Source organism: Rhamnella rubrinervis (assembly GCA_007844105.2). Classification (NCBI taxonomy): domain Eukaryota; kingdom Viridiplantae; phylum Streptophyta; class Magnoliopsida; order Rosales; family Rhamnaceae; genus Rhamnella; species Rhamnella rubrinervis. The sequence goes on from CM017578.2 coordinate 14,278,616, forward strand.
TTCGAATCATTATGGGAATATTTTAACTTTGACAAATATTTTATGATCAAAATCATCATTGCTTTATTCAACCATTCTCATCCACAACGCACTAAACAATTACAGTATTGATAAGATAGTACTAAGGTGCCACACTTAATTTGTAGTTGTTGTACATGAAATTATTAATAAACTTAAAATATTATATATATATATATGGAGGGGTCCGAGTTGAGTTGTCTTTTTGTCTTTTTTTTTTTTTTGGTCATCTGTGTGGTGACGTTTGCAGGAAATAATGAGGCTAGGACCACCATATCAAGAAGTTTATCAACTTTATTCACACTGTATTATTAATTCTTCTCATTTTTAAGGATGTAATTTCTAATTATCAATTAATTATTTTATAATATTTCAACTGTTGATAAATATGTTAGTGATTTTATTTTATTTTGGTGGCTGTAGCACTGCAAATGAAAGAGGTAAATGAATGATAATGTATTATACTTATTAATTCATTAATTAATTATATTGTAGTAGTTGACGAGGGGATAGTATAAATAAGAAAAGAAATATATGGTAGGTCAATAGGGAGGGGTTTGGGATTCCTTGCTTTATTAAAAGGTGTATTTATCTTTTTTGGTGAATTTATTAAAAGGTGTATGTTTATATATAGTTGGCGTAAGTGTTAGTTCACTTTATCTTGTCCCTGCCTCATGGCTTTATGTCCTGTTCTAGGAAAATTAGTAGGTGGGGTATTAGCTGTTTGATGATGTTGGGTTTTTGTATTACCAATAAAAAAAGAAAAGAAAAAAAGATGAGGTTGGGTTTTTGGCTTATTAATCTGTAAGCTTAAGGTGGGGCTTTTATTAAGTGGTTTTCTCTGTGATCTATTTATAGGTTGGATTATTCTCTTTGGAGGGTAGGATAAAATAGTACTCAAGTATTTTGATGATCAATCACTCACTAATCAGAAGCATTAATTACTCGTCTTAGAGGAAACCCACCAAGTTTTTTGGGCAAGTTCTTTTTCTTTGTTGGTTATTAGTGACAATAGCACAGAAGTAATTTATTTATAAACACATATTATAAAGAAATATAGAATATTCAGTACTCAAATTGTTCTCATTTGTTTTTAAAATTCCGATGAAGCGTTCAGCCAAAAAAAAAAAAAAGATATAGTAATCTTACCAATTCTCAACCAGAAATCTTTATATGCATATATATATTTTAATGATTGACTGCTTTTTTTTTGGTAATATTTAATGATTGACTGTTGGTATAGTAGGAAATTCGGAAATGCAGATAGTATTAACAAATTATAATAGAAGAAAACAAGTGAAAGAAGAAATAAAAGAAAAGAGATAAAACATCAAAAATGAAATAAAATTGATTTTACAACAATAAAAAGAAGATATTTTTAAAATATCATTATATTTTGAAATTTTATTGTATTATTACTTCATTAAATTATGTACTAATATATTTTAATATTGAAGCTACATAATAAAGAAAACTAAAAAAAAAAATCACATGTAAAATTAAAAATTGACGAGACATCCATATAAAAATATATATATATATATATATATATTTAAAACAAATAAATATAAAAATAGCAAATATTTAATAGGAAAAAATTAATTGGGCTTTTTTCTTACAGGGCCCTAGGCAAAGAGTTACTGGCCTTGTCCAATAACAGGCCCAGTTCAGAAACTGAGCTCGGACAAAGGAATTGGGTCCATGAGCCTCAAAACTTTTGGTCCGTGATCTTGTTGGTGATTCAACCCAATACATCTATGGTGGTTGGGTCGAGTCCAATTTGCAATAGTACATAATGGGCTTCTCTTAAGGCCTACTACACATTTCTAACGGGCTTCACTTGGAAAATACATCCCGCTAGACACAGATGATACACGTAAACAACATTTTAATTCTTTTACAAATAGTATATTGAATGAAAAAACAAATATATAAATAAAATTAAATATATATGATAATTCAAAATTTGATAACTCCTTTAATATTATTGGCTATCTGAAATTCACATGAATGATGAATAAGTATATTCATCAAATATCTATATATTTAAATATATACACAGATCTTGTGAATTTGGAGGTGCGTTTTCTAAAACATGTGACCTTGTTCAGGTCCATCACACAAATCAGCCAAACCAAGCAAGGATCTTGTGCGCCCTTGGTTTAATGGGCTCTCTATAGAGTGAGAGAGAGAGAGAGAGACAGAGAGAGAGTCACCACCAGAGTGTGGCAAAACTTAAATAGCAAAAAAAAGAAAAAAAAAAAGGGCATTGAAGGGGGTGGCATGGAATTAATGATTCATTGTAATATTAGAGAGGTGAGTAGAGAGTGCATTTATTTATGTTTGGGCATGCGTTTGCAATAATTTCCAGGACTGGTGGAAGGAACAGTGTGACCTAGCTATTATAATTACATACATCATGCATTGCATTCTTTTTTCTTTTTAAATAAAACTAAATATTTATGGACTTTGCTGATCCTCCAAGCTAAGAAACATCCATGCATGCTTTCTCAGCCTCACATTAATTTATTATTTGCTAATGAACAAGGCAATATAACCAAAAAAATAAAAGCCTCTTTAACTTTCTGGGTCATTGCCATTATATTAAACACTTCATTTTTACACCACATGCTCGCCTCTGCAATACGTGATGTGCACTTGTACAAATTTCCATTTCATTGTTCCCAAAAAGCTTAGGAAAAAAAGAAAGAAAGAATAGTATATAATGAGGAAGAGAGAAGAATGTAACGTAACTTTTTAATACCATGTTTTAATTTTTTTCTTTCTTTGATAAGTTGATTGAAAACAACAACTTAGAAAGACAGGTGGTTTTTTGATAGTGAGTTTTGTATGCTTGTGATTTTATTACTTGCATGGAGGCTCAATGAGTAGTAGTATAAAGTTCGTATACTTGTACACACTCCAAAACTTGAAGAATATGATTAGCGTCCACGCCAAACAATTTAATGGATGATTGATGAAGAAATCAGTAAATTATATGCAGTCCCCACTCCTTGTATGTTTAAGCAAGGCACGCAAAGTTATATATAAGAGAAAAATAATGATTTAGACTGACTACTCAAGTAGCTACATAGTTGAGAATTAATTATTCTATATTAGTCGCATCAAATTAGAAACCAATTTATATAATAATACTCTACTAGACTGCTTCCTTCACTGCCACCTCACAAAAATTGATCATTTGAATGACAGCAATAGTTAATTAGATGAAAATAGAGAGTACGTAGAATTTTAAAAGACTTGCCCATTGAGAACATTTTTTTTTTGGGACTGATTAATTAATAATATCATAAAAAAAAATGTCACTGTTTTTGACCTATTGCACGTCTCCAAGGTTGTGTGGGGGAGTCTAGGCCAGTCTTAATTCAGTGATGTTGGAGAATACATTACACATTATACACACCATCATTCTGTTTCCCTTCTTTATGCCTCTTCTTCACCACCAAAATTCTAGTCCAAGCAACAACCACTCACTCTCACCATCCCCCCTATAAAACCCACACCAACTCACCAAAAGCACCTCAATAACTTCGCCCAAGACTACAATTACTTCAACAAACTAAGTGCCCAAAAGCAAGCAACAAGCCTAGTGAAAAATGGCTTCAATAGTTCCTTTGTTTGTCTTATTGTCCTCTCTAACCTTGCTCTCCATTTCTGGAGCTCAGGACAGAGCACCCCATGGACTTGCCAACGAAGACCCGGTGAGTTTTTCTCCTTCAGCATACGATTTCTTCCACCCAGCAACACAAAACCCCAACAACAAAAACTCATGTGGTGGAACCAGTTGCTCACCGTTGCCTTTGGCAGCTCAAGTGGAAGCTAATGAAGCCTATGAAAGCAAAGTGTCTACACCACAGAATGGCAGGAGCAGTGTTGGAGCTGGTGCAATTGCTGGGATTGTTTTTGGGTTGGCATTTGTGGTCTTGAGCGCAATGGGCGTTTACTATGTGGTTGTCAATCGTCGATCAAACACGAGTCCACCCAAATCTGATCAACCTGGTGTTTGATGTTCATGAGGCTTTTGCTTAGACCGAGCCACATTAACTCTACCACCTTTTCCCGCTTCTTAATTTTCTTTTTCTTTTTTTTCTCATTCCAACTCTTCAAAATTTCTTTACATTTTGATGAGGGTTATGGAAATGTATTATTTAGGTTTGCTAGTGATTGAGGTTCATGATATTTTACTGTTCAGAGCTGTGCTTATGGGATAGTACTGATTTTGCTTTTCAACCTTTTTGAGATAATCTAATGGTTTAGAGGGTAATCACTGAGGTTGGTGGGTGGATAGAGGTCCTAATAATTGAATAATAGAATGGTTCTTTTTATCATATTATCATATATTAAAATCCATTAAATCTGCCTACACCCTTGGGGGTAAAAAACAAGTTTAAAAGATTCATGCAATATATTTTTGTACTGAGATAGCATGTTCATGTCACTCCTTTTCCAACCTTTTTCAATGTAATTTGCTCATTCTTATCATAATCCACACATCCACTACTAAAAGGTTTTGCTTTTCCTCTCATTTTTCCAAAGGCAAAATTAATACAAGCAGCCCACAGCTTTAAAAAGATTTACTACCTAATCATCATCTTTTCCTCTCAGTTAACTTAACAGAGTGTTCTTTCCCTCACCTAGTCCCTGTATTGATGGGAAAACAGCTGGCAATTCACTATGTCAAATTGACTCAGATTGCCATGTTGGAAAAAAGTTTCTTGCATATGGAGTTAGGCCTTTTGCAAGTTCCAATATCAGTTTTCAAATGGAAGTGAATCTTTAGATGTACCCCAGGCCCATGGAAAATAGAGCAAAATCGACCAGAATTGTCGTTCCTTCAGGAAAAATCTTGTTTGTAATATACGTCTCAAACCAGTGCATCATTGTTGAAGCATAGAGAGTTTCCAGATTACCAGAAAGTTTACCGTAGTAACTTGTACCTTATTATCAATAACCATAATATTTAGAGGAATTCTGACGGAGGTCAATCAATGTTGTCGATTCATATGAATTTCTGTTGATTCGTTACCATTTCAATTCATATTGAACGGAAAGAAAACTTAAGGAAATAGAGTCCATTCATGCAAAAGCACCTGAATACATGGACAGTTGAGAGATTGGGGGTACCTAAAGGGAAGGCAATTTATGGCCCTAAAGTTCGATATTTTCTTAGGAAACAGGTACGTTATATAAATAACGTTAAAAGATAGAGGAATAAACGAATATTCGATTGCGGTCAATCATACTAAACGTCAAAGTCAAATAAGATTATCAAAGGCAAAATAATTATGAAGGTTGCATGTTGCTTTTATTGTTCAAAATATGTAAATGTTGCCAAGCCATAGCAAGTAAACGTCACAAGGAATAGAGACATTCATACATTGGTGATCGGTCATGATATTGCTGAAAATAAATTTACCACCCGCGTGAGCTAAGAAATTCGATCGCAGGTCCAAATGTCCGGTCCACACTTTTGTTCCAAAGGTGTGCACACTCTGAGCGAAATTTTTTTCCAAATAAAGGCTCCTTTATCTGAAGAACAATCAAAATTGAAGCCATCAATGACAAAATGAATGGGTCATGTATCATGTATGCTTCATTTGTAAGGAGAGTAAAGTTCATAATTTCACAGCAAATAGCACATTTAAAAGAAACCCATTGCACAAGTCAAATCACAATTAAAGCAAAGATGCCGATGCTGATAGAAGTAGCAGACATGGACATGTTTTACAAATTACACCTCAATGCCTAGAATATTGCGGACGAGGATAAGCGCAATGATATCAGCTAAACTAAATCCAAAATAACTTCGTGGAAAAAGAGATGATCACCTCATTTCCATCCTTCACCCAGAGACTATTCATGAATAGTTGCTAATTCTAAGAATCAAGTTTCTAGAAAGAGGTGTTGGTCAGTTAGGGATGAGTCTACACTCACATTGACTCTCCCCATTGAAGAAGGTTCTGCTTAGCATGATTGTTTTCTGGGTCCTGCTTGTGCTTAAAAGAATTACCTATTTCTGGTATTTCAGCAAGGAAGCTACATGATAAAGCAACAAGTTACTCCAAATAACTGAAGTTCCTTCTATGTTATGCATCGACAATGGCATATATAGACATTTACTGCCACTCAGAATTTGATTACTTTGGATCCAATGTTTCAATCTTAACCCTTTAACTTGTATTATTTGCATCAGGAAATCAGATGCAAGCATTGCACAAAATTTACTAAATCACTTGCAAGGGGGCAAAGTATTGCACAAAATTTACTAAATCAGACGATGCATCAGCATGACTAGGCCTTCCAAAAGCCATCGATAAGCCTGCCTGTGGAACATAATGGGCAAGAATGTTTCATGAAATGAATTGAAGGCATCTATATAAATCTAGCAGTTTTGGAACCTGATGATACACAACAATGGGATAACCTATATACATGATACACCTCCAAGTAGCAAAAATCACAGTTAAAGCCGTTAAGAAACTTTCTGACTAACTCAAATTCTCAAGCCACTTAAACTACATTCTTCTTCCTAATTTGCAGCACCTCATCTCATTTTTTTTGTTTTCACAAAATTGTACCATCAAACATTATGTATCCAGGAATTATGATTCTTATAGAAAACTCATAATTTTTCATGTAGTAGACTGAAAACTATTCGGAATTAGCCATCGAAATATATAACTAGAACGGCAAGTTATGCATGAGCAGAAGACAATAGAATTTACTGTAGAAACAAAATCATTAAATCTTGCTAAATTAGAACGTAAATTTATTAACAAGTATTACTCTATAATCTTACATCCACATTTAAAAAAGACCACATTTTGGATCACAAAATCGTCCCAATTCACACCTCTTACCCACAATATCTGGGTGCATTACTTGTCTTGCCCTCTTCAAGTCATAATTCACCTTTGAAATACATATACACACAAACATATATATATATATATATATATTGAATTCATCGCTAAAAGATACATATGCCCACGTATTCACAAGTATTACATCCACATTGAAAAAAGGCCATATTTTTGGATCACAAACTCGTCCAAATTCACACCTTTTGCCCACAGTTTCTGGTGCATTACTTGTCTTCACCTCTTATAATAATAGTTCACCCTTGAATCTTCCTTTTTTTTTTTTTAAGTTTTTGAATTTATCGTTAAAAAATTCACATGAAACATAAACAGGACAAAATAACGATATAAAAAATAGAGCTTCATTAGCAAATGGCAAAGCTGAAACCTCAGAGACATCAAAAGAAAATACGAAGCCCCTAAATATGAATCCAAAGCACATTTTTATTATATATATATATATATTAAAAAGGAAAAAGAACAACAAAGGGCATAGCTTTCGGTCATCTAAACAGCATTGAAATGAGTTTACCTGAGATTGGGTACGAATTGAAGACTGGGAATCTGAAATGGACCTATATATGCTCTTGCGTTGCTCGAATACTACAATCCCCGTGAATGCGCATCCCAGCGCAGCTCCCAGTAGCCTCTCCTGCATATTCAATCCCCTCAACAACAACATCAAAATTAACCATTTGAAACCAAAAATTCTGCACAAAAAAATACAGATTCAAAATTCTAAGTGTGTTGCTCTATGATCTATGATTTACCTGAGCAAGAACACTAATCATCGGGCCCTTTGGATTGCAAATATTTGACGGAAAAAATTCCTCAAGCTTTTTGTACGCAGCCGAAAACGGCGTCCACGTTTCGCTTTCGGTACGGAGTTTTCACTATTTGAGTGCCTTTTTATTAATTTAGAGTTAATATCACTTGCACCCCCTCAGGTTTGCTCTAAATACAACCAGACCCCTATGGTTTCACAAAAATCATTTACACCCCTGTCTTAACTTCCATTCACCAAAATTTTGTCTCTCTCCCACGTAATATGATAAAATATTCTAAATACGTAGCTTAGCTCAAAGCTTAGAGAATATCATTTGGCTCAGTGATGTCTAAAATATTACTTTGTGATATTAAACTCCTCTTTAGTCGGTGGCATCCTCGATAATATTCTTTCTATTAAAAATCATCTGAATAAATAATTGATATTTTCAATCGGGTAATATGATATTTTTTTCACCTGAATTATTGGCATATGATGTTTTTTCTATTAGATATTTATAACATCACCTGAATTATTAATTCTATCTTATAGACTTCCATAGAAGCATACTCAATAGCTAATCACCTGAATTATTAATTCTGTCTTAGACTTTCATAGAGGAATAATTAATTATATCTTAGACTTCCATAGAAGCAAACTCAGTAGCTAAACCTTTTTTTTTTAAGTAGCTAAACTTTCTATTTGTAGTAATATTGTTTCTTTTCCTGATGAATTTTCCTTCTAAAATATTTCTTCTGTCTTATCTAATCTCCTTATGGTAGACAATATGACTGTTTGTACCTCTCTGTAAGAGTTTTTTATATTTACTAAAAAAAATACATTAAATACTCCTGAAATAATTTTTTTTTCTATATATATCATTAACTCTGCCAAAATTTTTTTTTTATGATTTCTAATTTTCCTTCCCATAATAAGTTTAAATAAAATTATTTATATAATTAGAGCACAATAACGTTAGAAATAAATAAATAAAATTAATTAATAAATATATTTATATGTGAATGGAACTCACCTATAAAATATGACCTCTAATGGATGGTAAAATTACACAGATTAGATAGCAGTCAGTGTCCGTGAACCAAGGGTAATCCAAAAGGATGCACATTGTCCTGTGTTACCTGAGATGTCACTATTGGGTTAATAACGCATAATTACTTTGTTTACCTTTCGTGTGTTAAAACTGACGGTATTACCCAAAAAAAAAAAAAATTTGTTAAAAGTGACGGTAAACGTTTAATGGGATGGGGTATATGATTTTTCTGAAACCGCAGGGGTTTGGTTGTATTTACCGCAAATCTGAGGGGTAGTGGGGCAGTTGACACTGAACCCCACTAACTCCGAATAAAACAATTGTAAGAGAGGTCGGCCCACTTGAATTAGACAATCCAAATCAAGATGTTGTGCTGCTGGCACTATTATGATGGGCTATTTGTCGGCCCAATATCATTACACATTATTTTGTTGTACTCTTTTGAGGTCAAAGATTGAGACAATTCAATTAATTAGGTATTAATTATACTTTTACGTTTGTGAAAGCTTAAAACCACTTCAGTAATCTTATATAACAATGGGAAAAAGAAAGAAAAAAAAAATCAGATAAACTATGTTTAGTACATAAATAGTTAATTATTTATGATATTTAAAATGTAGTATGTACACACACATCGTAATAAAGGTTTCAAATTCTTATGTAATAAACCTAATAAATAACTTATGGCCATCATTATTACCAAAGACATACATCATCATTTGGTAACCTTGGTTGGGTCTAATGTGTTAGTTTGATGTATACAATTGACTTCACTCCTAACATTTTACAGACAAATAGTACCAGCTAGTGTAGCTTTTGAAAGTGATGGTAATAGGTTTTTTGGGGTGGGGGGTGGTTGCACAAGACATGTTTGAAATGGGCGTGAGAAAGATTTATTGCAAAGTAAAATATGCATGTGAGCCTCAGCCAATGGACTTCCACATACACAGCCCCTCTCATGTGACTGTCACTGCTATGACTTACTGGTCTGGTCCCCTATTTTTTTCCCCTTTCAGTACTCACTAGACAGTGACTTTGGAGCCCTAAAGTTCCCATCCTTCTCTATCCCTATGAGTGCGTTTTTCTGTAGACCCAGAAAACTTTTGGTTTCCTGCATCTCTTTCTCACTTTTGGCCACCCCCTCTAAGTACATACATAATTCCATGTTTCAGTGTGTTATTATTAATTTCTTGGACCCATCAATGTTGATGGTTGACTCTTGACTTTAGCTTGGGTGCGTGGAACAAATTGTCACTTTGTTTAAACCACTGTCTCTTATGTCTCATTGAGCCCATATTATCTCTCAAACCAAAACTATACATATTAAACTTTCGAATTTTTTAAGCAATTCGTGTTTTCATTGATGTGAAACTCCTCCAATGATTGAAATGGGAAGTGGTCCATTTTCAAATCCAAATGCAGTCTCTAAATAACGTATTTATGCTTTAATAATTGAATACTCATAGTCAGCACCCTTTTAGCCGTTTCTCTAATTGATGACAAATTAGATGATGATCATGATCACGATCACGAGGTAGCTACAACATATCCATCGTATATATGCAGAGATATACATTTTCTTTTATTTTATAGATCTGACTTTTGATTCTAACCTGAACATGATAAAAAATAAAAAACAATGCCACTTTGCTAATGAAGGATTATAGAATGTGTTTGTGAAACTTCTTCAGATGTAGGGGTCTATTCTACCAACGTCAGTATAAAAAGCTATGATTTATACAATACACGTTTCCATCTTTTGACAAAATAATACAGGAGGGTAAATTAGTCACCTTACCAAACGTTCATCCCACGCCATAGTCCTATGCAATCACATGAAATGTGAAAAGTGGCCACAAAATTCAAACTGGGTTTTGACAACAACTGTTTGGTGCCGTAGGAACATCCGGTCCTACATTGTATACATGACCATACATGCGCCATTAAATTATGTGTATGTTAATGTGTGTGTCCCGTCTTTGGCCGCTTTCTGGGAAGTTTTTGTTTTCAATGCAGAGACCCTCTGGAAACTGGCAACAAGTTCTCTTTGGTAAGTTGAAAAAGAAAAAGCTGTCTTGTTCTTTATATTAATGATTTTCTTCATCAGGGCATGGTTAGTTTTGATGTGTCTCTCTACCTCACTCTCCCGTGGCCACTTGATTTCATTCTCTGCCTAAAAATTTGTGTTTTTGTCTGTGTATTATGGCAATGGTGACTTATCACTCATAAGTTTCACACAGAACATGCTATGTCACTGTGGTTCAGAACCCTTTAGTTCCTTACTTTGGCTGGAAAATGAAAGAAAAAAGTTCCTGACTTTTCATATCACTAGGTACTTTTGAAGTTATTTGTTTAACCTTTTGTATTGATTCTCTCCTTCTGTATTATCGTTGCAGGCTAAGAAAATAAATCTAGAAACCTTTTAAGATTTTGGGATAGAACACTGACCATATTGTGAAAAATTTACGATTTTGGAGTAAGAGTATTGATGGTTTTCTGAAAGGTTTTAGATTTTCGTAGAAAGCAACTTTATAAACAACCTGTGTGAAAGCAGAAAGGAGGGGACTTTTTTAGGCCCATCAACAAAACTTGTGAGCTGTATAAATTGGATTTTCTTTTTATCTATCATCTGGGCTTTGAAATTTTGATGTTTTTTTTTACTGAACCTTCAACTCATTCTCTACTAATTTACAAAAAGAAACTCATTCCCTATGGATGTTCTGGCGAGCATTTTTCTTGGATACATTTGGGGTTCAACTTTTAAAGATTCCCCAGGAATCTTTTGGGATATGGAATTAGATTTTTCTGCCAAACATGAATTTTGTGGGGCTTTTTAGCCGTTGAGCAAGGTCAGCAATGTCTCTGTCCATTTCAATAAAGACAGCTCCTCTAGTGCTTGTTCAGCCTTTTGTTTTCCCTAGCTTAGCTGGATTTCAAGACAAAGGAAACCAGACATGTAACTCGTTATTTTTTGGATGACAGTCTCTAATAATTTGGGAGTCTCTGATTACCTTTTCTATTACTTTTTCCAGCTCATTTGTACTATATCTGAATTCCCAAGCAATAACTTAAAAATTGTGCTTTACCCTCCTTTTCATGCCTATAGAAGATTTTTGATAACTGTATTTCCCACAAAAATCTTCAACGGAAATCTGATGTCCTTTCCTTGTGTTCGTTGAAATTACCCAGAGACCAAGTAGATGAACCGAAACATTGAGTTCAATGCCCCCCCATCTTTTGACAAGACCAGTGAGTCTCAGAAGTTAAAATGACAATAGGTTTGGAAGCTTCAAAGGATTTGATGCATGTTGACAATGCGCTTGTTCTGGTGGCAACAGCTGCCCCTATTTATACTGATTCAACTTTTAGAACCCAGCAGAACAAGTCACAAATTATATGGTAAATCTTTCTATATCACCTTTTCTTAATATCTTGCGTATTTTTTGTGCCTTTAAATATAATAAAAAGGTAAACTGTGAGAGGTATTAGAGCGTCTAAGGCCCTTATACCAATCATTTTGAATATCTGCATGCTTTATGGACTAAATAAATGACAGATAATGATTTGAAAAGACTTGGATTTTGGGTCTATAATAGGCAAAATTGAGAATTCTAGATGATATTAATTTTATTTAGGTGGGTCCATTAATGTGATGGAGTCGTCTTGTGGACTTCCCTTCAAACTGGTATGAAGTTTCATAATGTATGGAACTTTTCTTCAGAATTCTTCATAATGCCATCTGCTTTATCTGTGCTAGAATAAGTAGGAAGTTTTTATGCATGCTGAAATGACTACCTCAAGGCTTGAAGAAGACTCAAAATGCATGTGCATCAGTGTTGGTTGTCCAAAATCATTTTAATTGTTGAGTTTGAATATTTTCCTGTCTTTCTTTAAGTCTTGTGATTGTCATAGAAAACAATTAATCTGGTGAACAAATTGGCGCCTGCAGCTGAAGCTTCACTTGCTTACGGAAGCAAGTTAGTCGGTTCCGAACGACCAGGCAGTATAAGTGGAAAAAATCCATGCCTAAGACAAAAGGCGTGTGCCAACTGCTATAAGCTGAAGGACCCAGGTGTTGCTTCTTTGTAAGCTCCCTCTCTTCTTCTCTCTGTCCTTATGTGAATCCAAAGGTGCATGTGCACATGAGTGTTCAGTGTTCATGGTAATATAATGTAATTAAGGGTAAAAAGTTTCTTGGTTTCCATTAGGCTCATTTACAAAACTGTTTTCCTTGTGAACGATCTCTTACCCATCAATTTCACTAAGCTGTCAAGAATTCTGCATTTTCCTTTAGATTCTCAAAACAATGGTTACTTTTACTTATAACAGGTTATCTTTTTATCTTTTTCTTTTTCTTTTTCTTTTTTTTTTCAAAATCTTAGATGTTTTATAGTTATCTTAAGATCTTATACTTCAACAGGTTTCCTGGAATCTGTACCATTTCTCTGCAGGCTAAAACATTCAATTTGTTATCAGTTGCTCCAACATTTTTTACCTCACACTCTTCGTATCCAATACAAGAAAAGATCCATAAACCAAGAAATTACAGGAAGATAGCAGCTGATGGGGATGGTGGTGTTCCAACACTCACACCTGTGCAGGAAGCTCATGGTAAGAAATCAAAAAAGCGGAAAGTTGCAGCCATTATTGGTGGCGCTGGTGCTGCTCTTCTTGTGGTTATCGTAGTAGTGCTTATGTACATCTGCTTGAAGCGTGTAAAAAGATACGTAAGGCGAACATCTGACACTGCATCTTCCTCACCTTCTCCAGCTGGTAAGTTAGCATATGAGGCTGAAGATATTCATAAAGGCTTGCACTCAAGCAATCAATAAAGTTTAGAAAAGATATGAACCATAATAAAGGATAAGGAATCTGTAATAATATTGGAACATTTCACATTCTCACTTTCAAGAGAAGAAAATGGTGGCAACTATTGATTTGCTTGGAAACTATTGCAATTTCTGATAATAACATTGCTTGTTGTTTACATTGGAACTACTTCAGCTTACCAAAATGTCTCTCTGTTTCCATGCTGAATTTTTTTTTTTTGGTGAATCTTCCTCAGCTGAATTGGAAATAGGGAATACATCCCCCTATTCTGTCCCTCTGTCCCCATTTGATCCACAGAATTTAAGGCAACTAAGCATTCTGGAACTGGAGCAAGCAACATGCAATTTCAGTCAAAATAATATCTTAGGCGAAGGCAGATTTGGTTTTACTTACAAGGGGCTGCTTCAGGATGGTTCCATTGTAGCTATCAAGAGACGTTTACATTCTCCACCTCAATATTTTTTTCATGAGGTAAATCTGACACTCTATTACAACTTAGAACACAGGTTTCAAATGTTGATCTCTGCTGTGCTTTTGGTGCCTAATTGTCAATCACAATACACTGATTATTTCAAATTTTAATCATCACGTATGTAGCTGTTTTACAAATCCCGCTGTAGTTAAAGTAAAATTCATTGCAGAAAGAAACCTCATGATAGATCTCTTCCTGCAAAACTTGTGAGTATACATTGAGTTCTGTTGATGCAATAACAGGTGAAGAACATATCTCGGGTCCAACACATGCATCTCGTCAGTCTTATTGGTTATTACCAAGATACACATCAACAACTACTTATCTATGACTTTCTCTCGAATGGAAACATAGGGAATCACCTATATGGTAATCTCTCTCTCTCTCTCTTACTCTCTCTCTCTATTCATGTAAATAAGTTAGAAGAGACTGATTACACACACAACTAAACGGTTGTTATTCAGATAGTGAAGGTTTACCAATAGGAAAGCTTGGCATACGTCAAAGACTATCAGTAGCGCTCGGTGCAGCCAGAGGTACACCTGCTGGTTTATGTTCCTTTCCAGCTTTCTTTGTTTCACATAAACCTGATGGAACTTTCTCATACATGTATTTCGGATCAGGACTCGCGCATCTTCACAGTTTGGTGCCTCCTCTGCTACACATGCATTTCAGGACAAGCAATGTTCTCGTGGATGAAAACTTTATGCCTAAGGTGTCTGATTATGGACTTGCTAAAATGGTGATTGAGGGGAATCAAGCTGGATCATCTTCATCCATTGATTGCTTTCTTGACCCAGAGTATGTAAATCTTTCTTCCTGTATCTACGTAATCTTCTTCTTAGCCAATTCTAATAAAGATTATGACCTGGGATTTATCAGATAAAATGCTTACTACTTGGAAATATAAGTTACTTCTTATAATGCCAGTTGCTTCTCAAAATAAACTCAAGTATTCAGTTCCGCTGAGCAAGATTGGCAAACCAGATTCATTACAATATATCCTTTCTACAGCTATGGTCTTCTGTGGTTAAAACTCCGTTATTGACGTCTATATTAATCTTGTTTACTAGGTTAGATACACCCAAGAAATTTTCAGAGAAAAGTGATGTGTACAGTTTTGGGGTCTTCTTACTGGAATTGATTAGTGGACGCGAAGCACATGGCGAAAAGCAGTCAAACTCGGCGGGAAATCTAGTACTGCAGGTACATTCAGATTTCTCTAAACTGATTTCTCTCTTAATTGAACACCATGATCGTCATTTATCTGTTCCAACTTTGGTTCAACCAATCTTAATCCAACTAGGTGGTATAATTACACAAAACCTTGTCTTACCATTCAGCACTTTTGAGAGAAAAAGCAATATTCTGTCTTTTGTTTGGAATGGGCCACTTACTGAGTTCAACATTTCTCTTTTTCCTATCATTCAGAAAATTTTGCTCATGGGAAATTCTTTCCTATAATTAACTAGTAAGTGTTGGTTCATTACATGTATTGAAGGCCAAGAAACGCAAGGAATTCGACAACTTTGTAGATAAAGCATTACAAGGCCAGACAATGTATGCTGCAAGGCAGATAATGGAACTAGCAATGACATGTATAGATGAAGCAAGCTTAAGAAGACCAACCATGAAATTTGCTGTTGAAGAGCTTGAAAGGATTCAAGAGTCTGAAGTGGATGTGCAATTTGGTGCTGTGACTCTTGGGAGTGAGCTCTTCAAATGATTGTCATTAATTTCCCAGTTGTGTTATGGGTGTTTTTTTTGCCTGTCATTCTTTTATTGGTTGTAAATTATTACGCAACTGAGAGGGATGATTCAATTGTAACATTAACATTCATTCTTCAAAGTACATAAATCATATAAGAAGAAGAAAACAAAGTGATTGGTTTCCATGTTGCCCACTACCTAAAAAGATGCAAAGAAAAAAACTTATACCCAAATCTTCTCTTGAATGGTCAATGCTGAATATAAATTGGCAGTTTTTATTTACTTATTTTTATTTTTAACATGAACAAGTATTTAAAAATTTTACATTGACTTCCTCCAAAGAGCAATTCTTAAACTCATATTTTTATTTTTTAATTGTTAATATTTATTTATTTCTACAACATATGCATACAATTTCTTGTTATATAAGCCTTCATAATTTAATGTACATATCTATAGTTTCCTACCATTTGAGTGAGTGTGTAACAAATCATGGCTTAAAAGTTAATGTCGTGTATTTTTAAGGCAAGTGATGGAATATTATTAGGTTTAAGAAAATTGCATTTAAAAAAATTTGTGCGTCTTTTTTGAATGAGTGAAAAAATAGCAATGATATATTTGGAATTTGAGTTGAAGTCACTAACGGTCCAACATACAAAACGACGTCGGCTTTTCGAAACTTGACTGACTGTTTGACCCTTCTTCCTCCACACTATTATAAACCTTGCTCTCACTCAGATCTCACTTCCTTTCACTCGTTCCGAAGTCCGTACTCACTCAGAAATGGCGAGCCGACTCGTTCTCTTGCTTACACTTACCTCTCTACTGCTACTTTCTAATCATGTTTTCTGCAAAGACTCACCAGCTAAGGACCTTGGCGACGATGAAGAAGATCTGAGCTTTCTCGAAGACCCTGACGAAAAGGTTGCTCCACCGCATCAATACCCAGATCCGGACCAGTTTGACGACGAAGACGGCGACGATGGTTTGGACAACTTCGGGGATTTTGACGAGTCGGAGGTCGACCAGGATGCGTATAAGGAGCCAGAGGTGGATGAGAAAGACGTTGTCGTCTTGAAGGAGAGGAATTTCACCGACGTCGTGGAGAAGAACAGGTTCGTTATGGTGGAATTCTACGCGCCGTGGTGCGGTCACTGCCAGGCGCTGACTCCGGAATACGCGGCGGCAGCCACTGAGCTTAAGAGCGAGAATGTGGTTTTGGCCAAAGTGGATGCCACGGAAGAGAACGAGTTGGCTCATGAGTACGATGTGCAGGGTTTTCCCACTATCTACTTCTTCATTGATGGGGTGCACAAGCCTTATACAGGTCAAAGGACCAAGTAAGTTTCTTTCTTTCTCTGTTTTGCATGTTCTCTGAATTGTGATAATTTGTAATTATCAGAGAGAATAATGTAGAAATGTTGTTTTGGATTCTAAACGAATGTTTACATCATAATTCAGAGAGGCTATAGTGACCTGGATTAAGAAGAAGACTGGACCTGGTATCCACAACATCACCACTTTGGATGATGCTGAGCGTGTACTGACTTCTGAAAGTAAAGTCGTTTTGGGCTACCTGAACTCTTTGGTGGTAAGTTTATGTCTATTCAATTTTAATTTTAATTTTTCAATTTTGTGTTGTGCCTATTTTGTTTGCCCTTTTGATTGTTCCCTACTATATGTTGTAGAAAGTATAAACCTTTTTAAAATACTGGGCTTCCTTTGATTGGCTCATTATGCGTGCCCCTTTATTTATAGGGTCTTGAGAGTGATGAACTTGCTGCTGCTTCAAGACTTGAAGATGATGTTAACTTTTATCAAACAGTGGATCCTGATGTGGCAAAGCTTTTCCATATTGACCCTAAAGTGAAACGCCCTACCTTGGTCTTGCTTAAGAAGGAGGATGAAAAATTGAGCCATTTTGGTTAGTCTCTCTGTTGTCAATTTGATCAGATATTCAATCTGAAGTTGCAGGTAGTGCATACTTATCTTGAAATAAAGGGGACAATGCTTTATACTTTGTTTCTGATCCCTGCAGATGGTCAATTTGTTAAGTCTTCAATAGCTGATTTTGTATTTTCCAACAAACTTCCTCTGGTTACCACTTTTACTAGGGAAAATGCCCCTGCAATATTTGAAAGTCCAATCAAGAAACAGGTAAATTGGTGTTTCTATGTATCTGTTACAATTACAAATTATATTGCAACGAAAATTTTTAGTTGTTGTATGGAGATGATGATATATACGGAATTTTCTATACACAGGTGTTGTTGTTTGCTACTTCAAATGATTCAGAGGTGGTTCTCCCAATTTTTGTAGAGTCAGCAAAGTTGTTCAAGGGAAAGGTATGCTTATATTTATATTTAACTTTTAACTTATGTTCCGATGCTGTGGAACAATATTGCATTAAAGAATCAGGCATTCGTTTTGGAGATTTTATCATAAGGACTACATTGAGTTTTAGAGAACTATAGGGATGTATAGATTTAAAACACATGCCTCTTTGTTAATTCAGCAAATTGCTTTTGAGACTTAATTTTTGATAGAAACAACATGAAATAAGATTGTCTTTTTTTTAAACTTCGATTTATTTTCCTTCTTACTGTTAGTGAAAAAATTTAGGCCCAAAATACCTAGTTCTTTAAATAGTTTGTTGTTTTATTTTCAATATGCACTTTTTGCATGTCCATTGGCCATTTGTTTGACATGTGTGCATGTGATATTCATTTAGTTTCTGCTGCTTAGTATGCCCTGCGCAGTGTGCCAAGATCAAATTTAAATTTCCTTTGATAGCTTATTCATATTTCCTTATGTTATTACTTGTAGCTTATCTTTGTTTACGTGGAAATGGATAATGAGGATGTTGGAAAGCCAGTCTCAGATTATTTTGGTGTCAGTGATGGTCCAACGGTAATCTTTTCTTCCTTTGAATTTCTTTCTCTCTTTTTCTTGTAGTATCTATAAGGTTGCAATTTTATTTTCTTGTTCCTTACAGGTTCTTGCATACACTGGAAATGATGATGCCAAAAAATTTGTGCTTGATGGAAAAGTGACTTTGGATAACATTAAGGTTGAGATTCTCTCTGTCTCTGA
Source organism: Rhamnella rubrinervis (assembly GCA_007844105.2). NCBI lineage: Eukaryota > Viridiplantae > Streptophyta > Magnoliopsida > Rosales > Rhamnaceae > Rhamnella > Rhamnella rubrinervis. Next base: position 14,297,437 of record CM017578.2, read on the forward strand.
CTCTCTGTCTATCCCTCTCCCTATATGCCATTTTATACAACTATTTGTTGAACTTGGAAAAGTACTGGGTGTTGTATTTGTTACTAAACATGCTGAATGTAAATTCTGCAGACCTTTGGAGAGGATTTCTTGGAAGACAAGCTAAAACCTTTCTTTAAATCCGATCCAATTCCTGAAACTGTAAGTTAGTTATTTTCACTTTTTTTCTAATTCTTGATTTTCTAAGCTAACTTACGTTTTATTATTTTGACATAGAACGATGGGGATGTAAAGATAGTGGTTGGAAATAACTTTGATGACATTGTTTTGGATGAGTCAAAGGATGTTCTTCTTGAGGTATATCATTGGAACCCAAGAAACAAAATGCATAAACCAATTAGTATTTTTTTTTTTTTTACGTGAGGGCTCAATCTAATGAAGGTGTAATCCAGATTTATGCACCTTGGTGTGGGCATTGCCAAGCTCTTGAGCCAACATACAACAAGCTTGCCAAACATCTACGTGAAATCGACTCTCTCGTTATAGCCAAGATGGATGGAACCACAAATGAGCATCCAAGGGCAAAGGTAATCCAAAACTCAGATATAGCTCACCCAATGATAACACATGATTGACCTAAACCAAAATTTGTGCTGGAGATTCACCTTTGTATTGGTTGTTGAGGCAGTAGATTCTTGGTTCCTGATTGAATTTTTGGATATTATTTATCTATTAAGTAGAGGGTCTTGGGGCCGTAATTGAATGTCCGGAACTAAACGTGAATTTTGTAGCTAATAATGTTCAATTAATCTTGCAGTCTGATGGGTTCCCTACACTTCTCTTCTTCCCAGCTGGAAACAAGAGTTTTGATCCTGTAAGTGTCATTTAAAATTAATTAGATTTGTATACCTTTCTTTTTTGTTAGATCTTATTATTGTATTCCTTGTTACTCGGTATTTGCAGATTACAGTGGATACTGACCGAACAGTGGTGGCATTATACAAATTTCTCAAAAAAAATGCATCAATCCCTTTCAAGCTCCAGAAGTCAACTTCACCTCCAAAAACCGAAAGTTCTGATAGTAAAGAAAGCGCAGACAACAGCAGTAACGTGAAGGATGAGTTGTGAGCTGTCAAATTTTGTTTCTAAATTATGTGCCATCAATCATGGTATAAATTAAGGAAATAGTTGTCAGATAGATGATGAGAGAGAGAACGTGTAGAAAATGGAGAATCTCACAATTCCCTCACAGAAAAAAAAAAAAAAAGAAAAAAAATGAAGAAGAGAAGGGGTATTTGTTAGTCGCATTCAACGAAGGATTTATGTATTCTGAAAAAATCGTGCTTGAAAGACTTGAATAAATGGTTTATTTCTTCCTTTCTTAAGCTTTCTTTTTTATTTTCTTATTCTCTCCCCCCTTAAAACTGATCAAACACCATTGTGTTTTTGGCTTTATGTAATGAATTCTATATATTATATGTATGTGTATGGGAGTTTGTACAAAAACTTTGGATGCTTAATCTTGGGGTATGGATTATTAAAAACTTTACAAAGTGAAAGTGCCTTTTCTACCAGGCGAAACCTTGTATCAGGTATTGGGGAGAGCCTTTGGCCAATCACCTACAAGTTAGTCTTTTTTGAGTTCACCCTTTAACCTACTTTAGATTCGCCACCTTTATTTTTGTGGGTCAATAGCGTTATACATTTTTAAAATACACTTTCATTTACTTTTTGATCCCTAAGAGCATCTCCAATGGTACTCTTTAAAATAAAACGTATAATTTGTATAATAAAGAGTATCTTTATTAATATTTGAAGATAAAGAGTGAAAAAATTTATTTAAATCCAATAAACTCTTTATATTTTTGTTCTTTATTTTAATTTTTTTTATAAGCATTAATGACCAGATTTTCCTTCCATCATAAGGTTGGAATAAAAATATTATAAAAATTAATTAATAGAGCACATAAAAATAAAAATATTATAAAAATCAATTAATAGAGCACATAGAAACTTGAAGCGTATTAATTAAAATCTAAATGAAGAGTGAGTTTTGGCTACAGATGTGGAGCCCAAATGACTCTCTAATTTATTTTTTATATATAAAGAGTCTGTTGGACTCTAATTTTATAGAATAACTCTTTAAAATAAAGAATTTTAATAATATACAGAGCTCATTGAAGATGCTCTAATATATATATATATATATATATTTTCTTTCTGATTTACGTCCTTAAACTACATTATAAGTTGTATTTTATTCTTTTTTACTGTTCTGTCGGTTTGTTGACCATTATTTGTCTTTGGAAGACGCGATGTATTAATTCTAAGTATCATTCTACAAATAAAATACTGTAACACTAATTATTCTTCAAAAGGAAGCACATGTAAAAAAAAAATATCAACGAACTATTAGAAAAAGACCGTACTGCTACTTGGTCAGGGAAAATGTGTAAAAAAAAAAAAATCATTAATGAAATACTGAAAAAAATTGGCACTTATATTCTGGTGTAGGGAAGGGGAAAAAAAACTTTAAAGAACAAATTGTAAATCTATATAGTTTAGGTATGTACAAAGCACAGTGATTTAATATGTATTTATATGCGTCTAGACCTTTCTCGTAATGAAAAAAATTCATGTTAAAGGTGTCTTGAAAGGAACAGCTTCAAAAACCTCAAATCAATTAGAATAGTATAATTGATTTTAGAAAAAGAAAAAGTTACCATTTCTAGTTGTCTCGTCACATTCATGGAGGGACATGAATGCAAATTGAGTTTCATCTTTCCCAAGTTAAATTTTGAATAAGAAGCTTCCTGGTGGAGAAATAAATGATCCAGAAGACAAATGGCTCTCCAGGTTAGTAGTTAACATGTAAAAGAAATTGCATGATTCAACAAAAAAAGAAAAAAAAAGGAAAAGGGTAAAAAAATAAAATTGCGTGTCCTTACCACATATCTACTACCAGTGAATTTATTTATTTTTATTAGGTGGAAAATAGTAGTGAATGTGGGTGGAAACTTTTACATTATTGCTTGTAGTTGCTGACTCTTCATGCAGTGATTTATCTGGAATCTGATATTCAATGAAATGCCCTTTCAAATGTGGAAGAATTCTATTATAATTATATATGATTAATATGCTTTCACTGGGAATTAATTTTGATTATATTATTTTGCTAACACATGCGATGCCATGTGCATCTGTGAGTATTAGAATTCACTGCAAAGCAAATTTCCTTTTTGCACTATTGGAACCCATTAAAGGCTTTTTTTTTTCAATTAAGATCCTCAACTCCACTAATACTCTAGTATTATTTATGTGATATTAATTTCATATATCTTATGAAATAAAATATTATAGATATACGTACATTTGTATCTATCTTTTCTTGTTTTTGAAGCAATTGAAATGGATAATGAATAAGCAACCAAACATGATAAGAAAGCACAGAAAGATGCTTACCCAAATTAGGAAAATGTATTTAATGAGTCTAAACAGTTTTCTAAAGATGACCCCAACTCTAAATAAAACCCACATCACTAATGAAATTTAATTATTTAAATATCTGCTTTATCAAATTAACAGTTTTCTGCCAATACATTTCAAATCAAGATTGTAATAAATCATGGAAAACAAGAACATGCCCCCCGCGTTATTAACGTGGATGAACAAATCAATATCCCTCAACTAAATACAACACAGAAAAAACAAACACGTCTTTAGTTACTATTAAATAATTAATAATATGTGTATCAACATTTGATAAGTTAATTCTCCCACCGAGTATTTCGCTGTGTCTATAAAGCACCAAAACTTTCAGTTTCACTGGAACTATCTTCACCTCCGTATTCCGTGTGATCCAGTACATCACGCTCCTTTTCCAACATTGTACGCCACATACGTGGCGAGATCTCAAACCTGGCCGAAATCTACGTCCCGCAAATCCAGCCCTCAACCTTAATCACTTCGTCCCGGGGTCTGATCCTTTAGAACTGCCTTTTACTTCCTCAAATTCAGATCTCTTTTCAAACTGCTTTCCTACCAACTTCTTCAAAAACTCTCAGATCCAAATTTCTAAATTCTCTCTCAGTTTGGATTTCCTCATCCATTTTCAGATCCACATTCACATTTTTATTGTTGTTTTTTCTTTTCTGTCGGTCCGCGTTGAGTCTTCGGAGAAAGCTTTCGAGTAATGGCGGTGAGATTCGGAGAGTTCTGTTTGGCTGTGGTTTTGCTTCTCGCATTTGTGGAATTCACTGTGTCCACGACTACGCCGGAGAGCTCGCCGCCGAGCCCCGCGCCTAAATCCGGCGACGATGCGAATGCACCGTCGGCTCCGGCGCCATCTCCTGGCGGGCCGGCTCCAGCGAATGGACCGATAGCTTCATCGCCATCGCCGCCTGCGCCTCCGGCAGGAGGTCCTGCTCCAGCTTCGTCTCAAGCGCCGTCTCCTCAGCCTTCCGCCGATAAACCACCGGTGCCGTCACCAGCGCCGTCGAATGCGAGCGATATCAACCACAGCGATGTCAACAACGATGGAGATGAAAAGGAGAACTCTTCCGGAGGAGGAATGAGCGGTGGAAAGAAGGCAGGGATAGCGGTAGGAGTGATAGCAGCGGCAATTGTGGTTGGAATTGGAGGTGTGGTGTTAAAGAAGCGCCAGGAGAATATTCGTCGATCTCAGTACAGCTACACTGCCAGGAGAGAGATCCTGTGAAAAGGTAGAGCTTCCATTGCTGGAAAATAGTCAATTAGATTCGCTTCACTGAAAAAAGGTCACCTATGAAAATCACCTCTCTCATGTTACTGTCGTATATGATGATGATGATGATTTGAATTTCGAGGATGATATCATACAATTTGATTCTTAATTTTTTTGACCGCCATATTTCTTATTGTTTTACTATAATATTGATTTTCTCTATAGTTATATATATATATATTTTTCTTGGTCCTCTCTATATAGTGATTTTGTGCGTTTAGTTTGTTTTTTATTGGTTTAATTGGTTTTTACTATCAACTTTATTGTCACGTACAAAATGGACACAAGCAACGAATTTCATGCATAGTATAGGCTGGGTTTTGGCATTTACACGGAAATAGGGGGTCTGAAGGAGCGTTAAATTCAGCTGTGCTAGTGAATAATGAATAGGAGACCTTATATTGGAATGCACAATTAGCCCACTATACCGTGTGATATAATGAGGCATCACCTGCGCAAATAGTAGTTTTTTTGCCGGGAAATAGTGTTTTGAGGGGGTCTCTTACGCATGGAATCTGGGGCATCAGGGAATCAAATACACCATACTTGCACAATTCTAAGCCTTCATAATACTTATATTCTAATGTAATTAATTTACTTTATAGGTCGCAGATGTAGATTATTTCCGGCGTGGAATCTTTGGTGGATTTGCTTTTTCCCAAAATCCTAGGAAGGGTGTCGAATTTTCTGATTAATTCTTTTTAAGAACCAATTTTTCTAGGCATAACTTAAATACCCAAAAATGTATCCAACTCAAACCGCTCTATATGCATAATAGTTGGTAACAGGAGGTCTTACTATCATCTTAATCTTCTTATAGCTTTTCACGCTGCGTTCAGATTGATCTGAGAAAGAGAATTTTATTTGACCAACACCCAGTTGATTTAATAGGATGAATGAAGAAAGAATACTCTTGGTCAACTAAATAAACTAGCGGTGAATTAAAAGGATTACAATGGAAGTTATCAGATTTAAATAATAATAAAATGATAGAGATACCAATAAATAATAAAATATATATAAATAGTAAAAATCAAGTAGAGGGACATTATTCACATACCCACCCATTTTATACTTGGCCTCCAGCTTCATTTAGTGGGTAGCACATTGTTGCTCCATTTGGGGAGACGGTGTGGTGTACTTGAAAATAAATTTTAGCAACAGTATAAGCATTAAGAGCTCTTTTAAAACTGCTTATGTAAATAGTATTTTTTTCAAAAATATTTTTTATTTAAGCACTTTTGTTAAAAAGTATTTTGATAATAAAATATTTCATATTTGATGGAAAGTTATAAAAAAATATTTTAAAGATATTTAACAGTATTTTAAAAAATACTTTTTTAAAGAAGCATATTTTTAAAAAAAGCACTTAAAGTGCCTTTTTGTTTTTTATAAAAAAAATATTTTAAAATTTTTTATCAAATATATTTTAAACTGATTTTACGCTTTTTTATTAAAAAAAATCAGTTTGAAACGGATTCTAAATACGGAGCTTCAACTCTAATTTCAAAAGATTACTTTTAATGTTGGGTTTTTTAAGTGGAATTTTAACCAATTTTAAGGTCATCCTCTGCCCATCAATCATCCATGGTAACCATACCTGTGTTTGTGTAACGTTTTTCATGCCTCGTAGAAAAAGGCAGATCCATAATCGCAAAAATTTAGTATCGTATACAATAATTTTCCACATAGACTTCCATGTAGAGTAGAGCTTCTGTAATCATAATTTTGTAGAAGTTTTACTTTTCAAATATTGTCATTTTAAATTTTCCAAATCCTCTCTTCCCCAAAGTTTCGGGAGAACGTGGAATTCTTTCCGTAGAATGCCCCCATAAGAAAAAAATATATATTTCACTCTGCGAAAAGTGTAATAATTCTTTTGATATTAGATTCTCATAAAAAAAATAAAAATAAAAAAGGAATAAGAAGAAGAAAGGGGGGTTAGCGAGATAATATAATTGTAAATTAGTATGTATTTAGTAAAATATTGTTAATATATATATACACACACATTTAATATCTGTGTACTTTCTTTAAGGTTGATTCTTTATAAAGAATGGGTCATGATTCAAATAATTAATACATTATTATTACTGTTAGGTTCTAATTAAGCTTTTAATGATTTGTTAACAGACAACCTATTTTAAAGAAGAAAAAAATGCACAATCTTGTTAAGCTGTTCTGATAATTAGGTGTGAAAAGTAAGTAGTTTAAGGGGGAAAAACCAATACGAGTCTGGTTCATCATTTAAATATCTATTCCATCATCATAAATACAATTTGGTTGCATGAAATCAATGATTTGAGTTTCACTCTATGGTTTATGACATCCTTTCAGATCTTAATTTTATTTATTTATTTATTTATTTTAACTAGTGAATATTACTATTTTGCAATTGTCACCTTCAAGTCCTATATATTATTCTCCCAACAAAATGGTTTCTGTTTCCATGATAGAAGGTTATATTTGTTTGACGATGTTAATGTGCTCGAGGAGTCCCAGAGTGGAAGTTTATCTCTCATTTTCCCTCCCATCCCAACATACCCACAAAGATACATAAAAAGTGAAAAAAAAAAAATTCATTTTAATTGTTTTATATGTGAGAAAATTACAGAAAAAAATTAGTGAAGTAAAAAATTAAGAAGACAATTGTTAATAATATTTGCAACACAATTTAGTGGACAAAAAATAAATACTTGTCCAGCTTTCAAACACATACATATCCAAAATCTCATCAACCCACTAAAAACAAACTAGGGGTTGTTGCGTCTATGAGATGGGGTTGGCAGTGGTCCATTTTACACATGGAAATTTGCCAAGGAGGCCCAGTGTTTTAATTAATAGATGTGTCAACCTGCCAACATTATTGCAGCTGAATATGCACTACCAGCACTAGAAATTTCGAAATTTGTCTTTGTTTATGATGGGGTAGCGTTAATTTGACAGATAATACCCAACCTTCGAAGACGAAATTCTTTGGGAGGTGGGAGGCTCTTTCTGCTTTTTAATTTCTATCGTTTTTCACAAGCACCAAATGTTCAACGTGTGAAAATGAATCTGCTCCTAATCTAGAACAAGACCGTTAGCCTGTGACGATACCAAGTGAACAAAAGCTTTTCAATGGATGCAAAAATCTTAATGATATTGTTTGATAATGTAGTATTAAACAACCATCCCTTTTTTCTTTTTTAAAGTTTTACGACATAAAACTTATTGTCATGAATTATGATCGCACATTTTGTCGCAGAGACAACCTAATATTACATTATTTTTCTTCTCCGGAGGACAAAACACTCATCGAAGCCATGCAAAATTCAAAAGGAAAAAAAAAAATTATGTATGTTTATTGAGCTTGATCAATAATTGTCAATGCTGCAGCGTACGCTACATGAGACTTTTAACCAAACTACGCTGCTTCTTTATATGGTAAATGCATGAGGCAAGGAGCTTACAAATCTGCTAATGTTACGTCATGTAATGCTTTGACAATGAGTAAAAATTATACAACAGAAAGTGGATACTAATCTGAACTCCATTTTGGGTCCTCCTTTGGATCTGCCAAACCATTAAACGTCCACTCTTTACTCTTCTTTTTCTGTGGGGGGGTCAACCCAGCGGCCGTGTTCTTTTATTAGCTGGATCAAGGCATCAGTTGCATGTTCCATTGCAATTCCACGCTTCACCACAGTCTGAAAAATAATACAGCTTCTCATCAACTCGAGCCTTTTTGTGTCATTTGAACAACATTTGAGTAATGACGAAGAAATGTATTTACAAGGACCAAGAAATGCTTCGGTAAACTATTCTGCTACATACATAACAAGATGGGGAAAAAGGTTCTATGCAGCCATAGGAGAAACAAAGGTGAAACAACTGGAGCTCAAACCTAGAAGGTTTGTCAATCGTTAACAAAAGATTTGAGTGTTTGGCCATGATAGATTCATTTGAAACCAATCAGTCTAGTCTTAGTATTTCTCAGGACAAGGATCTTAGGGAGTAAATACTATTGTAGCACATTAATAAAGAAGTCTTTTTCTTCTGATAATTCTCATCATTGTTCCTCCATTATAAATTGATATACACTGTTATTGAATTAACTACCACGGTCATCCCCTTAGGGAGCTGGGAAATATGTGGGGCTGAATTTTAATCAGCACTGAATCTTTCTGAGTATGCAAAATGATACGGAACTTGGTTAATTAAATACCTAACAAAAAAAAGTGAGATTACCTTCCCAACATAAAGGTCAATCTTTCCTGGAGCACCACCAACGTACCCAAAGTCTGCATCAGCCATCTCACCAGGTCCATTTACGATGCAACCCATGATTGCAATCTAACCCAAAAAAAGTGAAGGGAAACAACTATGAGAATGATTTTTTATTCATCTTAATGATGAAATTTCAATTGAAGATAATGTAATCACAAAGAAAAGGAATCAAGTAATTACAGAAACGCCAGGCAGGTGTGATGTCTTCTCTCGTATTTGTGCACTTATTTCTTGAAGGTCAAACAAAGTTCTGCCACATGACGGGCATGAGACATATTCCTGCAATGACATTTAGGCATATATTGAACTGATTTCAAGTTTCAACTATAATTTCTTCAGAATATAATAAAACCTGTTTTATATCAAGAACTTCCTACCGTCTTTGTATTCCGCATTCTGCAACCTTGCAGTAAGTTGAAAGATGTATTTCTAAGGAAATCAAAATCCTTATCTGGGGCTTCTAGTAGGAGACCATCTCCCAGTCCATCTACTAAAAGTGCCCCTGCATTAGTACCCGCACCAATGACCAAGTCATCCCTGCAAGAAATGGTTTGAGCTAAAACTACATTGATAATCCAATCTCAGTCAAAATGGAGAATGGATTTCATAAAGTCATAATTACCTATGAATTCCACTTGGAAAATGAATATGGTGTATTACAGGAAAGCTCAGAGCATTGTCTGCCAGATACTCGAATAGCCTAGAGCCAACATGAAGTTAGAGATTGTCAGGAGTGGGCAAGAAGTACTGGGGAAAGACACTTAAAAAAAGTAAACCAATGAAATTGCAATTTGCAATTCTAGATTATTACCTCCTTGCTGCATGCACTCTGCTGACTTTATCTTCACCAAAGGGTAGATCATGAAGAAGCATTGTAGCTTCAATACCTTTGAGAATTTCCAGCTCTTTATAAGGTTCATCACCGCGTACGGAGACAACCAAGCGTGTTCCTAGGAAGGAAGTGGTTTGTAAAATAATTAGTAGGCTACATGATAGAAAATAGTGTTAACCGAACTCAAAACCATTCTCTCTCATGGGAAAAAGATAGAACTAGGTTATAAAGGTCAACACTAAAAAGATGTTGAAATTCAAAAATTAAAAAAAAAAAAAAAACAAAAAAACAAAAAAACAAAGACCTAAATTACTTGGTTAAAGGGAGAATCCAATACTAAGAAATTTGTAACAAAGTTGCACACCTTCTGGCAAAAGCTTGTATGCACCAGTTGATAATTCCTTAAGATTTACTAGAACCATGGCATTGGGCAATGGCTTTGTTAGCTGCTCTGACAAGGGAGTTATCACCCCCATACTTATGTCTATCAACCTTTTGAGAGCTAGCCGCTGTTCATAATACAATAATATAATTAATGGATTATCATTCTTTTAGTGTGAACAAGAATGTAGTAAGCTGATTAGAGAGCACATTATGGCATAATAGTAACTTCTGTGATGAGAAGTACATTGCTTTATAAAATAACAAAACAAAAGTTTAGCAGGGCTCTTACAGAATCACCATCATCAACTGGTGGAAGTTCTCGCAATAAGATTGAGTCTACTGTTGCCAGATCCTAAACCAATAGGGCTAAGTATGTAAAGTGCATTTCCAAAAAACATAAAGGCGTGGCTCAATCTTCTCATGCTACAAAGTATGAAAGGGAAAGAGAATAAACCTTAAATGGCATGCCAACAACAAGTTTTGCCGCTAGTGACTTGTACAGGAGCTCTGGCATCTGGAAACAACATAAAATGTTGTTGTACTTTTCTTGATTTCAAATCCTATCATATCCTTCAATGCTCCAAAAGAATGAAATGGAAGGGGAAAATAATGGAATACTAGAATCTATGAAGTCACCTTTAGTTGATCTAAGGATACTGACATGAGAACAGAACCATCACGATGAAGGACACCTCTATAATCCACCTCCTCACCCTATAAATTGTAAGTTATTGAAATTAAGCATAATTTGAGCAGTATGAATCATTACATGTTGCTAATTTCCAAGATATTAAATGCTAACCTCCTTTTGACTTGGCAATTCACCAGATCGACGCTGAAAATCAAAGTAATGCCTGTGCTTCTCTTCAAATGGAGCCTGAAATTATACCGAGAAGCAAGTTCAAATGCCTCTTAAATATAAGAATTTTTAAAGAAAATAATTAATTAAATGAAAGGATATTATAGAATCCTACCACCCCTTGCTGAAGGTCAGCTGCTTTCATGCCCAGGTTGGCCAACCTTCGGCAGGGATCTATCTCCTCCTCTGGTGGTTCAGTAAGTGAAACCCTGATAGTGTCTCCCAAACCATCCTGCACAACCAATTTTAGAGTTGTATTAAGACTGTAATCTCTATATATTTGATGCTATTCAGTTTAATTACAAGCCATTAAAAGAAATGATGTTCCAGTATACACTAACCCTTTTTACATTAAAGGCAAAGTTTGTCATTTGTCAGAAAACATAAAGTTTATCCAAGCTTAATGTCTTTAAAAGCCATCACATTACCAAAATTTAGCAAGGCTGATTTTTCCACTCCCTAGAATAGGAAGCCAAAATTAAAAGGGTACCTGAAGAAGTGTCCCAATGCCAATTGCAGATTTCATCCGCCCATCCTCACCTTCTCCAGCTTCAGTAACTCCCAAGTGTAATGGGTAATCCCAGCCTTGAACATACATTTCAGCAACAAGAAGACGATAAGCCTGGACCATGACAACTGGATTGCTTGCTTTCATTGAAAAAACAAAATTGTGGAAGTCCAATTTCCGGCAAATCCTTGCGAACTCAAAGGCAGATTCAACCTGTTTAACGAATGCCAGTTAGAATAACAACTCTGATTTTGTAAAACAAAAAGGGCTGTAGAGACGAGTTGCATAAGAAATTTGTTCACCATTCCCCTGGGAGAGTCCCCATAGTAGCTCATTATACGATCAGAAAGACTTCCATGGTTTGTCCCAATACGCATTGCTCTTCCATATTTCTTACATTTTTCAACCAATGGAATAAAAACCTGATGCAGAAAAAATATAAATATTTATGTCTGAAAGCAAATCTACATCTATAATGATTACCATCTCTACAATCATATCTGAACACAGCCAAAATGTGACAGCTGAGAAATGAAAGTATACGTGACAAATAAGAAAAAACACAGTTCTTCATTCTTGAAAGTTCATTACATCCAATGACAAAATTGATGGCAACCACAAATTGATAAATGAATAGTTTAACCTGCTCAATATGCTCGAGTTCTTTCTGATAATCATCATCAGTGTATTCTAGCTTCTCGAATTGAGCTCGTCTGTCAGCTGCATTAGACAACTTAAGATAAATCCAGAATATTGTCTTTGAATTATAGAAAAATTAAACGATTGAATGCCAAACAGCGTACCAAAATTTCCAGGGTTGACACGAATTTTATCAAAACATTCAGCAACTCGTAATGCAACAGAAGGAGCAAAATGAATATCAGCCACCAGAGGTATGTTGTAACTGCATATACCAAAGGTCAGTAACATAGTCCATACTTATAAAACAAATGTAGTTGAATTTCTCAAATGCCACTAAGCATCAAATCAAATATATCAAACCTACTTTTTCTGTACAAGGGAATTTTTTATTTCAAAACAAGCATCTGCTTCTTTCTTCCCTTGAACTGTTATTCGAACAATATCTGCTCCCTTGTCAGCTATTCTCATTACCTGTGAAGAAAAAAAAAATTCTGATGACCCCAAAAAATGTATGAGAGCAACCAACAAGCTTCTAGTAACAATGAAATGACCTACTTATTCTTCTAACTGATTTTTACTTATTTTCTAGAGCTCCTGCTATTACTGCTTAATATTAATTGATAAGACACCATTAGGCCATATTTTCAAAATATCCTCCAAACTACCATATTAATACTGAATGGACTTTCATGTCTTGAAATAGTGAAATCCATTTTGCTACTGTTCTTCTTGCTTGTGCCATTTGGGTTTGGCTCATTGTACAAACACACACACATATTACTGATTAAGTAGTTGAACCAGGGACCTTGTATTTAGTTTGAGAGGATTTACCACTACACCATCCCCTTGGGATGACTCCGGGAATATATATTTACTATGGTAGGGTTTGCAATTAAGTAAAAAATCAGTACTCATACACAAGTCATCTACCATTCCAGTTGTACAAATACAAATGCAGAAGGGAGTTAAAGAACCTGCTCAACTGTTGCAGCAACATCCTTAGTGTCAGTTGTAGTCATTGTTTGAATCCTTATGGGATGTTCACTTCCAATAGTAACATTTCCAACCGTCACAGTACATGTTTTCCTCCTGACAGTTTTGTGTATGGATTCACAATACTTTTGCCTAGGAACTGCATTCAAATTTTGAACATCAATGAACAAAAAACTCAGAGGTACAGACAGACATACAAGTGAATTTACTCCGTCAATTCTAATTCAGCTACTCAAACAAATGAAGAAAACGGAAAACAATGAAGCCAAACACTTCCATCTATTAATCTTAAGATTAATTTGCAGATGCATCCTCCGGACACAAGATTTGCTGGGGTTCAACAAAATTGAATCCAATTACATAAACGCCAGTGCAAACAAAAGTGCATATCAACGTAAAACCCAAGTAACAGAAAAGAGAGAGAGATTTATTACAATTTATTACTTTATACAGTAAAATTTTTAGAAATACAGAAACACAAGACAGCCGGAAAAAACTAAATAAAGCAGATTCTATCTTCTTTTTTCCACTTTGTTCCATTCTTCAGCTACCAAACACACAATCCAACAACCAAAACACGGAAAATGCTTTAAATACAGGCTGAAACATTCAACCTTTATAAAAATAAACTAATACCTAACAAAGGGCTACCCTCCGACGCGGGTTGAAGTTCGGCAATATCTGAACCAGGATTTGAATTCCGGATCAACGAGATTCTTTTTCTATGAGGATTAATCCTCTTCAAGTCGGAAAACTTAACAAAGTCGAAGCTTTTAGCGAAGACCAAGCTCGAGTCCCTGCTCTTCAATCCGGTAAAGGAAGCTGGAACAGCTGCGGTAGCCATTTTCACAACTGCAAAGCCTTTCCTTCAAAGTCCTACAACGCATTTCAATAAGAATTCAATTGTATAATCAATTTTATTATCCATATGATGGAAAAGATACGCTTCGTTTGATTTCTAAGAAAATGGAAAAAAAATCAAATCAAATTAATTAATTAAAATTATAAGGTTTCCACTTAATTGCTTGTATTTGGTAAACATTAACATCTAAAAACTGAAATCATTTTCTTCTCCAGTTTTCTTCTATTCAGCTTTCACGGTTAGCAAACAGTGGCTTAGCACTATGATCAGGCCAATTTCAACTGAAGCTACACAGCATAAAATAAAGAAAAGCTCACCTTGTTGTCACAGAGTCAGCTTCTTCAAAAGCGAATGACAGGGAATGAGAAGTCTCCGGAGAAGAAAGAAAATACTGGTGGTGGTGTGGAGGAGTTTCAGTTTCTCCCACAAGTCAAGAGAGCTCTGTCTGTGTGTCTTTGTACTTTTAAGCATTTTTCATTTCCACAATTATTGTATCATTTTTTACTCCATATTTTGGAAACTCAAACGGATGGTTGGGTTGGGTGACGGTGACGGTGACGGTGACGGCCACGACAAAAACGTTTTTCTCGGCATCTTTTTATTATTTATATCATATATCCCCTCGGTCATTACGTTCACCATAAAAATACAAATTTATAAAAAATTAAAAAAAGTTTTTTTTTTTTTTGGTCATTAAAAAATTGAAGTTTTTCATTCATAAGTATGCCTTTGGAGGCCACATGTTTCAGGTAAATTCATCTGTATCCCAATTTTAGATTTTTTTTTCCTTAATTAAAAATTCCCTGCATTATACTCTCCGTGCTGTAGTATTTAATTTCATTATTAAGCTTGTGTAATTGCTAACAAGGGCTTAGTTTGCTGGATAATTACAAATGATACCCCCCTCAATTTCAATTGGATTAGACCCACGGAAGCAGACAACCAGGCATCTAAATTGAACGCCGCTGTAATATTCCGTAGCGGGAAACACGAGTCTCTGAGTCCAACTGTCTTAGAGCCTTTTCCACGTGCTCCTCGTCTTGACTCGCCTCAGTTTTTCTATTAATTTTAAACCACTTTTTAATCATAATTGTATTTTTTTGTTTTTACAAAATTTTTCCATCACATTTATGGCCTGTGCTGATTTTAGTAATTTTAATAAATACATTTAAAACTAAAAAAATACAAATATTGAATATTATATTGACAATTATACTTTAAACTATCTTTTAGAACGTGTCCGGTATTCACTCTAATAAGGCATTCATGAGCTTACCTGTAATCTGTAAGTGGACTAAGCTCGCCTCGCCTTTATAATTGAGCAAAAGCGAGGAGCGTGTTTACAAGCTACAAGGGCGTCGAGTGGATGACTGCTTTCAAGACTCGGGATGGATTGTAGCCTCCCGGAGAACGTTTTTGTCGCCGTTAAAGCCGCTATGGTTTGGGCTCTCACTCACATCGTCCGTCCCGGGTTATATATTGTACGGCGAAACTCGCTAATAGATATATGTTTTCTCAGGAACCAGGACATCTCAGTGGTAATATCCATTTATTTTATTTATGAGATTTTGAAGTCAAATAGTACATCAACAATAGTATTTATTTCTTTATTTCTATAAAAAATTAAATTATTAAAAAAATAATAATAAACGACCAATTTAGAACGTGATGTTTTAGATTTTCTTAATGCAAATTATTTATTTATGTAAGGAAAAAGAGGTAGGCCCTCATTTTATAAAAGCAATGTCCTCGCGTGCACTCAGGATTCATCTATGTCAGGTGTCACAAAGGTGGGTTGGTTGCTAATTAAAAAACCATTTTATCAAAGTGCGCACCTGTCAGTGATGATCACTTTTTTTTATTGGAGTTTATGATTGTCATTAAAATATCAATAATGTTTGTAAGAAATTTTATCAAGATTGCTTTACCAATGTAGTATTAATATGATGATGTTTTATTGGCTTACAATTAATATATCGCTGCATCAATTGGCACATTAATTGATAAATAATTTACGCAAAACTTCTTTATTTTTATGAATTTTACGGGAAACTTCTTAATAAGCTTAGCATCACTCTTAAAATATATAAAAATATTCCTGCTGCTTATAATTCTCTATTCAGTTTTTTGCAAGTTCAAAAACCAAAGAAGTTGCTGAATATTGAGTAAAAGCTGATTGAAAGGCAAGGCTAATTCTTGTGGAGTTCTAGTCATCCTCATAATGGTAATGGCAATAAACTGAAGCTTATAATGGGAGCATGTAATGTAAAAGTCTAACTTTTACTGTCATGTACCACAATAAGTATTAAATCTACAGAACAATGGAGCTTCAGCTGTCAAATGTCAAGCGGTAGTTTCCACTAGAGAATGCCTTTCAAGGATTGCTACAGTCTCTTCCTTTGCACTGCAAACACAATTTCACAATAGAGCATAGTTAATACCCATTTCACAGCAAAAAAAATAAAAATAAAATACCATTCATTAATAGACATAGTTAATCTATTTCAATTATTTCTAAACAAGTACTAATTTGCATTCCACAATAAGAGGAAACAAGAGATTCTGCCAGATTATGTCAAAATAGCAACATTTATTTTACTATCATTTATGTTAATCATAAAGCCAAATGAAGGTTAAAAGAATACAAAACCTTTATATACAACCATAACCAGAAGATAATAACCTATACATGGTTATTTTTTTCGATCTTGTTTGTCAGAGGACCATATACCAACTTAATTTCTTTAAATTTCCATACAATATTTTTGTGAATTTTACAGTTTTACACTTGAGAAATAACAATTCCACCATTTTATTATTAAGGCTTCAGAATCGATATTTTAACTGTGTTATAATTAGTTTATGAATGTAATTCACTAAGCTTAAACAATGTAAAACCATAACACATTAATTACTTTCTTATACAATGCCAATTATACTTGATTCTGCAACAAAATGTCGTGCGCCATTGTTTCCTTCACACTTGAGCTGAATAAGAGAGCTATAAACACTAATATCTTAGTTTTCTTTCTGTTCAGCCATTTACAATATAAACCAGACTACCTGCTTGCCTTAAATTAATACTTACCTTCCAGGTCTAAGAATCTTGTACTTCCCTAAACTGGTGAGGTCCACAACTGTTGAGCCTGCTCGACCTGAAGGAAGCTCACCACCATCATAAACATACGCACAGTGTCCCCAAAGGTTCTCAAAATCTTTGATGCAAACACTACTCGGCTGCCCGCTTAAGTTTGCACTTGTAAGTGCCAATGCACTCCCTAATCCACGGGCAATGATCCTGATGAAGTCATAGTCGGGCACTCGTACTCCTACACTGTCCAATCCTGGGTTCAAACACTTCTCAAGAACACTTGACTCCCCTGAAAATAGTCGAATGAACACATTATAATAGTGTATATTAACAGCCCACTACAAACACAAATATCCAATAATGGAAACCAAAGTTGACATTACAACCATCAAATGCTTAGCAGAACTATTTGTATATTAAACATATACCATAGATTCACAAATCCTTGTTCTTTCTTTTTCCATTTATTTTTTTCAGCAAAGAGACATGAATTGGTGACAAACCTCGCTTTAATACAGCAGTAACAGGTCCTGGAAGGAGAGACTCAAGCAAGCCCCGTGGTAAATGCTCTGTAACAGCAAAGCGATTTATGTCTGACACATCCCCAACACATATTGCAAGGGGACTTGTGTGTTTACGTCCTTTAATCTCATAAATCCTGTTAACTGCTTCCAAAGAACTGCAATTATGCTCCCATGACAACAAATCACTAATTAGCAATATTTGAAAGCCAAGAACAAGGAGGGAAAATTAAAGATCGGGCATTTAAATAAGAGAAAGTAATATAGAATAATCAGTTACTATCAATTTCTTTTCAAGACATTCAAGAATTATTCAACATGTACATTGACAAAAAAAAAGTATTATTGAACATGTACAGCTGCTAATAGTTAAGAAATCTTACACCATAGAGTGTGTTTTATATGAATTTGATGTGGTAGGATAAATACAAAAGAATTTGCACCCTTTCGTTAAGCCAATGCATATTAATTGTTATTTTGCATAGATGCGTATCCTTTATTTAATCTTGAATACGAGCATCCAAGTGCTCCGTAGGTTGAAAGCTTCAGAGACAGTTGAGTTTCCCCTTCAATTAGATTGATATGGATAAAGTCTCTATCTTCCAGCTTTTTATTATCAAGTCAATAATGAAACTTCTAGTACAATTCCACAGTTCAAAACCAAGAAGACTATACGTTATAAGCAAGGCAGCTTCAAAAGTAAGAGACTTGAACCTCTCCCTAGCATCCATTCTAATGCTTACTAGTCTAGGCCACCATTGTCTAGATTATAATTTTATGCACTAGCAGTCTAGCAGAATAGAACGTAAGGTTTAAGACCATATCCGAAAAACAAGACCTTGCCAAAGTGCAAGTGCAAACTAACATGAACTTTAAGAAACACGTACTTTAAATCCAAATTTGGCAGACCCTCGTATCCAACTAATATAACTAGCATTCAGATATCACCAACGATGCTTTGAGGAATTTAAACATACAGTTTCAATGCAAAATACGTAAAAAAATAGTTGGAACCATACCAAGCATCACATGCAAATCCATACAGCGTATCAGTAGGCACGGCAATCACCTTGCCAGCTCTGAGAGCTTCAAAAGCCTCTTGAGCGTAAGCTTCGGAGGCAGGACGAACCAACCCCAACTTATTATCAACATCAACATCGTATTTCTCATCACCACAAGCCATTTTCTTCGGAATACCAACAGTCGATCTCGCAGAACTGCACGAGAAAGACACGGACCCCAACTTGGGTGCGCCTAATAAAAATTACGCAATTCAGTTCAAAGAGCAGGCTTTAAGCAAAGAAAATAATGGCACACAGGAGAAAGGGAATGAGAGAGACTGAGAGTCCAAGAGTGAATTGTGATGGAAAAAGCACCTCTGGGAAAGGGAGAGAAGGGAAGAAGACGAATGCTGCGTAGAGGAAGCGACTCTGCAATTCTTGTGGGAAGGTTCATCCGTACCGTACTCCTTCAGTTCTACTCTGCAACCCCTGACCGTTTGTCAACTGCCCAGTGCCCAATGCCCAACGCCTCGGCACTTGACTTTTGCCGCGGTTTTTCACCATCACGTGCTTCACACGCCACTTTTGGGAGCTTTTATTTATCATATTATTACTTTAATTTATTTTTGGATGTTTTATAGTATAGTACTTTAGTTGAGCGGTTTTTTTAATAAAAAAAATTACCCATAATTTTTTTTTGTAAGTGATATACGTTGTCCACAAAAAAAAGAAAAAAAGAAAAAAAAAGTGGAAGTATACAATTTATCATGTTTCCTACTACAAATTTCTTACTTGGTAAAGTAAAAATTATTTTAAAACACATTTTCATCTTTTATCTTCTCAATTCTAAGTACGTGAGAATGAGTTAGACGAGAAGTTCATTGAAGAATTAGTGTGGATGGAGACTGCAGCAAAAGCCTGTACATTAATTTAATGGTGAATGGTGAATGGAACATACAATATCCTGGAAAACCACTAGCTCAAGTTTAAGTAATCACTTAAAAAAATACATATCAATGGCCCTGATCTCAGATGGATGAAGTGGATGAAATTCCAAACCAATATCTATAAACCTTAAATCTCTCAAACTCACTCTATGCGTTTCTGGGGTGGGTTCTCACATCAGCTGGCCCAGTCCCATCTGAATTTACAATTTCTGGGTAATTTGACCTGGTCATGTGGTTACTTTGTGAACTAGATTGCTGGTCTGATGAAGCCTGCCATGTTCTTCTCCATCTCAAGAACTCAACTATAATGGAACTCCCGCTCATTGCAACTCCAAGCCCAGCAAATGTTGCCAGGAGAATACATAAAACTGCTTGAACATGAATCTGAGGCCACAATAAATAATGCATAGTGTTTATATAAAGTGTCCAAGAAATGAATCTAACTTGAATAATGTAAAGGGAATTTGATATATAGACGAACGCATCATACCAAGGAGTAAAATATATGTGCAAAGAGAACCACCAGAGCGAATTGAACCGATGCATATACCCAGACAAATCTTCTCTGCACTGAACACACAAGTTCAAAAGGTTAGGACAATAAAACAAGTTACCTTTTAAGTGGAAATTTATGTCACCATCTAAGGATTCTAGACATAGGTTGAATCATTCACTGCCAAACTGTGTGGACTTTTATCTGGCAATAATTAAGGCGCACTGGACCAATTGTGAGAATAGAAATTAGAATGTTTCTAACATATCAAATCTGACTGTTCAACCAACCAAAGTAACATTTTTTTTTCAGCCCAAGTTCAGTTTTGAACCCAATAATATAACGCATAGGAGATTCACCAATCTGTAAAGTTTATTAAGTATGGGGCAGCATACCCATGGTTGATGAGGTCATAGATGAGAGAAGACCAAGAACGCAAGAAAATGGAAGAGATATGGCAATTGCTCCGGTACTCATTTTCCCAACCTGCAAAAGGAAAATATAAATTACAAAGAATTATAATAACAGATCTGAAACAGTTATTTATACTCTTACCAGGAGCTGCTCAAGAAAACAAAAGTAGGCAAGCATGCTGACGATGACGAGCACAGGCACTTCCTGCCACACCCTAATAAGTTCCATATCAAAAAATTTTAGTACATGACGAATTATTATTGTGAAATCTGTTAAAAGACTATAATGGTCACTGCAGCTGTATCACAAAATAAGGCAAAAACTTTTAGCTTCTTGAACTGAAGATAAAATAAATGATCATTTAGGTTTCAATTGTAATGAGGACTAAAGTAGGAGCATGAAAGTGATGTAAATACATACAAGAAGATACAAAACACTCAGCTTCAATTCAGGACAACTATTTGAAATATTAGTAAAATACGAATATTTACTTACCTGTATCCACTAGGATCTGCCAACTGAGATCTACTCCCTCCAGTATTTCGAGTTCGAATGCTTTGGATTCGTAACAAAGTGACAGATAGGTTCCGAACTTCTTGCTTGCAAATATCACAGGTCTTGTTACCCTTGATGCTAAACCATTTCACAGCACATTCTTGGTGGGCCAGAGCAAGTTCACCTTTGCAGCTGCATTCCATCTTGAGAGTTTCACCCCCTTCACACAGTTCAACCAGACAAATTCTACAAACAGCCTCTTCTTCAGGTATGTCCTCACCACCAGCATTGTCATTTTCTGAATCAACCATGACATCACAATAAGACATAAATAGGAAATCACAAGCACCAGATTTTAGAGAACCCAAACAAGACGAGAAGTAAATAAATGAACAAAGAATTACAGTCAGAAAAAAGAACTCAATTACAATTTGATGTTCATGTGCAAACTCTCGGTCTAAACTTTCCTTTTCTATTTCCCATTCTTGTTTCCTTACTACTCATCTGTCTTCTTGAAAACCAAAATGAACTTCAAGAAAATTTTCTATTTGTAACATTTGCACAGAGACAAGTACACGTTTCTAAGAAGTTTGTAAAAAAGAAAAAACGGCAAAAGAGTTTGAAAGTTCAAAGGCAAGAAACATTAAATTACCTTTATTTGGATATGGTAGCTTAGATTTAATTAGCAAGAGCTCAGGAAATGGATAACTGGCCTAAGAAAATTTTAAGCAAGAAATAGTTGCAGAATATAAAAGTACAAATAAATATTAATCAGTTTCTGGTAACATGAACGAAATCGTTAAGATACCATCATCAACTGTTGGAGAAGCAACCGATATCACATCTCCTTCCCTCACTCTAGGAGTGGAAGGGATTACTCGAAAAAATGAATCCATCCTTCTCATGGTTTTTTCCTTATTGTTGACAGGGACCGAAAGTGAGCGAGATATTTGTCGATTTTGGGCTTCTTTTTTCTGAAAAGGGAACACAACATAAATTATTAAGTATCTTTGTCTGTCCAAATATTTATTAGGATATAACCATGATGATAAGATTTGTGAAAAATAATGATATGTGTAATATTAAAAGTAAAAGAAAAATAAAAAAATGACATTTGATTTGGTAAAATATACTCAACCTACATCCTTCAGCTGAAGTTTTGCAGAATCAGAGCATTTGCTATGTAATTGCAAAGTTAAACTATAACTCAATTTTGCTGCCCCTATTCTTACCCGCCATATGTAGTTAGAAAAACTATTATACTTCTTAAGACAACAATGTGAGAAGAACTTACAGCTGGATTTATAGTGCCATCTGTACTTACACCCCTTGTGGATTCTGGGTTCGAAAGCAAAACTGGAGTAACAGGCAGAGATGATGTTCTCTTCATCCTAGGTGTGAACAGCTTTGTAAGGGACAATGACCGCGAGATTGTAGGCTTCTCTCTTGTCCCTGTAGCAGACCCTTCTGAAGCTAAGTTGTCAGCTTTCTCAACGTCTGAAGAAGTACGATACTTGAAGCTCAGTTTTGGAAAGAGACCTCTAATGGATGATTTGCCTTTGGAGGAAGAAGGTCCTGGGGATCCATTAGTCCTTGCATCTGTAGAACCAGGTGTCAGGAAAAAATTTACTTTCCTTGGAGTGGGACTTGGTGTTGGTGGCATCTTTATTCCAACAAAATCCTGTGAGGGAGCATCTGATTCTCTGGGGGGTATATCTAGGAAAAGATTTTGCCTCTTCCAGTTATGAACATGTGGGGTTTCTTCAGTTATTCCAATTGAATCTCCAACCTGAAACTGAAAGTAAAGTTTAATTTTGTTTACTCATTATACTGCTACACGCTAGTCTAAAGTCAATCCAACACAAAAAATGACCAACTGAAATTTTTATATGTATATGTAGCAACAATTATCATCACTCTAAGAAGGAAAACTCTAATCCAAGAAGCCAAATTTATAAGCTTTTCTTTAGAAATCACACTGAAAGAAGGAAAACTCCTACCCAAGAAGCGAAATTTATGAGCTTTGCTTTAGAAATCACATTCGAAGAAGGAAAACTCCTATCCAAGAAGCCAGATTTGTAAGCTTTGCCTCAGAAATCACACTGAAAGAAGGAAATTCCTATCTAAGAAGCCAAATTTATAAGCTTTGCTTTAGATATCACACTGAAAGAAGGAAAATTCCTATCCAAGAAGCCAGATTTATAAGCTTTGCTTAATACATCATACTGCAAGAAGGAAAACTCCTATCCAAGAAGCCAAATTTATAAGCTTTGCTTTAGCTATCGCACTGAAAGAAGGAAAATTCCTACCCAAGAAGCCAAATTTATAAGCTTTGCTTTACACATCACACTGAAAGAAGGAAAACTCCTATCCAAGAAGCCAAATTTATAAGCTTTGCTTTAGACATGTTTAAAGATCATCGTTGGTGATCTCTGGTGTACTTAACCAATCTTCTATATTTGCTTAGATAATCGAAAGTGGGAAATTGACTGAAGAAGTAGACAGATAATTGTCCAAGCAGTTTTTATTATACATGTTTAACAAAATTGTGTTAATTCAGTGATGACAAAGTTCAAAATCCCCATTTGATGGTTTATCAAATGATAGTGATCCAATTAAAAAAACCGGCAGCACGAAATATACAAACTGAAATATGAAGAAAGAGAATAAAATAAGAAGACAATTCAAACACACAGTAAAACCTTACTTTATACAATTTTTTATATATAGAGAGCTCAATAAACCGAACATGAAACGTCCCTCGAGTTATTTTAAAAAATAAAAGTAAAAAATCAACGTTTGAGGGACTTGAGCTAGAACGTCTCAAAAGCAGGAAAGTGGAATAAAAAAGAAATGGGGAGAAAAGTAGAAACAAATAGAGTAAGAACGAAATGGAGCAAAACAAAAAATACAAATAAATACCTTGTCATCATGAAGTGGAATGACAACTGCTCCTTGAGATGAATTAGCTTCATGGTGACCATCACAAACATGCTTTGTTTCCTCAGTTCCCATTTCCATAAAACCAAAATAAAAAGTAAAACCCAGAAACAAACTTCCGACTCTCTTAAAGAAACAGAGTCTGATCCATATGATCCAAAGCTGAAAGCTCCAAGAGACAAAAGGATGAAGTTATGGGAAGTTCCTTGACAAGTGGGGAGGTGAAGTAAAGGGTGAAGAAGTGGATGTTAGAGACAAAGGAGTGAAGGAGATAAAAGAGGAAGAGGAGGAAGATGGTAGACTGTGATTCTCGCATTTATGGGCAAAGGTGGTGGAAGGCCTGGCCTACTGCCACCCATCCACCCATACGTCCCCACTCATTGTGTAGCGCGCTCGGACTATCATTTAGGTGCCCATTTTTTTCCGGATTTTTTTTTTGTTATATATAAATCATATATATTGTTAATATTTATACTCTCCCTCTATATTTTCTTCAAAACTCTCGCGAGAAATTAGTGACCAATGGATTTTCTTCCGGTATTTTTTGTTTATATATATAAATCATATATATTGTTATATTTATATTCTCCTTTTATATCTTCTTCAAAATTCTCGTGAGAAATTAGCTACCAATGATTACCCCACATATGTTTATTATTGTTTGTTTGTGTGAATGTTTCCTCAGCAGCATATTCATGAAGTTGCCAAAATTATATCCATTTTCAGTGGAGGAATTTTTAATTCTACGATACCATCTTTAATTTATTTATGTTTTATATAAAGGATTACCTTAGCCTTTTAGTTTGAGGGCAATTTTTTTTTTTTAATATCAAATTCCATGTCACCTGTTGGCATTGTCACTCATTATGTTGCATTTTCCAGAATAAAGGTATTCAAAATAATTTGTTTTGCAATACAGTCCAAATATTTTTACTGATTATATGTAATAAATTTGTTAACTTTATTAATGGGGCATATACAATGTAAATTAGGAATCACTCTAGGATGAAAAGTTTTATTCTATAATTATTTGATTCGGTGAGGTCATATCTCATTAATTTTCTATTTAATTTAATAAGAGGTTTTTTTTTTTTTTTTTCTACTTGACGAGGAGGAAAAGAGTTTTTTATCCCTGCTTGTTTTGGCAATAATATTGCAATATCAAAAGCAAATGCAGACTACATGTTCCTAGTTTTGGTAACATGGCCATATCAATCTATTTGAGGTTTCTTGCAAGACTCCAACCTACCCATAACTATAACTATAACTATATATAAATACATATTATATTAAATATATAAAGGCAAAAATATTGTTTTTATGCTCATTAAGCGCAATGAAACCTCCAATTAAGGCATATCCTGGAAACCTCCAATTACTAGCCCACCACCATTTTGCTTTTATTACCAATTGCTTCCAATGTCCAAAACACACTCTTTTAATATTATCCAATATTTTAGTTCATATTTACAAATCTCATGAGAAGAAATAAATTGATAATAGAATATGGGAAAGAGTGAACCAAAGCTTCTGTGCACTCGACCGCAGGGGAGCAGTATAAATATAAATGATTGACAATAAAATTGGAATAAAGTTCTTCATTGAAAACTTGTGTGATTTTATAAATATGCCCCCCCCCATTTAATTGATATTATATTAATCAATAAAACTGACAAATTTATTATATATAATCAATAAAAATAAAAATATATCGTTGTATTATATTAATTAATAGATCTGATAAACCTATAATATATAATTAATAAAAATATAACATATTAAATGACTTATGTTTCAATAAAAATTATGTTAGAACATTGAATGTCACGCTTCTTCTTTTGATTTAATTTATACTCTTTTACCATTATCTATATCACTAGTCACAATCAACCAAGAGCTGCTCCTTCAGCATAGATTTTTTTTTTTTTTTTGCAATTCTATTTTTAAAGAAGAAAAAGAAGGAGAAGAAGGGATTATCCTCGAATTTAATTTATTAAATAAACAAAAAGGAGAGGCTTTTTGTTCGACTAGTGCCTCTGGCTCTGATGTGATTTTATGTGGGCCATCAGCTTTTTTTAATTTAGCAATGGAACCTCATTATTCATTGAAGCTAATCTGGAAAGAGAGAAAAATGAAACTGGTAGGCATGAAGTTTAGTAGGCAGGTTTGTACTTAAATTAATATTGAATGTAAAGGTAGATAAAACATGTGGGACTTTTATTGGCTGGTTGGACTTTAAAATATATAAAACATGGGGTTCACATTTGTAGAACTTTCAGTTTCTATAAAATTAACCTCTTTGGTTGATAAGGCAGGGGATGGAGATTGGAACACACCCTTTGCT
Organism: Rhamnella rubrinervis; assembly: GCA_007844105.2. Taxonomy (NCBI): domain Eukaryota; kingdom Viridiplantae; phylum Streptophyta; class Magnoliopsida; order Rosales; family Rhamnaceae; genus Rhamnella; species Rhamnella rubrinervis. The sequence goes on from CM017578.2 coordinate 14,323,773, forward strand.
TTTTCCCTTCTTTTTTCTTTTTCCTTCTTGTTTTGGCTGTCAAAAAAAGCCTTCGGATTACAGTCTTTGTTTCACCTTATGACTTGGACATATCAACTTCTATTTTTGTACTCCATCCCGGGAAGGAAAAAAAGAAGAAGAAAGAATAAAGTAAACCAAAAAAAAAGGTAAAAGAAGGACATGCAGAGCGGTTTTAGTTCTCATGAATAAATAATAATGGAGATGGCAATGAATATTTGGTGGCTAAAAAATTTGAAATCAAATGGTACCAATTTTCTAAAGGTGGAGGGTTGGTTTGGCTTTGGATCTTCAAAATTTCATTAATAATATGAAGAACAAAAAAAAGAAAAAGAAAAAAAAGAGGCATTGTCAGAGATAGTTATTTAATGGATAAGACTGTGACTGTGTGTGCATGGTGGAGGTGGTGAAGTATGACTTAATGTTACCTAGGCCGTGGGATAACGTATGCCACCATTTATATAAACCACACCACAAGCACAGCGCAAAGTGGGCGTCTTTTTTTTCTTCAAAGGCTGCTACAACACCCCTCCCAACAAATATTATTGATTAAAAAAATTATGTACATATGAGAAAAGACAAACCCAAGGATGTCTTCTTCAACATTATTATCGGCTTGGGTTACTTATGCCTAATCTCATCTTAAAAGCAAACCACACAAAATGATATTCCACGTCGAAATTCCAAAGGAAGTTGTTAATTTTTATCTCCTTGGTCTTTTATAATTTTAAGTATATATTATTACTAAATGTTCCAGGTGTCCAGGGGCAGTGTCTCCACGAACTACCGAGAGAGAAGACATGGAAGCTTTTTTGTATACTTTTTAAAAAGTTCATTACCTGTCAGTGGCGGGAGTTCAAAAGAAAGAGAAAGCAAAAGAGAGAGACAAAGCAAAAGAGAGAACCGGTTCTGGAAAAAGCAAAAAATATGTTTATGGTACGTGTAACAGCTTTAGCAAATGCAAAAGGGTGAGTTTGAACACCTTAATAGCTTAAATCTATATGGGGGTCCAATTGGCTTTTATTTAGGTAAGTCTCTGGGATTCTTATACAAAAATTATGAACCAGAAAGCTTAGGGTTGCATGGGTTTTGGCGTACCTCGTTTGTTCTCTCTCAGCTCCTCCCAAGAATGGATGCAAATCATTCAAGCTGAAGACTAGATGTTGAAGATTTTCAAAGAATTTGTAGCAGTGAGAGTCAAAATGACTGATCGTGATCAGTGACCGGAAAGTCTGCTGAAATCGTTATGAGTCTTTGAAAATCACTCTCTCCCGTGAAACTCCTTCATCTATGATTGATCTTACCATTTTCTTTAGGCAGAAACTGAAAAGAGAACAGCTATCTGAAAAAGAAAAAACAGAAGCACAAAGTGAGTACAAGAGGACCTGAAAAACGTAGGAGTGTTGGTCCTGCACAATTCTTGTTGGAGGAGGGTTGGTTTGCCCGGGCGAAAGAAAAATTTGTTAGGCTTCAGGTTCCACCATAAAATATTAACCGTGTAATCCAAGCCTTTTATAAACCCTTTAGGTTCCCATATCTAGTCAATGTGGAACATTGTCCAACGACCCCCTCGAACAAAGCCCCCTCCGGCAATCCCCCATCTCACTGAGGTCTCGTATCCACCGTGGTAGATGAGTGCCACATCATCCCGTCGGACAATGGAATAAACTTTCACATGGCTTATCTGGTCTTTCTACATTTCAAGCCAGACCCTAACACCATTTGTTAGGCCTTATGATTGTGGGGAGTAACTCAAACCCTTTATAAACCCTCTACCATCCCATATCTATAGCCAGCGGAACTTTGTCCTCACGCAACCCACAACCCCGCAATATTGAGTGTAAAAGCTATTTTGTTAAAATTTACAATCATTGCTTTAAAAATCATTAACCATAGGATTACTTCTAGTAATACATAAGAACATGTGTAGTCTATTACCAAAAAAATAACTTGTTTATTCATATAAAAACAAAAAGAAATTCTTATGCAGAACCTTAAATTTTCAAAAAAAAAATTAATACATTAGGATCTAAAACAAAACATATTAAATGGTGACGACAAGAAACCGCCGATGGTAGAAGAGTATAAAATGAAATATCCATAAAAAAATTGACAGACAAGACACTGCAACAAAAAAATTTCAGAACAAAAAGACATTCTTTGGTCAAAACCAATTTTGCTGACCTATCCTATCTCTCTAGCAGCATCACCATTTCGCAGTGCGAGGTATGTGGGAAAAGGTCAACGGCCATGGCTTTTACAGGTCGGAAGGGCTCTGAAACAGGCATAGACTTGACCCTCTGCCGTGCTAGACCAGCGGAGCTCATGTTTCTCCATCCTCTATTGCCCTTATTCCCTTTTTCATTTTTCTCAGCAGATGGTGTACAAAGCTCTATAGCATTTGCCACTAAGCTTTCGGGATTGCAGGAAATGTAACTGCACCAAATGGACTAGAAATTAGATTTAAAAAAGTTCAATAAAAGTTAAGGACCAAGGAACAGAGAGAGAGAAGTATGGAACTAACACAAGCCTTTGCAGACATGGATGAGTTCTCAAAGCTTTGATCACCTGCATTATTACAGACAAGAATCGACTCAGCAGTATTAAGTTTGTGATATTACAGATAGCTTAATTCAAAAAATATGGCATCTGGTATTCAACCACTTAAGCATGAATATCCATTTATGGACATGAGACCACCGGATAAGATATTGGAGTCTATCAATCATAGGAACTGATTCTCCATCTGTGGGAATTTTATATTTCCCAAACCACAAGATATCAAAATGAAGATGAGACGTACCATTAGAGCCATAAATAAACTATCCCTTTAACAACAATAATTAATTAATACCAAGAGACTTTGGAGTGAGGTCAACGAATCTATAAATGCGGAAAACACAGGTGCTACTTACAGTAGGATGAAGTCCACCACGTGGGGGATCAACAATGGCAACAATATTTTTGAAACACTGCATCTTAGGATTCAGATTCCCACTTTCAGATGTGCACCTGCTCTGAAGTTGGCTTCCAAGTTCTCGCATGTTGCTTTCTAAACATTCAGATGCAGTTTTACCGTTTTCAAGCTCATTGCTTGAGCTCTCTTCAGGTTCTGGTAAGTTGCCCACTGAGTGACTTGAGTTCCCTTCAGGGTCCTGTACTATGTTGATTGGGAAATCTTTCTCTTCAGTAGTAGAAATTACTTTATCACTACTTTCAGAGAGATTCTGAATCTCATCTTGTTTCTGAGACATGCTCATGTACTCTTTCAACAGAGACCCCATCACATCTTCTGCCTGTTTCCTCATAAATGCCAAGCATATTAATAAAAGATTAACTAAGCAACTAGCAAGCCTACAATTGTTCAATATAAAGAAGGTACTTTGTTACCAACCAAAGCATTTAGACTTGGATTCATTTACCATTATTTCCCAAGAGTAACAAAGGAAACAATACGCTAAAAACAACAATTCTAAAGCTCACCTTTCCACAGACAAATCTACAATTCTTTATGCCATTAATTTCAGCATTTCTTTGAGCATCAGAAACTGCAGAAGCATTCATCTCAATTCCGACAACCTGGCAGTAATTTACCAAACCAAGTTTAATCATCATAGAGTTGATAGATTGTTTTGAGAAAAAGAATCACATGGCACCAAAAGCTTATCATCAACACAGGAAGGATTCAGCCTGATTAAATTATTAGGCTACATGCTGTTTGAGATTCTTAATTACTGCTTTCCTTGTCAAGTGGAACAGATACTTTTTACAATTTAGTAAGGTATAACAAACATGGACATTTTAGTAGCATAGATTTGTCTTATGGAAGCACAGAAGATTAGGGCTCAGAAATCTTCAACATTGAGGTCCAGGATCCACATAGGTTTCTAGAATTTTATTTTTATTGCCTGTTTATGACCTTCCCTTACTGCATCAGAAAAATGTGGACTAGATCTTCACAACACTAGCTTCAGTAAGCTCCATAAGGCCCCAAATAAACATTATAGAGAATAGGTACTATTAAAAGTTTTAAAAAATACAGTAATCTACTGTTCACTGGTAATGTACTGCACCACCATTCACAGTGTAACACCTAGTTACTTTAATTGGAATTTTATGTCTTTATCTGTTCTTTAAATTGGGTCATATTTTGTTGTCTGCGATTATATTCAAATATTAGACACTTCTTTTTATTCAACTTTTCAACATAAGTCCAACCTTTTGATTGTGTTTTGATTGCTTCTGCGCTCTCTTCTGGATCTTAATTATTTCTCGTGACAATCTGTTTTTGTGAGATTTTTCCTACACCTAAGCATGTCTGAAAAAAGAATCAAGAAAACCAGGCCACTGACTATTACCATACCAACATGACGTGCTAAAGTCAGCCCAATTGTTCCAGTTCCACAGCATACATCGAAGAGCAAAGTGTCAGAACTCAAACCAGCCCAATACCCAGCAAGGGTGTAAAGCTTCTCAGCTGCTAGGGTATTAACCTGCATTAGAGTTGGGACTCAAAAAATATCTAGGAAAACTACCAAAAGCTATTCAGCCGAGCACAAGGTTACAACAACCTGAGCTTCTTACCTGAAAAAAAGCTGTTGGTGATATACAAAATCTAAGATTGCTTATATAATCATGAATTCTTGCTTCTACAACACTGTAGTTCGCCTCCAATTCTGGACCACAAACAGTTTTCGGAATAGTAAGCGAGCGCAATGGTGCATCTGCTGGGGCTACATTTGATATTCCAAGATGATCCTGCAAAAAACAGAAATTTAAATCTTAAGCATGCAACACAGCCACACACACATAATTACGTAGAAATTTATGAATAAGGAGTTAAGACCTGAACAACTAATGCTGTTAGAGGTAAGGATGGAAAGTTTTTAGCTGATCCTTCAGCAAATGCTTGAGCCAGCTTCTCAAATTCACTAGTTATCAATGCATCATCAAAGCCCACAGTGGAGACCTGTGTGATCAAGACAGAAAAAAAGTGACTATGAACCCAAAAAGGTTAAATTAGCTACTCCATGGAAATGGTTAGATAGCAATACAATCTGTATATTTTCCCCAATTTATTGTTTCGAAAAAATATCACAATACTATTTTTACCTATTGAATTAGTCAAAACATATCAGAAAAATCCAATTATTATTTCAGTTCAAACTCAAGCCATGAAGATTCCAGAAACATGGCATATGTAACAGATATATTTATTAAAACCAAACTGGGGAGCTTGGAATAAAGAGCTTACAAATTCCTGATAAAAGTTCAGACCAACCAACCTGAACCATAAGCAAGACCTCAGCAATATTGGCTTCACAATTTTCTGCATCAGTAGCCTTCTCTGGTCTTCTTCCTTCTCGGACCTGAAAAAGATAAAATTTGACAAAAATGTTCAGTGGAAGGAAGACATAACTCGTCTAAAATACACACCAACATTGCCAGGCAATGGAACTTTGCAACTGGTTTCAAGGTGTCTCAAATGCTGGTTAACCAGGCAATGATAATGAGGGAATAAAAGAGGCCGAAAGGAAGCTCCTACTGTGTAGCCCAAGCTTCATACCAACACATAAATAAATAAATAAATAAAATGTTGATGAACCACTCCCTTCCCACTCAAGAATGCAATATAAAAGTACTGATGCATATCGTACAATCTTTTGCTTGCATAATACACTTGAAATTAATAATGCCTACCGTCAATTGACGCCAAAACCCAGTATTCTTAAATCTGTTCCAAACAGGTAATCCTGAATTTTGCAGAAATTCCTGAAAGACTGAAGAATATTTGCAAGCAATCCCAGAAACATTTGGGCAGTCTACAGGTTCTTCAACTGCTGTCACACCCTCCCTGAAGAGATATTATTATGGTAAATGATTCCAGTGCCAAACAAACACCTCCAAAATCCAATCAAGTGGAGATTACCTAAAATTTCCTAGCATAAATCCCACAGTTATTTTTCCTTGTAGAGAATATCCAACAGAAAACTCACACTTGTTACGGTATCCATTAACAAGTGGGGATCCAAGTATACCCTCTAAATTGCATGGAAGACCACCTACAGGATTTAAAAAAGAAAAGGTTGAGCAACAAAAATTGTCATTCTGCTTTAAAGAACAATTAAAGAAAAATGGAAAAAGCTCCATGTGTAAATAAGCAATTGAGAGTTCAAATAATTTACTAAGCAATCATTTCTTTCCATTGTTTCTAAATATTATGATAGACAAACAACTTATATTGCAATGAAACAAATTACTTTAGAGGATGTGATGCTTTGTACAAGATTTTCAACAAAGATATGAAAACCACCTCTTTCCCTAGAATTGAGAATCCATTCTGGAAGTGAAACCCCACTGGGACAAGCTTTACGTGCATTTCTAGTCTGAAAATAGAAATTGTAATAGTCAATGAATGATTATTCAATAAAAATCAAACGAAAGCAGCAGACACAAAATAAGAAAGGAAGTTGTAAAACAAGATAAGAAGATGCGATACTGACGAGTTTTTTGAGAATCTGCATAATAGAGTTCCTTTTGTGCTCCAACTGATCAGCATAAGGCATATGGGCAAGAGGAGTCACTACATCACGTGCACTTCTTCCACTCGATGCCAAACCATTGACAGTTGAATTTCCTTCATTAATGTCACCATCTTCATTCCCATTAGAAGACACAGGAACATCTGCATTCTCCCCAGCCAACACAGATTCATCGGTTTTCTGTGTGTTTTGATGGAGAGACATTGTTGAGTTAGTCTTCTTATCAAATGATCGGGGTATGACATCCGCAAGCTTTATATTTTTGTTTCCAATAGATTTCCCTTCCAGCTCCTGTCCCATAGAGAATTGAAAAGCAAAAAAATGGTAAAAAATTAATTACAAAACTCACAAAGAACCCACCATGTCATTAGTGAAGCAGGGATACCTCCATAGCAGTTTGTAACTGTTCCATGCTTTCAAAACTCACAAACCCAACAGTCATGCCCTTTTTCTTCTTCACAGATCTAAAAGGAATTCCCTGGCAAAAGGATAAAAAACTAACAAGTTTCAATTCAAAGATTAGCAAAAAAAAAAAAAAAAAGAAAGTAAAATGAAGCAGCAGAAAAACACAAACACAAAACACATAGTTACTAATGTAAAGAAATCATTTCCCCTCTAATGATTAAGGTACAATACCCAGAACCAGTAATTCAAAACACTCTTTTTTGTTCTCACAGAATCATTGAACTAGAATGTGAAATTAGGCACTCTTGAAAGTACATTCTTAAATTTGCAATTATTAGAGCTCTCAGTGAAACGAGCAATAAACAAAAAAATTCAACTTGCCTGGTCGCTAAGAAAGCTGCTTAACTGCTCCCACTTCCAATTCCTGGGTATATGGACCAAGCATTTGCTAAGCCCAGCTTCGGACCCGTCTTCTTCACCAACCATAACCTCCGTCATCATCACCTCCCCAGAAACCTCGGCTTTATCGCCCTCCTCGGATAACTTTATAGCCTTCTTCGCTCGCTCCGAGGTTGGGTCCCAGGTGTTGTCGGGACGTAGCCGGAGTTCCTCTTCGCTGTGAGCATAGCGGCATCCGCTTCCATGGCTGCAAGACCCTGAATGGCGCCTGAAGAAGGAGCAGAGACTGGTCTTCCACAGAGGGTGAGTAGACTGGTCTGCTGCTGGGTCATCCTCCCTCTTGCGCTTCTCGCCTGAAGTGGTGTCGTCCGTTGATGGAGGATCGGATAGTCGGTGATTGAGGTCAGGTGGCGGCTCATTGGTTGAATCGTGGCCGTTCACTGGGCCGGGAATGGAGGGTTGTTGTGGGTCCGGTATGGCCGGGTTTAGGGTTTCAGTAGGTATGGGTTCGTTACTTGGAGATGCCGCCATTTGTGAGCCGTAAGCAAGCAGTTAAATTTTTTAGTTATTTCTATGTACCCAAAAATGGACATCACCCGGGTCCCGATACGGGGTCGTACAGGGCAACAAAAATTTAATCGTAGAGTAGTTTTTCAAATAACTTCATATTTTTAAAATTCAATTTTATAAAGTATATTGATATATTCTAAAATGATTATCGTACTTATTATTTAGATTATAAATTTTTATTATTAAAATAGATATCATTTACTTTAAAATAATTATGAGATATATATATATATATATAATTTACAGTTTAAATTAACTATATTTGTCCAAAATAATCATGGGTTACATATAAATTAGTTAGTTGAATATATAAGACTATTTTTTTTTTTTTGGTAAACAGAATATATAAGACTGTTAAACGTACACAAAGCATATCCAAACTAAGCAAAATAGAATACGGCGTGCAATTTGCACAACCATTTTAATCATCATCTAATTGGAAAATTGTTTAGCGATATAGCTCCATTGAAAACCAAATTTCTAGCGTTACTAGGTAAGGAATTAATTATCAGTGCACATAGTGACGAATCTAGAATTTTAAAATTGGATGGGCTATTTTTATTTAATTAAATTTTTTTAAAAAAAATAAAACTTGACAGTACGTGTATATTTTATTATTAAAATATAAAAGTACATACAAAGAGAAGGAACATAACAAATCTTACACTTATAAAATAAATACAATAAATTACTATTTAAGTTGTGTTCTACGTTTCTTCATTGAGTAAAACTCATTAATAATTGAATCATCATCTATACTTTCTGCAAAATCTCTTTCTATGTAGATAATCATGCAATCAGTAAAAAACTCATTCTTAATCTTATTCCGAAGCTGATTTTTAATGAATTTCATAGATGAAAAGGCTCTTTCTGTCGTTGATGTAGAAACCGGAAGTGTCAATACCAAACGAATCAATCTACTAATCAAGTAAAAATCTTCAGTCATACATGTTTCAACCAATCTATAATATAATGTAGAAATAGAATCAATATCCTGAAAATCCGGACGATCCATTGATAACTTGTAATACTCCAATTGTATTCTCAAATGATATAACAAGCTTACAAATATCATCGATATTAAATGATATGAAGTTATGGGAAGGATCCAAAGCTGAGCTAAGATGAAGTAACTCCACAGTGCTTTCTGAAAATCTATTATTGAACTCCATCAACTGAAAATCTATTACATTATTAAATATATTAACTCGATAATGATGCTCAATTGTAATAGAATCTCTTTGTTGACAAGTACGACCTATACCATGCTTATATGGAGCACTCATATCAGGTATCTCAATATCATATTGTTCACAAAAAGATATAATTTCTTCAAATAGCTTATACCAACCATCATCTCTCAAAGTTTGAAGTTGATATTTTGATTGTGAGACATAATTCAAAGCATTAACAATGTCTTGATTTTTTTTTTTGAAGTGCCTAACAAACAAAATCAGTAATTCTCATAACTTTCTTCATTAAAAGTAAGATATATACAAATTCGAATGATGTTATGGCAACCAAATATTTATAAGCCTCAGAATGAAATTGTTAGGTTGGTCCATTTTCATCGATCTCGAAAAGCAATGATTTAATTGTACCAAACAACTCAGTTAAGCTCTTTACAGAATTATAATGAGAACTCCAACGAGTTGTTTCAGGTCGTTACAAATTACTAGTATGATTTGCCCCTGTACCTATCTCAAGTTCTCCATTCATTAACAACTCCTGAATTTCATATTTTCGTCTCAAAACCAACTCAGAATGAGGTTTGGCAAAAGCAGACATATAATTAATAATTTCATTCAACATTGCAAAAAATACTCAAACATACTTCACTTCTTTAGATGCACCATTGAAAGCCAATTGCAACCGATAAACAAAACAATGCACATAATATGCATATGGACAAGCTAAAACCATAAACTATCAATTATTACTTAAACTTATTTCGATTATAAGTAGTTATATTTGATGCATTCATATAGTATAGTTGTACATGAACAAGAACTATACAGCTCATGTAGTAAATAAATGTGTCATATTCATTTATTATATGAGATCAAGTGCTTTGAAGTCAATCCTTAGCACTTGATCTCCTTCAAACCATGAGCATAATATAAAAACGTTAGGTCAATGTCAGTGTCACTTTCCTTGTAATGAGAAAAAATGAAACTTCAATCACAAACACAAAACTCTCTTTCACATTTATAAAGAAAAATTGATCATTTTCTAAAACAAAGGAAAGAGGCCCTATATGTTTTATCTCATTTTTTAAAATTAGAAAGCAACAAGAATCCCAACAGTAGAGCAAGCAGCTCAACCACAAATATTATATAATATAAAATTCAAATATACAAAAAATAATCAAGAACTGTTTCATATATTTGGTGATCTGGGGTTCCCCATTGTTTTAAGAGAATTATCAAAAAGCAATGAACAAAAACATGAAAGCCCCATTCAAATCAGCACTTAGTCTAACATGGAAGCAAATCCAAGAAACACAGTTTGAGCTCTAATGAGGTCAGGTAACTCATACATGGAAAACATACTTGAAAATATAAGCAAAAATACTCCAAATGGTAAAGAAAAAAATGGATTTTGAAGTATACCCAGAAGCTCAAACTAAATGCGTATTTGAAAACCAAAAACTCTAGAGCAGAACGGCAGCTTCTTTACTGAGAAGAAAATAATGAATGATGGGATGATGAAGACAACGTTTTTCCTTGGGCAAGCTATATTTTGGGCTGAGATTTTTTTTTTTTTGGTGGGCTGCTTGTACTGTTGTAAAAAAAAATTTGTAAAAAATATTAAAACTGCCTGGGCTACAGCTCAAGCAGCCCACAATGTGCATTCGTCAATGAGTGCACACCTTCAACAATCGCCAATCGCAAATAAACATTCATGTAAAGAATACAAAATATTTACGTTTTCATGGAAATATTCCACATATGTCCTATAACGAGGTTTAGTCTCACACAAAACACATTATCCCTTTACACCCTTTCTCATTTGAATATATAGGGACAAATTTTATATTTTTAGCTCACAAAAGTAGGAAGAAGAACAAAGAAAGACCCAAGCTACAAAGGTTATTCTAAAATCCAAAACCTAATTAAGACTAAAAAATAACAAGTTTAAATAGAGAAGATAAAATCCATTTGACTTTAACTTATCTACTAACCACGTGGTAACTTGATTGTTGAATTAGAATTCAAGATTTACATATATAAACTGTTGGTGCGAAGCTCCAACACGTGGCACTAATCTTTAGCAAAACGATGCAGTATTGAGGATGGCTCTTGTGGCAACTAGTTGTTCACCACTTTGCTAAAACCGTTGCTATGTCGTTTTGTTATGTTTACCATGGATCATTGATATACTTTGTACCAATTAATCTCTGTCATTGTTTTGATCTTCTCTCCCTTATATTTAGTCATTGGTCCATGAAAACCTAGCCTTAGAGTGTCAGCTGAGGGTTATAGAGTTTTGGGTGTTCTTCTTTGGTTTTCTTCCTCGTTTGTGGTGATAAAGCTCTTTTGTGTTGGTCTCAGGGCTCTGATATGTATGTTAAGTCTTGGTGATCTGGGTGTATGATTTTATCATTTCTCATCAGTGAGAGTGTGAAGCTTTGAGAGGGTGTAACAAACATTTGATTAGTGCAGCGAGCTCTTTGTGCCAGAACTCCGTGGATGTACCTCAGCTTCTCTAGGTGAACCACGTAAAAAAATTTATGTGTTTATATTCATTACTTTACTTAGTTATTACGTTAATCGAAATCATTTTTGTTTACTGACTTAGCTAATAGGTTTGATTCAAACTTTTAAAACTTAATAATGGTATCAAAGCCCTATTTGTCTACGGTCACAGGGTTGAGTAAGTGATTTTAGGGTTTCTTTCAATCTAGGTTTTAAGGCTTTCTCTTGTGGGTATTACAGATAGCGACCTCTCACTTTGATGTGGGCTTGTACGACGGCAAAGGAGATTTTGGTAGCTAGAAGAAGAAAATGAGGGTTTTACTCTCTCGTCACAAGGTGGCTATCACGTTGGAGGCAGACATGAAGAAGTAGACTGCATAATAAAGGGCAAAGGAGTCTGATATAAAGGAAGAGACTTTCAACCTAATTTTTCTCCACCTTTCTAACTCTGTGATTCTAAAGGTCCATGGTATATCTACTGCTCTTGATCTGTAGAACAAACTTGATTTCCTGTTTTCTATAGTTTATGCTCCCAATCTTGGTTTTCATAAAAGGATTTTATTTAACTATAAAATGGACAATTCTAAATCAATGAATGAAAATATTGATGAATTTACTAGGTTAAGCTTTACTGTTAAGGGGTACCGATCAAGCTTTGGGTGACTCTAGTAAGGCTATGATTTTGCTTAACTTTCTGCCTGAGGAATATCATATTGTTAAGAATGCTTTACAATACACTGGCGTGGTTCCTAAACTTGATGTAGTAATTTATGAGATAAAAGCTAGGGAAGTGGAGTTGAATTCATCTAAAAGAAATGGAAATAATTTATTTGTTAAAGGAAAAACAAATAGAAAGGATATAGGTCATCATATTGAACATACTAGTAGTTCTGGTTCTAAAGATAAATAGTAAAGGAAAAAGGATAAAACTAAAGTTAAGTGAAAGTGTTATCACTGTGGAAAAGAGGATCATTTTAAAAATTATTACTATGATTTTATTAGAAAAAAAAAGAAAAGGAAATGTGTTTATAGCTGCTGATAATACAAATTGTGTGGCTAAAGTTTTAACTGTATCCAGTGATGTTATTACTAATGAATAGATTATGGACTCTGAATGCTCTTTTCATATGAGTCCCAACAGAAACTGATTTGAAAACTTTAGTGATAACATTACTAGAGCTGTTTACATGGGAAATAATAATACCTATCAAATTTAGGGAATTTGCAATATTAATATGAAATTGCATGATGGAAAAATTAGATGTTTGTATGATGTTAGATATGTTCCTAGTCTAAAACACAATTTGATTTATGTTGGTACTTTGGATGAATTAGGATATTCTTACAAAGTTAAAAATGGTTGCATGCATGTTTACAAAGATAAAAATTTGTTCTAAGTGGTAGGAAAATGGATTAAATGTGCTTGATGGTTTTTATTATAAAACTGCTAGAACATATACTATATTTGTAGTTGAAACTGATAAGACGGTTATATGGCATTTAAGACTTGGTCATATAAGTCAGAAGCATTTATGTGTACTTTGCAACCAAGGTCTCCTTAGCAAGGTATCTATAGGCTCTTTGGATTTTTGTGAGACATACACTCTAGGCAGGCAACACAAGATAAGTTTCCCTACAGAAACTCACCTAATAAAGGCATGCCTAGAGTATATACATGCTAATTTATGGGGACCAGCTCAGGTTCAAACTCACAGAGGTAACAAATATTTCTATCCCTGGTTGATGATAATGGTAGAAATGTTTGGTTTTTTCTTTTGTAAACAAAATGTCAAACTTTTTCAAAGTTTAAAGAATGAAAATTGCTTGTTGAAAATCAAATTGATAAGAAAATTAAAGTTTTAAGAACCGATAACAGTTTAGAATTTTGTAATGATAACTTTGATATTTTTTTGCAAAAGTCATGACATACTTAGACACATAACAGTTATGAACACACATCAACAGAATGGGGTTGTTGAAAGAATGAACAGAACACTTTTAGAAAGAGTTATATGCATTTAACTTACATTTGGAATGAGAAAATCTTTTTAGGGGAAGCGCTTTCCACTGTTGCACATCTGATTAATAGAACACTTTCATCTGCTATTAATTTTGTTTGCCCTAAGGAAAGATGGACTAGAAGAAAGTTAAATTTAAGTTATTTAAGAGTCTTTGGATGTGAGACTTATGCACATGTCTCTAAAGAAAAGTTAGACCATGGGCTGTAAAATATGTGTTTTTCGGATATCAAGAAGGCACTAAGGGTTATAGATTATGGAAAAAAAGATACTGGAGATGTTAAAATTATTATCAGTTGTGATGCTGTCTTTAATGAAACTGTTTTTCCTTGTAAGATTGACACCAGTGCAAGTACAAGCATGAAGAATCCCACTGGTTTTAATTTAGCTAGTGGAACACCAATTGAGGTGGAACAACCTATAATTCCACCGAATATGCCAAATGATAACCCTTATCCAAACCCTTGAACATACACCAGAACATGTTAATGAACCAGAATAGGAGGATCAAGTTGATCTTAAGCAAGAGGATGAACTTAACAATTCTTTACAAGCTGCTAATGACATGAAAGATTACCAATTAGTAAAGGATTGGGGTAGAAGGCAAATAAGGCCTTCTACTAGATACTTTTATGTTGATCTTGTGTTTTGTGCCCTTGCTGCAGGTACTAAACTAAAAACAAATAACCCCTTCATCATATGAGGAGGCAATACAGTAAAGGTAAAGTAAGATTAGAAAAGGGTCATGGATGAAGAGATGGAATCCTTAAGGATCAATGGAGCATGGGAGTTCGTTCCACAACCAGCAAATAAAAAATTAATTGACTATAAGTGGTTATTCGAAGTAAAAGTAGGTATGAATATCTTAAATCCATTTCGTTACAAGGCTTGATTAGTAACCAAAGCTTTTACATAAAAGGAAGGTATAGATTATCATGAAATTTTTTTACCTGTTGTCAAGTTTAAAATGTTGGCTATCGTTGCTTATTATGAACTTGAACTTGAACAACTTGATGTAAAGACTGCCTTTTTATATAGTGACTTGGATGGGAAAATATATATGAGACAACCTACTGGTTTTGTTTGTTCTAATTATCCTAAGTTTGTGTGCTTGCTGAAAAAGTCTTAGTATGGCCTTAAATAATCTCCTAGGTAATAGTACAAATGTTTTGACACTTTTGTGATTAATATTAGTTTTTTACATAGTAAATATGATTGTTGCTTTTACTATAAGTTGTCAAATACTACTTTTGTTTATTTGTTTTTATATGTAGGTGATATGTTACTTATCAAGTCTAAATTCAAAATCTGTGAATTAAAAAAGGTATTAAACACCAAATTTGATATGAAGGATTTAAGGAATGCTAAAAAAATTTGGGCATGAATATAGAGAGGAATAGGAAAGAAATTTTTTTGAAGGTGCATCAATCTGCTTACTTGAAAAAGGCTGTGTCAAAGTTTGGTTTATCAAATAGTAAACCAATAAGTGTTCCTTTAGTTGGCCATTTTATTTTATCAAAGCTTCAATGTCCAGTTAATGATTCTGAAATATTATAAATGAAGCAAATTCCCTATTCTAATGTCATTGGTACTGTTATGTTCTATATGATCAGTACTAAATTTGATCTTGCATATTCCATATCACTTTTAAATAGGTATATGTCTTATCCGAAAAAAGAACATTGGAATGCATTGAAACATTTGTTGAGATACATAAATAGCACACTACATGTTGGTTTATGTTACAAAAATTGGACAAATACACTTGAACTTGTAGGGTATCTGGATTCTGACTTTGCAGGAGATAGAGATTCAAGGAAATCTACTACAACCTATTTCTTTACACTTGGGGGTGACTGTATAAGTTGGAAGTCAAAGCTGCAGCATTTGATGGCCCTTTCAACCATTAAAGTCGAGTATATAGCAATGGAAAATGCAGTCAATGAGGCTATATGACTACAAGGCATACTCAAAGAAATTCAATTACTTCAAAGGAATGTAGTTGTCCATTCAGACAGTCAAAATGTTATACATCTCTGCAAAAATCCAATGTACCATGAAAGAACCAAGCATGTTAATGTAAGTTACCATTTTGTGAGGGAATAAGTTGCAAATGGAGATATTTACATTCAGAAAATTTCAACTGAGGATAATTCTATTGATATGGGAACAAAGATTGTGAATGCAGTGAAGTTTAGCCATTATATGAACCTACTGCATATCAGCATTGGCTAATCAAGCAAATAGCCGAGTTGTGAGGGCATAGTTTGAAATTTGCTGCTTTGATCAAGTTAAGGGGAGTTGTGTTGAAGCTTCAAGGTGGAGATTGTGATGTGAAGCTTCAACACGTGGCATTAATCTTTAGCAAAACAATGCAGTATTGAGAATGACTCCTGTGGTAACCAGTGTTCACCATTTTACTAGAACCGTTATTGTGTCGTTTTGTTATGTTTAATTTGGATCATTGATATGCTTTGTACCAATTAATCTATGCCGTTGTTTTGACCTTCTCTCTCTTGTATTTAGTTCATGTTCCTTGAAAACATAGCCTTAGAGTGTTGGATGAGGGATCTAGGGTTCTGGGTGTTATTCTCTAGTTTTCTTCTTCATTTATGGTGATAAGCTCTTTTGTGTTGGTCTCAGGGCTATAATATGTGTGTTGAGTTTTGGTGATCTGAGTGTATGGTTTTATCATTTATAATCAGTGAGGGTATGAAGCTTTGAGATGGTGTAGTAGATATTTGATTAGTGTAGTGAGCTCTCTGTGCTGGAGCTTCATGGATGTAGCTCAACTTTTCTAGGTGAACCATATAAAAAAATTTTTGTGTGTTTATATTCATTACTTTGCTTAGTCATTAGGTCGATCGAAATCATTTTTGTTTACTGACTTAGTTAATATGTTTGATTCAAACTGTTAAAACATAACATAAACCATATTATAATTATACATAAACATATATATAATTGATCACTTATTATTTACAAATATCTAAAATGATTCATACCTAATAAAATGGCACGTGGTTGTAGTTCAATATTTATAAGCTATGTAACTCAACATTTATGAGTTGCTCAGCATAATATTTCAGTTTATATAAATATAAATATATATTTATTTTATATTTATAATTAATTATTAATTCTCAAAATCTCATATAGCAGTTTATAAATGTTAAATAACAAAGCAAACTAAAAGTATCGTAGCATGCATGAAAAATTACATTTCAGGTGCAATGGCATTAAAAGTAAAAGCAACTAGGAAGTGGTCATGGATTGTGGTCGTCAGGCTCCAACCGTAAAGAATACTTATTTACATTCACATCATCTTTTATTTTGACCTCATTTTGATGCTCAACATATGTAACTTACACCTGAAGGTATGACCTAGTGAAAAGAAAACCGACTATTCTATCACACTTGCTTACGAGAGTTATGGTTCGAGTCTTGGTAAGCCCTTTTATTACCTCAGGTGTACTCAACCTTATTTGAAGCGTCAAATAATGGGGGATCTGTTAAGAGTGTGAGCCAGCTACTCTATACTCCTATAATGTTACAAAGTTGGAGCAGTAAGAAGAGTTTATCCACTAACAAAGTTCTAGGCTGATGAGATCCACATCGAGACCTTTTTTATTCATAAAAAAAAAACATGTGAAACTTCATAATTAGGCTAGTACTGCTGCCAAGGATCATAATTACTAAGATTAATTACATTTATCACTCCTACACTTTGAGTCTTGTGTCAATATGGTCCTTACACTTTCAATTTGAACAATTACAATACTTATACTTTTCAATAAGATCAAATAAATCTTTCTGTTAAAATTTTTTATCAAATTTGACAGATTATATCACATCATAGTCTAATTAAGCATCCAAGTGAAATTTTTATTATTATTTTTTAACTAGGAAGACGAACAATTTATTTAGTAGGATGATTTTTAAAAAAATAATAAAAAAAATTTCACCTAAATGCTTACTTAGACTCTGATGTGAAAAAATTTTAACAGAATGACTTATTTGATCTTATTAGAAAGTGTAAGGGTTATAATTGTTCAAATTACAAAGTTGAAATAGTAAAAAGATTATCTGCTAACAGAGTTCTAGACTGATGAGATATACATTGAGGTCCTTTTTATTCATAAAAAAAAATGTGAAACTTCATAATTAGGCTATTACTGCTGCCAAGGATCATAATTACTAGGATTAATTACATTTATCACATCTACACTTTGGATGTTGTGTTAATATGATCTCTATACTTTCAATTTGAACAATTACAACACTTACACTTTTCAATAAGATAAAATAAGTTTTTCTGTTAAATTTGTTTATCAAATTTGACAGATTATATCACATCAGGGTCCAATTAAGCATCTAGATGAAATATTTTATTATTTTTTAACTAGGGAGACGAATAATTTATTTAGTAGGATGATTTAAAAAAAAAATCCACCTGAATGCTTACTTAGTCTCTGACATAAGAAAATTTTAATTGAATGATTTATTTGATGTTATTAGAAAGTATAAAAATTATAATTATTCAAATTAAAAATATAGGGACCATATTAATATAACATCTAAAATATAAAGGTAATAAATATAATTAATCCTAATTATTATTACTAATCATATTATTAGGAGTAGGACCCGAGCAATACTGGGTAGTGGTAGAATGGGCCTATGGGGTGTGGTGGTGGATTGGGTTTGTACATTGTGAAGGATGTGGACTACATCTCACAGCTGCTAAAAGCCTCAAACGTAAGGTGGTGGTCGGGTTGGCCTGAACTGGTACTACTGCTCCCAAGTCCTAACATTTCCCATTATTAATACGTTTAGTAGAAATGAATTTGGAAACAAGAAAAAAAAAAAACCCAAATGCTTGAGAAATTATAAAAAAAAAAAAATTGTATGTATCTATCAAACGTAATTTCCCTTGTTTTTTTTTTTACCTCCTAATTATCTCAGCAAACAAACGGATCAAATTATTGCACGATTTCTATCTTCCAGAAAAGAAAAATGATAATAATCATAACAATTACAATAAATAGAAAAAAGAAAAAGAACTAAAATTCAGAAACTGAAAATGAAAGGACGTAGAATAATATAGAGGTAATGGATGCGTACGTACCTCTGAAACAATTCCCGGAGGGTTGAGGTTTCGATAATTAATGCAACATTTAAGAAAAGAAAAAAAAAATAGGTAAAAATATTTTAAGATTGGAAATAGAAATAGGAAAAAAAACAAAAGGCGATTGAAGCTTTGAATAATTGATCATCGTGGAATAATTAGAATGCGTATATATATTTGGATACGTAACCGAGCCGCTACAACGCCACACGACAAAAACCCCACCCCCTCTCTAAAGATTGAGCTTTTCTGCTAACCTGTTCCCGCTCTTGCCACGTCATTGCCCACCCCATGATTGCCCGCTCTTTTTCTTTTCTTTTTTTTCTTTCTTTTTTTTGAGAGGCATAAATAAATAATAATCTACCTTATGTTTTTTTTTACACAATGAAAAAATTGTGAATCCACTTCAATATATCATCTATATCCGTATTCAAATATTACCAAAAAATATATGTATATATATATATATATCCGTATTCAAATAAAATAAATGGCCAATTTTAATTGATATAAAATTTCATACACGTCATTTATGTCGCCAATTTCTGTATTTTATATATATATATATATATATATATATTTTTCTTTGATAAAAATTGGAGGGGTGTGAATTAAAATAGTGTAGAGTACTAAATGTCTAGATCTGAGTGAATTTTGGAATAAATAAATATAGAAAATAAAAATACCTCTCGTTGTCGGATTTTGATGTCTTTCCAAAATTGCACTTAAAAAATATAAAGTAAAAAAGCGCGGAGAACATGATTTTTTGGCAGGGGCAGTTGGGCAGGCTTTAAATTTGGTGGACCCATGGCGCCGCATGATGGGTTGGCTTGATGAAACTTAATAGTCCAAGGGACTGTCTGGGCATGAAACTAAATAGCATGATTGGGAACAAAGGGCCCGTCCCTGACACATAAGGCCCACTTCTGATTGGCCGGCTTTCTTTCTTCGAAGGAAAGCCTACAGTTCTTACAGACACACCGGTCTGACCAAAAAAGGCATTGTGATTTACCAGGGGATGGGGAAGGGATAGGGCTCCTATGAAATCCAAATTCTAAAAATAAGAAAATAAATAACCTAAACAGTTACTTCAAATGTCATCTCCAAACATCTGCATCATTTATGCCATTGCATGCACTCATAACGCACATAACAAGAATATGAACCTTATTATTTGGGCATCCAAATATATTCTCCAGTACATCAAACATACCTCTGTCACCTTTAAATTGATTCTAAACACATTAGTGGGTAAATGAACATCTTCTTAAATTGACCCTATGCTGTTAACTTCTCCAATGATAAATGTACAACATCCTTTGGAGAATAATGATTAGAAACATTTTCACAGGCAAAGAGATGAAGGAAAAAGGAAAAGGGCATATGAGATTCTGAATGCTAGGGACGAATACTTGAGAAATAATGCAAAAAAGGATCAAATATATCTATTTGAATTTGCAAGGTTGAAAGTAGTGATCAAGAAAGATGAAAGACTCGGAAATATTGGGAAGACAAAACATGTTGATCCAGCACAAAGGGAGGCTTTAAAGGACAGTAAGAGGTGCCAAAATAAAATCTTTACCAACCACAATAACACAGCTCAGCTGGACATCTGTACCACCAACTTAGAACTTAAACTAGATTCAGCCTGAGGACTCAACTAAGCTGACCACAAATGCACCTCTGCCCATAGAAACTAGCAAAAAAAACTTAATGTAGCTGAGTGTTTGCCTGTCTAAATACCCTAATGACTTCTGAAATGGAATCCTCATGGATTCCAATATATTATATGCTTTCACTGTTAAGAAATACGTATAGCATAAACACTACAACTTAGAAGGCTATGGTACATATCAAAAACTATTAGACAAAACCTGGAAGTAAAAAAAGAAAAAAGCAAACAGATAAAAAAAAACATTAGTTAGATACGTATTTGGTTCCACTTCGAAAGACCAACAATTAAACATCAAGACGTTGAAACCTGACATTTCTTCATTTTGGAAAAAGAACAAAGGCAGTATAAATTTCTGACAGGTAATAACATAGCAATGATCAATCTGAACACAAATCGTTAAACAACAAGACTTCTCAATTTATTAAAGAAATAAGTGGCTTTGAACGAGAAACATAACATTACCAGTGACCCTATTTTGATATTTGGAAAGCAAATAATATGCAGAATGAGAATAAGAAACATACAGATACAAACAAGTTAAAAAAGGAAACGAAATTCTCAGCCATGAAAACACTATCTCAGTGACAATTAATTTCAGTCAATCAGAATGCACATGAAGAACCCTAAAGGACCAGATCAGATTGCAGAAACCAGTTCCTTCTTTTGTGTTAATATAAAAAGAATCTTCAACAACCCATAACTGCACAGTTGTACACAAATACACTGACATGTTCCTTGACACCAAGAACCTTCCAATCCAAGGTACCATTGCTGACACCTGACATCGGACAGCAAGCGTTCAGCACTATCCGTTCCCCTTCTGGACCACTTTGCCCTCCCACAACAAGAAGCTCCTTTCCGCAAGCCTTGAAAGCCAGGCCCCAGCCATTTGCAACATCAGCTCTCACTGGAAGCCTTCCCAATAGATCCCAGGTATTTTTTTTCTTGTCATACTTCTTCACCATGTTGGTTAAATGCTCAACCATGAATAATTGGTTGTCCACAACTGCTACAAGAGGAGGAGCCTGAGCAGCCTGATTGACATATGGATACATATTCTCTATCCTCTTCCATTTCTTCGTCTCAAGATCATATTCCTCTCCACATGTCAATGAAACAGTGGGACTTGACATCCCGCCAATCACATGGAATTTTCCATCCATGAAAAAGCCAGAGCACAATCTACGTGGTGTATGCATGTTGGGTAACATTTCCCACCTACCTGATATAGAGTCATATAACTCTGCTGACTTCAATACATTTCCATTTTTATCACTCCCTCCTGCAAAAATAGCAATTGAACCTAGGCTACCAGACCCAAACAAACAGCGAGGACGGTTCATTCCCTGGCATTTAGCCCAACTATGATGTATCACACTATACTTCCAAATGGCAAAATCCATTAATTCACGACCAAAAACCAATAACTGACTACCCACAGCCAGAGACTCCTTATCGGCATGGTTGAAACACTCATCGCAAGGCATCCTAGGTAATGTCATCCATTTCCTGCTCACCAGATCAAACGCCTGCCACTCCTTCAGCTCACACACCATATAAACCCAATGCTCCACATTCCCCAACTGTTTCCTCAACCCATACAAGAACCCACTTCTGATTAATTTATTAAACTTTGTGTTAATACATGCTAACGAAGCATAATCTGATCTACTTGCCAAAGCAAGGCAATTAAGGGCCACATCATCAATGAGACCAGGGAGAAGCGAATCACTTGATCCGAATCTAAGACGACCATCATTCACCCTTCCCCTTGAATTCAAATTCATAGTAGGATTTACTTCTTGTTCATTCTCCATCAAATAATCCGTGTTTGGTTTCTTTACCTTGTTAACAAGTCTTTAGTATACCCCACCTTTACAAAATCAACAAAATCTTCCCAACCAAAAAACGATCTTCCTTGAGAGCTCTCAGGAAAAAAGTTTTAAAATGCCACACAATTCATGAAATCAATCAGCTTCCAAATAACTAGAAAACGAAATCCAATCTTTGCACACAATCAACCTCCATTTACTTACCCTCCTATCATTTTAACTAATAAGATTAAAAAATCCATGTCACCCTTCATAATCCAAAAATTCCAACTGCGGAAAAAAAATTGCACGATAAGCTCAATTTTCATATAGAAATTGAAAATCGGTCCATCTCGGAGCAATCACACTAACAGCATAAAACAAAAGAACTGGTACAAGGATTCAGAACTCTGATAACTTCCCCGAATTACCGATAGTTTCCAGAAATATATCTCCGTCAGACTTCCAGCTATCCAAACAGATTCTGTGAAAATATCATAAGAATGCAAAGTTAACAATAAACTTCAGAAAAAATAAAAAGGAAAACGGACGGTTTCAGCTACCAAAACAACAAAAAGAAGCAAGAAGCAACGAACTTTATCTTTCAGAATAAAATACAGGGTTACGTTCCGATCCGAATCGAAATGCCGGAACAAATGTTTCGGATCCGAATTGGATATGTATTCGGATCTCGTCGGATAAAACTAAAAACTGAGATAATTTCAGATGTGAAAAATGATTAGAAAAAAATGGTCTCGTACCGGACAGTGTGGATGATGGGTCGGATCTCAGATACCGGGACGCCGGAGAATCTTCAGTAAATGTTTTCCGTTGAACATATCGCCGGAGTCAGGCGAGAGCTAAAGACAGAAAGGGTGAGAGTAAATTCTGAGATGGTGTGGAACACAAATTAAGCAGGTCAGGGATGGGTTATAAAACAGGAAAATACTTTGCAATTTTGCAGTTTCGACTCTATCTTTCGTATATTTGTATTCTTCCCCTTGTTTTATTCTTTATTCAAAGTAACACCTTCTTTTTCTTTTTTCTTTTTTCTTTTTTGCTTGATCTCAAGTATTTTGAGATATTTGAAAATTCGAGATACATAAGTAATTTACAATAATTTGAATATTGAACTTATTTATTGTTGAAGATTTCAGTTGGACTTATTTTATTGAATATTTGTTACACTGAAATGCGGTTCAAATAAAAAATATCACTTATTAATACCTTAAAAATTAAAATGGACTGACTCTCTTTTTTTGTCTATGAAAATAGATTAATCACTGAGAGTTTTATTGACTTTTTAATTTATAAAAAAATTGACCTTTTCAAAATATATAATATAAAAAAAATATAATTATTTTAATAAAAATTCAAAAAAAAAATTTTTGCTTTATCAAATAAACTTTTAGAAACGTAGGCGGGTATACTATTTATGTGTGCATGCGTAAGGCATTCAACCAATACAAAGTAAATAGAAGAGCATCGAAAATTACCTGCATGAATATGATGCTTCAATAATATTATAGTTGTTATGATTTTTGGCAAAACATGAGAAAGCAAATGTGAAAGCCGACTAAACATGCATTAGACGACAAGGACTGTGGAATTACTCTACTGGGAAAATGCGATTGTTAGGTAAAACACACTTGATTTTGGAAAATTCTTCGGACAATAAAAAATTAAAAACAAAAAAAAATAAGGTGACATAAGGGAATGAGATTGGCCATTCCACACGGCACTTAGGCTTTGACTTATGGGCTCTCTCAGCCTTTTCAAAAAAATATTATGCTCTGCGTTCTTTTGTTCCTCGCCGTCCTAAACATGAAACTCGTGCCCATAAATATATTACCCATTGAAACTTCTTCTTTAATGCTTAAATTCAAATAAATTAGAGGATTGTATTGTAGTTATAATATATGCTACTAAACCAGTGATAATTACACATAACTTTGAAAATAGCCTCTGTATTTTGATTTTTGTTTTGCAAAATTACCAACTTATCAGTTTTTTTTTTTTTTTTGATAAACAAATTACCACCTTATTTTTTGAAATTATACTATAAGCTCATTCACTCTTTTTTTTCTTCTTCATTTTTTCAATTTATAACCTTTCACATAACAATGACTAATGTTGGTAAAATGTGACTAATTTACTCCCTATTTAATAAAATGTGGATATTGACTTTTCAACTGCAGAGAATGAATTTCATTATCTATTTGATATTTTAACAATAAATGAAGTTATTATTAATGCTCACATTTATTTAATTTTACAGTACTACCCATCAATTTGTACTGTTTGTATTTAAATGTTTAGGGTAAATAAGTAAAATTATAATTATTTTTAATAAATAGCAAAATAAAGAATGAAAGTGGAGGGCACTAATAGACTTGTTAATAAATTTTACTCTTTTTAATTAAAGATTCTTTTTATTTTGCCAAATATGTTCTTTAAAATAATATATATATATATATATATATATATATTTTTTTGTTGGATATGTTAACAGATATGGTTAACATGTGTTAACCACATTTGACCAAACACCAAACTGATGGTTAAATTGGATCAAAACTGAAATGTGAGGGCTGCAGTGTAATTTTAAAAAATAGAATGGTTATTCTGCAAACATATTAAAATATAGGGTGCTGAAATGAAATTTACCCGATAATTATTTGTCCAAGTAGTGCCATAAATATATTTTTATTCTGA
Organism: Rhamnella rubrinervis; assembly: GCA_007844105.2. NCBI lineage: Eukaryota > Viridiplantae > Streptophyta > Magnoliopsida > Rosales > Rhamnaceae > Rhamnella > Rhamnella rubrinervis. The sequence goes on from CM017578.2 coordinate 14,348,752, forward strand.
CAAACAAATGATAACCAATTTACTAATTTATAACTAACATTACAACAACAAAATATACTCAATGTTAATGTAAATTTTGTTTGGCAAAACTAATTAATTAATTGAAAGCAGGGTGTAATGGAGAAAACAACAAAAGTCTTGGCACACGTTTGTACATAAAAAGAGCTTGATAATTGTAATAACTTAATTTTTTTAAAAAATAAAATAAATTAAGCTTTAAATTATTATTATTATTATTATTATTATTATTATTATTTCTTTATGGAAAAAGGGGATGTGTGGGGATCTAGAAATGATTATAGGAGTGGTTAAAAGAATAGCTAATCTCAATTATTATAGCTAAGATTTGATTATGCATCCCTGACATCTTATCAAATATCAACACAGTCTCCTAATGTTCGGAAGCTACATTATTAAAAAAAAAGAAAGAAAAAAAAAACAAAATTGGCCGTAATATTTATCAACTTTTTTGAATTGAACATAATGGGCAGTCAACCTTGGCATATAAAAAAAAAGAAAAAATTCAAAAACCCATTTTCCTTTCCGTGTAAATATTTTCAAACTCCACAAATTCAACAAAATCCACAAAACCAATCATAAATCTTCAACCCAAAAAATCCTTCAATTTTTATTTTTTATTTGTATTCATGTGTTTTGGTCCAAAATCATGTGGCTAACAGATCAGCACCAATGACCGAGTCAGCAATAACCGAGTACGCACTCGGTCAAAGTGGCGGCGTTTTTGGAATTCAAAAAAAAAATCAATTTACGATCTCATACAGTTAAACGACCGCTGAGGATGAGGAAAAATAAATATGAGCAAAGCGTACTTGTCGTCGTAAATGCATGATGATGCAGTAAGTACAATTAGCCAGCCGTAACCAACCGGAACAAGACACGTAGGACAGAAAAATAAAGAAGGGAAATGAAAATTGAAATGTGAAAAATGCACAAATTGAAGTACCAAAACCAAAAGGACCAATTTTATTTTATTTTATTTTATTTTTTTGATCCGCGTTTGAACGTTGAAGTTTCAATTGGACAAGTACGCCAAAAAAAAAAAGGGTGGTTTGCTTGCAACAGCAAAGTCCTTTGTACCAAATTTAAAGCCTTAAATCTTCATTGTCTTCGTGTAACAGAGAAAGTGAGAGAGATAAGTACCACCCGGCACCCATTATGAGGTTTTTTTTTTTTTTTCTTCTCTTCTCTTACTTTTTGGCCGAAAGTACTACCAAAAATTCCACTTCTTGTTGTCGATGTTCATTATTTTGGTTTATTTTATTTTATTTTTCTGAATTAATATTAATTAATACTTTTACATTTTAAAAGACGCTTATCATTCTGTATTTACTTTTATACAATTTCACTCATACACTTTATAATTTTTTTTTGATTATAAATTTTTGTTAATTTTAACATTTTCCACCACATCAGCATATGATATTGTCAGCTCATCTTTAGAATTTTTATTTTTAAATAAAACATCATAAATTTTACCTAGTCTCCTTTACCATATTTTTTTTTTCTTTTTTTTTGAGAGGCATAAATAAATAATTTTTTTAAAAAAAAAAAAAAGCAAAATAAGAAATTGACAAAAGCATAAAAAAGACTAAAATTCCTCACATGGGAAGAAGGTTTTTATAGCTCTGTTATCAGATACTCCTCCACTAGAACTACTAGCCTCGCTGCAAGGCCTCCTGCTTTTCTGCTGAACGATTGCTTGAACAGTCAAACAGATTGAGCTGTCGATACACAGTGAATTGAATTTTTATTTGTTTGTTTTTTCTTTTTTTGATGAATGAAAAAGGGCATTGATGGGGATTTCATCAGCTCGGGATTCTGTTAGTGGGTAGAGCCTTCTTACTATTACAACAGAACCTCAGTAGAGTCTGTAAACCCAAATTTCAATAAATTACCCTCCACCTACCATGTAGGAGTCTAAAGCGTTAAATTTCTAACAGATCCCTCCACCGACAATTCAAGTATGAAGACACGGCGAATAATGGAGTTTATCAAGACTCGAACCACAACTTTCGCAAGCGAGTGTAATAGAACGGTCGGCTTCTTTTCCGCTAAGCCACACCCTTAATTGGTCTTTGTCATCCCTTCAATCCCAAACATATCATGCATCATATGTACACTTCTTAAATCCTTAACATGCATATTAAAGCAGCTAGCAAGTTGCTACCATTACTATCAAAACTAAAAGCAAAATGTAAAAGAAAACAAAAATAATAATATGTAGAACCCAAATCACTTTCAAATTTGAAATATGCTATTCTTCGCACCAAATACTTTGATGCTGCATTTGGATTTGCACAATTAATTATTTTATGGATAAATTAGAATTGACACTTTCAAACTATCATTATCTTTTCTTTTTTTCTTTTTATATATTTTATAAATTTTTAAATCTGATACATTGCATCTTAAATTATCATTTTTTTTTGTTACACTTTATCATAATTGATAACTTCCGTCCAACCAAATAAACAAATATATTTTTCTATATACATATCATGTGACCTGATTAAAATTAAAAGGGTATTTATTGAAAAAGAAAATTCTGAATTTCACGCACCACCACCTCCCTCGTCCTCATTTTTCTTCTCCTCCTCTGGGCTCTCACTCCACCCACCGAAAAATAAGAACTTGATGGCATAAAAACATATACCCGATTGAAAAGATCGATGGGAGGGAATATGTCACTTTTTGTTTTAGCTTCCACAAAAAATAACCACTTAATTATGCCACTTGTCACCCTCAAAAGCTTCATGTCTTTCCTAGCTTCTATTATTTTATTTTTTATAAATAAATTATAATTTCATAAATTATTCCGTTTATTGCTATTTTCTATTAACTATACACTCGGCATTCATGCAATGCGACAATAATGTTTATAATAAAGTATTTGAAAGAATAATTAATTCGTAGATTAAAAAATGGAGATAGAATAATTAATCTATATATTAAAAAATGGATAACAGGTAATCATGCATAATAGGGTGCTATTATGAAATTTACCCTTAAATATAGAAAGTTAAAAAGGTATAATTATTTGAGTAATATAAATATATTAGACATTTTTATTTTCCAGTGAAATGATTTGATTTTTCTTTCTAGAAAATAAAGTTTGACATAATCTGCACATTACCTTTAAGTGTTAGTAATTCTCAATGTTGCCTAAGTCTACAAATAATGTAAAATTTCCACTTCAATTATTGTTAAACTTAAGACTAATAATACTTTTTATGTTAAAAAAAAAAAAAAAGACCTTATTTTTCATGTCCAAAAGCCCAATGACGAAACTAATAATATAAATTAAATATGGTCACTTTAAGAGGACCATAAGTAGATGAAACCTTTATTTTCTCATTATTTATTTTAATATTTTAAGCTGCAGGTGGAATTGATCACACTATTCCATCATTGGTTAAATACTATAATGTAAAACTATCAAAATTGAATATTAAACTTGATAGATTTGTACATATCAAGAAATCTACATGGTTTCTCTATCCCTATTAGTTTCTTTTCTTAAATAGAATAATAATACAAATAATGTCTCATGAACTTTATATAAAGTAGTAAATTATCCTTTAAATTTTGAAATTATTATCAAAACCTTTTGAATTTTAAAACAGTTATCAATTATCCCATAAATCATAAACACAGTGTATTTTTACCTTAGATAAATTATTTTTTAAACTGTTTAAAAATAAAGTTTTACACAAATAATTCAGAGTACTTTATTTTTCACCTGTTGCCATCGATCTCAACACTTAACATAAAGAAAAAGTTCATCAAAACAACTAAAAATATAATGTGTTTATCAATAAGGGATAATTCTGAATTATTTTTAAAATTTAAGAGTATTGCTATCAATTTTAAAGTTTGAAGGGCAATTCACTATTTTTATACAAAGTTCAAGGAGTTTTAATACTAATAACAATTTTTTAAAAAAAAATCTTATTAAATCATCAAGGAATTGAAATTTTTTTCATTGAGATGGATACATATTTATTATGGTTTAATGCCAAAGAATAAAATTACACACCAAAATTTGTTTAAAAAAAATGTAAGGCTGTGCAAACAATCATTTAAAAATATTGTAATTTGGATAATATTTTAGTAATAGAACATGTTAATTTTGATAATATTTTTATAGAGCGGGTGTACACCAAAAAGATAAAAAATAAAAAATTAATCGACCGATTAACTGATTGAAAATCGACCAACTGCCATTCAAAACCGATCATACTGTTGGTTAACCAACACCGACAAGAGCATGGTTGGTCAGTTTTGATTTTAAGAATAAAAAATCGACAATAATTGAAATTGATTGATTTTTATATTTTAATAGTTTTAAATATTTTATGACATAATTATATATAATTAATTATTAATTAGGATTTTTTAACAAATTAATCCTCTATTTTATCATTAAGTAATATTTATTTTATTTGATAATAAAATAAAAATATTTATTATTAATTAATATTTATTTTATTTCATTATTAAATAATATTTTATTTAATTAATAAATAAATTAAAAAACTGATCAATTATCCAACTTTTATATTTATTTTATTTTATTATTAAATAATATTTATTTAATTAATTAATAAATTAAAAATCGACCGATCCGATCAATTACTCAGTTGGTTTTAATCTATTTCTATAATTTAAAATTAAAATTGGGTTAAAAAGGGATGCCACCTCGGTTAAAAAATTGAAACGCACCGTTGCATATGAAGATTAGCAGTATTGTATATTATTTTGTTTTTGGTGAAATTAGCAGTATTGTATTTAGGATGAAAAAGAAAGGACCTACACAAACATATAATAATAATAATAATAATAATAATAATAATAATAATAATAATAATAATAATAATAATAATAATAATAATAATAATAATAATAATAATAATAATAATAACGGGGTTCCTCTTATTCTGTGCTGAGTTTGTCAGGAAATCCAAGTGGGTGGTTGCATTTGGAGGCTCCCTGACACTGCCTGCAATGGCATGGGCGCCGCAGACCCCACCTTACACTCATCTAAGGTGGTCCCCACTCTTCGTGCTCTAACAATAACTGCGCCTATCAACTTCAGATCCTTCTCTCCCATAGCGATGTTGTCATCATCACCACCATTTTTTTTTTCATTAATTCTTTGGCATGTAATTGCAAGTGAGGGATAAAATAGGATTGAATTGGTGTGATATATTTAGAGCATGTTTGAATTTATTTTTACTTCAAATAAAAAAAGCATTTTAAAATATGGTTGAAAAAAAAATTTAAAAGCACTTTGTTGATATTAAAAAAAAAACCATCAAAGCATCGTTTTATAATTTAATAAAATTTTAAAATACTTTATTTACTTTAAAAGCAAGTTTTATAAATAGTAATTAAATATCAATGATTTATTGAAATGGTATTTTTTTGACAAAAATGCTACTGCTCACGAACCTCTGGTCTTGTCATGTATTCGGTGTCATGTGAAACTATTGTAAAATGATTTATGATTAAATAAGACTGAAATACATTGTGATTAATCTCCATTATCACAATATGTTAGACCCAATAGAATTTCTAGACTAGGATTTTATTATCCGCATGTTAAACATCACCAGTCGCTCAAACATAGGACAAATTTGATTATCTCAACTTCTGTGAGTGTGCGTCTTATAGTATTCTTTCCGCTATGCTAATGATCTAGTTGAAAATGACATTAACATTTGTAATACAATTGTATCTAAAGATGTGGCTTAGTAGAAGAAAATCAACCATTCTATTATTTCTTAATAGAAGTTGTGTTTTAAATTTTAATAAGTCACGCTATTATTTCAAATATATTCAGCATTGTCAAGTCATAAAGTGAAAAGGAATTATTCTGTCCTATACTCCTATCGAGTTGTAAAAAAAAATAATAATAAAATTCTATCTATTAATAAAATTTTAAACTGATAAAATATCTAGAGACCCTTTCAGAGACCCCTTTTCATTTATAAAAAAATCATTTGTAATGCAACTAAAACTCAAAACAATAAACCACCTTTCATCAATGGTACATTTTGTCACAGTTTACCTCCCCCTCAACATTGTAATTTTTCACGTTCAAAAAGGAAAAGGTCAAAAGAAAAAACAAAATAATAATAAAAGAAAAACACCAGCTTTCTGTACTGTACACAAACAAATCCAACCTAAACAAATTTTTAGTCAGTATGAATTACGTTACTGTTGTTGTCTATGGCCCCATCAGACTCTTCCTCCGCAGAACCCTTACGCTTGCACCAACATAAATACTGAGGGATTGGTCCATCGCCTCCAATAACCCAAGCATGCTTTGCAACAGCATCCAATGTCATCCTTTGTCTTGGTTCTGCAAAAGACAAATTTTACACTGTTACGTACCAGACTTTGCAGGGAACCCACATAGAAAAGAACCCACAAATTATCGTTCTTTGCTGCCGCTGTGGGCAAAAATTAAAACGTCAAAATAATACGACAATGGATATTTTACTAACCTTTGCAAAGAAGTCCTTCTAGTAAGTCCTTTAGCATCGGGTTCATAGCATCAGGAAGTATTAAATGATTATTAACAATCTGAAGAGCAAACAAACACAAACAATATTTTTCAGACAGGGCTAAGGGTGCAGAAGGTTGGTGGTGGCATCGGAGACACAAGAAAATTCCATACCTTATCATATGTATCCTGCAGTGTGTCTCCAAGGAATGGATACTGCCCCAGTATCATACAGTATAAGGTAACACCTACAGCCCATGTGTCTGCCGCTTTCCCACGATATGTAAGCCCTGTGGATCAGTAGGAAATTAATGTACAGAATTGAAAGTTAATTCCATGTATTTAAGTGCTACTGGATTTGGTTGTGAAGACCATCTCATATATAAGATTTCAATCCAAGTCTGACTTGCATTTAAATTTCAAATCCATTTGCCAGATCTGACTAAATATTGGATCCAGTACAGGAATAGATAGTTTCAACTCAAAGGATAGATTAGGACAAAGTTACATTGCTCAAAGATCTATCAGAATTCCTTTCAAACTCAAACGATGGCCCTACTAAAAGCATATTTCTAGTACAGTAAATAAGGGCTAACCTAAGCAACATTCAGGCGCAGTGAAAACAGGAGTCCCAGGGGATCGCCGAAGCTCATCATTATCATCCTGCAAACGACAGAAACAAATTATCTTTTATGTGAACGGAGAAGATTTATGTCCTAGAAAATGTGTTTCAACAAAATATATACAAAATGCCTCATCAAAACTAATATGTGCTAATTGTAAGTTTGTATTATCAAATTTCGGCCATCTTGACAAGCAGCGGTAAAACAATAACAACTAATAAGATGAAACGACAAGCTTCAAGAGTATCTCCCAAGACTTTCTTTCCAAAATAAACTTGAAGGACCAATATAAAAGATGTAAAGATTTCAGCAGTCCTGTTACCTCAAAAACCTGGCTAACGCTGAAATCCCCTATCTTTACTGTACCATTACGTGTAACCAACAAATTATCAGGTTTGATATCCCCATGCACTATATTCTGTTTTCAAAGAAAAAAAATTGTAATTGTCAAATAAACTTCATCCAAGACAAATACACAAACAATTCAGTCAATGACAATTCATAACCAAACATAAATCTAACTGCAAATTATTTTGAATCTAATATATTCCCTACCTTCCCATACAAAGTAAAAAAATAAGCATTACCTAGAAATGACATTGAGAGGAAACAAACAAAGGAGAGAAAGAGAGAGTTCACTCAATCATTATGCAAAAGCATATTTTCAAGATCATACATGAGCATGGAGGTACATTAGCCCCGAAACTATATCTCGCAAGTACTTCCGCGCAATATCTTCTTCTAAGCCAGCTGGTGGACCGGAACCCTCACAAACCCATTTGCCGTCGACATATTCAAGAACTAAAGAAAAAAATTTGCAGCCAAGTACAAGGTTAACCAAAAGGCACTTAAAAAAATTCACTCATAAGCAAAATCATGATGCCATGATCAAGCAGATAGATCAAAGTATCATTGAGCATCAAAAGAAAAAAAGAAAGAAAGAGAAGTGAAAATAAATACCCATGTAAAAGTGATCTGTGTCTGGATCATCAATCACCTCAACGAGATTAACTATGTTAGGATGGTCCAAAATTTTCATGATTAGAACCTGAATGGTAAAAGAAAATAACATCAATCGAATATGCTAAAAGAACACCAATCTTGATATATTATTTAAAATAAAATTCTTAAGGTGAAAAGATATAACAAGTATTAGACTCTTGTCAATTATTCGGATACAGAACTTAAAAAATTTGAACTTTCATTTCAAGCATTTTTTATAATTCATATAGAGAAGTGTATAGTCTTATTCCATAATTAACAATATAAATCATACAACTTCCTTTTGCAGACTGAAGACTGCAAATTACAGTGTTTCCAAAAAAAAATCTTTAATGCGACATTAGACAGAAAGAGCCAAGAGCATTTGCTAAAAGATCACAAATTGATGTTCCAAACTAAAAAAATGATAATGACAGAAAGAAAATACCTCGCGAAGAACATCAGTCATAGCTGTCTCTGAAGGTGCAACTCGTAGCTTCAATAAATGAGACTTATGAAAGGCCTGTAAATAAAATTCACATGACAAACAAGTGAAAACACTGTTCAGAAAACCTCTAAGGAACCACGAACCCTATTAATTACTTTATTCACATATCTACATCAAATAATGAGAATTGCATCTCATTACTCAGGAATGCTTGTATCAAGAAAAGAACAATACCTTAATTGCATAATGCTTTCCATCTACACGGCTTCGATATAGAACCTGTAGCACAGGCAACCAAAAAATGATGAAGAAACCATTTCATCAAAAAGACAAACATATCAATGCCATCAGCTCTGTATGCTTACCACTTTCCCATAGCTACCAGAACCAATCTTGCACTCCCGAACATACTCATTGACCATCTTATTCCCATTTTTATCCTAAAGAAATTAAAAAAAAAAAAAAACCATAATATTTTATCACAAAAAAAAAAAAAAATTCCCATGAGTTACTATTCCTGCATATAAGCGGAATGGGAGTAAAGACAGGCACCTTCATACGCACACTTATGGCATTAATGACAAAGGCCATTTGATAAGTCAGCACAAATAAAAAGGGTTATTGGTCAAATGCCCTAAATAATAACCACCACATCCTATTTCTTTCAAAACCTACCCAAACAACCCAAAATGCTCTAGACTTAATAACCAATACCTACCCACTTTTACTTTGTTCATGTTTTCTTTCTACTTATCCATTCTCAATCAAGATCTCTTCAAATCATATGAAAAATATTACTTTTGCAATATTATTGACAAAATCCCATTTAATCTTCCGATGAGTTGAAAAATCTATTTTTTAAGCTCAAATTTGCAATATTTAAGAAAATTCACGACTTAAAACTCAGAACAATTTATGGAATATTCCTTGCCATATGGCATGGCCAAGCTACCCTATCATATGGAAGGGTTGCCATGCCATAACTTATGGCATGACCGGGGATAAAACTTGTAAAAATGATATTTCATTCAAAACTTACCGAAATGACTTTATTTAAAACCCAGAATGTTCATGACTTGATGTAGTTCCATAGAAAAACATACCACAAAATAAATAAATATCATAGCTTCGTTCAAAATTTTTGGTTTTATAAACTTACTAGTTTTTCTAATGAACTAATTGTTTTTGACAATGCTATAATTTTTATTTATTTTGTGACATTTTTTCTATAAAACTATGTCAATTTATGAGCATTCCGGTTTCTGAATCAAGTCATTTTGATAAATTTTGAATGAAATATCATTTTTACAAGTTTTACCCTCCGCCATGCCATATGTCAAAGGAGCTTGGCCATGCCATAAAGCAAAGTAGCTTGGCCATGCTATAAGGCAAAGTAGCTTGGCCATGCCATAAGGCAGGATGGGCATGCTATACTGCATGGCCCTCTTCCATATGGCAAGGGAGCTCAACCATGTCAAATGTTCCATAGCTCAACCATGTCAAATGTTCCATAGCTTGGCCATGCCACAAGGCAAAGTAGCTTGGCCATGCCACAAGGCAAAGTAGCTTGGCCATGCCACAAGGCAAAGTAGCTTGGCCATGCCACAAGGCAATGTAGCTTGGCCATGCCACAAGGTAAAGTAGCTTGGCCATGCCACAAGGCAGGACGGCCGTGCTATATTGCATGCCCCCCTTCCATATGGCAAGGGAGCTCAACCATGTCAAATGTTCCATAAATTTCTCAAATGTTGCAAGTTTGAGCTAAAAGATAGACTTTTCAAATCAGATCGAAAGATTAAACAAGATTTTGTTAATAATATTGCAAAAGTAATACTTTTGTCATATGATTTAAAGAGATCTAGAAAGAAAAGATATGAACAAAGCAAGAGTGGGTAACTATGCATTATTAAGTATGGGACATTTTAGGAAATTTAGGTGGGTTTTGAAAGAAATAGTGTGTGGTGGGCATTTTTCAAAGTTAAGGTTATTATTTAGGACATTTGACCTAATAACCCAAATAAAAATGCACAGTCAACTATAATTAGTCTTCAGATATGTACCATTAGCAGCTTACTTTAGATATTGACCAATGGGATTAGATTTTGTGAGAAGCCAAAGAGGCTAAGAAAGAATTTTGTTTTTACTAAAACTTGGAGCTCTGCCCATCTGATGAAGCACAATATATAAACTGTTGGCAGAGCACCTTTCTGATGATTCAAAAAACTTCTATAACTAGCTAAAAAATGCATGATCATGCAACTCAGCCAAACACATATTTTCACACGGCTTTCAACATTATAAACCACAACATACTCATCTAAGAGGACAGCAAGTCACTCTATTTTATCCTTACGTTTTTAATCATACACTTAAAAGGTATAATTTTACCTCTGTACGAACAACTTTGTGAGTCTCCTTAACTGGAAACTGCCTGCAAATCATACCATTTTGCACTCTGAAATATAGAATGTCCTCTGATCGTTTGGTGCGGTTTTGAGATTCGCTCTCATCACCGTTACCAGTGCTGGTAACCTCCTCGCCATTGTAAGAACAATCATCTTCATCTTCCATATCTTCATCCAACAATAATTCTTGGGAAAGGCGATTATTAAAGCAATTGGGCTTCCGTATGGATTTAGGCTTTCTGGCGAACCCAAAACAACTACAGCAGCCCATAATTTTAGCAATAGAGCAACTCTTACAGAACATGAGAAACTTGATGAATGAAGTGGTTAGTGTCAGGAATAAAGCTAATGGATTCCAGACCTGTAAGAGGGGAAAACAATAAATTTCACAACCAGCACCTGAAAGGAAACTTCTTTGAACAAATCAACTTTCAGAAAGTTCATATAAAAACCAGGAAATGGATTCAGAGTCTTGGGATTCTTCATGCCAAATTGAATATAAGCAAAGAAAAAAAAAACTGGATGAATTTCAGGACTATGAAGTGAAGAACAAGGAATGCAAACCTGAATTTACAGGGGTGATACAAGAGGGCTTCAAGCCCAAATCAATTTTACTATTCCAGTGGATGCCATTCGGCCAAATGAAAAAAACAGCTTGAATTACTAGTGTTGTTATGCTTCAAACACAGCATCTCGAAGTCTCCAGTTTATAGCAACCAATGCAAGCTCAAACCACAACCCCCAATCAACAATACGTTGACCTTGTCCTCTATTCCATACAAGAAACACACATTGTTATTATTATTATTCAAAAAAAATAAATAAATAAAGTAATTGCAACAAACACATTAAAAATTCTATAAAATAAGTCGATCAAATTAAAATTTATAAGTAAATTGAATAAAGGACAAGCCTGCAATAGAACTTTCAGACGCTATCAAGCACGAGCGACAGCGACATAATTCAAAAAATCAAGCCCATACTGCCTCAACAATTTAAAATAAATAAACAATAAAAAAAAGAAGAAGTTGAAATTGTACCTTTATATACGGAGGCAAGGCGACGTGCTGTTGAAGGACAATCTCAATTTCAAAACCCTAGTCTTCACCCACAAACCACAAAGCCACAGATTCAAAACCCGGCGAAGAAAAAACCAAAATGAAATAAAAATATAAGAAGAGAAGTTTGCAAATGGAAAACCCAGGTTCTGATAGAAACCCTAATTGGAAGGCCGATTTTACAAAGAAGAAGAAGAAGAGGATTCGAAACCTTCGATTTGGAATGGTTGGTGAATTGAGGAGGAGAAACGACGGAGCGTAGAGCAACAAAAAAAAAAAATGCTGTTGCTTTCTTGGGGTTGCAGAGGGATTTGAATAAATTTGGGGGAGTAGGGTTAAATTGGGAAATTGGGGGTTGAATAGCGTGAATGCTTATATAAAGAGGAGGGCGAAAATAGGAATTACATGTGAAGCGCGTCCGAAGAAGTAGTACGACAGTGCGTTTTGGCGGGTGAGTGGAGGCAGCAGACGCAGAGTATGCAAGCACATGGTTTTTTACTTGTCCTTCTTCTGGTAAACTAGCGGGTAGGTGGACGGCCCTGAGGCACAGCTTTTCTGCTACTTTTTTGGGGGTTGGTTGATAACTTACGCGCTCAACTGTTGCAGCGTTCTCTTTATGGTTAATATTTTCTCATTTTAACAACATAATAAAAAAAATAAAATAAAATAAAAATATATCGATGCAAAGAGCAATCCATAATAGTCTTCAAAGTTAGGTCCATGTAGTTATACCCATGAAAGGTACATGAATATGATGGAAACTTTTATTTACCCAAAATATATATATATGATGAAAACTTTTTTTTATTCAATATTTTTATTTGTTTTTGTTTTTATTTATTTCTTATGAACTCCAGAAACTTCCTATGTCAACTTCTTATGCTTTGTGAACTACTAGGCACCTCAGTCCGACTAGGAGGACTGTCCATTTTTAGATTGAATGGCCAACGATCCAAAACTTGTAATAGTACTCTTCTGATACGCGGCCAAGAAATTGAGAAGCATTTTATTTATTTATTTATTTTTTGTTTGTTTGCCTTTTAATGGCTTACCAATTTCACAAGCATCAAGGAAAAGCGACCGAGCATTACATGTAGTTGATTTACAAAATATAATCACACAAAATATAATCACATGCATTCGTTTTGTTAATATTGACAACAACACCGCATTAAACTCTGAGATGCATGTACGCAGGGTACCGAAGATGGGAAATGGACATGCTAAAATATAAAAAGACTCATATATGTATTAGTTATATATATATAAGTATATATTTATATCATAAGAGCTTTATTTTTTAAAAAAATATTTTTTTTCTAAATTAAAAGGTACAGAAAATTAAAGATAATAAATATAAATAAAATTTTAAAATAAAAATGATACTCGTTTAAATTTTATACAGAGCACCTAAAATCTCAAGACCTATCCTACATGTATGTAGTCGGATTCAAAATTTGAAAGCGAAGTAGGGTGGACTATACGGGTGAGCTTCAAATTTATATATACATACATATACATATATATATATATATATATAATGTATGGATTATAGCCAATACAGCCTCAACATACATCCGGCAATAATGTAAGAATTAGTTTAGTGAAGGGAAAGTAAAAAGAGTTGGTTCCACAAAAAAAAGTACCAAAGAAAAAAAAGACATTCTTTCCAATGAGTAAAAAGATAGAACAGGTGGGTCACTTTGTCATATTATATATTCCAACTTCCGAGCTATTTGTAGTATGAGGCCATTAACATATTAGCCTTAACTCTTTGGGGGTTAATTATGTCTTAAATTTTGAGTTAATTTCTTTTGGACTATTGATTTCATTTTTTTTTTTTGAATTTTTTTTTTGTGAATTATTAGGTGTAAAAACTTTAAATCAAAGTTAAGATTGAATAATATCTCGTTGTCAAGAGGAAGACCCACCACTAGTTACAAAGAATGATTAGTCACAAAATAGATTATTTATTCGAATGAGAGTGTTCCATTGTCTTATTAATTAATTACGAAAGTGTGGCGGTCAACTGGGCCCACATTTAGATGGCACCCGCCAAACCAATGACATTCGCAAAACATGGGCCTTTACAAACTCAGGTACTGAAATGGGCCCACTCCAATACGCTATCTACACCTTGAATTGCTATTAACCGTTCATTTCTCCACTTTCATTAATTTTTTGAATGGGATATTTAGCAAGGAGCACTGCTGAAATTTCATGCTTTGGACACTCAATGCCGATGGGATGGCTTTTGGATAATATATTTTATAGACTGGCTGATTCATGATTTGTTTTGTTTTGTTTCTTTTTTACTCTTCTTTATATTTTTTATTTTATTTTTTAATTCTTCTTCATCACAAAAATATGATTGTCCAGGTGAACTAATATAGATTATTATTATTATTATTATATTTTAAAATGTTTATTCTTTTATTACCCTTATTAAATTGTGAACTAATAAAATTTAATATTAAAATATTTTTTTGCAAAATTTTCAAAAAAATAAGAAAAGACTAAACTTTCAAATAAAAAGTTAATTAGACCTCCGCATACATAATATTTATTTCTAAAAAAAAAAAAGTGATAAAAATTTAACATGGAACTGGAAATAATTTATTGGGCTTTCTTCTCATCTCATGGGCCTAAGGATGGCCTTATTGGCCTTGCCCAATAACCGGCCCTAAGTGTTAGTCGAAGATCTAATACTGAGTCATTAAGTGTTGGAATGGAAGATACATTTTTTTTTTTTTTGGGAATTAGGAACAAGGTTGAGTGAAGGGTGGCTCAGATAATTAGGTTTTGGTTTTGCTTTTATGAAATTATTAATTTGAACCCTTTTAATATTGGATTATAATACTATGTTTGCATTGATAGACTAAATTTTAATATGCCTATCATAGGTAGTCAATTAAGTGTTGGATAGGAATAAACATTTTTTTTTGGAAAATAGGAACAAGTTAAGTGAAGGTGGCTCGAATGACTATGTTTTGGATTTGCTTTTATAAAATTATTAATTCAAATCCTTCCAATATTAGACTGCAATTCTTTTATTTTTTGGTAAATATATTAGACTGCAATTCTATGTTTACATGTGGACTGAATTTCAATATGCCTATTATAGTTAGTCAATTAGTCATTTAAGTGTTGGACAAGAATAAGCAATTTTTTTTTTCTTTTTTTGGAAATAGGAAAAGGATAGCTCAAATGATTAGGTTTTGAATTTAGACTGATGGAATAGGAGAAAAAGAAAAGAAAATTGTTTAATTCACTTATTTGAATAGTTAAAATAAATAGGAATGAAAGAGATAGAAAATAAATAAAGAAAAATAAAAGAATTATTTTTACTTAGTTTAACCCATTTAATTTTTTTTTCAAAATTAAAAGGAAAGGAAGAAAAAAAAATAGTTTAATGAAACTTTTAGGGATTTTTTTAAAAGAATTTTCGTTTTGCAAAATCGAAAACACCTATAATATGCGTTCGATTATTATTTTTGGAAAATATATTTAGAAAAAGGCAAATCCAATTTTAATATTCCTCTTAAATTTAGAAAACAATCCAGTAATGTTTTCAAAGCATTTGAGAAACACAGAATACAAATATTTAGGAACGCAGGGAAGCCACAATTTTTTTAAGTCTTTTCTCATAATTAATTAATTTTTTTAATAAACTTTTTCATATTTAACGGCTCTCTCACTCTTTTCTTTTCCAAACACTCTTTATTATTATTATTATTATTATTATTATTATTATTTTCCACTTTTGTTTTCTTCTCATATCTTTTTATTTTTATTTTTATTCTTTTAATATTTGTTCATGCTCCTGCGAGTAAGACACCTTCTTGTATTATTATTATTATTATTATTTCAATAGAGATTAGTTTATTTATTATTTTGTTTATATAAAATTATTGGCAACATGTACACATAATATAAACTAAATTTTTTACTCTTGTAAACTATTAAAAATAATTTGCTTCACGTGAATAAATTTTTCTAGTGAATAATTAAAAAAAGAAGTTTATTAAAATTTATTTATGATAATATAATTGTCACATATATATATTTATTATTTTTATCGATTTCAATATTTTTTCGGGGCATGTTTCCACCATTTTCATTTTGGAAAAACAGTTTTTCAAAAATGCTACAATTTCAAATCTGGAAAACATAAAATGTAATTTCTAATTTTCATTTTATAAAAATGGTTTTGTAAAACATCACAGAACAGGCATTTAATAACGTTTTACATTATTGTTTTTTATTTTATAAATTAAAGATTTATAAAAAACATGTTAGTTGCTACTTTCTAAAAAATATTTTGAAAAAATATTAAATACAATTATAAAATACATGACCCTTGATAATAATGCTAAGCTTTGACTTATAATCTCTAAGACGAACGCATACCCATGCGCAACATAGAAGGAAATTGTACGCACCTGGGGTGTGGCCTAGAGGTAGACCTGACAAATTTCTATACGATACGAATTCACACGAATAAAACAGTGTTCGAGTCTATCTAATACGGATTGGATCCATAATAGATCAACCTGTTAAGAACCCGTTAAATTAACTGGTTGAAACGGATGAAATTGGTTTCAACCTGTTTAACCCATTAAGCAGGAGTATTTTTGTACTTTTAATATATATCCTAATTAATACTTTTAAGTATTTTGTTATTGTATATTGAGTATTTTGATAGTTTGATTCATAATTAAAAAAAACTTTTATATGTTCTTTGAGCTATTTATTTTTTGTAGAGTTCATTTTAATTAAAAAGTTTTATTTATTTATTTTCTCTCAAAGACATATATTAAATATATATATATATATATATGTATACATATATCTTACAACTTAACATCATAACAGAAAGATAATTTAAGCTCTCAATTATATTATAAAGAGTCATTGAAGCTAATATATATGTACTATATTGTGATCTTATAATGTCATTGGATGAGGTTTGATTTGTTATTATTATTGTGACAGAGCCATAAGCATATACATAGTTACTTCACTACAAAAGTAATAGCTTTGGTAAAAAAAACCTCAATTTGTAAGTTTTAATAAACGGTAACAAGTAGTTATTTTTGAAGTCATTGGTTTAATTGCAACACCATAATGGTCTATGAAGCTATAATAAGAACTGAATTTTTATTGTAGTCGAATATTTAGTTTTTATTTTTATTTTAGTATTTTTCATATTATTAAATATTATTATTTTTTTAGAATAAAGAAAAAAGTCGATAAAAAAATATAGAACGGTGAATGGGTAAAATATGTTAAGCGAATACGGATTAATATGTTAATTCATATACAACTCAAAATATTAACGTGTTAACGGGTTGTTAACAAATCACCCGTTAATTTTACGAATGAATTTGAATTTGAATTTTGTCACACGTTAGCTTAACATGTCGTGTTTGAATGAAAAAAATTTAACACGAACACGACACGACACAAATTCGTTTCAACACGACATGAATTCGTTTCAACACGACACGTTGCCAGGTCTACCTAGAGGTAAGAAAGCCGATCAAACCCTCACATTCGCTTACGAGAATTACGATTCGAGTATTGGCAAGCCCCTGACAAGGCTCTAGGTGTACTCAGCCCCGCTAAATGCCAGGTGGTGGGGAAACTGTTAGGGGAGTGGACTAGCTGCTCTACACTCCTAGAGGGCTCCAAAGCTAGAGCAACAATAAAGCCCTATCTCCTAACATAATTTTAGACTAATAATTTTCATATTGAGATCATTTTTTATTTAAAAAAAAAAAAGAGAAGGAAATTATACCAAAAATAGAGATGTGTTACATATTTTTTTTTAAATATATTATAAAGTTTTAAAATAAATATTTATGATAAATATGAATAAAAATATGCTATATAAATAATTTTAATATTCACATTCTCAAATTCTTAAAATATGAAAAATAATTTCTTGTTTTTATTTTAAAAAATAATTTTGTATAAAAATTGTTTTGGAAAACATTTCAGAAGACTCTTGAGGGTCTGTCTAGCCACATTTTACAAAAGGATTTTTCGTTTTGCCAAATTGTAAATACACGTAACACATATTCGGCTAATATTTTTGAAAAATATATTTAAAAAGGGCATATTTAATTTTAATATTTCTCTTAAATTTAGGAAACACACAAATAAGGTTTTCAATTTTTCAAAATTTTTTAAAGCTTTCGTTTTTTTTTAAGCCCTTCATATTAAAGAGCTTTCAATATTTTCTTACGAAACATAGTTTATTTTTATCAATTTCAATATTCTTACCGGACATGATTTCACTATTTTCATTTTGGGAAAAGAGTTTTTGAAAAATACTGCCGAATGGAATTTTAAATTTAAAAAGACAAAATACATTCTCTTATTTTTATTTTAGAAACCAATTTTTTTTAAAATAATTTTGTAAAACATTACCGAAGACCCTAAAATATTCCAAAACCAAAATATCAATTATTATTATTACAAGAAAATTTTCAGAGATTTTATATAAAAGTAATTTTGTAAACAAAATGTTAATTGCATTATTTAATTTTTCAATTTAATTTAATTTGCTTTCCATTAATAATCCTCCAAAAATAAATTATTGTAAATATTATTATTTCGGCGGTTGGAATCCCAACAATCAGCGTCATGGATTGGTGATTATTTGGGCGGCCAAATTAAAAAAGAATAAAGCAGCCACTCATACCAAACGAACACACAAGAGTCCCATCATTTTACATCTCTCCCCCTAGTGGCAGGCTCAGGGGCTGCAACCAGGATCTTTGAGGAAGATGGTCCTCGTCGGCGTCCTAGCTTTACAAGGATCTTTCAACGAACACATTGCAGGCACTCCCTTCTTTCATATTTCAATGGCCTATTTGTCGCGTATAGGTTGTTGTGTTTCATATGCTTGTATAAATTCGTCTCTGAACTGAATTTTTGTGTGCGTGTTTGTGGGCAGCGCTGAGGAGGTTAGGAGTTAAGGGCGTCGAGATAAGAAAACCGGAGCAGCTTGAGAACGTGACGTCTCTTATCATTCCTGGAGGAGAGAGTACCACCATGGCTAAGCTCGCCGAGTACCACAACCTGGTAGTTCCCTCGTTTTCCGTCCGTCTATCTCTTTCTTTTTTTTTTTGGTAATTCTGTCTATCTCTTTCTTGATTCGTTGAAAAGTTTCATTTTCGCTTTTGTTTACTGGTTCAGTACTTTAATGACTGGCACACCTGCAAAATTGTAGCCAAGTTAATGCCTTTTTTCTCTTTACATATATGTACTTATAAATTTGCATTTGTAATTTGTTGTATTAATTGGATATGAATTTCTGCATTACCGTCAATTTAGTTTTCAATTGTAGCTGTTGAATCTTTCTCTTAATTTTGTAAAACTTTAGTCATGTGAACAGTTGAGCTTGTAGATAAAATTTAGTAATGTCATATAGCATGTGTAATTGTTAGATTGTTATATATAAAGCAAAAACTCAGCTTTTGATTCTTGCAATTTGTTGGTAGGACTTAGGAGCTTGATTACCATTCTAAATTGTATGAGATTTAAATATTTCAGAAAATGCGTGGAAGAGAAAAGGAATGTACTTTACTTGAATTATGTTATTTGGTTAAATGGTTTGCCTTGTTTAGCAATGAAAAACAGAACTGTGAAATGGCAAAACTAGATTCCCTTTTTCTTTTGGAAATCAATGAATTAGTAGAGAATGCACTTTGACTAATGAGAAATTTATAAATGAACTGTAAGACTGTTCTCACCAATTCAGAAATAAATGAGAATTCAGAAGCAGATGACTAGTGTTCCCCTTGGCACTTTTGTAATTTGTGGAATAAAGGAGTTAAATATATCATATACTTTGAATTCTTGCATTTTGTTTATTACCAAATTTAACTTGTCTTGTTATTTTATAATCAAGGACAGTTTCCTGCATTGCGTGAATTTGTTAAAATGGGGAAGCCTGTTTGGGGGACTTGTGCAGGGCTTATCTTCTTGGCAAACAAAGCTACAGGTGTTCCTTTTAATTTTTTTTGCCATGATGAATTTTGAATATTTTCCTTTACATTGAATCTTTATATTCATTGAAAACACATTCACCCCAAGATTTTCGAAATGAGTGACAATGCTTTCAGGACAGAAAATAGGAGGACAGGAGCTAGTTGGTGGCCTGGATTGCACTGTACATCGAAATTTCTTTGGAAGTCAGGTGATAACATATGGAATACCTAAATGTGCAATTAACAGAACAAAAATAAATCTGTGAACACATGTTGAATTGGTAGAGTAAGGTGGTAGAACATGACGATAGAATTGTTTCATAAGGGTAACCTTGAAAACTTCATAATTGAAGAGGTATGTGCATATATTATTGTTTTCCATAGATTGATTGGCTGGATGCGTTTTACATACATCTTCTAATATGTAAATTTTAGCTCTCTATCATCGATTATGGTTTTATCTTTCTTAGTTCCTTATAATGGGGGCTGATACTAAATTTAATGGCCTTGTTAATGTTTTACTGAGAGTCTTTCTTAATGAAAAGACTAGGGAAATACTTTGAATCTGCTAACAGGTTCTCAGAATGCTGTGGATCAGTTGAATCATCAATTACTGTTGTACGTTGTGACTTAGCAAGCTTAATGGATGTTAAGCCTGATATTTCACTTGCATAAAACTTTGTTCTTTTCCTTTGTTGGATTGACTACTTGAAAACAACTTACACATACGAATTATGTCGTGTGGTTACCTATCAGGAACTAGTAATAATAAAGAAAGAACCAAGTACTTTACTAAGTGCCTGTTTGGTAACGTGTTTGTTTTTTTCTCTTGAGTTGTGTATAATTTGCTCAATTCAATGGTTAGTTAAGGTTTGTTATAGTTTGTTAGTCTTCTTATTTTATCATAAATGTGAAGGGAAAGGAAAAATATAAACATCAAATCATCATTTTCTGTTTGTGTTTTTTCCCCTTCACATTTATACTCAATTGATAGTCTAACTAACCTTTAAACTAAGCAAATTACACAAATCAAGAGAAAAAAACAAAAATAAAAAACCAAAAGCAAACACGTTACCAAATGGTCTCTAACAGAAATTTGGATTTTCTTTGCATTTTTGGTTTGGCTATTAAAGAAAGAAGGAAAAATGGTTGAGGAACAGTGGCACATCATTTAATTGCTTTCCAATATCAACTGCAGGGATCTCATAAATTTGTTTGCTATTGACACAATTCAGATCCAAAGCTTTGAGACAGAGCTTTCAGTCCCAGAGCTTGCATCTAAGGAAGGTGGTCCTGAATTATATCGTGGAGTTTTCATTCGTGCTCCTGCGATCCTTGATGTAGGCCCAGATGTTCAAGTGTTGGCCGACTATCCTCTTTCATCTAACAAGGAGTTGGATTCAATTTCTGTCTCTGAAGCCCAAGATCAAGAGGTTTTCCATATGCTCCTCTGACTATAGAAATATTTGTTTGACTAAATCTGAAAATGAAAATTGTCTTACCAAAGGCAGTACCAAGTGCTCTCTTTGTTTTCTCGAAACTTTCACAGGACAGACTGCTGATTACTAAGCTGTAATTGGTTTTTTTGTCAAGTTGCTTGCCTTCTTTTGAGTGAGAACTGAATTCGAGTTAGTTGTTTTCTTGAGGCGGTGATGATTTTATCTTCTTAATTAAAATATCTAATTGTGTGTTGTTGTAAGAAACTGTTCAGGGGATTTACTTAGTAGCTAGTTTTTAGAACTTTATTTCATTGGAATTCTCTGTTATAATATTTAAAGCTGAAATTAGCAGTTTGCATTGTCTTTGTCATTCTGCTTGTCTTAGGGTTGTTGGATTGACTAATAATTACATATTTTTGCTGAAGTGCACCCTTTCGTCTAGCATGGTTGTAGGAAAAACACTAGAAGCTTCTGTTCCTGAGTATATAATGCAGCTCTTAAGTGGTGAAACAAACATAGATTACTAAATTGTAAAAAATGTTTTGACCTTTTTTTTGTGGAATTTACTTGACAATTTTGGACATATATATATATATATATCAGGGGAATACTGGATCTGTAAAGAAAGTAATTGTAGCAGTAAGACAAGGGAACTTGCTGGCAACTGCTTTCCACCCTGAACTAACAGCGGACACTCGTTGGTTCGTGTCATTTTCTCTGTGATAAATTATTCTTGTAATTTGCAATGTTGTTCTAAGACATTACTTGTACAGGCATAGTTACTTCTTGAAGATGATAAATGATGTTGGAGAAGGTACCTCAAGTAGCATAGTTGCTGTTGGAGCAGAGTTAGCAGAGTTGCATTTAAACCAACAAGCAAAGAATGACCTTCCCATATTTCAATAGTGGCAGTAACATTTTTCCCAATATTTTGGAAAATTGTTTCTTTCAATTCTGCACTTCTCATTTACTTTGATGAAGTAATGGTGGTGTGCTCATGGACTATTAAAGTTGCTTGTTTAGTTTCAAGTCAGATTATAGCCAGTTCAAGTTTTTATATATTTAGTGAACAGATAGTTAATTAAAAGTCGAGAAACCTTTTTATTCCTATATTTTGAATGTGATAGAA
The DNA here is from genome assembly GCA_007844105.2 of Rhamnella rubrinervis. Classification (NCBI taxonomy): domain Eukaryota; kingdom Viridiplantae; phylum Streptophyta; class Magnoliopsida; order Rosales; family Rhamnaceae; genus Rhamnella; species Rhamnella rubrinervis. The sequence goes on from CM017578.2 coordinate 14,371,364, forward strand.
AATAATCTTGCATACATATTTACCCTGTTGTCTTCATGTACTGTATTGTAGTCAATTTGATTATGAGTATTGTCTTCCAAAAACTTGAACAAAAAGAAATAGAAAGTTACCATGTTGCCTACATCTAGCTATGTTTTATTCTTGTGCAGTTATTGCAGGTCATCGATTCAAAAGGTTTCGTGATATCATTTAGAATTAATGAATTCATTTCACAATTTCATGGATAGTGTACTTGGTAGAATTACATGGTTTAGAAACCTTTTAAATTAAACTTTTGATTTTCCACCCTTAAAATGATTTGCAGATGTAGTAAAAATGTATGTCTAGATTACATATTTCGTTCTACGGTATGAGATATGAGTTTGATATCTGATACTAATTAATTGATTATAAGCTCATTCTCGTTCCCATCATTATCTGACTCAGTAATTATATTCGTTCACCAAATACAAACAAGAAATAACAATCCCACTACCATTCTATATCTAAAATTTGATAAGCATATTTTCGATGACTCTAAAAGCATTGCTCATTAATTTTATATAAATACAATAAAACCCCAACTATTGTTGAAGGAGAACTATGAACTCTACTTCTTCTTCATTTATTTTTTTTTGGTGACACGCAGCCTGCAAACTGGACTCCGAACAAAAAATGTTTCAAGCACCTTGGCATACTAATGTCAAACAAAAAATGGAGAACGCTGTTTTGAGCATTGAAAAAAAAAGAGACTGAACATACATCATACATGACCATACTCCATGCATTCATGAGTCGGCGACTGGACATGTTGATTAAAGGTTAGCTGGATAGCTTAATTTATGAATATGTTTTCCTCCTTTTCTTTTCGTACAAAAGATGGCAGCTAATTAACAATTAATGGTGTACGCGCATGGTTGGTTTCACATTATTACTTTAAGAATACGAGTCATGCATCCAAGTGAAGTTAAAGCATCTCAAACGTACGTCTACATCAACAATTCCCAGCTAGAAATTACAGAAAGAAATTACTTGTATATTAGGAATATTAATACAAAATTCCATAATTGTTTAATAATGCTAATTAATAGAGGCTTGATTTTTTATATAATAATAGGACGGTCGTATGTTGTCAGCGGCCCTATATATGCTGCTAATCAGTAATCAAATGAACTATATGCGCGTAAACAAAACGTTAACGAGTAGTTTAAGTAGTAAGTTAATTAATTTTATGTCTCTCACTTGCCATTTCCAGAATTGTAGGGCTCGCAAACTTCATCGCCAATTGGTCCCTGTGCCACTTTTCTCTACAATTTTCAAGGTATATTGGACTACTATTCTTCAAGTGCATGCGAGTATATAATTAATTAACCTTTGCTTGAAATACGAAATTACGAATGCCAACCTCAAAAATCCTAGATTTTTCTTATTAGTTCTCGGGGAAAGGTCTAGATCCCTCTTCTACGAACAAAACTCCAGATTCGAGACTCATACGTAGATAAAAATATTAATGAAATATTACGACACCATCTCAACGGAGCGAGACTTGAAAGATCTGAGTTTTTTCCTCTTCTACCTTAGTAGTACTTAAACCCAGCCATCTATTAACTTGTAGCACTAGTAACTTTTAACTTTGGTCCCGCTTGAGAGAATCGTTGTAGCAAGTAATTTATTCTTAAATCAAGGGCATGCAACCCAATTACTACATTTCTTAAATTAATTATACAAGGTTTTTTTTTTTTTTTTTTTCATTAGTAACTCCTAAACTAAATATAAAATTATAAATTATATTTAAATTATAAAATTAACATCAATACCTCTAAATTTAATTTAAAAATAGTTATAAATTGCTCAACTCATAAATATAATATTTTTTACTTTAAACGTAATATTTTTAATTGTTTGAAAATATTTTTTTACGTGAATGACTCAAAATAATTTATTTTTTTATTTACTACCACTTATTTAGTCTTTAACATATATAAAAAATCTGAACAATTAAAAATATATTATATTTATGAGTAAGTGGTAATGTACAATTATTTTTATAATACAAAGGCTATTGCTACCAATTTCATAGTTTAGGATAATTGCAACTTTGTGCATAGTTCGGAAAATATTGGTGCTAAAAGCCCATTATACATGAGAATGTTTCCAAAGAATATAACTCACACAGTTAATCTTAACAAGGAGGTTTTATAGCTTAGTTCCTTAATGTGGGACTTCCCCTCATTGACCATTACACAAAGCTTTTAACTAACCAAATTATTGTATGTTTGAGCTAGCTAAATTTTACTTTTGGTAAATAGCTAAATTTTACTTTTGGTTTTCCTCAGTCTTAATTAATACGTTGAATACTATAGCCTATAGACAATTAAAAATTTTGAGAAAATTGTAAGGAGTATTAATATTAACGTGATATGCAAGTTACTATATATATATTGTTGCTTGATTTGAAGCAAAGAATCGACAATATTTTGTGAAAGAGATGTTAAAAGTTGTGCCAAGTTGTATTAAACCTCTAACACAAGCTTTCACTTCCTTCATATGGATTTATAGGGACGTCTTATATTAGTTTTAAATATAATAATAATAGTAAATAGTCAAAAACAATTTGGTCAAAACCGATTGCACAAAATATGGCATTATAATACTGGTCGGAGTGCTTTCTCTCAGTCGTACTTATTAGAGGAAGAAGCATGCACAATAATTATAATTAAGCGGACCAACAACGCTTATTTCCCCCTTTTTTTTTTCTTTTTTTTTCTATTGATTTATTTTTGAACAAATTAAGGCCTCTTTCTTTTACAACATGGCCTTATATAAACCCCTTTACTCCTTGCTCTTTTCTCCATCTATTCTCTTCATTCTAAAAATATCAAGAAAAGTAGAAGAGTAACACGTATATACCGAAATAATGGGAAGAAAAAGGTCATACATATTGGTGGCTTTCTTTGTTTTATTAATCTCCATGGAAGCCGGACTTGTTTGGGGCGATGGCGCTGGTAATGGTAATGGTAATGGAAATGGCAATGGCAATGGAAAAGGCGACGATGAAGGCAAAGGCAACGATGCAAATGGAAACAATGGCAAGAAAGGGGATGACAAAGAAAAAAAGGACGACAAGAAGAAATCCTATGATGAGTCAACAGACTACGACGAGTTGACACCATTAGCGAGTGGACAGGAACGATCTTTCTGCAAAGTTAAGCATGGGAGTTGCAAATCGAAGACTCTTACATGTCCATCACAATGCCCTCAGAAGAAGCCTAAGAAGAACAAGAAAAACAAGGGCTGTTATGTTGACTGCAGCAGCAAGTGTGAAGTCACTTGCAAGTGTAAGCCTCCTTAATTACCACATTTGCATCCTCTACAAGTTAACAACATATTCACAAACATATCATATATTTGAACTTGTCGCTCCTAAACCTCACGTTTTTTCTTAACAATTTGTCAGATAGAAAACCCAACTGTAATGGATACGGCTCTCTTTGTTATGATCCTCGTTTCATCGGTGGTGATGGAGTTATGTTCTACTTCCATGGAGCTAAAGGAGGAAACTTTGCAATCGCCTCGGACGATGATTTCCAAATAAATGCACACTTCATTGGAACTAGACCACAAGGAAGGACTAGAGACTTTACATGGGTACAAGCACTTTCAATCATGTTTGAAACTCATACCCTTGCCATTGCAGCAAAGAGAGTCTCACACTGGGATGACAATGTTGATGCCCTAACGGTAAGGTGGGATGGTCAGCCTGTTAACATTCCCACTGATGGAGATTTAGAATGGAAAGCTAACGGTGAAGATAGGGAAGTGGTGGTGGAGAGAACTGAGAATGCTAATAGTGTTAGAGTCAAAGTGGCTGGGCTTGTGGAAATATTCATAAAGGTAAGACCAATTGGCAAAGAAGAAAACAGGGTTCACAATTACCAACTACCAGATGATGATGCTTTTGCTCACTTGGAAACACAATTTAAATTCTCCAATCTGTCTGATCTTGTTGAAGGTGTTTTGGGAAAGACTTACAGGCCTGACTATGTTAGTCCTGTGAAGATTGGGGTTCCAATGCCGATGATGGGCGGGGAGGACAAGTACCAAACTCCATCCCTATACTCACCTCTTTGCAAGGCTTGCAGGTTCCAAAGACCATCTGGGATTGCTTCAAATGGAGTTGCTCAGTTCTGATTTTACAATCAAAGATAATAAAAGTATTTTTCTTGTTTCAATTCCAAGAATATTCAAGTGTCTAATTATTTGTGTGTTTGAGATCCAAAAAGAAAATGTGTATCTGATTGTGTGTATTTATGGGTCTTGTCATGTGTTTTTAGCATTGTATTTGAGTTAAAAAAGTGCAAAATAAAGGTGAGACAACTCCATCTTGTTTGTTAATCTCATGAATGTAGAGAGTGATTATTTATTTTAAAATAATATTATATGCCCTAAATTACAAGTGCTATATATATAGTGGATCATAAATGCATTATGATATTGTTTCATTGTGCCATTCGGTAATACTCATGACAAGAATTTAAGAGGACAAATTGAAATATCTTAAATTTTTTTACTTCCCTCAGATTTTTCCTTCATAATATTTATTTAATTAATTTTGACAGAGTTTTAATAATAAGGCATGATCAATGTGTTAAAATCTAGATATATCATGCATGCACCATTCATAGTTTTAAAGTCACGTATATTAAGAAAGTTCAATTTTGATTTAATTGAGAAACTTTAATGCTGAAAAATGGGCACCGGCTAAAAGAGATTCCTCTACGGGGATTTAGGGTTCTTTTGTTCAATTGAGTAATATGGCTAACTTTGTTGAAGATTATCCAAGGAGTAAGGCAATCTGATAGATAATATTATACATTATTTTTCTTCTTTTTTTCTAACTTATTTTGGTCTTGTATATCTAGAGAAGCTAATTGTGTGGCTTATGCTTTAGCTAAGTATGAGCTTACTTACACTGATCAACAAATTTGGTTAGAAGATGATGGTTAAATTTATTACTTTGTGAAATTGATGTTGCACTATTTTACTAGTTTAATATGTATTCTTTCTTTTTATCAAAAAAAAAAAAAGGAAGAAGGGGAAGGAGATTGTATAATATTTGGATTTAATATATGGTTTTGTGGAATCTTGTATGTGGTGAATAGGGTAAACCTATAATTTATAGATGGTCATTGATCTAGCTAGCCTTAATTTTGAGCTGTGATTCCACATGCCTTTTCACTGTTCACAAATTTCACAGACTAGTATTAATTATGTCATCAACGACGACAAAGAACTGAATTAATTAACCCTTGATGACTAATCCTTAAGAATTATAAGCTTTATATTTATTTATTTTTTCACGGTTTATATTTATTTATTATTTACAAGTAAAATTAATCAAATAAAAGAGATTAACCAGCAAAAATGAAAGAACTAAAATATATATAAAAAAACAGGGATAGTATATCTATTATCCCTGCAAATAGGGCCGATGAGCTTCAGAGGTAAAAAAAAAGGAATCACCCATAAGAGAAGCTATTAAATAAAAAAAAATAAAACTATCAATATTATTTTGCTCATTAATATACCAAATTGAAAAAGAAATCCACCTAATATTTATATTTTCTTTAAGCCTTTTTATTCTCAATTTTGGTGCCTTTTAACTTGATTAAAAAAATTTCCGTTCTAAAAAAACAGCTCTCTAATTTTTTTTTTAAAAAAGATATAAATACATATATATGGCTAATTATATATGGTGCCCCTATAACTATGTGGCTCTGTGCGGTCCAGTTGCACACCCTAGGAGCCAACCTGCTTGCAAACCAAACATAAGCAGGGGCAAGAGTTTTACTTGAAGAAGTTTGTGAGCACAGCCCAGCGGTTAAGCCATGAAAGTTTCATCAATTGCGTAACATATAATCACATAGTATATATTGAGTAAACCTCTTTGTTGTGATTAATATAAGACCTGTTATTTGCTTCTGTAATAATTGATAATTGATTATTAATTAAAATTTTAAATTAAAAACTTAATATGGAAAAGTGAACCATATATAAAGCTTAGCTAATAAAATTCATTCATGTGAGTACATCAACAGTGACAATTAACATTTTTCTTAGGCACGGAAACAAAGGAGTGTCACCTTGGACAAAAAAGGAGCATTTATAGGGCTTAATAGTTTTTTGGGTTTAGTGGTACATAGAGATGTCCGAGCCAATTTGCTTGTATTTCGTCTGATCTTTTATAGTTGAAAAGAAAAAAAATTTACGACAGACAAATCTCTTAGCCTAGCCCTAATATGACTTGAACTAGTGAATTTTCATTAGCAAACCCAAGGCGTTGAAATAACCTTCAGAGTTATTCATAGGGCCTAATTAATCACATAAGACTCCCATTTTGCAAAATAATATAGATATCCAAAAATTAAATTAAATTATACTTATATTATATTATATGTACATGTACATATAGGCTAATGTTACACATTTACATAGGCTCGAACCCGGAACTAGTCGCGTAAACTCCGCGCAGAAAACTGTAGCAGTAAAGCTGGGTGTCTACATATGTGTCCCATAATTTAGGTCTCGAAAGCTCCACATGCAGCTGGCCAATTGGTTCGCCTTCACACAGCCATTTTTCTTTTCACTTTTTAGACATATACACCATCTTCGAGCGTGGGTGACCTTTGCTTATCACATAATAAATGCTAAATTAATGTTTATTATAATGTTAGTTTTTCCTTTGCTTATTGGAAACAGATAATCACCCTTTGTATAATTCAATCTAGGAGTGATGTATTTAATTATATTAACATTTGATTCTGCTTGATAATCTCTATAGTTTAATCACTAGCCAAATTTCAGGTAAGCGTATTAGGTGGTACATTTTAAATAATATGTGATTAATTCTTGATTTTTTTTTTCAATAAGGACATTAATTTTAAATTCCTTTGGTTTAAGACATTTTTTTTTCATCCTCTTAATGCATCAAGTGAATGATGCACAGTGATGTTTATCTTCCCCACTAATCAATCAATTGCAAACTACAAAATATACAAACAAAAAGCTTTTCTTTTTTCTTTTTTTTAATCCTTTTTTTTTTTTGGTACTTAATAACTTCAATATTAACTTTGGTAAGATGTTACATAAAATTTCATTGGTGTCTTATGTATGAAACATAGACCAATAGAACTTTGAGGCAGCTGTAAACGAGTACATTACAATATATTTCACTTTGAGGTCAGAATTCTATATCCAATCTAGCTAAGTTTGTATGTGAAGGTATTGAAGTTGTGCTAAGTGGTCTATTTACAAATAAAAGCTAACACAAACTTATAGTTCCTTCATAGGAATTTATCTTTGGTTTGAAGTGCTTTTTTTAAGCTGATTAATTAGATGAGAAGAAATGAAGAAGAATTAAGCCGAACTCCAAGGTCTAGTCCCTTGAAGCACTCCCTGCATATATACCTTTTGCATCTGAACCTTTTCATGACCTAATCCATTTTTCTCAGGAATATTAAATAATCAAAAAAAGAGAAGAAGACAAAACATATTTGCAAAAATGGGAGGAAGAAAGTTATATCTATGGGCAGCTTTCTTTATTGTATTAATCTCTGTGGAAGCCATCTTTGTTCTTGCCCAAAGCAACTGTAACAGAAATGGCAACAATGGCAACGACAATGGAAATGTAAACAATGGCTACGGAAATGGAAGTGGCAACAATGGAAATGGGAATGGAAGTGGCAACAATGGAAATGAGAATGGAAATGGAAACAATGGGAATGGGAATGGCAATGGTAACGGTAACGGCAACAATGGTAGTGGCAATGGAAATGGCATTGGCAGTGGCAACAATGGAAATGGAAGCAATAGTGGCAATGGCAACGACAACAATGGCAATGGAAATGGAAATGGAAATGGCAACAAAGGCAAGGGAAATGGAAATGGCAGCAAGGGCAATGGCAACGGCAACAGTGGCAATGGAAATGGAAATGGCAACAATGGCAATGACAATGCCAACGACAACAATGGAAATGGAAACAGAAATGGCAACAATGGAAATGGAAACGGAAATGACAACAATGGTAATGGAAATGGAAACGGCAACAACAACTACGACGCGACAACAGATTACGTGGAGTTGACACCAATAGGAAGCGGACAGGAACGAGCTCTTTGCAAAGCAGAAGGGAATTGCAACTATAAGATTCTTACATGTCCATCCCAATGCCCTCAGAAAAAGCCCAAACGAAACAAGAAAAACAAAGGTTGTTTCATCGATTGCAGCAGCAAGTGTGAAGCCACTTGCAAGCGTAAGCCTCTTTAATTACCACTTTTGCTTCCTCTACAAGTTAACAGCATGTTCACAAGCATATCATATATTTGAACTTCTCACTCTTCTGCTCATCATGTTTTTATTTAACAATTTGGCAGATAGAAAAGCCAACTGTAATGGATACGACTCTCTCTATTATGATCCTCGTTTCATCGGTGGTGATGGAGTTGTTGATGTAGTGAAAAGGCCCAAATTACCAGCCCAACAGTAGAAGAAATGTGAAGCCCATACACAGATGAATATAGTTGAGTGAGAGACAAATTTTGGGGGAAGACGTTTTTTGTATTTTCTAAGTTTTTTGTTCAAAGCATTGAAGCTCTTTCTTTAGCCATTGATTTGGCTTATATCTGAGGGCTACTACGCCAGTTGGTATCAGATCGACGGTCATTCCCGGAGCTTCGATGGCCGGTGGTATAGTGTCTCAATCACTCCACATCGACGAACATGATCTGATTCGCAACCATTTGCGGTTCGAACAATTTGAAGGACGTTTGGAGCAGAGGTTTGCACATTGTGAGGGAGACCTTCCCCCACCACGTCCGATGGAGCCACCTCCACAACCCCAACCATTTCAGCAACCATGATATTCACAAAATCAACACCCAATCCTAGTTCCATTTCAGCCATTCGTGGAAAATCAACTATTCTCAAATTCATCAATCCCACAACCAGACACATCCTCAACCAAATCCCCAGTATCCAAATTATTCACCACAACACCCCAATAAATCTCAACCAAACAAGTTGGATATCCATCTCTTTGATGGTTATTTTCGTGTTAGCAAGTTCTTGAACTGGATTGATAATGTGGAGCGAATTTTCATAAATATGCAGGTCCCTGAAGAACACCAAGTTAAATTGGTGGCATCCAAGTTTCGTGGATATGCCTATGAATGGTGGTATCAGCTTAAGCAAATATAAAAAATGTGCAGGCAAACAACCAGTTCGTTCTTGGAGACAGATGATGCAAGGAATCATTTTCTTCCAGCAGGGTATGAACAAATTCTCCTCCAAAAATATCTTTCATGTTCTCAAAGACAAAGGTCAGTATATGAATACACTGAGAAATTTAATAAGTTGTGCTCAAGAAGTAGTTTGATTGAATCTAAGTTGCAAGTTGTGTCTAGATATATTGGTGGATTGAAATATGAGATTAAGAATGAAATGTTGAGGCATACTGTGTGGAATATGTCTGAGGCAGCCAACCTAGCCTTAGAAATAGAATCCCGATTTGAGAAACATACTAATTTTATACAGACTGATGTGAATCTAGATAAACTCAATTCTTTTACAGAAAGCATGGACAAATTCTACTCATACACCCAACTTCTTAAACTATACCCCAAACCACTAGTTCCTTCCATTTTTCCTAATGTTATTGACAATACTCCAATGTTATCAAGCACTATAACCTAACCCTGTTCTCTGTCCCAACCTATCCCTGATATCAAACCAGTCATTGAAAGATGTTTACATTGTGATAGGGAGGAACTAAAGGAGAATGAACTGGTAGTGCCATTTGAAGTTGATAGAGAGCTTGAGGAACCAATGAATAAAACAAGTAAAGAAGTTAAAGTTTCTGAAATTGATTGTCAAACTTCAGCATTTCAGGTTGAAGAATTGGTTGGTGAAGAGAAAATACTCGTTGGTGAGCAAAATGTGGATGAAGTTGCCAAAAGAGAATTGGGAAATAAATTTGACTTTCTTGGAGAAGATTTATTTTTTTTATTCTATGGTTCAATCTTACAAGATTTGGGTGATGAGAAGTTAAATATAAAGCTGGTTGTCGAAGAATATTTTGGAATTCCAAGGGGAAGATTTCATAGACAAAATGGTGGAAATCCAAAATTGAAATACAAATTTCTAGGCCATCTTATCATTCACTTTCTGTGGAAAATTCTTTTGTTTTATCAATGGAGAAGAGATGCTGTGAAGAAAGAGTATTCCATTGGAGTTTATCATAATCATTTAAAGAAGAAATAGAGCTTGTACTGTTGTGTCCAGATTTAGATAGTTTATTGACAACTTGCATACCAGTTTATTTTTATGGAAAGCACAAATTGAGGAGCTGATTATAAGTACTGGTCCAAAAATGGAGTGGGAGTTACAATGTTTATGAAGTGCCTTATTGGTTGGAAGTGGAAGGGTAATGTTGCAGTGCCATATGTAAGGAACAAGCAACTATTGTCATCGACTCTGCTTCCTGATACATCATTTGGAATATGGTGCATAAAAGAAAAGAGAAATCGGTTTACACATGTGGTGTGGCTACTAAGATGTATGGTGCTATATCGACCTTGCAGAAGCTAAGCAATGAGGACAAGCTTTTCAGCTTCAAATTTCAGCTTGAGGACAAGCTTTTCTAAAGAAGGGGAGAATCTGATGTAGTGAAAAGGCCCAAATTACCAGCCCAACATTAGAAGAAGTGTGAAGCCCATACACAGATGAATATAGTTGAGTGAGAGACAGATTTTGGGGAAGACGTTTTCTGTATTTTCTAAGTTTTTGGTTCAGAGAATTGAAGCTCTTGCTTCAGCCATTGATTTGGCTTATATCTGAGGGCTACTACGCCAGTTGTGTTTTACTTCCATGAAGCTAAAGGAGGAAACTTTGCAATCGTCACGGATGATGAATTCAAATGCACACTTCATTGGAACTAGACCACAAAGAAGGACTATAGACTTTACATGGGTACAAGCACTCTCAATCATGTTCGAAACTCATACCCTTGTCATTGCAGCAAAGAGAGTCTCACACTGGGATGACAATGTTGATGCTCTAATAGTAAGGTTGGACGGCGAGGCAGTTAAGATTCCTACTGATGGAGATGCAGAATGGAGGACTAATGGTGACGATAGATAAGTGGTAGTGGAAAGAACCGACGATACTAATAATGTTAGAGTCAAAGTGGCTGGGCTTGTGGAGCTATACATAAATATAAGACCAATTGGCATAGAAGAAAACATGGTTCATAAGTACAGACTACCAGATGATGATGCTTTTGCTTACTTGGAAACACAATTCAAGTTCTCCACTCTCACTAATCTTGTTGAAGGTGTTTTGAGAAAGACTTACAGGCCAGATTATGTTACCAGTGTGAAGACTGGGGTTCCAATGCCTATGATGGGTGGGGAGGACAAGTATCAAACTCCATCCCTATATTCAACTCTATGCAAGGCTTGCAGATTCCGACGCTCATCTGGGTTATTTACTAATTCAAATGATGTTGCTCAGTACTGATTATACAATGAAGAAAGTAAATAATATTGACATTGTTTTCAACGATATAAATTATTTGTAATACTGTGTATTAAGTGGACGGATGAGTGTTTAGCAGTATTGTATTTGAGTTGTAGCGCAAAATAAATTAGTTGAGACAACTCCATGTTAAATCTCATGATTACAGGAGTGATTATATATTCAAATAGAAAATGAACTATAATTAAAGAAACACACACACACACATATATATAAGTACTATACATGCATTACATATATATAATCTTTTCTTTTGTTCCGAATTCAATGCATGTGCCCATTCATTTGGCCTTTTGTAAGATTTTCTATTTAAAATGTTTTCTCATGAACTATATCATATTTGGCTTTAGGTAGGAATGTGATATTTTGCATCTAGCCTGTGTGTATGGATGATGGGTGACAACAATGTAATTTTCTGGTAAAAGTAGCTTGGAAGCTATCATTAGGCCATACGAACAGGCTAATTAACAGGGCTGCATATTGTTTGAGCCATGATATTTCGTGGCTAAAATATTAAGGTGTGGTTTTATAAAATTTCTTTTATATGCCATTATATTGAAATGTGGAAACCGTGTATAGTGGTTGTTTTGCATGGAAGAATATTTATATGTCTGAATTAAATTCTTGTCAAATGGACTTAATGCAAGGAGGACAGTCATGCAAGATAGTTTAATTTGGTTTAAAGTTCTATGAAGCATACAAGCATGGAGTGGTGCGTGATGAGAATATTATGGAGCATCACACATAAAGTAGCACAACAACGCATTGAAGATGCATCAACACCAGCCCATAGTTTAATTCAATTTCTTTAGTTGTTTTTAATTCTTGTTCATAGACTTCAGTTCTCGTATTGTTAATCGTTTTTATTTTAGCTTAATTTCATATAAAAATTTATGTCTTAGGATATATTTCAACATAATTTCACAATATATTTTTATTTGATTATCAGATTTTCACACAATCAATTTCATATTTTTAATTTGAGAGCTCCTTTTTTTTGTTGTATTTTTTCACAAATTAGATAAGAGTAGTTGAATAAAAATGAAGGCTTTCCTCCTTAAGATGTGTTAAATTACCACTAATTTCAAAAGCTTAAGTTTTTAGGAAATGAATTTAATATGTATATTATATTTTAGAAGAGAATGAGAAATAAGATATTGTCAATATTCCCCTGTACTTGTAGGCCCAATTAATTTATATGTTCATAAATACATCTTATCCTTTTTCTTTCTTTCTTTCTTTTTTTATTTTTATTTTTTATTTTTGTTGTGTTTTTTCACAAATCAGATAAGAGTATGAAATAAAAATGAATTTTCCTCCTTACGATATGTTAAATTATCACTGATCCCAAAAATATAAATTTTTAGAAAGTGAGTTTAATATGTATATTATACTTTAGAAGGAAGTGAGTTTAATATGTATATCATGTTTTAGAAGAGAGAAATAAATAGGATATTAGTGAGTTTAATATGTATATAATATTTTAGAAGAAAGGGAGAGATAGATATTGTCAACATTCCTGCGCACATGTAGGTCATTTTTAATCCTTACAATCATTAAGAGAGATAGGATATTGTCAATATTCCTCCCCACTTGTAGGACATTTTTTATCCTTACAATCATTAAGAGAGAGATAGGATATTGTCAACATTCCTCCCCACTAATATGAAGGATTGTAGGTCATTTTTGGTCCTTACAAGTGTTAATTTATTTTAATGGATAGTAATATGACGGTAATGAGATTTGAACCTAGGTGTATGATTTGAAGCTCTGATACCATATTAAATTACCGATAATCCCAAAAGTTTAAACTTTTAGGAAGTTAATTTAATATGTATATTATATTTTAGAAGAAAGGAAGATATATGATATTGTCAACAGGATAGAAACCAACAAAATTCAAAAGAAACGACAATTTAATCTGCATCTATTTCTGCATGATTTTAAATCCATATAAATCAACCAAACTGTCTTGTTACTAAAGACTCATATTGACACAAGGCTTGTGCAACCATGTTGGCGTGTTCTAGGAATCCAACACACAATGAATTAAAACGTCGATATTTTAACTTGTAAAGTTAACATTAAAATTTTCTTTTTTCTTTTATTTAATTTTATATATTTATTTGTAAATTGTAAAGGATCAAATTGAAATTTTATGAGGGCTAACAAATTTATGACAATATTTTTATGTTTAACATTAATCAAAATTCAAGTAAAAGAGTAAAAATAGTTGAGATCAAAATCAAATTTTATTCTTATTTGCTATCCGTAGGTAACATGTGATTATAAAAATATTGTGGATTAACCTTAGATAATTACTTTAGATCATACAAGTCATACATAATCCAAAGCTTCTATTTGAGGGAAAACAATAAAATGTGTGATTAACCAAAAAAAAATAAAAATGAAGACGTAATTGAATAGGTCAACTCCCATGCAAGTTTTACATAAACTATGGTGTCTAAGGGTGTCTAGAATTGTAGGACTCGCAAGCTCCAGCAAATTGGTCGGGTTCATGTATCTTTTTCTTCTGCAATTTTTAAGGCATACTTAACTATTATATATATCTTCAAACGCGAGTGATCTTCGTTTACCAAACACATATATATGGTAAGAACCATATAATGAAACAACTTATTAAAAACACCTGCATAATCAGCACCATATCAGCAAAAAAATGTCATCATGGGTCCAACAGTTGACATAACAGAGACTTTTATATTGAATATTATTTGAAAAAAATAAATTCTAAATGGTTAATGCTAATTAATTTTTATCATGTCCACCAACAAGACCACTCGAGAAATTTTCTTTTAATGACATGACATTTTTTTTGCCCATATGTTGTGCTGATTGGGCGAGTGCTTTTCTTATAGTTCTAACTTTATCATGTCCACACACATATATATATATATATATATATTGAGGGTGTGTCTCTAGTGAGGGATCCTTATGTAGTTAAACAAAGGATTGCTTATGTTAATATGTTTTAAGTATTGTGACATGAACACTAGTGCTTTTGGTTGTTGATTGTTGGAAGGGTGAATGGGCCTTGATGCACAATGGAGATGATGATGGCAATATTAAAGGGTAAATATAATAAACACAACAAATAAAACACTATATGTAAATTGGAGATGCACACCCAAATAGGTGACAGAGCTCCTAAAGAGCTTTCAAAACTTATACAATAGTAATACTTCTTATAATACTTCAATGATAGTATTTCTGAGTTAGATTCATATTACACTGCATACCTATTTATACTAAATCCTATTTATACACATTTAAAACCCTAAATTCATGAACCATAGAAAAACTCAAAAGACACAAACTAATAAATCAAGTTTATAATTCCAACATCCCCCCTTAAATTTGATTTACTACAACTTCAACATTTCCCTTTAAACTAGACAACCACAACTAATACTAAAATAATATGCCAATACTAATTTAGTCATCATCATCATTAACAACTGGATCCATCATCACTATCTTCAACTTCTGTCATGGGATTCTTATTTTTTGGACTTCATGATTTTCAACTTTTTGACTCAGCTTCTTTTTCTTTGGCATAGAAATCTCCATCGGTGACTTGTTGGCAAGCACTTATCTTAAAGCCACCTTAGCCCATTTAGCCTTCCAACAAAAATGGTATCAGAGCTGAGTCGGTTTTGGCTTAAAAATGTTTTTGAGTTAAATGTTTTGAATCTCATCATTTTATGAGTTTGCTTGCTTCTTCAATGATTGAAATGTTTTTGTGTTGGCGACAAAGAAAAGAGAAGAAAATTTTTTTCCCATTCTCCTAATTTGTTTTGATGGATACTGCATTTAAAATGTTTTAAGATGTGTTTTTTTATTTTCTCTCCGATTTATATTTTAAGAAATTGTGCAATCTAAAAAAAGTGTGAGACTCGCAACCATGAGAGGTGGTTTGCTTGAGTAAAGGTTTGTAAAGTGGCAAACTAGAAAAGAAAAAGTGAGAGAATCCAAGTTTCATGAAGAAAAGAATGAACTTGAAGAGAGTGTAATAAAGGAGAGAGAGAGATAAAAAAAAATAGGAGAGAAGAAGGAAATAAAAATAAAGAAGAGAAAAAATTAGCGGAGAAAAAGAAAAAACAAAAGGAGAAAAAAATAGAAGAGAACTAAAAAAAATGAGAAGAAAAGGAAAGAGAAAGAAAAAACAGAAAAATAAGTAAATAGCAAGCAAAGGCTTTGATGAATAGCTCCATTGTGGAACTCCAAGAAGTGATGACAGAAAATCAAAAGCACCAATTGTGGAGAATGACAAAAAGAAGTGGAGGAGATGCTTTAGTAGATTGTCTAGCAATATTTTCCATATTTCAAGCTTTGGGAGTCAAGAGCAAATTTGGTTTAGGGGAAGCATTGTTGAAGTATTAAACCAAATTTGTAAAGTTAATAATAGGTTAATGTTCTATACATGTATGTGACTTTTCATGTATTAGCATTTAAGAAGGTTCATGCTTAGCATTTAGTGTTAATGTATCTAAGTCTAGTATAAATGTGTGAGAATCCAAAGTTATACAACACAACTTTCTTTATCCAAACTTAATAATATAAAGTAATATTTTTTGAAGTATCAAATAATCTCTCTTGTGTAATTGAAGGAGCTCTGCACTACCCACTTAGGTGTGCATCTCCATTCAATATTTTCTTTCTTCTATTTTATATCTACAAAAAAGATGAGCATTTTTGTTAGCTCTGATACCACTTTGTTGTAGATATAAAATTGAAGAAAGAAAATATTGAATGGAGATGCACACTAATGTGGGTAGTGCAGAACTCCCTCAATTACACAAGAGAGATTACTTGATACTTCAGAAAATATTACTTTATATTATTAAGTTTGGATAAAGAGAGTTGTGTTGTATAACTTTGGACTCTCATACATTTATACCAGGCTTAGATACATTAACACTAAATGCTAAGCATGAACTTTCTTAAATGCTAATACATGAAGAGTCACATACATATATAGAACATATTAATCTATTATTAACTCTACAAATTTGGTTTAATACTTCAACATTGATGTGGTAAAGTTTTATACTATAACCCTATTTGGGAAAGGTGAATTAAAGAGGGCCAATGCCAATTAAATTCTTCCACATCAAGATTGAACCCATTGGTGCTTAATTGACATCTTTTAAAAATGTTGCATAAGTAATTTCTCATTTATTAACTAAACATTCAACTAAATATGGGATTCCTTATTAGAGAATTCTTTGTGTTTGTTATATAATGTTAATTACTTTCTAAAGAGAAGGACCATTCTATTATTGCTCAACTCTAAGAGTGATGTATTTGGTTATAGTTCATTCTTAAATCAAGGGCAACCTAATTTCCTATATTTCAGGTAGCTAGGCTTAAGATTTGTGAATTCATATTAAATGTCTACCAAAACAAGCAATTAAAAGTACAAGTAAAAAGAACAATTTCCAATCAGCTAGGAAATATTTTACCATAACAGCATTAATTTGAACAAGGTGTTCAACACTGGATTATGTAACAAACTCATCACACCATCATCGCTGTGATCATTTATTTCCAACTTAGAACTAACTAATTTTCTAACCTTTTTAAAACTAAATATATATCACTATTTTTGGTGATTCTCATTGCTTTAATAATGTAATTAATGGCATATATAGTACGTATAAAGTGATATCCATTTACTACATGTTAAGTTCATGAAAGAGTCCAGTGATATGTTTAGTGTTCCATCTTCACCTCAACTATTGCATACTAGAATACAAACAAAGCTTAATTAGTTTTAGAGCACATACTTATACTTTGAAGATAAAATTTTTAGCCAGTATATGTCATCTAAATTCAATGGGTTAGACTCTTTAAGACATTGACTGTGGGTAATAATTGACAACTTTGAGGAAGTTGTAAGATAGTGTTTGATGTGATAATAAGCAAGTAAGAATCTCACTTTTAAGTAAGGATGAAAGTGTTAATTCAAATCTAAGTAGTTTGTGAAAGTTGTTAAGGTGGTATATTACAAACTAAAGCTAACACAAACTCTTAGTTCCTTCACAGGGATTCGTTTAGTTCAAGTGCTTTCAAGTGAGGAAGAAGCAAATGCACAAAGACTTTAGCCAAACTCTAAGGTTTAGTCCCTTTAAGAACTCCTATATATACCCCTTTGCATCTTGAGCTTTCCATCCAACCCCTTCCATCTAATTATAATTTTTTCTCTGAATATTATAATATCAAGAAAAGGAGAAGATATATATTTGCAGAAATGACAAGAAGAAAGTAATATCTATGGGTGGCTTTCTTTATTGTATTGATCTCTGTGGAAGCCACTTTTGTTTGGGCTTAAGGGAATGGTAATGGAAATGGAAACAACGGCGACGACAATGGAAATGGAAACCTTGGTGATGGAAATGGAAATGGAAATAGTGGACACGGCAATGGAAATGGAAACAGTGGCGACAACAATGGAAATGACAACAGTGGCAATGGTAACGGTAATGGAAGTGGCTACAGTGGCAATGGAAATGGCAACAGTGGTGGTGGCATTACAGACGGCAGCAATGGCAATGGAAATGGAAACAACGACAATGACAATGGCAATAGTGGTGATGGCATTGCAGACGGCAACCATGCCTATGGCAATGGAAACAACGGCAATAGCAATGGTGTTGGGTTTGATATGGTTTTGGTTTGTAAATTTCACAAAAAAATAGATGAAACTTCACTTTGTGCATATATGTGAAAACATACGGGTAAAGGCAGCAACTTTGACTGTGTTTATGCTCTATTTTCTAGAGTTAAAATAGAGAAAATATGACTGTTTTATGTATAAACGAAAATGGCATAAAGGTTGCTCCTTTAATTGAAAAACAAAATGGCTTTTATACCAAAAGCCTACAGGATACAAAGTTTCAAATTTTAAAAACAAAATACATCATTGTCTATTTCTTAGAACCTAAAACAGAAAGTTTAGGTGTCTAAAATATTAGACGTCAAAAATCTAATCTTGTATGGAAAACTGAAATTTTCAGCTTGTATATTTTGAAAAACAACATTTGTTTGTGGTAAAATTGTCACTGCTTCAACACTTCTCCTTGGCAATTTTGTTCAAACATTAAGAGATGGTCTTCATATCATTCATACAACATGCTCAAATGGTAACAAGTAACCTTCCATCACGTGAAAAGTTACAACATTCAACTTTACTTGTACTTGCAGGAAAAATGTAGAACCTCATAGAAAGTGAAGCCTTTGCTTCATTCTTTTTGGCGTCTGATGCTTCAATTTTCATTTCATCAACTGAAACAGCTATTGCCTTCATTTCCTTCTCTTTTTCCTTTTCGTTCTTTGCTGCAGTAGACAATACAGATTCAATACTCTCATCTTCTTCTTCACCATCCTTTTGTTCTTCTAAACCATCAATGGGTTCAAGTTGAACCTCAATTTTCTCCTCTTGGACGGAAGGAGCACCAGCATTAGATACATAACTAACATCAAAGTTGGCTCCAATGGATTGTTGTAGGCCATCATCAACATTATCATCATGCTCTTGAATTTGATCATCATTATCTCTTTGTGGCTTATCATCATCATTTTCTTGCAACTCCTCATTACTCCAATCAATTTTAAAATTTTTGTTTTTCATTTTTACCACAAAGACTTCAACTCCATTAGGATTTACTATAGTGCAAGCATTGTTAGAAAAGTTTAGTGTAAAGTTCTTTTCTAACAATTGTCCTACACTTAGTATATTTTCAAACAATGATGGAATATATAAGACATCATGTATAATCTTCATACCTTTTGTGGTGTGCATAATAACATCTCATTTGCCTTCAACTTCCATGAGGCTTCCATTTGCAATCCTCACCTTGGTTTTGTATGTTTTGTCCATGTTCTTGAACCATGATTTCTTGTGAGACATGTGGTGTGTGCATCCACTATCAACAACCCGTCCATCTCCATCTTCATTTTGTGCCCTCATGCATATAGCAACAAAGAGTATCTCCGCTTGTTCTTCCTCTAAGGGTCCATATACAACATTGGCTTGTTGTATTGGTTCAAGTCTTGTTTTGCATGCCTTCTCAATACGTCCCCTTTGTTTGTATCTTTGACAAAGGGCATCGGGTCTCCACCAATAATTTATTGGGGCATGACCTTGCTTCTTGCAATGTGGGCAAGGAGCATAGGTTTTCATTTGTTGTGGCTTTCTTTGATGTTGTGTGATGAAAGCATTCTCTAAGGACTCCTCCTTCCTTATTTTCCTTCTTTGTTCGGTAGCTTGTAATGCATTGATCAATTCGAATAGAGAAATCTCACTTAGATTTCTTGATTCTTCAAGAGAAGAAATTTTAGATTCAAATTTCTCTGAAAGACTTACAAGAACTTTCTCAACTATCCTTGAGTCCTTGAGTTCTTCACCAAAAAACCTTATTTGGTTTACGACATTGAGAAGTCTAGTGGTGAAGTCTTTGATACTTTCATTCTCCTTCATCTTCAAGAGCTCAAACTCCCTTCTCAAGTTGAGCACTTGCATTTGCCTTGTTCTTGAACTCCCTTAGAACTCTTCTTGGAGCTTATCCCAAGCTTCTTTTGCTGTTTTACACACCATAATCCTTATAAAAATAGTATCACTTACTGAATAATGAATGGTTGTGAGTACTTTGAAGCTTTTTGATACTTCTTCATCATGCAACCTTATTTGGTTTAGAGTTGCACTCTCTCTCAAAGAAGCTGGTTCATTTATTGTTGTTGTAGCTTCCCATAGTAAGCCTTCAAATAAGTTTGCATTTTGATGCTCCAAATAGAATAATTTTCTCCATTGAAGATTGGAGGAGAAGGTGCTGAAAAACTTGAAGAGGCCATCTATTTTCGGGTATGGTGGGTTTTTTCAGCAAAGCTCTCTCTTTTCTCTCACAAGATTGAAGAAAAAAGGCTCTAGCAAGATCAGTTTATACTCTGATACCAATTTGTTGGGGTTTGATATGGTTTTGGTTTGTAAATTTCACAAAAGAATAGATGAAACTTCACTTTGTGCATATATGTGAAAACATACGGGTAAAGGCAGCAACTTTGACTGTGTTTATGCTTTGTTTTCTGGAGTTAAAACATAGAAAATATGGCTGTTTTATGTATAAACGAAAATGGCATAAAGGTTGCTCCTTTCATTGAAAAACAAAATGGATTTTATACCAAAAGCCTACGGGATACAAAGTTTCAAATTTTAAAAATAAAATACATCATTGCCTATTTCTTACAACCTAAAACAGAAAGTTTAGGTGTCTAAAATATTAGACATCAAAAATCTAATCTTGAATGGGAAACTGAAATTTCCAGCTTGCATATTTTGAAAAACAACATTTGTTTGTGGCAAAATTGCCACTGCTTCAACAAATGGAAATGGAAACAATGGCATTGGCAATGGCAGCGAAAAGGGAAATGGCGATGATGGAAAAGGCAATGATGACCATGGTGACGATGGCAATGGCAGTGGTGGTGGAAACGGAAATGGCAACACCGGTGGTGGACATGGAGAAGGCAACAATAGCAAAGGAAATGGAAACGGAAATGGAAATGGCACAAATGGCAGTGGAAACAGCAATGGCAATGGGAACAATGGCAGAGGAAACGACAATGGCAATGGAAATGAAAATGGCAACATGGTAATGGAAACGGCAATGGCGATGGAAATGGCAATGGAAGTGGAAATGGCAACAGTGGTAATGGAAATGGCAACCACAACGGCAATAAGTACGATTCAACCACAGACTACGATGAGTTGACACCATTAGAAAGTGGACAGCAATGAGCTCGCTGCAAAGCACCAGGAAATTGCCACTATAAGATTCTTGCATGTCCATCCCAATGCCCTCAGAGAAAGCCTATGCAGAACAAGGATAGCAAAGGCTGTTTCATCGATTGTAGCACCAAGTGTGAAGCCACTTGCATGAGTAAGACTCCTTATGACCTTAGTTCTTCCCACCTTTACTTTCCCTTCCTTTTCCTTCATTCTTCTTCAAAGTTTTCCATCATTTTTTGTCTTCAATTCACACGTCGTGGGTCCTAGCAATGTTTTCCTATTGTCCCATTTCAAGAACAATAAAAGATCATTCTTGAACTTACTCTGATTGTTATGGTTTGGCAGGTAGAAAACCCAACTGTAATGGATATGGCTCTCTATGTTATGATCCCCGGTTTGTCGGTGCTGATGGAGTAGTGTTTTACTTCCATGGATCTAAAGGTGGAAACTTTGCCATTGTCTCTGATGAAAACTTCCAGATAAATGCACACTTCATTGGAACCAGACCACAAGGAAGGACTCGGGACTTTACTTGGGTACAAGCCCTCTCAATCATGTTTGAATCTCACACCTTTGCCATTGCAGCAAAGAGAGTCTCACATTGGGATGACAAAGTTGATGCTCTAATAGTGAGTTGGGACGGTGAGTCTGTTAACATCCCTACTGATGGAGATGCAGAATGGAGGACTAATGGCGAAGAAAGGGAAGTTCTAGTGGAAAGAACTGACAATACTAACAATGTTAAAGTCAAAGTGACCGGGCTAGTGGAAATACACATAAAGGTAAGGCCTATCGGAAAAGAAGAAAACAGGGTTCACAACTATAGACTACCTTCTGATGATGCGTTTGGAAACACAATTCAGATTTTCGAATCTGTCTGATCTTGTCGAAGGAGTTTTGGGAAAGACTTACAGGCCAGATTATATTAGTCCTGTCAAGCTCGGGGTTGCCATGCCAACGATGGGCGGGGAGGCCAAGTACCAAACCCCATCCTTGATTTCTCCTCGATGCATGGCTTGCAGGTTCCATCGTCCATCTGTGTCTGCCTCAAATGGAGTTGCTCTATACTGATAACAGTGAAGCTCATTATTGGGTGTATCGGGTCTTCGGTGTTTTAACATGGTATTTGAGTTAAAATATTTACAATAAAGGCTATGAAGTGGCTCAGATCATACTACTTATATGGGATCCTTTCCCTAGTTGATTGTTTTTTACTGGAAGGAAGTTTGTACTTTTTAGTTGAACAACTATAATAAAGTTATATGTCAAGCATATGATTTTTTATTTACTAATTTTTTCGAAATGATACTACAATTTGATAGAATTCGTTTTTATATCAAAACACCTCAGAGACCATACGCCTCAGAGACAATCTATGGTGCTGTTTGCTCCCGGAAAAAGTAGTTTTGTTGTAATTATGCCCCTAAACAGTGACATGGTGACGCATTTTGGTTTGCATTTTGACCTAGTAGAGCAAAATTTGGTTGAGCCTATAATCTTGTAGAATCCCATTTCGTAATCTAAACCCTAGATCTAACCTCTAAAGCATCCAGGAAGACAAGATAGTACTGAGTAGAGCAAAAATAGCAAAGGTCCTCAAAGGTATTGTAGCCTAGTTAGGTGTTAGGTTTTCCTTTAAAATTCCCATATTACTTCCAATCTTCATCAGCCCACCCTCTTCATTACTGATATAGAGAAAATCAGAAATGAACTTTTTAAACTCGTAATCATCATGACTTTCACCAATTATTATAGTATCCTAAATCTCTATTTTGAATAAATTAAGTCGCTACGGAGTACTAGTCCCAAATTAGTAGATGTTTTGTAGGTAATATCTGCAAGGATTTTCTTAATTCTTCTATAGTCGTGGCATGTTATACAGCCAAAAAAAAAAGGTCATGAAATCATAATTTCACCTCTCCAAGAACAGCCACCTTAATTATTGTAAATTGATAGAACTGGCAAAAATATGCTTATATGTTCCTTTTGCAAGTAAATTAGTACTATGAGACCTGTCATTTTTTCCAGTAAACATAAAGTGGACAAGGGAATGACCTTATTCAATTATGAAGACGCTTGGGGGACGACGCATCACGCCACACCTTAAGGTGCAGAGCAGAACCTCCACTCACGTACAAGAAGCTTCTACAGCTAACCTCTTTTCTACTCCTGGACGTGGGTCTCCGAAGTTATTTATTGATACTTCAATGCTACAACTGTTTGATCCAATGCATGCCTGTACAAGGTAATACCGGTCAGTATAAGCCAATATAATATAACCAACAATAAAGCTACAGTTACAAACATGTTACCTAACTTTATTTCCTAGTGACGTGGCAAGTGACACGGGCTTCATTATTGGCTTCCATTTAAAATTTATTTATCTTTTATTAAGTTATATTAATTTGTCAATTAATAATATAATATCACAGTTGGAAAATAAGGTTGGAAACTAAGAAAAGTGTTTTTTTCTTTTCATTTCATTTATATATTTTCTTTTACTTTTTAATTTTTATGGATAAGAAAAACAGTGTTAACTCTTATCAAAATATTGCACCTTTCGAACGACGGATAGAGCCCCAGTGCTGCTGCACCAACCATGTCTAAAGCTCCCACAAGAACCACTTGATGTTCCAAAACTTGCGAACTTGATTGAAGAAATGATCTGTTTAGGAAATGCACAATTGAGTGAAAGTGTAGGCCCCAATTTCCATGCTGTAATTGAACTAGAAGTCCACATATCTACAGGTGGTGGGTGAGCCTTTGACACTTTTGCGCAAAAGCTCTGTATCTGTCTTGTGGCAAAGGATAGCTGTGTTGGATCACCCCCAATTTCGTCAAACAATACAAGAGCGTTGCCACTTGGTTCAACCATGCTCGTGGAATGTGGTGCCTGTGGAAAGTCATTAATATTAGAATTATAATTCTGTAGACAATATTTGAGCTTTAGAGATGTATTCTTTACCACATACAGTTGCTGAGATGGCTGCGCACAGTTCTTATGGCATTTTCCTGAATCATAATTTCCTCCATAATTGCAGCCATCAACAAGAGCAATATAGGCTGGCCAGTAACGCCCGATGCTTTGTCCATTCACCCATGCCTCACCCTTGCCCAGTCCTAATCAGTCTAGTGCAATGGGATTACTTCCAGCTGGGGCATCAAAGTTCGTCTGCATAAAGAAAGTATTGCTATTCTTTAGTGTATAACCCAAAAAAAGAGAACATAAGAGATTCTATGGCAGTCTTGTAATTGTTATTTTCTAGAACTAAAAATCATTTCAATGGAAAGGGAAACAAGATGAGCATTTATACGTGAGATAGGAATTCAACAAGTACTTGCAAACATTTATACGTTTAACGTATTTACATAAGACGTCAGGATGAGCTGAAACACTTGACATATAGAGACGCTAGATTAAAGAGCATAAGAATCACTATGATGTCAAGTGTCAACTGTCAAGCAATTGAACATAGTTGATAGGTGTGAAAATATATTTCCAAGAAGAAAATGTAGCCATTGATTTTTACATGGTGTGACAGTCCCTTGTCCTCAAGAACAAAACGATTTACACCAAAAGACCCAAACAGCTAACCAGTAGAGCATCTGTTTACTTATCAAAATTTTCAAAAACCCTTGGTAAATATTTTCCTTTGCCCTCATATAAGGTGAAAGAACTTGATGCAACCTTACCCCCAAAATTTGGAAGGAATACAATGATCCTCCTTTTGCTGCAAAAAATCGACATATTTCAAAAAGAAATGTTTGAAATATTAAAATATTCTATTGAAAACTTGAATAATGTAATTATTTGTTACTACCCAGCTTTCATATATTTACTATTCTCTATAAAGATTCTAGTATAATTATTGTATCTTATATTTGTTGGTTTTAATAATCAAATCAGCGGAATAAAATCATAAAGAAAATTTCAAAATTTTTTTATAAAACACTTTTATAGCCAGATCTATTATAGATGCATATAGATTTAATTTTTAATAATTAAAAGAAGAATTACCTAAGAAGCGATAAAGACGAACACCAATCTACCTTCGCTTTACGGTACCACGATCTTCCTTGTCAGTCTCCTACAATTGAGCAGGCAGTGGCCTCTAGGAATATTATTATTTTTCTGAATACGCTCTGTTTTCTCAACACATGAGATAGAGCGTATAAAATTTTATGTCAAATTTTCTTAGGATTTCTGTCTCACAGAACGTCCTTTTAAAAACCTAAAGTTATTAGGTTTCCAAAACCAAAAATAACTCTATTTTTAAATTCTAATTAATTATCTAATAATTAATTATATATCTATCTAAATATATATATATATATATATATATATATATATCTAAATCAATTGGTATACATCTATACAAATCACGTTAACAACATCAACATATATATATATATATTATATCTATATATAATATACACATATATTTTAAACATAATTAAATAATCATATTATTTAATTATTCAATTAATTCACAATTAACTAATTTACAACATTTGTAATGACACAAAAATATATATATATATATATATATATATAATACAGAAAAAAAACATTTTTCCTGTATAAAAAATAATAATAATAAATTTAAAATTCAATAATTTTAAATTAATTATTCACATTCCATAAGTTCAATACACGTATTTACGAGATGATGAGGGACTATGGACCTATAATTTCAAGCTCCAATAAATTTGATAATTAATTAAACTCTTTAATTAATATATCTAATTTATTAATTCCAGTATTACTCCACTAAAAATTGGAACTGCACTCTTGAAAGTATAGATTAATTTACCCAAAATAAATATTGAATAGTCCACTGATATAATCACTACATATAGATCAATCCTCCATAATTAGTTCATAATTAGAGCTAGGACTACAAACCGTTAACCTCTCTAATTACATCTTTATCCTCAAATACCAACAATTCTATAATGAACAATAAATTCATAATCATATCATGAATTGAGCGCTCTATTGTTCAAGACCTGAATTGTCACTTAAGAGAACTGTTATCTAACTTCTATTCGAAGGAATGGATTCCATATCAGATCTATCATTCCCACTATTCACTTCATCATGTTTCCAAAATACAAGAGTATAGTTTATCATTAGTAATAAACCTTTTCGAGTAAATTAAAAACACAACGCCACAAATAGAAACATTAAATACTCAGGATTAAGATCGTTCTATATATGATCATCATAATGACAAATATATATTCTCTATACTTAACGGATATTATAAGAGAATTAATATTTATCTGGTCCAGTCCTATATAATCTTATTATATAAAGTACCTCCATTAAATGTCACTACATTATCGGATCAAACCGTTCCATTCTCAATGGTAATGGACCGTCTTAGTAATTTTGCAAAATTAAAGATTCCAAAACTTTAATTATTAATTACGGACTAATTTAAATTATTATCCTTAAACTTAATCCTCACATATATAACTCTTATATATTAAGTTTAAGGTCACATTAATAATCAAGGAATTTTCATGATATTTATAAAGTATTACAAATAATACTAGCAAAAAGAATATGAAAATCAATTTTTATTTTATTTATTTTTCAGCAACAAAAAATACAATAAATATGCTTTTAGGGCACTATCCCTAACAATCTCCCACTTGCCCTAAAGCAAATGAGACATATTTCTCAATCCTAAACCTTCTAGATGACCCTCAAAACCTTTTGCAGGCAACGTCTTGGTAAATGGGTCAGCAAGGTTGTTTTCAAGCAATCTTTAAAAGCTGAAACATCGCCTCATGCACGATCTCTAATCACATGATACTTGCGTTCATATGCTTTCCTCTCTTGACTTCTTGGCTCCTTTGAATTACCACTTCCAATTGTCACAAAACAGCGTAAGTGGTTTATCCATATTCGGAACTACTTCCAAATCCATTAGGAACTTACGAAGCCAAACACCTTCTTTAGCAGCTTCACAAGCGGCTACATATTCGGCTTCCATAGTAGAATCAGCAGTACATGCTTGCTTTGTACTTCGCCAAACTATGGCTCCACCACCAAGAGTGAATACAGATCCAGAAGTGGACTTGCGTGTATCCTTATCTGATTGAAAATCAGAATCTGTGTACCCAGTAGGGATCAAATCCTTACTTGAGTATACAAGCATATAGTTTCTCGTTCTCCTAAGATACTTGAGAATATGTTTAACAGCAACCCAATGATCATATCCGGGTTTGATTGAAAGCGACTAACTATACCCATTGCATAGCAAATGTCGCGCCTTGTACACAACATAGCATACATAAGGCTTCCAACTGCTGACGCATAGGGTACCCGGCTCATATTTTCTTCCTCTTGAGGTGTTTTTGGACACTGCTCTTTTGAAAGACTAACTCCATGACGTGAAGGTAAATTACCTTTCTTGGAGTTTTGCATCGCAAATCTTATTAATACCTTATCAATATACGATGCTTGAGATAACGCTAACAACTGCTCTACGATCTCGAATAATCAGTATCCCAAGAACATAACTTGCCTCTCCCAAATCTTTCATTTGGAATTGGTTAGCTAGCCATTTCTTTACATTTGACAATAATTCTACGTTATTCCCAATAAGTAGAATATCATCAACATAAAGAACTAAGAAGACCACCTTCTTATCCTTGATGTATTTATATACACAAGGCTCATCAACATTTTTATCAAAACCATAAGATTTAATGGCTTCATCAAATCTTATATTCCATGATCTAGAGGCTTGCTTTAATCCGTATATGGACCTATTTAGCTTGCAAACTTTTTGCTCTTGTCCTTTAACTATAAAACCTTCTGGTTGCACCATATAGATGCTCTCTTCAAGATAACCATTCAAAAAAGCTGTCTTAACGTCCATTTGATATATCTCATAATCAAGACATGCTGCAATGGACAAGAGTATCCGAATGGATTTAAGCATGGCTACAGGCGAAAAAGTCTCTTCATAATCGACTCCTTCCTTTTGGGTGTAACCCTTGCCACTAGCCTAGCTTTGAAAGTCTCTACTTTCCCATCCACTCTCTCCTTTTGTAGATCCATTTGCACCCTATGGTCTAACCTCATCAGGTAGATCTACTAATTCCCAGACTGAATTAGAGTACATAGACTCCATTTCAAGGTTCATAGCCTCTAGCCATCTTTCTTTGTCAGGATCTTCCATTGCATTTTATATGTCAATGGATCATTTTCTGTAATAGCAACCTGCCATTCCATCTTCTCTCAGAAGCGGTGGTCTAATAACCCTCCCACTACGCCGAAGGTAATGCATCCTGCATAAATGATATGGTCTCCTCATTTTGTCTTTCGACAACGGTTGTCGGATGTGGTCTGATCTCATCAGAAAGTAACTCTTCTATAACAACTTTACTTGAGGTTTATAATCATCATGTAATCATTTTCAAGAAAAGTAGCATTTGTCGATACAAACACCTTCTTTTCGAGGACTATAAAATAAACCTCCTCTTGTTCCTTGGATAACCTACAAATAGGCATAGTTCGAGCGTGGTTCTAATTTTCCAGTCTTTCCTTTCAATACATATCTTTGGACACCCCATATGCGAATATGGCGCAAACTAGGTTTCGCTCCACAACTCTAAGGGTGTTTTAGAAACAGACTTAGATGGAACTATATTCAATATATACATTGCGGTTTGAAGTGCATATCCCCGAAGAAGTAGGTAATGAAGAATAACTAAACATTGATCTCATCATGTCTAGTAGCGTTCGATTTCTCCGTTACGCAACACCATTTTGTTGTGGTGTGCAGTCTTGAGGGACAAAATACCATGCTCAACTAGAAAATCCTTGAACTCATTATCAAGATATTCACCTCCTCGATCGATCGAAGAGTTTTCACCACTTTACCTAATTGTTTTCAACTTCGAAGAAATTCTTTGAACTTTCCAAAAGTCTCAGATTTCCTTTGCATTAGGTATACATAACCATACCTTGAATAATCGTCAATAAATGTGACAAAATATTCATAACCACCTCTTGCTTGTACGTTCATAGGACCGCAAACATCTGAATGTATTAGCTCAAGTGGTTCTTTGGCCCTTTGACCTTTTACTTTAAAAGATCTTTTAGTCATTTTACCTTCCAGACAAGATTCACAAACCGGTAGAGTACCAACATTTAGTTCTCTTAAAGGACCATCCTTAACCAGTCTTTCTATCCTGTTTAAGTTAATATGACCTAGTCTAAGATGCCAGAGGTATGTTTCATTGTCTTGAGAAATCTTTTGCTTTTTGTTTTTCGGTTGTTCAATTTTAAACATTTCAGTGTTAAGCAGTGAATTAGGTTTTGGTTTTATCATATAAAGACCAGAATCCAAATATCCAGTACAAATATCCAAACCATTTTTGGAAATAATAACTGAATTACCATTAAAATTAACTTGAAACAATTGTTCAAATAAAACAGAAACAGAAATCAAATTTCTACGAAATCCTGGAATAAAATAAACATTGTTCAAAACAAGAAATTTATTATTCCTAAACTGAAGTCTAACTTCTCCCACTGCTTTAGCCGACACCACTGAATCATTACCCATCCTCATCGTAAACTCTCCGTCGGCAAGCTCTTCAAAAGAACTAAGCATCTGCAATGAAGAACAAACATGGTTAGTCGCTCCTGAATCAACTATCCAGGGTGACAAATCATCTTCAACTAGACAAGCTTCTAAAACAAGTAAATCAAATTTACCTTTCTTTTGCTTGAGCTCCTCGAGATACTTTTACGCTTTCCGTTGCCCATCTATACCGCAATGGAAACATTTCCCTTTTGGTTTCTTGATGTTGTCTTTAGTGTTGTTGTTCTTATTCTTTTTGAACTTGCCTCCACCTGCCGACTTGCCCTTTCCACCAGTTTTGTTTTTCCTCTTGTAACTCTTACGAGAGGATTGACACTTCAAAATATTTGCTTCAGCAACATTTGCTTCAGGCTTTTTCTCTTTCAATAAAGATTCAAAATTTTGAAGCTCATTCAACAATTGAGTCATATTATATTGCAACTTATTCATAAAATAGTTGCTTTTAAACTGGAGAAAATCATGGGAGAGGGTTTCCAAAATCATTCCCACCTGAGTGGCTTCATCGATAACTGCCCCATTAGTTTCAGCGTCGTTGATGTAATTAACCATTTTAATCACATGCTCTCGAACTGAAGTACCACTTCTCATCTTAGCATTCATTACAGCCTTTATAGCCTCATTGTTGATGAAGGTCGCCCAAACATCTGAAAGACTCCATCATCTCATGCGGTCTCCATATTCTCATGTTTAGTTCTTAGCACGCCGGACATGCCGACTAGCGGATAGCATCGAGCCTTATTGTTGGCTTCGATCCAACGATCATATGCTTCTCGAGCGTTCGAGTTGCATTGGCAGGTAATGGAGGACAATTCTCCGTGAGGATAAATTTATAGTTGTCACAGAGTAGTACGATATTCATATTACTTTTCCACTTGACAAAATTATCGCCGGTTAATTTTTCAGTTGCAAGTATAGCAATGATAGGATTGGTCATTTTGCTGAAATAAATAAATAAAAAATATCGCATAAATATCATAACAAAATTTAGTAAAGTAAACATGATGCATGATGCAAAATTACAATACCAAGATTATTCAAGTTCCAAGTAACGTGCCTCCGTAGGGTAGGTCACAATACTTACTTTGAATAGAGACTTTCTCAATTAATAAATGTTAAACAAAATATCTCATATTTTCACACTTATTAATTACCTTCATTATTTAGTCAAGATATAATTAACTTATTAAATATATCTTTATGAGTGTAACCCACCACTTGATTCCATAGATTTACTCCATAATTGCCTCCGTAGGAAGGTCAAAATTGAAATCCATCTAGGTTTCCTATCTCTTAGAAGTCAACCTTGTTACAATCTAAATGAACACCTTCCGTAGGAGGACGAATCAAAACGCCTCGAGTCCATTTAAATTGAGCGGTGTTGTACTAGTGGTAGAGGCGTAGGTCATATTGTCATATAACCTTCTCCCACTCATTATTTTATCATATTTTACTAATCTTAATTAATTAAACAATTTAATTAATAAGATAAGTTATATTAATAAAATCTAATTTTATTAATCGATTAAGAATAATTATATATGACAACTTATTTTTAAACTCTTTAAAAATATATATACATAATCAATAAGGATGGTGGAATATTAATTTTAACTCTTAAAATTTTATCCACAAATCTTTTGAATTTAATCCAATTAAATTATTTCAAAACTATTTTAATATTCTTTTCTAATATAACATTAGAAAAAATATAAATGACAATTATATATATGCATGCATGTCATATTATATTATTATGAGTAAACGCTTAAACTAAATGACATGTTATATGCATGATAAGTAATTATAATTTAACATCACAAAGTAAAACACAATTGAAATTTGACCGGTCCCTGGATATTTAAATAATTTACAAACCCTCCTTAAAAAAAATTAAAATAAATAAATTACAAAAGGTCTTTTCATGACACCATCACGTGGGTTGTAGAAAACATCTTCATTGCTTCATCACGTGGGTCTTACTCAATTGTAATCTTCATGTCATCATCATGGGCATATCTTTTCATGACATCATCACATGGGAGCTAATTCAATCACACACGTCTTGCTCTTTCGACTATCGTGCAAACATCCAAGCCAAAATATATTCGATATAATATATATATATCAAACTTTTCATAAAAGCCGCCATGTATTGCGGAGCCGCAACGTGTTGTAACAAATGGGTCGCTTGCGGATCATGGGTGAAAAGAGATTTGCAAATGGGTCGTTCTCAACAAAACCCATGCGTGATTTTTGGGTGGTGTCGTATGGGCTGCGTCGAGTGCTAAACTTTCGATTGTGTTGAACAAATGATCTCCGACTTGATCTTCATCGTTTCATGAAATTACAAATAAAATCTTATATTTTACAAATATACTAACAACTTCTAATCTAAAAATAATAATAAATCCAGGGAACCAACCAAAATAACGATCAAATTTCAATAAACCATTCATCACATGAAAAAATAAAATAACATACATCATATGCATATGCTACTCAATCCATACAATGAATAAATTATGCTTTCACAAAACATAATCATTAAATCTATATAGATCTAAAATCGCTCGATACCAATTGTTGGTTTTAATAATCAAATCAGTGAATAAAATCATAAAGAAAATTTCAAAATTTTTTATAAAACACTTTTATAGCGGATCTATTATAGATGCATATAGATTTAATTTTAATAATTAAAGAAGAATTACCTAGAAGCGATAAAGACGAACACCGAATCTACCTTGAAGCTTTACGGTACCACGATCTTCCTTGTCAGTCTCCTACTAATTGAGCAGGGATGGGCTCTCAGGAATATTATTATTTTTACGAATACTGCTTTTCTCAACACACGAGATAGAAGTATAAAATTTTATGTCAAATTTTCTTAGGATTTACGTCTCACGTCGCCTTTTAAAACCTAAAGTTATTAGGTTTCCAAAACAAAAATAACTCTATTTTTAAATTCTAATTAATTATCTAATAATTAATTATATATCTATCTAAATATATATATATATATATATATATATATATATATCTAAATCAATTGGTATACATCTATACAAATCACTAACAACATCAACATATATATATATATATATTATATCTATATATAATATACACATATATTTTAAACATAATTAAATAATCATATTATTTAATTATTCAATTAATTCACAATTAACTAATTTACAACATTTGTAATGACACAAAATATATATATATATATATATATATATATACAGAAAAAACATTTTTCCTGTATTACAAAAATAATAATAATAAATTTAAAATTCAATAATTTTAAATTAATTATTCACATTCCATAAGTTCAATACACGTTTTTACAGAGATGAGGGGACCTATGGACCTATAATTTCAAGCTCCAATAAATTTGATAATTAATTAAACTCTTTAATTAATATATCTAATTTATTAATTCCAAGATACTCCACTAAAAATTGGGCTGACTCTTGAAAGTATAGATTAATTTACCCAAAATAAATATTGAATAGTCCATGATATAATCACTACATATAGATCAATCCTCCATAATTAGTTCATAATTGAGCTAGGACTACAAACCGTTAACCTCTAATTACATCTTTATCCTCAAATACCAACAATTTATAATGAACAATAAATTCATAATCATATCATGAATTGAGCGCTCTATTGTTCAAGACCTGAATTGTCACTTAAGAGAACTATTATCTAACTTCTATTCAGAAGGAATGGATTCCATATCTGTATCTATCATTCCCAGCTATTCACTTCATCATGTTTCCAAAATACAAGAGTATAGTTTATCATTAGTAATAAACCTTTTCGAGTAAATTAAAAAACACAACGTCACAAATAGGAGTCTGTTAAATACTCAGGATTAAGATCGTTCTATATATGATCATCATAATGACAAATATATATTCTCTATACTTAACGGATATTATAAGAGAATTAATATTTATCTGGTCCAGTCCTATATAATCTTATTATATAAAGTACCTCCATTAAATGTCACTACATTAACAGTCCGGATCAAACCGTTCCATTCTCAATGGTAATGGACCGTACTAGTAATTTTGCAAAATTAAAGATTCCAAAACTTTAATTATTAATTACGGACTAATTTAAATTATTATCCTTAAACTTAATCCTCACATATATAACTCTTATATATTAAGTTTAAGGTCACATTAATAATCAAGGAATTTTCATGATATTTATAAAGTATTACAAATAATACTAGCAAAAAGAATATGAAAATCAATTTTTATTTTATTTATTTTTCAGCAACAAAAAATACAATAAATATGCTTTTAGGGCACTATCCCTAACAATATTTTCCTCCCTTCATTCATATATTCCAGATTCATCAAGTAAATGATTTTGGTTACTTGTAAGATGCAGCATCACCCTCAGTTAAAACTACTATACATCAATCACCATTAGCTCATCCTTTAATGTTTATATAAGCCCTTTGTCCCTGACCTTAACTAGTGCCACATACCTTCGAACATATATTTTTAGAAAGGAAAAGTAACTTCCGTTTAACTTGGCCTCTATTTCAGCCTGACATCCTTTCAGAAATTTTAGATTCAAAGAAGAATATCTAGTAACATGAACACATAGATAATTACAGCATCAAATCTAATTAAATATCAATAAATTGTTCCTAAATCCTTTGTACTACAGTGATATAGTTATAATTGCCTAGTCAGTGACCAAGACAATTATATTGATCTTTACCTTGGACCATATCAAGGATTGCTTCTTGAGCAAAGTGGACTGTGAAGTCCACTGTGACGAATGTCCACCACTCTGATCTAATTCTTCACCTTTGAGCCCAATACACAGTAGCAACATTAAAGACAGAGTAAACATGATTGCATCTGTCTTTTGAATCATCTGCTTGATAATCATGAATAAAACGTAGCAGATTTGTTTGTTCATTTGTAAATTCAGTAGATTCTTTATAACTTGACCATCATTTCCCTCAATGTGTATCTAATGTCAGAAGATTGCAAAGAAACAAATAAAAAGACTGACATGGTAGAAGTGAGTTCAACAGAATTCAATTAAGATTTTTAAATATTATATAGAAGTTATGAGGTATTCAATTAAAATTTTTATAAATTTTTAAAAAGTCTTTATAAATTTTGGAGTAAATTAGTATTTTCTATAAATTCATAAAAATCTAGATATATTCAAAAGGTTAATGACTTTTAAAACACACAATTTATCATAATTTCTTAAGAAAACAAAGACTTTTTTTTTTGGTAAGTATAAGAAAACAAAGAGTTGGTTTAAAGAAAAAAAAATTCATGAGAAATATCTCCTTCACCTTAAACATTTATGTAGACTATATATATATATATATATATATATATATATTTATTTATTTATAAAAATCAATAGAATTCTATCAATTTGATAAAATTCACCCATTTATAAAAAAAATAAAACATTATTTGAAATTCAATATTGAATACCCCGAAGTGTCCCCCAAAAGCTGTTTTATACATATTACCTATCCAATACGCTTGTAAAAATATGTCACATTAATAGTCATCACCCTATGTTGAGAATATATTTGAAGAGTTTATTTTTGTCATTAATTATAAAAGAAGTCACATTGAATCTCAATCGTATATTGATATATCTAAATCAAAATGGATACAGTGTTCTTTTTATTATTTTTTTGAGTGAAAAAGAGTGATCTAATTATTGATGTTAAATATATGTAGGTTTCTTGATTAATAGGTTAGTTATGTCTACAAGTAGTAACACATGCACATTAATTAAATGCAAAGAATCTATCCTGGGTGTGCACAGTGCACATATTTCTTTCGTCATCTCCAACGATTTCCTTCTTTTGTTTTCCTTTTTTTGGTTAATGGAAATAAAATAAAATTTTCTTTGTCCAAATCTTATTAAAAAAAAAATGCCTTTGAGGTTCGTAAAGGGGCCCTGGAATCATACATAGACATGTGTCATCGGATTGTAACATATGGAACTGCCCCTCCCCTCGTTTATTTACGCGATGTCATCAATTTAAATGATTTACGCTTTTTTTTTAAAATAAAAAAATAGTATTAATGTGAATTTTATCAATTTATAATTTTGTTAATGGATAAAATATTTTTACTATTTTAATTTTACAATCTGATAGAAATCTAGAGCATCTGGGTCACAACTCTAAAAGATTTCCCTCTATTTGATGTATTAACTAAGACTGAATACATCTAAGGTAACAACGATGTTTGTCAAGACTCAAATCACAATTCTTATAAGCGAATATAATAACATGATTTACTATCCTTCTACTAAACTACACCCCCGGTGCAATGATTTACGCTTTTATTTACGCAGAAAACCAAAGTTGAGTTGAATGAGTTTATTTTCCACTTGAAGAGCGTGTTAATAATAATGCTAAATTTTAATATTAATATTCACTTTTTACACTTTAGCATGAAAGCTATATTCATATCAAATTATAACATTGCAATTTAAAAAAAAAACATTTGTAAAATAAAAATGATTTACTTTTAAAATAAATATATATATATATTTAATTTTGATATTATTATTATTTTTATAGTATTATATATTGAAGTATATATATTAAATTTTATTAATATTTTAATATTATATCTGAATGATATGTTAATGTTAAAACATCATTATACCATTTACAGCGTTTATCAGTAGACGTAGTTATAATAGGACAGCAATTCTCTTTTTGACATCAAGGCCACGTTTAATATATTATATTATATTAATATGTATTATTTATAATATATATATATATATTTTTAAAATAATTTAATTATAATATTAAATAATACTGTATAATTAACTAAAATATATATATATATATATAATTTAATTCATAATTTATATATAAAAATATATCAATATATTATATAATACATCATTATTTATTTTATTAAATATAAAATAATATTATATAATTTTATCCCGTAGCATCAGCAACGCACAGATTGTAAAGCCTGAGGCCACTGCAACTTATCTATTAACTGCCAATTTCCTATCCGTCATGTAGAAATTTTCACAGCCTTTATAATTTTAAAATTTGGTGAGATTCTAACGGATATGAAAGTATGAATCCAAATAAGCCGTCCATCCATTTACGTGTCTGTGTCTTACTCCTTTATTTAAGTTAATTTATTTCAATTTAAATGACTCACAATTTTTTCTTGCTTTTCTTTACTGGGTCCCACCACAGTACCCTATTTTATTTTTTCTTGTCTATGGGACACATCGTACACCCACGGAGTAAACCTTTTGCATGGCTGGTCGTGCACTTGTATGATCTCGAGAGGTTTGTTTTTTATTTTAATGCTTGATGCTTTGTCTGATTCAGTAATATCACCTACCATAGTAAGTTCTACGGGCCCACTGCACCAGAAGCTTTCCAGACCCAAATGTTTACTTTCCTATCGGATCTATTATATTAGTCCTATCAAATTCGTAAACCAAATAAAGAGGCATTATAACGGTGGCTGACAAAAAATTATACTCTAGATTCATGGAGAGTGAACCCAATAATATCAGGACACAATTTAGTATCTCTAGCAGCCACCTAGCATATTATTATCATGTTTATTTTCTAAACTCTGCATAAACACTACCATTTTACCTTATTTTGTAACTTTTATTCTATTGTCCCCATTGACCCCTAAGGTCTCTTCTTCCTCTCAACACAATTCATGTAGCCTCCTATACTATGGAGGACGACTTAGTGTGCATATATAAATATACACATATATATTCAAATATGAACTTTTATGCATATGGGCTGGGCCAGAATTAAATAGGCGTATGCAGCAAAGGGAAGGGAAGAAGGTAAGAAGCGAAGAAATATTGGGTGTGTGTAGAACAGTGGCACAGTGACGCCTGTTGGTTTTTAAAACGTTTAAAACGTTTTGTAACGGTTTTGTAACGTTTTTAATTAATGTGAATGAATTGTGGATTTTATTGTAAAAACGTTTTCAAAATAATTATACTTTTAATGCTATTATTTTTAAATGGAAATATAAAAAAGTTAATTTTTTTTTCGGGGTACACACGGTTTTTTTGATTGAGAGCTCTTGACAGAGTGTAGGAAGGAAATTATGGGTCTGTGGTTTTCCACAAGTTAGATCTGGTGATAAAGGAAAGGTGTTCATTCTAGTTCGTTTGGAAGAGTTTGGAAGGTGTTCAATCCATAACTCTTAGAGATTTGTTATATCCTGGGAGACAGACGCTGCGTAATCACAAGCACCGTGTGGAGTGAATCTGTCTTAAGGACACTGTGGTAGCACACAGGCCTCGAATCTTGTTTGTTAACGTACGAGTATCACGGCTTCAACAGGTTCTTTATTGTTCTATCCGAATGATGAATTGTATTGTTTATTCTATGCTAATGCATTGGTTTTGGTACGTATGTTATAATGTATAATTTCCATTTGTTTTTTTTTTTACCTGTTCATAGTATTTGATTAACAATCTTAAGACAGATTCCTATCCTCTGTTTTCATATCATTGAATAGGTTTATTTGTTTTTGTTCGTTTGAATTGATTGCTAAGCATGATTTGATTTGTTTGTGTTTATTGCATGCTTTTTTCGATTAAATTAAATACATATATATTATGTATGTGAGGACAATCTGGTTTTGGTGCTCTCTGTTTTGTACATTAGTTTTAAATAAATACTGGGAAAAGAGAATTTTAATGTTAATTGTTTTGCTTCTATTTTATATGTATACATATGTATATATTTGCTGTGTGATTGTATCTGCTACAGGTTAAAGTCCAAAAGTGGACAAGATTAAATTGGAAAAAAAAAATTTGTTTTTGCATCTGCTTGTGAACCCGTAAGCTTCAATTTTAGGTTTATTAGTTTTGATCGATAAATTTAATTTTTTGAGTTGATGGTTTAATTGCACGTTTTGTGCCGATGGATTTGGCATGGGTCCGCCTGTGATCGACGGCCGGAAAGTCAATTTTTTAGACCGGGTATGAATCAAGGCCATGCTGAAAGAAATGGGTCATGTGGATCCAACTGAAGGTTGAAGACAACCTAAACAACGTCGTTTAGGTGTAAGGAAGGAAAATGTGGGCCGATGCTAGTTGGGCTTGTGCTTATGGGGCGCTGGGCATGGCCTTGATGGGCTCTTAGGCTGGTGGGCTGGGCTGGTGGGCTGGCTCGCGAGATGGGTTGGCTGAGCTGGGCCGTGAGGTTTGGGCTCACTGGCCAGGCTCGCTGAGCTAGGCTCATAAGCTTGTGGGCTGTGTTTGTGGGCTGGGCTGTGCATTTGCTTGCGAGTACACTTGGGCTTGTGAACCTCTGGGCTTACATGTGGGCTGGTCTCACGTGTGGGCTGGGCTCACGAGTCGGGTTGGGCTCATGTGTGGGCTAGGCACGCTTGTGGGCTAGGCACGCTTGTGGGCTAGGCACGCTTGTGGGCTTGGCTTGCGTGTGCTGAGTTGTGCGCTTGGGCCTTACGTGGCTGACTAGGCGCGCCCGTGGCAGCCAAGCTAAGGTGGTGCGCTGACGTGGTGATGACATCATTGGAGAGAGAAAATATTTTTAAAAAAAAAAAATTATTTTCTCAGTGTTTGAAATATTATTTTATTGTATTATTTTAATGCAATAAATTAATAATTTCTTGTTGTGTTTAACAGGAAAATGACCAATGTGAGGGAATCATCCAATCCTGGGGCACAAATACTTACTCCAGTTTCTGTAGCACAAGTGCCAACGCCAGCTGTGACGGTTCCAGTGAACCATGCTGAGAAACGGGAGAAGTTCAATGGTCTGAATTTCCAGAGATGGCAACAGAAGATGATGTTCTATCTGACCACGCTGAACCTTGCGAGGTTTTTAAATGAGGACCCACCGAAAGTCAATAATGATGATATGGATTCTTTCATGGCATTTGATGTGTGGAAGAGTTCCAATTATCTGTGCTGGAATTATGTGATGAACAGTCTAGCTGATACATTGTACAATGTGTACTGTGTAAAGAAGACAGCTAAGGAACTGTGGGAGTCTCTGGATCTGAAATATAAGACCGAGAATGCGGGCACCAAGAAATTTTTCGTGGGCCGATTCCTGGATTATAAGATGGTGGACTCCAAGGCGTGGTCGAGTTCGAATTTCAGTTGATCCTGCATGAAATTCATTCTGAGGGGATGATTCTGAGTGAAGCCTTCCATGTTGCTGGAATTATTGAGAAGCTACCTCATGGGTGGAAGGATTTCAAGAACTACCTCAAGCACAAGAGAAATGAGATGAATGTCGAGGAACTGATTGTTAGACTTCGAATTGAAGAAGATAACATATGTTCTGAGAGGAGATATTCATTTCAAGCTAAGGTGAAGGCCAATGTGGTTGAACATGGACAAAATTCCAAGTCCAAGAAGAAGCCTAGTAAAGGATTCAACCTTGGACCTAAATGAGGCATTTCCAAGCGAAATTCCAGGAAGAAGCTTAACCGTGATAAGATGGGTCACAAAGCGCCGAATCGTAGAAGAGAGAGAAAGAAGAACAAAGAGGCAAATGTGATGGAGGAAATTACTCAAGAGTTGATGACCTAAACCTTTATGCT
The DNA here is from genome assembly GCA_007844105.2 of Rhamnella rubrinervis. NCBI lineage: Eukaryota > Viridiplantae > Streptophyta > Magnoliopsida > Rosales > Rhamnaceae > Rhamnella > Rhamnella rubrinervis. The sequence continues at coordinate 14,411,993 of CM017578.2, forward strand.
GTAGTCTCTGAAGTGAACCTAGTTGGGTCAAACCCAAAAGAATGGTGGATCGATACTGGTGCAACCCGCCATGTTTGCTCGGACAAGAATTTGTTCACTTCCTTCGACCTTGTTGATAGTGGGGAGAAGTTGTTCATGGGGAATTCAGCGACGTCCGAGATCCGAGGTCAAGGAAAAGTGATTTTGAAGATGACTTTTGGAAAGACCCTGACTTTGAACAATGTACTGTATGTACCTGAAATCCGTAAGAATCTGGTTTCTGGTTCTCTGTTGAACAAATATGGATTTAGGATGGTGTTCGAGTCTGACAAGGTTGTCTTGTCTAAGTCAGGGATGTTTGTAGGGAAGGGATATGTTTGTAATGGGCTTTTTAAGCTGAATGTAATAACTGTAAAGCCAAAGACAATGAATAAAACAAATACTTCTTCTGCGTATTTGTTTGAGTCTTTCAATTTATGGCATAGTAGACTAGGACATGTTAATCATGGTTCTCTAAGGAGATTAATTAACTTAAATCATATTCCCGCTTTTCAGATTGATAACAAACATAAGTGTGAGACTTGTGTTAAGGCAAAACTGACAAGGTTATCTTTTCAAATAGTTGAAAGAAACACTGAACCTCTGGATATGATCCATAGTGATATATGTGATCTAAAATTTGCACCAACAAGGGGTGACAATGAGTATTTTATTACTTTTGTCGATAATAGCACGAAATTTTGCTATGTGTATTTGCTTAAAAGTAAGGATGAAGCTTTAGAGAAATTCGTTCTTTATAAAGCTGAAGTTGAAAATCAACTCAATAAGAAAATTAAGTTGATAAGAAGTGATCGTGGTGGTGAGTATGTAACACCGTTTGGTGATTACTGTGAACAACATGGGATTAGACATGAAGTTACCCCACCATATTCACTTCAGTCAAATGGTGTGGCTGAACGTGAGAATCACACCTTGAAAGAAATGATGAATGCAATGCTAATAAGTTTTGGGTTACCTCAGAACATGTGGGGGGAAGCCGCTTTGTCGGCGAATTACCTTTTAAATAAGGTGCCCCGAAAGAATGAACAAAAGATACCGTATGAGCTGTGGAAAGGAATGCAACCTTCCTATAAATACCTACGAATGTGGGGGTGTTTTGCTAAAGTGGCGGTTCCAACACCGAAGAAGGTGAAGATAGGTCCTAAGACCGTTAATTGCATTTTCATTGGCTATGCGCAAAATAGTAGTGCATATCGATTTCTTATGTATAAATCTGAAATCCTCGATATACACAAGAATACGATTAAGGAATCAAGGAATGCGTCGTTTTTGAAACACGTTTTTCTATGTAAGTCCGAAGATGGACCAAGTTCGTCTAAGCAAAAATATGAGACTATGAATGAAGATAGTCAAGACTAAGAACAAGAAAAAGAGGTTGAAGATGAGCCTCGACGCAGCAAGAGAATAAGGACAGAAAAATCCTTTAGTCCGGATTTTCTAACTTATATGCTGGAAAGTGAACCTCAAAGTTATAAAGAGGTTGTGAATTTTTCGGAAGGCTCTTTATGGAAAGAGGCCATTAAAAGTGAAATTGATTTCATTTTGCAAAACCATACATGGGAACTAATGGATCTTCCTCCGGGTAGTAAACCACTAGGGTACAAGTGGATTTTCAAAAGGAAAATAAAAGCAGATGAAACAATTGATAAATACAAGGCGAGACTTGTAATTAAAGGTTACAAACAGAAAGAAGGCCTTGATTATTTTGACACGTATTTTCCTATGACGAGAATAACTTCCGTAAGAATGGTGTTAGCCATTGCTGCGTTACGAAATCTTGAAGTACATCAAATGGATGTAAAGACAGCCTTTCTAAATGGAGATCTAGATGAAGAGATCTACATGGAGCAACCTGAGGGTTTTACAGCTCCTGGACAAGAAAAGAAAGTCTGTAAATTGGTAAAGTCCCTGTATGGTCTTAAATAAGCACCGAAACAATGGCACCAAAAGTTTAATAGTGTGGTGCTGGCCAATGGATTTAAAATCAATGAGTGTGACAAATGTATATATGTCAAGCATACAGAAAATGGCTATGCCATTTTATGTCTGTATGTTGATGACATGCTCATTGTGGGTAGTGATGATGAGATAGTCAAGTCTACCAAAATAATGTTGAGCGCGAGGTTCGACATGAAGGATATGGGACTTGCATATGTGATTTTAGGGGTGAAAATTATGAGAACCCCTGATGTACTAGTTCTGAGTCAATCACATTATGTGGACAAAATACTGCATAAGTTCAGTAAAGATGATTCTGGTGTGGCTAAGACACCTCTAGATGTGAATCTTAACTTGTCAAAGAACAAAGGAGAAAGTATATCTCAATTGGAGTATTCTAGGGTGATTGGTAGCCTAATGTATTTAATGAGTTGTACAAGACCAGATATAGCCTACGCGGTTAGTAAACTAAGTAGGTACACGAGTAATCCAAATGGTGAACATTGGAAGGGGATCGTAAGAGTATTAAGATACTTACGGTATACTCGTGATTATGGACTGCATTACACTCGATATCCAGCTGTATTAGAAGGATACAGTGATGCCAACTAGATATCTGATATGAAGAACTCGAAATCGACTAGTGGGTATGTGTTCACACTAGCAGGTGCAGCAGTATCGTGGAAATCCTCAAAACAAACAGTTATAGCCTGATCCACAATGGAATCATAATTCATTGCTCTGGATAAGTGTGGTGAAGAGGCTGAATGGTTATGCCATTTCTTAGAGAATGTTCCTAGGTGGCCTAAGCCTGTGCCGGCTGTTTCTATTCATTGTGATAGTTAGTCAGCAATAGGAAGGGCACAAAATGTGATGTATAATAGTAAGTCTAGACATATACGTCGAAGACATAATACCGTTAAACTAATCTCAACTGGAATTATCTCTGTTGACTATGTAAGGTCAAAGGATAACATTGCGGATCCGCTAACCAAAGGGTTAAATCGAGAGTTAGTTGAGAAGTCATCGAGAGGAATGAGACTAAAGCCCATAAAATTGAAAAGTCAATATGATGGAAACCCAACCTAGTTGACTGGAGATCCCAAGATCTAGGTTCAAAGGGACAACTAAGTTGTAAAGACTGGTTTGGATCACTGTGGGGGTTTTACCTCATATCCATTCCTAAAGATGAAACAGTGATACCTGATGGAAATGAGGTTAAGCTAAACTTTTAATGATTCTTATGCGTCGGAAGAGTCCGAGAGGAGTATAATGGGATACTCTTATTGGAAGAATCACCTATGTGAGAGAGAAGAAGGGCCGCTTCAAAGGAGAATTGGTTGGGCACAATTCTTTAGAAACTCTTGCAGAACCAGGGAAGATGTCCATGGCCAAAACGGACATAACAGTGAGAACTGAAGAATGCCAGGAAGGAATCCTGTGTGAAGTATATCATCTTTACATAAACGACAGTAAGGTTCAAGGACATCATGTCTACCTTCAGTCAGTAGAGTAAATATATTCTCACAAGGGAAGGTTCAAAGGGTAAAACCTACCTATCCTATGCAGGTTTCGACTGTAGAACTTTATCACCAGGGTCAAGTCTAGTAGGTTGTGTACAATTTATTCATGTGGGGGATTGTTGGTTTTTAAAACGTTTAAAACGTTTTGTAACGGTTTTGTAATGTTTTTAATTAATGTGAATGAATTGTGGGTTTTATTGTATAAACATTTTCAAAATAATTGTATTTTTAATGCTATTATTTTTAAATGGAAATATAAAAGAGTCAATTTTTTTTGGGTCTGTGTTTTTCCACAAGTTAGATCTGGTGATAAAGGAAAGGTGTTCATTCTAGTTCATTTGGAAGAGTTTGGAAGGTGTTCAATCCACAACTCTTAGAGATTTGTTGTATCCTAGGAGACAGACGCTACGTAATCACAAGCACCGTGTGGAGCGAATCTGTCTTAAAAACATTATGATAGCACACAGGCCTCGAATCTTGTTTGTTAACGCACGAGTATCACGGCTTCAACAAGTTCTTTATTGTTCTATCCGAATGAGGAATTGTATTGTTTATTCTATGCTAATGCATTGGTTTTGGTACGTATGTCATAATGTATAATTTCCATTTGTTTTTTTTTTTACCAGTTCATAGTATTTGATTAACAACGCCCTCAAGGTTTTGTTGCTGATTCCATCTTGACCTAGTAGAACGACACTAGTTGAGCCTAGAATCTTGTAGAATCCCATTTCGTTGTCTAAATCGTAGATGTAACTTATATAAAGCATCCAGAAGCGCAAAAATAGCGAGGTCAATGGTATTGACATATTGTGACCTAGTTAGGAGTTAGGTTTTCCTTCAAAATTTCCATATTACTTTCATTCTTCATCAACCCATCCTTTCACTACTGCATAGCCAAATTCAGAAATGGACTTCTTAAACTCATAACCTTCACTAATTTTTATGATGTCCTAAATCTCTTTCAAGTTTTAATGAAGCAATTCACTGCGGATTACTACTACAAAATTAGTAGATGCTTTGTAGTTAATATCTGGACGTCTTTTCTTCGTCCATTGTAGTGGCGTATGTTACACAGCCAAAAAAGTGTAATCAAATCATAATTTCACTTCTCCAAGTACAGTCACCTTAATTGTTGTAAATTGATAGAACTGGGAAAAATATGCTATATTTTCCTTTTCCAAGTAAAATTACACTAATATGACACCTTCATTTTTTCATGTAAATATAAATTGGACAACAAGGGAATGACCTTATTCAATTATGCAGACGCTTCGTGACGACACATCACTTGTATGCCACAAGACCAAGGTGTAGAGCGGAGCCTCTACTCATGTACAAGAAGCTTCTACTACTAAACTCTTTGTTACTCCTTGACATGGGTCTCCGAAGTTATTTGTTGATACTCCAATGCTACAGCTGTTTGATCCAATGCAAGCCTAGACAAGGTCACACTAGTCACTATAAGCCAATATCATATATTCAATCTTAAGAAAAGTGTTTATGAACAAGGAAAACAGAGTTTGAGCTATAATTTAATCAAAATATTGCACCTTTCGAACAACGGATAGAGCCCCAGTGCTGCTGCACTGACCATGATTGAAGCTCCCACAAGACCCATTTGGTGTTCCAAAACTTGCGAACTTGACTGAAGAAATGACCTGTTTAGGGAATGGGCAATTGAGTGACAGTGTAGGCCCCGATCTTCTTGCTGCAATTGAATTAGAGTTCCACATATCGACAGGTAGTGGGTGAGTTTCTGACACTTTTGCGCACAAACTCTGTATCTGTCTTGTGGCAAAAGATATCTGTGTTGGATCACCCCCCATTTCCTCAAACAATACGAGAGTGTTGCCACTTGGTTTCAACCATGCTCGTGGAACATGGTACCTGTGGAAAATCATTACTGTCAGAATTGTAATTCTCTAGATAACATTTGAACTTTTGAGATGTATTCTTTAGCACTTACAGTTGCTGAGATGGCTTTCCACAGTTCTTACGGCATTTTCCTGAACCATAAGGTCCTCTATAATCACAATGATCATTGCAGCCATTACTAAAAGCATTATAGGCTGGCCAGAAACGCCCAATGCTTTGTCCATTCACCCATGCCTCACCCTTCCCCAGTCCTAATAAGTCTAGTGCAATGGGATTACTTCCAGCAGGAGCATCAAAGCTCGTCTGAATATAGAAAGCATTGCTATTCTTTATTATGCAACCAAAAAAGAAAACAAAAGAGAACCTATGGAAGTCTTGTAAATGTTATTTCCTTGAAATAAAAATCCTCTTCAATGAAAATGAGAAACAAGATGAGCATTTATATGTGATATAGGAATTCAACAAGCAAACATTCGGACGAACATGTATCTACATAAAACGTTAGGATGAGCTGCAAACACCTAACATGTAGAGACAATAAATTAAAGAGCATAAGAATCAATATGGTGTCAAGCAAGTTAACGGAACTGATAGGTGTGTACATAAATTCCGAAGAAGAAAATATAGTTATAATTATTATGTGGTTTGACAGTCCCCTGTCTTCCACTTCAGAAATATTGTGGACAAAAGCACCTACACAGCTAACCAATAGAGCACCTGTTTATTTTTCAAAATTTTTAAAAACCATTGGTAAATAATTTCCCCTGCCCTTATATTACATGAAAGTGCTTGATGCAACCTTACCCCTAAAATTTGGAAGGAATACAATGATCCTGTTTTTGCCGCAAAAAATCGACATATTTCGAAAAGAAATGTATGAAGTACTATAATATTCTAATAAAAAGTTTAATAATGTAATTTATTTATTATTACCCAGCTTTCATATATTTACTATTCTCTAGTAAGACTGTAGTATAATTTTTTTGTATCTTATATTTTCCTCCCTTAATTAAATCACTCTCAAAAACAGATCCATCAAGTAAATGATTTTGGTTACTTGTAGGATCCAGCATCATCCTAAGTTAAAACTACAATACATCAAACCCCATGAGCTTATCCTTCAATGTTTGCATAAGCCCTTTGTCCCTGACCTTAACTAGTGCCACAACCTTCAAACATATATTTTTTAAAAGAGTAATTTCCGTTTAACTTGGTCTCTATTTCAGCCTGATGCAGAAATTAGATGCCATTCCTCTCAGAAATTTAAGATTGAAAGAAGAATATCTAGTAACATTAACACAAAGAAAATTATAGCATGGAACCTGATTAAATATCAACACATTGTTCCTATCCGTTGTACTACAGTGATATGGTTATAATTGCCTAGTCATGACCAAGAAAATACTATTGATTTTTACCTTGTACCATATCAAAGGTTGCCTCGTGGGCAAAGTAGACTGGGAAATCCACTGTGATGAACGTCCACCACGCAGATCTAATTCTTCACCTTTAAGTCCAATCTGCAGTAGCAATATTAAATACAAAGGAAACATAATTGCATCTGTCTTTTGAATCATCTGCTTGATAATCATGAATAAAGTAGCAGATTTGTTTCTTCCTTTGTAAAATCAGTAGATTCTTGCCCTCATTGTGTATGCTTATATCAGAACATTGCAAAGAAACAAAACAAGACTGACCTGATATGTCCATTTCTGAGAAGAGAGATCAACAGAAGCACCATTCTTGCCGTTCAGCTTCACTGGACCGGTGATCCCCGCACCCTCTTTGTCATAAAAGGCTCCATAGTTCTAAAATAGGTTTGATAAATAGAAATTAATATAAGGTCTTGTCGATTATGAAACTTTCGCATCCAGAGGATAAAGAATTCTTTCATGAAAATTAGTACATTGGAATATGACAGATAAAGATTTTTCCTGCAATTAATAAGGACAAACCTGAAGCCCAACAGTCAGACTCAGAAGATCTATTGTATTCTTCCCACGTACAAGGGTGACAGGGATATCTGCTGAAACCTTAGAATTGCCACTGTTGCCAATTGCACCTCCTGCAAAAGTCCATAATTATTGAATTAAGCACAAATTAATGCAACAGTAAAAACAAATAGTTGCAACTACAATTTAAGAACTTGTTTACATTTGAAAATCATGACCAGGAATTCTTTGGATCAGGCTTCACCAATATAAAAAGAGCTTTAGTCGAAGAATCGGATATCATATATTCATTAATATAAAAATGCTTTTGTTAACTTTTTAAAATGCCAAAAGAATAAATGATTAGATTATGGCAATCGAATAATATCCAATTCTTACTAAAAAAATGATTTCCTCCCCTCACCTACAGGCTTTCCATTGATAAAAGCATGAAAGGCATGGCCAAGCGATTGCACATGAAGGACAGTTTGATCAAGGAACGGCTCATCGCCTTTGATGTCGATGCTGCCAAATTTAACCAAAGGGTTTTAAGTCCTAAGAGGACATGGCTTCAAAAGATTTTGAGCAAACTACGAACTTCCATACCTTAAAGAGTACCATAAATAGTCGCTTTTATCAGCTGTAGTAATTATTTGCTCCAGTAATCCAAGCCTGCTAAATGCATCATCCTTTGAGATGCCCACGGGTTCATTTATCCAACTCCATGCTGAACCCAAGGAAGCACCACTATCCATCAAAAATTGATGTGTGAAGCTTGCAATCGTAGTCACAGAGTTAATCTGTCATACAATTGATATATACATCAGTTATGCATCTAGCAGGCAAGAAAAAGGAAACAAAAGATAATTTTGATAGTATTTTCTGGCAAATTAAATATTTTTGGGAACGTAAAACAATAATGAAGTGATTCCCAAAATTGAACACGGACTTTATACCTTACAGCAATGCTTGATAGTTTTGATATTGCCTCTAAAATCTTAAGTAGTGGCTTTGAACTCATTTTGTTTTAGAGAAATCTTTTGATAGATCATAAATCACTAAGAAAACTTTAACATGAAATTCTCTTGTAGATATCATAGGCAAATAAAAACTAGAGAAACCAATTTTGGAAGGTATAACAAAGTAGAGTATAAATGATCTTGGAAACAGGACTTGATAAAAATTTCCGAAAGAAAATCAATGGAAGTGAGCTACTAAATTTTCGAAGAAAAAACAGTCATGATATACATCTAAAGCACCAAGTGTCCAGATAATCTTCACCCCAGAAAAACAAACTAAGGAGCATGCTCTCACACATTGTGCAACTGAAACAAAATCAATTTTTTCCTTTTGCAAGGGTACTCAGAGTAGTGGGTACCTCATAGGACCTCAACCTGCCTGCTCGGGTCTTTATATGGATATACAGGAAGGGGTGAAGACTTACCTTTGCTGTGTTAAAGGCAACATTCTTGCAGTCTGGTAGGATGCTCACAGACCATGCAGGCAATTTGTATGACTTGCCACTGAAAGTCACAGTGGCATCAGACTGGGTGTCCACATTAGCAAGAAAAGCAGCACAGGCTGATCCTGTTTTATAAACTGCAGCCTAAAGATTTGAAAACAAAACCACCATATTATGATTTGAAAACAAAACATCCATATTACTTTTGAAAGTTTGTAAATTACAGAGCAAAAAATGTCTTAGACTGAAGAGTCTTGAGGCCAAAAAGAAGTTCTATTAAACTTTCTAATGAAATCCACAATTATAAGGAGAAGAAATACGACAAATCAATATGCAAGGGGTATACCTCCAAGTTTGGACCAAGAGAAGTAATTGTTGGATCAGTCGCCAACAATGTCTCTTCAATTAGCTTAATAACTTTATGCAAATCTTTTAGGTGACCCCACTTTTGTTGTCTAATAAGCCCTGCAACATTGATGGAAACCTTCATATTCATTCTCAGACGAAATTTATTGTCGGTCATTATAAAAACGAACAATGACGGTTAAAAGTATAAAACCTGTTTCAAATCTAACATAACATCTTACTTGTCAAGTGCTTCCAATACTTTATATTTACTATAATTAATGACAAAATTGCATACAACTGATTAGCTTGACTTATGGGCTATTGCTGCATCAAATTAGCATAAAGACTTATGCCATCATAAACAAACATAAGAGAGTAATAAGCTAATAATAATAGAGATATATGGCATACCATACTCATCAATAGGTGCATCATAATCATAACTTGTAGTAATGAAGGGTCCCCCAGTAGTTCGGCCGAAGTTAGTCCCACCGTGGTACTGTTTAACAGCAACCAAAACAAATTGAATACATCACTCTGTATTTTGACAGTTTTTTTTTTTCTTTTCAAAAATAAGGTATCAGGAACACCCTCATTTCTCTTAAATATCATTAACTCCAAATATATATTTGCAGTACCATATAATAATTTTGAAATGTTCCACCTCGCTGGAAAAAACGTGCAACAGCAAATGCCAGGTCTTCCACAGGTCTGTAAGGCACAGCACCTCCAAAGGAAAGAAACCTGGTATTCCAAATAAATTAGAAGGTTTCTAATATACGAGATTACTTGAACAAATAGATGCATATCAAAGGAAAATCATATTGAAACTATTGATAGAACTAAGCAGGCAGGTTTACCATCCACTCCAATTCTCAGTCCACATTTTGGGCTTGTTATTAGAATTTGGGGTAAATTGATCACAGTAAAATCCATTGCAAGTGTTGATCTGCGAGCAGTTAGATTTCAAAGTGAGAAGATTGAAGAAAGCATGTCGAGAATCCTGAGGTGATTAGAAAAGCTCACAATGGGATCAGGAGCATCTGATTGCTGGCACATGACCCAGGGCACCCCTGTGTCCAAAGACACAGCCATGCCTGCCGACCATTTAATATAGGATTTGCCACGAGACCCATACGCTGAGTCAATATTTCCGTACTCGTTTTCAACCTGGCAAAACAATGAAGTACCACTAAGAATAAATTCAAAAAATGGGATCATCTATAACGGCATATGGGCAACTAAAACAAAACACTGAAATTGACCAAATAAAATTCTTGGGAGATAGTCAACCTGAGATAAGATAATGGGCCCGCCCTGAGAGGCGTAAAGCTTCTCTTGTTTCATCAAATCAACAATTTTAGCCGTGAAACGCTTCATTTCGGCCTGAAACAGATAGATTAGAAATGAATAATGAAGTTGATAAAACACTCAAAAAAAAAAAAGAAAAAAAAGAAGAAAGGATTATTTTGTAAACCTTGAATAGCTCATTATCGGTTCGTAACTCAATTCCTGGTATGAGGTGCAACCAAAGAGGAAAGCCACTGTTCAAGAGGGAAAGACGCACGCACATAAACATGGAAGGGAAGAATCTCAGTAAAATACAGAATAAACAAGAGAAGTAAGAGATTAAGAATCAGCTTCTTCGTTTTTATTATATTTTACTAATAATACTAATAACAAGGAAACAGAAATAAGATAGGCCAGAGCAAGGAGCTAGTAGTAGTGAAATTTCACCCGTAGTTCCATTCTGCGCATACATAAGGGCCAATGCGTAGATGCACATATAGACCAGCTTGTGCCACCGTCTTTACAAATTGAACCAAATCCTTTCTTCCCTCAAAATCATACTGCAGAAATCATCAAGTAGATCATTATCATGTCAAAAACATTTCAAATTCAACACTATTACAACTCAACCAAATTAAAAAGGATCAAATAAACTAAAATTTGAGTTCCACATTTTCTATTCTATTTCCAATAGATAGAAAAACACAAACTCCATGAAACTAAATAGTCAGCAGCGGTAATAGTTTCAATTCAGTGGCCTATTTGGCAGTAACCAAACCAAATGGGGAACTAACCTGGCCTCGAGCTGATTCATGTAAATTCCAGAAAACATAAGTTTCAATCACATCCAAACCTCCATCCTTAGCTTTCTGAATAAGGCCCGGCCACATCTGCAATAGCAAAACCCAACACTCAGATTGATAAAATTCAATTTCTAGAGAGAGAAGAGAGAGAGGAGAGAGAATGACATCAGGAGTGCTGCGAGGGTAGTGAATGGAGCCAGAGATCAAGAGCCTGCGTTTGCCGTCGATCACCAACGCTCTGTGATCGTAAGTCACATTGCCGGAATACGACGTCGTGGTGATAACGCCGAGCACCAAAAGAAGAGACATCACAAACCCCTTCCCTCCCATGGCCTCCTCACTCTTCGCAATTGCTGTTTACCTGTTTGACAGTTGAACAAAAAAAAAAAAATAGCTCTCTTAAACTCTGTTTGTTTCTTCAAGTAATTCTTTTGCTTCCTGAAAACACTTCCTTACTTTGAAAACAGTTTCATTTTTGCTTTAATTGCTTTGATATGCTTTCTTTTTCTGTGTTTGTGTGTGTAGGTGAGTGTGTGTTGCTTGGCCGCTTTGTTAAAACAAGTCTTGGAGGGAAGGCGATGAAAAAGAGAAAGGTAAGGGACAGAAACTAAGCTATCGTACGGCGGAGACCACACGCCACTCTCTTACCCTTGTCTCTCTCTTCTTGTCTTCTGCTTCTTGCTTCTGCTTCTTAGCTCACTGGGCCTTGCTCATGGCTGATTTGGATAATGATCATTCCATGTGCAGCTTATGCGAGTGTTATAAGGCAATGAAACTGTGTTGAGTGAATAATAATCCACTGTCCTGCTCGTGCACGGAAATTTCAGTGCCCTCCCTCTTAATTGACTGCCACGGCACATATTAAAGTTTTTTGAGGGAGTACGTAGTACCTACCTGCATGATAAGGCGGGAAACCCAGATGTGCGCGGTAAAACCGACGAAAACAACGGAAAGGGGTTTTCTTGTCTGCGGGAGGGTGCAGCTAAAATGACAGTAGGTAAGCGCGTGGAACGTGACGACCGTCTACTGCAGTGCAGACGTGCTCGCGGGGGCGGAGAGAATAAATTGAAGCCTACTCGCGTTTTCTTGTTTTCTTTAAAATTATTATTATTATTATTATTATTATTATTAGCTTATGCGGTACGATCAATTTTAATTTTTAAATACTAAATTTTTATAAGTGGGTATTTTTTATAGAATTTATAAAATTCTATTGATTTTTTATAAACGTTTTTGAAAGGCTATAAAAATCTTTATAACAGGAGAATTTTTTTATTTTTTAATGAAGAATTAAACATAAAAATCTTGAAAAATATTAAAAATTTGTATGTTTTAAAGTTATTGGCATTTTAAATATCTTAAATTTTCATAGACTTATAAAAAGTCTTAATTAAATATCTTATATAATCTTCAAAAGATTTTTTTAGTATCTATAAAAATGTTAATTGAATACACATGATCTTTTTTATAGAGTTAAAGTTAATTGAATACACTTAAATTTTTCAGATTCAATAATATTTTTAAAGCTCTTAATAAAATACATTCTTTTTAGAGTTAGGAATTCAGATTTGGACTCTTGACCAGCAAATAATGGCTTTATTTAATTAAATATATTGTCTAATAAAAATATGAAATATAGTTTTTCATTTCTAGTGGCTAAATGAAAATTTTGGATCAAAATGTTTTTTCGCTTGCTTTTCTTTTATTATGAGGATAAAATTTAAATGATTTATCGTGTTTTACATATAGCTTATTTTAAAATGGGATGCCACGAAAATAATAATGTATTGTTGGGGATTTCTTCTTCAAAATAAAATTGATATGAATAGATAAAATTGTTTTAATAATCGTAACATTTTAAAAAGCAAAATATCTTTGTGTTTGATGGAAATTAGTAACGACTTTTGGTGGAGAATGTAGACTTTTAGGAGTAATTATAACTCTCATACATATTACCGAAGCAATAGACTTGTAAAAATAAGTCACATTAATAGTCACTTTATGTTGGCATAGTCTATCTAGAATATATTTGAAGAGTTTATTCAAAATAAATTATATTTTTTCATTAATTTAAACAAGAAGATATATTGAATTGTATATTAAAATATCTAAATCAAAATGCCAAAGGATAAAGTGATCTAATTATTGATGTTAAATATATATATATATACATATAGATTTCTTTGCAAATGTATGTAGGTTAGTTATGCCTACAAATAATAACTCATGCACATTAAATACATTCACTGACATTCATTATCAATAAAAGCTGCAATGTATCTACCTTTGATAATTTACAAATTTGTAGGCATTAAAAAACACGCATATTTCAATGACTTGATAATCAATTATTAGTAGCAAATTATATCACAATAATTGAAACTTGGCTTTAACATTATACTTACATTATCATCGATGTTACAAACTTATAACTCTATTAATGGCTTTAATCCATTAAGAAATATCTCATTGAACACCATTAATTATTAAAAATCAAAAGTAGTTGAAACAAATTATCCCTATATATATTAATAGATTCGAAACAATATTCTAATTAATTTTATATGTTATTTCTTGCAAAAATAAAATAAATAAATCTTTAGGTTCCTTGAAGTATCATACATAATAAATATGAATTGATTCACTTATGTGTATCACACAAAATAAATAATAATTAATTAATCTTTTTTATATCGAATGTCCCACTAATTACATGAAAAATCAAAGTAATTGTGATTGCTCTTTTAGAAACTTTTATTCAAGAAAATATTGCTTTTTCAAAATCTATAACTTTACACTTTGATGTCCTTTCCAAGTTGAAATAACATTTTCATAAATACTACTTAATAACCAAAATGTAAGTTCTCAGATAAATGCAATATACCCAAAACAGCGAAATAGCATCGTCTTAATTATCATTTATTAATAATAGAGCGCGTGAACAACCGCACATGTGTCGGTGCATAGTGGGCGCGTGAATCCGCCGGTGCACATGTATTTCATCATTTCTATCCTTTTGTCCAAAGAATGGCTGTTCACGGAAACAGACATAAATTTCATACAAAGAACCACGCGCGCCCTTGAGGCTTGTAAAGCAACCCTCGAATCATACGTAGCAATGTGTCATCGTAGGCCAAAAAAGGGCACTGTCCTTTCCCTTGTTCATTTAGGCGCGTGATGTTATCGATTTAAGATTATTATTATTATTATTATTTTAAAATCCTGATGTTAAGGCGATTAGTAACTAAATCACCTTAATATATATAAACAATAGAGGTGGGGACTATTCATCAAAAAAAAAATAGAGGTGGGGACTAAAATAGTGATTTCCAAATTCAGGGATGCAGTATAATGTCGTCAACAATTCAACAGCAAGGGTCACAATCTTCAAGTGTCGTGTAGTATAGGCATTAGGTTGATGCATTCTCCATATAATCATTTTCTTACGTAATGTTTATAATTTATTTTTGTACTGGTGTATAATATAAATAATCAATAATTCAATTTTTATAAGTTTAGGCTGTCAAAAAAATAATAAAAAAAATGCAATATGGTTTGATGGCTAAAAGATTTATTGTAAAAATAAAAAAACTCTAAAAAAATAGACTGCATTCGAATAAACTTACTTCTTAATAACTTAAATTTTAAATAAAGCAAACAGTAGGTGGTACATGGAATTGGTATGAGTTTTCAAATGCTTGGCTTCCCGCTTCATGAAATGGTCTATTATGTTATGTAATATATACAAAAGTAGAAAAGGTTTCTAATATTGCAAAGGTAGGTCCATCCGTAAGATGAATATATATGTATATATATATATATATATATATCAATTCCATGCATGAATGAAGAGAACACCAGATGTACGTTGATTCTTCATCACACATTATAATGTTGAATATTTTTTCTCTCTCCATCCGTCCTCAGCATTTGTTTTTTAAATGTATATTAAAATTAGAAATGCAGGACGATTAGGAAGCAACTACTGCGCATGCATTTATTGACTTTGGGGTTTTAGGGCTTGGTATATATAGTGGAAAATTTAAGCTTTAGGAGGTGCATTAGTGGTCCTCCAACCTCAGCTAAGAAAACAAGAGCTAATGACATAATAAGAGCATATGCTTTAAAATAGCAAAGAAAACGCCAAAACCACGCACTTGAAAAAAATTTAAAAAGGGACCAAACCCAAGAAAGAAATTGAGAATTTGGACACTTGTGGCCTATTGTTTCTTCCTCATTTCCAATATTAGACGCAGAAATATTTGAGCGAGCTGACTTGTGAAAATGCTTGCAGCTTATTTTCTCCTTGTGGAAAAACAGGGCCACAGAAAAACATAGTTCCCAAACAGACACGTACCAAATATTAAAAACCAAAAAACGCAAAATACAATAGAGGTGACGAAGATCCGGTAACGCACATGTTGTGTGGCTGTTGGTGTGAGAATGTCAAAGGGACGATGCGACATTAATGGTGGAGTGGGGGTGAGATTTTAGTGGTGAGCGCTGGGTTATGACTATGGGGCTGATGCTATTGATGTGTTGGTGGGGTTGACACTAACAGCATCAACAACACAGATATTGATTGTTGCGGAAGCCTGAAGCCCTGCACTTTCCTCTTCATGTTTTTCTAGGCCAGCTTTAGTAGCTACGTGTTTGTCTAGCTTTAATTAGCATTTTAATAAGTGTACCCACTACTTGTGTCCTTGTATGTGTATCCAATTTAACTTGCTACTATATGTGTAATTGTGCTAAGATATTGCATGGCAGTGCAATCCAACTGACATTGTGAACTAACCAGCTAATAAGTGTATAGTTTTTTCATAATTTCCATTTAGTGGGTGGTGAATTGGAATATAGATGTAGTGTTTCTATTCAATACAAAATATAGATGATGTGATTGTTATTGCACAACCAATCGAATCGTATCACCGTGTTTAGAGTTGATAATATATGGTTAGTTGTATAAAAAAAGTTCATGTTATTTTAGCTATTTTTAATAAATGAACATTTGTCTAGAAGATCGTGCTCGTGGTGGATGAAATATGAACAACTGGGCAACAGTGTGCAGTATTGGAACTGCCTAGCACACATTGAAAATATTTTAGCTGCTAATTAAAACAATGTGGCCCCCTTTCAAATTCTTTTAAATCAAATCTTGAAGATGGGCATGTGGCAAGTATTTCCTAGCCGTCCGATTTGGCCCAAGTTCGAATTTTTGAGTTTAGGATAAATCAAGTGGATCCAACGCCAGTGATAAAATATTGGACTTGTAGTTTCGATTCTAATTTGTGTCATACATAATAAAAACCAAAAAATTTTTATAAAAAAAATTAACAAGTAAAATAATAACAATAAAAAATAATGAATTTCCAAATAGGCTCTACTTTTCCACTCTATGGTTTGGGAATTGGGTCTACATGTTGGGCTTTCTTGTTTCAGTTGGGTCAATGGGAAAGCCGGGTCCAAATATCGGACGACTGAAAATAAAACAAGTAAGAGGAGGAACGCATGTAATTGTTCCCCCAAAATTCAGTCAGACGCAGGAGGGGAAGCTCCAAAAACAATGGCGTCCTCGAGAAAACCAGTACCGGAAAAGAAGAGCAAAGAGACTAAGAAGAAAGCGAGCAAGGGCAATATTGGGAAAAGAAGGGATAAGAAGAACAGTAAGACCTGCAATGGCACCGTTAGCAGTAAGAAGGCTTTGCCTGTACCATCTTCGAGCTCCGACTCCCAGCGGGAAACAGAAGATGAGGTTGAAATTACGAAAACGCCCTCCAGCAGCTCCAAATCGAGGAAAGGGAACCAGAAGGGAAAGCGAGGAAGAGAGGAAGAGGTCGGAGAGAAAGAGAACGTGAAGATGCACAAGTTTCCCATGGACCGGATTAGGAGGATTGCCAGGAGCGAAGATTCCGATTTGCGTATCAGCACCGAAGCCATTTTCCTTGTCAACAAAGCTACAGTAATTTTTTCTGCTTCTTTGTCTTTTAATTTTTATTTTAAAATAAATAAATTGAGTAACTATTTTCAGCTCAGTTGAAGATTTTGTATTAGCTTATATGTGTGTATATGATTATTGCTCTTTTTTATTGGGTGGGTTTCTAAGGTATTATCACTGCCTATGATTTCAGGAGATGTTTCTTGAAAAATTCTGCGGAGATGCATATGCTTCTTGTGTTCAGGACCGTAAGAAGTCTCTCAGCTACAAGCACCTTTGTAATTTCTCTTCCTACATCCTTTTGTTTGTGAATTTTATTTTAATTTATAGTTTTCTATTTTGTGTTGTTCTTAATCTGTTTTGAATCAACAAGTAGGCTAATGTCAGGGAGTTAGGTTCAAAGTCATGAATTATGTTGTTTAATTTTAGCTAGGAAATATTTATGACTTTGTAATAACTCTGTATAGATTGGCGTTTGAAAATAAAGGTTATTAGGATCATGACTATTTCAGATTGGTTGAGCTGAGAGTTGATTTTTTGGTTAATTCTATTGCATGCATGCCAGCGCTGCTGTTGCATTTTCATGGTTGGTTGGTAACTTGGATTCATGAAAAATAAAATGCTTTTGTAAAAGGGTTATTCATGATTTGAAGGATTGATTTTTCTAAGAACCCTAGAGGGTATAAGGTGTACGTATATCATCAGTATTTCAAATGGAATTTTGGAGTATTTCCCTGCTAGACATGTGGTTATTCAAGGGGTATAAGTAGGCCAAAAGTAACATACGTAGAAGCAGTAAAGAGCACATCCCTGAGATCTAGTACAAGGGCTTTCTTTTTTGAGCAATGAGTATTAGGGCATTTGTGTTGTGAGAAGTGAGCAGCAGAGAAAAGGTTATCTCAAAAGAGTTAACAAATGAACTGATGTAGTCCCAAATAACATGGGCAAAGGGCTAGTTGAGTTTTATTGAGTTGAGGTAAGTATTTGTTAGTGTTTAGCTTATGCACTTGCTTGTTAGAAATAAATAAGAATTAGATATGCGAGTCATACTAGAATTGACATGTACTTGGTCGAAAACTGTTAGAAAGAGAAGACCTCATTTGTGGTGTGTAAGCTGGACTCCATTGTTTTATTGTGTGTAGGAAATGATGTCTGTGTATGGATCATTGTATCTGAACTAAAGTTCTAATGCATGGGAAATTGGAAATCTGCAGTGGAAATTGTATGTACAAATGGAATTTGGTAGAGAGAACTTTTTTCTCATAGTTCTTTTACTTGTTTGTGTGTGTTATGGTAGATGTATGTTGAATCCTCCAGCTACCTTTAAAGTTATTGATGTAATATTGATGGTCTAAAACTGATTAGGAAAGAAATTCATTTTCTCCTTTCGGTATATTTGAAATGGGTTTTACAGTTCTTATTGCTTATAAAACTGATGTCGATTGGCTGTACATATATGGTGCTTCGAATGATCATATTCTGTTCTTTGGAAAACAATTATCATGTGAAAACTTGGATCTTACATTATCTATAGTAAATTGCTCCAAATGATGTTACGTTCTAGTAATATTAAGCTACTTCTTTCTTGTTTCAGCAACAGTTGTGTGCAAACGGAGGAGATATGACTTTCTTTCGGGTATGTTTTCTTGCTTTCTTTGGCTGGTTTCCATTTCTATTTGTATATATTACATTTCCAAACTTCTTCATGTAATATGCTATCTTTTATGCTCTGACGAATTCCCCAAGTTGTATGCAGACTTTGTTCCACAGAAGGTAACTGCTGAGGATGCATTGGCAGAAGCAAAAATTATCAAGTCGGAAGCAGAGTAGGAATCTCAGAATGTACTTCTAATTGATATAAGTAGGTAGCATTTGGTTTATAAGCGAAACGAAAAAAAAGAAAAAGAAGAAAGAGATAGGGTTATTCTTTTACAATGGTATAACAGATCCATTGCTGTTGCTGCGTAAAGGGCCGGTTAAAGGAAAAGGCCACTTAGGCCTTTGCCTAGAGCCTCACAAGAACATGGGCCGAAAAGAAAATCTCATTTTAACTATAGTATTTTGAGCATTATTATATTCATTTTTCTTCAATTTTTTTTTTTTTATATATATATAGAAAGAAAATTCTTGTGTTACACCTTTCTTTATGTGTGATGCCTAATCGATTCTCAATATGGTATTTTTATCCTCTTTGTTATATTATTTTATGTATATATTTTAAATTTTCTTGTGTCACATCCATTTTAAAATGGGTTTTTGGAAAAATGTTCAGGCCCATTAATGTTTAAAGAGTTTACTTTTATTTTAATTAAAATTTTACCCGAAATTTCTCCTCGCTATCCTACTTCGAAATAAAAACTTAAAAGCTTGTCTGATGAAAACCATAACAACAAAAAACTTAAAAGCATTTTTTTTTTATTCATAGAAAAAAAACAATATTAAAAGCTTGTTGCAACCTGGGTTTAGTGTCAAATGAATCAAATTTTTGGAGGAACATGTTGAAAATTCATGCTTACATAGTTACATTTCCAATCCTGAATTAAATGCAGTAATATAGAGTATAGATACAATTCTTTGAAGTTGCCATGAACTGATTCAAAATTGATGCAAGGTCCATTACCAAAAAAATAAATAACTTATTGGCACCTGGGGTGTAGCCTAATGGAAAGGAAGTCGAGCGTTCCATTACATTCATTTGTGAGAGTTTGGTTCGAGTTTTGACAAGTTTCGTTATTATTTCAGGTGTACTCAGCCTTACTTGAAGCGTTAGGTAGAGGGAGATCTGAATCTTGAGCTGATGAAATTCACATCGAAATCATTTTTCATTAAAAAAAAAAAAAACTTATTGTTAATTAGAACCATTAGTTGGAAAGAAATTTTCAAAAAAAGAAATGGGCAGGAATTTTTCAAGTCGAGTAATGCTCTTTATTTATTATAATTTTTTTTTCCCAAATATCTTCAAAGCACTATGGCAAATTCAAACTAGCTAGGAAACACTGATTGATTATATATACATCAAATAATATAGGCATTCATAATTAATAGTTTGTGCTGCATAAATTAATTTTGGGTTAGTTTAGAGGGTTCAAAAATGACGACGCATATGTGCATGTCATTACGAGCCAAAAGAGGCTTATTGAACTGCGATTAAAACACATTTTGATTAAGTGAAAGGTGTGAATTATTGTCGAGAGAAAACAATTTGTCAGTGGAGAGGCTATTCATGCACTGGATGGTGAATAAACTGGGGAACATACACAGCGATATATTACTTTCAAAAGGTACACTTTATCTAATTAATTATACGTTTGATGTTAGAGGGAGTGTTCAGTGCATTATGTTGAGGAGGGCCAGACGTACAAAAAATATACATTCCATCTCATTGAAAAACCAATATATATTAAGTGATGCGATGGAGTAACCCCACCTTAGCTAATTGCGCTGTGAATGAGGCTCTGGGCCAACAGTTCTATGATTTGCCCATGAAAACACAAAGCTACCTATCCAATTTTCAACAAAGCAAATTGCAGTATATCCTACTTAATTAATTCCCTTTTCATCCACACCTATTTGGAAAACGCTCTCAGTTTGTTTGTTTTTGTTTTTGTTTTTTTTTCCCTTCTTTCCCAAGCAAACTCTTTTCCTGGTATAAAATAAAATAAAAATAAAAAAAGTTCCCAATCAAAATCAGCAGTACTATAATTGCATAAAATCTATATTTTCCATGAGGTCCCTCCATGCATATTTTAAGACAAGGACACTAGAATACTTTCTTAACTAAAATGCACAATTGAATTGTCACCCTATTTCACACTCACTCCTCAGTTGTAATAAATACCATCTCCTCCCTACAACACCAAGCATCAAACACTTGTGCAAAACCCTCTCTTCTATTACCATTTTCCCTCCAACCAAAAGCACACTATCTAGCAACTCCATTTCACTCAGAAAACAATGATGAATCAGCCTCTCATCTCCCTTCCCTTGCTTGTCATCTGCGTCTACCTCTGCACCACAGCATTAGCCCAGTCTCCATCTCAAGCCCCGTCCCAAGACAAAGACCAAGCTCATGCCCCTGCGGCTCAAGCACCCCAGGCTCAAGCACCCGATCAACCCCTGGTCCACGCCCCGCCGCGTAAATCACCGCTATCCGCCGTCCCTAACGTCACCGACATCCTCGAAAAGGCTGGCGGGTTCAACGTTTTCATCCGTCTCCTTAAGAACACCCAAGTCATAAACCAGATCGAAATTCAGCTCAACAACTCCAACAACGCCTTAACCATCTTGGCACCCACCAACGACGCCTTCTCAGGTCTCAAATCCGGCACTCTTAATACCCTCAACAACGAACAGAAAGTCCAGCTTCTTCAGTTCCATCTCATTCCGTCTTTCGAATCGCTCTCTAATTTCCAGACCATTAGCAACCCGGTTCGCACTCAAGCCAGCAACACTCATGATTATCCTCTGAACATCACCACCACAGGAGGTTCCGTCAACATCTCGACGGGTCTCGTCAACACCTCCATTTCTGGAACTGTGTATTCGGACAACCAGCTCGCCATTTACCGGGTTGACAAAGTGCTTCTACCTCTTGCTATTTTTGCTCCTCCAATCTCACCGTCACCGTCACCCTCACCGTCACCCTCACCGTCACGATCACCATTGAAATCACCATCGCCAACACGGTCACGATCGTCGCCGGCAGCTACGAAGCCCAAGAAGGAAGAGCCTGCTGCTTCGTCCACGGATAAGATCCCGCCCGTTGCGTCGTTGGATTTGTCTGCTGGAGTCATTCTCGCTGGAAACGTCATGGTCTCCATCGGAGTTTCTGTGGTTGCAGCTGTTTTTCTGTGGAGCCGGCCAATCTGAATTTGCTTTTGAATGTAAGATTTTTCCGGCCGGAGTTGATTGAAGGTGGCGAAATGGTTTGGTGTGTGTGTTAGAGTCTGTTAGTTTGATCTTCTATGTGTTGCAGGGACAGTTGGCAATTGCCTAGGCCCACAAGAATAAAGTCTATTTATTTATTTATTTTTCATATTTAATATAAACTATTGTTATATTTTTATTGCAAATCAATAATATAGAATAATTTAATTTTTTTTTTGATACTTTTTGTGGGTGTATGATTAAATTTTAATTCGAAATTTTAATTTATTCTGAGTTTTATCATGAACTACGTATATCAATTTATATTAGACTCACATTTTAAAGTGATGATATTTCGAAAAGAGGGATTCCATTTGTATAAATTTATTTCACTACACTTAAAGAAATTGTATGCTTGTGAGAAGATAAACAATTCCTGATCATTTATACAATAAAAAAAGATTATGAATAGTATTAAATCTATATCAACTCCAGTTGTATAAAACATTTTATTCCACCATTTTTTTTTTGGTAAAGAACATTTTATTCCACTTGGATAAATTAAAATAATACATTCTATTAATCCAAGTCTATAAATTTTGGTTCAGTAATAATTTTATTTAGCCTAATGAGATATTTCTTAAATACTATAAACAAAAAACTATAAAATATCAAATTTAAAATTATTTTTGAAAAATAAAAATCTTTTTAAAATGTGGTCCCATAATGCTCGGACACGTAAAAAATAGGTAGATACGAATATAACATATACATATTTAAAAGAGAATACGGCTGAGAAAGGAAGACGTGTTAGGAAGGAAAAACATATTTATTATTTTTGTTAACAGTTTTAATTTTTATTAATTTATTTTTATTAAAATTTAATAATTATGAATACTACAAATAGTATAATTTCAAATTTATTTTTGTTAACATATCATAAACAAAATTAGATTCATATCTTATTTTAAAATTACATTTAATTTTAATATTATTTTTCATATTATTTTTAATTGTATTTTTTTTAGTTTTATATAATACACAATAATTAAATATTTTATTGTTTAATTTAAAAGTAATTAACATATCTTAAATTTTAAGACTAAAAGAATTAGACTCTGAAATGTACCCATATCCAACAGCCGTACTCAAACCCAAGCAACATAGATGTGGTCTTTATAAATGTGGTCTGTTCAATGAATAATAATTCCCTACCAAATTTATTATTGTCGAACTAATAATTCCTTACTAAACTTACTTATTATTGTCGAACTGCTTTCTATATTCAGTAATAATAATATATATTTTTTGATGAATAAAAAATGAATTAACCAGCTTAAAAAAAACCTACCTAAAAAACAAAGTAGGTTACATAGAAAGCAACATCTCATTAGCACTCATAGAAATAAAAAATAAGGAAAATTCTCAACAAAAGGAGAATCAAAACAAAAACAAATACCATTCCTAAGTGCATACTTTACCAAAGCATTTGCCACATGATTAGTGATTCCGCTATCCCAGTCAAGAGACCAACTCAATTTTACAAACCTTTCTTTAATGTCAAACATATAATAAAAGGAATCTAAATTGCAAGGTTCATGATGCAGCACACGTTCAATTGCAACACACGTTTAATAGAGTCATAATTTCAATTAGTTTTCAAGTTTTTTTTTTTAATTTAATTAGGTTTCCTATTTTGTTTATGTGTCCTAATTATAGTGGCAACGTGTTTTAGGTTTTGACCGATCTATGTTTTAGGATTTAATTAGGTTTAGTTTAATTTAGTGTTAATTTACTATTTTACCTTATGTTGTTAGTTTTCTAACTTAGTTAGGGTTTGTTTTGGGTTGCTATATATTTGTTTTGACAGACTAATCATTCGGGATCAAATTATTCAACTTTAATACATAATTTTCTATAGAAACTTTGTGTTCTTGTGATATTGTGTGTGATTGTGTATGTTCCTTGCCTGAGTTGCGAGCTAACTTACTTACATTACGCCAAATTGGTATTAGAGCAAGACTCTACATACTCCTGATGGCTGATAAGAGTACTAGTGGATAACAACCCATTCTTCTCATACTAATAGATGAGTCTCTTTGTAACAATACACGATGCTAAATGCGATGAATATTGGAAGAGGACAAAAAACAATGGATCAACAATCTGATAAACAAACAGTAATCAATTCTGAAGAAGAAGAAGATTTGAGTGTTCGACAAAACCCTAGAGTTGTCGAAAAGATAGATTTTGGATTAAATCGAAAACATCAAGAAGACACATCATTGAGAGTTTACAAAAGGAGCAATAAGGATGTTCAAATGGAGAGTGAGGCTAAAAATTCACAACAAGAGCAGTAAAGGTATCGACCATGAGATGGAAGCTGGAGAAAAAATTCCATAAGCTGCTGAACCAATTTTTTGGGAAGGGGATGAAGTTGCTGAGTCTTTGAAGGCTACTAATAAATCAAGGGATGAAGGATTATGAAAAGGATTGTCAATTAGTTGTAGAACAATATGTGTTTGATGTTGAGCACAAAGTTGAAGTGCCCGGTTAAGAGAAAACTATTGGAAATTTGGCTTTGGCTGTCAAAGATTTATTTTCTTTTGCTGGAATATATTTATTTTCTTTATTTTAGAGTCAAATTTTGGAAGAATTTGATGTAGACAAGCATAATCAGAGTTCCAATGGATGTCCTTTTGTGCACATCTTATATTTATGGTGGCAAGTCTTGTAAAGGGACAACAAAATTGATTTTTAGCTATATGAACCAATATTTATGGCGAACTATATTGTTGAGACAATATAAAAGAGAAAGGTTAAAGAGGATTTATGCATATGGAGTCTACCAAAATCATAGAAAGAAAGAGAGCTGCAACATAGAATGAGTTTCAAGCGGAGGGGATTGATGTATTGCAGCACACATTTAATAATCTTAGTTTCAATTAGTTTCCTAGTTTTTTTTTAATTAGGTTTCCTATTTTGTTTATGTGTCCTAATTATAATGGCAGCGTACCAGAACATGTTTTAGGTTTTGATTGATCTTTGTTTTAGGATTTAATTAGGTTTAATTTAATTTATTGGTAACTTACTGTTTTATCCTTACGTTGTTAGTTTCCTAGCTTTGTTAGGGTTTGCTTAACGAATCATCTGGGATCAAATTATTCAACTTCAATGTAGGATTTTCTATAGAACCTTTATGTTCTCGTGATATTCTATGTGATCGTGTTTGTTCCTCACCTCAGCTGTTAGCTAACTTACTTCGTCTATGTCAATTCCAATCTTGAATTTACTCCCTTTTGGAGTCACAACTCCAAACAACCTTATTGCATTTGCATTCTGCAGTATGACTTGATGTCCATTGGAGAGCCACAAATTGACATATATGATATATATATATATATATATATATATATATTTCCAAATGAAATTGAAAATTTTAGCTTCAATAATGCATTCTAGGGGCTCTACTTTTATTGATGTAATAAGATTTTTCCTAACTACTCTTAAGTTAAGGGACTTTTTGTTTACTTTTTTGTTAAAATTATGAGAGTGGTTATTTTTTATTATATGCCTATGTTTGTTAGGTACTGTGTGTGGTAGGTGATAATCAGACTTTAATCAAGTTTTTGTACATTATATTTGTATGCAACCTATTTGATGAAGTATGAATGAGAAGGAAGCTATTCTACTCTATTTTTTTCTTGATTTCTAAAACCTAACAAATGGTATCAAAGAACTTTTCTTAAGGGGCCTGCAAGGTTATAGAAAAAGAAATCAAGGATTTGAGGAAGAAAGGATTAAAATAGTAAAAAGGGAGATAAAATGGCCTCCAACAACTTTTTAGGGACTGGACCTCCAATGTTCGCAGGTAAGAACTATCATATATGGGAGATAAGATGAAGTCATACCTGAAGGCATTGAACTTATGGGAGGCAGCAGATGTTAAAGAGGATCCTTCTCCCCTGAGACTAGATCCATTTATAACTCATATCAAAACACATGAAGAAATAAAGGCAAGGAAACTAAGGGCTCTTACATGCATTCACTCACCTTTATATGATGCAATTTTTATGAGGATAATGACATTTGACTATCTTAAGGAAGTATGAGATAAGCTCAAGGCAGAATTCGAAGAAAGTAGTAGAGTTAAAGCTGTGAAGGTTTTAACTATTAAAAGGGAACTCAAAATGCTTATGATAAAGGAAAATAAGGTTGTTTGGAGAAGCTATTGATGATGCTTGCCAAAAAGGTTTGAATCAAAAATATTTACTATTGAAGAATCTTGTGATCTTAAAACTCTTTTTTTTTTACTGAAATGATTAGTAAATTGCAACCTCAAGAACAAAGAATAAGTATTAGAGATGAATAAGTATCAGAAGGATCTTTTCAAGCAAAACAAAAACGGAAGAAAATTATGAGAGATTTCAAGAAATCTATAGCAAATAAAAAAGGCAAAGGAAAAGATGTCATGGTGCAAAAGGAATATGAAAGAAAAGATAAATTTCCACATTGCAATATTTGTCAAAGAATAAATCATTTGGAGAAGGATTGTTGGTATAAGGGTAAACCACAGATTGAATGCAGATTGTAAAAGGCTTGATCATATAGAAAGAAATTGCAGAATCAAGCAAAGTCAATTTCATGGGAGACAAACAAAAGAATCATTCTACATAATAAGCAAATTTCACAGATGAGTAGGAAAAGGAGACAGAAAATTTGTTTATGGCTATACAACAAATTCAAAATTTTAATGATCAAACTTGGTTCATTGACAGTGGATGCACAAGTCATATGTAAAAGGAGGAGGGAATGTTTTACATATTAAACAAATCTATGAAAATAAAGGTGAAGCTTGAAAATAGACAAATGATTCAACTTGAAGGAAAGGGATCTGTGCTAGTAAACATAGAACAAGGTACTAAATATATTCATGATGTACTACTGTATATATTTTGTTTAGCTTAAAATTTATTAAATGTAGCATATATGATTGCACGTGGTTATTCACTGTCATTTGATGGCCAATCATGCTGTATTTATAATTCTTATGGTTGCTTGATAGTTGAGGTTCCAATAATTGATAAAAGTTTTCTTTTAAATTGGAACATTGTGAATGAGAGTGTAAATTTTATAAATAAGGATGAGTCGTGACTTGGCATAGTAAATATGGATATTTCCATCTTAGTGGATTGAAATTTATGCAATCTAGTGGTTTGATGAAATATTTACTTGAAATTATAGTAAGTGGTGATGTGTGTGGGTCATGTCAATTAGGAAAAATGCATAAGCATGCATTTCCTCCCAGTTCAACTTGGAGAGTTAAGGAAAAATTAGAATTAGTTCACACTGATTTATATGGACCAATGACCATAGAGTCGTTAAGTTAAAAGTATTTTATACTCTTTATTGATGATTTAACCATGGATGAAAATATCGGTATCGATGAAAATATCGAATGTAAAAAATACAGAAATATCAGTGGAAATATCGATATTATTAAAACTTTAAAAGAAATTATGGAAATTAATAACAAAATATGAAAATTTTAAATGAAATTTTAAGATATATTTATTTATTAATTACTTTATCAATTTAACTATAAAAATTAAAAATTATTGAGTACAATTTATATTTTTCATAATTAAAAAAACCTGCAGTACTCGTTGACAGTAAAAAAAAAGCTAATATTTTTTATGATGAATTATTCATTAATTAGAATAATTATACATGTATATAATTACTTAAATATAACTCAATATCACATAAAATTTTTTGGTAATTGAAAATGTTCATTCTCTTTCATATCTTCATTTTCACTAGTATATTGAGAAAAATATTGACACATTGCCTTGATAGTTTTGTATGTAATTATTAATATGTCAATTATATGGATATGATATTATATATGATTATTGTTGATAATCGTTATATGGATATGATATTGGTTGGCTCTGTACATAGCTGCTGCTCTTAATGGTTGAGGTTGAGAATGTATCCATGAATTATTACTTGCTAATATTCTATAACCATCCATTGAATAAAGGTTATATTCACCTCCAACTCTCATTGATCTAAAATTTGTAGAAAAAAATTCCTCCTCCTAATGTACAATTGTTGTTTTGTCTCTTTCTATATGTGTATAGTCTTTTCCTATGGTACCAATTCCTTATCCAGCATCTTTGACTCCATAATCTTCATCTTACATTGTATGAGTGTAATATTTTTTACCAGTAAACGGACTCAATATGTGAAACGTTGAAAGCATATAAGTATAATAATTACAATTTGCGGAAAAAAAAATACTAATGTTGTACTTGATAGTTAATATAGATATTTTAAAAATTTTCATAAAAATTCTGACCAAATTGTAACTTATATTCACGTCCAACTCTCATTGATCCAAAATTTATAGAAAAAGATTCATCTTCCTGATGTGTAATTGTTATTGTACCTCTTTCTCTATGTATATAGTCTTTTTCTACGGTACCAATTCCTTATCCAGCATCTCTGACTCTATAATCTTCATCTTACATTACATGAGTGTAATATTCTTCACCAGTAAATGAACTCAATATGTGAAATGTTGAAAGCATATAAATATAATAATTACAATTTGAGAAAAAAAATATTAATATTGTACTTAATAGTTAATACGAATATTTTAGAAATTTCTATGGAAATTCTAATCAAATTATAAATGAATTGATAAGAAAATTTTAACAAAAATATCGTAGAAATATCGGAGAAATATTAAAAATTAGACGGAAATTACATAAATTATAACCATTTTCAATTTCGATTGATGGATAATATCAACACCCTGAAAAAATGAAAAATATTCATGAAATTTCGTGGATATTTTTTTATTTTTTCGTCTATGATTCTAGCAACTGTACAACCTTTTATCTGCTGCTTAATTTTTATTTCTACTAGATATTAGATTTGGAAAGGCAGAGCCTAAAATCATACAACAGTTGATTATACACCAACTGAATTGGTCCTTTGACACCTTTGTATTTGTTACTAACTAATTTTTCTTCATCTTTAAATTAGCTCGAGATTGTCTTTGACATTGTTTGATTGCTTATCAAATTAAATTTGAGGAGAATGTTAATGTGTATAATGTGAATTATGTTTAAAAACTTGTAAACAATAAAATATGCTTAATGTATAAGGAAGATTGTATAATATATTTGGTAAGGCTTGTGAATGGGTATTTAGTCATTGTAAATAAAGACGTAATGATTTAGATAGTGTTTCTTTTTAAACGCTGCATGCATATGTTTACATTGATTGTAGTATGTAGATAAATTTTTTATTTTTATACTTTTGAGTGTTGATTTTGATGGTGTTTATGTTCATATATTCTGAAAGGGGAAAAGAAGAGCCGATTGATGGAAATACAAAACGATGATGATGACGAGAAAGTTTACATGTTCAAAATCCTGTTACCAGATGGCATCGCCGTAGTATTATATATATGTGAAATATTATTTTCCTTGTGTTTTTCTCAAATTATGACATGGGCCTCTTGTTGTAGGTCAAGATTTTATTGTTTTCAAAACTAGGTAAGTTGCAAAGATTGTTAAGAAATTAGAGAAGAGTTGTTTATTGTTGTCAAATGGGAGGTAAGCATGTGGATACATTACAAATGTCAAGTACCTGTGTTTTAATGCATGAATTTTCTTCGTCATTAACCTTTGAGAATATGTTGTGGAATAATCTTACCCTTCCTCTAAATGAATCCTTTAAGTTAAGAATCTGGTCAGGAATTGGTTCTCCTTCCTACTTGATGGCATTGGCATGGAATCTCTTATTGTCCTTAAAGATTAGTTTATTGCATCGAAGGTTCTCGCATAATGATGTGTAATATTTCTTTTAAACAAATTGCAGGCATCTTCTTGGAAGAATAAGAGCTCTTGCTGACAGAAAAGAACCCAAAATTTTTGTGTCATCTTGTTATTGATTAACTTTGATATCAAATAGCACGAGAAAATGTACAGTTTATACATCTCTCTCTTTCACACACACTCTCATACCCCAACTTGTCTGCACCTCTGTACAAATTACATGAAACTTTGTGCTCCTATGGTTGTACTTGTTTCTTTCCTTTAAAGAGTTTGTTTTTGAATGTTTAATGGCCAGAAAAATATCGTATTTACTTCACACTATTCTCATCCTTACACAATTGAATATGATATAGTCATAGATTGGCATTTATTGCAACAAAGATCATACCTTATATGGAAGAACTTATATGAGATTTTAAATTTATTCCAAGCATCTCTTTAATATAATGAAGTATCGGAAACACAGTCTAATTTTCTAAATTTTTATGTTTTTTTTGTCCTTTTTATGAATTTAACAACAAGGTTCGAGTTGAGAAAACTGATGGCCAAACTCAAGCCCCAAAAGACATAATTTTGTGAACTTACTCTTGGTAATTAAAGAACAAAACCTCATATAAGACTATGTTTCAAGTACTTCACTGAATTAGACCATATTTTTAGTACTTCACTATATTAAAGAGATGCTTGGAATAAATTTCAAATCTCAAATAAGTTCTTCCACGTAAGGCCTGATCTTTGTTACAATAAATGCCATTGTATGGCCATATAATATTCAATTGTGTTAGGCTAAGAATAGTGTAAAGTAGATACGATATCTTTTTGGCCATCAAACACCCAAAAACAAACTCTTCAAAGAAAAGAAATAAGCACAGTCATAGGAACACAAAGTTTCTTCATGTAATTTGTATGAAAATGTAGACAGGTAGGGGTGTGAGAGTGTGTGTGAGAGAGAGAATTGTATAAATTATACATTCTCTCATGCCATTTGGTATTGAAGTTAATCAATAACAAGATGACTAAAAAATTTTGGATTCCTTTCTGGTAAGCAAGCGGCTCTTATTCTTCCAAGAAGAGGCCTACAATTTGTTTAGAAGAAATGTTACATATCATTATGCGAGAACCCTCGATGCAATAAACTAATCCTTACGGATAGCAAAAGATTCCATGTCAATGCCATTAGGTAGGAGGGAGAACCAATTCCTGACCAGATTCTTAACTTAAAGGATTCATCCAAAGGAAGGTAAGATTATTCCACAACCTATTCTCATAAAGGTTAAGAGAAAATTCATATACTAAAATATAGATACTTGACATTTGTAATGTATCCACATGCTTACCTCCCATTTGACAATAATAAACAACTCTCCTTTAATTTCTTAACAATCATCTCCACAACTTGCCTAGTTTTAAAAAACAAAAGCTTGACATTGTTGTCCAAAAGCTTCCATAAAGCCACAGGAAAAGACTTCCATCAATGGCAACTACCAAAATTACGAGAGTGAAGCCAACAAAGACTTTAATTAAAGCAATTAAGGCCTGGTCAATTAAGACGACTGGTATGAGAAGAATAATTAGTACTATTTAGAATCAGAAAAGACACACTAGTTGAAAACTCCCATAGATAACAAGGAGCAATACAATTAGGCAAGAAACCTGCTGAGTATTCTGGATAAAGTTCAAATACAAGATGATAACAGTAGTAAATTATATATTAAAAGTGAAAAATAAATAATGCATCACATATTTGCATGGAAATAACACTGCTATTACATGCTCAAGTAAAAAAATAAATAAAGTATCATATAATCTTTAAAAATGGAATCCTACATAATAGTTCATGATGAAGGTCATATTCTTATCAACAGTTTCCAAAAGCCTTATAGAGGAACTTTTGCCCATTATTCCATATTCAAGATACTTTTTCTTAAATAACATCACAAGGAGACATTTAAAATGTTTATTTTCTTGACATTTATAACTTCCGATTAAGTGACTTAGACAGTTATCCTTAAAAAAAAAGGCAGTATTTCCATAAAGAAAATTGAAGAAAATAAGACCCAAAAAACAACTATGCATCTTATTTACAAAAGTTAAAGAGAGAAGTCTATATAATCATGACACGTGTTGACAATTTAAGTATAAAAAAGTTGTCCTGAATAATTAATGGGCAATATAAAGTGGGAGAGGAAAAAAGGGCTTACCAAAACAACAAGAAATTTAAACATTCCAACCACATCAATTACAAAAAGAATGCTGCACCATATAACTGAGGAGAAAGATGTGATCCCCATGCATAGAAAGGAATCAATACCCCTTACAATACAGTCTAACCAAAGCATATATATTAGAAGCACAAGACTCCCAAAATGCATGAGCCATTTCAAAACAATGGGATATGCTTGCTCAAATTTCGTTTTAACATAAACATAAAAATTCTATATGTTAGTTCTTATTGACATAAACAAGGGTCTCTGCCTCTCCAACCATTCATTAGCTGCCTTCAAGATAGATATTGTTGACACCTTCAAATTTCTTACAATTGCATTATCTGAGAACTCTATGTTGTCCATCATATTTTGAATATCCATTTTATTTAATGAGCTGCACAATCTACTTTTCTAATCTTGTGGCCTTGATCATTCTGAGATAATGACCCATATTTTGCTTTGAAACTTGAAGCTTCCAAAGTTTCATTACTATCTCCTGAATCAATTTATAAAGAAATTGGCCACTGTGGTTCCTCTATTCCATCCATATCTTGCGTTTCTTTCTTCAAAGACTTCACAGATTTTTACTTTCTTTTATTCTCCTCCGCTGCATAACTTGTTTTACTCGCATTCCCAATAAGAGCACTGTTTGGTTGGTTATCATTTGAGAGTTCCTCTCTAGGAAAAACCTTCACCACACTTTCTTTTCCATACTGTCTTATATTGGGCTACGCACACCCTGAATCTGAACTTCTCTTTTCTAGCTTGATGCATTGCGGTCTATGCCATTCTTTTGTTGATTACCATTCTGAGCCATTAATTGATCAATATAGAGCTAAAGAGTAAGGGGGAAGCAAGTTAAACCATCTTCAAACTAAACATGGTAGTCATAAGCTAAAGCTAGCTTGAAGCTAGATTTCAAGAACAAAATACAATCTGCCAACAAAAACATAACTGTCACAACTATATATTGAAGCATGTTAAAAATAAGAAGCATTAAAATAAAATGGACAACTTCATCTTACGGGAGAGGGAATTCATATAGACCCTTGTGGATTTATTGATAAATCATTGACGGTAATACTAAGTCACTCCCACTATCTATGTAAAAGAAGATGCACTTTTTTTAACAAAGTCAATGTAATACCAAAGCTTTGTATCATTAGACAATAATAAAGATGGCAGAACAGTTTTTTAGGCCTCATGCACACAAACTTTACAATTCCATATAAGTTTAGCGATGTACATCCAATAGAAGAACATAGAAATGATTACATAAGGGTAAAAACGGCATGAAAGGAGGGTCACCTGTAAATGGTAATGGCATCCTTATGAATATAGAGTAACCACTAGAACCCAAACGGGCCAAACCCAATAATTATAAGGCAGTAGAACGCCAAAAACTAAAAACTTCATGTCAATTATATTC
Organism: Rhamnella rubrinervis; assembly: GCA_007844105.2. Lineage (NCBI taxonomy): Eukaryota > Viridiplantae > Streptophyta > Magnoliopsida > Rosales > Rhamnaceae > Rhamnella > Rhamnella rubrinervis. The sequence goes on from CM017578.2 coordinate 14,445,492, forward strand.
AGAACTAGCATTTGAGATTTACGTTGTCCTTTCTCAACCAAGAATAACTTTACAGAGCAACATATCCTATTAACTACTATGACGACCATTGGGTGTCATCCAATAAATAAAAAAGCATAACAATAAAATTCTACTAGAAAATAATTTCCCCAAATTTCCTTAAAAAAAAAGACACAATCTTTCCAATAATCAAACAAGAAAAAACAAGCTGAAAGTCAACAAATCAAAAGGACCCATATAACAGAATCTACTATAGATGAATATTAGAGCAGTAGCAAAAGGCATACTCGAAGCTCTGTGGCTAATGAAAGAGCGAGAAGCAAGAAAGCAATTAATGAAAGAAATCCTAAAATAGAAGCAAATGAATATCAAAGTGACAAGTACGGTTGTGTAGAGAAAATGAAAAATCAAAATAATCGACCGACTGCACCGCATCGCACCGAGCTTTCCCTCGGTTAAACGACGCTGAGAAAGATGATATGGTTGGTCTTCGGTTCCATCTATACAAAAACCGCAGGTACCGAAACCGGTCAAGTACTTTATATATATGTTTTTTTATTTATATTTTCAACTCTTCTCCTTCAGATCTCCCTTTGCCCATCTCCATTTCGTCTTTCTCGTCGTTCTCCAGATCTGCAATACCGGCCTAGTATTTATTTGTATGTTTTTTTATTTATATTTTCAACTCTTCTCCTTTATATCTCCTTTTGCGAATCTCTATTCCATCTTTCTCTAGATTTATAATTTTTCAGTGAGTAAGAAATCAATGGTGGCAGTAGCTCAGGTTTGGCAATGAGTAAAAAATAAATGGTTGCAGTGGGTTTAACTTATAAATAAGCTTCATAATGGCTTAGGTTTGGGCGCATGGTTCAGATGAAATGGAAGGTGCTCGTCGAAGCCAAAGAGATTATTAAAATAAAATAAAAAATTCCATTTTAAATATTGTAAATAAAAAAATCAAAAAACACATCACCATTTGAGTTATATAATATGAGTATGCATTACAGTCTGACCAATGAAGTGTAGACTACCAACGCCTTTTTTGGCATGTGGGACTGGGCTGGACTTTACTAATGTAGCCTATAAATTAGTGAAGGCTAATGTTTGGAAGCAGTCGGATTAATTTTAAAATGGACTAAAATAATGAAGGTAGATTGTTTCACGTTATATTGCGGGTGGGTCAGAATTAGTCCATCAAGCCTATCTTCTTTTCAGCCATTTACGCCCTTGCTCCACCATCACCGTCGTGAGTGCTTGTCACCACCGCTGCCCCACGTCATTGCTCCCACCTTCGCCCGCCGTTGCTTGTCACCACCGTTGTGATCTGTTGTCTCATTCTCTCATTGTTCTCAAGTATTTTTTTCTCTCATCTGGGTTTGTATGGATACTTATGGTTCTATGTGGTTTTGCCTAAGAAAAATTGGTTTATGTTGGTTTCGATTTAGATTTGATGTAAATTCCTCCTTGATGAAATTAGTTAATAAAAAATGAAATTTTGAATGGTTTAAGCATCTAATGTATTCTTTTTCATTCTCATATGGTTTCTCACTATGAATGACATAGTTTATAAATGTAGTGCTTATATAAAAAATAATATGCAGAGTAACATGTGTATTGGGTTCTAAGTTGTTTCTTTAAGTTTTGTTTGGTTCCCAGGAAGGTAAGGATTAAAAATCAACATGTGAATTTTTTTTTATCTCTCTTATGCTATTTTCTTTATGGGCTTTACTATATAGTTGTGCATCGACCTTCTTATTTGTATGATTTGCTACAGGAAAAATAGTTTGGAAAATTTGGGAAGCTTGGAATTTGATTTTGTTTGTGGATCTGAATGCAATGGTCTATAATTTAGCTGGTTCATTTACTAAATTCATGCTTGATTTTTATGGACAATGAAAAAAAATAAAAAGAGGGAAGTAAGAAGAGTTTTGGATTTCTTATGAGTTTAAGCACTGGGTTTGAGTATAAGTTTCTTAATTTTTTTTTTTTGTCTTCTCTTAGTTTGAACATATTGTTATATCTTCTTACTTTGAATTCTTATAGAGAAATAGCATTCAAGTAGCATCAATTTTTGTGGGCTGAAATCGTTTGCCTCCAAGGCTAAAAAAGCAGATTCTGGCTTATATGTGCTTGAGATTTAAGGCTGAAAGTTTAAACCAGCAACGACTGATTGAATAGCTATCAAAATCGATTTGTAAAAGCATCTGCCATCATTTGTTTTTGCCTATAATTGAAAAAGTCTATCTTTTTAAGGGTGTCTCAATGGAAATACTTCTATTACTGGTAGGTACCTCACTTTCATCCAATGTCTAAATGCTGGTGAATCAATGTTGGTGTTTGATTTTTAATATTAAGAGAGAAAAATAGATGCTTGATATAAGGTTAAATGAATGAAGTACTGAATGTGTTATATGATTAACATGTATCTACAAATGTGTGATTAATCTACAGTGGTTCTTGAAATTTGTATTTTCCATACTAAATTAATAGTTACAATATAATATGAATATTTAAATAAACAAAAAAGATTGCAAAGATGAAGGTAAAGCACTTGTCACCTAGAGAAGATGTCTGTATGTAAAATGAAGCACCGGATGAGTATACATCATTGTTCCTAGGGAAGTGGAAATAATTGATTGTCAGACAGAGAAAGAGCTAGTTGTTGGGACTCTGCAATCAGTAAACATGTTTGGGGAAGTTGGTGCACTTTGTTACAGTCCCCAAAGCTACACTTATCGAACCAAGACTAAAATATTTTAGTTCTATGATAGACTACGTGTATTTTATTTGTTTGGTTGGGAGTTTTAAGGTTCTCTAATAGCAGATAATGTGAGTGTATAGGGATAGAAGTAGTAAAAACAATTAAAATAGGAGTTGTAATAACCCATATTTTATTTTGGACTATTTTACCCAAATTAGTAGGGGGTTAAAGTTGACTTTTACTGTGTATTTTTTTTATTTTAACTTTCATACCGTTGCATAGAGCTTATCGATATGAGTTCGTGGACCACCGACATGTTCGAATCGGAGTTACGGTTTAAAAGATATGATCAAAAGAAGATAGTGGCAAAATTATAAATATTTCAAAAATAAATTATTAATTTTTTTTTCTTTTTTCTTCTTCTTCTTCTTCCCTATCACTCTCTCTCTCCCCTCTCTCCATCTCTTATTTTTCTCTCTCTATACACCGTTGGAAACAAATCGCCGCCACGCCTTCATCGTGCGTCTTCGGACCTTGCCACCACCATTAGAACCGTCATGTTTAGCTCTACCATAACTGACCCTCCTTCCGCCGAAAAAGAGCCAGCAGCCACCGGATTGGAGTAAATTTCGATAAGTTTTTCTCTCCTCCATTTGCCGGATTCCAACGAAAGATAGGTGCTTTCCCATTATTTTTTACCTTCCGAGTTGGATTTTGAGCTCCGTTTTTCCTAAAAATGCATCATTTTACAGATATCATGAAATTCTCCTCGAACCTAAAACTTTCCGGTCAAATTCCGGCTACGTCGGTCATCATCCAGTTCAATTGAAAGTAAATTCTCGATCCTTGTCTCATGGGCTTTGATTTGATATATAATATGCCAATTTTGGTTAAGATTTGAGAAAATTTTAATTTTAAGGGTTTAATGTACTTTGGTAATTATATAAATTGGACATAAGAGAACTCAAATTTGATTGGATTATAATATTTAATATCAATTAGAAGCTAAATTGAAGTTCAATTTTGGTATTTGACACTATTTATGTATACGATACTATTCATGTATATGGTACTATTGAAGATGTGATAATTTAGAAAATACCCAAATATGAAAAAGTGGGTGTTGGGGTGAGATTGTGCAAATAAAACATTATGGATTTAAATTTGTGAATGTTTTAAGTGTTTGAGAATTAATAAATGGTACATTTGGTAATTATTTAGGCTTTGTGACTAATGCGGATACTGGAGTAGTTCCACCTGCAGATTAGCAATAATAATCTGTGAGTGGATTAAATTTTACTTTTAAATTATATCTTTATATTAAATTGATTATATTTCAGTGTTGTTATAAATTAATAAATTTGATAATTTTTAGTATATTTGAATAATTATTTTAATAGTACACATATGACTGTTATTATGAGAAATACATTTTTAAATACATATTGATTATTATATGTGGTTTTGGAGAATTTATATTGTTATGATTATAGAAAAATATTGAGATTGACAGTTAGATATATTTTATACCGTAGACATTGTAGGCTAGACGATGACTATTATATATATATTTCATCCCCCTCGTTTGTCTACGTGCGATATGAGGCTAGACGATGATTTATATCTACTACGCCTTAGGACGCTAAGGAAAGTATGACAGTTTTTCCCCTTCCCATCCATCTCTACTATGCCTTGGGACACCAAAGATTGTATAACGGCTTCCCCCTCCCTTTATGATTTTGGGATGTATCTCGGCGTATAATTTTTTATCGGTTTTGAAAGATTTTCTTATATTATTATTTACTGTGATTATGAAATTTTATTTCATAAGGTATAGATCATGATTGTTAAAACTATTACCATGAGATTATTAAATTGTTTGATAGAATTTATTCAAATTGTTATATAAATTATTTACATCGTTTGTAGTGGATCCACTTACTGAGCTTGTCTCATTATAGTTTTATTTTATTTTGTTAAAAGGGCTTGCATTAGTCTCAGCTAAATGTGGACGTAGTAGGACCATTAACCCTTCGGGGTCAGCAAATAGTGTTAGTGAGATAACACCTGAGAGTGATGTTCTTGAGCACCTTATTGAGACTTTGAGTGCAAGTGTTCAGTCTAGACCTTTGGTTGAGTAGGCTAGAAAGCTGGGTACGACAATTTTTTATGGCACTACAAATCCTACAAGGGAATTGTCTTGGTTATCTGACATGGAGAAAATTCCTAGTGAAAGAATACAATGTTTTGATGAGGATAGAATCAAAATTATAAGGTTGAATTTGAATGAATGGTACAAGGGAACATGACAGTGACTGAATATGAGAAGAAATTCTTGGAATTAGCTTAATATTATTCATATATGATTCTTGATGATGAGAAAAAGAAAAGCAGGTTTTTAGATGGACTAAGTGATATGATTACTGCCAGTATTTTAGGACCTGTACATTCTTCATATCAGTTTTTAAAAGATGCAACATTGAAAGTAGAGAGACAGAGGATTATGCGTGGATCAAGACGTCGCCAATTTGAGAGTACCTCTTTAGGTAGTCAGGGGTTTTCAAAAAGAGGAAATTATAGCTTAGGTTCTTTTGGTAGTGGAAGATTTAGAAGGAGCAAGCCTAAACCTAGTGTTCAATCTGGTCAGAGGAGTAACTGTGGTAAGCCATCTATGGGTGCTAGTAGTAGTGCTTCTCGGAGATCACAGTTTAAAAGCGGGCACTGTTTTGGCTACAGTTCATGTAACAGATTTCATGATGAACATCATCTGCATGGTAGGACATGCTTCACTGTGGACAGTTTGGACATGTTAGGAGAGAGTATATTTTCCTCAGTCATGGTAGTATAGGTACTCCTGAGTTTGATTATCAAGCGTTTGGATCTGGTTCTTGCCCTCAGCAACCTAATGGTTTTGGAGGGCAGGGTAGTCAATTTGGTCTGAGCACTGCATCTTCTAATAGAGTACATTTTTCATCTGCAGGTGGGAGTGGTAGTAGGCGTGGACGACCATCGGGTTAAGGTAAAGTATTTGCCATGACCTAACAAAATGCTCATGCTACTTCGAATGTAGTGACAGGTATGTTATTTATTTTTGATATAGATGCTTATATTCTTATAGACTATGGAGCTACACATTCCTTCGTATCATGTGGTTTTGTTGCATAATCAGGATTACAGCCTATGCCTTTAAAGGTGGGATTACATGTTCTCACACCTATAGGGGAGTCTTTATGGCCCACACAGATGTTGGAAAAATGTCATTTTCCTATTAGAGACTTAGTGATAGAAGTGGATTTGATCTTGATAGATCTTGAGGGATTAGATGTTATTTTCAGAATGGATTTTCTTGCAACAAATCATGCTTCTGTGGGCTGTTTTCGCAAGAAAGTTACTTTTTGGTAGTTAGGGTTACCGAAGGTGATATTTTGTAGTGAGCGTATAATTTCTCCAGCAAGCTTGATTTTAGCCTTTACAACTCACCATTTATTATGCAAAGATTATGTGAGATATTTGACTCATGTAGTGGACACTCATCTTGAAGAAGTAAAGTTTGAGAATATTTCTGTGGTAAGAGACTTTTTAGATGTGTTTCCAAATGATCTTTCAGGATTACCCCCTGAAAAGGAAATAAAATTTGCTATCGATTTGATTCTAGACATAAATCCTATTTCTTTGCTACCTTACAAAATGGCTCCAACAGAGTTGGATGAATTAAAAGTTTAGTTGTAAGACCTAGTGGATAAAGGTTTTGTACGACTAGTGTGTCGTCTTGGGTGCACCAGTATTGTTTGTTAAAAAGAAGGATGGATCTTTGAGGTTGTGTATAGATTACAGTCAGTTAAATAAGGTGACTATTCAGAATAAATATCCTTTACCTCGTGTTGATGACTTATTTAATCAACTTTAGTGTGCTAAGGTGTTCTAAAAGAGTGATTTAAAGTCGGGGTATCTTCAGTTGAGTATTAGGAAATCTGATATTTCTAAGACAGTATTTTGGATTCAATATGGTCATTACAAATTCTTGGTTATGTCATTTGGGCTTACAAATACTCCTGCGACATTCATGGATCTTATGAATCGGGTTTTTCGCCTATTCTTGGATCGGATTGGTTTATGATTGTTTTTTATTGATGACATATTGGTGTATTCTAAGAGTGAGGCGGATCATGAGGTGCATTTGAGTCGGGTGTTACAAACTTTGAGGGAACATTAGCTTTACGCAAAATTTAGCAAATGCAAATTTTGGTTGAACAAAGTTTTATTTCTCAGGCATATAATTTCTGCAGATGGCATTTATGTAGATCCATAAAAGGTTGAAGCTGTGTTAAATTGGAAAAAACCTATTGCTTTGAAGATTTAGAGATATTATTTTTATGGTGCCACTTATTAGATTTTTACTGACTATGAAAATTTTAAGTATATTTTTACTCAAAAGAAATTGAACTTACGGCATAGGAGATGATTGAAGTTACTCAAGGATTATGATTGCACTATTGATTATCATCCGAGAAAAGTAAATGGGGTTGTTGATGCTTTAAATAGAAAACCTATAAGTTCTTTGACATATGTACAAATGATCCGTCTACCTTTGATGATTGAGTTAAGAAAGAAAGGGATCGAGTTGAGTATAGATGACTTTGGAGTTATTTTAGCTAGTTTTTGAGTTCAGCCAATACTTATTGATCAAATTCGAGAAATACAATTTTCTGACCCTTAATTACTGAAAATTAGAAATGAATTGGACTTGGGACAGATGATGAATTTTTCTATCGGGGAGGATAGAGCCTTAGTCATGGGTACTTGTTTATGTGTTCCTGCTAATGAAGAATTTAAAAAGGAGATTCTTAATGAAGCACACAACTCTGCGTATGCTATGCATCCTGAAAGTATTAAGATGTATCGTACACTACGTGACTATTATTGGTGGCCAGGAATTGAAAGGGAGATCGCTGGGTTTGTATCGAAGAGTTTTATTTGCCAACAAGTTAAAGCAGAGAGACAGAAACCTTCAGAAACTTTACAACCTTTACCTGTTCCAGAGTGGAAATGGGAGCATATTACTATGAATTTTTTATTTAAGTTTCCTCGTACTCAGAAGAGACGTGATGGTGTTTGGGTGATTGTGGATCAACTTACCTAGTTTGCACACTTTTTGCCTATAAGCAAAACTTTTTCACTCCAAAGGCTTGCCGAACTATTTGTAGAGAAGATTATAAGATTGTATGGAGTGCCTATTTCTATTATATTTGATAGAGATTCACGATTGACCTTTCGATTTTGGAGGAGTTTATAAGAAGCATTAGGAACTAAATTGCATTTCAGTACTGCTTTTCACCTCAGATAGATGGACAGTCAGAGAGGACTATTCAAACTTTAAAAGATATGCTAAGATCTTGTGTTTTATAATTCAAGGGTAATTGAGACTCTCACCTGCCGTTGATTGAGTTTACTTATAATAATAACTACCATTCAAGTATTGGTATGACTTCATTTGAAACTTTATATATGAGACAATGTAGAACGCATTTATGTTTGAATGAGGTTGGTGAGAGAAAAATTATAGGTCTTGAATTTATTCAGATAACGGTAAAAAAAAAAAGGTTGAGATAATTCATAAAATATTAGAAACAGCTCAAGAAAGACATAAGAGTTATTCAGATAATCGAAGAAAATATCTTGAAATTTCTTGTGGGAGATTGAGTGTTTTTAAAATTGTCTCCTTGGAAGGGAGTTGTGAGATTTGAAAAGAAAAGGAAGCTGAGTCCTTTATATATTGGACCTTTGAAATCCTTAAGAGGATTAGACTAGTGGCTTATAAACTTGTCTTATTGATAGAACTTTCACGGATTCAGAATGTTTTCCATGTGTCAATGTTAAAAAAATACATCTTTGAACCATCGCATGGGTTGGAAGCACAGACAATTTAAATAAGGAAAAATTTGACTTATGAAGAACAATCGATGCAAATACTTAATCGGAGAGAGTAAGTACTTCGCAACAAAATCATACAACTTGTGAAGGTCTTATGGAAAAATCATGCAATGGGAGTAAATTGTAATAACCCGTATTTTATTTTGGACTATTTTACCCAAATTAGTATGGGGTTAAAGTTGACTTTTACTATGTGTTATTTTTTTATTTTGACTTTGGTACCGTTACGTAGAGCTCGTTGATACAAGTTCGTGGACTAGGACGGCACGTTCGAATTGGAGTTACAATTCAAAAGATATGATCAGAAGAAGATAGTGACAAAATTGTAAATGTTTCAAAAATAAATTACTAACTTTTTTTCTTTTTTCTTCTTCTTCTTCCCCGATCACTCTCACTCTCCCCTCTCTCCCTCTCTTATTTTTCTCTTTCTATATATTGTCGGAAACAAATCACCGCAACGCCTTCACTGTGCATCATCGGACCTTGCCATCACCACTATTAGAACTGCCACATTAAGCTCTACCATCACCGACCCTCTTTCGCCGGTAGCCACCGATCGGAGTAAATTTCGGTAAGTTTCTCTCTCCTCTATTCACAGGATTTCAGCGAGTTTTCTGATGAAAGATAGGTGTTGTCCCATTGTTTTTGAACTCTTGAGTCCGACTTTGAGCTCCGTTTTTTCTAAAAATGCATTATTTTGCAGAAATCATGAAATTCTCCTCGAACCCAAAACTTTCAAGCCAAATTTCGGCTACCTTGATCATCACCAAGTCCAATTGAAAGTAAATTCTCGATCTTTATCTCGTGGGCTTCGATTTGATATATACTACGTTAATTTTGGTTAAGATTTGAGAAAATTTCAATTTTATAGATTTAATATACTTTGGTAATTATATAAATTGAGCATAAGAGAACTCAAATTTGATTGGATTATGGTATTTAATATCAATTAGAAGCAAAATTGAAGTTCAATTTTGGTATACGATACTATTTACGTATACAATACTATTCATGTATACTTTATATATATGGTACGATTGAAGACGTGATAATTTAGAAAATACCTAAATAGGAGAAAGTTGGTGTTAGGGTGAGATTGTGTAAATAAAACATTATGGATTTAAATTTGTGAATGTTTAAGTGTTTGAGAATTAATAAATGGTACATTTAGTTATTATTTAGGCTCTGTGACTAATGCGGATACTGGAGCAGTTCCACCTGCAGATTAGCTGCGATAATCTGTGAGTGGATTAAATTTTACTTTTAAATTATATCTTCATATTAAATTGATTATATTTCAGTGTTGTTATAAATTAATAAATTTGATAATTTTCAGTATATTTGAATAATTATTTTAATAGTACACATATGATTGTTATTATGAGAAATATATTTTTAAATACATATTGAGAATTTATTTTGTTATGATTATAGAAAAATATTGAGATTGAATGTTAGATATGTTTTATACTGTGGACATTGTTATGTTATATTTCTTTCTGTTAATGTACGTCATCTGTCGCCTGGACACAGTGTTTGACTTGTTGATGATATGTATTCCGTCCCCCTTACGTGTAGGCTGGACGATGACTATTATGTATATATTCTGTCCCCCTCGTTTGTCTACGTACGACACGGGGCTGGACGATGGTCCATATCTGCTACGCCTTAGGATGCTAAAGAAAGTATGACAGTTTTTCCCCTCCCCATCCATCTCTGCTATGCTTTGGGATGCCAAGGATAGTATGACGGCTTCCCCCTCCCTTTATGATTTTGGGATGTATCTCGGCATATAATTTTTTTATCGGTTTTGAGAGATTTTCTTATATTATTATTTACTGTGATTATGGAATTTTATTTGATAAGGTATTGATCATGATTATTAAAATTATTGCCATGAGATTATTAAATTATTTAATAGAATTTATTCAAATTGTTATATAAATTATTTACATCGCTTGTAATGGATCCACTCAATAAGCTTGTCTCATTATAGTTTTATTTTATTTTCTTAAAAGGCTTGCATTACTCGCAGCTGAGAAGTGGTCGTCTCAGTCGATTGGCATCACCATCACTTCTATTTTTTTCTCTAAAAACTTTCGCTGTCTGAATGTAAAATTTTATTCTCTTAGTGTTTGTAAAACTTTGCTTATTACTCTTGGACATCTTATATGTTCTGTTTAGTTGGCTCTGAGAATAACGCAAGTCAGTACCATGTGTATTATAAATGTTAAATTTTCTTGATTTTCATCTATATTATGCATTTTTATGTTGTGGGACTTCCAGTGACATTTGTTGTGGTCACTGGACATATAAACATGTATTTTTCAGTGTAGGTACAATTGGGATAGTCCAAGTTTTTGGAGAGATTTTACCAAAATTTTTATAGAATTTTAGTGGAATTTTTCCGAGATGGGGCCTAGTCCAAGTACGGTCCTGTTAGGAGTCCATACTGTGTTTGTATTTTCTCTTTTCATTTTTCTGAGTGTTTGTGTTTGTTTTTTTGTGTTTAGATTGCAAAACTAAGCAAGTGTAAGGTTGGAGCAGTATTGATTAAAGTAACTTAGATTTTTTATAGAAAACAATATTTTGGTACTCCATAATTACAGATTTTTTATTGTGTATATATACAAAGATTTTTTCATTAGAATCTGTGCATTTATTAACAATTCAATTTCTGAATTATGGGCATTTTTTGTACTTAATAATTTATTTTGTTCTAGTTCTTCAAATCCTTGTAAGTTGTAAGCTATGAAACATGGGTATTTTTTATGGGTATAAAAATTAATAGGAAATATTATATATATATATATATATATATATTTAAAAATAATTAATATAATTAAAAAATTTTAATAAAAAGCTATCAACTAATATATTATAAAATAAATAATAATAAATATATAAAATTAAAAAAATGGCTTAATAAATTATGATATAATCGGAAAGAGGTAACTTAGGTTATTAGAATAGTCAAGAAGGGCTTACAGTCAACGCCAAAAAACCTAAGCCAATTTTATTAAAAAAAAATAAAAAGGTACAGGAAGGAGAAATAGATAATAATGTAACTGTTATGATATAATATATATATATATATATTATAACTATAAATTTAATAAAATATAAAATAGAATACATATATATATTTTTAAAATATTTAGTCTCAGTCCGGTATGCACCAAACATAGGATAAAAAGTCCATAATTTTGTCCGAACTATGCCAAATACAAGACAGTACTAAAATTGTCCTAGTCCTAGTCTGACCAGATTAGTCTTAGTCTGGGTACAAAATTAGTTCTGTTTAATCCTGCGTACCAAATGCAGCCCATAGGTCTAAAATGAAAATGTAAAAATTAAAAATTAGTATTTGTTGTTGGACCAAGGAAAGAAATCAAAGAGACGTATTGGATTTCTCATTCTTAGAATAAAAAAAGAAACCAAGAGACTCACTTTGGGTTTGCAATTTGCATGGAACTGCTATTCTCGTAGAGACATTTCTGTTTACTTCTCTAGATGTGCAACTCTCTTCCTTTGCAACCCTCTTCTCAGATCTATCTTTTTCTTTTTGTCCAGATCTCGTTCTTCATCACATGGGCAACTTTCTCCTCCTGCAAGCTTCATCTCCAAATCTCTTTCTTTGTCCTCGTTCCCCATTGCCTCCCTCTGCAACTTTCTAACCCTATGCAATTGTAATATGCCGTTGCCTATTATAATCTTGTCACCGAAAAACTGACCAAAATCGAGTTGGTCGGTTGTGGTCGATTTTCAAATAGAAAAATTACTTTTAGTTTTTTAACCAACCGACCGACTCCAATTGTGAAAAACTCGACACTAATCATAACTTACCAACACTGACCGATGAACACCCTAGTGACAAGGTATTGACATGCCTATAATTCGGACATGTGGATTATATGTAAAGGAGCTAACTGATGAGCATATCATACATGTCAGAATTTTAAGTCTGCAAAAAGACGATAGGCAGAAATATCGAAGATAAAAAATACAGAAATATCGGTGAAAATATCAATATCGATAAAACTTTAAAAGAAATATAATTAAAAACAATATATGAAAATTTTCAGTGAAATTTTAAGATATATTTATTTATTAATTACATTATCAATTTAACTAAAAAAATTAAACAAATATTGAGCACAATTTATATTTTTCATACTTAAGAAACCTACAACACTCGTTGGCAATAACAAAAATGCTACTATTTTTTATGCTGAATTATTCATTAATTATAATAATGATATATGTAGATAATTACTTAAATATAAATCAATATCACATAGAATTTTTTGGTAGCTAAAAATGTTCGCTCTTTTCTGCACATGCATCATATTCATATTTTTATTAAAAATATAAATTAATTACTAATTTATTAGAATTTGAAAAGGAAAAGATGTTTCATGATTTGCATATGTATAAATTATATATATATATATATATATATATATATATATATATATATATATAATATGCAAAACGTTGAAAGTATATAAGTATAATAATTACAATTAAAGGAAAAAAAAACTAATATAGTACTTAATAGTTAATAGTTAATACGAATATTTTAAAAATTTTCATGGAATATTCAGAAATTTCTATGGAAATTTCCATGAAAATTTTCAATGAAATTTCCATGAAAATTTTCAGTGAAATTTTAAGATATGTTTATCTATTAATTACATTATCAATTTAATTAAAAAATAAAAAAAATATATTGAGCACAATTTATATTTCTCATAATTAAAAAACCTACAACACTTGTTGATAGTAACAAAAATACTATTATTTTTTATACTAAATTATTCATCAATTATAATAATGATATAGATATATAATTACTTAAATATAACTCAATACCACATAGAATTTCTTGGTGGCTAAAAATGTTCACTCTCTTCTGCACATGTATCCTATCCATATAAATTGTAAAAATATAAAGTAATTATTAATTTATTAGAATTTAAAAAGGAAAGATGTTTTATGATTTGCACATATATAAATTGTATATATATAAAAAATTCTGTACAGTTTGCAAAACGTTAAAAGCATATAAGTATAATAATTACAATTTAAGAAAAATATATATGCTAATATAGTATTTAATAGTTAATACGAATATTTTGGAAAAATTTCATAAAAATTTTAAAAATTTCTATGGAAATTATGAAAATTTTCAGTGAAATTTTAATATATGCTTATTTATTAATTGCATAATTAATTTAACTAAAAAAATTAAAAAAATATTGAGCACAATTTATATTTCACATAATTAAGAAACCTTCAATACTCGTTGATAGTAATAAAAATGATACTATTTTTTATGCTAAATTATTCATCAATTGTAATAATGATATAGGTAGATAATTACTTAAATATAACTCAATACCACATAGAATTTCTTGGTGGCTAAAAATGTTCACTCTTTTTTGCACATGTATCTTATTTATATAAATTGTAAAAATATAAAGTAATTATTAATTTATTAGAATTTGAAAAGGAAAAGATGTTTTATGATTTGCACATGTATAAATTGTATATAATATGTGAAACATTCCAAGCATATAAGTATAATAATTACAATTTAAGAAAAAAAAACACTAATATAGTACTTAATGGTTAATATGAATATTTTGAAAATTATGAAAATTTTTATAAAAAATATGAAAATTTTGATCAAATTGTGAAGGAATTGGCATAGAAATTTTAATAGAAATATCAAAAAAATATCAAAAATTTCGACAAAAATTATAGAAATTATGACCATTTTCAATTTCGATTGATGGATAATATTCATATTTTGTAAAAATGAAAATAGCCACGAAATTTTATGGATATTTTTTATTTTTTCATCCATGGATTTAACTAGGATGACATGATTTTATTTTCTAAGAAGTAAAGGATATGTGTTTGTAGTTTTTTAAAAATTCAAGGCTATGGTAGAGACTCAAAGTAGATGCAAACTGAAATCTTTGAAGTTTGATAGTGGAAAGGAGTATACATCTAATGTATTTGAGCAGTTGTGTTGATATGGGTGTTGAGCATCAATTAACAGCTAGCTACTCACCACAGTAGAATGGTGTGTTGGAGAGAAAAAATAAGACTATAGTAAAAATGGCAAGGTGTATGTTGGTGGATGAGAAATTACTATAGAAGTTTTGGGCTGAGGTTGTTCACACAATAATATATTTACTAAATAGGATGCCTACAGGATCAGTGAAGCAAAAAAATCAGTGGAGGCATGGTCAAATTTAAAATCAATAGTAAAATATATGAAGGCATTTGGATTAGATTCTTATACCTTTGTGCCCTCTGTTAAAAGGAATAAGTTGGATCAAAAGGCCGAAGTTGAAATTTTCTTAGGATATTCCTCAATGTCTAAGGGTTATAGAATATACAATCTGTAAAGTGAGAAGCTGTGTGTTAATAGAGATGTTGATGAAGATTTTCACTAGAATTGGAGTAAAGGAATTATTTCGAAGAATGAAATTTCTTAACAGTAAACTGAAATGAGATCAGATTCACCAAATTTGTCTGTTTCAACTTCAGGTTTAAAAATAGAAGACATTGATGATTCGTCACCTGATTCACCTGTTCTAAAAACAAAATCATTATTTGAAATATATAAAAGGTGTAATTTTATTGTTTTGGATTCATCTTCATTTGAAGAAGCATCATAGCATGAAGAATAGAGGTCTGCCATGAAGGAGGAGATTAATATGATTGAGAAAAATGAAATATAGTCTTTGATGGACAAACCTAAATTAAGAAATGTAATAGGTGTGAAATTGATTTTCAGGATAAAACAAAATTCAAATGGTTCAATTTATAAGCACAAGGCTAGGTTGGTTGTAAAGGGTTATTCACAGCTAGCTAATACTGATTATGGTGAATCTTTTGCTCCAATAGCATACATGAAACAATAAGATTAATTCTTACTTTGGTTGCTTAGTTTAAATTGGATATGGAAATGAGGCTACACTTTATGCAAAAAAAAAAAAAAACAAAAATGGTGATTTGTTGATTTTATTGATATATGTAGATGATATGCTGGTAAGTGGAAGCAATAAAAGGATAATTTCATAATTCAAAAAGGAAATATCTAATGTGTTTGAAATGTTAGATTTGGGTCATATGACTTACTTTTTTGGAATGGAAATTAGTCAATCTTCTACTGGTATTTTCATTTCACAAAACAAGTATGCACTTAAAAAAAATTCAAGATGGACAGAAGTAAAGTAGTTTCTACACCTTTAGTTCAAAATGAGAAGTTGTCAAATGTTGACAAGGGTGATGAAGCAGATCTAAGTTACTACAAAAGCTTAGTGGGGAAGTCTTTTGTATTTAACATCATCTAGACCCAACTTAATATTTGCTACAAAAGTGTTATCAAGATATATGCAGTCACCTGGTCAAGTTCATTGAAAGCTGCTAAAAGGGTCTTGAGATATGTCAAAGGAACGTATAATTTTGAAATATTGTTACACCAAATGAGAATGGATATTTGCAAGGTTTTTCTTGTAGTGACTGGGCAGGGTGTCCTGATGACATGAAGAGCACAACTGGATATGTGTTTTCTCTTAATTCAGGAGTTTTTTCATGGGTTTCAAGGAAGTAAGATGTGGCAGCTCAATCAACAGTAAAATCAAAGTATATAGCTGCTGCAACTGGTACTAACCAAGCTATTTGGTTGAAGAAAGTGCTAGCTGATTTGTCTAAAGTTAAACCTTGTGCTACTATCATTCAAGTTGATAATAAATCAACTATTGCAATTTCTAAGAATCATGTACAGCATGACCGAATTAAACATATTAATGTCAAGTTTCATGCCATTAGACAAGCAGAAAAGGAAGGTGAAGTGCAATTGGTTCATTGCAAGTTTGAAGATCAATTTGCAAACATCATGACTAAAGCTTTGGTTGCTAAAAAATTTATTTTTTACAGGTCTAAACTAGAAGTATTTAGCAAAAATTTTAAGAAGTTTTGATGTAATAAGATTTTTACTAACTAGTCTTAAGTTAAGGATTTTTTTTTCTAAAATTACAGGAATTTTTTTTTCGGTTAAATGAAATTACGGGAATATATTTTTCAGATACTGTGTGTGTGTGGTAGGTCATAATCAAACTTCAATCAAGATTTTGTACTTTATATTCGTATGCAACCTATTCGATAAAATGTGAATGAGAATGAAGCTATTTTACTCTATTTTTTTTCCCCATTTCTAATAGGTAACAGCTTTATTGGGCAAACGACTCTCTGGCTAGTAACTAAAGTGGGATTTTGAAGTGGTTGATGAGAGATACTGGCAAAACGTTTGCAGTTTTCACATCTTTTGAGGAATTTTTTTTTTTTTTTGGGCCTCCTGTCTGAGTTTTGGACTGAAAATAACCCTAACCAATTAACTTATAGGCAAAGAATTCCCTCCTGAGCCTCATGCTCCAGAAGGCATGAAAAGGAAAATTCTTTCTTGTACAAATCACCGTCTACTATCGTGTGTATAGATTTAAAGAGAGGAAAGAATAATATGAGGTAAAAGAATTTATTTCATTCCATTCCCGTAATGAGAATATATATACACCCAGATGCTCCTACGAGGTATTACTCGATACATATACAGAGGATATACACTAAAATTATCGATCAATACAAATATATATATATATATATATAATTGTAAATATCACATGAGATAAAATATAACAAATATATCTGGTGAATGGTAAGCCAAATTCTCCTAACCGTTGCTTGCTGACGTTGTCGCGCTAACATTATGTAATGATCTGCTTCTTTTTAAGAATCTTATTATTTTGTTTCATATTTGTATTACTAAATATAATTTCTAAACATCATGTCCAAATAAATATATATATAAAAAATCAAATTCAATTAATAACAATAATAAAATATAAAATTCAATTAATTAATCAAGCAATACAGCCAATAGATTAAAACCGCCAAAAAAACTGGCAAACATGCATAAAATTAATGATCAACTCTAACACAAACACCCATTATTCAAAACCATTCACCGCATCTCCAAAATAATTCACCAGATAAAAATCTCAGACTGACCCAACACGAGGACTACAGCTGCAACCACAGCCACTCCAATGGAGGCCATACCATTTCCGGCGAGACTAAACCCACCAGATAAATTATCCAAAGCTGCAACTGGCGGAGTGTCCTCGTCATTTGATGAAGATGAAGATGAAGACTCCAGACTCTTAGGCTTCTTTACAGGTGCCGGTGAAGGTGCCGGTGGCTTTGGTCTTGGAGCGAAAATTCCAAGTGGAAGTAGCACTCTATCAATCCGATAAATAGCCAACAGATTATCCGAATACACTGTCCCTGATATCGAGGTGTTTACGAGACCAGTTGAGATATTCACTGAATTCCCAGTGGTGGTAATGTTTAGTGGGTAATCGTAAGTGTCACTTGCTTGCGTACGAACTGGGTTGCTCACTGTTTGGAAATTAGCGATTGATATATAAGACGGAAGGAGATGAAACTGCAGGAGCTGGACCTTTTGTTCGGCGTTGAGGGAATTCAGTGTTCCCGATTTGAGACCCGAGAAAGCGGCGTTGGTGGGAGCCAAGATGGTTAGTGCATTAGAGTTGTTGAGCTGATTTTCGATCTGATTAATGACTTGGGTACTCCGGAGGAGACGGACGAAGACGCTGAACACGCCAGCTTTTTCGAGGATTTTCTCAACGTTAGGACCGGCTGGTGCAGGTGCTTTAGGTGGCGGGGCTGGAACCAAGGGCTCTAGAGATGGGGCTTGAACAAGGGGTTGGTCCACGGGTGTTTGAGCGGGTGGTTGAGGTAGGGCTTTTGATGGGGCCTTAGCCTTTGATGGGGGCTTAGCCTTTGAAGGGGCCTGAGCCTCTGATGGAGATTCTGCCGGGGACAGAGCCACTATAGTGGTGGTGCAGTGGTAGAAGAAGATAAGTAGGATTGGCAGGGAGATAAGAGGCAGCTTCATTGTCATGGTTTTTGAGTGTAATTGTGTGTTTGTGTTTTGAGTTGGGAAGAAATGCAAATACAAGAGAAGGGTTTTAGAGAATGCGTTTGATGCATTGCTTTGGAGGGTCAAGTGGTTTTTATAGTTGGTGCTTGAAGGGATCTTACTAGTTAGGCTAAAAAGCTCAAGTGGGTGCAAATTGCAACGTCTCTGTCTTTGTTTCGGAAGGTGGAGCGGACACTAGCATTTGATAAGGAGATTATTCTATTAAAGTGATAACCAGCTTGCTTGTGAAGTTAGAAAAGATCACATATGAGCTTTCAAAAGTGGGTCCTGGCGATGATAAGCACGTACAAGATTTCCATTGCTTTCACTAGTACTTCCATGAAAGAGAAATATATAAAAAGAAAAAAAGGAAAAGAGTTATAAAAAAATATTATTCATGAGCGCAGCATTTGTGGATATATAAACTTGCACGTAGTTCAATGCAATTTGATAGCTCATGCATGCATCGTTCGCTCTCTCCTTTCACTTGCTAGTTTTTCCTTTTTAGATGTCATGTACGTTTCACGAGTAGTACTGCTGGCCTTTGGTGCAACGCACATGAAAACACAAAATAAAACTTAGATGATAACTTGTTACTGGGTTAGTACATGTGTACAAATATGTGTGTTGATCCATTCCATGCATGCATGACTATATATATATAATGAGGTAATGACCGGCCTACGAAAATTTTATACATACCTATTTGGAAAAGATGCATGCATGGTTTTCAGCACATACATATGCATGGTTTTAATTATTATTATTATTATTATTATTATTATGAATGGTTTTAATTAGGTGATAACATGTGCAAACACTTTTTCTATTGATTATTATTTTTATTCACAATATATAACAATTTTATACATGTACTCTTTCGGAATGGACCCGACAAAAGAAAGAAAAAAAAAAAGAAAAGAAAAGAAACGAAAAGAAAAGAAAAAGATAAAAACCTCTTCCTAATATATTTAAGTCAAGAACAAAATCTACTACCATATTTGTGACAAGCATATAACTACAAATATTCAATAGAGTGTGAGACTTATTATCCATGTCAAAGTTGACGTAGATATGTTTGTGAGAGATTACGTTTCATGACTAAACCGAAAATAAATTAATACGAATCAACTACGAACATGTTATTTTATCAAAAAAAAAATAATTTGTTACATATTATTTTGTAACTAGACGTTATAATATTAACCACGATAGATCTCTCATAACAAAATATAACTATTTAGTTATGAATTTTTTTTTCAACACTCTTGATCTTTTACTATGGTCATTTAGTCACAAACTAGTCATGAGTGTTTTTTGTAATTTATTATGTTATAGTTATTTAAAAGACATTCAGCTACATAATTGGCTTATTGCTAAATCACACCTTTTTTTTTATAGTGATTCATATAGTTTTAGTAGTATCATGCCTCCCTAAGTTCCTTTTCATTACTAATTTAGATGGAAATGCCCCATCACAAAGAAATTAAGAGCAATTGAAAAAACTGAGATAATTATAAATTATATAATTATAACTATATATATATATATATATGATTTGTATAATTAATTAAGGACTGATTATATTTATGACAATGTTTCGAAGTGAACAAAAAAAAAAAAAACTGGGATTCTCCATCATTACAATAATTTGAAAAGCTCTACTACTTGAAAAGTCTAGATCTTGATTTTATGAAGTACTTGAGTGGGACCTAAATCCTACTTGGAAACTACTCCTTTTCATATATAATGTAATTTAATTTTTAGGTTTTTCAACACCATGTTATATTTAGTGATGTTTTAAATTTTTTTTATCAATTTTTTTTAGAATTATTATTTTGACCAGTTTTTAAATGAAAAAGTTAAATATATCCTTAAATGTTTTTAGATTTTCTTTCACTTTATATTCCTCATCGTCATCTTCGTATTCTTCATCGTCATCTTCTCTCTGGTCTTTTTCTACAACGTCTTTTTCTTCATTTTCTTCTTCTTTTTTTAATATCTGGTTTTTTGGTGACCACATTTAATTTGTTTTTTAAATAATTTTGGCCACAATTACAGAGTCGTACACTTCTTGAGAACTCTTATAAACTATGAAATGAGTTTTACATAATTCATGAGAATTAATTAGTTTCCAAAAAGAAAAATTAATTGTGTATGGCTATGGAATTGTTTACAAACTCTACAATTAATTTGTTTTTGCATGTAAAACATGGAATGAGTTTTGTATTCTTCATCAGAATGGTTTTGCATACTTCGTCAGACTTTGTCAAATGCTTGTCATTAATGAAACACTTCGCCAGATGCTTAGGCCCAATTAGCATAACAACGTATTTGACGAAGTAATCATCGTTGATGAATCAATTCGTCAAATTTAAAAAAATAAAAAAAAATAAAAATTATTATGATCCTTATCAGGTAAAAAAAATATTATTATTCTTATCTTATTTATCAAGTAAAAAAATTATTAGCATCCTTATTTTATTTATCAGTATAAAATAAAAAAATTATTATCATCTTTATCTTATATATTTTCTTATATTATAAAAAAATCTTTATTTTAAAATTATTTTTGTAAAAGATAATTTTTGTTTAGGCTGACTTCGTCATCAAACGAATCAATTTATCAATGACGAAATATTTGACGAAAACGAATTGTATCTATCATTTTTGGACAAAAAAATTATTTTATTTTTGAAGGATATTTTTGATAATTTATAATAAAATATTTATTATTTATTAAATAGATTAAAAAAATTCAAAGAATATTGAATCTGAATATAGCATCAAAAAAACCTCAATTTTTCTGCTTCTCAAAGCAAAGCTCAAATAAAGCAGGCATAATATCCATTTGTATAATCTTTCACAACCCAATTAATTATGGGTTATATACACTCCAGGCCACCAGACTAATATATCAAACCCGGTTACATACGACAGGCTTTGGGCTATTGAAAATTTGGGGTTTGGGCTTTTTCAGTTCGGAAAAATAATCAAATTATTTTATTAAGAAAAAATATATATATGTATATATAAATGAAATAATTTTAAGAAAATTTTAGGCTTTGGGCTACTGAAAATTTTGGGTTTGGGCTACTTTAGTTAATAGGTAAGTTATTTATTTTTTTATTTAAAAAAAATGAAAACATATATTTTATATATATAAATGAAATAACCCATTAATAAACAAAAATAATACAACAATTACAACTGATTTTTTTTAGCTAAACAATGAAAAATAATTAAAATATTAAATAAAAAGAAAAACAATATAAATTTATTACTTATTTTCAATATAATTTTAAGTTATTTATATTTTAATCAGTTTGTTTTGGACCGGCTTTTATTGATTTTTAAAACTGATCCAATTTAATGACAAAGAATATATAATTGAATCAAATAGGTTGGATTGATTGGTTTAATTGGTTTTTTGCACACCCCCTAAATTTTCATGTTAGCAAGGATTAATTTATATTTTGTATTAAAATTATAAAAAATACTTTTTAAGCTCAAAACCCGATTCAAACCCTAGGAGGCCGACCTACAGGCCCAAGATTTGGCCTGCTGATTCCTTTTCTCAACTTTACCCCTTCTCTGCGGCTTGAATTTGCACGGGACGTACCTATGAATGTTCCATTACTACAGCGTCTTCTAAGAACCTTTTTTGTTTGGTCAGCAAGAAATGATAACAAAGTTCTAAGAACTTGGTTGTGACAATCTGAAACAAAGAAACATGCATGGTACGAAGCAATTAATGTTGTCAACCTAAGAAATCTATATTAAGTGGATTGACATGTTATAGCCATCACTAACCAATAATGGAAGCAAATTCTTGCTTGATATAGCTAGTTCATGTGACTAGGAACTTAACAGAGTATAATAATAACTTGTAATGAATGCCGTGTCTACATACTGTTTTTACTTTGAAAATTCAGAAACATGTGCACTGTTTTGACTAATATTAGGTTATGTTTCTCTAAGCCTTCACACCATCATTTATCATAACTCCTCCCAAATTACAACCAATACTAGAGGCTAGTGAGGCTACAACGAATTAAAAAATATTGAACAATATTGCAATGAAAAAACTTTTTGCTTTGGAAGCCAATTGATTTTAATAAGAATACATGCAAATTGGACCATCCAACACAACGTGCATGCAAACTATCTGTCAAAATCAATGGTATTAAGCTCTTCTAAGCAAAAGGAAAGCATCTCCATCTACTGTATGTGTCTGTCTCTGTTTCCCTCCTACTCACTTAAAAGCTCCCATTGGTTTTTCCTGATTTTCTAAGCGAACTACTCTCTCTAGCTAGTGGCCTCAAAACTCTTACTCAGATTTCTCTCTTCACCTTCCAAAACAAAGACAGACATTGTAACCACTAAAATTTCTAAACTATAATCTCCACCTTTTCACCTAATTCACTCACTCCCACCACTAATAAAATACCATCTCCTCCCTCCAACACCATGCATCAAACACTTGTCCAAAACCCTCTCTTCTATTACCATTTGCTTTTAACCAATGAAAAACACACCTGCTCTAATTCTATCAAAACGAAACATGAAGAAACAGCTTCTCATCTCCCTTCCATTCTTCTTTGTCTTCCTTATCAGCCTCAGCACCACAACTTTAGGTCAGTCTCCGGCTCAAGCCCCTTCCAGTAATCAAGCCAAAGCTCATGTTCCAGCAGCCCAAGCACCTAATCAACCTGCGGCTCAAGCTCCCACAGATGTACCACTTGTTCAAGCTCCGCCGCGTAAAGCCCCTACCGGCCCCACCAACGTCACCAAAATCCTAGAAAAGGCCGGCGGATTCAGTGTCTTTATCCGAATCTTGAAGAACACTCAAGTCATCAACCAGATTGAAACTCAGCTCAACAACTCAAACAACGCCTTAACCATCTTTGCCCCCACTAACGACGCCTTCTCGGGTCTCAAAGCGGGCACTCTCAACTCACTATCTACTGAAGACAAGGTCCAACTCCTACAATATCATCTTCTTCCTTCTTTTATACCAATCTCGAGCTTCCAGACTATAAGCAATCCAGTGCGTACACAAGCCAGCGATACTTATGAATTTCCACTCAACATTACCACAACCGGAAGTATCGTAAACATATCCACCGGACTTGTGAATACCACGATCTCCGGCACGGTGTACACAGACAACCAGCTGGCCATTTACAAGGTGGACAGGGTTCTTCTTCCTATTGGCATTTTTGCTCCGAGGCCAAAGCCTCCGGCACCTGCACCGAAACCGGGACTCAAAAAACCTAAGAAGGAAGAGGAGGAGGAGGCGAACAGCCCTGTTGCAGCAGTGGATGCATCTGGTGGAGTTACTATAACCAGAAATGGCATGACATCCTTTGGAGTAGCTGTGGTTGCAGCAGTGCTTATGTGGGGTCGGTTTTGAATTTGGTTGTGCTGAATGATTGTGTGCCCGATCGAGGGGATGATGAGGACGCTTGTGTTAGATTCTTGGTAGTTTGATTTCATGCTTGCATGCCGGTCTTTCATGAGAATCTGTACTTTCATTGATTGAATTTGAATGATTTGTAAATTAATTTCTTGGATTTCATTGATAAAGGCAATTTGCATTCAAATTTGCATTAAAGACTATAGTTGGAAAAATATAAAACCAATTAATATGGAAGAGGATATTGGTGATGGATTATATTTCGTAGATAATAATTTGGATTAAAAGAAGTCACTGTAACTAAATTTAAACTTGGAGGGAGAGACATTAATGTACATGTGTTAGCTAGTTAGAGTCCCTATAAGAGTTTGTGTAGTTTGTCATCTTGCTAAAAAAAAAAAAAAAGGGTAAAAAAACAATAGTTTGTCATTGAAACTAGCGTTATAATAAGTTAAATTATTTAAATATTGTGTTTAGTATATAGTCCTAAACTCAATAGACGAATGAGATATATCTAGGGTTTAGAAAGAAAAATTAAGAAAAGACTTGAAGTTAATTTTCTTTTCTTGAACGAGGATTTGTTGCAATCGTCGTCACATTAGTCATGCAAAGAAGTTTACGCCTTTGGTAATTAAAAAAAGGAAAAAGGACATCTAGTTGGATCCACAACTTTTGTGGCTTACTGATTTTGTTCAATTTTCATGTTGTTTCTTTCCCAAAAAAAAAAAAAATACCGAATAGAGTAACTTTTAGAGTTTTGCTCGTTATACTTTAAATATTGATACTTTTGAAAGATGGGAGGAAGATACGATTTGGCTCCAACTTTAATTTTTGGCGGTTAAATAAATTTCTTGTTTCTGAAAAAATAAAATAAAATAAAAAGTTCTAATTGTTTTTCGTTTAAATAAAAAGGCAATGGGTTTAGGTTTGGCATTTTAATCAGACATAATAATCAATGTTCTTTCACCAAAAAATAAAAAATAATAATCAACATGTTCAATTGT
Source organism: Rhamnella rubrinervis (assembly GCA_007844105.2). NCBI lineage: Eukaryota > Viridiplantae > Streptophyta > Magnoliopsida > Rosales > Rhamnaceae > Rhamnella > Rhamnella rubrinervis. The sequence goes on from CM017578.2 coordinate 14,470,568, forward strand.
TTTTTTCTGTTTGTAATCTGTAAATTGCCTATGTACCTGCCAAATTGACATATTATAAATATTATTTTACTATATTAACAACAAATTTAAGTCATGATTTAATTGAGTTAAAATTATTTTCTTCAATATGCATTATGTTAAATGGATAAGGTGTCACAGAGAGAAATAGAAAGATATTAAATCAAATTCATAATTTATATTATCCTCGAAATCATATCTTTGCACTCTTTATAGGATAATTATATGAACGTACTATTAAATTAAAACACGAATGGTTAATTTATTCAAAACCTAATAACGCAACAGATAATAAGATCGGAGTCTAGAAATACAAAGAACAATTTTCGGTGTATACATCAATGAGGCAATTAATTAATAGGTTATGACTCATCTCTAAACAAAAAATTAAACTAAAATAAATAAAATTAATAATATAATGATTAGTTCTTTTCATTGAGGGCCAGGGTCCGAAATCAATCTGACATCTAATTAAATAATTAATATGAACTACTTATTAATTAGTGAGATCCTCAGGTGTACTGTCAAATTGATGGGAGCCATTGATCCACGTCGAGCAGTCACTAGTCATCATTGTGAGTGCAATTAATTTATCTATGGTTTATTATGAGCAACAGAACTTAATTAATTGCGAACTACACATCAATATCAACCCTAACACATACTTTGCTCTTCCATTATTACAACCTTTTATATGTTACTTTCGCATTTAATGTGACAAGCTAATCAAACTCCTAATGCTTTAATTTCCTGCTTTCCTAAGCAAACCTAGCTAGAAACTGCTCTGGTGGCTGAATCTCTTCCTCCTATCTCAGTTCAGTACTACTACTTCTTCACCTTCCTAAACAAAGACAGGCATTAATTAATGTAACTATATCCCACCATGCACGCTAATTATAAAAATCCTCTCTTTCCATCCAACACCATTCGTCAAACATTTGTGATCATCCAAAACACTCACTTCTCTCAAACCAAAGGAAATTAAGCACAGCTATTACAATTCACTTAAAAACATGAAGAAGCTTCTCATCTCCCTTCCACTCCTTGTTGTCTTCCTCATCAGCCTCAGCACAAAAACTTTAGGCCAGTCTCCGGCTCAAGCACCCTCTAGTACTACTCCTCATGCCAAAGCTCATGCCCCTGCAGCTCAATCACCCACTCAACCCGCCGCTCAAGCTCCCACTGAAGTGCCACTCGTTCAAGCTCCGCCGCGTAAAGCCCTTACCGGCCCCACAAATGTCACCAAAATACTCGAAAAAGCCGGCGGATTCAGTGTCTTTATCCGAATCTTGAAGAATACTCAAGTCATCAATCAGATTGAAATTCAGCTCAACAACTCAAACAATGCCTTAACCATCTTCGCCCCCACCAACGACGCATTCTCGGGTCTCAAAGCAGGCACTCTCAATTCCCTCTCTACAGAAGAAAAGGTCCAGCTCCTACAATATCATCTTCTTCCATCTTTTATACCAATCTCAAGTTTCCAAACTGTAAGCAATCCAGTGCGTACACAAGCCAGTGATACTTTCGAATACCCACTCAACATTACCACAACCGGAAGTATAGTGAACATATCCACAGGGCTTGTGAATACCACCATTTCAGGCACGGTGTACACAGACAACCAGCTGGCCATTTACAAGGTGGACAAGGTGCTTCTTCCTCTTGGCATTTTTGCTCCGAGGCCAAAGCCTCCGGCACCTTCACCGGCACCGGGACTCAAGAAACCTAAGAAGGAGGTGGATTCGTCAACATCGGCAGACAGCCCTGTTGCAGCGGTGGATGCAAAAGTGGATGCATCTGGTGGAAACATTGTCAATAAAAATGGAATGGAGTCCATTAGAGTGGCTATGGTTGTAGCACTTCTTCTTTGGAGTCAGTTCTAATTTGCTTGGTGTTTGAATGGCCTCAGTTGCAAGCATACGGTGAATCATGAATCGTCTTTACTTTGTATTTGATTTGATTTCATGTGTGCACCTTCTTTTTTCTTTTTTTGGGAGGAGCTCTGTACTACGTACTTTTGACTTAGTTGAATTTTAATGGTCTTATAATTTATTATTTGCCTGAAATTTCCAACTCGTTATAGATACAAGTATATAATCAACAATCAATATATAGCCTGTTGGTAACCGTACCTATGACCAGATGAACTGGCTTTTGGCAGTTATAGTATTATATATATATATATATATATATATATATATATATAGAACATAATATGACAAATTGTTTTGCAAATCTGAGAAGGTATGAAACCAAACAAATTTTATCATTAAATTTCACAGTAAAAGCTTTTACACTATAATTAGAAAAGATTATTTCCTGCGTGATGTTTCAAGGCGCACCGTATTGCATTGGGACTTGATAGCAAGGTTAGAATAGAATTATATGTATTTTCTTTATAATTAATGATTTATTTCTTTCATAGCCCAGGCTTTTTATCATAAACAATTTATAACCCTTGCTATGGAAGAAAACTTGATGGTATAAGAAAATGTAACAAGAGTATTTTTGATGGAAAAAAAAAATGTGACTTGATAAAATTTGATCAAAGTAATTTGTTCTTTCGGGTTATATCAAAAAAAACATTTCAAGCTTCTAGCAAAATCATTTTCAGTTGAAGTTTGGATCAATTGACAAAAGATCCGTTCTCTTCTAAATAATACAAAATTTGATGTAATTTATTTATCTTTGAAAATCAGTATGAATGAAGTAGAGATTTTATTTTTCACTAATTATTAGAAAAATTTATGTTTACGGCTACATATTCTAATGGTTTAGAGAAAAGAATTAGTATTAATGTATTGCAAAAAAATCTTAACTGTGAACCAAAATAAGCTTGAGAACATAAAATCTTTGAGAATTAATCCATATTTTTATTTCCAAAGACAGGTTTGACATTGCAACAAACTTGACAGGATAAAACATGAACTATTGGGTTAATGTGTAATACTAATTAATTTTCACATAGTTCATTCCATTAAATTTTTACACTAGGCACAATTTCTCTAAAGTAAAATTACCCATTTATAATATGATATATATATATATATATATATATATATATATATATATATGAATATAATTAATAATTGAGTAGAATCACCACCATTATAAGCTGAAGGTTGGAAAAAAAAAATCATCAAGACATTTACTGGTGAGCCAAATGTGGCAATAAACATGCTTTATTTCACCCGGTATACATATAAATTGTTAATCGTATGATCGAATTACTTTAATGCCTTTATATATTGCTTGATTTGATAGTACACCACACTCACCTCTCATAGATAATTGTACTTAAAAAGATAGAAGAAACATCTTTATCGAAGTGGGGTACATACATTTTGTATTTATTACTACTCTCTTTTAATTTGACTCCAAATAATTAACCAATTTCGTCTGTAGAAAATCACCACTTATATATTGTACGCACGTATACAAGCAAAAATGGTGGAGATTGATAACGTAGTAGCGCATGCCAAGAAATCAAATTTTCAAGAAGCTATGTGCGCGGTGCATGCATTAGATTTAGGGGTTAGGCACAGACATGTACAGGAAACCATATTAGAAGCTAATAGAGTAGCTCCGCCCTCTCAAGTGATGGGAGTGATCTACCTTCACCCAATAACCGCCCAGCAAATCCACCACAAGCCAACCATCAATATCAATCGCAATTTACACCCCCTTCCGATATAAAATATCATATTATATTTTTTTCTTTTTCTTATTTTTCTTCTAATTCTTTTTCTTTCACATAAGCTCTTATCACATTGAAAGCAAAGCAAATCTCGTACTTCCTTTTTCTCTCTGTTTTTCTCTGCTTTCCAAGGAAATTGAACTTTTCACTCTAACTGCATAAAATTAAAGATCTCTCTCAGATCACTCCCTTCACCTTCCTAGATAAAGACAGAGACATTGTAGCGTCTAAAGGTTTGTTAGCTAAAATTTGCATCTTTTGCAACCTATTTATTTCATTCACTCCAAAAGCTCTAATACATAAACTTGTGCAAAGCAAAACCATTCATCAAACACTTCTGCAAAGCAAAACCATCTCTTGTATTTCCATTTCCCCCCAAAAGCAAAGCAAAGCACAGCCACTGCCTCCACAGTTCACTCCACCCCAAAAACATGAAGCAGCTTCTCATTTCTCTTCCATTCTTTCTTGTCTTCCTCATCAGCCTCTCCACCACAACATTAGGCCAGTCTCCGGCTCAAGCACCCTCTAGTACTACTCCTCAAGCCAAAGCTCATGCTCCTGTAGCTCAGGCACCTACTCAGCCCGCCGCTCAAGCTCCGACCGAAGTACCTCTCGTTCAAGCCCCACCGCGTAAAGCCCCTAATGGTCCCACCAACGTCACCAAAATCCTAGAAAAAGCCGGCGGATTCAGCGTCTTTATCCGAATCTTGAAGAATACACAAGTCATCAATCAGATTGAAATTCAGCTCAACAATTCAAACAATGCCTTAACCATCTTCGCCCCTACCAACGACGCATTCTCGGGTCTCAAAGCAGGCACTCTCAACTCACTCGCTACTGAAGAAAAGGTCCAACTCCTACAGTATCATCTTCTTCCATCTTTCATACCAATCTCAAGTTTTCAAACTGTGAGCAATCCAGTGCGTACACAAGCTAGTGATACTTACGAATACCCACTCAACATTACCACCACCGGCAGCATCGTAAACATATCCACCGGCCTCGTGAATACCACCATTTCCGGCACCGTGTACTCCGACAACCAGCTGGCTATTTATAAGGTGGACAGGGTGCTTCTTCCACTTGGCATTTTTGCTCCAAAAGCAAAGCCACCGGCAAAAGCAACAGCGCCGTCACTAGCACCAGCGGCACTGAAAAGTAAGCCTAAGAAGGAGGAGGATTCTACTTATGACATCCCACCTGTTAAGGCATTGGACAATTTATCTGGTGGACTAGCACTCACTGCAAATGCCATGGCATCTATTGGAGTGGCTTTCATGGCAACAGCTGTTTTTGTTTGAATTTCGCGATCATGATGTACGATCGATTTTCCAGGGAAATCTCTACGATTTGCAATAATTAATGGCGTGTATATGCATGCATTAGAGTTAATTAATTTTATGCTTGCAAAGTTGGTTTTCAAGGAGAACTATGTATTATATATATATATATATATATATATATATGGTTGAATGAATTGTTTTTTATTGGTTTTAAAGCTAGCTCCAGAAACCACATTAATTATGTCTGCAAGATCCATGAAGTTTCATGGCCTGGCCATTCCACATAGATGGCATTGGTTTTTGTATCCCAAAATCCAAATCCACCCATATTGCCCGAAATTTTGGTAGTTTAAAAACTGAATCAAACAATTAAATTCCTTTTTGATATATTACACAATTAAATTCTTATCATATAAGAAAAGAGTAATGTTACGGGTACAAACAAGAATTTCCCAACTTGGTTTATGAAACACTATCGTTTTACATATTAATATAACTTTAAGTGAACCCTAAAAGTGAAATTCAATAACACATTGTCACTGTCATGTATAATATCACATAAAATGAAAAATAAAATTAGAAAATTTCGTTGTAGCCTTGATAAAGAAAAAAAAAAAAGAACCATGTTGGTGATGAAACTATTGTTCTCATGGGACCAGCCCGCGGCCCGTAAATAAATATTGTTCTCACGGGATTAGCCCGCAGCCCGTAAACTTTAATATATATGTGGCTGGGGATATTTTCCACCGGGCTCACACAAAGGCCAGCTTATACTTCCATCGTGAAATCCTATTGTACGGTCTATTACTTTTACAAAAGAGATAAAATAGGGATGAAGATTTCTATCTAATTCGCTTGTCCTCTTTTTTATTTTCTCTATAAAAATTAGATATTTTATCATCTCAAATATAATATATAATATTTAATTTTCTCTCCGTCAACTCCCTTTTATATGTTTTTTTCTATATGCTTTTTTTTTTCCTTTTTATTTTAAACTTTCTTTCCCTAATTTTTCTTTCTTATTTTTCTTTATCTCCCTTATTTTTTTCTCTGTCTTGGGCAAATTGGTTTTTGCGACTTTTACCTTTTCCCTTTCCCTTTTGTTTTTATATTTTTTATTTTTAAACTTGACTCTCTCTTTTCATTGTTTTTTATCGTTATTTTTCCTTGGCTTTTATTATATATTTATATATAATAGTTAGTAAAATTTATATTTTGGCCTAATGAGTAACTAGGATTAATATAAAAGTAAATAATTAAATGAAACTGTTTTATTTGGATATTTAAATTAAATTAAAATAATTTTTTTAGTAAAGTTGGATTGGAATTGTATTTTGTTTTTCTTAGAAGATTGTAATTGTTTAGTATAGCTCATGTCTACCTGTCATTTATAATAAAGAAGTAATTTGGTTGTGGAAAAGAATTATTTCACACAATAAAACATTACATAATAGCCTCTAACAGTTTCGATTAAAACAAAAATTAAATGACAATAATAGGGTTGCAGGTCTTCTAAGAAAAAAAATCCTACTTACAATAAGTAGATGTTAAGAACAAAAATTTCCTCCATATGTTTTTCTGAACTGTTATATGCTTGCTATTTTTGGGCCTAAGGACCGATTGTCATTGAATCCAAATCCCTAGTATTGAGTTTGAGTTGCATGTTACTATAAAACTAAACCACACAAGACAGACATAGTTACTTTAATAGAGGAAGAGGAAGCCTATCCATTAAGTCACGAACAGTAAAAAATGAAACTATCCGTGAAATATTAATTATTATTACATTTAAAAAAACACATACACTCGTAAGATTGGGTATGTGAAACTGTAAAGTAAACGGTATGACTAAAGCTTACAAAAAAATAAAATTATACATATAATTGTAACAGATAAAAATAAATCAGGTTTGAAAAGTAAAAAAGTAAATTGACCATTTTTTGAGATTTAGATACTATGAAGTCTGAAACAAATTAAATAATTGATTCTTAGAAAATAGACAACTAATTATAATATTGATGGAAGTCTTGTCGCATAAATTAAATTCCTCAAATAAACTCTTCCCAATTAAAAAATTTCATCAAACAAAAAAAAAGTAAAATAAAGCGTAAAAAAAAATCTAAATCATTTTAGTGAAGAGAAAAAAGAAAAAAGAAAAAAAAGGACACAAAAAAGGGGAAAAAAGAAAAGAAAAAAGAAAAAATACGTTGAAAAAAAAAAAGATTAACATGGAAAAGATGAAATTTTATATATTATATTTAAGATAATAAAGTATTCCACTTTTATTGGAGGAAAAAAAAAATTAAATAGTCGATCTCTATCTCATAACAATCAAATTCATAAAGTCGATCGTGATAAGAATGGATTATGGGCCATTAAAATAGGACACATGTTCGTGATTGAGAGAGTCTCAAGGTAATAATAGAATAAATGAGGTAAAAAGAGAATGGGAGGAGGGGAAAAAGGGACAACTGGGTTAGAAAAAGCAGACTCTCTCTCTCCACCTTCTAGTACTCTGAGCTGAATATTCTAAAAAATACTCAAAATGACACCAGCTTTGAGAGATGGCTTGATATCAGAGGGCATTCACTGGACCTCCTCCGGTGACCCATTCTAAGCCTTCTGTTTAGTTTTGCAGGAATTTAAGAAAGAAACCCTGGAGATTTCCCTCCCAGAGTCGACAAATCCTCTTCATTTAGCAATTCTCGAGATTGGGCCTTCAATGCTGATGTTTTTACCCAAAATCGACCTCAACGTTTGTTGTGGTGGTTTTGACAACACCGTTAAGACATGCATTTCCAATGACAATTCTAATGCATTGCTATGGACCTCATAAGATCTTTTAATAGTGGAATGTATAGGTCCATAACTCCTAAAACACTACCAAAGAATAATATATATTTTCCGTCATGTAATATAAATAAACTCAATATTTCTCTACTCCATCATCATCTACTCGTTCACTGTCATATTCTTTTTCATTTTCTTTTTTTTTTCTACTCATTCAATGTCATATCCTTTTTCATTTTCTTATCTATTTTTTTTCTTATTCGATCAATACTATAATATATATTAAGTTAAAAAACCATTCAAATATTAAAAAATCCCAACAAACATAAATATCTAATTTTTTTTCCCTTTTTCTTTTACTTTTTTTATGTGATTATCATTTTATCTTATTTTTCTTATTATATAAATAAATCTTTATTTAAAATTATTTTTTAATTATTTAGAAAATCAATTCATCAATGACAAAGTATGACGTTAACGATGAATTACTTTATTAACGATGGATTTCTTGTTAAGCATGAATTCGTATAATAAATGATTAATGACAAATTGCTTTGTCAAATTTTTAAAAAAGATAAAAAAAAATATTATTATTCTTATCTTATTTATCATTCTTATCTTATTACATGACAAATTTTTTTAATTATTTTTATAAAATAATTTTTATTTAGGTATCAATGACAAAGTATTACTTCGTTAATGATGAATTGCTTCGTCGAATTTTTAGAAAAAGTAAAATAAAAAATTATTATCATCTTTATTTTATTATATTATGTAGATAAATTTTTATTTTAAAATTAATTAGGAATTATTTAAGATAAAGATAAGTCTTATCTTATATTAGTATTCATCTTCTTTTTATATAGATATTTCTTTATTTTAAAATTATTTCTAAAAAAATAATTTTTATTTGGTATAGAAAAATAAATAAATAATTTTTTATTCCAAGTGATTTGCTATCAACGAAGTAATTCGTTATTGACGAATTAATATTCGACATACTCTATCGCATTTAAAAAAAAATTATTATCCTTGAAGAATATTTTTGATAATTTAAGATAAAATATTTATTATATATGAAATTAATTTTTAAAAAAATATTTATTATATATGAAATGAGTTAAAAAAAAATTCAAAAAGTATTAGGCATGATAATAAACACTTAAAAACCCTTGAACTTTTTTGTACGAATATGGCTCACATCTCATTTTGCCCTCAAACAGATTGTCATGGACCTCTTACTAACTATAGCTAATAAGCTAGAATTGGAGATTGAAGTCAGTCTCAGATTATGCATGGGCTATGATTAGTTGTTGGGTTATTACGCCGGTAGATATCCTGTAAGCCCTGGTCCAGGTAGTATAAGGTAAAAATGAAACAGACTTTGATTCTTTTTTTGTCTTTTACTCATATCTTCTATTCCTCTTTATCTTAGAATCTTAATTCTCTTTACTTTTCTAATGGCACATTTTTTATACATACATAAATAGATAATTATTTTAGTTTACATATGTTAAAAAATTAATAATTCGACAAATACATAGACAGACATTGAAATATAAAATTAGTAGTGAGAAGTATATAGACAGATATTGGGACAGAAATATATAACTATTTTACTCTATACTTATAAAAAAAAAAAAATGACACAGATAAATAGACACGAACTGACACATGAGATTTGAATTCCTATCTTGGATCTTTATAGTGTTAGTGGCACGAAAAAATTGACTCATTTTATTATGGCTAAATTAATAAATGTCTGCTTTATATTATCTCCAGATAATTCCAACTCTCTCTCCCTTTAAAATTTAATTTTATAAAATAATTGTATTTGACTTTAGATTATTTGGGATATGATTCACGAAGCATTTCCTTTTAACCTTGTAGGTTTTAAATCATTATTAATGAGAGTGGGGTATTACCCTGAAAATGACTTAAACTTTGAGTCATTTAAAGCAACTTTGTGTGGATCCGATCCTTCAACTTATATGTGTGTGTACACAATTTATATATATGTTGTGGGAGACGAAATTAATTTAGATTGATTTAAACCCAAATAATTTAAACAGATCTTGTTTGACTTATAAACTCATTTGATATATATGTTCACATCCAATATACAAAATTTCAAAAATCTTTCAATATTATGAGCAATATTTTCAAATGCCAAAAAAGACGTCGAGTAAAAGTGAAAATGAAATATTATTTCCCTGTGAAAATTCAGTTTGATGAGATGGTTGAGAGGCAGAAATAGTACTCTTTTTTGTAAGTTAAGAAAGCAATTTTTTCAATGGAGGAGGCATGGTTAGTGATGGATATCATTATTTTGACAAAGCCTGGAGTAAAAGCTTTGGCAAGCACAGTGGTTTTGCGAGGGCTTATGATTGCTCTAATTGGATACCACAATTTGCAGTTAGCTAGGGTGTCACTGAACTATGCATGGAAATTGGGCCATTGGGCATATACAACTTGCAAAAACTCCCATCAAACCTAATCATCATATATACATATATATATATATATTTCAATGAGTAGAACCCATTGAAACTTCTTCTTTACGGAATTGGCACTGGGAGAGATCAGTTTTTTTCTCTACTATTTTTCCCAATTATACACAGAGTAGTGAAACCGAAGCAATTATGCACATCCTTTTTTTTGGCCACACCCCACTTGAAACGCTCTGTTTTCCTGCATTTCCAAGCAAACTAGACCCTCTAACTGCACAAATCTCTCTCTGTCTCACCATTCATTAATTCCTTCACCCTTCCAACATAGACAGACATGCTAACCACTAAGTTTGATAACTAAAAATGGAACTCTTTTACCTAATTTTATTCCTTCCCACCATTGATAAAAACCCTATTCCTCCCCTCAACGCCATTCATCAAACACTTCTTCAAGCACCACTTCTACTAGCTAGTGTTCTTGCATTAGAATAATCACCATTCTTTTCCACATCGCCACCATACAAAAAAAGATGATGAAAACAATGCCTCGTTTCACTTTTTCACTCCTATTCATCTTCTTCTTCCACTGCTCTACAATTGTAGCTCAGGCTCCGGCTCCGGCTCTGTCTCCCGGACCGGCCGCTCCACCCGACATTTATAAAATTCTTACCAAAGCAGGTCAGTTCACTGTCTTAATTAGATTGTTGAGGAGCACACAAGTGGGCAACCAGATCAACAGCCAACTAAGTGACTCGAAGAGTGAACTCACCTTCTTCGCACCCACTGACAACGCCTTCTCGAGCCTAAAAACTGGCACTCTCAACTCGTTGTCTGACCAACAAAAGGTTATGCTTGTACAGTTCCATCTCATTCCCTCTTTCATTTCTCTCACAAACTTCCAAACCCTGAGCAATCCAGTCCAGACACAAGCCAGTAACACCTATGAGTTCCCTCTTAACATTACCACCTCCGGCAACCAAGTTAATATGACAACAGGGCTTGTCAACACCTCCATTTCCGGGACAGTGTATTCGGACAACCAGTTGGCTATTTATCAGGTAGAGAAAGTGCTTCAGCCTCTAGGCATTTTCGCACCGAGAGCGCCGGCACCAGCACCAGCACCAGCAGCGCCGAAGGAGAAGAAGAAGTCTGCAGCTTCCAAAAGCCCGGTTGCGTCGGTGGATGCTTCTGGTGCTGTTGGTGTTAAAAGAAACGGCATCGTTTCCATTGGATTTTCTTTGCTACTTGCTACTATTTTCTTGTGACAGAAAATAAATTTGAATTTTTGGTGGTCGTTTTGATATTCTTCTAGCGGGGGCGAAGTTGGATTGAAAGGTAAAGATGATGATAGACATGGTGTGTGGATTGAAATAATGGCCGCTTAATTCTCTGTTAGATCCATTGGTATCGTGCACGCCGGTTTGTGATAAGAACTAGTACTACTGTTTCATTTGAATTTCATGGTTTTATTTTTTATTTGGCTTTTTTTTTTATTTGTTTTTGTTTTCTGTGTATGATCAGAAACCGATCTGTATAATTCCTCAAAAAAAGTTGTGACTTAAAGCATTCTATTTCTCAGTTTTGGACTTCCAATTAATTCATTGTTTTTCAGTATCATGAATGCTTCAATCAGATCTCTCTTTGAGATAGTCCTTGCCGGTTTAAACCGGAACGAAATAGGAAGATGCAAATTCAAATCTCCTGCCGTAATGTCTGTCTCACTATCCTTCCTATCACTATCTTTTAAAAAATGCTAATTGTTACTATTTGTGAACATGTAATAAATTTTAAATGGCCGTCACTTGCCATTAGTATAGTGGACTCTTCACGATTCACTTTCTCTAATTAGTTTTTTAGTATAAAAATATTTTTCATGTCATATTGGGTCCATCTGTTATCATCACAAGTGGTGAAGGATAGCAAAACTCATATATATTTTTTTTAATAAAAGATATTAGAGATTTAAAATATTGGAATCTCAAATTATCCCAAATAATACAACATTTGCTATGTTAATAATATGTCATAAAAGAAGATATTAGAGATTTCAAATTCTAGAATCTCAAATGCATCCAAAATTACATGATACTTTTGAATTGAAAATCATCATTTTAAATGTTATAGAAAATATTATTAATTTTTTTAAAAAAAATTAGTTCAAAATTATCAATGAGATGACAAATCTCATATTATTTGAGATCCCAAAATTTAAAATATCAAACATTTTTTTTTTAAGTGTTGAATGATATGTTACAAAAAGAGTAATGAAATAGATATTGATATATATGATGACTCGACTCAAGAAGACGACGCTATAGATTGTAAATTTAAGTTCCCAAGTTCTTCCTAAATCCTATATAATTATTTGAGTTAAAACTAAAAATCTAGTTGGTGACCACAATCCTAGAGCGAATGTGGCCATGTTCATGATACATGGCATATGCATGCCTAGATTGGCACGAGTTGGATAGACGTTGGGATGTGCAGGCGTGTAACATTCCGCAAATATAAGGATAGGAATGGGCGTAGACACATGTCCCTGACGAGCGCACTGTAGGCAATGTGTCATGGTTGAGGTATTTCATTAAGCATTTGGTGTGTATTGTCTCTATATTTGGGCAAGAATTAAGAAGAATATAGAGTTCTTTAGATTTGTGTAGAATTCTCTAGAATTTTATGAAAAACTTTAAATTTATTGTAAATTGTATACATAGATATTTTTATGGAGAATTCTAGAGATTTAATTTATATTGTATGATTAAAGAAATTATAGTCATTGGACCAATATTTATATGCCTATAAATAGATGGAAGTCTCATTTGGTCAAACCATTTAAGAATTTAAGAATTGTAAAGCTCTTTAAAGTAATACAAAGCCTTCTCCTAAACTTTCTCTTGGTTTTAATATGGGAAAAAGGCTTATTTAACTTTTTGTTCTAACTTTCTTACTTAGCTATCTAGATTATTTAGTTTCAAATAAAGGGTTTGAATATGAACTTTAATGAGAGAAAAAAGCTTAGCTTACTTAATTACAAATAAAGGGTCGAAATAACAATTTTGCAACAGCAACTAAAACAATTTTAGAATAGCAACTAAAGCAAGGTTGAAAGGGTTGAAATAGCAACTCTCATAGCAACTAAGGTAAGGTCAGAATAGTAATTAAGGTTGCACGACTTGAAGGGTTCAAAATAAATTTGTGACAAATGGCGTACTACTAACATGCCCGTGTCATGCCTATGCAATAATTGTATGCCACTCATATATATAGGGCATTATTCTTAAATGTGCAAGGCATGGACAAAAGGCTTATTTAGTTACAAATAAACAGTCGAAATAATAATTAAGGTTGCACGGCTTGAAGGGTTCAAAATAAGTCTGTGATAAATAGCATACTACTGATGCGTATGGATCGTGCCCGTGCAGCAATAGCATGCCACTAATATATATGGGATAGTGTTCTTAAATGCGTAAGGCATTGTAAAACAGTGAGGTCAAGTTTTAAGTTTTACAAGTATAAGCGTGTTTAGACAAAACCTAAGCTACAAAAGTTATTTCGCTATTATATTATTATTTTAATTATTATTAGATTATTAAATAAATAAAATAATTTATATTTTAAATGTCAAAATCTATATAAATCTATATCACCAATATATATATGCAACTAACATAAATTTACAAGTACATAATCATATATATTCATAGAAATTTCATACTTTCTAAGTTTCCAACAAGATATTAGTTTCAAATCATATATACTATAAGTCTATAATTGCCTAATAATTATAGATTAATATATAATTAGACATGACTATATTATAATTAATTTTTATCTAACTCTTTATTATATATTATATTTTATTATTTTTACTTTTTTCTAAAAAAAATATCTTAAAAAAAGTTATCATTTTTTAATACTAATTTTTTACGTTATGGATTATATTTTATAATTTATTATGGTTTTTTTATTATTTAAAAAAAATTTAATCTTTAAAAAAATTAGCGAAAAGACTCAAGCCTTTTGCCATCTAAGCACATATTAGACGGTTAACACAGTATTGACTGTCTTTTATTAAATTCTAAATCACTCATATTTAAACGGCATCTTTTCACACCTTTTAAAACACTAATAAGAGATGACATGCGCGTGTGCACATGCCTTGCACTGCTGGTCCAATCATTTAGGAACCCAACATTTTGAAATTAAAGTATTTTTCATTTTTAAAAAAACAAAGGAAAAAAAATGCAAACTTACGTAGCGGAAAAGGAGGAAAAAAATAATAATAAAAGGAAACTAAATAAAAACAATGTGTGCGGATAATAAATTTTCCTTTCCTAATTGTTGAAACAAGTATATTCATATATTATTTGGAGAATATGGGAAGCTGAAATTTGTTTCTACTATCATAGAATTGATGGAAAATAAATAAAATTATCCTTAATTTATTAATAGGTATTTTTTCTCTTCTTTTTGTTTTCCCTTTAATTTCTCAAATAACTCTGAATGTAAACCTAATATAAATTTAATTATATACAAATCCAAAGTCGCTTTGTGATGTAAGACACATTGTCATCTAGTAGCTCATGGCCCATGTAGTACACGTTAGATGGCTTTTAATTTAGTTTTCTATTCTATTTAGGTTTTCTTATGTTTCTCAATTTCCTAATTGAGTTAGGAGTCCTAGTTAAGTTAGAAGTTCTAGTTAAGTTAGAAGTTCTAGTTGTTTTAGGGTTTTCTATCATCTTTATTTAAAGGTTGTATTGTCGTTAGTTTTAGGGGGCAGACTTTTCAGATTATTATCAATTATCAAAACATAATTTTCTACATAACCTAGTGTTCTTGTGTTTTCGTGTATGATTGAGTGTGTTCCTCGCCTAAGCTGCGAGCTAAATTACTTTCGCTATGCCAAATTGGTATCAGCAAGGCCCTTCCTCGATCGATGGGGTTCTAGTGGATCCGCACTGCCGCAATTGAAGAGGGTTGAAAAGGTTGACGTTTGGATAACGTTGAACAACAAATGAGAGAAAATGTGAAACTTACGCAGATTTTGGTCGTTAAATGGGTGATAAACATAAAACAACGGAGAAAGCGCGTTGTTGATTTCAAGAAGAAACGATTGGACAAAACCCTGAATTTCAAGGAGGAATAAGGCTTTTCAAAGGAAGAGTGAGATCGAAATTCAGAGCAGATCATAGACACCATTTTCGAAGGGATGTTCTTGGCGAAAGAACCAGCACTTCAAATAAATCGGGAAGGATGATTATGATTGTCGATTGTTGCAACATGTGTTTGATGTTGTTTGCTGGTCAAGAAAAGAATTTGTTTTCGCAAAGAATTTATTTTAAAAGATTTATTTCTTTATTTTACGTCAATTTTGTTTTGATGAAACAAAACAGATGTTGCTTAAATTGTGTAGTGGGATGTACATTCATGTTTATGGTGAAAACAAATTGATTTTCACCACGAACCTATATTTATGGCTTAATTATATTGGGCAATGTGAAAGTTGAAGGTGACGAGCTGATCGTAGACACATTGTCATGCCATGCTCGCAGATGGCTTTTAAGTTTCATTCTATTTAGATTTCTTTCTTGCCAGTGTTTCTGTTGTTTTAGTTTTTCATCATCTTTATTTAAGTATTGTCGTTCCTTTCATTATTAACAATTATCAAAAGATTTTCTGAACCTAGTGTTCTTGTGTTTTGATTGAATGCTTAAGTACTTCGCCACGCCAAATAAATTTGGTGTAGCGGAAGTAGTTTAGCTCGCAGAGGAACACACACAAGCACACACAATACCACAGGAACACAATAGGTTCTGCAGAAAAAATTATGTTTTGATAATTGAATAATAATCTGAAAAGTTTGCCCCCTAAAACTAACGACAATACAACCTTTAAATAAAGATGATAGAAAACCCTAAAACAACTAGAACTTCTAACTCAACTAGGACTCCTAACTCAATTAGGAAACTAAAAAACATAAGGAAACCTAAATAGAATAGGAAACTAAATCAAAAGCCATCTAATGTGCACTACATGGGTCATAGGCTGCTAGATGACAATGTGTCCTACATCAATCCCCTCCACTTGAAGAAAACTCGTCCCGAAGTTTGGCGTAGAGGAAACTCATCCTTGCAGCTCTTCTTTCTATGATTTTGATATACTCCAAACGCATAAATCCTTTTCAACTCTTCTCTTTTATATTGCCTCAACAATATAATTCGTCATAGGTATAGGTTCGTAGAGCTGAAAATCAATTTCGTGGTCCCTTTACAAGACTTGCCACCATAAACATGAGATGTGCACAAAAGGACATCCATTGGAACTGCACAATTACACAATTTAAAAAGCAACATCTGATTTTGCTTGTTTGCATCAAATTCGTCCAAAATTTGACTGTAAAATAAAGAAAATAAATCTTTTCCAGCAAAAGAAAATAAATCTTTGCCAATAAAAGCCAAATTCCCTGCTGTTTCCTCTTGACCAAGCACTTCAACCTTGTGCTCAACATCAAACACATGTTGTTTCGCAACTAATCGACAATCCTTTTCATAATCCTCCTTCCCTTAATTTATTTGAAGTGCTGGTTCTTCAATCTGCACATTTGTAGCCTTCAAAGAATCAGCAACTTCATCACCTTCTTGAAAAATAGGTACAGCCACTTGTGGAATTTTTTCTCCAGCCTCCATCTCATGGTCGATACCTTCATACTGCTCTCGTTGTGAATTTTCTACTTCACTCTCCCTTTGAACAACCTTATTCCTTCTTTCATAAACCCGCAATGGCGTATTAATATGGGGATTACACGTCACACCAAAATCAATTTCTTCGACAATTCTAGGGTTTGGCCATCCAACCTGTTCTTTTTCTTCTTCGGAATCAACCACTACCTGCTTGTCATCTTATCGCTCCGTTTTTTTATGTTTATCACCCAGATTTAACGCAACCAAAATTTGCGTAAGTTTCACATTTATCTCTCCTATTTGTTGTTCAACGTTATCCAAACGCTGTTCAACCTTTTCAACCCTCCGCTCAATCGCAATGTGTCTAGATCCACTAGAACCTTCATCACCATCGATCGAGGAAGGGCCTTGCTCGATACCAATTTGGCGAAGGTAGTAGTTTAGCTCGCAGCTTAAGCGAGGAACACACACAAGCACACACAATACCACAGGAACACAATAGGTTCTGTAGAAAAAATTATGTTTTGATAATTGAATAATAATCTGAAAAGTTTGCCCCCTAAAACTAACGACAATACAATCTTTAAATAAGGATGATAGAAAACCCTATCACAACTAGAACTTCTAACTCAACTAGGACTCCTAACTCAATTAGGAAACTAAGAAACATAAGGAAACCTAAATAGAATAGGAAACTAAATTAAAAGCCATCTAACGTATACTACATGGGTCATGGGCTGCTAGATGACAATGTGTCCTACATCACTTTGGTTTCCACCTTATCCAGAGCATGTCTCGGCTTCATGAAATTTCCTTCCATATCCTCCCAATTAACAAAAGAAAAAAAAAATCATATATTCACATGATTGGCATCCATTCATGAAAGCACCTTCTTTAGGATAGAGACTACTCTAGTATATTATATTGTACAAATATGCTTCTTCTTTTCTTTTCTTTTCTATTTTTTTTTTTTTTTTTTGTATGCATGGACAAAGGAGTGGGACCAAGGATTATTGGAACTGACTATAGCTTTAACGTGTATTGGGGAATATGGTATACGATCCTTGCGGCAAAATTAATCCATCTTTTAATGTAATTAGACGAGAATTATTTTTATATATCGAATTCATCATGATGCAGTATATGAAGGAGGAAATGTGAGATTCTCTTTCCCTCACGAACGTTAATTTGGTTATAACTTCATTTCTAATTAAGGTCTGGAACTCATGTAATTAGACCACCAAAATAATATTATTTATTAATATTTAGGATGGTGAACTTTAGAGAGAGAGAGCAAAATCATTACTTTCACTTCTATATACAGTATGTGAGCCGGTCAATTTTTTTGTAGGAAAATCATACTCTTATACCCCTTTATTTCTTATAACTTTTTTCAGAAATCTCTCTGTGTTTTTAAAAATTAAACAAACACATCTCTATGTCAATTTTGTTACACTAATTACCCCTGATCTCTAACGGTGTTAAATGATGTCAAGTCTAATGTACCAAAAGACCAATATGATTAGATTAATGGTGTAGATGGTTTAGAGCATTAAATTTATTTTTTATTAAATACCCGTCCCAAATAGAAAGTTTATTGGCATTAACAGTATAGTGTTTAATTTTCTCAAATATATATATATTGGTTTAGGAGTATTAAGTGGAAAATTATTGATTCAGTGCTCTAAACCATTTGAACTAGTAAACTAATCTAGGGGTGAATGCATGCTTCCTGTGTTTTACACTCCATCTGATAATAGAATGATTATATATATGTTTTTTTAAATATACAAAGTAAAACAATAGTAAATAATTGAATATTGTGTTTTTTCCTAAAAAAGGTTAAATTTATTTTTTTGTAAACATCAAACAAGAATAAAAGGTATACTGGAAAAAGTGTCAAAATAGAGAGGTGAGTGCCTAATTTTCTCATTCTTTGGACGGGAACATGATGATTCACAATGTACAAATTTAAATATCTAAATACAACAAAGTGTTGCCTACAATGATTTTTTTTTTTTTTTGCGGTTAATATATTGCCTACAATGAATTATTAGAGCTGGTAATAGGGTGGGTCTTCAATATATTATTTTTATTTAAATTAATATGTCATTCTTATGTGTTTAAACTCATAGAATTGAATTTAGTGTTGATATATTTTGCATACAAAGTTACTTGAGGTATTGTGAGATAATTGATAAAAATAATGGAGAAGAAGACTAAATAGACACAAGTCAGGTTTCATCTCAAAACCCTATCATTAGGACCTAAAATGGTATCAAGGAGAGGCCCAGCTCCATAAGCCCAGCACATGTCAGGCTATGGTTCAATGACAGATGTTTAACATGCATTGTAGAAGTGTACATGCGGATGAAAATTTCATGAGCAAACTTATGTGTATTAGGCACAATGTCAAGTCCTATGACAGGCATTTGACTTGATGAGGCAATGATGATATGACAATTTTATAATTTTTGAATTTTAGGTGTTAGACAAGTAGGGTTTGTATTTCTATAAATAAGTTAGTTTCATAGGGTTTAGAGACATAGAAAATTTAAAAAAAAAAAAAAACAAGAGTAATATTGTGGCTGTGGATTTTGAAGGATGAGTAGCTAAATTTCTTTCTTTAGATAGGAGTTATTTTTATTATCAATTCTGCATATGTGAAACTTGAACATGCAAATTCTATTCAATTCAATTTGTTATTCAATTTATCTTCTTCTGTTCTTGTAAGTAAATTTCAATTACATATAATTATATTACATATTTTTATATATGAATGAGATGCATACTAATTTCATCTAAGTTGTACTTTGATTATAATAATTAGTAGTAATTGGAAAATATAGGATAAATTAAAATTTGTCTAATTTTAGTTATTTTCTATGTCACTAAAGCGTTTTTTATTTGATTTAGATCATATTGATTCTATACTTTTCAAAATTAAGAATTACTCATAAGTTTCTGGGTTATTCAATATTAAAGAAAGATTAGAATAAATTGGACATATTATTTATTAATGTTAAATTGAATAAGAAATTGAGTTATATATATTTGTGATGACATGCAAACTGATAATAATTTGATTGTTTACAGTTTATTTAATTTCGTTTTTTAATTATTATTAATTAATTAGATTAAAAAATTACCCTTTCTTCCATTAATATTACTAAATTTGAAATTAAAAAGAAATTTAAAATTAAAATATCAACAGTCATGAATTCGATCTGGACTTGCTTATACTATAAGTTTGGTGATTTCAATAATTAATTTTGATGTGAAGCGACCATCATAGGAGGTGCTTAGTGGTTTCCTTTTTTCTTTTTTCTTTTTTGTAAACTAAAGTTTAATTTTTGTCCAAGCACTCTAAAATTTAATAACTTATAAACACAATACGCCGAAGAGTATGTCCTTAGAATCTTCTAAAAATAAATTAGCCGCAAATGCACTTAAGTTTGATTAGACACCCTAACCGTTAAAACGAAAATACAATAATTTATTAAACAGTTTGATTTAAACTTTATGGCACGAATATTATATGTCACATAGGATGCTTTACTATTTACAAGTTTCTGTTGAATATCAAATTCACAGGACAATTAGTTTTTCTTTCTTTATATTTACATATCAGTGTGGCACATGGATTGTTTGTGCTTGAGTTAATTAATTAGATGGGATATAAGGATGGCAAAACTTCACCCAACCCATTAACACGACACGAACCCGCACGCTTTTTTACGGGTTCGTATCTCCATTATTGGATTTGAGTTGTTAACGAGTCAACACGATAAGACACGTTAGCTTAATGGGTTGGTAACGGGTGAACACGTGAAACACGATAACAACCCGTTACTATTTATAAAAATAAAAAATTAAATAAAAACTATTTTCTCCTCATAAAATATTAAAAATAATAAACTATGTCAAAGTATATTTTTCATAAATATTAAGTATTATTTTAACATTTCAAATTATAAATAATTATAAATATTGATAATTTTATTTTTTTATTTGTTAATCACATGTAGTTTTTATTTATATAGAAAATATATTATATATACTTATATAAGTATATTTGATTTATTCTGGCAGATGCTTCTATTTGATAAATATATTTGTTTCTATTAAATATATAATAAAATAGTATAATAATTTGTCACACGTATATGTATGAATAAATATATATGTGACATGTAAGACATATGTGACACAATGCATTAATCTAATAAATTTTTTTATATGCATATGTATGATCAAATATATAACTATGTAATGTGACATATATATAAGATAATTATGAGACAATTTTATTTATATACATATATCTATGAATAAATATCTATGTGATATATATTGTACAATTCTACAATATATGTATGACTTATGATATATATGTGACACATGCTATACATATGACACATGCTACACAAATGACACATGCTACACATATGACACATGCTACATATGTTTATGTGATAATATCTAAAAACATAAAATTGGTACAATAATATATGTATTAAATATATTAAGCACTTCATACATATACATTAAACATATATATAATTTGTACATATAGATTTTTTTTGAAGTAAATGAATATTATTGATAATAGATATTATTTGATTAGTTGGTATATATTTATTTTATTAATTTTAACTTTGTTATGATTTTGTTTTAACTTTGTGGTAATTTTTTCTTTCATAAAACAATTAAAAAGTTATTAAAATTGATCAATTTAGATAACGGATTATACGATAATTTAATAAATAAGTTTGGATTTATATATTTCAACACGAAAACTTAATGGATTTGGTTCGGGTGAAAAAAATTTAACACGAACACAACACGACACAGCACATTGCCATCCCTAATGGGATACTATAATTACACCTTAATTATTGGATTCTGATATTATAAATTTGATATTTTATTATGAGGAATTACTTTAAAAAATAAAATTCTTTTGGTCTCGCACTCTCACAAAGAATAAATTAAATTATAAATAATACAGCACTCAGCAGGGAAATAGTTATAATTTTCAACGAAGCTGAATCAGAAAGAGGACAGTGGTTGCAAACTCACAGTCATCACAAGGACACCCTACAGCTCTATACATCAATCAACATGGTCCTCAAAACTTAACTTCAAGAGGTAAACTCAGGCTTGAAAATGAAATTTTCTTAAATTTCTTTATATTATTAATTAAATATTTCGATTTTATTTCATTGAACCCTGATCCCCAGATTCTGATTTACATAAAAAGACTAAATGTTAAATATTTTCATCCAGTTTTATTAAAACCTAAATATAGGTTTAATTATATTCAATAATTTTGGAAGAGGTGGGGAAAGCGAGTGGAGTAAGCAAAGGACTAAGGGAGTGTCAATTTTCAGGAATTGGTGGCTCTGAAAATTCAAAATGTGGAAGTGAAAGAGAAGATGATGATTTCCTCGTTGACATGTATAAACACTGACTGAATTACTTGCAAAAACCGCAAGCCATTAAAGTTGACGTCACTACATTTCTTTGATATGAGTGGGTGCTCGTTGAAAACATGCTATTCAATTTTTACCTTCACGTATCATTTTTATATTTATTCTGTTTATGTTCAACCAATTAAACAATAACACATTATTTAAAAAAATTACATATTAAATGTCATTTATTATATATATATATATATTTTTAAAAATAAAATAAAATATTATTATTTAATTGGTAAAATAGGAAATGACAAATAAATAAGAATAAATAATCTTTATCCATTATGAACACTAATATACATGCATGTTCTAGAACTAAATATAGTTTTTAGAGGAAAAAATAAATGAGTGACCAAACAAACAACGTTGCTTGAAATTAAATTTCAATAACTACTAAGAGTGAGTCTAGAGTGAGTTATTTTTTTTCTACTCTTTTGTTATACATGACATATGCTCATTTCTAAGGCTCCTAGATGATCTTGTTTCTTGTTAGTGTTTCTAATTTGTTTCCTTTCTTGTTGTACTGTGTGGTCAATATTAAAGATGGATGGGAGAATAGGTGGGTTAAATCTGATTGGAAAAAAGATGATAACATGGCTGGCGAGTGGAACTACAGCTCTGGTAAATGGCATGGAGACCCAAATGACAAAGGTACCCTAATAAACCATAAACAATCCTTGTTTTTATAGATGGCATCTGGATAATTGTGTTATCCTTGGCATTTTTTCCTGTAAGATGTTGTCAATTTTGATTTTCAAAATATTTTCAAGCTATATACTAAGGAGCTTGGCAATGTATTTGATTTCTTCATACAGGTATCCAAACTAGTGAAGACTACAGGTTCTATAGCATTTCAGTTGAGTTCCCAATGGATAATACACTAGTGTTCCAATTTTCAGAAACTTGATTGTGGTGGTGGGTACATGAAGTTACTCAGTGGTGAAGTAGATCAGAAGAAATTTGGTGGTGATACCCCATACAGTTGCTTCTTTCTTTCAATATGATTTCTTAGTCCTGTTTAGATTTCATATTTGATATATGACATTTCGCTCTATGTGGTATCATGTTTGGGCTGATATCGTGGTCACAGCACCAAGAAAGTCCATGCAATTTTGAAATGGAATCTATCCAACCTGTTGTTTTGATAGATTCTCAATTCTTTATTTAAAACTTTATCTCATGGTGAGAATGAATATTAAAACTGATTTCTTTTGTGTAATATGGTTATGATGACATCCCCAAAGAGATTCACATGCTAAGGTAGTCATATACATTTGACTTTTGTATGCACATCTTTTGTTTAGGGTTGTGAATCTATTTACTATAGCATGTATTTCCAATTGTAATTATTCTCATGACTTTGCTTCTCATTGCAAAAATTAAGTACCCCAACTACAAGGGAAAATGGAAGGCACCAATGATTGACAATCCAGTTTATTTCTTTTTAGTTTCATTTTGTGGTTCCCTTGGATAATTTTTAGGTGAAATTATTAGACAATGTCTTGATCAGATGACCCAAATATGCAAAGGGAAGAAACATGGACCAAGCACAAAGATGTATGTAACTTTTCCCCATGGTAGGTGCTATTCATAAAATGTCAATATCTAATGGACTTCATTGAATTTTCAAATTGCCATATCTTTTGCATCTTACATGATCACTTTTGTTGGGGTTTGGTTTAATATTTCTGCTGGTTCATCTTACATTATTTATATTAACTACTGAATTTTATCTTTTACCGAGACAAAGGATGAGCTAATCGATGTGCCTATTGTAATTGAAAACTCATGCTTTTTACTCACCAGGTCCTAACGGTGGTAACATTTTTTTCAGGCTAAGGATGAAGATGGAGATGATGATAATGATGATGCCGGTGAAGAATCTGATGCTGAGTCCAAAGCAGAGGCTACCGATGATGGTGATGATACCGAGGACGATGACAAACATGTTGCTATCTATTCTGTTAAGTTGTGATAGTTAAGTCTACTTCTACTGACTTTGATAGATTTGGTAGTTATTAATCCACAACTTTTAACTTTTTTACGGAGTGTTTGTTTAGCATTCTCAATGGCATAGATCAGAAACTAACTTCCAAGACATATGTGTATGCTTTGTTAGGTTTTATTTCAAACTTTGCATAAAGTCTATATTGAATATTTGACAATATTTTGTATGGCAATTTTGTAATTTTTAGTTTATGATACATTTTAAGTTGATTAGTTTTGGTCATATATATTTGGCATGAAAACTATAATTATTTAATTGATATATTTTGGTTGAAATCTATAACTCACTGCATGCAATATGAATTTAAATTAATTAGAAAGTAAAATATAAAAGAATAATAATATATAAAATATATTTAATTAAAAAAATAAAAATGTGTAGATCACTGTTGCCAAAAATGTTGTTAAACAATCCATTAACTGCAACTTGCCAGGAAATGTTGCCAAACATCAAAAGCAACGCATAAAATTTGTTGTCAAAATAAACAATAACGTAAATGTTGCTAAAAATCTACATATTTTGTTTTAACTATGTTGTAAAAATCTCAATGTCACTAAAACGGCATTTTAGATTTAACAACGGACATCGCCGAAGTTTTTGGCAACTTCGCGGAATACAACATACGAATGTTTGTTGCTAAAATGATATTGCAACAAATATCGCCTGTTGCAAAAGGCCATTTTTCTTGTAGTGAACTTTAAATCTAACATCTTCATACATTTGTCATTTTTTAAAAAAAAATTAATAGTCGGAGTGTCCAAACTTACTTGTGCATCTTGATTAATTTCTTTTTCGATCCGGTTAAAAGCATATACAATTTATATTGAAATTAAAAAATTCGTAAGAGACAAATCACTTGCACTATGATCATGAAATTAGGATTCAGACTGTTCTTCATGGGTAGCAAACTAAGGTCTGACTAGTAAAGCTACCCGTAAATTATTCCAATATCAATTTTCATATGATTGAGTTGGCAAATATAAATTATATTTGTCCAGTTTTTGTTAATAGATAGATATATGCCTAGGATGTATGCTATGAGAAATGAGCTCTACCCGATACGATTCTTTATTTTAAAAAGTTGTACCTAATATTGGTAGTAGCGCAAAAGCCTCAATCGTATTGAACTCACAGAATTGACTCATCGGAATGTTGTGACTATAAAACTTATCTCTACTACTAAGTTTTTGCCCAACGTGGGGGCTAGCAACTAACAACCTAGCTAGGCCCACACATCAAAAACCTTTATTTTTAAGTTAAAGGTAGATAATAGAATTATATATATTTGTTGACACTAGGAAAAGGGCCGTGACAAAATGTCACTGCAAAATGTATACGACGCTACTAGCTACGTTTTATCAACTTTAAGGAAAAAGAAAATAAAAATAAAAATTCACAAAATTAAACACAAAAATTTAAAATAAAAATCTACTACATGCATGGACGGCCCCGATTTCACCGTCCTCTGATTGCCAGCCCAAGTCCTTTTTTTTTTTTTCTGTGTTCAGTCTCTTCCAACACATGCACTGGTCCGGCCCCTATCTCTGACTAATTCACGAGACTTCTTCCTCTTCCTTTCTAGTCTTTATCTTTCACTCTCACTACTACTGAGTTGACTCGCTTACTTTCATAGTGAAACTCAGCAGTCAATTACCAAATTCTACTCCTAATGATAATAATAATAATCTAGTTTCAAAGACTTGCATGGCATGTGCTCGATCTATCTAAACTAAGCTACTTTTTTTATTGTCGTCGTTATGGTACAACAAAGCACTTTACCTTGTGTAGAGCTCAATCACGCATGATCAGTGATGCCCACTGTAGTGGCTCAAGTCCATTGCCGAACCTATTGAAGCAAACTTGGCTAGCTCTTGTTGAAAAAACGACCCACTTGCATCGCCTCCTACTCCTAGGAAGTCTCTAGTCAAACTGTGTTCATTTTCATTAGAAGAAGAAATTGCTTGTCCTTGTTGCTTCAAATTGCCACCAGGCATATTATTCATCAAATTCTCTAAATTATTCTTGGTTGTCCCCAAGAATGGGCTCGAGAACAATGACGACGAAGACCCATCCCTCATTGTGGTTTCTGGAGTTGTTGAAGGAGATAAAGGGTTCACTAAGTCGTTGAAGTTGTTCTCGGTGGTCGGGTTTGGTTGCCTGCTGATATACTTTTGAGCTTCATTTTTTATGTGGTTATAGGAATTATTGAAGTTGTTGGAGACATTGGAGGAAGACAAACTCATCAAACCAAAGGCCGTGCCATTGAATGCTGGGTTGCTTCTCGTTGAACCCATTTGAGCTGCTTTTTGCAAGAGTGCAGTGGCTGACATGTGATGAGCTGGACTTTGTTGGTGGTTCTGATTGTTTGGATACAAAAAAGTTACAGTTTCCGACAAATTCGCTTTGGATTCTTCCTCCTCCTTTAGTCCTCGTGGTAACGATGACATAGAGAGGTTGTTAGCACCTGTAAAGGGTGTCTCTGAGAACTTGTTGAGCCACTGTGACGTCTGTGAAGATGACGATCCAAACATATTCATAGGAGCGCCTGTTTGCAACAATTCAGCAGCCAGGCCTGTGGAGTTTGTTGTTGCTGCCATTAAAGCATTAGAATTAAGCTGAGAATTTGCAGGGTCGAGCCACAGTGGCAGCCTCGGCCTCTGTCCATCTGTAGTGAGATTGCTCACCGACTCTGAGCCGGCAAATTCCGGCTGAAACATTTGTGAAAGTTGGGGCATTCTAGCAGCTGCACTTTGAGGATTGGTTAAGCTCCCATTCATCAAGTTTGCATTGGCTCCTGAAACTGTACCAAACCTTGCATTTTCTTCAGCTAATGCGTCACAGAAAGCTCTATGAGTTATGAAGCTGTCCTTCCTGTTTGACACCCCAAAAACCCCATTTTCAATTTCCTTATAGAGCAGGAATACACACACGCAGACATACCATATTGAATTTTCCTATTCATGAAGCATTATTATTATTTTGAGTTGGACAAGCATTAAATTCAAATATACAACAATCCCATGAAAGTTTCTATACGTGAAGCATTAATTAAATTCTTCAACATAATAATCAAACAGATATAGTGGTTGAATTTAAGAGAACAAGGAGGATATTAATTAATTAGGAATTTCAGACACACTGCGTATGTACCTGGAGAAAAGTGTTCCACAGTCGCATTTATACTCTCTAGTCCCACAAATCTTGCTGTGAGCTTTCCAGTCAGATTGAACTGCGTATTTCTTCGAACACTTATCACATTTCCACTTCTTCTCTCCGTGCTTTCGACTGAAATGCTTCTTTATTCCGGTGAGATCTCCGAGAGCTCGCGAAGGGTCATTGTGTACACATGATTTTTCCGGGCAAACGTACACCTTTTTTCTAACCTCTTTATTCGTTCTCTGACGGAGCTTCCATGGAAGGTTGTGACCGCGTCGGTGAAGCTGCAAGTTCTGGTCTCTCTGGAAGCCCTTGTTGCAAATTTCACAGACGAATCGGTTCGTGGCCATTAGAGATTTTGGGGACAAAGCTATGACTTCAGCATCTGGATCTGCTTCAACCCCAACACACAAAATAAATAAATAAACTTATAAAAGTTGTAACGAAGCTAAATGAGAGGGTATGGATCGATAGCTAATAAAAAGTATATATATATATATATATATATATACAAACTTGCCTGGTGTTCCTGGTAAATTTCTCTTCTTCTTGAGTGCTGGATTTGTATTAGGGTTAGGGCTAGGGTTGGAACTGGGTTCTTGATGAACTAAGCCTCTGATGGAAGGAACTGAAACCACCGCTTCAGACATCATCTTAATTGGGTTATGTCCAAAAACTAACTAAAAAGCCAAAGAAGTAGACACAGATAAGCTAGAAATGGAAACCTATTCCAAAACAAACCAAAAGAGAGAGAGAGAGAGAGAGCACGCTTCACTAGCAGTAGTGAAGCAGAAGAAGAAAATTGAAGGAAAATCGAAGAAGTTATATTCTATTTTACTGAAAACAAAGAAAACCCAAAACGAAACATGGTTCCAAGCATGTTAAATTGGACTGATTCTGGTGTAGTCCTTCACTTTGCTGGAACTTGGTAAGGAAAAGCCAAAGAGAAAATGAAAAACCCAGAGAGAATATTTTTCTTTCCTATTACTCACTTTTGTTTCTCTCTCTCTCTATATCCTTATCTAATACGGCTGCTCTTAATTAAAGTCGGTCAGGGTCAGCCATAGACTCAGCTGGACCACTAGGACATCGTTCTCTCTCTCTCTTTTCTTTCTCTAGCCATTAATATAAAAAGAAATCAATTTTTTTAAAATAATTAAACAATTTAAAGTGAGTGAGTGAGTGACTTAAAAGTGGCATATACATGAGCTGAAAACTTGTTTTTATTAAACAAAAGAGAACGAACAACAGGTGAAAAAAAGAAATCAACTTGTATGTATATATATGGCTAGAAAGTTTGGAGGATTCAAATCAAATCAAAAACTTGGATATTCAAAAAGGCGTGTTAACTATATATATATTATATATGACTAATACGAGTGAGAAAAGAGAAGGGGAAAAGTGAAATGCCTTTACAGCCAACCATTGAAGAGGGTGTAAAAAATCATTATGCTATAATTGTATTTAGGACCATGAAAAAAAGGAAGAGAGAGAGAGGGGGGTGGTGGCCGTCCGTGAGACCTGACTGGCTGAGAGTGGGGGACCCATTAAAAGACTGTCAGTGGCAGTGGCAGTGGCAGTGAGTGAGTGAATGAGAGAGGGACAGAGAGAGAAAAGTTGATAATACAAAGACAAGAGATGACTGGTACCGCTTGATATGTCGACCACCCTCCCACCCACGAGACCACAAAACTCTCTCATTTTCTCAACTCCAACTCATCGGCTCCAATTTTATTACCAAAAAAAAAAAAACTCAGCGGCTCCAATTCATCCATTTTCCACCTAGCTCGCTCACACACACACACATGTTTACTCTATTTGTCCCTACACATTTATCTAAAAATTCCTTCTCTCGCTCTCCCTCTGCTGCCAATATTTGAAAGAATCTTTTCCCCGACTCCAATTTAGTAAACACAAATTAAAAACACTTCATTCTATTACTTTAATTTCATAGTTATATGTATACTTCAGTTACACATTCATTTAAAGATTTGCTGTAAAATTTAAAAGTAAAAATTAAAAAAAATTATAATAATTTATATTGGAATACAAATAATATAACAGTTTTTTATTTAATTAAAGTTTAATTACTATATCACTTATATTGTATCCTAAATTGTGGTACTTTCAAATAAAGCCAGTTGATTTCTAGATGATTAGTTAAGTAAGAATCTTTGTGGTTATATAGGCTCAACATAACCAAGTCATGGTGATCATGGTCACTTTCTTATGCCTATGGATATATATAAGCCTAATGTTAAGTTTTTGCTAGTTTTCTTCGTTACTTTTGGGTTATTGGGGGTCACGGTTGGGGAAGATAAGGATAGATGAAAGACCACCTAAGTGAAGTAAAAAACAAAATAAGTAAATATCATTTTATATATAATTTAACTATATGGTATGTTTCAGGAATGTTTGTTATTGAATGAATCTTTTTCAGATAAAAATGCTTTTTCTAAGCATGCTTCCAAACAAAGTCTTAATTATATGCAGTGACAATCTTTTTATTTATATATATTCTCTCATTCCTGTTGATGTTGATATTTGTTTAATTAAATTAAGCAGTTTCTCGTTAAAGAGTATTATTAGATCCATCATCATTATTTATTATATTATTTGTCAATTAATAATGTAACAATATATTATTCGTTGATAAAATAATATATAAATAATTAAATTTTAAATAAAAGCTAATCATCAACTTCCACATCAATTAATAAATAAAAATGATGATTCTAATAATTATTGCAGTTTAAATTTTATTTAAATCGGTGAGGTTCTCATGCCCTCAAAACGTGAATCAGCCTAACAACTACTGGGTCCCCATGGTCTGTACGTACCCAAATAATTGATAGCATATTTAAGTATTTCAAAAATCAGAACAACGCAATTACTTTAGCAATTAATATTAGCTAATTTCACTTTCATAACACATTTAATGGTGGTCATATATTTCTACAAAATTTTAAATGCTTACATATATATTGGAAAAAGTAAATCAATATCAAGTGAATGTACGTAGTCTATTAATCAAAATTAAATAGATAACCCATTACGTAGCTAGATTTCGTAGGCATAGTCGACAAAATTAAACGTAGAGAGAGCCTATATATATCTATATAAAATTACGTGGCACTATCACCAACCAACATAGAAATCGCTACGTTTACCTAACGCTGTTTTCAATGAAAAGGAATTCATGGTAATATTTTATTCAACCACTTTTGGCTTTAAGCATTCGGACCTTCCTCTCAAAAGACATGGACTCTCTCTTACCCTCTAATCTATCCCTAAGACATTGAAATTCTTCATTTTCCCAAACCCTAATTCTCTTGGAAACATGAAGGAATATATATATAGAAAGGGTTTATAATTTTCTCAAACATTATCCGAAACACAATGCATTCTTAACATTGGATATCTACAATGTAAAACATATATATTCTTTGTTTGGGATTCTTGGGTTTGAAACTAGAGCCATTGACATGTGAAGGTTACAAGTAGGAACTAGAACTATTAACTTGAATATTTATGAAGATCGGAAGGGATTTATTATATTTTTTATTTTGTTATTAGTTCGATGGAGGATTAACAAAGCATTTATACCCTTGTTCATACTATATTATCCTTCATAAAAATATTGATTCATTCGCATCATGACAGCAATAAGCAGAGGTGTATATATATATATATATATATATATATATATATATATATATATATATAGTAAGAGATCTTGAAACAGGAAGCAAATCATATATATTACATAAAAGCCAAAAAAAAAAAAAAAGGGGGTAAAATAATGCAAAACTTTTCACGAGTCATCAGTAAATATTTTGACAAGACACTATCGGTGAACGTGTTTTCATCAATATTAAATCATAGGTATTTTGTCAGTCTGATCTCTGATGTTTGTGATGATGTACTTTAATTATTGGTATTTCAAATTAATAATTATTAATTTCTTCTATTTAATTTTAGTTTTTTTGGGTTGCATGTAGAATGGAATATTACTGTGACTGATCCTGATCTATGAAAGATCGATTGAGAAGAGATCATCTAGGAAATTAAAACTCTCTTACATATATATATTCGAATCATAATCCTTATACTAAAAAATTACAAATTAATTAAAATCATAATAATTTACCAATAGAAGGACTATTGCATTTACAACTTTAATTGTAAGCTTAATTAGGCCGTAAATATGTGATGCAAAGGCAATTAAATAAGAAGATATATATTGGAATTAACCAAATGTCTTTAACCATGCATAAATCCATAATTAAACAAATTATTTAATGACTACCATTTCTTATATATGGATTATGTTGTATTATAATATAATAACACACAATGAAAGAGGTAGCTAATGTCCGATCCTTGGAACTATCAAGCAACCCGATTTATTTGTAAATTTTGTTTGGTTTAGAATCCAACAAATTAATTAACTTCTTTATGATTAATATATATTATAAACTAAACTAATTAATACGTATAGTATGATGAAGAATTGGCCGTCAGTAACAAGTTACACGACACTGCCGGGCCCTAGCTACCATTCAACTGAGAGGTGATAATTTTATATAAAAAAGCATATTATTATATTTCTATCATCATATATTTTTCTGAAAAAAAAAAATAATAAGATCTATATTGGATTAATATAAGAGTGATAAAGACAATATCAATCAGTTGAATGAGATGGACCAATGCATGAAAAGTTTCATGGTAAAACTCACGTGAAATTACTATTCAAATTACCCACCACAGCATATATATTACAAGCCTTTAGTTAATTAATTAACTAGATTCAATAAAATTAATTTAGTTTAAATCAATATCATAGGAACTAAACTAAGTAACAAGAACGTAAAAAAAGGTGCAAGGACAAAAAAAGCGTACTCAAGTTGAACCATTCAAGTACTTTTTGTGCAAAGTTCTACTTTAGTCCACAACAAGCCCTCCTTTTTAAACTAGTCAAAGTTTTGTGCCTTTGTGAAGGGTCACATGGACTCTAGAAATATATAAACACATTTGACAATGAAATATATATATATATATATATATATATATATTATGTATATAAATGTATCGTCATCTTGCTTTTTGGTTAAGATTTAGTTGAGAATATTTTAAAATGCAAAAGTTTTTGGACCTTTGTCCCTGTCACGGACTCAGTAGTCTCCTCCTCTCTCCCCCATAATTCACTTCTCTTTTACAAGTCGTTCTTATTTTATATTCGAATTTGAATGAAATTATATTTTTATATTCAATAAAATTAGATATAATTTGAAGAGATTTCCGTTTAAAGGGATTCTCAGTAGTATATAGTATATGTCTCCAGTCCTCCAAATTATGTTTTGTCTCTTCTTCTTTTTTTGCCAATACTCACCAATTGCTGAAGGATATTCCACTAATATTATCAGACTACGAAACTCGTATATGCTAAATTACAATCACATATTATTTTATTAAATATAAATAAAAATATAATTGTATAATATTTATTATCCATTTATTATTTTTTCCACTAAATTTCATATGAATGGATCGATCTTACTTTTATTATACCATAACATATGTTGAGCTACATAGGATAACAACACTATAGCATATTGGGCTACGTAGTCTAGGTCGCAGCATATATATATATATATATATATATATATATATATATATATATATATATACATATAATTCAGTAGTTCATAAGAATCCTAGACATGTTATTTTGTAAGCTTACCAAAGTCGCCCCCATTAATTATCATTATTATTTTTACCAAAAAAACAATTGATCTTAATTACATTATCAAATAGATAAGGAGCTCTATATCCACATTGATTCCTCCTATTATCATCGCTGAATTCTAATCCTAAGTTACTTCTTCGCATGTAACACCATAGGTCACCACCATCCCTTCAAACAATCTCGTGATTTATTTAATAAATATTATTATTTATTTTCACAATTAAAACTGGCAAAATGCCTCATTTTAGCCTTTTGGTTAATTGCCTTTTTTTCTTTTATTTTTTTAGTTGCTCTAGGAGGAATTGCGATTTAGATCCACTTCCCTGCCTATTAGAAGCTAGCTCTGGGACACTTACTGTGGCTCCTGGCTATTTGCACTTTCGTTGTGTCCCAATCTGCCATTACTAATGAATGCACTTTGGGCCTCCAATTTTTGTACTTATAAGCTATAATTGTGTTGGAGTATCTATGCTCTATCTATTTACAAGATTTTATATCTCGCTTTAATAACTGTTACTTTGTCGACCCTTGACTTAATTTTGCTACATTGTGGTATAAAAACTTATAAAAAGAAGTTGAATATGAATTTTTAAGTTGAATCACAACTTGGTATTAGTGTTCGCAAGAGCTTGAATTTATGAGAGGTGGATTGAAATTGAATTTTAAATACTTTAACATTTCCTTTCAGATTCGAATATGAATGCAGTATGAATCCTTTATGGTCGACTATTTGAAACCCGCAAATAGGCACATAGAAAATTCACAAATAGGCACAGATCTACTAATTGAAATCAACAAATGGAGTAATCAACACCCCTTGAACATGGAAAACCCACAAAGTAAGGCACACGTAAGAGTTGAACTAATTTTGAAAACTTGCATAGGATTTACAGTTCTAATACCATGTGAAGTGAAACCACAATCCAATATTATTATTCTCAAAAACTATATCTTATAAGAGGTAGACAATTGGGATAGTCAATCTTTTGAGAACAATGGGAGTATTCTTTGACCAACCTGATCCGTAACACTGTTCTCAAATCCCATTTACATATCATCTGTCAAGGAATACTCCCATTGGCTAACCTTTTTTTTCAATTGTTATCAAAAATTAATTTTTCTTTCATAAAATTTAGCAAAAAAAAGTAAGTAAATTTTTTATTTTTTAAATTAAATGATAAACAATTTTAACTTGCGACCAAAAAAAAAAAAAACGAGGATTTAAAAGTAAACAATCGTAATTGAGGTATAAAGAAAAATGGTATCTTCTGGACAAAATTATTTGTCACTAAAATTATGGATGTGGTTGTTTACGTGGTGGTGTCTCCTATTATTATTTTGAATCGCATTGATGTATTCTTTCACCAGCGTGTCCCTTTGGTAAGTAACACGAGGAATATATCATCGCATCAAAAGGGCCCATTGAACCTTGGACGCCAATTGGATTGGATTCTTTCATATGAGTCTGTCTTCTGAGGTGAGCCCAACCAAGCCCATATTAATTTGACATAGTAATTAACCCTTTAATAATAATAATAATAATTTATCCTAAAATTGTTGTTTTACCCTAAATTACAGGTCTAACAATTTAAATAATAAAAATAAATAATTGGAGTGCGTTCAAGAAATAAAAGAAATTAGCAAACATTTTTGATAAATTATATAATACTAAAAAATTATAAATTAACGAAATTGGTATTATTTAATTTGCTTTATTTTTCTGAAACTTGAATATCTTTAATCTCTCAGGTAAAGAAATGAATATATAAGTATGTGCCCCCACAAGCACGTTGATAACAATATAGAAGATAAGCTTGAAGAAATTGGGTTTGGAGCAACATGTAAGAAAAAAACAAAACCTGCCTAGGATTCGCTTATATAATATATGTCTCCCACAGAAGACGACACAGTTTAATTGATCGGAACAAGATTTCATAATGTGCTCGGAATATTTGCTCTATGTTCAGCACCAGTTTTTATGTCCAATTTTGGACATTGCTGGATTTCTTAACTCCCAAACAAATTATATTCCTTGGTTTCATCAGCTTGTTTCCTTCGAAAAAGTACTTGTCCCACACCACTAAAATATATAAATAGATAATAGACATCTTAGCTTACTTTTTTTCTATAATTAATTGCAATATTCAAAGAT
This sequence comes from Rhamnella rubrinervis, assembly GCA_007844105.2. Lineage (NCBI taxonomy): Eukaryota > Viridiplantae > Streptophyta > Magnoliopsida > Rosales > Rhamnaceae > Rhamnella > Rhamnella rubrinervis. Next base: position 14,506,043 of record CM017578.2, read on the forward strand.
ATTCCAAATAAGTTTAGTGAAAAAAAGGCCACTATTCTATTACTTTGCGATCTAAAATTATAAATTTAAGTATTAATAAACCCTATCTATAACTCAAGTGCAATTAATATGCTAATTGTTGGTCATTTGGAAGAGAAATTATTAGGAGTATTAGCATGCTAGTATTCTTTAAATTGTCAACAAATGAGGTTTATTTATAAAGCAATATCTTGATAATTTGGTAATATAATTATAAGTATTTATGAAATAAACAATATAAAATTTGTATGAAATATAATCTTTATATATTTAAGTTTTCAAATCCAATAAAGTCATTGTCCACTTGTCAATTAGGAAAAACTACTGAATCAAAATAATAAATAATTAATTGATTGTCATAATTAATTATTAATATTTTAGAAAGGGAAAAGTAATACTAATATATTATTAATGTTGCAGTTCAATTTCGGACGATCCCTAAGTATTAGAAGTATTAATTAATAATCATTGTTGAATTCTCGGACTAACTTAAATAGTGGCGCAATATTTATTTTTTATCGAGGAGCCTACAGGTTCTAAATTTCTATTAGGGGCATATGAGTTTGCAGTCTATATAAAAACTACTTGACTATATCACCCGTGTGACTCTCTCCATGCATATATAGAATTACGATTAAGCTAAAGAAAAATATCTTCTTCTTTTTTTTCTTTCTAATTTTCTATGTTTGTTTTTCCAATAATTCATCTTTTCTTAGTGATTTAGAACGTGCAAACATTGTTTATCACCTCGAAAATAGCCTAACAGATCTAATGGATTTTATGTGTCGTTTTGCTTGTCCTTGATGTTTGATCTACGGTTTTTCTACATTAGATTCAATATTATGTTCGTATATGATATAGCTTCCACTGTATATTCCTTTCAGCTTGATTCTGTCGCATATAAGTATGATTATTTTCACTTGATTTATTAAAGTTAATTTGTTGTAATATCATCAGCTAAAAGTTTTGATTTGTAATAGTTAAGTTTTATACGACTTTTTGGAAGCTTACACTAACAAACATTTATCATCTTGACAATATATATATATATATATATATATATATATATATATATATTAGTGAAATTAAATATTTTTGAAAGGATCGTGAGATGACTTAATGTCGAGCACTCTATTGAAAATACAATGATTTGTCTTCTTTAATTTCTTTCCCCCTTTATATTCTTAAACGGTGGTATTCAATTAAAACAAACTTTTAGTATTCTCAAGGTTGTCAAATTATGATTTAGGTATTTTATTTATTTATTTTTTCAACTGACACTCTTTAATTGTCAGTTTGATTCAGTTAGATCTCTTCGAATTCTCTTAAATCTCCGACAATAAATATAACTAAACCTGAAGGTTCATAAAATTCTTTGGCAAACAATAACAATACTCATTCTTCTCTAATTTGAATAAAAAAAAAAATCCTAATTGAATCAAATTGGAAACTAAAGGGTCTCAATTGAAAAAAAAAATTTAATAGGATCTAAATCGAAGTATAGCCAAAAATGCTAAAGTGTATTAAACCCTTAAATAATGGATTCCGAAAAATTGATTTTTTTTAAAATGGACCATTAAATAGGACACAACATTTCAAAAACCAATTTCATCACTTCTCATAAGAGAACTATAAATTTCATATCGGCAACGTACATATGTACAATTTCTTTTAACTTTTCCTTTTAATGTTTTTTGGTCTATATTACAGGGGGAAGGGACGTAACTCGAACACAATTTCTAAAGATACGGTAATAATTGGAATCCAGAATGAATGTGAGAATATGTAAACTTTTGCCGAATTCATACCACATATTTCAGTGCATGTCCTCTCACTATGTTGATGATACACAATCTATGCATGCAAAAAATAAAAAAATAAAAAAAAAATATTTTACTCTATGCTTGTAAAAAAAATTAATTGTAAGATAATAAATAAATAAACAGACGAAATTTGAATTCACTACTGCCCTCCATACAGTATCCCTGCGACATTTTACAAGCAATTAACTAGAATGCTAGTAACATTAAATTCCCAAAAGTTCTTCCTTTTCTTTTCTTTTTTTGGTAATATTCCCAAAGTAGTTTGGACATAATGAAAATTTGAGAGTTTGGTATGTTTTCCATAAACTCTAATAGGAACTTGTTCAAATCAAATAGCATATTTAGATTATGGAATTGGCTCGGGGATGAGACAACAAAGCGACATGTACAAGTGAAAATGAAAGTTTTCAAGGCAGCAAGATGCTAGTTTTGTTATTGTTGGCTTTATTATGTCTTTTGAGCCGATAGCGATGTGTGCGCTTCCCATATCCATGGCTCGTAGAAAACCAAGTAAAAGAGATTATAAACCAAGGAATGCATCTTTACGTAAATATTGCAACAGTATAAGATACACACACACACACACACACACACACACACATACATATATATACAGCATTAAACAGCCTGCACGCATAGACAAGTCTTATTTCATTTGTTCTGTGTCAATTTGAATCTTATACATTGAAGGAGAAGGGCCACTGACCTAGGTACACATAATTCTCTGGGAACCTAATTTCTCACTCATATGTGCAGCAAATTAGAAAGGACCATTTCTTGAAAACATATATATAGACAAAAATATTAATGTAACTGACAAGGTGTATAATTTTCTTTCCTCTACTATACTGTTTGTTATCCGAGAAAACAAAACGAAGGAAACTTTAAAAATGTTCACATCAATACCACGTATATTAACAATAATGTAATCAGAACCAACCATGCAGAAGAATTGGATTTTGTGGTATTTAATTAGCCACAGATATGACAGAGGACTGAGACAACACATATAACCAAAATTCAGCAGAATCCAATGAAACTCTAACTTCCTACAACATGCTGTCAAATTAATACTAATAAAATGGTTTAAGATTAATAATTAATTATGTATTTAATTATTGGTGCATGATGTCCCCCCCCCCCCAAAGCACTCGGAATTTTTGGAACTTTGTTAATGCAGCATATAATACCTCCGCACAGTGCTAAACCATATTTCACTATCTGTTTTCGTAGCTTCAATGGAGAGAGGTCAGCTAAGCTCAAATTTCCAATTCCCTGCCGGCTTCAGGTTCCATCCATCTGATGAAGAGCTCATCGTTTATTACTTGCGTAACAAAGTGACTTCACGTCCACTACCAGCATCAGTGATTGCCGAAATCGATCTCTATAAATATAATCCATGGGAGCTACCAAGTCAGTTCTGCTTCATTCTCCCATTTCATTTTCTCTTCGTATTGAAAACCAATGAAACTAAATACATTTGTATCCTATGTTCTCTGTTCTTAATTTTATACAGAAAAGGCTTTGTTTGGAGAAGATGAATGGTACTTTTTTAGCCCGAGGTATCGTAAGTATCCAAATGGAGTTAGACCTAAAAGAGCGGCAGGATTAGGTTATTGGAAAGCCACTGCAGTTGACAAGCCAATTCTCACATCTGCTGGAGCAAAGCAAATAGGGGTAAAGAAAGGTCTGGTTTTTTATACTGGCCGACCTCCGAAAGGAGAGAAGTCAGATTGGATGATGGACGAGTACAGACTCCAAGACTCATCAATTAAGCCCTCAAGGTTTAAAGGGTCTATGAGAGTAAGTACAAATTAAGGAAACAATCAATAAAAAATGAAAAGTTTCTTTTTCCATCTCAATCTACTAAACATATGACATGTAGGGCCTAAGAAGCAAAACTACAACAAAAGAGCACAATCAAATAATTTAAGTGTGTGTGTTGCAAGAATCCAACCTGATACTCAAGGTCATAAGTTTGTTGGATAACAATTGCCTATGCACACAGATGTGTGAGGCAAATTTTTTTCTCCCTTTGTTCCCCTCTCTGCGTTTCTTAATTGTACAGGTTCATAAACTATCATTTTCAGACGGTCTCAGAGCAAATGATTCTCACAGAAAGTAACCTAAGTCTCTGCTTCATCTTTAAATTGAATTATAACTTAATTTTTCTTTATTAATCTTTTCATTTTCATGTTGTTCATCTACATTTTTCATAATAACTACTCTTGTTGTCACAGCTAGATGATTGGGTGTTATGTCGGATTCGAAACAAAGGAAAAATGTCAAACAACATTAGTGAAGTTCAGGAAAGCCATAGCCCTGAATCTATTAAGTGTGTACCAAAAATTGAGCAGCCAAGCTCTACATGTGCAAACTATGAGATGATCAGTGATTGTATATACAAAGACTGCCCACTATTAGCTTATATACTCGCCGGTCAAGCTCCACCTCCTATTGACACCATTTCCAGTACTGCAAATTTTGAAGGGACCCAAACTTGCAACATGTTAAAATCTGTTTATAGAGACGCTTCCATGAAGGTAATCAACCCAACACCAATTTCTTTGGACAATTATCTCAACTCATTCAATCAGAATAGTTACGAAGAAAATGAGAATGGTAATGATAATCTTCTTTCATTCAATAAGACTCTAGACAGCACAAACAAATATGAGGACCCTCTACCTAGCAAGACAATGGCTGCCTATGGTTTCAATGCTAAGTACCCCATGAATTCCATTCTCAAATTTCAGGACCTTAACGGATTGCCCTCGACAGATGCAGATCACAGATACTTGCAGTGATGAAATAGTACATAAAAGAGACAATCAATTTGTACCACTTAATTCTGCTATATGGAGCATCAGCTCCTTGGGCGTCAATATGTGTATGTATGTGTAAGTTATCTATAAATACTCTCATAAATATGCCTAAAAGGGTAAATAATTCATTTTCAATGTGCAAGCCAAAACAAATCAGGAAAAAGTTAAACTTTTGCAATTACTATAAAAGCCTTTCAGGCAATGCCATTTTATTCTTTAGGTTACTTTACATACTGTTTTTCAATTTTTATCAGCAGAAAGCAACTCACAGGTTATAGCTGAATTCTCAATTAAAGCTTAAGATTAGTTTAGTTAATATTAAGTAGGATATGCACAATCAAATGGAAAAAGCTCAACATAGAGGCGAAACGAAGAGAGAATCAGCAATTGCATATTTGGATACCAAAGCGGTCAAAATCCATGGACATTGTAGCAAAATGAAATCCGCAACATCAAGAATGGCCAAAACTTACTTAATACCATCAAAATGAAAAACGAAAGCCATCCAACTAACAAAGTTGAAATTCTAAGAACTATCAATGCTGCAGAGATTTACAGAGCAAAAAAAACAAACATCCTAGCATTCAATTACCGATTCAATAGCGGATCACATGCCTCCGAAAAGCTCCGAATCCATAACAATCGGGAACCAGATGATCGGAACAAGAAGCCGGAAAATCAATCAAGCCCCGCCAGCATATCGATAGCGATAGAACTTGCCGAAGACGTGGAGAGCCGTGACGAAGCCGATGAAGCAGAGGCTCATGACGAGCACGACGGTAGGAGAGATCTTCAAGCCAGGGGCGTCGTCCGTGTAAAACCTAAGCATGTTGCTACCGGGACCTGATCCGCCGGAGATACTGGCCGAGCTGTTGGTGGAGGCTCCGCCGAGACGGCGGCGACGCATTCCGGCGGTGGCGGCGGCTGAACCGCGTGGAGCCATGACGCCAGGGCGTGAGGTGGAGGACGACGTAGCCTGTGTCTGAGACGAGGTGCCTCTCGCCATTGTTAGACAGCGATGAACACGAAGAAAGAGCGAGCGAGCGGTGTATAGAGCGAAAGCTGCAGAGAAATAAAATTAGGAAGGAAGTGAGATTGTAATTATTTGGGAAATTAAAATAATAAGCTTTTGTTTTAGCGGTTCGTTATATTGTGGATGAGCTTCAGTCGTCATGGCGGTAAGTACGGTTGCTACCACACGGTTAGTTAAATTATTAATTATACTAATTTTCTTATAAAATCTCGACTCTAATGTTGGTTAAATTATTAATTATACTAATTTTCTTATAAAATCTTGACTCTAATACCAAAAAAAAAAGATTAAAAAAAGAAAGAGAGAGATTAAAAATATAGTTAATCTTATCTTTATCCCGTAATTTGTTTTATGGTTTTTATAATTGTAGTTGCCAAAGAAAGTTCCTAATAATTTCTTGGTTAATATTCTAATCTATTCTTAGTGCTGAGGGATACACGTATATATATATATATATATTTATGTTTGAGAATTTTCATAGAGCTCCAAGTCTCCAAGGCCAATTTCAGCTTGCTTCATGAGTTAGATCCATCAAAATTAGAAAGTTTATTTTAGAATTTTACTCTGATTTCTTTAGAATATAATATAAAGAATAAAGTGATTATTGAAAATATATAATATAAAAGAGTAAAACTTTTTATCACTATTTAGCTTATGTATTTCAATCCACCCAGCATTGCCCATACTTATTAATTGGAATGCCCCTATTAATTAGAATTCCATATAATCAATAGCACACCCCTATTAATTGGGATGTCCTCATTATAAATTGGAATGACCATGTTATTTGGAATTCCATATAATCTATAAAACTGACCAATCTATTATATATTATAATTAACAAATTTATTATATATAATTAATAAAAATACATTAGATAAAATTATATTACAATATTAAATAGCAATCCTGTAATATAAATAGTTAATTTAACTAACTTTCAAAAGAAAAACCAAAAAAAAAAAGGGAAAACTTAATTGAACTAACATCTAAGAGTTTAAACTTCTCTAATATAAATAATTAATGGAACTAACATTTAAGAGTTTAAACTTTTAAAAGTTTAAACTTAAAAAAAAAATATAAAAAAAATATTGGTAATTCATATTAATTTTAGAGCCAAATTCATAAGGTTCAAGATTCGAGTACAATTCAAGTTTATTCCTCTTTGAAATTTTATCGACCAGAAAATCATTGTTTTAACTTCAAAAGATTAATTAACATTTCAAAACATAGCTAGCTAGGCAAGACCCTCCATAATTCCTTCTCTGGTCTTTTTTTTTTTTTTTTTGATATTTACCATGTTTTTGGTTGGAAGAGGCCTTTTGTAATAAACTTGCACATATCCAAGGAATATTGGCTTGGCTTGAATACCCTAAACAAAGTTGGTTTTGGGACATTGATATTTTACCTCTTGTGCTGCTAAAATGCCCTGTGTTTGTTCAGTTTTCAAATCAAAACAACTAAATCATAAATTATTTGCCCCTTCATCCGGGTTGCATTATTAATAAGATAAAACTAAAAAACAAAAAAAAAAAACACTTCGAATTTAGATGCTTAATTAACCTACAAAATAAGGAAATATTTACAGAGAGCTTGGCTTATACCCCCCAAGAAGTACAAAAAGAGAAGGGAAGAGCAATTGAATTGCGTGCATCATATGCCATGAAATATAGAAACACAGACTAGGTCTACCCCTAATACAAACTTGTTTAGATAGCTATTGATTCCCCAGAATCGATCAGATGCTGATCATGATCAAGAGTGGTTGTTGTCGAAGGAGCTAGGACGAAGAGGGTGACCATGCAAGACACAGAGACGCCGTTGGGTGCGTTGGCGAGGGTTAGTAGTAATTGGCTCCAGAACATCGCAGTCGACACAGTAGTGAGCAATTGTCACAGAAACAAGAAGCACACCCAAACATAGCACCGCATAGCACTGCCTGCCCAACCTCCCCAGTATCCCCTCCACCGTTTCCATATGATATTAGCTCTCTCTCTATCAATCTACTACTTTTCTCTCTCTTAATTTGGTGCTCGTTTCCGTTAATTCCACTGTTTGGGTCCAAATATATAAAGACGCAAGCATCGACCCTGAAAACAACAAAACTAGGGGCATCAAAAATCAGGAGGCCCATATGCCATGAAAACTGTGGATTTCGTTGGAGATGAGGCCGTTGTCGTCTTGCAACGGGACTTGCCAAATCAAAAAATCAAAAAGCGTCTCTTTCAGCTTCAATTCCTTCCTAGATTCATTACAGTCCCACCTGACTTCGACATGGCCGCAACGTGGTTTTGTTTGGTCTGACACTTTAGTATGCAGGTGTTAGCCATTTGTGCCGCTTTTCTTTTCTCGATGTCATTCGCTGGAAGCCATGCATTCGCTAACCGCACTTCATCCCTCCATCCACCAACTCCTGGGTCCCACACCCACCACGTCAACCATTAGAGACTGGCCCATCTCGGGCCTTGTGGAGCGTACGTAACTGGGCCTTGATACTTAACAATGTTTGCATTGTTCTATGGGCTTTTGAGATTCAGAAACAATATACGTTTGTTGTTTGAGGTCCCTTCTTCATTTTTTTTTTTTTGAATAATAATTAATCATTGGTTGTGATCGCTGATCATTTAACAAAGACATGTATAAGAATAAAAGAAGAGCTGCATATACCTATCTTCTATGATCCAGATATCAACTATATGTTTCTTTGTATAACCAATGGTTGACACTAATATATATATATATATAGTTGATGAACTTTCATAATATGATTCATCTGGTTTATTTACCATACGAGTATAATATTGGAGGCTCATATATATATATACTGAATGTGATTATATCACCCACTGGATTGTAAAAGGCATTGGACTTGGAAGATTATATCAAGAATGTATTAATTTACTCTAATTCAACCACGATCTAACATCAAGTAAATCTTCATGCCTGCATGTGAGTGAGTAAGTGCGAGTGATATTTCAGTACTGGAAAAAGCTAAAACTGATTGGAATTCAAGACTATGAAGAAGTCATTAAGGTATGCTTTGCATTAATGTTAAGAAGCAAACGTGGTGTACGCTGTTGCAAGTAGGTAGTTACAACGCCAATGTTGGTTCTTTTCAGCTCTAATAAGTAGGATTCTTATATATAGTATGGACTTTCATTTACAGAAAGAAATAGGTACAAATTAAGTTGACACTGTAAAATGAATGAGACTTCCAATGGGATACATGATCTGCATCTCCTAACCAACTCGAGAGAGAAAAAAGAAAAAGAAGGAAGCAAACTAAAGAAGTAATATAATATACAAAAGGTAATTTCATAATGCATGCATGGAATTCACGTTCCCTCATTGTCACCTCATCTTTAAAATGACAATGTCAACAATATTTCGCGGCTTTCGGGTACTATTTTTTAGTTTATATGTCCAGCCTTTTGTCAAATGAAAAATCCTTGTTTTGGCCAACACTAATCTGATGTTCCGGTGCTGCGATGACTTCGGTGGAGTTGGGGTCGGTCAAGTCGACATCACGATCCACTTGTCCCATCTCGATTTGGTGGTGATGGGATGAGGAACCATCTTGGGACTGATGGAAGTGCGGGTGAGATGGTGAGGGTGAGTCAGTATCCCAACGATCCGCATCGAAGTTTGATTTTCTTGGGGAATTTTGGAAGCTATCAACTTCGCTACGGTAGTGACGCAAGAGATGTACTGGGGACGCGTGGTGGGATGGTGTGGCTGGTCTGCTAGACAATGGCGTCACCGACCCTTTGTTCTGTTTGATGTGCTTCTTAGCCGTGTGGTGCCAGTTTCGTAGAGCCGCTGCTACTCTTTCATTGAATATGGTCGGTTTCATGGTCGAACCCATCTGCTCCACCGTACCACAGAAGTCAAAAAACCAAAATTAATTTTCTACACCTAAAATGTATGAGCTAAAAAAGATGTCGACTTAGAATGAAATGGATATAATTTCTAACGTATGATCATTAATTACCTGCGTCACGAGGGCGTAGAGTGGGAGAGTTACGTAGCTGCAAAGTATTTGAATCAAGACCCTGAAAAAATTGAAAACCACCAAAACACGTTTTAATTTTTTTAACCATTTTTTGATTTTTGGCAATCTGAAAAAATGAAGTGAAACTTGATTTATTAAATTATTACCCCATTGAGATTCTGATAACCACATCTTCTGTATGCTCGTGAAAACAAGATTTGAGACCAAATTCGAACTGAAATATATATATATATATATATATATATATATATATATAAATAAAAAATGAGAAGCTTGGTCTTATAAGGTAAATTAAAACGGAAGCGCATGGAAAAAAGAGAAGTACACGTACCCATGTCCATGCAAAGAAAGCAAGCTGAAACGCATTCTGCAATTGTACGTGAAACAAAAACATGCATTTATATATTAATTTCGTTGTGACTTTGTAAATACTAGAAAGTTGGGCAAACGTACGACAGTTCGTATACCTGAAAGAGAACGAAATTGATGAGGTAAAGGATGAGGCGAGGGCGGTTGAACCAGAAGAGGTGGTCTCCTGGCTGAACCACAGGGACACCCTTCACCACCTCTCCTCTCTCTTGAATTCGGAGACCCATTTTGGTTATAATCACCTGTAGCTTTGTCCCCACCAGTAGAATGATCTGCATGCATCGTCACACGTAAGATTATTCTTGTTTGGACCCCACCACCAACAATTAAAATTATACGAAGTCAAACAAAAATGTCACAGTTTGCTTACAATCAAAGGGATGAATGGTAGCCACAGATAAGCATACCAGCCTGTCCAAACACCATAATTTAAAAATAAATAAATAAATTGTTACTTCAGGCGGTCCATTTTTAAAAAAATATTTAATAAAAAGAAAATTATGATTGACAACAACGTGTAATATTGATACATTGTGACTAGTTGTACTCACCGTGAGTATTAAATAGTAGAAATATCACCGCGAATAACCAAATTGGGGGACTGAAAAACGAAAAACATAGACAACAATGTTTAATAATAACATGGAATTTAATTAAAAAAAATTTTCTTACAATTTTGAGTGGAGGAATAAGCACAAACCTGATGCCCACAACCTCCTTGAAATCCTCCTCTAGAGATCTTTTAATGTACTTCTGGAAATCGAATTTTTGATGGGTTTGAGGTGCCAAATGAGCCTGGAATTTGCATAATTATTTTAAGCAACATTATTTCAATATATATATATATAGTTAATTTATTAAAAGCAAAATTTATATGTAGGAATTGCACTTACCATGATAAATCCATGGCGGAGAGTCAAGTAATCCACCTTAGGAACCGACCTAAAAAATTGCCTGAAGAAGCACATCTGTGTGGTGGAAATTAACCATAGTTAGAATGACAAATTAAATGAGTAGACAATCATGAAAAATAAAATTGTAATATATCATTTTAAAAATAAATAAATAAAAAATAGAAAGGATAAATGGTACAGTGTGTGTGAACTACGACAACGACCAAGAACGTCGTGTCTTGGATCTTGATTATTGAAGTTTGAGAACAAAATTAAGGATAGAGTCATTGGCAAATAAAAATTAAAACAAAAAGAATTAATAAATAAATAAGTGGACAGGAAGGTGACGAAGTCAAAACTAATTAAAAAATAAAATAAAATAAAATTTGATGGAAATTGGTAGCGACCGATCATTGGACGGCCAGGTCGCTGTCTAATTAGTAATTAGCTTGCAAAACCGTGACCGTTGATCAAAATTAATTTTTTCTTTCTTTCTCTTTTTCCTTCTTTTGAAAAGACCGTTATCATTGTCATATTACCTAATTGCGTAGGTAAATACAATTTCTACTAATTACTCCTAATTCAATTCTACCTAATCCCATGCATACGTTATTTTTTTGGTTTTGACTTTTCAAACCAAATTATGGGATATAATGTTGGCCAACTATGGTCAATAATTTTGCGTATTAAAAAAGAAAGAAATGTGCAAAATTAGGAATTTGTTTTTATTCTTTTTTATGTTGCACTTTTAAATATATTTTTATTATTTATCTTTGTTTTACTATTGAAAAGCACCATGGGCCTTTGGAAGAAAGCACAACATTGACAATAACATAGTACACAGCGCGATTTTTAAAAATGTTACGTCATCTCTAATTAACAAAGCATTTTTAACATGGAGCTAATTTCTAGACTCAACAGGAACAAAATTGAAACAGTATGTGTATAAAAGGATTCATGGAATCATCTCAGGTATGGTCATATAAAATGTTGGGCTCACTCAACATATCAATTTTCCTTAATGAGAAAAAGTAATGTGAACTATCGAGTAATATTTTTATAAATAGCTAGAATTATCGACAAGGTTTTTGGTGATTAATTAATAAATATATTTTCTTCAAATTTGCTATTAAAATCAATATTTCCTCTTCAATGAACATGACTGAACTTTCAAATTATGGTTGTTTCTAGGTAACATGCACCAAACAGACACAAATCCCTGCAACATTTTTACGTGAAAATTTCCTTCCTATAATAATATGCATGCCGAACATATTAATATGGAAAGAGATAGAAAAATAGTGAAAAGAGGAAAGTAATAAAGCTCTTACTATCCAAATGAGGAAAGGTGATTTGGTCCAGAAACTCAAGTGCCTCCTCCCAAATGATGTATCTCTTGCAAATCTAAACCGCTCTGGATCTGTAATACAACATTTGATCATACACACAACACCTTGCTTAATATTTACTATGAGAGAGTTTTGCTACTTAGCATTTTTCTAATATTTTATAAGAATTATTGGTAAGAGGGATTGCTTATGCTATATGTTTTAAAAGTTTTCACATAATTTTAATATTGACATGGAAGAATTTAATTGGCATTAATTTTTTAGAGTTCACTTTCTCCAAATAGAATTTTAATTTAAAAATACTGCCAAATCAATTGCCTAACTCACTAGTATTTATGACAACATTTAAAACATATCATATAAATAAATTTTCATTTAACTAAATAAGGGAACCCCTCACAAGATATGCACCCTATATATATATATATATTTTGTAAAGAAAATTGTACTAAATTATGTGATACATGTAAATCTTTATTCTTCTAATTATTCAAAATTTAGAAACACTGAATTGTTCAATTCCATCCAGCGTAGGAGGTTAAATTAATATAAAAGTTAATTTAATGAGTCTTACCATGTGAAAATTGATATTCAATGGTTTTCGTTTCCTTTTCCCATTGTTTCCAGCGTCTCATCTGGAAATAACCAAGTAGTCAACAATCATTGTTAGCCACGTCAGAGAGCTAGAAACAGAGAGAGAAAGTTGAATAATAGTAATTTGATGAAAATTAATTACTTAAACATACCTTGGCTCTTCCCAATGCTAATGTGAGAAAGCAGTAAAGGACGTGGAAAACAGCCAGCACGAAGATAAATATATGTAGCTGATGAATACCATCCGCAGACACAAATGCCACTTTACCCTGCACGTTTTATTTTAATTAATTTCCCAAATGCAACCCAAAAACAAAGCCCATGTCTGATTCATACATGTTTTGCATTTTCTAAGAATTAAGCTCACTTTTTCTTTTTTCCTTTTTCATAATGGACATATAGTCCATGTTCTATCTAGCTTGCCATTTCCATTTATCTTTTTGAATATTCTTTGAAAAGTTAAGCCACGAAACATTGTACGTACCCTGCTGTGTGGACAATGATTCCTTTTTCTATTAAATTAATTCCAGATGTATGTGATTATTAGAAAAGTATCAAATACAAAAATAAATTGCAATAATATTTTAGCAAAACGATAAACCATGGAATCTACGTATTGGCTGTATGCGTATGGATTACATTAACTTGTACGTATTTAATTTGTTCAAAAATAGAGAGAGACAAAGTGAAAAACGATAAGTGATAGAATTTTTAGTGGTCACAGAAATACCTTTTCTGCACATTTGTCCGTACCCGCAGCCGCCAAAACTCGCCGGAAACTACCGCCGGAATTCAAAAAGGAAAGCAATTTCCGACCGCTGTGTTCGGAGTCCTCCGATGCTTCGTCCTCGTATTTCGCTTCTTCTTTCTTGCTGCACGGATGCCAAGTCGCCGCAATACTCTCTGGTATGCAAATATTTGAAATTGTACTTTGTCCCACTGTTAGGAGCAGGGATATGAATCCCAGTAGCATAAGCTCTACATCCACAAACCCACAACGACAAGTTTTATATATAACCATGATCAGCTCAACTTGTGTATATATATGTGTGTGTGTGTGTGTGTCTCTGTGTGTTTGATTTATGAAACTTTATAGAGATGGGTGTACCTGATTTGACCTTCTCCAGAGATTCAAAAAGAGCACTTTTATGTCTCTTTTTCAACCACTACAAGATATAAACACAGCCCAGAAATCTCAGTTGTATATATATATCATCAAAGAATAAAACCCAGTGCTCTGTTTAATTTGCTTTAAGCGTACCTGTCCTAGAAGATGGATTATGTGCTCGATAATAATGGAAATCAAGACTAATACAAAACAGACGACGGCAACAGCCCATGTCGGTGTTTGCTCCAGAGATCTTCCTCCGGTTGCTCCTGCCATATTCTGTGCTCTCTCTGACTTTTCTCGCTAAATTCACCCACAGCAAAATAAATGAAAGAATACCTCTCTAAATGTTAAATTTAGAGTTTGGAAATTATTATAAGAGATTCCCAGACTGAAAATGAACCTACAGTCCGTATTTTTATATAGACAGAGAGAGAGAGAATTATAAGGATAGTCCGTAGCTGGTGGCTACAAAATAAAATGAAAGGGTATATAAAGAATTCTCAAAGCGTAGGCTTTGTTTTTTTTTTTGGTAAAAAGAGAAAAGCTTTGTTAAAATCAAGTTGTTAGAGCCTGTCCGTTTGGATTTTTTTTTATTTCTTATTTTTAAGAAGAAAAAAAACTTTCGTTAAAAGAAATATTTTGCAATATATTTAGCAAAAAATTCATAACGCTGTGCTTCGTTGATTTGAAAAAACATATATTTAAAGTGATTTTTTCATAAGCACCTACTAGGTGCTTTGTTTAAAAAGAGATACTTTTTAAAAAAAAAAGAACAGCATTTAATTTAATTTAATTTAATGTATTAATAGAATTTTTAATATTTTAAAAATAACTTATTTATTTTAAAGTTACTTTTTTTTATGGATAATAAATAAACATTAATTGTTATTGAAAAAGTCATTTTTAAGTAAAAAAATGTTATATATAAAAAGCACTATTATTGACTAAAATGACTTTAAAATACACATTCAAATAGGGTCTTAATCTAGCTGGTAAGATGAGAGTTCTATGATATATCATGCCAATATGGGAGAGTGCCCCCCAGGAACTAATCAATAGCGCATAAATTAGACCAGAAAATATATATATATATATATATATATAGAGAGAGAGAGAGAGAGAGAGAGAGCTTATTTTTATTTTTTTTCTTTTTTGGGTGAAATATAGGACGGCTTTATTAATATGTATACGAGCATGGCATGGGCCCAAGGAACGTACAGTGAAAGTGGCTTATTTAGATGACATTGACTTCTTTAACGCGTTAGACACAGAGACCGGGAATGCTTTTAGACATCGCTTGAATGTTGAGAAATAGAGAGAAAGAGAGGGGTTGACTCGATAAAAAAAAAAAAATTCAAAAGATTAATTTGACCAAAAATTAAATTAAATATATTTGCTATGCCGCTGGAATTGCAGGGTTGGGTATCAGCCCCAGACGATTCCGACGACTATCCTTTCTCATATCACCCCCGTTTCTGACGCCCCCGAGTCAACCCTTCGCTCTTATATTGTTTTTTGTCTTCGATTCCTCCTCCTTTTTTTTCTTCTCTGTCTTTAATTGAATTTGCTGACCTTTGATTGGAAATCCAACGGTTGGTGAATTGACTCCAACAACAACAACACACTAAAAAAAATATTTGATATCTTTTTTTTTCAATCCCTGGCCAAGTATTATTCAGGACATCAATATATTTGATTACAGCTCCTTGTAGAGAGCCATTTTATTTGGGGATGCAGATTGACCGACTGAGAATTATGACTTTAAATTATTAATCATGTCCAGAAAAATATACGTATCTAACTTAATTATATATATATATATGTTTATATAGTTAATCTTTTATTATTAACCTCACTTAGTCCACCCATAATTAATTAATCTGTGCGTATCCACATTTTATTGTCTATTCCTGCGTATACAAGATATCGTGTGAATAGAGATTCTTCTCTGCAATTTCCAGGAAAAAAAATATATATATATATATATATAATTAATTTGCATAAAACATATAAAAATTCTTATTTTCACTTGTCACATATTTACTGTGTTAGAGTGTGATGGTCAAACCCACCTGTCCCTTTCAAACTTTGCCATCAAGTTTAGAGGAAATTGTGCAACCAGCAACAGATGATGTTAAGTAGCTTCAAGCAATTCATAAATATATATATATAGAGTGGTGCCATGGTGGGCTAATCTATAGAGTGGTGCTATGGTCCCATCAAGTTTTTATTTTATTTTTTATACTTTTTTTTTGCATTCTTTTATATATTTTTTTCAATTTTTTGTGTTTTTATATTTTGTATTTTGCCAAATCCTAAATATTCTATATATATATATATATATATATATATATATAAATACAAATATAAAAAAGCACCACTCTATATAGAGAGAGATAAATACTCTATTATATTATATTATTTATATACGATATAATAAATATATAATTAACTAATTTATAATCATTAAAATATAAATATAAAATTTAATAAATTTATATTTTTATCTATTTTTAATAAAATAATACATATATATTTATCATATATAAATAATATAGTGGACTAAAATGTTTTTGTATATTTACATTTATATAAAGAGAATTATTCTCTTGAACTATATAACCCATATATATTTGATTAGGGATGAGGTGATATTTATTTTTTTATGTGAAAATTATATATATATTAAGTGAATAAAAAATTTAAAAAGTGAATGTCAGCTCACCTATAGTCTAGCATATATAGACTATAATACATTATATCATTTATATATTATGAGCAATATATACCATATATTATTAAATATATAAATATAAAAAAATCAGTTCTCATTGCATATATATATGTATATATATACACTGTGTTTTCTACACAATTAGTAACAAAGTTACAAGACTATTTTAAAGTAAAAAATTAAATGCTTATTTTTGAGTGTTTTCTACACAATTAATAACAAAGGTACAAGACTATTTTAAAGTAAAAAATTAAATGCTTATTTTGAGTCAAGTAGACTTGCACACTTTAAAAAGTTTCTTATTCTAGTTTTGTTCAGCACCTTCCACGAAAATTAAACTCCTTAAATTCAAAATAAATAAATAAAAATTAGATAAATCAGTCCTTTTTTTATGAATAAAAAAAAGTTTTTAGATGTTGATTTAATGAGTTAAAAATTATATTAAGGGATAAGACTTTTTTTTATTTCTTTCAGCTTTACAGTCCGAGGCATTTTCTTTTCTTCTCTTTTATTTTTCCTTCCATTTTTCTTTTTCTTTTTTTTGGTCAAGTGCCGCTTCCACTTCTCCTCCAACTTTCGACACCTTTGCCGGCGCAGACAACGCAGCGATCGCTTGAGATAACGACTAGATCCGTGTGATGATGACCACGTCTGCGGTGGACGGAGAGGAGGGAGAACAAGAGATGAGAGATGAGCGAGAGACCGAGAGATGAGTGAGACAGAGAGAGAGGGAGAAAGAGTGGGAGCTACAAGAGGAGAGAGAGCGAGATACGAGTTAAAAGAGGAGAGATAGAGCAAGAGATGAGCGAGGAAGAGGGTGGAGATGCAGGTCACCGGAGAAAGAGAAGAAGACGGGGACTGAGAAAATTAAAGAAAATGAAAAAATATATATTAAATTAAAGAATGAGACAATGTATGTATCATCAAGTAATGAACCATTCACATTCTCTGGAGGGCCATCATGGGCTTGAAGAATGAAGCCCATTGAAACAGTAGAGAATAGTCGCATGGGGACAAGAACCAAAACGTGCCTCTACTTTATTTGAATATTTTCTACCAACTTTTGAATATTAATTATAAAAATAATCCATTCTTTTCTCCCTATATTTTTTCTTCTTTATAAAAGAAAATAAATTTGCTTGCACATTCATTTCTTAAATTTCCACAAATTGGTTAAAAATTTCTTCTTCTTTTTTTCGTTTCCTAAATAGAATCAAATTAAAGAATTGAACTCATAAATTTAATGTAACAAATGCTTTGTCAAAGGACATGATAATACTAAGAAAGAGAGAGAGCTCCGAGAAGATGATCACCATAGTCTTTTTTTTTGGTCATTTAGCATAAACATACACACACACACAACCATTAACAATACGTACTATTATTTACTCTCCTTTAGGTACAAGTTTTAATTGAAAAAATACCTCTAGCTTGATTTGTCGCATGCTAGACTTTCACTTATTATTTTTTTGGTCAAAAAATACTCTCACTTACTATTAGTTTAATTATAGACAAACTATAATAATGCATCGATCAAATTCAGTGACGTCACAAACATAACATCCAATCCCATATATATATTATAAGCTTAAAAAATAGATCGATCGATGACGTGAAACAATAATCTTTCTTATAACTTAAAATTAGCAAAAAACACATAAGAGTTGAACCACTTAAAAACCTTCTAGCTAGGGTCACTGTCTTAAACAATATTACACATTCAATTCTCAACAATTAATGTCCAAACAAAACTAGGTATAGCGTTTTAGATGCGTTGTGAGTAAACAAAAATCCAATAATGAAGGATATTTTATTAGTAAGATCATAACTCTTTTAAATAAATAATTTGGTATATATAAACCAAGCCTACCTAAATTGATCTAAATTTTGTGCCTCACCAAACCTTGTTTTCATGTTTCCAAAAATTATTAGAATTTTCTTTCCTTTTATTCCTTTGTCCCGACACAATTGGGACCTCAATTAAATTTTTAGTTATTAATTTATTTATCCTTGATTTGAGGAGAATGCTAGGGTGGATTACCGAAACTAGCACAGGAAATATCATGACGATTGAACAACAAAACAACTGCAAAATTAATCATAAAAATAGGGAAGAAAAATAAAATAATTAAACAAATATAAAAGAAACAGAAATAAATAGGCCACGGCTTCCCAAGACACGAGTCATTGAGGGGAAATAAACCAAACAAATAGAAAAGTTTTAAAAATAAAAAATTAAAGTCATTGAGGGGACCGATCCTTATCGATGATTTGATATTTTTCAAATTTCTTCATTTCTGCAGCAGCTAAATTAGATGTTAATGTCTTCTAGTCAAGTATGGAGAAAATAAATATATTGTTGTAAAATATTCTTATAATCTATCAGGAAAATGAAATGGATACGAATACGATGCATGGATGTCATAATTATTAATTACGATGGCGGGCGGCTTAATCAAATTGCGGTTGAATTTTGTTTCCAATATTTAGGTGGCTCAGTCTATTGGAAATGGCTAGGAAAAAAGGACAGTTCCGTACTTCAAAAATGATTATATATATATATATATATATATTTGTCTAGATTCATTCACACACAAAGGGAAAGTAAAGTACATACGTCTCTCATAACTCAAATAATTTAGAACTTTTCTTCTACCCCCGGACTGTTGGGAACCATTCATGTCAAGTATTCATTGTAAATTTATTTGTATGGTATTTATTAGTGTTAATTTGTGTCACTAGCTGTACAACGTAAACTGGACCAATTAGGAAATTTGTAAATTAAAGATGATCCTTATATTTTTTATTATAATTACGTACGGCTATCTTAATATCAATTCGAATGGAGTAGGAAGTATATATTATATTCATATATTTGCTTAAAGTGATATACGCTTAAAGTTTAGAACAGCTAAAATTGTAAAATCTTAAGGTTAAAGATTAAGTTAGAGATTAAGAGAGAGACTCTATGAAAGAGAGAATTTGATGTAATCAAATTTTTTATTTCTCATTAATCGTTAATACACAGCTTTCCTGATTATATAATAAACTACATAACAAACACAACCTATGGAGTATTGACACATATCTTGAACAACTACAAAGACTAAATAGATTGTTACATGTCCTAACTAAATCCAACTGGTATTAAATAGAAGCTAAATGTGCTTCAACTCTCCCCCTCAAGCGAAATGAGGAGGTACTCAGATTGAGCTTGTCAAGTAGAAACTGAAACCGAGTGTAAGCTAGAGGTTTTGTCATAATATTTGTTGTTTGTTCTTCTATAGGTACATACCTCACCTTAAGCAACCCTTCTAGAACTTTATCTCTAATAAAGTAGATATCAATTTCAATGTGTTTAGTCCTTGCATGAGTTACAGGATTAGATGCTAAACATGTTGCCTCTACATTATCACACCAGATTATTGGTTTAGTGTCCTGATCAATATAAAACTCAGGACAAAGTGATTGTAACAAGGAAATTTTTAAGGTGTGTGAGCCAAATATCTATAAAGTATGTTTGAGCTTTTCAAACTAGGCCCTGGGGCCCTGTTTGAGTCCATACAAAGCTTTGACTAATTTGTAAACGTACTCTAGATACTCTGAATCATGAAAACCCTCTAGTTGACTTATATAAACTGTTTCTGCTAATTCACCATTTAAAAAGGCATTGTTTACATCTAATTGCCTAATGATCCAACCCTTTGTAATTGCTAATGAAATAACAACTCGTACTGTTTAAGGCTTTACTACAGGGCTGAAGGTTTCATTGTAATCAATCCCAAGGTTTTGATGGAATCTCTTTGTAATAAACCTGGCTTTGTATCTTGATACACTCCCATCTGCATTCCTCTTGAGTTTGAATACCCATTTTGTACTTACAACATTGTAGGAAGGATGTCTAGGCACTAGGAGCCATGTTTTATTGTTACATAGAGCATGAAACTCCCTCTACATAGCTTTTCTTCACTCGGGTGAAGTTAAAGCTTTTTTGACAAGACCGTACTCGGGATGGGTCCCGCCTCGGGTAAATTCTACCAAAATTTCTATCGAAATTTCAGTAGAACCTCCCTAAAACTTGGACTAATCCAATTTAGTATCTGCAATAAAAAATCATTTTTCAAAATATATATCCAGTGGTCACAACAAATACCACTAGATTTCCCATAACAGATTAACCAGTAAACGTGATAAATTTTTAAAATAATAAGAAATCTAATATACAATACACTTTGGTACCGACTTGAGATATTACCATAGCAATCTAAATGATTTTTCAAAAATAGTAATAAAAATAAAATACACAAGTAAAATTTAAAAGAAAATAAAAATTTTATAACAATGATAACAGAAAACTTTCGAGAATTGAAAATATAGGGGCGGTGATACCTTGCGTGGAGATCCAACCACAGTCAGCTAAAAATCTACTGAAAATTTAAATAAAATAAAACAGAAACTAATGAGACAAGCTTAGTGAGTGGATCCATTATTAATGGTGTAAATAATTTATGTAACACTGTGAATAAATTATACTAAATAATTTAATAATCTCATGGTAGCAGTTTTAATATTAATGAGAATAATAATAATAACCAGAACCTTATAAAATAAAATTTCATAATCACAGTAAATAATAATATAAAAAATCTCTCAAATCGATGAAAAATTATACGCCAAGATATAATCCAAAATCATAGGGGGAAGGGAAAACCGTCATACTACTCTTGGCATCCCAAGGCGTAGCAGAGATGGATGGGGAGGGGGGAAAAACTGTCATACTACATTTGGTGTTCCAAGGCGTGGCAAAGATGGATCATCATCCAGCCTTGTGCCGGGCGTAGACAAATCAGAAGGACGGAATATATATATTAGTCATCGTCCAGCCTATGCGCAAGGGGGACGGAATACAAATCATCAACAAGTCAATCTCTATGTCCAGGCGATACATGGCGTACACTAACAAAAGGAAATGTAATACAACAATGTCCATGATATAAAACATATCTAACAGTCAAACTCAATATTTTTCTGTAATCATACCCATATAAATTCTCCATAATCATATTTAATATAAAGATATAATTTAAAAGTAAAATTTAATCCATTCACAAAATATCACTGCTAATCCATAGGTGGAACCGCTCCAGTAACCGCTTTAGTCACAGAACCTATATAATAATCAAATGTACCATTTATTAATTCTCAAATACTTCAAAATTCTCAAATTTAAATCCATAATGTTTTATTTACACAAACTCACCCCAACACTCACTTCCTCATATTTGGGTATTTTCTAATTATCATCATTTAGTACCGTATACGTGAATAGTACCGTATATTTGAATAGCACCGAATGCCAAATTGAACTTCAATTTAGCTTCTAATTGATATTAAATATCTTGATTCAATCAAATTTGAGTTCTCTTATGTCCAATTGATACAATTACTAAATTATATCAAACCCTTAAAATTGAGATTTTTCTCAAATCTTAACCAAAATTGACGTATTATATACCGAATCGAAGCCCACGAGACAAGGATCAAGAATTTACCTTCAATTGGACCGGGTGATAACCGAGGTGGCCGGAATTTGACCAGAAAGTTTCGGGTTCGAGGAGAATTTTATAACTCCTTTCATCGAAAAACTCGCCGGAATCCGGCGAATGGAGGAGAGAAAAACTTATCAGAATTTGCTTTGATCCGGGGCTACCGATGCTTTTTCGGGGGAAGGAGGGTCGGTTATGATAGAGTTCGACTTGGCGGTTCTAATGGTGGTAGTAGCGAGGACTGGTGACACACGGTGAAGGTGTGGAGGCAATTTGTTTCCAATGGTGTCTAGAGAGAAAAAAAAAATAAAAGAGAGTAAATGGAGGATGAAGGCTCAGGGAAGAAGAAGAAAGGAAAAAAAATAATTTTAATTATTAATTTTTGAAATATTTACAATTTTGTCACTGTCTTCTCATGACCATAACTTTCAAACTGTAACTCCAATTCAATCGTGCCACTAGTCCACGAACTCGTATCAACGAGCTCTACACAACGGTATCGAAGTCAAAACAAAAAGTAACACGTGAAAAAAGTCAACTTTAGTCCCTAACAATTTGGGTAAAATAGTCAAAAATAAAAAATACGGGTGGTTACATTCTTTAACAAAGGTTGGTTTGGAAATTTAATCTATAAAGCCAGCAAAGTATATGGGATTTGGTTTGATAATACCTTCTAAAATCTTATAACCATTTGAGTTGTAGGTGGTAGAGTGATAAAGTCATATTGTGGCATTCTAGTAAAGTTAGAATTAGTTACAACTTATTTGTGCTAACTGAGTTTGAATCAGGGGTTACTACTATATCATGAGGAGGTGAGATGGTGGCTCTAGTAAGTGAAGAAAGTGGAATAACAGTAGTCGAATTTTACCACTGTGTTAAGAATGACATTATCTCTGTGAGATATGCACAATCCATTTTCATCACCTATAATCAATAAACCTTGACCTGCATAATCTAAGGCTTAAGAAAGAGGTCTGTAATCATGTTTAACATGAGATGATGCATTGCTGCCATTGTACCACGAAGGATCTCCATAATTACCAATCCGAATTGCTAGAGCTAAGGGATGAGTTGGAGGTGGAAGATTTATTAGAAATAAATCATGAAAGTATCCAGGAATGATGTAAAGATGAACTAATCCAGGTGATCCAAGATTTGAGGCAGTAGTAGTAAAATCTATGTTTTTGCTCTGATTAAGTGAAAGACTTAGCTGGAAATTATTATCAAACCTATGATAACAGTAGTGTGCAAGATGTCTGTTACAGATTTAACAGCAGACATGATTACTACGACCTCTACCTCTACCTCTTCCTTATGAGACATTGTTGTTACCATAATTAGTAAATGATCAAGGCATAACAATAACACTTGACACTACTGAATCATATTATGAGCCTACACCATCCAAAAAAACTCGATTTTGTACATTCTCAATCACAAGGTGACTGGCAGCATTGAGTTGGTCTGCAATCTTCTTCACCTTAGAGAAAAACTTTGTCATTGACAAATCTGATTTCTTCGAATTGTGCGATTGGATCTAAAGCTGCAAAATTCGTGACTCAGATGGTGAAGCATAGCGGTTTCGAATGCCTTCCATGATTGATGAGTGGTGGTGCATCCAATTAGCTTATTCATCACTTCTTATGTGATTGAGGAGTACATCAACTGCTGGATGAACTCGTCTTGGCTTATCCAGTATTCAACATCTTCAAGGCTTTATGGATCAATGGGATCAAGCTTCAGATATGGTAGTGATCCATCTAAGAAGCCTAAAAGCTTGTGACCTCGAATTGCTAGTAGAAATTGAGATTTCCACACAAGATAATCGCTGAAGTCCAATCGTGTAGGCAGTGTGAAATTGAATTAGACGAGGGACTTAGAAGGGAGACGTCGTGATCCCATGGTTGAAAGAGAAGACAAAGATAACACACTCGATGCCATTGATAGGGCTTTGATATCATGCTAAAATTGTCAAACCCTAAGATTGTAGATGAAGTTAGAGAGAAAGAGAGAGGCTTTGCGAGAGAGAAATTGATGCAATCAAAGTTTCTATTTCTCATTAACCGTTAATACACAACTTTTCTGCTTATTTAATAAACTAAGTAACAAACTCAACCTATGGAGTATTGAAACATATATTGAACAAATATAAAGACTAAAAAACAGTTAATGCCCTAACTAAATTCAGCTGGCATTAACTAGAAGCTGAGTCAGAAGCTAAGTGTGCTTCAACTAGAACATTAATGGTTAATATTTTGGTTGACGCAGGTTGCAAAAATAATGTCAATTAACCAGCTTCAAGTGGTGCTACTAGCAGCATTAATGGCTAAGCCTCTGTTTAATAAAAAATTGATTGTTTTAGGGAATTGGGACTATTAATTGGTATAGAAATACCAATAAAGCGGCTCACAAATTAGTTAGGTTTGTAATAGCTATTATTGACCTTGTACCGAGTTGAAGGAGTAGTCAGAATTATTACTTTCCTTTCCTCCAAGTTGATATTTCTTTAAGTTTGGTTTAATAATATATTATATTTTCCCCTGAGAAAAAAGAAAAACAGATTCCAAACCTAAATGTGTAGGATGTAACTAAGTAATTACTTACATCCTATAAACATTCTAATTTCCTTTTAATTGTCAAAAACTCATTGTGCTGATTTCATAGAGATGGTAACATGTGTAAATCGTTCTCACTCACTTGACAGGCATGGAGAGTAGTACTCTGGTGTCACGCTGCGTCTGACAATGTATGCATGCTAATAATTAAAGAGTGTTAGATATACAGTAGCTAAAAGAAAAGTGTTCCCAAGAGTCCCAAAACAAAGTTGATAATTTTGAAATTACAAATACAATTACTAAAAAAATAAAAAAGAACAAAAAGAACAAGTTTTTGGAAATATGCTAGATTTTTTGACCAAATAATCCAAACCCAACCATTAGTAAAACAAATTACATGTTTCCTGGAAGTTATTTACATGACCAAAACAAAGTCAACAGGCCAACAAATCGACATGGTTGGGTGTTAAGACTTTGACACATATTTAAACAGAGTATGAGAACGTCTTCAGAGAGCATCATTTGTCTTGTATACATGGAACTGCCATTTTCTGCATGCTAGCCCGTATTTTTCTGCCCCCAAAATTACTCAAAGTATTCATATTATGACCAATCTTTAACATTATTATCATATAACGTTGTTATATAATTTATTATTAGGCGGTCAAGTTGGCGTGTAAAACCTCCCACTGGCTTGCTTCTTTTCGATGGTTCTGATCAACTAAAGGTCATTCTTGCATTGGAATAACGATTGTGTCGGTCAAAATATTTTGATTCATCGTCTGGTTTATTATCATACTGATTGTCAAACAATAATCCGGTACCATTTTTATTAAAAGCTCAAACCTGTAAAGAGATGAAATCACAAATAGAGGATCAACAACTTCAAAAATCTACCGGCCACTTGGATACTGTGTTAAATCACAATTTGATACTACTATTTTAAAACAACTCGAACTTATAAAATATAAATCAGAATTGAATTATATATTAATACTCACAACTCACATAATTATTCGGAAAAAGAATTTCAGCAAAAAAGGCATAAATTAACATTTAAAAGAATTTTTTATGTAAAATTATTCTTTATTATTATCAAAATATATAAATGAGATATGTGGTTCTTTATTTTATTTTATTTTTCAACTTAGCAGCTGGTTTTGTTTAATAATTTTTTAGGTATTCTTAACTTTGCACTTTTCTTTACCTTCCCATTGAGTAAAAGTGGAAAGAAAAGGCACATGTACAAAATAGTAATTTCCAAATAGACCTGCCCAGGTAATGCAAGCCCCTGATTATCATGCATCTCAGATATTGTCATTTGATTAGAAATTAGAAGACTTTGAACTACATTTTTAAAAGAAAAAAAGGTAGCAAATTTTATTTTATTGAGGTTAATAGTCAAGCTTTTACATCATGAAAAAAATCATGCTCTAATCAGCAGAAAAATATATATATTACTTATTCATGATGTAAAAGCTTGACTATTAAAAACAACTTGAAAATCATCACAAAGAAAATTATAGAATAATATAATAAAAGGCTAGTCTAATATATGGGACATCACATTCTTCTATTAGATTATGCATTGGACTGGGCTTTTCTTCAGTTAAAGCCCGACCCAAAACCCAATTCAAGCTTTTTATTACACATTTATTTCCTCTTATATAATTAACCCAAACTAATATTTTCAATATTTGAACCATAATTTTGGTTTATACCATTGGAAATTATCCCTTCACTAAATCATAGACTATATACTAAAATATTCTACATCTTAAACAATCAAGTGCAAATTTATAATTTCCCCAAAGCAAATTTCAGTTCAAAGATAATGTTTTTTTTTTCAAAAAAAATAACAATAGTGTTTTATATGGGTACCAAACAATTCATTTTGAAATTATTACTATTATTATTGCATCCATCAATCACGGACGGACCAAATGGGAGTCATTTGAGAAGCTTCTAATGAATTGTGATTTATTTACCAAAAAATAAAATTTGGAATTTGGAACATTTCTATCAAAAAGTGAGACAAATTAGGCACTTAACGACTATTCAACGGGTTGGGGAAGGAATTGGCAGAATTTTGTTAGGTCCCAATTCAGGGGACCGAGTCACGCGACGGATGCAGGCTATACTTTGAAAATCCTGTTCTACTTCTACGTGCACATCAAAAGCAAATTACTACTTAGGGTGCACAAATTACTTTGAAAATCCTGTTCTACTTCTACGTGAATTTTGTTGATCACACATTAGTGTTTTTCATTTTATAAATTAAAGATTTATATAAAACAGAAGTTGCTACTTTTAAAAAAATATTTTAAACAAATATTAGATACCATTCTAAAATTCTTCATCAATTTTGAAAACAAAATAGAGAGGTTTAATACGTTTTTGAAAAATATCTTATAAATTTTTAAAATAAATATGGATAAAGACAAAGATGTTGTAAAATCCGACATTGAGGTTGATATAAAACGTTTGTTATTTAAAAATAAATTGCTCCGTCTTTTATAAATTGTAGAGCTTATAATCGGTCTTTCGGCCAAACAGCTAAGGGCCTCAGTAGTTTGGTAGAAGGGTGTCTTCCCTATATATTAAGGAGGCACCCCTCGGCCAAACTGCGAAGGGGTGTCTTTCCTCTACATTAAGGTGAGACCCTCAGCAATTTGGCCGAGAAATGCTTTCCCTTTATATGAAGAAGGCACCCCTTAGCTAAACTGCCTAGGATCTCAGCCGTTTGGAGGAACCCCTTAGCCAAACTACCAAAGATATCGACAAGTTTGGCCAAGGGTCTCGACAATTTGATGGATGCGTCTTTATATAGAGGGAAGATATTCCTTAGCCAAACAGCCAAGCCCCTCGATAGTTTGGTCGAGGGGTGCCTCCTTAGTGTAGAGGGAAGGCACCTCTCGATCAAATTGCCGAGGGTGAGTTCTAGGCTCCATAGTTAATAAAAAACGGTGCAATTTATTTTTAAAAGGAACACATTCAATAAAGATTGGACAGTTTATTTTTAAATGGCATGCATTCTATTGCAGCTCTGTGGATAAAGATATCCTATATAATAAAAAATTAATAATTATATTAATCTTTACGGACACATTCTTTAATTTTTAAAATATAAAAAACAATTTCTTATTTCTAATTTATTTTATAAAACAATTTTGTAAAAATTTTTTATAAAACATCACCAAACATCCCTATAAAATTCATAATTCATCTCTATCCTCTAATAATTACTTACAATATTCCTTTCTTTTTTCTTTTTTTTTCCTATTGAATTTATTTTTCCCTTATAACCCTACAGCCGGTTATTCAAAAAATCAAAAGAAAGAAAAATATATATATCAGCGAAATAATTTTTAGGAAACAAGAATAAATAATTACCAAACAAGATTTTATTTTATTTTTTAAAATTAAGTGTATAAGTGTATGCAATTTATTTAGTTTGATTATGTGTAGGAAAATATTTAAGATTTCAAATCCTTCCCAAATGATATAGTAAGTGTCAAGTTATTAATATTTTCCAACTTAGTTAATTAAAAAAGATACAATAAATATTTATTAATATTTATTATATCACCAATGGTCCAATTTGAAAAAAAAAATTCGGATAGAGTTCACTTTCTCTAAATAAAATTTTAATAAAAAAAATTAAATTTTTTTGATAGGCTGAGATGTAAAATTTTTCAAATATTATATATTATAATATGACACTTATTATGTTATTTTAAATTACTATATCATTTTAAATGTATTTGTAATTTTAAAATTTACAATCTCTAGTATCTTTCAAAATATGAGACCATTTTATTAGATGTCTTTTAACGGAAGGATACCATTTTTGGGTTGGTTTGGATAGCGATCATAATCATATTTATTGTGTCGGATAATTGGGGATAATGTGAAATTGAATTAAAAACTAGCTTTTGAGTCAGTCGAAGAACTTGACACTTTATTTTTATTTATTTTTTTTCCCTTTGCCTTCTTTTGCTTCCCATTTTATCTGCCATAAATTGTAAATTGCATATTGGACTTTTGATTTAAAGATAGATTTATAGAAATGTATATAAAACCAGATGTGAATTTAATGAGTGAAATAAATTTTTTCATCCAAAAAATATATATATATATATATATATAAGATTTATATCATCTACACCTCTAAGGTTTACTCTTAAATTTGAAATTTAATACACATTTGTGTTTTCGAAAAAACAAATACTTTGTTAACTTTAATCAGAGAGGGCTAGAGATGTGATTTAATATAAAAAAGATTGGTGGGGCTTTTACAATTGACACATCCTGTCGGTAAATGAATAAAACTTGTTAAATTATAATGAACAAAATGCAAAGCTTATACAGTAATAATTAAATAATTCTTTTAACGAAAAGAAAATTAATTCTAATTACTTTTTCTTTTATGTTATCCACGTTATCTCATTTTTTATTTATTTATTTAATTAATAATCATAGTTAATTAGTGATAATGACTAACCATTAGGTACAATCTTTTATATTTTATTATTTTTATTAATTAATATTACTTATATTACTCTAGGCTAAACAAAACTATATATATAAAAAAATCTAAAAAATAAAAGAAAAAATGAAGTTAGATGTTAAATAATTTTTCCAAAATTCATAATGTATTTATTCTTCAAACAGATTTTTTTTTTGTTTTAAAAAATAAGGATAAAATGTTTAATAACAATTTTAACGAACGAAAAAGTGAGGGCTAACAAAAAGAGTGTTAGTGCAACAAAATTGAAAGTATAAAATGTGTTAGTATAATTATTCAAAATACAAAGATAATTTTAAATAAGTGTCAAAATAGAGAGGGTGATGATGTAATTTTCTTCAAAAATATATAATATATAGTAAGTATTCTAGAATATTTGTTAATTACTATATAATATATATATATATAGAGAGAGAGAGAGAGAGATAAAAGATTATATAAATTGTTTTAGAGGTATTTAGGTATTTTTGTTATGAAAGTCAAAGGTAAGGCCTGAAAGTGATTTTTGCAAATATTTATTTTAGGGTAAACCTCAAGAGGAATGTGGATGATATGAACCCAAAAAAAAAAAACAATGAAAAACACCCTACGTACCATTGTAGCCATTAAAGTAGGTACCGACCAAAAATAATGTCACATGGCCATTTGATCTCAAGCGGACCAAGAAATAAATATAGTCTTTTATCAAAAACTAGGAGGAGACCACTAATTGCAAGTACTTTTCTACAAATAATATATAATGATCAGGTTGCTCAGTCTAGATAAACCAGCTGGCACCTACTTAAAAAAATATATATCTAAATGAGCACCAAATGTCAAAAGGTTCATTTAATTTGTTGATTTTTTTTTTGTGATCATTTAATTTGTTCACATTAATAATATATATATATATATATATAACATATATATATATATATATATTAACAGCACAAGAAAGATAAATAAAGTTTCATAGGTAACTTTGAGGCCAATAACAGATTGACACCTTGGTGCGCATGTACATTGTAATTGCTCAAATTGAAACCTAGTTGTCTCAATCTAAACAGTCGAGTTCAAATCTCTCCAACCTCAATTTCAAAAAATGAAAATAAAATAAAAAATTGAAGCCTAATTTTTATATTTCAAGTAAAAGTGAGGGGTGGTTACTCCCATCACCACATAAAAGATTATGTATTTTGCATTTAACCAATTAATCAACATATTTCAACACAAAATTACAAAATGATTGCAGATTTTAGTACTTTTCTTATTCAGTAAATAAATTTTTTTTTGGTAACTATTCAGTAAATAAATTTTAAACACTCAATTTATGTTAATCAAACTAGATTATGGACATAACCTAAGGTGCAAAACAGCAACTCATTATGAAAGCTATGTTTACAATTATTATGTTCTGTGGTCACCCTGACTCCCCAGCTTCCAAAAATTTTTAAATCTTATTGGCTCTCAAGTCTCATCACTTGTTCAGACTTCACCTCCCAGGAAAGTAACTTTAGAAATTTGATGAATAGACAATAAATGCCCAGTGATAGTGGCAGATACGTTATGGCACAGGGAGGGTCTGAAAATTTTGTTGCCTACATTTATTTGAGGAATATTTATTCTTACTCTTTATTTGTTTTCTCTTTCATTTTTGACATTATCCTTCTTTGTCGACTCTCTCTCTACTCTTGAACATTGAAAATATTTATAACTATCCATCCTACTTTTATTACTATTTTGAATATAATGTGATTTTTTTATAAAAGAAGCTGGAAGAGAAATAATTGTAGTAGTGTTTGACATCAATGAAGGATATGAATTGGTCCAAGATGTTACTTGTTTCAGCTCCGTTTATAAGTTACTCAGAACCTTATTAATGTTCTACCAAAAAAGAACCTTATTAATGGTTAAGGTTTGGAAGGTGGGGCACCTTATTAAATGGTATAACAGTGATTTAAAGAAGGGGAAGAGAAACTCCCAGATTTCAAATCATGTCAATTTGAAATGAAAAATATTTCAGTAAATTTTTATAATGTTATACGAATCCATATTATTAAATTAATATTCGAATCTAGTTAATATAGGATTAATCCATAACGGATCAATCTGTTATCACCTCTTAAATTAATGAGTTTCATTTTTTTTACTCGTTTAATAAAAATATTTTAGTAATTTTATAGTATATTAGTAAAAAATTTTACTTTATTATGCATGATTAGCTTTTTATTATTGAGAAATTTTTATGTTCTTAGGTGTTTCTTATTGTATATCTAGTTCATAAATAACATTTCCATATGTATATTGAACTATTTATTTTTGTATAATTTATGTTGGATTTAATATATGTATGTAAGTATACTTAATTTTTTTGGTTTCTAATTTTTTTTTATAATAAGTATTATTATTATTATTTTAGGATAAAAAATAAATAAAATGAGCAAAATTGATGCAATGGCAAATACGGATTAAAAAAAATTAAAGTGTTTATGGGTAGGATAATAAAATATCTGTTAATTTAATAAATGAATTTGAATTTTATTTTTTTCAACAAGTTAATTTCACATATTGTATTTAAATGGAGAGAATTTAATATGAATATAACACGATACAATATGAATTTATTTTAATACGCCACGTTGTCAAATCTAGTTAGGCATTATCATTTTTCCAAACCAAGTGAAAGAGTCAAGAGCCAAGACCTGTCTATATGAACCGTAGACCTTATTAATGCTTCTCATTAATGAATATATAATGGTAATACATCATAGCTTTATGATAACTATATGCAGTTTATATGCATATGGTTACAAAAGGTATACAACAAGTACACAGTACAAATCAAGGAGTGTATTCTATCAGACCTGATTAGAGCCTTACAATGTATATATAAAGAAAAAGAAGAAAAAAAAAATCTCCCATAAACGACCTAAAAGTTTTAAATTTGGGAGGCTTTACCATTTTTTAAGGCAAGTGATGGAATCAAAGGCAAAAAGCCCTCATCCTAAAAGTTATATATATATATATTAAGCTTCGGTCCTGATCATAAAATCACCAGGACTTTCATCAAAACGTATGTTTCATATCATTTGAACTTGAACTGGGTAAATACTTAAAGCACACCCTCAATGCATTAATTCAAGACTCCTATTTCAAATCTTTACAAAAGAATTCTCCTATACATATATATATTGGCCCAAAACAGATACGCAATATATTGGGCCAACTAAGCTCAAGCAAAAAAGAAACACAGTCAGCCCATAAGAGATCGTGAATGATAACCACCTAATATGGGCTCAAACCCATGAAAGCCCGCCCAACTTGGCCCACTGAAACTTCTCACGAAATAAAAAGGTCGTATTAATTTTATATCAGTAGGTCATATTAAGTTACTTATTTTTTAATGTAAACTAAACTGAAAGAGAAATTTTTTTATTGAATTATAATAAAAAAAGTATTAAATCTAAATGATGTGGCAATGTATGACCCATAGTTTATTAGAAAATTGCTTTTTCCGGTGAGAAAGGGGAGAGAGAGAGAGAGAGGAGATTTTTATTTGCCACATAACCTTTTAATTTTACAGATTTTTAATTAATATTATTGCAATTTTGTACTTTTAAATTTTTATATATTTTTTTACAAAATCCTGGGGCATTCCGAGAATTGAACTCGGGACCTCTCGCACCCTAAGCGAGAATCATACCACTAGACCAAATGCCCTTGTTATTGTTCTTTTGGAATAAATATTAAAGAAGGTAACATAAAAGTGATTGACATTGAAATTGAAAATCAAAACTTTTTTTTTAACAAAAAGAACTTTACTTTATATTTTTTTTTTTGATAACTAAATTTACTTTATATTTGCTATCTAAACTTTCATTTTTGACATTTTAGTACCTAAACTATCTCTTCAATTGCATTGTTACTACCTTTATATTTTTTTGTCTATTTTTTATCTGAAATTTGCATGTGCAAAGTTCGTGAGGTAAAAAATAAGGACAATTTTAGTTATTTCACTCATAAAAAAGGAACCAAAGTATAATATTTATACAGTTTAGCTAGAAATAGTACAACATATTTTTAAGAAATAGACATAAAAATATAAATGTTGGAGTCCACCCCTCCTGATAGTCAACAGTGCAATATCAAATGTATAAATGTTAGTATTTTGATTTCTACTATGAGTGAAATGACCAAAAACTATTCTTATTTCATGTCATTTATGTTATTAAAAAAAATAGATAGAAAATAGTATTGGTGCAATTAAAATGATAATTCAGGTACTAAAATGCCAAAAATAAAGATTTAGGTAACAAAATGCAGAATCATAATATAGTTTAGGTACAATACCTTTTTTTTTAACAAAATAATTAGAACTCAATTGACTATGATACATGGAAAATTAATCGATGAAACTGGTGGTCAGATCCTAATTTTAACATGCTAGCTAGGTTATAATCCATATAATCTTTTCTCTGAGTCTGATCTGCACTTCTAGAATTTTACTACTAATGGACTGCTGCGGTGGACCTAATATAATTCCGTCAAAATTTTAAGAAAAATTAATAGAAGATATGCTAGGCAACTAGGTTATACTGTTATACTTGTATTATAATTAAGTTGGATTATAATTTAACCCATTTACAGACCACAGTGCCCCAAATTCCCTTTGCTTTTAGTGTTACTTCATTATGAATTGTGGAAACTAGGCAAGTGAATTAGGCAAATTTAAGTAATTTTTAAAACCTTACAAGATTGGAAGTCAAAATCCCAAGGAAAATATAATCACAAATCATTAATTTTTTGGTAATAATCTCAAATCATTAATTATTAATGTTAATAAACAACTCATTCGTCACAACTCACTTCAAGATGATATTTAAAATTTAGGGGCTACTACGTGTATATATATATATGTGTGTGCCAATTTTTTTAGTATTATTAGGATATCCTACACAATTTATAAATTGTTAAGTAGCCTCCTACTATTATAACTTCAAAACCAGATCACATGTTGATCCTCATGTTCCTTTATATATCCTCTTTAATTATAATTTTACATCTTAATTTTTTTTATTTAAATGATATGTTAAATTTTAATTGAATGAGATATAAAAGGCCAAAAGCTACCTCCAATCAAAATACAAGTGGTATTCAACACAAGTAAACATAATAAATACAATTAATATTATTATATTAGTCTCTTTCATATCATTGGTTTAGCTTGGTACGTCATGGAACTGTATATCTTCTTCTAAGCAAAAGCTATCCAATACCCACCTATGGCTTCAATACTAGTTCTCCATTTTGTACAGCTGTCAAATCTACTAAAAACTGGAGGAGCCGTCATCGCTATGTTTCAGTACTATTTTAAAATGCCCAAATTCAAACCCTTTTTTTTGGTAATACCCAAATTCAAACCCTTACTAATATATATATATATATATATATATATATATATATATGTGAGCTGTAAAGCCACTTTTGCATAAAGTGGTACAGCTATATTGACAAGATACCAGCCTCCAAAGATGACTTTGATGACTATATATATATATATATGTAATGTGAGAAACTTAAAAGGGGTGAAGCACAGTTATAAATACTTCTCTTCCCTTTAGTTTAAGATATCCTTTCAATTTTATCTTTTAAGAGCATTTCATTGAGAGCAATTCTATTTGAAGAGAGTTTCTCTTTCTTCCGCCTTGGGTCCCAATAACATACCACCTCACAAATCACCTGGGAAGAGTACCTCACTCTAAAGTGACAGTTATTATTATTTTTTGGACGAAGACTAATCATAATTATTTTTAAGTGGCTATAAATACAACCTTTGAGTGATAGATACTTCATCTGAAAGATATACGCGCCATCTGATCAGTGGCTGAATGAATCCAGACCATGCCTTTGCAAATATATATACTGTGAACATAATTTACGCCTATATATTATTGTAATTCAATCTTGGATAGCTACGGTATTTATTCACTATATAGATTGTTAAATATTTATAATTATAAATATCTATATATGTATGTCATACTGTCATCCCCTGTATGCTTCTCAGACAACTAATTTTTCTCAATTGGATAAGTTAAAAAATTCGACTTTAGTATTCAATTTGGACCATATATATAAATAAAATATAGATTTATACCACGTGCGTCTCATTTCCTGTTGTTATATATGTTTAACAGAGACATCCCAATTTTATTAGTGAACAAATATTAATATATATGTATAAGTTTTTTAAACCAACTAGCTGTGAGTGTCTTTTACCAAAAAAAAGAAAAAAAAGGCTAGCTTATAAGTGTTTTGAAATTTATAAAAATGTGTGGTAATTCAGGAGTTACTATGTATAGTTATATGGTTACTCAGAGCATATACTATGTATAGTAGATACGATATGATATTCATTCCTACATGGATGGTATCAGAATAGCCCTATCCGCTAGGGAACCTCGTAGAGGGGCCTCACTCTCTATCTAATAAGATGCCTCCTAGATGCTATCAGAATGGGCCTACACGCTAGAGAACCTAGAAGGTAGGGACCACTACAAGTCGGATAACAATCCCTCAGGCCCAGCCAAACAAATAATGTGAAAGCCAATTGTCAACGATTAGTGGGAAAAAAATCCAAGCGCTTAGACGCATATCATTCGAGCACATGATTCATCAAACCACATTACAACAATTGATGGTGACAAATCTATGAATTGAAAGACAAGGTTGTGAAAAACGAAACTCAATTTGTATTCAACGATCCTTCTTAATTTGATCCAATCAAACTGTCTGATAGGATACAAGGAATCTCAATTACTACCCATATCCATGATTAATGACATTAATATGGTACAGCCTAAATTATTATATCAACTAGATATCCATTCGAAAAGAATAAAAAGAAATTTGAAACGACATTGCATGTGGAATGATAAGGCTAGCTTTATGGTAAACCAGTGTGAGCGTGACCCTGATATCTAATGGACTTGGGCATTTATATCATTGTAGGTTGTAGGTGTAACGTAAGTAATAAATCTGCCCGAATAATGCCATCCAACAGCAAACCCAAGTCCAAGTTACCATTTTTTGGGTGGAGTCTCCTATAATGATTTTTTCTTTTTCTTTTTTTTTTCTTTTGTGAAGATAGTCTCCTATAGTGATTATCTTTACAGACAAGTGACAATTTGGCCTATTTGATAAATTTATCCGAAGCTAGAAGGCAAAGAAAATGTCAAGCACAAAATTTA
Organism: Rhamnella rubrinervis; assembly: GCA_007844105.2. NCBI lineage: Eukaryota > Viridiplantae > Streptophyta > Magnoliopsida > Rosales > Rhamnaceae > Rhamnella > Rhamnella rubrinervis. The sequence goes on from CM017578.2 coordinate 14,542,662, forward strand.
AGTTTTAGGATTTCTACCCATTTCTGTTGACCCTTTTACTTGGACCATACTCAAAAAGCATGCAAAATTTAATTAATGTGATGACAATAAGGTCGGGTTTCGAGTAACCACATGGACTGGTTTTGGCTTCTTAAATATTAATTTGATCACCAATCTATGAGCCTAGCCCTTTGTCTACGGTGTAATAATATTCAAACATTAAAATTCCATCTTTTTTCTTTTTTTTGGTAAAACATTAAAATTCCATCTTTTGCATTTGCATTTGCATGCAAAACCTTCAAGACACGGGAGAAGATTTCAGATCCTCTATCCAGTCTTTATTTGAACGACCGTTGAGAGAGGACACAGAAATGGACCAAAATGTATATCTGCTCACGGTCACCGATGTCAATATCTTTTGCAACAAATGTACTAAAATGTCAAAGGAAAATCTGATGTCGCATCTGACCATGTCAACATTGTAATTAATTATCTGGACCATTTTTTTTTAATAAATAAATAATAGTCCCTACAGGGAAAACAAAACCCATATAAGAATTTAAATTATGCCGTGTCAAATCAACTGCCTGGGTAGGACCTGCACCAGAAGGTTGCATTGACTTTCCATGGCCAAAGTCGTAGGGACTTTGAAGATTTGAACATTTCTTCACATCCTAGTGATATAGTATATATTGTGTTTGTGCGCTTTTCAAACTTTATGTAGAATTCATTGAGAATCCTAGCCAAGAAAAGGTAGTTTGCAAATATGGCGGGAGGATCAGGAGGAGGACAAAGTCGGTCACTGCAAGACACCCCCACTTGGGCTCTGGCAACAGTTTGCTTTGTTTTCATAGCCCTCTCAATTTTTATAGAGCACTTGATCCATCTTCTTTGTAATGTAAGAAAATTAAACCGAAAAAGAGAAAAATTTATTTCATTCAGGAATCTAGACGATTTCATTGACACCTATATGGTGTTTGGTTTTATGTCTGGTTTGCAGTGGCTCAAGAAACACAGAAAAGTTGCCTTATTTGAGGCTGTTGAGAAGCTCAAATCAGGTGGACTTTTAAGAGATTTTCCAATTTTTTTCCCTGTCGAAGTTAGTATGAGTGTGAATCACTTTAATAATCTCTCTCCCAATTGATCAAATTTACCAATTTTTTGCGGGGTTGTTTTATGTTGCAGTCTTGATGCTGTTGGGTTTCATGTCTCTGACACTGACTGTAACTCAAAGACCCATCTCCAGTATTTGCGTCTCCAACAAAGTTGCATACACCTTCCTTCCATGCCGGAAAAGTTCATCAATCAAAACAGCAAAAGCAATTGGCTTTTCACACCTCTGGGCTGCCACACCTCAGAATTCTTTTTCCATGAAAGATTTGTTTGAAGGCATTCATTTGGAACGAGAAAGAAAATTGGCAGAAAATGGTTCTGGTAGCTCTTCTGATTACTGTGAATCTCAGGTATTATATGCATCAAAGTCCTCTTATTGCTTAGTTTTTATTTGAATCTCCTCTGCTTTGAATCCATATTGACTGAAATTGCAGGGAAAGACTTCATTTATATCACAAGATGGGATTAATCAGCTCAACAACTTCATTTTTGTGCTAGCAATCATGCAAATTGTCTACAGCGTCCTCACCATGGCCTTAGGTAGGGCCAAGGTATGCACAGAGCCAACTACATCGATGTTTTATTTTTCTCCATGTTTAAATGTGATGTGACTGTGTTCGGCTGGGCATTTATTACACAAGCAACTAGGTTGTCATTTTCTGACCATGCATGTAAAGTTCTATGGGACTGAAATTATCAAAGTCCGAAAACGAAGATAACACCTCCACCAGGTAAAAGCCAAAAGAAGTGCTAAGGAAGCAAAGATAAAACAATCTCCCATGAACCAATGAAATATTCTTGTGCATAATGTTTTCTTTTTTTTTCTTTATGAATATACTCCTTGCATGATTTACTAGAATATGGGAAGCAAGATCTCTTTTCTCTGGAGTTTAATGTGTATTTACATGTGAAACCGTGGGGTCTTTCCAAGAGAAAGTGTATATATATATATATATATATTAAGTGCAATCTTATGCTCAACTTAAATTTGTGGCATTGATGAGAATTTGATCCCAGTGGCATACAACTTGCATTTAAATCTTTAAAGTTATGGTCCGAGTCACACCCCACTTTCTTTTAGATTAAAAAAAAAAAAGTAAAAAAAGAAAAAGGATAAAGTGGCATTAGCATGTAATATTTTGACACTTGTCTACTTGAGCATAGGCTAATATTCACTAAAACAGAGCTCGAAACAAGTGGCATTTGTCTGAATCGCGTGTGTGTCGGTTCCAATAAATTTACAAAGGAGTAAATTTGATTTATTACATAAAACTGCAGTACGAGGATGCATGTTATTTATTAATCAAGTATTGTTTTAATCACAAATAATCATAGTAACTGATCGAGGTCATATGACAACTTAAACGTGTACACTTGGTGATCGTTGAATGATTTTCATTATGTCAGTACATTGTTGCTTTGGGTTTGTTGTTATTTAATTTTGATGTAACTATATTTGATACGTATAGTATATTGTAGATGAGGCGCTGGGAATCTTGGGAGATGGAAACTCGAACGGTGGAATACCAAGTGGCTAATGGTAATTTACATAATCTCATTGAATTTTAATGTGATAAAAGGAAATTAAAAAAAAAAAGGTTAATTAAATTTTTTTTTTCTTAATATTATCCCTGCTGTTAATTTTTAATCTTCTGCATTGGCTTTGTTCACAATTTAAGAACTTCCAGGATAGAATTATTTAACTGTCAGGGTAAATTCTGCTTGGCTTTCCAAGGATTTATATTATATGTTTGTCGGTAGGAATGGAAAGTCAAACCACAGCATCTAATTAATCCTGGAACCGACATGACTTTTAGCTGCATGCATGAATTATATACACGTACGTACGTACGTACAAGGTCTTTAATTCTGTGTCTTCATAATTTCTATTGCTTGACTAATTATAACCGAGTGAGAACATCTGACTTAGCGTTTTGCGTTTACTGTTAATGTTTGAATAGTGTCTGTTAGTTGTCGGAAATAGTTATTATGTGATGTACGTGGATCGCATTTATTATATAACTACTAGCTATATAAATTTAGAATATAAAAAATCAAAAAGTACCAATGTAGAAATAAACAAGGTAATTATAAAAATAAATAAATTAGACATGTATCATTTTCGTATGTACTCTTTTAACAGCGCTGACAACATCGTCGGATTCATATGCATGCACATGCAGCACACGTTACTTAAATGGCATTGTCGCATTTCCTTTATCTTACCATAGCTAGTAAAATATAATTTCTAATTTATTTCTAAGTTTTTTTTGGGTAAATATCATGTGTCTATTTTTAAATATCTATTTTTTTTTCTTCATTTTTCCTCCAATTTTGTACTCTGCAATTAGATCCTAATCGATTTCGGTTAACAAGAGAAACCACATTCGGCCGCCGACATATGAATTCTTGCGTAAAAGCATCCACTCTTCTGTGGATTGTGAGTTCATCTTATCTCTTTAAATTTTGTGCACAATTCTTTCATTTCAAAATAAAATAATAATAATAATAATAATAATAGTAAGAAAATAATTTTATGTGTTATATATTTATATGTTTTGTGTCATTATACGTACAGAAATGCTTCTTCAGACAATTTTTCCATTCAGTGGCAAAAGTTGACTATCTCACTTTACGCCATGGCTTCATTTCGGTTCGTATGACGATCTCATTCTTCGTCTTCGATTTCGATTAATTTTTTATTTTCTCATTAAATTACAGGGTTAATTTCATTAATCAAATAATGAATTTCTTCTTCTCTTTTTACAAATTTTACAGACTCATATGTCGGCAAGTAGATCATTCAATTTCCAAAAGTACATACAAAGATCCCTAGAGGATGATTTTAAAATCGTAGTTGGCATCAGGTAGAGTGTATATATATATAAATAATTTATTTATCCTCCTATATTTCTTGTATTTATATTTATTTTTTTGACTATTACTCATCCATTTATATATTTCGGTGCATCTGTATAGACCTTTCATGTGGCTTATAGTCGTCATCTTCATGCTCGTGGATGTGTATGGTGAGTAAATTACTTTCTCAAATAAATTTTTACTCTAATTATTTTTAATTCCCACCAACAACGTAATTAATTATTAATTAACGATATTTAATTATGAACTCAAACAGGTTGGTACGTGTACCTGTGGGTCTCATTTATCCCTCTAATCGTATGTACTCAAAAGCTTATTCATTGTAGCTGCTTATCAACTTAATTATATATGCTTTCCCCTATTGATTTAAGTGCTTAATTAAACTTTTCTATTTGTACCCTTTTATAATAACACCAATTGTTCAACTTTCACAGATAGTGCTTGTTCTTGGAACAAAACTCGAAGTAATTGTGGCTAAAATGGCTCTGAAACTCCATGATCAGAACAGTGTAGTCATAGGAACCCCTTTGGTTGAACCAAATGATAACCTCTTTTGGTTTGCCACCCAAAATTCGTCTTGACCCTTTTGCATTTGACCTTGTTTGTGGTAATTAATTACTTATCACTAATCTCAAAACAAGTTAATAGTTTTATATTAGTACTCATTACGCAATATATGATCCAACATAATTGGTTTCCTTAATTTCTTGACAGAATGCTTTTGAGGTTGCCTTCTTTATCTGGGTCACGGTATGTCAACTTTTAAATTTAGTTCCTTTTCTTTTTTTTTTCTTTTTTTTTCTTTTTTGAACTGTTGCAAATCACATTTTATTCACTTTTAAAGTAGAAGTTGGTTATAAAACAAATTAATTTCTTATAATTAATCCATCTCTTCTTTTGTTTTAACCTCATATTTCAGGCACAATTTGGGTTTAAGTCTTGCTACCATGAACGTAGAGGGGTTATCATAATAAGGGTGGTGTTAACGTAAGTTTACTAAGTTTTCAATTCTATTTATTTCTTAATTAATTTAAGTACCTCCTTTATATATCAATCTTTACACACGAAAATATTCATTTCTCCAAGAGGGTTCTAAAAGAAGTTGAAGATTTTTAAAAATTTTGAAATATCAAAAATTAAGTTAATAGAAGTATGAAATAATTAACTTGGAATTTGATAGCAAAAAAATAAATAAATAAATTTGTCATGTTGGTTAGCATTGCATGTTCACTAAAAATCTAATTGCATGTATTGATTAATTTTCTCAGGGGGACAGTTCAAGTAATGTGCAGTTACATTACTCTTCCCCTCTATGCTCTCGTGACCCAGGTATACATACGTAACTCCTATATACATTTATGTAATATATAGTCGATCATATAATTACTAAGTTTCATAACAATTTTTTTTTTTTTTTTTGTATGCATATACATATGTAAGTATGTGCGTGGTTGGGTTAGCAAGTAAAATAAATACAAACTTCTCATAATTTTCCTACACAAACACAGATGGGATCGAGTTTCAAAAGCGCAGTGCTAGAAGAACAGACCATGAACAGAATAAAGCAATGGCATTCAGAAGTGAAGGACAAGAGGAAAAAGCAAGCCTTTTTACAATTTTCGGTTGACGACCCTTCCTCTACTACCATGCACACCACCACCAGCACATCAACCGGTTCTTCTGATCCATCTTATCACCGGAAGCGAGCTGTAACTTTCGGTGAAATCACTCAGTTTTTAAGCGAACCCGAGATTAATGTTCTAAACCATCAACGAATTGAGCAAATTCAACTTGAACAAGTTGCTGGTTCGTGTGCCTTGGAGGACATTGAAATAGCTGAGGTAGGACAACACCCAATTGCTTAACTTTTAGAACAAATTCTTTTCTTTCTTTCTTTTTTTTTTTTCTTTTTTATTTCAATGCTAATTAATTTTAATTATACTTGGTGGATAAAATGGTATTAGAGAGAGTTGCCCAAATATTATTAGTGAAATTGAATTCTTTAGGCATTAATTGTATACACTATATTTTTCTTTTAGGGAAATATTATTGTATCATTGTGTTCATAGTTTTGTACATGTTTGTAAAGAATAATATGGTCCGGGAAAGAAATAAAGTAGATATATGCTTTATATATTCTCTTTTTTCTCCTAAATGGACAATTCATTTATTTATTCTCACATTTCCCTTTATTACATGCGCAACTTCAAAGTTTCAACCATTGAAAAAAGACTAGGGTCACTACATGCATGCCAACAGATTATAAGAAGGGTAGTGTCATTTACATTCCTAATATCTATCAATCCATTCATATTTCATTTTATTTTAATACTACAATTTTGTTCACATTTTATTTTAATATTACAATTCTGCTCACAAACAAAATTGCCAAAAAGAATTTACTAACATTCACGACAAGTTCAATAAATGAAAACTAAACATATTTAGATTGTTCGGATTGAGACCGCAGAATATATTCTAATTGTTTAGCAAATACGAATTGAATGTTACGTGTTTATTCAATACTTATATACTGAACAATTTTGTTATCTTAATAATTTATAATTCTATTGTTATTACTATTATCATATGAATGTTCATCTTAAGGGTGATTGAATTAATAAATTTTATAATGTACTTTTATTTAACATAAATTGTGTTTTTCAAATATTTGATTCAAATCGTGTATTATTTCTGAACATATCAACAATGTTCAGACATTGCCAATCGAATTGTCTTGAAATGTTCAATCCTGGTTGGCTAAACAAGTCGCAACAATTATATCAAAATATATTTTTAAAATCATTTAATTATACAAAATTAATCATTAAATGTATAATTATTGTGTCTTACCACATTAAAATCAACAAAAAAAATTATATGGGGATTCAGAATTACTGTACTTTATTGAAAAATTTAATAATTATTTGTGGATATTTGAATCTTGAATAAACAAAAAAATATTTTTTTTTTTTTGAAGAAAATGTAGATGGGTGGATGTACAAGAAAGGGTGTTTTTGGGATATGGCAATTGTATAGAGTTTATATTTTAAATTTTATTGGTGGGTGCATAAAGAATATGAATGAAATGGAGAGATTTTCGGAATGTATATACCAACACTCGGCTTCAAATTGAACTGAATATTGTCCTTTTAGACCACTCCCGCAGCACTTGCTTAGTTTCACATAAAGTCATTTGGGCCTCAAAATTACAACAAACGCTTCAACTAGTTTCGGCCCTGACCAGTGCTCAACTCGTTTAGTCCTGCTCCGAAACCTCTACTTTATTTGGGTCCTTTATAAGAGAGTTAATGGAAATCAATCCTGACCCATTTCAACATACAAGGTTTAATTTGATTGGCATGAAAATTGGTCCCTTCAATAGGTTCACAATACACCATCAAAATAGGACAACATTAGAGAAGAGCTTTAAGTAACGGGAATTGTTATATACATTCCTAAAAATCTCTCCACACGTTCATTTTCTTTGTACACCCATTGAAATGTTTGAATGTGTGGAGAGATTGTAGGAATGTAAATAACAAGTCTCTTTAAGTATCTAATGTTTGATGTAGAAGTTTCTTTGAATACCATCAAGGGTCATTTTGGCTTGTAGTAATGAAGAACAACTTGGTGGCTGAGGCAATTGCAAGTGAGTAGGACCAAGTATTAATAATACCAATCAATACTGTATTCATGGATTTTAGTACGGAGGCCAATTGATAAACTTTTTTTTTTTTTTGGAAAAAGAAAAAAAAATGTTTAATTTGGGAAGAATAAAATCTTTTAGACATGAGACAAAGGCATAACACTTGCCCATTTGCGACAAACAAAAGAGAGAGGCCCACATTTGTTCAGGTCAGGCCCATGTAAAGATCCAACACAAACAAAGTTGGCTTTGCTTAATAGGAATCAAATGCATGTGCGACATAGACAACGTTAAAGCTACGCTGACCCACAACGCATAAATTTTCAACGACATGTCGACCCGTCTTTGTTTAAATCAGTTGCTGCTTTGTCTTCACCCCACTACTTCACTATCATTTTTACTTAGTCAATATTACCAAAATTATATTTGTATTTTGCTATCTAAATTTTTTTAAATTGGTGCCTAAAGGCTATCTTTTAATTGCACAATTATTATCTTTTTTTATTTTTCTATCTATTTTTTGGCAAAAATGGCTCGTAGGTAAATTATTAAGTATAGTTTTGATCATTTTGTTTGTGGGAAGAACCAAAGTGACATTTATACAATTTATTAGGTTCGTTGTTAATCTGTTATCCAGCCAAAACCACTCCAATATTTATATTTTTCTATCTATTTTTAACCAAATGTTGCACTATTGTGATCTAGATTATAATATGTTGCATTTTAATTCCTATCCTGAAATGACCAAATTTTTTTTTTTATTCACGCGCTTTGTACATACAATTTTCTATTAAAAAAAATAGACTAAAAATAACAAAAGTAGTAACAGTGCAACTAAATGATAACTTAGGTAACACAATGTAAATATATATATATTATGTAGTAAAGTAATAGCAGCATACTTTAGGTAGCATTTGTCGTTGCAAATTTTTTTTGTAGCCCAATTGCAATCAATGAAAGAACTTGATCATGGTGTTTGGATAAATGGATTTAAAGATTTTTAGTTTGTTTGGATAAATGAATTTGAGGATCTTGAGTTTAAATTTCTCTCTTAAGTTCTCTCTTCAGGCTTTTCTATCAATTAAAATTAAAAATAGGTTAGAGATCAAGTCGATGAGGGGTTACCAATATTGGCTCTCCGATATCTAAGTCAGTGTAGAGGCGGTGAGGTGAATTATAAAGAATTACAAAGATTATTTTAAGAAAGAAGAAAAGAGAGAAAAATGGAAGAGAAGAAAAGTGAAAAAAAAATATAACTCAGGTTGAAGGGTCAGTCATAGAAAGTGTTTTTTTTCCTTTTGCCTATTTATTATTTAAAATCATTAAACACCTTGAAGTCCTAACATATGGCTTATTAGATAGTAAAATTTTTCTTTTATTCTCAAAAAAAAAAAATCCACATGGCAACCCTCATTGGTGATTTGGAGGATATATTAGTTGAGACTTCTCAACTATTCAACAACTAATTCTAAGTCATAAAATTTTCTAATAAATGTTTAATTCTTATTAGATGGAAATTGCTTTATATAATAATTTTCTTATGAGAAATTATCCTAACAGCATTTTCTGACTAACTATTGGGTTTGTTATTTGATGATTACGTTAGGTTTTTAATCTTTTTTTTTTTTTGTGAAAACCTAGGTTTTCAAAAAGAGTAAGAGTTAAAATTTTAATTAAATAGGCAGTAAAAAGTTTCTCTTTTTTTTTTAATTCAAGCTGAACCGTCAATAAGAGGTTGACACGTTGGGTGTTTTTTTGGTGGGTAATGATAAGAAAGGTATAATAATGAAGTGCAGTCAAAATTCGTTTCACTTCCAAGCACACCCGCTTGACATGGAGCCGATTGCGACGCTCAAAAAATCAGAGACGACCAATCAAAGAAACCTCGGTTTGGCAGAAGAGGAGGTGGCGTTATCAGATGCGGTGGGTCTCATCGATGCACTTGATGTTATTGACTCCCTAACCACTCAACATTACACAATCATGATTTTTGAATCTGCCCCCTCTTTCTCTTTGTTTTTATCCTACCCTATTTTTCTAAAGTGATTATTACAAGCCAATTCCAAAATCAACGGTCCCATGAATGAGTTCACAGCTTCCTTACCTATCCAAATCCCAAAAAATTAAAAATAAAATAAATAAATAAATTGCTTTTGACTTTAATAGATAAACCAAATAAAATTCTTTTCTTTTTTCTTTCTAAAAACCAAAACAAAACAGAAGAAAACCCTTTCAGATTAAGCATCTCCCCAACATGTGGCCCCCCATTTTTCATTCCTCCAAGAGCAAAATTATTTGGTTCCATTTTGTTTTACATGGTAATTAAGGATAAAAAAAAATGAAATAAATAATTTAATTTGTCTAATCACTAGCATACTAATTTTCTTCTTCCTCTCAACTTGCAGAAGAGACTGAAAAAAAAAAAAAAAAACTTCTAATTAGGCTCATGGACCCAGCTTATAAAAATGGACTTGTTGGAATCATCCAAGCTATAGAGATCAAGTGGAGATGTGTAATTCTTTCTCTTTCTATGTGTTGGTCATGGAGAGCTATAAACCTACCTTTTCTTTCATTGAGAGCTTCCATGGCAAATGAGATGAAGAACTTCTTTGTACAGTTATGTGCCACATGGGCCAGGCACCTATACATTAGGAAAAATGGGCCTATATTTTGACCAATAAGATTGGAGTATTTCTTCCAATTGGGCTGGAAATGAGAATTACTATCTCCCCCAAAATTATATATACGATAGTACCATATGGATTGAAAACCATGCATGCCTACACTCATATGCATATATTTTAGGTTTGGTGCTGTTTGTACTGTTGAAGGTGGTGTGTTTATCGGTGGGTATTCAGAGCACAATGTGAGGCTTCAGCTGATAATTGAGTTTTCAAGTGAAATGAAATGATACGAATAAAGGTGCGGGTGGTGTGGGTGTGGGTCCCACACCTGCTTAATCTTTCATTATCATGATTAAGTGATAATGAAGACTCTGAAAACAAATCTTAGCCCCAAAATCAACAAAAAAAATCTTTCATCTATAATTATGTTTTGTAGGTGCAAGTATTATTATTATTATTATTATTATTATTATTATTATCCATATGTAATAAGGAATTATGATTACCATTTTGACCTTTTTCTTTTATGGTTGTTATTGTTATCCACGACGGAGCTTTGTTGAGAGCACCAAGGTATGCCGGTGATGCTCCAATTGCTATGTTTGTCATCATGGGGATACCATTTGTCCCCTAAATTGGACCCACCAGAACTATTTTAACTACTATTTTTTATTTCTTTGTTTAAAGAAAAAAACTCATATATATATATATATATATATATCATGAGCTACAGTGAAAATAAAAATGTCAATTCACGTAATTTTCAGTAAAAAACAATAATATACATTATATATTTATTTATTTATTATATTTAATAATATGTTAAGTGATTGTAATTCAAATGATATAAATTATATTGCCACGAGATTAATTATAAATATAAATATATATGACCTGAAAGAGATTATCGATTAGGTCAGATTAGGCCACAAGTGTTGTGTCCGGTCCATTTATGCATGTCGAATATCTATCTTAATTTTCGTTTTCATTATTGATTGGAAAAGGATAGTTTAATAAATTCTGTGAAAGTAACAAGTGAAACAAAGAAATTGAACTCACCAGACAGTTAAAATCAGAACAATTTTATGAATCTGGTCGGCACAGTTTTATTTAGAGAGATTAGTTCACACGAGAGATAAGACAAAAAAAATTAAAGTAAAAATAAAAATTTGTAGCTAATTACAAAAGTGATCAATTTTATTTATTTATTTATTTTTAAGACCAATATATTTAAGAAAGAATTTAGTACACTTTACATTCCGGACAAATTTTGATAGGAGCCCTTTTTAAATTTTTTTCTCTTGATAATTTTCTTATTTGATTTAATTAAGGCCCTATTATCAAATCTCATATATTCTAGACACAAATCTTATTTTATGATCACTGAAAACACTCTTCATTAGCACACACCATGCACAGTTCAAACATAAATACATACAAAGCATGCGATCTGAAGCTCTTCCAAAATCTTTGTCAAACAATGTTTTTTCTTATTATTCTCAGCAGTTATATTTTCTGAAAAGATGATTTTAATTAATTAAAAACTAAAAGGCTTCACTTAAAAGAAAAAAATTACGAGAATCCTAATCGAAATCTTAACAAATTATAGAGGTATTAAAGTGTGTAAAACCTTTTTAAGAAACATACACACTATCATGGATCCTCTCTATTTTCTAAACAATTTTATTCTCATTTTTATCAATCTAACCCTTTTGATGTAATAAAGTTTTAGAAATTAAACGCCCTTCTACTCAACAGACAAAAAGAAAGTCAATTATAATAATATTTTATCCGAATTCCCTTTTTCATAATTCTCTAAATAGACATGTATGTCTTATACTATACCACCTCAAACCCTTGACACCAAAAGAGATTATAACCAAAGTTAATATTCTAAAGGAATGGGATTAACATGCTTGGGAATATTATCCAACTAAATTCTTTCACACAAAAGATAGAAAAAAAAAGAAGAAAAAAGCCTGATAGAAAAAAATGTCTCCGAGTAAGGATATGAGATGTGAAGCAACATATAGAAACACATATAGCAGTGAATTTGCATGGGGGTGATGAGTGGTAGTGAAGTAGGGTCATTGTATGAATGCATTGGGTTGTGGGCATAGGAAGAGAGACAATGACATATGAGAAAAGGGTACGATGAATGCGGGGGAAAATTATATATAGACGATATATAGTTTATAAAAGAGAAAGCTGATCATATATACCAAACAAAATATGCCCACCAGACAAACATACATTGATTAAAGTAGAAACACTAGCTTGTAAACAATCAATGAAAAGATAAATCTTGGAAAAAAAAAAAGAAAAAGAAAAAAAAGTGGAAGATTAGAAGCAGAAAAACAAAAGTAACCGGCATTACTCTCGAGGGGCTTTGGTATTTTCCTAAGCAAAAGTTTTAATTTTAATTTATTGCTCACAAACACATACAAGTCTCTCTTTCTCTCTATCTGTGTTTGAAATGGTTCAGTGGCTTTTGATAAAGTCATAAGGTCTAATTATATTAGGCGACAAATGGTGGTGTGACATCTCAGTATCTGAATCATAGTGTTACCGAGCTTTCCTTTTGGGATTATTAATTTATTAATAAACTTTATAATGAAAAAGAACACAAAATAAAACTCTCAATTACCCACGTGCAACGCCTTAGATCCAGCCCGTGCATGCATGGATACCAAACTCTCTTACTTTCCTCGAATATGGTGCAAGTTAACTACGTTTGAGAGCAAAAGTACTAGGGTTTCATGCATTTTGCCTTCCTTATTTTTCAAAGGAAAAAGTCTACCCTTTTTAATTTTCCTTTTTTGTGCAAATTAAAGAATTACATTATGGGTTTTTAATATCGTTGAGATTTGACCATGGAAAAAGAAGACGAAGAAGAAGAAGAAAGAAGCCACTGTGTATTTTCAGTGTATTAATGTTCATATTTAAGGCTAATGGGTAGTCCCATCGTGAGGGGTCCATATATGTTTAAATAATTAACATACGGACGTAGGGCTTCTTTTTATTTCATTTTCTAAATCCGTATTTTGGTGATGAATTTTTTTTTTTCATATATATATTCATATATAAGTGCAGGGACAAGTTTGGAATTTGGACATTCCAATCCCAAGCAGAGGGACAAACATCTACGTAATGTCCATATCTAGATTGTCGTTAGCCACATTTCATGCCTCTACGATATGAAGTTTTCGAAAAGTTTAGGTCCCAAGAGTGTGACAACTAGTCCCAATCACCCAAGGCATATGAGATTCCGATAGTATAGTACCATGCCCTGATTTTCAGTATACTTTACTGTAACATTCTCTAATTTTCCCATCTCATGTATTAGTTCATTTATCTTTAATGAATAACAATAAGTACTTTATAACATTTTTTTATATGCATCTTTATTCATTTTAATCATTCATGACTTGCTAGTAAATGGCTAATATATGTTATATATATATATATATATATACACGCACGATATTATATTGTAATATAGTACTGAAAAACATAAAAATATATATAACTATCTAGGTTGGAGATGACGGGAATTATTGTATATAATTTTATAACAGCAACTAGACTTGAGACATGAATTATAAATGGAATTTATGAATGGTAGCACGCACGTAAAGACAACGAGAGTGATACAAAAGTGGCATGAAATGTCCATGTCCATGCTATAAATGAATGTTATGGTAAAAACATAAATCATAAAATGCTATTCTCCAAAGGCAAAATAAGCCTGCCATGTTTTTGTCAATTTGTGTTTGTCATTTCTTTTATGCTGAACGTAGCAATTCGTTTACCAAAATAAAAAATAAAAAAATGAAATGACGTAGCAATTCAATTGGCTTCCAAGGATCAATTAAATCTTTCTCCACCAAAAAGGAAGATTAAAGAAAGCTTTTCTTTTAAACCGTATATATATATATATATAGCTGCTCTCTATATATCTTATATGTTCTGTGCTATAATGATTATATTTATAATGGTATGTGTAAATTACGGCCATATATTTTGGAAGTCCGTCTTGAATTTTATTTCTTACTTTGATTATTTAGTTTATAAATTTAGTAGAATTCTCATTTGTCTAAAACAACTTATTTTAAGCAATAAAAGCAGCAGGTCATACCGTCGTGGTGGTGATTAAAGACAGAGACCTGAGGAGTCCATTGAGGATGATAGAGTCGCAGGGTGTGAAAGAAGGGGAACAGCTTTGTAAATGCTCGTGCGCTGCATGTGTCAGAGCAATGGGGATAGATGGGTAAATAGGATGCAGAACGAGGGGTAAATTGGGTCGGGAATTTCGAGGAGCTTTTCCGAGAGAGAATGTATGTGTGGGACCCACGGTGCAGCGTCAAAGGCGCAGGCCATTCGCTTGCATCATCTTTCTCTCTTTTTAAAAACACTTCACTTTCTCTTCCACTCTCACTTCCCCTCGCGTGGATTTTACATACACTGGTTTTATTTTTAATTAAATTATCTTTTATTGTCTTCTTGCTCTTTTATCATAATAATCTCAATTTTTTTTTCTTTTTCAAAATACATTCATAATTGTAAGTTAGATGTAAAGTTGAGTAGTGCTAGATTATACTAACTATTTTATTAAATTTATTTACCCATTTATATATTAATTTTTAATATTTTAAAATTAACTATACATATCGATCTATTTTAATTTAAATATTCAAAAATACTATTTAACTCTGCTCATCTTTAATTAGCTTTTTATACTTAGTTATACAATAAAAGAGTTAGCTTGGGATTTGTTTTTAAGACTTTAAGATTAGTTTTAAAATAAATTTTGTAAGGCTTATGTATTTGTTAAAAATAAAAATTCTAATTATTTTATAAATTTGATGGGTAGTAAACTTTAAAAAGTTACATGAGAGGGTGCTTTCAGATTCTTGTCCCCTAATAATAATAACCAGGTGTGTTAATTTAAAATTTTCAAAATAATCATCTTATCCTATTAAGTGGTTTACAAATGTCAAATTTATATTTATTTATTCATATAACAACCTCAAAAATCTAGAATAGTATTATTCAAAACAAAAAAACACAACTATCCACAGAATTAGAGTACGTTTGTAATATTGATTAAAAAAATCAATTGATTATGGATACATCAATTTTTTCTTCAACGCAGCTACCAGCAATTCTTTTAAAAATTGCAACTAGATCGGAGTAAGTTGAAGTCCCCTGGTTGACAATTAAAGATAGCCTATGTATTGCTAAATCAATTGCTACGCCCAAGGGTGAATGTACATATAGTTTATATATATATATATATAACTTGTGTATATTTTGGATTCCACCCTATATCTCTTATCTACCTTGATTCTTTCTTATCTTTTTTTTCTCTTCTAAATTTTTTATAAAACTTGACTATAAATTTTAATTATTTTCCATAAATATAGTCTATTCTATTTTAAAAATTTAATTTTGCATCGTAAATTGGTAAATAAATAAACAAGTTGATGTTGATAACTTTATTGTATTAAGAGTTATGAAATCTAAGAAGATTTGGTGATTAGTCATTGTTTTTCTTCCTAATTATATAAATTGAACAAAAAGCTTAAGAAAATAAGGAAAAAAAATAAAGAAAGAAAAGAAAAGTTGATGGCATTTTACATGAAAGTAACGCGCGAGGACATGAGTAGAGATGGAAACATGTTAAAAAAGGGAAAACAAGGCCTGGGTGATGAGACTGGATAGATATAAAAGGGTGGGACTGGCTCTGAGTCAGTCACCGAGTCCTAACAACTAACAACACGCCCATGATAGTTGCTGCCAAGCACTTCCCAGGGCCCTCTATTACATTGACAACACACTCTCTCACTCTTTTTTTATCTTCCATCTTTTCCTTTCAAATTTTTATGTACCTCTCTCTCTTTCTCCCTCTGCCTCTGTCTGCTCTGATCTCTCTTTCTCCAAGCCTCTGATCAATTTGCATAAAACATACATAACTGAAAAAAAAAATAAAAAATGATATTTTACTTGGGGTCAATTTCAGACCTTATTTACACATGTTAGATCATATGCTTTTCCATTTTGCTTCATTTGTAGAGCTTTTAAGATTTATAAAAAGCATAAAGTTCTATCCTTTGTAGATTTTGGCGTAGATATAGATTCTGATATATTATTATTGGAGTTTGAGTCTCGAATGGGGGTGGAACTTGGTAAGAGTTGTAAAATCTTTTTTGTTTTATAGGTGAGAATGGTAGGATTTTTATTATTATTGTTCCAAAAAAATAATAATAATAATTTTTTTTGGGGTATTATTAGTTTATATGTTGGCATAATCGCATTGAATGAAAACTACTGTTTTGTCTTGGTGGAGGGCCTCACTTACACAGTGAATGAAATTAGTAAATTAAAAAGAAAAAGATAAAGCTAACGAGGCAAAGCAAAGGGAAAGAGGAGGAGAGGGTGGGGGAGTGTGGGTTATGTACTGTCTTAGCCTGTCCCCCCCACCCAACACAGTCTCTCTCACTCACTCTCTCTCTCTCTCTCTCCTAACAGTCTAAGTCCAAAAGCCACCACCACATTGGCTTTTTTTGCCTTTTGTTTTCTGTGCTTCCTATGCAATTGTCTATGTCTGTTGCTTCTGCTCCCTCTACTCGGTACCTGCAAATGGGGGAGGAATCATACTTTGAATTTCTTGTTATTATTTGATACCTACCCTTTTCTTCTTTTTTTTTTCTTTCCCTTCTCATCTTTTAGCCTCCTGGCTGAGCTTTCCCTCCAAACAAACATGTCTTTCTTCTTGATTTATGTTCATCTGCTTACTATTTCTCTCTATACCCTGTTTTAGCTTTTGCTGGTACCCCTCAAATATGAACTCCTTACCATGATTTGACCTCATTTCCAATTTTATATTAGTTTTTTTTTTTCAAGCTTTTGTGGGTATACCCTTCTTTTCCACTTGATTACTTTCATCACCCCACTCATTTGTTTTTTTTTTTTTTTTAATTATTGCTTATTTTGTTGGTGGGTTGTTTATTTTTTGTTCTACTTCTGTTGTGGCAACACTAGGAACATTACCCAGGTGTTCATGGAAATTGATCTGAACCATGCAGTGGTTGAGGTGGAGAAGAATGCATATTGTAATGGGGATTGTGACAAGAGTGGTTGTGTTTGTTGTTTATCGTCTTCCACTTCTTCATGTTCTTCAAATTCATCTTCATCTCCTGTTTCTTCCTCAATTTACTTGGAGCTTTGGCATGCCTGTGCTGGTCCACTTACCTCACTGCCTAAGAAAGGGAATGTGGTTGTGTATTTCCCACAAGGTCACTTAGAACAGGTCGCCTCATCATCCCCGTTCACAACCATGGAGATGCCCACCTTTGATCTTCAACCACAGATCTTCTGCAAGGTTGTCAATGTCCAATTACTCGTGAGTACTGGCTCTGAACTCAATGAATTGAATTGCTTCTGCCTTCTTCAGCATGGAGTTCCTACATTTACCTCTCACTAAATTGCTTATTCTTTCTTTTATTTTGGTTATGAAATTCTAAACTCCCTTGAATTATTGAAACAGGCTAACAAGGAGAACGATGAGGTCTATACACATATTACTTTGCTTCCTCAACCAGAGGTATGATCATTAATTCCTAATTAAAGCTTCCTGGCTTATTCATCTTGGTTTTTGAACTACTGAATACTGATCACTAGGTAAAAGAACAAAAAATTGGATCTTTTTTCTCATTGCTTTGGACTTAAATTTTGCTTTTGATATAATTTTACTGTTATAAATGGTAGTTCACAAAGTTTATATTCTTCTTCCTTTAATCATGAAGGGAAGATGATGTTGGTTATGTGGGATGCTTATTATGTGTGTATATAGTTGCTAGGAATGAAATTAGAAGGCAAAGAGCTTGAAGAGTTGGCAGTTAATGAGGGGAGTGGAGGATCACCTACAAAATCAACCCCTCACATGTTTTGCAAGACACTTACAGCTTCTGATACCAGTACCCATGGAGGGTTCTCCGTACCTCGCAGAGCTGCCGAAGATTGTTTCCCTCCACTGGTGAGATTTAAAGCTTTTAACTTCTCTGCCTGTTATAGATGAATTTTTTTTTTTTTTCTAATTATAGTACCATGTGAATTCATAGAATTTCCTTGTATGTAGGATTACAAGCAACAGAGGCCCTCACAAGAGCTTGTTGCAAAGGATTTGCATGGGGTAGAGTGGAGGTTTCGACATATTTATAGAGGTAATATCCGTAGAATTCTTCTATGTGATTTGAATAATGAAAATATGCTAAATTCAGTTGGTATTACTTGTCAGGTCAGCCAAGGAGACATCTTCTCACCACAGGATGGAGCATTTTCGTTAGTCAAAAGAATCTCGTTTCTGGAGATGCAGTGCTCTTTTTGAGGTATTTATGGCCAATAGAACTTTTAGTGCCATTTGGAAACCACAGGACTAGTCATTCCATTATGTATTTTAATCTGAGTTGAAAGCATGGTTCCATCCTATAAATTTGAGAATTAAGCAAAATGAGAAATTAAATATGATGTTGATACTTGAATATTTCTACATGCATGTACTTAGAAATTATTGGTATTACGAAGGATACGAAAGGTGTTTCTGTTATATCCTTTTTGCATCCAACTATCCTTGATTTTTTTAACTCATTTTCTGTTTATGTTGATGCTTGAATATTTCAATATACATTTTCTATTTAAGATTTTAACTCATTTATTATGGTCACTGTAGGGGTGAAAATGGAGAGCTACGGTTGGGAATTAGAAGAGCAGTTCGACCTAGAAATGGTCTTCCTGATTCTGTTGTTGGCAACCAGAATTCTCATCCAAGTGTTCTATCTCTAGTGGCTACTGCAATATCTACCAAGAGCATGTTTCATGTTTTCTACAGTCCGAGGTACTGCTAGTGGCTCTCATATGCTTTTCCACACATGTTTTCTGTTCACTTCAAACTCTTGTATGGTAATGTGGAGCCTAATGTGCATACTCGTTAAATTTGTGAAATACAGCTGAATAGACATGTAAAATTGTCAAAAATACCTAAGAGACTAGTTTTGCAGAGAACAACTTAACACTACTATGAATAAATTCACTTTCTACCTCCTTTTGAATTAGAAGAATGAAAGAGAGAACTTTTGCAATTGCCATGCCCTTGTCAAGCTTTTACATCAAGTACTGAAATGGACATGCTGTGAAGTTATAGCTGTATAATACTCTATTTTCATCTCAAGATTTCTTGGAGATTGGAAATAACATGCTTAACGTGACTTATTCCTGTGGAAGAAGAACATTGTAACTTATTTGAAAAATGCTGAAATGCAGGGCAAGTCACGCTGAGTTTGTCATTCCCTACCAAAAATATGTTAAAAGCATTACAAATCCAGTGACCATTGGGGCAAGATTCAAAATGAGATTTGAAATGGAAGATTCACCAGAAAGAAGGTATTTTACTAGTGGGTTGTATACCTTGATTAATAGGTCTTGTTATTACCTACTCTTATGCTATAACATGGGTACTGCTTTCTTTCAGGTGCAGTGGAGTAGTCACTGGAATTGGTGACTTGGATCCCTATAGATGGCCAAACTCTAAATGGAGATGCTTGATGGTGCGATTTTGAATTTCTCTTTGCACCTTGTCAACTTATATTCTCTTTATACAGTGCCATGTTCTTAAATGATTTGTTGTTTCATATTTTTAATAATACATGGATAAAATTCTCATATCATCTTACTTCCACTGTATTTGTTGGCATGCTTCATATTTTTCAAAATTCACCGAGTAATTTTCCAGGACATAAATTTTCAGGTTTAGATTATTCCAATATGTCCACATTGGAAGCTTCTAGGTCTAGAACTATTGGTGAAAATGTATGGCTGTACTTACTTCATTGCACAAATGGACACTGCTAAGTCATTTTCAAATAGACATTGCCTGTGCTACGTGTATTTTCTTTGTGTTAAGAAATGACTTTAGGGATAAAAAATTCTTTTTTTCACCAACCATTTATATAATTACACCAGTATTGCAACACCTAACAGGTCAGGTGGGATGAGGATATTGGGAATGATCATCAACAAAGAGTCTCTCCATGGGAAATTGATCCTTCTGTTTCTCTCCCACCATTGAGCATTCAGTCTTCCCCAAGACTGAAAAAACTGCGGATGAGTCTGCAGGCGACCCCACCCAACAATCCTGTCACTGGTACTACATTTCCCATTGAGATAACAATTCATATTTGTATTCTTCAACTCATGCATCTTTTAATATTTTGCTTCTCTTGCAGCAGGAGGGGGTGGGTTTTTGGACTTTGAGGAGTCAATTAGATCCTCTAAGGTCTTGCAAGGTCAAGAAAATATAGGTTTCATATCACCCCTCTATAGTTGTGATACTGTAAACCACGCGCTGGATTTTGATATGCAAACTCCAGCATGTCAGAGTCTCGCGCCAAACACTAGAGAGAAGGCTATTGGTGAGTTTATGAGGGCTCACCCTACCACTTACACAGGCTTTGCGGAAAGCAGTAGGTTTCCGAAGGTCTTGCAAGGTCAAGAAATATGCCAATTGAGGTCCTTGACAGGAAAAGCCAATTTCAGTCTGGGAGCTTGGGGGAAACCAAGTCTTGGTTGCACACCATTCAACACCTATCAAGCATCTAAGCCCAACTTTTTCCCTCTAGCATCAGAATCCCTTCAAAACATGTATTTTCCATATGGTGAGAGTCACAAAGCTGGCCAAAATCCTGCAATGCGCTCTAATGCTTCCAACTTCCCTGTAGAAAATGTCAAAATCAATCCATATTCTGTTCAGACTGGAATTATAAGAAACGGTGTTGGAAGGCCAAACATACCAAATGAGCAAAAGCCAAAGGAAAATATTTCTTCTCTTCCCAATTTAGGCACAAATCTAAGAAATCCAAAAGATGAAAGCTTTGGTACTGGGACTGCAACTGGTTGTAAACTTTTTGGGTTTTCATTGACTGGAGAAACTCCGACTCCAAACTCTCAGAGTTCCAGTAAGAGGAGTTGTACAAAGGTATGCTATAATAGCAGCATAATTGCGTTGGAATTTTTCTAATTTTGACTTGTTTGCTGAACTTTTGTTAGACATACTGATTGAAGGTTCACAAGCAAGGCAGCTTAGTGGGAAGAGCCATTGACCTCTCAAAACTGAATGGCTACAGTGACCTACTTAGTGAACTTGAACGACTATTTAGCATGGAAGGCCTTCTGAAAGATCCTGTTAAAGGATGGCAGATCTTGTACACCGACAGTGAGAATGATGTAATGGTCGTCGGAGATGATCCATGGCAGTAAGTCCCTCTAATTGAATTAACTTTCTCTTACAAAAATTTCTACTTCGTTATGATAATAGTTGCATGCATATTATATTTAACATCTTCTTCGAAACCACTTGTGTGTGCTCGTATGTTTTCTGGTCAGTGAGTTTTGCAATGTGGTTACGAAGATCCATATATACACCCAAGAAGAAGTGGAGAAGATGACATCTGGGGTAATCAGTGATGACACTCAAAGCTGCTTGGAGCAAGCTCCGGTTATAATGGAAGTTTCAAAATCATCATCGGTAGGCCAGCCGGACTCTTCTCCAACTGTAATCAGGGTATAAATGAAACTTCACTATGATGCGTTCGCAGTTTGTATAATAAATGCATCTATGTGCGTTTCTAGTTTTAAGTCCCAAGTTGTTTTATCATAAAAACATTGTAACATTCCACTTTCTTGGCCTCCTAGAGGTTGGCCTTTTTCTGTATTAGCATATAACTGGGTGATCCAATATAAATTATTGTGTCTGTATTGGTTATAATAATGAACCAAATAATCACCGTGTATTGCGGAGGATTTGCTTATTTTCTTTGAAGGTGCATGTATTTTAGTAAACTTTTGGAGAATTTTACGTTCAATGGTTCACCAAGTTGGTGCATGCAGAATTTTCAACCTGTCTATTTCCATTATAGAATTACAGATTAGTCAGAATATTTGATAAACAAAGACAGAGATTAGCTGACATCAAGCAATGTAATTGTTGTAGAATAATCAATGACCTCTGCAACACGTACATCTGGGGTAGTCTTTCTCACCCCTTAAATAGCTCACGACCAATTATCATCCTCCTTACCTCACTAGTCCCTGCCCCAATCTCATAAAGTTTGGCATCTCGTAGAAGCCTCCCAGTTACGTACTCGTTTACGTAACCATTACCACCTAGACATTGTATGGCCTGCAAATAAATATAGACTTGTAATGACAAAAATAAGATCATAGGCATGCAAAAGATTATGCTTATTAAAGTGCAAAGAGAGAAATTAGTCTAAAGAGAGCTTTCTCACCTGCAAAGCTACCTGTGTGGCTCTTTCAGCTGCGCATAGTATTACTCCAGCACAGTCCTGCAAATTTGTACCCACAGAGTTATTTCTTTTTTGGTAATGACCCACAGAGTTATTGTGTGCTTAATTCAAACCTATAAACCAAAGGAAATTGAATTCAGAACCCCCAACAGCACCTTGGTCTGAACTTTTCCATTGTCACAGTCCCTTGCAACAGAATACACATAGGACCTGATAACGCACGCGCACAAACTCACACAGATGAAATCACTATTAAGGAAAATAAGAAACTGAAAGAACATTAGATAAAGAAATCATTTACCTTGAGGATTGTAATGAAGTATACATGTCAGCGACTTTTCCCTGTTATTTCACAAGTCGATTAACAGTATGAAAGATACAACATCAGCAAGATAAGTTCTGTGAATAACAAAGTGTGGACCTGTATAAACTGAAATTCCCCTATTGGGCGGCCAAACTGCTCTCGCTGTCGAACATAAGGAAGAACAACATCAAGACATGCCTGCATGATACCCACCGGACCAGCTGCCAAAACAAGCCTCTCCAAATCTAACCCCGACATCATGACATAGACTCCTGAAAGGAAAGGCAAATAACATTGTTAAGAGAAGTATAAGAGAACT
Source organism: Rhamnella rubrinervis (assembly GCA_007844105.2). Taxonomy (NCBI): domain Eukaryota; kingdom Viridiplantae; phylum Streptophyta; class Magnoliopsida; order Rosales; family Rhamnaceae; genus Rhamnella; species Rhamnella rubrinervis. The sequence goes on from CM017578.2 coordinate 14,565,892, forward strand.
GTCCAGAGTATGAAAAGCAGCAACCATTTTAGAAGCAATGAAACAGTAAATGGAAAGAGCCCACTGGGATCCCCCTGGACTATTTCAATCCAGCCTGAAAGGGTAATCAACTTAATCAGGAGTGAAGTCCTCAATTGCTTGAGGAGACACTATAGAAGGTCTCTGGTGTTTCAGAAAAGGCTGAGGAGAACTGGCATTATCCAAACTAAATTCGTATGGTGTGTTATCCTAAAACAAAACAACTAGAACTAGAATAATAACACCAGTGGACAGCTTTGCTTAGAAAGATGGGTTATGACAAACCTCAAACCTACAGCAGCTCAGATGGATCAAATTATAGTTAAAGTTTACATGAGCAGTTAGATTATTACTTGCTGTACTAAAGACCAACATAATTCATCCAATGATTTTAATCCATAACAAATAGTTGTAAGATTGAATTATTGCTAAACCTTTTCCATCCTCTCCAAGAACATTTTCTTCTGGAACAAAGCAATTCTCAAAGACAAGTTCACATCTGCTCAAGACCACTGCCAATGTTAGTAGAAGAAAGAGAAAAGAGAGAGGATGGATTCCACAAATAGATAACTTTGCTCAGAATGTTGCAGACATACGTATCACTTCCTCGCATGCCGAGTTTGTCTAATTTCTGAGCAGTGTTGAATCTGCAGCCATCGAGACAAAACTCAATAAAAAAGAGGGATTTGAAAGCTATCATTTGATCATTTCGTGAATACATTGTTGAACAATTTTGAACAAGATTTGCACGTCCAAAAAAAAAGATTTCCTAAAATGGATGTGGTTCTCCAAAAGTTGGAGCACCTCATAACCATTAATTTTCCAACCCATACTAATGCTATTTAACATTAGTTTATACACCCATCCCTCCAATTGGACTTGGGAATAGCTTATATTGATATAATTTGGACATATGTGAAAATTGCCCATTTCAAACAGGAGAAGGGGAGAGGGGAAGGAAGCAAGTTCAACTTTGATCAAGTACCCAGGCATTCCCTTCTCAATGATGAATGCTGTGATTCCTTTTGAGCCTGCCATCATGTCTGTTTTTGCATAAACAACCTGATCCAACTTAAAGTATTAGTTCTAACAAATAATGTCAAACACAAACATATTTTACTGACACACATATATAAGAAATACAACCAAGAAGAGGTGAAGCAACAATTGTATAATTATTGCTTGTTTTATATTAGACATAAATTTCTGTGGCCTTGCAATAAGGGAACAAAGTAATTTTCAAAATTAGACTCACTTTCTTTTCTTCAACTAATCCAGATAGACACATAGAATTAGTGAACAGTCTTTCCCCTAAGATATATGAAGAGTAGATGGTGATAACCTTCCAGGTCTCAAGCTATGAAGTAGTAACAATACAAGTAATAGAAAAAAGGAGCAGAGAATCAAAATTAATAGCTAAAAGGAAAGCAATTCTATTAAATATACCAATGTTTCAGCAACTGGGCCATTGGTGCACCACATCTTGTTCCCATTTAGAACATAGCCTCCATCTACACGATCAGCCTTGCACTTCATGCTAACAACATCAGAACCAGCTGAGAAAACACATACAAATAACTTAATCCATAAAGAAAAGCCACATAGTACCTAGAATCTCTACGAAGACAAAAAGACAACATATCACATAAGCTACCATTTGGTTCACTCATTGCAAGAGCTCCTACATGCTCCCCATTGATAAGCTTCGGAAGAAAAGTTACACCTGCTTAGTCAAAAAGGATCTACACACCAAAAGGACTTAAAAGAAATGAACAACCAATAAAGCATCTTATCCAAAGTATAAAGAAAGATGATTTTATTTAAGTAATTATCTAAATTGTCCGAACCCATTCAAAAAAAAATAGGAGAGAAAAAGGATGGGGGATGGAATAAAAGGGGACAGGATAGATGCAACATGCGGAGATGTTTTTGATATTGAACTCCATCCACCCATGAATTTGTCTGATTGCCTCAGATTAGCAAGATTAACCCCTTCATGGCTCCTTTTCTGAATTGTATTATAGTTATCAAAACTTATTTCCTCATGCAAAAAAACCGTAGATAAGTCATTTGAAACCAAATTGTTAGTTGAATGTCTGAAATGGCAACCACCAGAATGCACATCATAAATTTATTAGTATCATGATGATCCTTCACATGCTCATAAGAAATCCAAAAAAAAAAACTCCAATATTATGAAAAATATGGGGAATCAGCCAGAATTTGTTATTTGCAGTAAACCTTGGCATTAAATATCATGAAGACAAGTAAGATTGAATAATGAAAACCTTTGGTAAATACTTCTGTTTTTGAGCAGGGTTTCCATTTCTCACCTACCAAAGCAGGAAAACCAAAACCAAAGTTAAAATTTATGATAGACGGTACAAATATGATCTGAAATGCAGCTAAGCTATCTTATTTACCAATTGGTTAATGCACAAATTAGAATGGGCACCATAAGAGAGCCCTACAGACCCTGAAGCACGGCTGATTTCTTCTAGAGCCATACAGTGATATAAGTAACCAAGACCAAGTCCTCCATATTCCTCTACAAAAGAATCAAAAGTTCTGAAGTGATGGGTGTGTGGCAAGAAAATACCAAACTACTTAAGCTATAAGTATAGAAGGAAGAATTAAGTTCCACCATTTTACAAACTTCCTCCCAGAACCATTCATGGAAAATATTGTTATTCCCACTGTGCAATCACCCTCTATCATTGAAGACAAAACATAAACTTTATCAAGTGATAAATAAACTATATGAAGCCCCCAATTCAATCTAACGAAGGTATCTAGTATTGATTGAAGCAACCACACATTATAAATGCTCCAATATGAGATTTATATGATTTATCTTACAGCTCATCTGGATTTTGACATATGAGGGGAACTTTTCATGCAACTGCATATGATCCTAAAACAGTGTTTAGTAACCAAAAGTGAAACGCATTTAAACAGAGAGTATATTTTCTCAAACAAATATAAGAAAATATTAGCTAGAACTTCAAGTAGTCCACAATAATTAGAAAAAACGTTCTTTCAAAAGAATTTGATAACTGAAAGGCAGTCGAAGCTCTATTTAAGTATCATACTTTTCTAAGGTATTTTCTTCAACAACATTATGAAATTTTACCTGGCGCAGTTATTCCGTGAAGATTAAATTCTCCCATGAGTTTCCATAAGTTGACCTCCTAGAGTGAGAACATAAAATTCAGTAAAAAATTTAAAGTATAAAGCGTTGTTTATGATAAAAGACGTGACAGAGATATACCTTTGGAAAAGAATTTGTTTGGTCTATTTTGGACGCATGAGGGGCAATGTTTTCTTGTGCAAATTGAGCAACACTTTCTTTAAACTGTAATCAACAGGGTAAAAACTGTCATGGAACAAATGACATACAAAATTGGCTTAAAGCAGAAGACGCAATACCTTCTATGGTTTTAGCTCCGAAACCACAGTTCTGAATTACTCAGTCACCAAAATGAAATTACAGTGCCAATATCCATAGATGTGTCTAAAAAACTTTAATTTTGTTATTTTTACAAATTTATAAAGAATCTGCAATGGTGGCTATTATTTCACTTGGGTCAATAACATCAATCCCTTTGTCTGAAGAAAGATGCTTAGAATAGCAAAGCTAGTTACATCCATTTTTACAGATGATATTAATTCAATCAAATAATCCACCCAAAAGCAATTTTTATTCATATACAAATACCTGATTTTAACCTCAAACAAACCCATCAAGATTATGACCACCAAAAAAAAACCGTCAAGATAATGCAATTACCATCAACCTGAACAGACATATGCCCTCTTCCATTTAAATAATCGATTTAAAGATCCCTCTTTGGATAAATTACATATTGTAGCAGTAGGGACACCAGGCTTGCTGAATAAACTAAACAGTTTCCGATATGAAGATGGTGACAGCAATGGAAAACCACTCGAAAACCCATTACTTTGACGAGCTAATAAACACAAACACAGATATAAACGTACACATATGTGCATAAATATATGTATATAGATTATAATTATATATGTAAAAGAAAAGACCTGTATTTGAGTTTCATCGAAGAGTAAAGAGGTGGAAAAGGAAGAAAACTGCCTGTATCCTCTGAAAATCGCAGCACGCGTAGACCTTGCAGCCAAGACCCTCTGCATGTTCACTTGGCTTTCGAGTTTTTATTTTTTATTTTTGGTGAATACTCGGCTTTCGAGTTAGAAAGGATGAATGGACATCAAAGAGGAAGAAAGAAAGAAAGAAATTACGCTGATCGAGGTTGTCGCAGAAACAGTTTACACAAGACGGACCTCATTGGTGAAATTATCTCACATGTGATCTCGAGCTCACTGAACTCGGGCACAGCTGATCACTTTTTTTTTTTTTTTTAAATAGTTGCTTGCCTGGAGGCAGGCCAGGCGTTGATCCGATTATCCTGAATATGCCTTTTGAAAAATGGTCTGCAACTTCATGTTGGGAATATAATAATAAGATGGGTGGGCCCTACTCAAAGGCTTAAAAGAATATTATTCATTATCCACATCAACCTCCCCACCATTTTTAGAATAAAATAATAAAAATTTGTTGACTTGTCCTTGGGGTGCATGTTGCAATGGGGAGTGGGCCACGTGTATGAAATCAACATGTCGGATGCTTTTGGCTGAAAAAGCCACAGTAAGTTTGTAAATTGTTATTTTAATCGTTTAATACACTGTGTCTTGGGTGTGTTTGGATTGAGTTCAGTAATAGAAAATAAATCAAGGGAAAGTAAATAATAATATTTATAATAATTGCTATTTCAATAATTATTTAATAGAATAAAAAAATAAAAGTGGAAATTTAATAATTTATGTAATTTATGTTGTTATAAAAACCCTCTCAAATAAAAATTAATAATTTTTTCTCGCATAATATTAATAAAGATGATTTTAAAATATTAAAGAGTTTTATTAAACTATTTTATTTTCCCTATTTTTTCCTTTTAATTTTGGTTGGAAATATATATAGAAAATTCCCATTATTTAAATTTTTTTTTCATATTTTTTCCACTCATTTTTAACTATTCAAACAAAATACTCAAATAATTTCTTTTTATTTCCCTTGTAAATCCTTCAATTCAAGCATAGTATTAGTTAAATTTCAATTACAACCCTTTTAAATTTTTTTATTTCAACTGATGCTTTCTAATTTTTAATTTATTTCAGCTAGGGTTATGTTCCAAAAAAGTTTCAAATTTCTTTAAATTTTTCTAAATCCTGGACATAAAACATAATTATACAATTCAAAATACCAGTGCATGTGAGGCATGTAAAGAAAGTTCTTCCAAATCATTTGGTAAATAATATAAATGTTTATTATTCCTATCTAATTTGGATTTGAGTTGAGACAATTTGAAAAAAAAAAAAAAATTGCAGTTTTTAGAAGATATCTCTGATTGAGACGAATTAAAAACTAAAGAGCTTTAGTTGAAGGAAAAAAATTAAAAGACATTGACTAAAATCTTTCCAAAGAGGTATTAAAGTCATTAAATTAATTTTAAATATTAATATATATTAAAAATAAAATAAAAATATTTGTCATTTATTTGTTTGCCAAAAAATGAAATCTTTTATTTTCTTTATTAATCTTTTTTCTTATAAAAAAGGAAAATTTATATTGACACCGTTCTATTTTGATACTTTTTTCAAAAATACTTTTATATTTTAAATAATTGCACTAACACCCTATATTTTTATTATTGTTACACTAACACCTCTCTATTAGTCAACTCTCATTAATGGAAGTATATGTAGAAATTTTATTCCTTCAAGAGGCCTAAGATAAGGAAACCTTTGTCTCTATTTTTATTTATTACTTATGCATGAATCTTTTCAAGATTGTTGTCCCGCAAAGAAACATAATAACGAATTCATGGTATATGTAGAAATTTTATTCCTTCAAGAGGCCTAAGATAAGGAAACCTTTGTCTCTATTTTTATTTATTACTTATGCATGAATCTTTTCAAGATTGTTGTCCCGCAAAGAAACATAATAACGAATTCATGGAATTCGAGTTGGTAGATAAATGCCTCTAATATCTCACTTCATTTACGCAGATGAAATGCTTGAAGTGGATGGCAAATGGAAAAGAGGCTCGAACTTTAAAGAAGGGACTAGATGATTATGGCAAATGATCTGGCCGACTTTTTAATGTGGAAAAATTTCAAACTATATTATCTAGTAATACAGATAAAAGGACAATGTAAGAGATTAAATCAACTCTTGGTTTTAAGGAGATGATAACTAATATGATATAACTAAGAAATTCTCTGATCTTTGGGAGAAGAAAATCTAAAGAGTTTGACAGGATCAAAGATCGGCTTAGAGCAAGGCTTGAAAGTTGGCAAAGCCAATTGCTTTCAAGAGCAGGAAAGGCCACTTTAATTCGAACAATTGCTCAAGCTATTTCACTTTACTCTATGTCGACTTTCAAATTGTCAGTGGAAGTTTGTAAAGAGCTTGATTCTTTAGTTCGTCTTTTTTTGTGGGGAGCTAAACTAGAAAGGAACAAAACCTTGATGTTGAAAGCTTTGGTAGACTTTTGCACTCTGAAAGATTAGGGGGGTTGGGATTCCAGAGGTTCAAGGAGATTAATTCAACAATGTTAGTGAAACTTACTTGATCAGTTACTAAAGGCGATCATAAATTATAAATTGATATCATGAAGGCCAGAAAACAATTCCTTTTTTGAATATGAGCTGAAATGAGGGAATCAAACGTTGGACAAGGCATTGTTAGGTCCCATGATTTTTTGGCTACGAGGGCTTGCTTCAAAATTGGAAACAGTATCTAGATAAACCCATAGAAAGACCCTAGATACCTTGGGTTTCAGGTTTTATGCTAAAATCAAAAGCTGAAGTAGATGTGTCCTTTTGGAATAGTATGGTATCTCTCAGGTTAAGAGATGAGATGAGATGGAATTAGAACCTTTTAAATGAGCTTTGTGAGAAGGAAATGGTGGAGAATATTCTCCAGATGGGTTTCTCTTAAGAAATTATTGAAGATAAACTCCTATGGATTGGGAATGAGAGAGGCAAGTTCTCAGTTAAAGAATGTTATTTAAAAGGTATCAGTAATCGGTTGAATGAAAACAAAGACCTTATTTGGAATGCTATCTGGAAGAGTAAGCTTTATGAATGAGTGAAAGTTCACTTATGGAGGATGCTTGCTAATATCACTCCAACAGAAGAATTGATTTGGCAGCGGATGAAAAAGAGTGACAAAAACTGTCTATTGTAACTATGATTTAGAAACAGGGGGTTCACCTTTTCAAAGACTTTAGCTTAGTGAGATTTATTGCTTTTGATAGTTCGTGGGGTTGTTGTTTGGACAACTGGGAATGTGGTTCTTTACTACGTTTTTTTACAAAGTTTGGTCTTTTAGGAATGCAATTCAGTTCAAAGGCCATTATAACATGGTTGAAGCTGTTCGTGATTTCACATTAGTAGTATAGGAGTTTAAAGGAAAAGTAGTTGTAAGTGGCGAGGGGAGCTTTAGCTCCAATCCAATGAGTTTCATGTGGAAGCCTCCGCACAAAAAGTGGTTAAAAATTAATGTAGATGTAGCGTTCAAAGAAAACAAAACAGGTGTTTTTATTGTTCACAAAGAAGTTGGAAAAGTTATCTTTGCGTCCACAAAAGTGTTGGGGAGTGGATGCAATTCAGCCTTTGAAATAGAAGTCTTAGCTTTGGATTGGGCAACGGACTATACTGAGAGTTGTATTTGGAGGTGTATTTTTTCTTTGGTGTATGCAAAAAATGTGGTCGAAGATGTTTTTCTTGGTTATGAACCAAGTAAATAGAACTCATTTGAGAAATTAATTGCAATCAGGAGAAGGTTTTTGAAAGCCGAGTACTTGAGTGGTCTCCTAAAAAGACGAATATAGTTGCAAACCTTCTAGCTAGCTTGTCTCTTAATAATAATATTTCTTTTTCTGTTGATAAGTTCTCACTGGGGTAACTCCCTTCTTTTGTTTCGGATAAGATCTTAGTAAAGCAGCTAATTTATGGTGTGTAATCCTCCTTTTGAAGGTGTTTTGTGTGTTCTTCGTCATTGAGTGCATTTCTCTTTACTAAAAAAAAATCAACTCTCATTTTTTTAGTTAATAACTCACTTAAAATTTTATTAATGACCACTTTACCTTTGTTTTATGTTTAACTAAAAACTAAATATTTAATTTTAAGTTTTTTAGTAAATAAATATTTAATTTAATTTTTAAAATAAATAAAATATTTATTTATTTTTAAAAAATAAATATCTCATTTAAGGTGGTGTATTTAATTGAAATTTTTATAAGTTTTTTTTAAGTGATGACTTTTATGGATTTTTATGTATTTTTGTAGACTTTTACAGAGTCTATAAAATTTTAAAAGATTTTTATGGACTTTTATAAACTTTAAATTTAAAGATTTTTATGGATTTTAATAATTTTTCACAGACATTGAATTTCATTTATTAAATTCTTTTTTGTATAATAAATTATTAAAAAAAACCTTTTCTATTAATAAAAATAATAAATAAATAAGAGATTTTTTTTTCTTTAGAAAATTATGTTGATTATTTTATATATATATATATATATATTTTAATTTATGTATTCCTTTTCATATTTATGATTAATGAATAAAAGAATGATATACGATTTAACTTGCATTACAATTGCAATATTTGTAACCCTTTTACAAAATAAAGGTGTATATCCACCGAATCTATAATATTCGATGTATACCTGACTAATATTCTGATATGCTATGATCACTAAACCCTTTACAAGCAAAATGTACAATCACCTATAGCTATACTTGAATCAAAGTAATTCATTGTATATCACTTCAGCTATAGTCATAAATCAGTCTGATAATGATTAAATACTCTACCTTAATGTGCCATAAAAAAAAAAGTCACAGCCTAAATGACATCAACCTAACCTGTGGGGTTCACAGCCTCATAGTGAACCAAGAGTGAAAAACCAAGGAAAGCATAAAGGGTGAAAAATAGAGAGAGAGAGTCAGTTATTTCTGTATGAAAGTCGATAAAAGTTTTTGGGTTGAATGAATGAAAAAAAAGAGATCTTGTATTTATATTTTCCATCAAAAAATCTATAAAAATCTACTATGTGATAAAGTTTATAAAAGTTATTGATTTTTTGATACCACCAAACTTTTACAAACTTTAAATACACCTTAATTTTTATGGACTTTTTTTTATCGTAGTAAGATTTTTTTCAAAGTACCTTAATGAATTATAGAGCAGAACTTGGTCGAGCTTAAGCAAACGTGGAAGGAAAAAAGAAAAGGAATATAACGGTTTAGGCTGTAATTGTCAATTCCTCTTTGTCCTTATTTAAATGGAATTGTATGCTGATATTGGCTCGTATCCATTGTTTTGATGCTAATTATGTCGCTCACATGATATTTTCTCCTTGACTTGCTACAGGGAACAGGGGTTCATCAACAATTTGAAGCTTAAAACTCTTTCCTAGGAGACTGCTTGTGAGTTTTCTTAGTTCATCTTGCAGTCATATTGTTGGTTAAGCCTTGTTACTCTGATATATAGTTCTGATTAAAAATTGCTCCAATGTACTTCAGATTTATTTGTCAAAGTAGTGCAAGCTATCTTGGGCATACTATTCTTGGGAACGATAATTGCACTCTTCAAAGTCATCTTCTTGCATAGAGCAAGAAATAGTACTAATGTACCATTTAAATCTCCCTCTAAAGAACATAAGGATCAACCACATCTTACAACTCGACAACTAGGGCTTTTAGGTATAAAGCCAAAGGCTAAACAATTTGTATCTGAGTCTTCAAAGAAGCCACCCAAGTCTAAACCCTATTCAGCATCTTCTCCATCAGATGCTCTGGTTCCATTTCATCAGCCAATAACCAGTTCAAATCGTTCATCTTGGATCAAAACGAATAAGTCAAACTCTAGTGGGGGAAATATGATGGGTTCTATCAGCAACCCTTCCAAATCACCAAATTCTTCATCTTATTTGTTTCTAGTCCTAGGATATGCTTCACCTCTGTCTTCTGTGCATAATTTGTCAGGGCTGAATTCTGTGGTCTCTACACCTTGGTCAAGTAAGTGAGCCACAACAAGATATATAACATCAAAAGAGAAGCTTTGAGCAGTTTTGGCAGAAGTAGATGATAAAATCATTGAATCTGTTGCGAAATTGACAACACCACCTCCCACCATCAGGGGTTTTGGTGTTACCAGTCCTAACATTATTACAACTTCAGCTAATACATCTGGAACTACAAGGAATACACTTTCGAGGCCTGTAAGGATGTCTCCAGGTTCGCAGAAGTTCAACACTCCCCCTAAGAAAGGAGAGGGTGAATTGCCTCCTCCTATGTCCATGGAAGAATCTATTAATTCATTTGAGCATTTGGGCATTTATCCTCATATTGAGTGATTGCATGACCTTCTCAGGCAATGGTTTTCTTCAGCTTTGCTTAATCCTCTACTTAACATGATAGAAACAAGTCATATTCAGGTTTGTCATCATCTTTATCACTTCCTTGCTCGTAACTATCATTTTCTGTTTAAAATGACAATAATCCATGCTACTTTTGGTTGGTTATGGAGAATTTATCTATAGGCATGTAGCCATATCAATGTGGCTTTTAAGAACTATTTGAAAATCTTTAATTACTTTGGCTGCTTTCTTTTTAGGAAGAAGTACAGTGGTTCCACTAAATACCTAGGGCAATGTTGCTGTTGGTGAATGTTTTTCCTGAAAAAATGAAGTGTCAGAGTTTACATGTTAAACATATTTGCAATGTAAGAATATTGATCAAGTAGTTCGGAGGATGTGAATTGATAAGTGATAAAACAAAGAAGCTTTTTTCTCAGTATTGGTGGTGATTTTGCATCATGTGCTAAAATATCTATTGATTAATAATGGTTTGAATAAAGTAGACTCATGTTTGTATCCCATATTTTTTTGTGAGTTGGCCAGGGGAGTGGAATCATGACAACTCAAAGGTACCTGTGTACAATGAACTGATTGACAATCTCACCTAGAAGATGACAATGATATTGAAGAGATGATTGCAAGCGTTGATCTGTTGCAAAGTTGAACTAGCTATATGCATATTGATATTAAATTAACTTTCTAGAACATATAAACATTCCATATAGTCATGGAATTGGACATATCCCCATTGTTTATCGTAAAATATGAAACATAATGACATGACTAGTATATATATATATATATATATATATATATATATATAAGTAAATCCTATTTAATTGCTTTTTTTTATATACATATTCTTGCTTATTGTTAATTATCTTAATATCTCCATGTTTATAGGTAATGCAAGCAGCTGCCAAAATTGGCATATCAATAACATTAGTCCAGTTGGACGTGATTTACCAACTAGTGGAACTGCTATTGTGTCTTCAATTGATAGGACCATGGAATGGCAACCAACAGTAACTCTTGATAAAGATGGACTTCTGCATCATTACGAGCTACTCTCCTCCAAACTCTTGATGCTTTCACACGTAAGTTGCTCTTCAATTATTTTACATTTCATTTCAGTGTTACTGGATTTGTTTTACTAAAGATCATTGCTTGAGATCTAATGTGGTTTTTTCATCATATGTAGCCAAATTGAACCAAAACAACTTGCAGCAATACCCACAGCAGAATCCCATGTTCCCATTAATGCAGGAAGTTGTGAATGTCATCTCTGAACACCAAAGGCCTCGAGCATTGATTAAAGGAGAATGGGTTAAAGGTTTGCTACCTCAAAGCAGTGTTCGGGTAGATTACACTGTAAAAAGGATTCAAGGTAACAAAATCTTGATATATAACCATGCTTATCACCTTATCTTGATCTCCATAAGCAACTCTTATATTTTATAATAATTTGATTGTTGTATCAACTTTTTAGTCTGTTGAATAAAACTGGGTTGCCTGTATCATGAGTTTTGCAGAGCTTGCTAAAGGAACATGCTTGAAGAATTATGAGTACCTTGGAAGTGGAGAGGTTTATGATAAAAAGAACAATAACTGGAATTTAGAGTTGCCAACTGATTCGTACTTGCTCTTGTATTTGTTTTGTGCTTTCCTAGAGCACCTAAAGTGGATATTACATATAGATCCCACATCTTATGCTGGAGGCTAGTCGAGCAAAAATCTAATTTTCTTGGGAGTTCTACCTCCAAAATAAAGGTTTCCTGAGAAGTACGTGGTAGTCATATATAGAGTCACCCTGGTGCTTGTGTTTTGATTGTTGGAAAGCAAAATCCCCAATTCTTACCTTGTACTGGGATAAGAAGTTGCAGTTTTCCCTTCAGGTATTTAATTAAATTGATATGATACAATAATTATCTATCTTGAATATGTGCATCCTATTATCTTTATTGAAGGGGGTTATGTATTAACATCTTCTTTAACACCATGGAAATGCAATATAAATATCCACCATATTATGACTTCTTAGGGTTGGTATCAGGGATAGGCTCATGGTAGGATTCGATCATGGTTTGTTTTGGGGTTTAGGTTTGTGTTTGGGTTCAAGGTTAATTACTAGTTTTGGGGTTGTGGACTTGCAGCTGGCATTGGGTTGGGATTTGAGTGAGGGATTGGTTTTGTGATTTAAGGATATGCTGTTCAAGGTGGTACTTGTGGTAAAAAATGAAGATTAGAGTTCGGTTGGGGTGACGTTGATATAAAGGACAAGTTTTGGGTTTGGTTTTAACCGTCAGTAATTGAAGTCAGTCTACTCTGTAAATATGTTGTGCATGCATAAGTGAGTGCTTGCATTTAAAATTGATTCCATGTTAGAAAACATATACTTTGCCTTTAAAAATACATCAAAATCCAAGGAAACTATATGTGTTGCTGTGTTGATCAAAATGTCAAATAGTTGTGTTGTTTTATTTTCAGGGAAGAACGACTTTATGGGATTCTATATTGCTTTTATGCCAAAGGATTAAGGTGGCTTATGGAGGCATAGTTCGTGGCATGCATCTAGGTTCTTCAGCTCTAAGCATCCTCCCCATCTTGGAGTCAGAAAACGAAGACTGAGGAATAATGTTGTAGTTTTAGTCTAATTGTCAACTTAATTGCAGACATCGGTAGCAAAAAACCAAGACCATCTAAGGGCAACGCCACTAAGAGGGCCCACTAAAAGAAAGGCCCATAAGAAAAATTATAGTATTTTTTATATATATATACTTTGTTAGCTTTCAAAAATTTTGAATTTTGTACTTTTTCTTAAACAAGCAATTTTTTTTTGGTAAAAAAAGAAAAAATCAGCGCTTTAACGATTATAAAAAAACTTATTTTCATTTTATAAATTGACATATAGAGCTTTAAGTCAAAGAATTTGGTTGTTATTTGAAGAATATATATGTCCATAAGAAAAATTATACAGTAGAACCTCTCTATAGTGATACTCTATATAAGAATAATCTCTACGTAGTAATAAAAAATTATGGTCCTAATTTGGACTAGTTAAAAATAGGAATAAATTCCACATTGTAATAAGTTATAAATTTTTTAGTTCCATCTTAAGAAATTTACTTCTACATAATAATAATAATTACTACATATATTACAAAAATATATACTTTATTACATTAAAGGTTTAAGATCAAATAATATATTTATCTAAAGTTGTTTGGGATAATAATTTAAGTTTTATAGTTGCTATTATGTTTTTGAATTTGCGGGTATATACTCATCAATATGAATACCTTCTTGTTGAAGTCAAAATATTTCTAACTTCTCGAGTATGTTATATTAATTAATTATATTATATATTTTACTTTTATACAACTTGCACTAATAATTACAAGTAAAAATATATTTTTTTAATTATACCTCTAAGTTATAACATCTTTATAATAATAAAATTTATTTGGCCTGACTGTATAGAGGTTTTACTGTAGTATTTTTTTTTATATCTTATTAGCTTTCAAAAATTTTGAATTTTGTATTTTTTCTTAAACAATCAATTTCTTATTGAAAAAAAAAGAAAAAATTGGCGCGTTAACGGTTGTAAAAAAACTTATTTTCATTTTATAAATTGAAATATAGAGCTTTAAGTCAAAGAATTTGGTTGTTATTTGAAATATATATATGTATTTTCAAAACAATGTTGGATACAATACAAAATTTTCTAAGTGCTGACTCGTGGACTCGTATGGAACAATTAAAATTAGACAAACTGATCGCACAATTTGAGTTGCCGTCTACCTCAGTTGGTAGAGCGCAAGGCTCTTAATCTTATGGTTGTGGGTTCAAGCCCCACAGTGGGCGTAACACAATTTGAGTTGCCGTCTAGCTTAGTTGGTAGAGCGTAAGGCTCTTAATCTTGTGGTTGTGGGTTCAAGCCCCACATTGGGCGTATTTTATTTTACAAATTTTGTTCCATAAACTATGTAAACTTTGTTTTACATCCACGCATTTATAAATTTTATTTTACATTCATCCTGAACTACTACTTTATACGTTTCAAGCACAATTTAGAAGAAAAAAAAATTATCACATATCCTAAACTACTATTTCAGAATTATTAACCTAATATTTACATTCATGAACTATCATATTTTTAATCTTTATTCTCTGAACTTAAAAACCGATACACCTGTATGTTGTACCACTAATTTATCTTTATTCTCTAAACTTAAAAACCGACACATTACATCTTGAACTACTATTTAATATGACTACTTTAGACACATTGCATCTTGAACTACTATTTAATATGACTACTTTAGGAAAAAAACTCTGGTACTCCCGGAGTATATACTCCTGTACCATTGAGATGGTGCCACATAAGCATAAATATTTATAAACTATTACATAACACAATCTTAATGAGTACAGTGCATTACTCGGAATTACCGAGTTTCCACTAGACACATTGCATCCTGAACTACTATTTTAGATGACCGCTAATCTAACATTTACATCCATGAACTATCACATTTTTAATCTTTATTCTCCGAACTTAAAAACCTTTAAACTTAAAAACCGACACATTGCATCCTGGACTACTATTTTAGATGTTCCAAGTACAACATAGAAGAAAAAAAAATAACCCACCACCCACCAACTTCGTGCTCCAAGTCAATATAAAACAAATTGCACTAGGCCCTCATAAACTATACCACCAACCTAATATTTACATATCACATTTTTAACTTTTATTCTTGGAACTTAAAAACCTAAACATTGCATTCTGAGCTACTATTTCAGATGCTTCAAGCATAATATAGAAGAAAAAAATAACCTACCAACTTTGTGCTCCAAGTCAATATAAAATATTATTATATAAAAGCATATGTTACTCTTTATTTTAAATATAATCATTTGTATAATAAAGAATATCTTTGTCAATATTTAAATATAAATAGTGAAAAAATTTTAAGTTAAATTACACTAATTCTCTTAAACTATTACAATTTTTATACTTTATGCTTTGAATTTAAGAATCCTACACATTGCAACCTAAATTACCAATTTTTTTTTACATTTAGCTTAAAATCGATAACTTCCGTCCAAATATTTAAACAGAAATTCCCATGTGCATGGTATGTGACCTAGCTAGAGTGACATTTGTTAAAAATAAAATAAAAAATTATGGGTTTCACCCACCCCTCCTCCTCTTTCTACCTCATATTTTCTTATCCTTCCTGCATCCTCATCCTTCTCCTGGTCAGATCTATAGATTCTGGCAAAAGTCCAACCTCTCTTGTGAAAACAATGGATCAGTAAAGCCACTTATCTACCACCTCTCTTTTCCTCTTTTTTTTCTTCTCTTCCCCTCTCAGAAAAAAGGAGGGAGAGAGACAAAGAAGAAAAAAGAGGAAAAACTAAGGAAGGAGGTGGGTGAAGGGAGAATAAGGGAGGAGGAAGAGTAGGTGAAACCATAAAACAAAAACTCAACAAATACTTTTAAGCCGGGTCATATGACAATTTCCATTTAGTTATTTGGACGAAAGTTATCAATTTAATTCAATATGCAATATGTCGGATTTTAAAATTCAGGAGCTAAAATGTAAAAATCTAAATAATTTATGGGAGTCTACTATAATTTACCTAAAATTTTATTTAAATCTATGAACTCTTTATTTTTTTATTCTTCATTTTGTTTTTTCTCATAAACATTATGATTCTAATTTTTTTTTCTCTTTCTTTTCTTTTTATTATATTTCTCATTGTTATTTCGTTACTTTGCCTTCATTTTCTTTTTAAACTCAATTATTCCTTTCTTATTCACCTCCAACTTTTATTACAATCTTTTCATCTTCTTTTTTGTATGTCATACTCTATGCTAATTTAATTAATTTTATACTTGATAATTCTAAAGATAATAATTTACTTTGGAGAAAATCTTGTATACTCTCCAAATTTTTTGAAGGAGGTTTTGAATGATCAATCTTTTTTTTTTTTTTTTCATATTCAATTTGCTATAGCAGCTCATGACCCATATTTTGTTCAAAGAAATATATGTCGTTGGATTTCTTAGTTTGTCTTCTCTCCAAGAGATCACTGCTGCAATAAGAATGTTTGCGGAGTTGAGCAAATTATGTTGATGAATATGTAAGAATTGATGAAAGCACTATAGTTGAAAGTCTTAAAAAAAATTTAAAGCTATAGTTTCAATTTTTTCATAGAACTTCATGAGATCTCCAAACAAAATTGATATTGCTAGATTATTAGAAGAAGGTCAAAGACGTGGAATTTATAAATGTTATAAGGCTTTAACTATTTCCATTGAAATGGAAAAATTATCAAATTGCTTGGAACGAAATATATGTTGGCTATGTTAGTGTACAAACTATAATTCTTGAAGCTATAACTTTATGTGGTCTTTAGATATGACATACATTCTTTAGACTATCAGGATCCATAATGACAAAACATCCCTAAGTGATCTTTTTTATTTACAAATCCTGCTGAATGACGTTCTCTACAACCAAATGCTCAATCAATGGCTATGACTATACAATGTAATACTACTTTGTTGATAATAATATATCCTCCATTTTTCTTCTTTTTAGTGATAAAAAATGACCTCTTAGTATGAGTCATTAGCAAAGAGTCTGTTAGGAATTAAAGTATTATTATTTGATCTTTGCAACTTTTTAAAAATTTCAAATAGCAAGCTTATGCTCTTAATAATTTTTATTCCGCTAATGGTTGGCAGGTTGAGTGCACTTAAGATACAAATTACTCCAACCTACAATCCATACACCTAAGGTACAAATGAGGTTTGCTAAGATTCAAACTTACAATCTTGAATCCGCAGAGTGATAAAAATGATGATTTCCTTCTACTGAACTATACCTTTTTTAAGTGTTGGTATATATCCTCCATAGTCAATATTTTGTAAAAACAATTATATTTCACAAAATAATAAACACAAACAATTCGCTTTAACTCTAGAGTTAGCAAAAAAAATATAGAACGAGCATCTAATGTGATGCCAACACAATTTGCCATTATATATGGGTCAACAAGTTTTTGGCATTGTGAAATTCTAAAAGATATTTAGAATGCTTGCATCATATTACACGAAATGGTTGGAAGATGATGCAAGCTTGCATCATCTTCCAACCATTTTGGCTGAAGTTCCGTCACATTCTAACAATGTTTAAATTGAAATAGAGTTTTATATTTATTTAGCTCTAGCATAAAAGTTTTGCATTAGCAATGTGGAAAATAAAAGAAAAATACAAAATAAAAAGCATGCAATAATATAGATATTATTCTAATATAGAAAAAAATGATAAATACTTTGTCTTATTGGTTGACTTGTGCTCATTGAAAAGGTATGTGTTTGTTCACATGTCAAAGTTTTGTATAGCAGATGATAAGCTTGAATGAAAAATAATATCTGAAAGAATGGCCTCAACGTTTATTACTGTGTGAGGGAATTTATACATACTACATTACAAGCTATAAGATATACACAAGCATATTTACCACCTAAAGCTGAGGAATAAAGATAAAGCCTAAGTAACAAATGTACAACAGAAGATAACTATAACTATAAGTTACAACTATAATCTATTAAAGCTTTTATTTTTCGAGTATAAATTCTCAAATTAACTTTTTTATTTTATTTTTACATAAACACAAAAAAATTAAAAATATGTTGTATATTATAAATATATTTACAAAACTCTTTAAATTTTCTATTTTTTTGAATGCAGAATCATTTTTATCATGCCGCTTTAAAATCCAAACTTAGAAACATCTTCATTGAAATTATACAATCAAGAACACTTGATCAACCTATTTGAAAGTGGTCATCATAAATTGAATTCAAACCACATTTGCTATTGTGTCCTACGAGGAAAAAAAAAGAAAAAAGAAAAAGAAGAAGGGTATTTTGAAGAGAGATTTCCTATTATGGAGTTACTTCTTATATAAAAACTAGTGATCATACTCAAAATTGATTCCCTTTGGTTTTGATTTTTGAACTGTTGGATTTTTAAACAGTTTTGTAACAGTTAAAATTTATTGTGAATGAATTGTGTTTTAATGAATAAATGTTTACAAATTAAATGTACTTTAATTTTGCAAAGGTTGAGTTTATGAATAGACGTGGTTTTTTTTTTTTTTTTTAATTTTTCTCTTCAAAAGAAAAAGTATTGTAAGGAGTTCGAGTCAGTGTTTCCACAAATTAGAATTGGTGATAAAGAAAAGGCAATCTTTCAAGTTCGTTGGAATGAGTCTTGGGAGGTACATGATCCTGAGCTCTTGGTAGTTCGTTGTATCCTGGGAGACATCTGCTTTTGAAATCACAGCACCGTGAGAGGAGCATCATTATCTTAAGGACACTGTGGTTTACGCAGGCCTCAAACGTGATTCATCCAGTATAGGAGCATTCTGCGTCCAACAGGTTTTCTATAATAACTTTCTATTCTGACCTATGTTTATTGTTCAAAGAAATATGATTCATTTTATTCGTATGTTATATTAATATGTGCAAATTATTTTGTAATCATACCTGTTCATTAACAATCTTAAGACAAGTCTATCCTCTGTTTTCTAACATGTGAACATGTTATTTATTGCATACGAATTTTATATTTAGTTTGATCCTTGTTTATTGTATATTAGTAACTAACATTGAACAGGTTGTAGGTTTAGTAAGTTTCGAAGGAAAAAGGAAAGAAATTTCCTATGGTTTCTTGGATGAGATTTCCTATTGGTTTATTTTGCAATATAGTTTATATATATAATAGTACTAACTTATACATTTGCGGGGTATGAGTGTTTAAATTTTACGGATTATTTTGGACATTGATTTCAATTAAAAGGATTTTTTGTGAATCTGGTTGTAAACTTTGGACACCATTTACCGATACTTGGAGAATCATGGACATGAACCTTGAGACTTAAACTTAAAATTTTGAAGTGATGAATGATTTGCTAAATTGTCGAAGGATTTGGTATTAGTCGCTGAAAAGTTGGTTGGAGGAGTGGATTTTGATCAGTCGGAAACCGGTGCATCGAGGAAGGCTTGAAGCGCGCGTTTTGATCGAGTTCACGCGTTTGGCTTGTCAAGAGTCATGGATTGGGCATGCATTGGTTTGAAGTCTTGGTGGGCTATTACTTAATGGGCCATGTGGCTTGTGTGCTTTGGATGGTTTGGGCTTGTTTGCACAGGTTGAGGTTATGCAGAAAGGTTTTGTGTGTTTGGCTTGCTTATGGGCTGGTCTTCCACGTGGGCTGGCTGCGAGTGTGTGCTAGGTGAGCCTTTTGGCTTGTGGGCCGCATGTTTGCTTTGGACTTCACGCAAAAATGGGCTACTTTGTGCACAAGTGGGCACTTGGGCATGTGGGTCGCATGGGTGCTTGGCTCTTGAATAGGTTAAGCTCTTATGTGGGCTAGGCTTGTACTTGGGCTATGCATGGCTTATTAAGTGCGTGCGTGGCAGCCCAGCTGAGGTGGAGCTAATGTGGCACGCTGACGTGGTGATGATGTCATCAGGAGAGAGAAAATATTAAAAAAAATTTAATATTTTTCTCAATGTTTAATAATTATTTTATTGTAATTTTTGAGCAATAAATTAATAATTTCTTGTTGTCTCCAACAGGAAAAATGGCCAATGTGGGGGAATCATCTAATCTTGGAGCCAAGTACTGCTAGCATTTACGTGACAGTGCCTACTCTCACTCTCTGCGGCCAGTGCAACACCATGTGGTTCCGGTGAACCATGCGGAGAGACGGAGTAGTTCGATCAATTTGAATATCGAAGGTGGCAAAGATGATGATTACACTGCGAACCTGCGAGGTTTTGGTGAGGATCCACCAAAGACGAATGAGGATGATAGAAATTCACTCATGGCGTTTGACGTGTGGAAGAATCGACTACGTGTTGGAACTATGTGTTGAACAATCTAGGCATACATTGTACAATGTGTCTTGTCGAAGGCAGTAAGAAGGCTGGAGTCCCGGAGATGAAATAAAAGATCGAGGATCACGGATACCAATAAATTTATCATGGAGTGATTCCTGGATTATAAGATGGTGGACTCAAGACGTAGTCGGTCAAGTTCGAAATTTCATTGATCCTGCATGAAATTCATTCTGAGGGGATGATTATGAGTGAAGCCTTCCTCATTACGGCAAGTATTGAGAAGCTGCCTCCTGGGTGGAAGGACTTCAAGAACTACATCAAGCATAAGAGAAAGGATATGAATGTCAAGGAATTGATTGTTAGACTCAAATTGAAGAAGACAACAGATGTTCTGAGAGGAGGTATTCATCCCAAGCTAAGGTGAAGGCCAATGTGATTGAACATGGACAGAATTCCAAGTCCAACAAGAAGCCTAGTAAAGGATTCAACCTTGGACCTAAAGGAGGCATTTCAAACAAAACTCGAGGAAGTGCTTGGTGACAAGATGAGTCACAAGCGGTAATAGAGTGCGAAAAGGAAGAAGAACAAAGAGGCAAATGTGATGGAGGAAATCATTCAAGAGGTTGATGACTTGAACCTCTGTGCTGTAGTCTCTGAAGTGAACCTGGTTGAGTCAAACCCAAAAAAATGGTGGATTAATCTTGGTGCTGACCCATATCAGTCGGATAAAAATCGTTCACTTCCCCGACCACTTGATAGTTGGGAGAAGTTGTTCATGGGAATTCATGACGTCGAGATCAGAGGTCAAGGAAAAGTGATCTTGAAGATGACTTCTGGAAAGACCCTGACTTTGAACAATGTACTGTATGTACCTGAAATCCGTAAGAATCTGGTTTTTGGTTCTTTGTTGAACAAATATGTATTTAGGATGGTGTTCGAGTCTGACAAGGTTGTCTTGTTTAAGTCAGGGGCATTTGTAGGGAATGGATATATACAGAATGAGCTTTTAAAATTTGAATGTAATGGTGTAAAGCCAAAGACAATGAATAAAACAAATGCTTCTACAGCGTATTTGTTTGAGTCTTCCAATTTATGGCATGGTAAACTAGAACATGTTGATTATGGTTCTCAAGGAGATTAATTAACTTAAATCATATTCCCTTTCAGTTGATAACGAACATAATTGTGAGACTTGTGTTGAGGCTAAACAAGGGTTATCTTTTCAAACATTGAAAGAAACACCGAACCTCTAGATATGATCCATAGTGATATATGTGATCTAAAATTTACACCAACAAGGGGTGTGATAAGTATTTTATTACTTTTGTCGATGATAGTCTGAAATTTTGCTATGTGTATTTGCTTAAAAGTAAGGATGAAGCTTTAGAAATTAGTTCTATAAAATTTGAAGTTGAAAATCAACTCGATAAGAAAATTAAGTTGATAAGAAGCGATCGTGGTGGTGAGTATATATGTTTGGTGATTCTTGTGAACAACGTGGGATTAGACATGAAGTTACCCACCATATTCACCTTAGTCGAATGGTGTAGTTGAGCGTAAGAATCGACTTGAAAGAAATGATGAATGATGCTAATAAGTTACGGTTACCCGGAATATGTAGGGAAGCCGTTTTGTCGTAATTATTACCTTTTAAATAAGGTGCCAGAAAGAATGATTAAAAGATACCGTATGAAATGTGGAAAGGAACCTGACCTTCATAAATACCTACGAATGTGGTGTCTTACCAAAGTGGCGGTTCCAACAGAAGAAGGTGAAGAGTCTTAAGGCCGTTGATTGCATTTTCATTGGTTATCGCAAAATAGTAGTGCATATCGATTTCTTGTGAATAAATCAAATCCCGATATACACAAGAATCGATTATGGAATCAAGGAATCGTCGTTTTTTAACATGTTTTTCCATGTAAGTCAGAAGAGGACCAAGTTCGATAGCGAAAATATGAGACTATGAATGAAGATAGTGAGACCGAACGAAACGAAGAAGAGGTTGAAGATGAGCCTCGGCCTTGTGAGAATAAGGATAGAAAAATCCTTTGGTGGGATTCTCTAACTTATATTTGGAAAGTGAATCTCAAAGTTATAAAGAGGCTGTGAATTCTCCGAAAGGCTCTTTATGGAAAGGGCCATTAAAAGTGAAATTGATTCCATTTTGCAAAACCATACGTGGAACTAGTGGATCTTCCTCCGGTAGTAAACCAGTACAAGTGGATTTTCAAAAGGAAAATGCGGATGGAACAATTAATAAATCTGAGGCAAGGTAATTAAAAGCTATAAACAAAGGAAGGCGATTATTTTGACGTATTCTCGTGATGAGAATAACTTACGAATGGTATTAGCCATTCTTTGCGTTATGAAATTTTAAAGTACATGAATGGATGTAAAGGACACTTTCTAAATGGAGATCGGATGAAGAGATTTACATGAGCAACACGAGGGTTTTACACTCAGACGAAAAGCACGTAAATTGGTAAAGTCCTGTAGTGCTTAAACAAGCAAAACAATAGCATCAAAAATTTGATAGTGTGGTCTGGCCAATGGATTTAAAATCAATAAGTGTGACAAATGTATATATGTCAAGGATACAGAAAATTACTATGTCATTTTATGTTTGTATGTTGATGATATGCTCATTGTGGGTAGTGATGATGAAATGGTCAAGTCTATCAAAATAATATTGAGCATAAGGTTCGACATGAAGGATATGGGACTTGCAGATGTGATTTTAGGGGTGAAAATCATGAAAACCCCTAATGGACTAATACTGAGTCAATCACATTATATTGATAAAATACTGGATAAGTTCAGTAAAAATGATTCTGGTATGGCTATAACATCTCTAGATGTGAATCTTCACTTGTCGAAAACAAAGGAGAAGGTGTTTCTCGGTTGGAGTAGGGTGATTGGGAGCCTAATATACTTAATGAGGTTGTACAGACAGGATATAACATACGCGGTTAGTAAACTAAGTAGGTACACGAGTAATCCAAATGGTGAACATTGGAAATGGATCATAAGAGTATTAAGATACTTACGATATACTCGTGATTACGGATTGTACTATACTCGATATCCAGCTGTATTAGAAGGATATAGTGATGCCAATGATATCGATGTAAAGAATTCAAAATCGACTAGTGGGTATGTGTTAGCGTGGATCATGGAAATCCTCAAAACAAGCGGTTATAGCCGATCAGCGATGGAATTTCATTCTTTGGATAAGTATGGTGAAGAATTTGAATGATTACGCCATTTCTTGGAGGATGTTCTAGGTGAATTACAGCATCGTTTATTCATTGTGATAGTCGGTTAAGCGATAGGAAGGGAGCAAAATGTGATGTATAATGGTAAGTCTAGACATATATCATGAAAACATATCTTTATTGAACCAATCTCAGTGGAGTTATCATGTTGAATATGTAAGGTCGAAGGATAATAATATTGGGGATCCGTAACGAAAGAGTTAAATCGAGAGTTAGTTGAGAAATTGGAGGAATGGGATTAAAGCCCGTAAAATTGAAAAGTCAATCTGATGGAAACCGACTAGTTATTTGGAGATCCAGATCTAGTTGAAGGAAACAAATCGTAAAATGGTTTAAATCATATGGTGGTTTTTCTATCCATTCTATGATGAAATAGTGATATATGTTGAAGATGAGGATATCTTTTAAACTTTTAATGATTTATGCATCGGAAATCAGAAAGTATAGCGGGATCTCTTGAGTAAAGAATCATGTAAAGAGAACGAAGGAGGTGGTTGGGCGATTTTTAAAACTTCTTTGAAAACCGGGGAAGATGTTCATGGTAAAATGGACATCGTGAAACGAAGAATCTTGGAAGAATCACATGTGAAGTATATATCTGCTACATAAGCCGGTGGGTTCAAGAACATCGTGTTTACCTTGATATTAAAGTAAATCATTTACCATTTATAGGTTGAGCATCGTGTTTACCATCGTGTTCATGGGGCTTTTATTTCCTTATTTGGCTTAAAATCTATTGCCATACCATTTTTGTACCTTTACTTTTTTATAAATTATAATACCATTTTTGTCCTAGACAATCGAACTTTAAAATAACAATAATAATACCATTTTTTGTAGTTGACCACTACATTACCTAAATTATATAATTTTTCTATATTATAAATATAACATTGAAATATGTCAATTTACATTCTTTATAGTTTCATAAATTTTTTAAAGCGCCCGTAATTTGTGAATTCGAATTGGTCATGCTGATTTTGGTGTGCACAACATTTCGATAAGAATAATTAAAATCTGAATATATTGTGACTTTAATTAAATTTATGTAGCAACTTTTATAGTTTTATATAATTTTTGAAATTTATTTGGAAAAACTGGCATTAAATCGATAAATTTTGAAAGATTAAGTCGTTTTTTCCCACTCTTTTAGTTTAAACTGCTGCATTAGATTTTATGTGTCATATGAGATCAAAGATTGAAGATCCTCAACAAAACCAAACATAATTTCTTACTTTACAAACCACTAATTATTTATTTATTTTTTTTGATAGCAATCACAAAAACATAATTTTAAAATCACGACCTTAATATATGCTTAAAAAAAAAAATCATAAATTAAACACCAACCCAATGTACGGCGGGGTTACATATATTAAAAGTTGTTTTGGACCGACCTGTGGAAGTGCTATGCACCTTTTTCTTTGTAATTTTCATTTTTTATTTTCCTTCCCCGTGCGTCATTTCTATGTGTTTGATCATGCCACATCAGCACTACCTCGGGACGTAGACTAATCACTTTTTTAAATTTAACGGTTGAGAGACATGCAATGGTTCGGGCCGTACATGACAGTCAATGACGTGGCAAGATCAGAAAGGCGCAAAGGTGGTTAACCGTACAGACGATCGTAGGTTAACAAGCGCGCACGAGAAAAGAAGCGAAACTGCGGGCGTGGCATACAAGTTGCACGTGAGCGCACCGAAGCGCAACCCGGACGTGTCCCTGTCAAAAAACCGGAATGTATAATCGGCGATAGGTCCGAACTTTGTTACTGGGGGGCTGGTTCCGGCTGTTGGGGGGGTCTTTGGTCAAAAAGAAACGCAAAGGCGTGAGAAACAGGGGAAGAGTAGGGGAACTAGGAAGTCGGCGTAAGAGCCAAACCAAAACCAAACCCAAACCCTATTCCTCCACACCGTCTCTCCAATTCCTTCACGAAAGTAAGCGCCTCCCAGTTGATTCCGGGGACTTTGCTGTTGCATAATTAGGGTTTGTTATGCATGCGATTGTCGGTTTTGAATTAGGGATTTCATTTGGATGACTTTTTATTTATTGGAGTCAATGTTTTCAATTTTTGTTTTGAATTTGATCCATGTTCTCTGTTTTGTTTCACCTATTTTGATTAGATCGATCCCTGTTTGGAGAGGCTATGCGTTGGTTTCATTGCTTTGCTCGTTGATTAATTATTGTTCCAGCAGCAGATTCTGTACTATTTGGGCATTAATTTTTTGGTCAAATTATGGATTTGGTAGCTAGTTGCAAGGTAGTAGTTTCTTATTATTGTTGTTATTATTTTGTAGTTTATTTTCAGTTTTCATTCCATTTCATGCTGATTGCTAATCAAAGTTATCGAAACTTACTTTGGTCGTGTTTTTGTTAGTCTATACAATCTGTATGTTGGTAGATATTATTCTTAGTTGGAGGTAAGCTTTGCAATTGTAGTGGATGAATTTTTCATCACAATGGATGGTTAGCTTGTTATGCTTACTGAATTTGATCACCTAAACTGTTAGTTTACTTAGTCAACTTTTAAAACAGTCGTTTTTTTTTGGGTATCTACTAGTGTGAATTGCTTCCTGTTGGCACCTTTTGCTATTACAATCATGTCAATTGCTATTAATTGTTTCTAATTCGGAAATCAGTAGTGTGGTCGACTCTGCCTCATTTTTAGTTGAGCATATTTTAGTTGTTGTTTATAATTAATTCATCTTCAGCATTATTTAATTGACTTATGCATAATAAGATGGGAAATGTAAAAAGAAATGAAATTCTTTGCTGAAAAGAAAGATTTATTTTAAAAAATTGTATTTACATAAATCAGTAAATTTGTTCAGTTGGCCAGTATTTTGAGGGCCATCAAGTTTTAGAAATGTTAAGTGTATGTGATACAATTAGATGACTGATTCCCTTTTATTTTTTTGCCTTTTGATACAAATTTGGTCTTAACAGCTTTAAACTTCGTTATTATCCATGGATTTTGGAATTCATTACATGCAATCATATTGTCTCAAGTAAATTAGTCTTAATAAAAATATTTCTATTTAATTTTGTTGATTGTATTTATTTAACTCATGCTCTTGTTTCAAGCAAAGCGAGCATCAATACATAAAAAATGAACTCTTAACTGCTTATAGTTCCCTTTGTAAATGAGAGAGTATGATGTGTATTGTTTCTTCTCCTGCTTCCTCTTTCACTCTCTCACTTTACTTCTAAATTTGTATTTCATACTTCAATTTGTTTCTTTCAAGATCACAATCTTACTCTTCACTTTACTTCATCTGCTTTTGGTATTATTGCTGTTTTTGTGAATTTTGTTGCCCCTATTATTTGTGATTAAGTTCTTGTAGGTATTGATTTGGGTTTGTTACAGTAATCCATTAATGCATTATTTTCTCTTGCAGGAAAAATTGGCATATTTTCGAATAAAAGAGCTTAAGGATGTCCTCACTCAATTAGGTCTTTCAAAGCAGGGGAAGAAGCAGGTAAGATGGTTTGGAAAAGTTTCATTTCGGCTTCCTAAAAAGTGCCGTAGTCTTATACAGGAATTTTGTTTGGAAGATGTTGCATTTTTTGTTGGTTTCATGATTGTTATAATCATTCTCATGTTTGATTTTCAGCTTTGTAAATGTTATATTTATATTGTCCTTGATTAAGGAGTTATTCGTGATTATAGAACTCATGCTCTTTATACTAGAATTACTATTCATAATGACCACCAAACAACCTTGCTTCCTCCACCCGGGAAAATAGAACATCTTGGACTAGTAGCTTTTTGACAGTCAAGATTGATATTTTGTAATGAGTTTTCTTGATGATAGGGGACTTTTCAGACAGTCATTTGTTTCGGTACAGTTTTGGTTGTGACTTGTGTAGAACTGGTTTTAATTCGTGAGTTCAAGCCCAAATTTGGCCATTCACTCTGTACTAAAGAAGAGCCCCTTATTTCAACAGTTTTTTCATAAGTCATCTTGTTTAGGTTTCTGAATTGGTCTTAAGAGAAGACTGTGTTTGACTGACCTTTATCTATTCTACAGGATCTTGTTGATCGGATATTAGCCATTCTTTCTGATGAACAAGGTATACGATTTTATTCCATTATTTACTTTCTTAAATAGATGGTTAAATTGTTCATCATTTGTATTTGTTGGTTGTTTATTCTTTCTTGTACTTGTCTGGTCTGAGGGATCTGTACTTTGCGAGTGCATGTATTGAAATTTTTGTTTTCTTCATTCGGTAACTTCAAGCACTCAAGTAGGTATATATTAAATAACTGGAGCCTTAGACACGGAAACATTTCTTATGACAGAAATGTATATATTATACATTGGTAATATACTTAAAATACTTTTATTTTTTTATCGTACTAGAGTGTTTCTTTTCGGTTGAGATCCATTATTTGTAATTTTTGGATATTCTCCCACTTGCTCCTTTTGCTTTCAGTCGAAGAGCTTATGACTGACTTGGAAACTTGGAGTCTTGTTTCTGTTATCTTGTATTATTAAAACATGGATACGTGTCCTCTTTTTTTTTTGAAATTCATATTTTATATTTTTGAGAAAACTTTGATGGGTGTTCATTTGCAAATATCTTCATGAGCAAAATGATGGGCTAACTGTTTTTTTCTCTCCAACCCCCCCCTCTCTCTCTCTTTCATATATGGTTGACTTGAGAAAGAGGTGCTTTCTCCTTTAGTGTGACGGGATCAAGTTTTGATGATTTTGTTGAATCCTTGAAGACTTGAAACTGCTAAAGAATGATAATTGTCCATCTCTGCGTCTAGTGCTGTCTTTTGCTTTTAGTCTCTATCACACCCTGATTGAGGAGTTTGTCATTTATTCTTTATTTTCTTTTACTCTTTTATTTATTTATTTCTTATTTGGATTTGAGGGAGAGAAGTACGTGTATGTCACTTTTGGCAATATCATGATATGTTTGCATTTTGTTTCTTTTGGATTGCAATCAGTATTTTGCATCAAGCTGTACTGGTATTGTAATCTATGGATGTGATTTTTGTTTTGTTGCTCTCTTAAGAATTATTTTGAGCTTAATTTTCATTCTTTTAACAGTTTCTAAAATGTGGGCAAAGAAGAATGCTGTTGGAAAGGAACAGGTGGCAAAACTAGTAGATGACACATATAGGTTTGTGTTTGGATATGTTTCTACCCTCCTATGATTTGTAACATAATTACTCTGTAGAATATCCTTGTAGTTCTTATTTGTTTTATCTTTAATAAATTGCTTCATGTGATTGTATTATAGCTTTCTTGAATTTAAGCATAGTTTAGCATTTTATAATGTTATTGATTTATTCAATTGGCAGGCTTCCCCTTCTTCCTTTTTTCCTTTTTCTTTATTTTTTTCCCCCGTCTCCTTCATTCATTCTTTATAAGATTTTCTTGTTTCTTGAGTACGTGTTTCTGCTTCACAGGAAAATGCAGGTTTCTGGGGCTACTGATTTAGCATCGAAGGGTCAGTGCATCTCGGATAGCAGCAATGTGAAAATTAAAGGTGAAATTGATGAACCTTATTTCTCAGATACAAAGGTTCGTTGTCTCTGCGGGAATGCATTGGGAGCTGAATCAATGATTAAGGTATCTGTGGGATTTTTATTTTTATTTTTCTTTCCTCTATACACACTGTCAAGTGGAAGGGTTTTCTTTTTTAGTACGGTAGCAAGGATATTTTTTCATTAAAAAAGTAAATACAGAGGAACCTAAATGTAAAAACTATACTCACTGGTCTAGTAAAATACAAAGAGGAACCTAAATGTAAAAACTAGACTCACATACACCAGTACATCACATAATAATTAAAAGATAATATAGTTCCCACTGACTGGATAAAATGAGGAGTTTGCATCCAAAACTTGTAATTTCCAAGAGCCAAGATAGTTATTTTTGCTCTTCTGTCTTTCTCATGCACCTAAAATATGACTGTTATCTATGTTGGTTATGCTTATTGTTTTGTGGTGGTTTATATAAATGGCAGTGTGAGGATTCGAGATGCCATGTGTGGCAGCACATTGGCTGTGTCATAATTCCAGAGAAATCTATGGAAGGCAATCCACCAACAGTTCCTGACGTATTTTACTGTGAAATTTGTCGACTCAGTCGGGCTGATCCGTATGTTTCACCCATTTTTCTCTTTTTAAAGTGTAGCATAGCTGCTTTATTATTTAATTGTCAATTATTTATATTATATCAGCAAGTCTAGTTTTATGCTTAATGGTGTAGGATATTGGGTCTCAACTAATCCGTCAATTATTTACTTGATATCATCAAGTCTAGTTTTATGCTTAATGGTGTGAGATATTGGGTCTCAACTAATCCATTGTTCTAGTCATTTGATGCAAAATCATATGTATTTTTTTTTTATAAATAATTTGTTTGTTATAGTCTTAGGTAGATTCTCAGGTGCCACTTTTTATGCTGTACCTTTTTTTTTTTTAGTTATTTCATTTATGAATGGACTTTTCCATTTCTTTATATACAGATTTTGGGCAACAGTAGCACAACCTTTATATCCTGTGAAGTTGTCTATTGCAAATATTCCAACTGATGGGTAACGCTATTTTTCTATCTATTATTTATTTATTGAAGATATTGTAATTATTGATGGCTTGAAGTAAAAACTGAATTATTGTTATATGTCGAAAAGAAATTTTACAAACTTTGATAGAAATATATTGTATGGAAATTGGATTGTGAGGACTAGTCATTAATATGTAGATAGTATATTGTTTGGTAGTTTTTGATAATAATGTATATATATTACATATGTCAAAGCAAGGTCGTTTATGATACTGATACTTATGTCAATGTAAAGCGAGCACATTCTTTCATGTACTTCCAATGTCTTCGTTTAGTACGAAATTTTCTGGTGGAGATAGAGATGAGTAATATAAAATTTTAAATTTCATGACTTTTGATTTTGCTTTCCAGAACGTACATGTACATTGCAAGAATATTGATTGCCTCATAGGTGTGAAATATTGCTGGTATTATATTGGTCATGTACAGTAAGCATATATTTAAAAATAGCTGATATTTGTTGCGTTTAAGAAATCCAATTATTGTTGCCTTTAAGATTTTTTTTTTTTTTTAAATTTATCTAAGATACCATAAACATTCTAGCTAAAATATATTTTCACGTGAATAGTAGTCTATAACTTGTTTTCCATAACTGCCTTTTTAAATAAGTGGATAGTAAATCATGAACTAATGAATTGATGAAGGTGCATGCACGACCTCTAAACTGAAAAGTGCTCTCATAGTCCGCTTGTATCCATCTTTTAATTTTCTATATTGGGGAGTCTACTTGTTTAACCATTTTCTTGTGCAAATGTTGCAGAACAAATCCTGTTCAGAGTGTGGAGAAAACATTTCAACTCACAAGGGCAGATAAGGACTTGCTATCAAAACATGAATATGATGTTCAGGTGGTTTGTTTGTGATGAGATTGATGGATGCAAGTTCTACTATTTAGTTGTATATGTCATCTCTTTTTACTATCCATCTCCTCCTTTTTCTTCTTGTTCATCATATTCTTCTTCTCCTCATGCTTCTTTTTCAAATAATGGTAACTGAGTGAAATCATTAAATTTGTCTTAAGAATGAGTATTTTCTGGGCTAGTTTAAAAGAGAAAATTCCTGAGAGAGAAGATTTTTATGGACAAAGCTAGAGGTTCCATCAATTGTAAGTAACAAGAATCTAGCTGTTTGAGAGAAAAAAATTTAGTAAGAAAGATATTGCACTGGAGGAAGATTCTTCTCTTAATGGAAGCTTTGTGGATAGGATGAACAGTGGTGAGGAACTAATTAATGAGGATGAGCAATTTTCTCAACGATTTGGTTGGAAAGAGATGGAAGTTCTTTTGAAGACAAGAGTGAAGATGTGAGGACTTTATGGGATTGTATCATGTTTCAGGTTGCTATATGGGCATCTACATTGGAAGAGTTTAAGGATGTTATAGTATATCTTTTAGCTTTTTGAGTTGGATAGATGTTGTCTATGCTTAAGTCTTTATATCTTTTACCTTTTTGAGTTGGATAGATGTTGTCTATGCTTAAGTCTTCTCTATTGTATTAGAGGATTCCTCATTCTCTTTCTGTTATTATCTGTAGATCAATAAAATAAACTTTCTTTATTGCCTTTAGAACAATAAAATAAAATTTTCTATTAAAATTTTTTTTTATAAAAAAAGAGAAGTAAAGATCTGTGTTGATTGGTTGCTGTCATTATTGTTCAGGCTTGGTGCATGCTTCTGAATGACAAGGTTTCATTCAGGATGCAGTGGCCACAATATGCGGATCTACAGGTTAATGGTATGTGATTGATGTTTGGCTTCCACTGATTTAGCACTGTACTTTGAATTAAGAATGTTGGCTTTTTGTTTGATTTGATGAATATCCATAATTGCAATATCTGTGTGACAAAAGATTTTCTTTTTTTCTGTTTCAATAAAATGAGAGGTTTCTTGTCTTTGGGTTCTAGTTGTAATAACTTACAGTTTCTTGTTTATTTTATGTCTGATCTTCAGGCATGCCTGTTCGTGCAATTAATAGACCAGGCTCACAACTTCTTGGGGCTAATGGTCGTGATGATGGGCCAATTGTGAGTTTCTTCCTCATACAAATGCAGCCCTTTTGCTACTCTTATATCTTCATGGTCTTTCATGTGCTCATTTTTTATGAAATCCCTGTTTGCATGCACCCACAATGATGTGGGTGCTGTAGATGATCTAATTACTCTGAACTCACTATTGTAATAATTTCTTTGTTTATTTTCTTTTATTTTGTCAGATTACACCATACACAAAAGATGGGTTGAATAAGATCTCCTTAACAGGATGTGATGCTCGCATTTTTTGTTTAGGAGTTCGAATTGTGAAGCGCCGCAGTGTTCAACAGGTAGCTTGGGATAATGGAAATTGGATATACCTTTTTCTTATACAACTTCTGGTTTTGTTTTTTACTACTGGAAATTTGCATGTAGGGTTCTTTTGCTTGTCTGATGTGATGGTTTTAATATATAATTTTCTGTTGTCATTTGTTTGACGCAAACATCTGATTCAAGCAACCTGATTTGAATGTATGTGGATATAGAATTTTGTGTGTTGAAATGGAAAGTACGAAGTCTCACTTGGTTTCTCTGAATTTGTTTGCCACTCTAAATTGAAATTGTACTTTATTCACCTAGAACCATTATTTTAATACAAGGCTAGCCATTCTAAGTACAAAAAAATTTATTGTGAGATCATTTTTGTTATGTTAATGACGTATAAGGTGCTCAGCAATTTTCTGGGCTAACCTTTGTGCCTAGCTTATCATTTGATTTCCTGTAACTGCACTGGTAGTATTAAATCCACTAGAATGACCAGTTGATTCATTCTGCATGAATTCACATTACCTGAATTTCGATGACTTCTCACTGTGATGTAATTTTTTGAGTAGTTGCTGAAAATGATTAATCTTTGCGCTCTTGATTTAATTAAGTGTTGTTTGTCAATTTTGTAAATATATGTTGTGGATGTTTGTTGTCTAGATACTCAGTTCGATTCCTAAGGAATCTGATGGTGAGCGGTTTGAAGATGCTCTTGCCCGTGTTTGTCGTTGTGTTGGTGGTGGAACCACAACTGACAATGCTGATAGTGACAGCGACTTAGAAGTTGTTGCTGATTCTTTTGTTGTCAATCTACGTTGTCCAGTAAGTTGTCTTTCAATTTTTGTGAAATGGAATGATGTTGATGTAACTTCAAGTGTTTGGGATTCTTTTATTTTGCATAAAATCTACTACTTTACATTCCAAATGCAATTTGTTTTGTAATTGATTTCGACATGTTTGTACGTGCATTAATCTACAGATGAGCGGTTCAAGAATGAAGGTAGCTGGAAGGTTCAAACCTTGTGGCCACATGGTCTGTTTTGACCTTGAAGTTTTTGTGGAATTGAATCAACGTTCAAGGAAGGCAAGCTTCTAAACAAAATTGAAAATATGGTTTGATTGTCTTTGTAGCATATTTTGTGTGTTTGAGCATGCTTTCGATTATTTGTGCAGTGGCAATGCCCTATTTGTCTTAAGAACTATGCCCTGGAGAATATCATCATTGACCCGTATTTCAACCGAATCACTGCATTGGTAATTTCTTGTTTGTATATTAGAATTTACTTATTGTAAAAAGAATTATTTACTCTCCTTTAAATTTATTTAGTAATTTTGTTTATTTTCTCATTGTTGGGGTCGGTATAGATGACGCACTGTGGAGAAGATGTAACAGAGATTGAGGTGAAGCCTGATGGTTCTTGGCGAGTAAAGGCTAAAAGTGAAGTTGAACGTAGAGATCTTGGGGCTGTTGGGCAGTGGCACTTTCCGGATGGTACACTCTCTGTCTACAATGAGGAAGTAGAAAAACCAAAAGCAGAGGTGTTGAAGCAGGTTAAACAGGAAGGTGTTTCAGAAGGTCATACTGGCTTGAAACTTGGAATCAGGAAGAATCGCAATGGGTTTTGGGAGGTCAGCAAACCTGAAGATATGAATACCTCCTCCGGTAACATATTGCAAGATAAGTTTGGAAACCATGAGCTAAAAGTTATCCCAATGAGCAGCAGTGCGACGGGAAGTGGTAGGGATGATGAAGATCCAAGTGTAAATCAGGATGCTGGTGGGAATTTTGATTTCTCAGCCAATAATGGTGTTGAGATGGATACTATTTCTCTTAATGTTGATTCAGCATATGGAATTGCTGACCAAAACCCTTCTGCACCGATAGGGGATGCAGAAGTTATTGTACTAAGTGATTCTGATGAAGACAATGACATGTTCATTTCTTCTGAATCTGTCTTCAAAAACCATCGGACTGATGGCGGTGGGGTTACTTTCTCTGTGCCCCCTCCTGTAATCGCTGATTCTTATGCAGATGATCCTGCTCTTGGGACTGGTGGGAGCTCGTGTTTGGGTCTTTTCAATGGCAATGATGATGAGTTTGGGACACTATGGAATTTACCACCTGGACATCAAGCTGGTGCAGGTTTCCAGTTATTTGGTTCTGATGCAGATGTTTCAGATGCCTTAGTTGAACTGCAACATGGTAGTATCAACTGTTCCACATCTATGAATGGCTACACATTGGCTCCGGAGACTGACATGGCATCTGCTGCTCTAGCCCCAAATGCTTCTGTTGGTCGTTCAGATGCTGATATAAATGATGGCTTAGTTGATAATCCCTTGGCATTTCCTGTGGAGGATCCCTCTCTTCAAATATTTCTTCCAACAAGGCCTTCAGATGTATCCATGCAATCTGACTTTAGAGATCAGGCTGATATGTCAAATGGTGTCCGTACCGAGGATTGGATATCTCTTAGGCTTGGTGGTGGTGCCAGTGGCAGTAATGGTGAGTCAGTAACTCCAAATGGATTGAATTCGAAGCAGCAAGTTTCATCCAGAGAAGGTGTCATGGATTCTCTGACTGATTCTGGTTAGTTTCTTTTTCTTTGAAATTGATTTACTCTTTAGCTTACTAGTTGTATTATGATTACTTTGCTTATTTTTCACATGAATGATTCTCTTCTTGTAATATTACTTATTGATTCAAAACAAATTGTCTAAGGTTTCCATGCAATATAGATGTTTTTGTTTTTTAGACTTGCTAGTTTTTTTTACTTGGAAAGAACCAGGACCCACAAATGATTCAACGTAATTCAGAGAAATTGATATGTACCTTTTTCTACTTTCCTGCATATTTACTTTCTCGGTTTAGATTATTAGAGCTTATAATTCCACCTTATGCAGCCTCTTTGCTTCTTGGTATGAATGATGGTAGATCTGACAAGGCAAGTAGACAAAGATCAGGCAGTCCTTTCTCATTTCCTCGCCAAAAGCGTTCTGTAAGGCCGAGATTGTATCTTTCAATCGACTCAGACTCTGAATAGAGCAACTGATACTTGTTTGCCAAGAGGTATTCTTGGTCTATTTTTGATTATGTTCTGGGGATTGACATAAATATATAAGAGAAGAATTCTGGATCTGCCCTTACTGCAAGTACAAAGTTTGATTCAGAGAAGTATAAAAGGGTTGACATACACTTTCGGTCCTCATTAGATTAAGTTATTGGATGTGGTGCAATGGCCTCCATGGCGGAACAAAAATTGGCCGGAGAAAGAGAAAAAGTAACTGTGCTGGCACCTGCAGAGTTTCTCTTTTGAGTCGGGTAAGCAGTAGCTTCCAATTGCCTGGTTTTGTGCCTCTTGTATAATAAGCTTGGTTTCTTGCCCTGTTATTCTATTGACTAATGAGGTTGTTAATCTCTTCTGGTCTTCAATCTTCAATGAAGATCTGCAGGTCCAATGTCGGTACTGTGATGCATTATTTAAATCAATCGGTTCAAATCTCTTGGATTTAGTGGGGGAACCCCATCAAGTAATACAAATATCCTCTCTTGTCCCATTTATACAGAGAGCAAATAGCCTGTAAATTAACACTCAGATTCAGTTATATATAGAAATGTTATTATTTTTGTTTAATACATATTTGTCAGTCTCTTATGTTTGTATCTAGCTTCTCAGCGCAATATCTTCCACCATGGATCACCATCAGTGTATCGTATAGGAGGTTGTCAAGTATATGAAATTTGAAAATAGATAAATAAAATTTAAATTTAAATAGTTATAAAAAGATGAATATGGAATCCAAGTAAATATATAAAAATAGGTATAGAATGCAATAGCTTTACCTGTATGAAACTGTGTAGTCCAAGTTCGATAAAGAGAATGAGAATAAGGTTGTGAAAGAACAATGAAAATATGTTATACATATCATTAAATGAAAAGTTTGTTAAAGAATAGGGCAGCGGAAAGCCATTGATCTCTTTTGTCCAACTTTTTTTGTTAAATTAATATTACATTGGATTCCTTTTGCTTATGATCAGTAGGTCCGTATAAAACCACATAGAATTTGCCTACCTCACCGACATTTTATTACTTATGGGACATGCAACTATGAAAACATAGAATTTGCCTACCTCACCAACTCAATGCAGAAAGTGTATAATCAGCCTGGTTACCCAAACTGAAATAATTAACAGAGACATTTCCCGACCAGTTCTAATAATTAATTTGTTGAAAATATAAAAATTTATATGGCTTTCATGATGCAACTAGCCAGTGAGACGATCCCAAGGAAGGAGTATTGATGCTGATGATCATCAATCACTTGGTGCAGGGAAGAGCGACGTATGTATCACTATATATTAATCATATAATAAATATATATATATATTGAAACAGTGGAAGTAATTCTTGGATTATGTTATTATTATTTATCATTGTAAATGATTGGAATTTGATTGAGCATTGAGGCTAATTTGAAGCATACGACCAAACTATATTAATGTTATGTTTGGTAGGAAGGATGGAGTTGAGGAATGATGGAGTGTTGAAGGGAGGGTTAATGAAAGGATGGAGTGGATTATATTAATTCTTCATATTGTTTGGCATGATGGGAATGAAGAACATAATGGATTAAAATGTAATTAAAAATTTATTAGTTAGTTATAAAAACTTTTCCTTCTCAAATCCTTTCAATATTGAAGGGAGTATTTTTGACGGATTTGAATAGATTTGTCATTCATCCCCAAATCTACTCCCTCCAACCAAACAATCATCACACTCAAATCTTTTCACTCCCTCCCTCTCTCTTCCTCAATCCCTTCACTAATACCTCCTATCAAATAAGAGCTAATACTTTTCGGAAACTGAACTCTATTGCATAAAATCCTTTTATTTGGTAGGAGATATTTGTAGAGGGATGAGACTGAATAGGAGTGGAAAAGAGATTATAGATGTGAGATTTTTTGGTAGAAATAATAAATAGAGGGAGTGAATTTGATAATGAATAATAAATTTATTCTAATTCATAAAAAAACATAGATAGATTTTTAAAAATTAATAATTAACTAATAAATTTTTAATTATATATAAATCATTTATTATTTTTCCTGTTATACCAAACAACTCTCTACTTTCACCTTCCTCTCACCAATTTCCTCTCCATCCTTCCCCTCCTCGCTACCATACATAAGGGATACAACTGAAAGCTAAAATCAAGATAACTTTTAACTTAGCATTACTCTTAGCTATACAAATATAGGTTTGTTTTTCTAATAAGGACATATCACATTATTTATTTGTATCTCAATATAAATTTTGATGAAAAGGTCTTAAAATAAAGCAAAGCAAGTGGTGGTCAACTGGACATGAGCGGCAAGTACCATACAACCTGGGCAGTGAGATAGGCTTTGGACCTTCTGTGCTTCGATGGGACTGGTGACGGGCTCACCCCTCGTACAGCAGCTTATGCCGGACATTTCACAGTGGAGGAAGATCCTCTATATGATCGGGTCTACGGAGCATTGCTATGCTGGTTGCACCTGAATTGCCTCTTATTTATTTTTTTTCAGCCAATAAGTACGCAATAATTAAGAACAGAAAACATAACACAAAAAAAAAAGTTATATATATATACCCATCTAAGAAAAAACGTCATTAATAAAAATGATAATTCTTAAATATGAAAATCAATAATCAAATATGGATGAGTGTGGGTTTCTGAAAATGAACTGCACAAAAACAAAGGTTTACTAGGCAGGATAGGTGACGCCGGCGTCCTGACCTCAGACTTAAGGAAAGAAAGGGTGACGGCGTCATCTTTCCTGCGAAGTGAACCTTCTTCTGCTTCCTTCTTTGTCTTCTCTCTCTATCACTCTCTCCGTATATATATATACAGTACTAGTTCCATGAATTTCTTATCTGTGAATAATATATGCTTCAATATTTTATATATAGCATCAGCTGGTACTATTTGTTCTGATTAGTAGTAATGGGTTTTAATTAATTATTAGTACTGTAATTATACCCGGGGCTGTCTCCATTTAGAAGAAGTTGAAGGCCACGCTGATAAGGAATATAGGTGTTTCCACCGGTCACAGTAGTAGTTTTGGACGGATCTGAATTTGCTGTACTTTTATGTATGTGGTTATGGCTTAAGGAGCCTTTAATGGCTTATCGTCTTCATGATCAGTGATGTCATGGCTCCTACGTCACCCCCTCGTACATTTTCTATGTAATGCATGCACACAAATCATTATGTAATTTTACTTTTGCGTTAATATTTTTGTTTGTCACAATAAAAGTCGAAAATTAGTAATAGCAGTAGGTAAATACAGCCTATTTATCAACAATGTGACCGGTTTCGTACGTCTACAATGTATGATTCCAAGGTTTTTATAATTTTATGTAAACACCCGCCATGTGCTAAGCTTTGTAGTCGCTTCTCCACTTTTCTAACGCAACTTTTTTTACATGTTGGAATTTTTTTGTATTAAAAAGTACTATGAGGTTTCATACCAATTTTCTTACTTCATTAACATAAGGTTTTAGTTAATTTTTAAGAAATTATAGGGAGTAAGAAACTATGAAGGGAATTTTTATAATTTAATTATTATTGTCGCATATTTAATTGGAGAAATCAAAGGAAATATAAAATAAAAGGGAGAAAAATTTGTTGGTAACTTACGCAAAGTTACCAATTAAATTGCCATTTGGCTGTTACACACATAATAATATATGTTGTAGATGAGAGTGTTTTGAGAACATACCTAAAACCAAAACCAGAGAGCAATATTGATATAGAATTCCACCATTTTTTTCACAGTAAAGTGCATATACATTGTAATTTGAGAAGGATTTCCATTACGTGGTTTTCTTTCAAAACCGATTGATATTACATCACATTGTAAGGTACTGGGCAACAAGGTTAGGACTGTTTATATTGTATTTTGTGAAGTTTATTATCTGTTAATTAATATTAGTATCAGAGCATTAATATGTGATCCATTTCTATGTGTTAGGTTAGAAAGCATGTAAATTATAGGTTTTGAAATAATTTTGTCTACTGTGAAAGTTTGGTGCATATATAATTTTATATCTGTATAAAAAAAGTGTATTTTATTAGTTGTTTGGTTGCCGAAAAATTGATGTCTGTGTCAAGATGAGAAAAACGCCGTCAACCTCATCGAAAATGGTGGTCGGACGGCGATTATACAAACGAGTTAAGAAATCGGGTTGAACACCCATTTTGCATAAAAATCAGCCTGTTTGAAGGTTGAAAGAGGGTGATGTCATTGACATTAGCATGACGTCAATGACATTACTCGATGACATCAGCATGACGTCAGCCCTTTGTTTTTTTTTAAATAATAAATATATAACTAATGGGTGACGTCATCGATGATGTCACTCGTTGATGTCATCATATTTAAAATGGACAATTTGACATGTTGACTAGTTGACTAGTTGGCTGTTGATCTGCAAAAAAACATTTATTTTAATTTATTTATGTAAAATTTTATTTTAGTTGGATAGAATAATTTTATTTTTTGCCTTATATTAATTAAAATTTACACAGATGTTGACTAAAGAGGATTACATGCAATACAAAATAAACTCAAAGCACACAATGAATACCCACGTAGTCATAATGATTAAAATGTCAAGGGATCTTCTAGCTTATGGAATAAGATTGTTAAAAGAAAAAGCATAAAAGGCTTAATTGATTCCCTTCTTGACCAGTATGGTGATGATTTGCAAATCATTATAAGTAAAATACATACATGAAAATTAAATTTTATAAAAGTTGTATAAGAAGTTGAGTTGGGAGAAGAGCGTATCATGAGAAGTACTTGGTGATCTGAAGTATTGTCACTCCATTCGAACCTACGAAGCACTGGAAGGGACCTTCTTTTGGAAGAGTACCTCTTCAAGTGATTTCTGGCTGCGGTGATGTGACAAAGATAATTGGTTATCGTCATAGTGGAAAGATGAGAGATCGTCTTCTTTATTTCAAAAACTATAAAGCTATTCATAAAGAAGCATGAGGTCGTATGATAGATGATATGAGTGAAAAATGATTAATTAAGTAATTTTATTAATTTTTGTATGTTTATTTCATGTTAGCATTCTTATATAAGTTTGTATGTTATTGTTTAAAATGATATATGATTTCAATGAGGAGTTCTGGATATTATTTTTGTGTGCATAAACTTATCTAGAACTATTTTAGGACAAATAGATTAAATTCTATAATTATGAGATACAATGTATTGAAAGATGATTAGGAGCCTTGATGACTTTTCGATTTCATATTTGTATTTAACTATTGAGTTTTTAATATATTGTGTTCCAAAATCTTATGAACGCTAATTTTTGTCTGATTTAAGATATTCTTTTTGTAATTTTATGTAGCAATTGTTCAAAATATGACATCTGTATCAAAAAATATTGTGGTTGAATTGAATAAGGGTAAGAAATTCGATGGTGACAATTACAACATGTGGAGTCATAAAATTTAGCTTGTTTTGGAAAAGTAAGAAGCCACTGAACCATTAAATCATGTGATGGTTGAACCTAGCATGACTTTACTGTTCAAAACAGAAGGGACACTGAGGTCTAAGTGACCTGGAAGAGGAAAAATACTATAGCTTGTATTACGTTGCTCAGCAATATGGACAATGTTGTGATGTCTGAATTTGACCAGTGTGACACTGCTCAAGCTATGTGGATGACCCTAAAAGATAAGTTTGGTGGCACTTCGGCTACCAAACTTAGAAAATTGACTATCAAGTTTGACACTTGCAAAAGCCTAATCATACAATGACATAACATCTCAGGAAAATATCAAATATGGTCAGAGACTTGAAGTCAGCTGGACAACAGGTTCATGTTGTGATTAGATCCCTTTCCAATAGTTGGGAACATATGAAAATTCATATGACTCACAATGAGAACATCAATATTTTTGATGACATAGCCCGTCACTTGAAATTGGAAGAAGATTGTCTTGAGGCTGCTAGAGTTTTAAGTGAGACTTATGCTATGA
This sequence comes from Rhamnella rubrinervis, assembly GCA_007844105.2. Classification (NCBI taxonomy): domain Eukaryota; kingdom Viridiplantae; phylum Streptophyta; class Magnoliopsida; order Rosales; family Rhamnaceae; genus Rhamnella; species Rhamnella rubrinervis. The sequence continues at coordinate 14,607,508 of CM017578.2, forward strand.
CATTTGATTATTGTAAAGGTTCCAGCTCCAAGCAGAAGCGGAAAAATTACAAAGATAAAGGGAAAGGGAAAGCTGAAATATTTGGTCATTCTAACAAAAAGAACAAAGCATGGGCGCACAAACAAGACAAACACACTAAAAATAAGGACAAGATTAAGATGAAGTGTTACAATTGTGGCAAGTTTGGTCATTTTGCTTGTGAATGTACTGAGTAGAAAAAGATACATCCTAATTTAGACTCCATTAATTTAAATACAATTTTTGTTTATAGCTCTGTTTTATTGACTGAATATCATCCTATGTGGATTGTAGACTTAGGAGCTATCGACCATGTAGTAAGAGATAAAGAAGCTTTTGTGGAGTATTATCAAATTTCGTCTTAGACTAGATATATATATGTAAAGAACAACTCTAAAGTATAAGTCAAATGGATCGACACATGCAAGTTAGTTATGCATGGTGGCTACTTCTTCATGATGTTCTTTATGGACCGAAAATCCAATAAAATTTAATTTCTGTTAATGTCATTCTTAGCTTATGTTATGTTTTAATTTTCAAAGACAATGGTTTGAATATTTTTCTTAATTCAGTATTAGTAGGTACTAGTTATATGTTGAATGATTTTATTGTGTTGGACACCAATGTTGAATCTTGTGTTAATGTAAGTTGTTTTTCTTATATTACCTTTGCTAGTACTACTAATGTGGATGCAAATATATGACATTCTAGACTTGGACATATAGGACAAGATAGAATAAAATTGTTAACTAGAGAAGGGATGTTAGATCCACTCACTAAAATTGATTTGTGTGTATGTGAAAATTGTTTAGTTGGAAAAACAACTAGAAAACCATTTAGAAAAGGAACTAGTGTTGAATATCCATTGTAATTAATTCATTCTAACATCCATGACCCAATGAATGTGAAAGCAAGACATGACGTTTCTTATTTTATCATATTTATTGATGATTTTACTCGATATGGTCATGTCTACTTGATCTCTCATAAATCTGAGGCACTAAGTTGTTTTATAAAGTATATAAGTTTGGTTGAAAATTAACTAGACAAAACTATTAAGGCTCTAAGAACTGATCGTGGGCGTGAATATCTTTCTGAATATTTTAAGAAATTATATGATAGAAAAGGTATTGATAGACAGTTGACTGTTCCATATACTCTGCAACAGAATAGAATAGTAGAAAGAAGGAATAAAATTTTATTGGAAATGGTTAGTTCTATGATAGCGCTGGCAAATCTCCCTATTTCATATTGAAAAACTAGCATCATATTTGTATTTTTTTGAGAGTATGTTATTAAGTTGAAATCTACTTTTTCACATAAGTGGTTGCCTCTGGCGCTATAGTAGCAAGCTAAGATGAGACAAAATAAGGCACAATAGAAGATATATTGGACCTAATAAATTTGTAATATTGTTGCTTTGATTAGGTCAAGATGAGGTCTCTATAAATGATTTAATTTCAAACCAATCATAATTTACCCCAACATTATGTCAACCTGATTAAAGGCCAATGTGAAACTAGAAATTTGGTGCTAAAAAGGTAGGCGAACACTTAAAACTTTTAGATTAGGCGCAATGAAAAACGACTGAATTAAAATATATATGGTGATATAAATATTAATAAAATAAGACATACAATCTTTCTTAGTAAAAAGAAATAAAGATCACCATAACACATGATTCATACTATGTGTGCTAATAAACAATATAAGAAAGTGAGTGAATGAATCCCTGCTTCTTCACTGTATGAGTTCTTTGAGATCTAGATAGAATCTCATCAAGTGTCTTTAGTGATTATTGACTATGTTTTTAAATGATGGGTTAATGTTTGCTACTTTAGCATATAATCTATGACTTAAATTAATTAGCCTATGTCAACATGTCTAAGTAAGGGGTAGCCTATAATGGATATATATGAGGATGATAAGAAGATTTTTATCTATTTTACATCACTTAATATGTATTTATTGGTCGACCAATTGTATTATCTTGTGAAAATGTATGTATACAATTGTGAATATGTTGTTGTAAGTGTAGTCGAATATAACCTTTCAATGAGGGATTAGATAAGTCTGAACCGATATAATAGAAGAAATTTATGACACATTGAACAAATATTAAGTGGGAGTCAACCTACTTATATAAGCTCCAAAATATATATTTGTTCAAGGGTTATATGGTGTATTTGCAAGTATAAATGTTGTGAATATTGCATGGAATTAAATGAGTGTTGGTAGCTCAGATTTGTATGATCATCTTCCCATCATGTGGAGTGAGAGATGTTGGTAACTTACGTGCATGATGGACAATTACTAGTTAAATTGCCATTTGGCAGTTACACACATATAATAATATATGTTGTAGATGAGAGTGGTTTGCGAACATACGTAAAACCAAAATCAAAGTGCAATATTGATATAGAATTCCACCATTTTTTTCATAATAAGGTCATATACATTGTAATTTGAGAAGGATTTCCATTGCATGATTTTCTTCCAAGATTAATTAATATTACGTTACATTGTACGATACTGGGCAACATGGTTAGGATCATTTATATTATATTTCGTGAAGTTTGTTATCTATTAATTAACAATATTGTCAAAAGTTTTCTCCTTTAATCTACTCTCCTTTAAGTATTTTTATGAACTACACATAGTAAACACCTAAAAATTTAGGTTTTTTTTCTAACCTATTGGAAAAAATATATATTTTTTAGATTTGGGTCATCTAATTATTAATGATGGCCCAAATCTTATATATATCATTTAGAAGAGCTCTATTTACATGACCCAAATATCTATTCGTACGGCTTTTATATAAAGTGGAAAATCCCTTAGCAGCCTATGAAATTTGAGATAAATATATTTACCTGTGTGATTTTCTTTTGGACTATATATATTTATGAATCTCATTTTTCATAAATAAAAATAATTATAAAAAATACATATTAAAAAAGGATAATAATACATCTTGATCGATAAATTCAACAGGAAGAAATTAATTGAAAACGATCCTGTTGAAAGTTTTAAAATATGATAATTAGGGCAAATGTAAAAGAGGTATTTATGATATTTTGCCCCGTACAAAATTACCAAAAGCCAAAAGCCCAAATTTTGTTCTCCTCTATTTTTTTCTTAATAATCCAACTCAAAAGGCTCATGAAGGGTCAGGATGTAATCAGAACCATTGCAATGAATTTAAAAGAAATGGAGGTGCGAAAAGAAAAGAAGAGCGTGGGAATAGAAGCTCTTAAACCAGGGGATAGGAAATGGGCCTTATTAGTTTTAAACCCAATCCATGGTCCAATTGTGCGGAACAGTTTAGGATCTTCTTCCTCACTTCTCCAGCCTTGTTCCTCTTTTAGCGCCACCATTCTCTACTCTTCTCTCCCCAGCTTCTCCATTTTCGCTCCTCCAAGGTTTCTGGTTCGTTTTCGTCTCTGTAACAAGTTACAGATTAGTAAGACCTTGGACCCCTTTTATTTATCCCATCAAGTTCAGTTCGACATTGATTCATTTCAATTCCTTAATAACCGAACTTCCCAAACGTTGTTGCAATCACAAATTTCTGCTTATTCGCTTCCGTAGCTTATGGTTTCCAAATACTTTTTATAATATGAATTCTGTTCGTAGAAATTGCTCGAGGTATGCTTTCTTGAACGCTGATTTTGCTAATCAACTTCGTTGTACAAACCCATTTCACCAATATCAACATCCGATTTGCCTTAGAGGATTCTCTATATTTTCATGTAATTTGAATTTAATTGGTCAAATGCACATTGCTGCACGAAATGGCTTTAACCCAGATTCCCAAACTGCCTCAAATGGATTTCTGTGTCTATATGAGCGATTTACCTTGTATTCTTTATACTCAAGCAAGCCCCCTTCAAGGTCTTTTAGAAGGAGAGCACGTAAAAGATTGAAAGCTATTAGTGAGCCTACTCTTGATGAAGCTAAATTTCAAAGAGCGGTATCCCAACTTCTGCCTAGATTTACGCCTCAAGAACTCTGTGATGTTATAACTAAGCAAGATGATCCTCTTGTGTGTTTAGAGCTGTTCAATTGGGCAACACAACAGCCCAGGTTCAAGCACGATGTCTGCACTTATCACATTACCATAAAAAAGCTTGGTGTTGCTGAAATGTACCAAGAAATGGATGATATTGTCAATCAGGTGCTTGCTATTTCCTATATGGGTTCTGAGGCTCTTTACAATACCATCATTTACTTTTTCACTGAAGCGAGGAAGTTGACTAGAGCCATCAATATATTTAAGCACATGAAAAATAGCAGGAACTTGAGCTGTAGGCCTTCGATTAGAACCTATAATATTATTTTTGCAGCACTATTGAGTAGGGGTAGTAATTCTTACATAAACCACATGTATATGGAGACAACTAGGTGTCTGTTCAGGCAAATGGTGGATGATGGGATTGAACCTGATATTTTCTCTTTGAATTCTATGATTAAGGGATATGTGCTTTCCCTTCATGTCAACGATGCACTTAGGATATTCCATCAGATGGGTGTGGTCTATAACTGCCTTCCAAACTCCTTTTCTTATGATTATCTTATCCATGGGTTGTGCGCCCAAGGTCGGACGGATAATGCTAGGGAGATGTGCAATGAAATGAAAAATAAAGGTTTTGTTCCAAGTAGTAAATCATACAACTCTCTTGTGAATGCTTTGGCTCTTGGTGGAGAGGTTGAGGAGGCAGTGAAGTTTCTATGGGAAATGATTGAGCAGCGGAGATCAACTGATTTCATTACATACAGGACAGTACTGGATGAGGTCTGCAGAAGAGGAAGGGTTGGACAGGCAATGAATCTGTTGAAGGAGTTCCAAGAGAGAGACCTTGTGGATGGGCATACCTACAGGAAGCTTCTATATGTGCTTGAAGATGACTTTGGAAGTTCAACTGACCAAAATCGATTCAGGTATTGTTGTGCTTGTTTGGTATAAATGGCAGTTAAATGCTCACCCTGTGAATATCTAACAGACTGCTGTCAGTATCATAAATGTACGCTAGGCACAAATGAGGAGAATGTATTTATTTTGGCAGCTTGTGTATTTTTATGTTAAACCTTTTCCCATCAATTATAGATGAATGAATTTGCTTATGGTTGTCCATTCAAGTTTGCTGCTGGTGAAAAGTGAAATTAGAAGAATGGTTTAGATCTACTTATAGTTGTTTATTCAAGTTTGCTGCTTGTGAAAAGTGAAATTAGAATGATGGTTTAAATCTGCTTATGGTTGTCTATTTCAAGTTTGCTGCTTGTTTAAAATTGATTTACCTCTTTGATTAATGAAAATCCCTTTAAAGTTTGTCTGATGTGGCACCAAAGTCATGATTTTTGTTAAGTGAAAATTTGAAATAAAAAAGTTCCCACACATAAACACACATCAAGAAGAGTTATCTTGTGTGTTTCAAATAGGCTGAAACTGGTTTACCTGTTTGAAATGACTTATCACGATCTCAGTATTGCATTGAATTCTCGCATTACATTTCTGTTCTCTAGTGTTAATTTGCAGGCTTTCTAACTTGCTTATGTGGATATGCATATGTAATGATTAGATAGCTCCTTTATTTTTGCAGATGAGCAGAGTTCTAAAATTTGCTATTGTCTTCTCTAAGTGGTTGCAGTTAGGCCCTGCAATTATTTAAATGTCTTGAAGTTTCATGATCGTGACTGACAGCCTTGTACTATGGAACATATCTCTAATGAAGGATGCGAGGCTTGGATAACCTCCTGATCTTCACTTATCACGGTATGATGTGGTACTCTAGAGTTGTGAGGCTCAGATAACCTCATGTCTTAGCGCTACATGCTAAAGAACGTTGCTAAGACCCGTATATAAGTTGCTAAAAATGATAATGACAATGCATATTTTATCTGTGGCAATGAGCATTGGACTGTTGCCATAGATGCCGACTTTTTAGCAACTTCGAGCAATGCAATACACGGATGTACGTCGCTAAAGCCCCATTGCAGCAAACATAGTATGTTGCAAAAGACCATTTTTCTTGTAGTGTCTCTTGTTTACTCTCCATCTTAAAGTTTCTTTTTTCCTCTTTCTTATTCGTTTTAATATTATGTGAGATAGTAAATTGAAAGAGAAATAAATCATTTGCGAAACTCTTCTACTATTTTATTCCTATACCTTTCGTCCCTCGTATTTCCTAAAGCTAGATCCACTGAACTTCCAAAATATTAACTCTGTGTGGTCTCAGACAAAAGTTTTGTTTGATATTGGTGTTGGTAGTTGCAGCTCTTCATGTTTATTCATATCTGCATTCTGATTACCAATGCAGATCCACATAAACTCTGATCCGTGCATATTGAAGCAGTAAATGAGAAGGGAATGTTGTCATCCATTTGGATTGTGGAATTTCCAGTGAGGGGGGACGCCTATAATTCTGTCTTTATGCGTACAAAATTCTTTTTCCCTCAACATTTTTCTTCTGCAGATATGGGATGATTGTCTCCCAAATACTGGAAGTTGAACTTCAGAAGCATTGTAGGTGCATTGTCTATAGCCAATTTATGTACACTCCCCACCTAAACTTTAAACTTTGTGATTCCTTCTTCTTCTCCGAGGAAGTATATATGTATATATATATATATATATATATATAGTATATTTATTCTTGAAAAATGTTTGTTTGGTTTGTGAAACAAAGCTAATTGTTTTCTTATTGTTTGCATATTAATATTGTGGGCGCTATAGAATGTTAGAAAGCACCTTATAAAATTATAACATGTTTTGCTTGCCATTGGAGTCTGATATAATGATGATGAACAATTCTTTATATGCTGCTGTGCCAAAATTAAAGGCTCTCAGCCTGACGACATCGTTTTGCATTATAGGATTATTTAAATAGCATTTACAAAAATAAAACGTTTTTTTTTTTTCAAAAACACAATTTTTAAAAAAAGGGAGATGAGGTAGCTACTATTAACAAATATAGGCAAAGTAACCAAGTGTCTCTGTTATAAATTTTATAACTATTAATAATTTATCTGATAGTTAAATGTTTTAATAACTGTTCGGAATTTTTAATTTTATCTAATTTTCAGGAGTTGTAATTGTTTTTGTTTTTTTTTTTTTTTAAAATTTTAAAATCTTATTTTACAATTCAACTTATTAGAATTTCAAAAATATTTCATCTATAAATGCCATGGAACCGTAATTTTGATGAATATTCTTTATTCTTTTTAACGATTTTTTGAAATTTTTTTACCGAGTAGTATGATCCCGTAATTTGCTGTGAAAACATGCGACATTTTGTCACGTATCTTTTTTTATTTTTTATTTTATCACATATCTTATCCCTTGGTATCTTCCAATTTTTATTTTTAATCCAACAAAAAGAAAAAGAAAATACGAAGGGTATATGGGTAATTCAACAGCAAAAGAATATGCCAACTCTGCCAGCAATGGGATGTGCACATTATGGGGTTACAGCCGTAGTGGCTGACGATGATAACAACCGTTAGATCAAATCGAACGGTGTAGGAGAAAACCCTAACCACACTGAACTACGATTGCTCGTCTTTAAAATCTCACATTCCTCACCATTCTCGGCCTCTGCTATCTTTCTCTCTCGCTCTTCACTCACAAGCATTAGTCGGCGAGAGAGACTCCTAATTCATTTCTTCATCCTTCTTCGTCTGCTGGAGGTATAGATCTCTGAACCTTTCTTTTGCTTGTCTTTATTCGCCTTGTAATCTATTCTGTCTCCGTGAATTGTTTTCCATTATCTGTGTGAATTGATACGTGCATGACGACAATCTGGTTTTCTCTGTTTTGTTTCTCACTCTAATTTTCGATGTTTTGGTTGCTGTTTTTGTCGTTGAAATGAAACTGTGTGCTTGGATTTGTTTCTTAAGAGCTGAATCTGATTGGATCTGACTTTCTCTCTGAGTTTAGCTTGTCTGAAAGTTATGTAGAACATGTTTATATGGATGTGCTATTTTTTTTGATATTAGCCTCTCTCTAAGTTTTGTAATGTTTCAGATTTATTTGCTAGTGTGCCTTTTGAAACGAAAATGAGAACGGAGATTGTTGTATAAGCTGTTTCCATCTAAAGTGCTTTTTTAAGAAGGTCGATATATGTGCTATGCTTTTTCTTTTTTTAGTCTATTTGTTGTCAATTCTTTTATTCAAAAAAGAGATAATTGATTACTGGATTTTGAACGGTCAGTTTAGAATTGTTGATATCTTTTTAGGCAGTCGTATGATTAGTGGATTTTTTTCTCCCTACTTTTTTTGTCTGATGGCATGTTAGTTTTAAGATATGCGTTGAGGATTATTGTAGTGCTAATTCTGGAGTTATCTGTGTTTTCATCATATCAATTGTTTCTATTTTTGTGCTTCATTATCTGGTCAGTGCGGATTTTAACATTCCCATATGACTCGTTCCCTTGAAGCAATAGTTCAGTGTTGCTTCTATTAAAATTTCTCCCACGACTTCTTTCCTCTCGTTGCTTTGGGAGAAAACTGAAGCAGCTATATTTCCCCACTGTCTATTGTTGTTGTAAATATATGTTATTGTAATTCTGTAAGTAGTATCACTGCAATATGAGCAACAGTGATGATCCTACAGACCTGTAATGATTTGTGGACATGATCACAAATCTTTATGAACATCTAAGGGACTGAGTTCTAATATAATCCACTCTAAGTTTTTAAGGCAGTTTTAATTACTCTTTATTATCTCTTTTTGTGACTTGGATTCTTAAACAATTTAGTTGAACTTCAGATTGTTAATATGTTCTATCTATTTCATTGTACTAGTATTTTGTTTAATTCTAATTATTGTTTATGTTAAAGTTGTATTGACTGTTGCTAATCGGATTTTTTGTTTCCTCTATGCTTGATATAGGGTTATCATGGGTAAGGAAAAGGTTCACATCAACATTGTGGTCATTGGCCACGTCGACTCTGGTAAGTCGACCACCACTGGTCACTTGATCTACAAGCTTGGTGGTATTGACAAGCGTGTTATTGAGAGGTTCGAGAAGGAGGCTGCTGAGATGAACAAGAGGTCTTTCAAGTATGCCTGGGTGTTGGACAAGCTCAAGGCTGAGCGTGAACGTGGTATTACCATTGATATTGCCTTGTGGAAGTTTGAGACCACCAAGTACTACTGCACTGTCATTGATGCCCCTGGACATCGTGACTTCATTAAGAACATGATTACTGGTACCTCTCAGGCTGACTGTGCTGTGCTCATCATTGACTCCACCACTGGTGGGTTTGAGGCCGGTATTTCCAAGGATGGTCAGACCCGTGAGCATGCATTACTTGCTTTCACCCTTGGTGTGAAGCAAATGATCTGCTGCTGTAACAAGGTGAGGTGTCTTTTCATTTCTTTTTAGCTTTTAGCCTTGTCAATCCTTTTCTGATATGATTGTAATGGTTGATAATCATTTGTCACATGTCATGGATGCAGATGGATGCTACTACCCCTAAGTACTCCAAGGCTAGGTATGATGAAATTGTTAAGGAAGTCTCATCCTATTTGAAGAAGGTTGGTTACAACCCTGACAAAATCCCCTTTGTCCCAATCTCTGGATTTGAGGGTGACAACATGATTGAAAGGTCTACCAACCTTGACTGGTACAAGGGTCCTTCCCTACTTGAGGCCCTTGACCAGGTCAATGAGCCCAAGAGACCTTCAGACAAGCCACTACGTCTACCACTTCAGGACGTGTACAAGATTGGTGGTATTGGAACTGTCCCTGTTGGTCGTGTTGAAACTGGTGTCGTGAAGCCTGGTATGGTTGTGACTTTTGGCCCCACTGGACTGACAACTGAGGTCAAGTCTGTGGAGATGCATCACGAGGCTCTTCAGGAGGCCCTTCCTGGTGACAATGTTGGCTTCAACGTGAAGAACGTTGCTGTCAAGGATCTGAAGCGTGGTTATGTTGCATCCAACTCCAAGGATGATCCGGCCAAGGAAGCTGCTAACTTCACCTCTCAGGTCATCATCATGAACCACCCTGGCCAGATTGGAAATGGCTATGCTCCAGTGCTCGATTGCCACACCTCCCACATTGCAGTGAAGTTTGCTGAGATCTTGACCAAGATTGACAGGCGATCTGGAAAGGAGCTTGAGAAGGAGCCAAAGTTCTTGAAGAATGGTGATGCTGGTATGGTTAAGATGATCCCAACGAAGCCCATGGTGGTGGAGACCTTCTCAGAGTACCCTCCACTTGGTCGTTTTGCTGTGAGGGACATGCGTCAGACTGTTGCTGTTGGTGTCATCAAGAATGTGGAGAAGAAGGATCCAACCGGTGCCAAGGTCACCAAGGCTGCAGCAAAGAAGAAGTGAAGAGGTCTTTTTTTTCTTAGGGGTCCTGCTATTACAGTTAGGCTAGTTTTGTCTGTCGGTGGTTTTCAATTTTGTTTTATTAATTCTGGTGCTACTTTTGCGGACAGTATTTTAGGTTTGCATCACAGTTCTCTAGCCTCGTTCTTGAGGATTTGGAGGAGTGGAGCAGTCAGAAGCATTTCTGGGTGTTCTGCAAGCTGTGATGGGAGCTTTGCCTTTTAAATTTTAATGGTTTTGATTTTATAACGTCATTGAGATGAGTCGGTACTTAGTGTATGGTTGATAAACAACTTCATTTTAATGTTGAATTTCTGTTATCTCTCTCATGTCTTGTGCGGTTTCTTTACTATCATGCTTTATATTATTTATGATTCATTTTAAACTCCGTTACTGTTCTTTCTTTTGTTCCATTTTTATCTGGTTAAGAATCAGTCTCCTGTTAGAGTCGTTTGTACTAGTTTTTATACTATTTGTAGCTATTATGTTATTGTAAATTTAAAGAGTCAAATGCTGAACTTGGTTCTTGGCTTTTGAATTAAGCGGAGCTTTTGTTGCTTTTGCATTTCCCCCTTTGCTTTACCAAAATGGATTCATTGATCTATTTTACTGTTTTCATTTGGTTCTAAGCAGTGCCACGATGGTTAGACGTGTCCATATTATTTACCTTATAGTGGTTATAACATCCAAGAACACACACTGGCAAATTTGAGTACTATAATTATAAAAGGAATTTGAAGGGGTGATAAAAAAAAGAAACACAAAAATATCCCATGTCACCATAAATTTATTGCAGAACAAACAGTAAGAACTAGATTGGAACAAAATTACTCCTAGAGCGGAGTGAGTATGGTAAGTCTAAAAATACATTAATGTGTCTTTGATTAGCTCCATGAAACCATATCTGCCACTGACCTCATCACCACCGCAAGAAGTAAAAGATACTCGTCAGACCACATTAACCTGAGGAGATTTCATGAACAATGAAATTCTAAACACCAGGTTTTACGCTAGAGCTTTACAAGGGGTTATTAGGGAATCTATTACACAATAAAAAGGGCTTCATAAAAGGATGCATCTACCTGACAGAAGATTATTACAACTCCTTATCATCGTCAAGGTGTGCCTTTGCAGCTGCTTTTTCAGCTTCTTCCAAGACAAAACTTTTAAGTGATTCAATGTCCCTATGGCCTGATAACATGCATGTTGAACAAAACAAAATAAGACGTTTTGATTATTGTAATTCTAACAATTTATTGAATCCTTTTGATCAATAATTTATTGAATTCTTTTGACTCAAGCAAACCACAACAAATATGATATGGCATACACAAAAGATGGTACTGTTATACAGTCCTGCAACAGAAATAGCTTTAGTTCTTAAAGGATAATGGTCCATGAGAAAGACGAATAAACAGAAAGAAAGAATTGACTTCAAGGAAACCTCTGAAGTCTGAATAACAGAGAAGAAAGTACAGAACAAAAATTTTGGGAACCAAAACTTAAACAAGAAACCAGAGAAATTAGCTTCAAACCTATGGTGTCAAACTTCATTTAGAGATAAACATAACACTACCAACCTGACTAGCTAAAGCTGATATCATCGCTATTATTAATAGGCAACTTAGATCTTGGAACACTGTACTACCTATGAGAAGCTTCACCACGACATTCAACAGTTTCAGACACAAACTTAGTATATTCTGCCACATCCACAGTATCAATGCCACCACCATAATTGCAATGTATGGTGATTTGTTTACTAAATATGCATATCCTATCATCACGATCAGCGGTAGAATAAAATACTATTGTTATCATAATAAAATTAATGTCATCGAATAACATTCACACCATACTGATACATTCACTGGAACACACATTTTGTGATGACCATGATCAAGAACTCAAGGTTGTGATAATCCACGCCTGTTCTGCGTTATCAAATTAATGAACATAAAACTACTGAGGATTGCCGATGTAGAAGATAAGAGTAATTTAGTAACTACACTTAAAATGAACACCTTACAATACTTAAAAATAGGAGCTCAAAATGGTAACTTACGTACTTAAATGTCTAATTCAGCTTCAATCTAGTCCAAGACATGTACTAGCTCATTCAGAACTCAAATAGAGCATTTTCTTTTTTGCATGATGAATTTTAAAAATCAGCATTTCAATTTTTCACATAAGGTTACCAATAAGGCAGTAACAATAACCACATTATAAAAGGCGTATGACATACCTAACCTATGGCCTTTTTAGAAGCTAAGAGAAGAGAAAACGAGTAGAGTACCAAAGTTATGATTCACAAAAGCACTAAAATACTGAAATAACGCTGAAAGGTTAACAGAACTTGAAACCTAATCACCAACCAGAAAACTAAGGGAAACATCAGTTGACTAAGTTAAGGATGACAACAGGATTTCAAATTAATGTTTAGGGAAATATCAGTCGTAATAGATCAGGACACTCCTCGCATTGCCTTTTAATTATCATCTTTATATGCTACTTTCCAATAAAAGTGCTAGCACTTGATAGCCAGTTCCAATAAGTATAAGGTTTAGACAATGAAACCAGGTCATTAGCTAGTCATAACTTATTCTCAATAACATAGTCCAAAGCTGCTATAGTCTATTACAAGCCTTTACTATTCTTCTTTCTGCTTATAATATGACATATTTCAACTTTATTATAATCAGACGCAGAGAGAGAGAGAGAGGGCAAAAGAATAAATCATAGGTTCTTTCAATGAAACCAGAGAAGTTTTTATATATTTTATCTTTTTCAAACTGCAAATTTCAGAAGAATTTGAATGGAAAAATAGTGCAAGAATCAGATATAATGTAACATACAGCTAACTATCAAAATCCAAAGTAGTGAAATCATACATTGACAGTGATGACAGTGGATGAAAAGCCAAAATAAAATATCCAGCAAATATATGGAATATGAATCATTACCTTGATATTTTACAACCTCTTCTCCATCATAAAATAGCTTAAATGTAGGATATGAATGAATATCGACTTTTGTACAGACTGGTTTACTTGTGCTGCAATCAACTTCCCCAATCTCAATTTCATCTTCACCTTCCATTGCTTTCCCGAGATCCTCCCACAATGACCCCAAGTTCTTACTGATACCAATTTTTCCCATTATCAGTAAGCATCAGTAGAGAGCAACAGTCTTTTCATAATGTGGTTTGGCTCAATTATAGATTTGCATCATTTGAAAGAGATGAGATTACTTACCAATGTTTACACCATGGAACACAAAATTTCACAAACCAGGCAGTGTCTTTCTCCTTCACCTAAAAGACCATATAAACAAACACGATCAATGACAAAGGTCTTCCATTTCCTTGTTTCTTGTTTGAGACATGTGTTCCAAATTATTTCCACCACCCACTAAAATCCTTATTTCCACTCAAACTTTGCAAAGAGAACATCATTAAATTATCACTTGTACCATATTTACAACAAATTCTCCCTCAAATAAAGCACACAAAAAAGAAAGAAAAAGAAAGAAAAAGAAAGAAATAAAAAGAGAAGTAACAACACAAAATATAAGTTGAGCAAATCTCATGGACCTTAATGGGAAGCCTAAGCTCCATAGTAAACCACAATCTGACTAAAAATTACACGAATTGGGCAACCCAAACATATGAACGCTCGCGGATTATGTGCAAAATAAAAATTACATAGACTAAATGTGAAACAAATTAAGACAACCAAACATAACAACATTAAACTAATTAAGCACAGTTAAACAACAAATGGCATACGAAAACGCACGAAAGCCAGATAAGATGTGCTAAATAATAGTTTCCAGAGCAACAGAGAATCGCTGAGAGTTTAGTGCAAAACTGGATCTCGAATGTAAACGAAGCATTTTGAAAGTTGTCAAAATAAAAAAAAATTAGGGTTTTGATGCCGATTACCTTGTCAGAGAAGGTGTCAGGGGTTAGCGCAATAACTTCCGCTTTTGTATGAACTGTTAGGCTCAGGAGGAGGAGGAGGAGGAGGAGGAGAAATGATAGAAGAAGAGGAGAAGCGTAGTGGGGTTTCATCGCTGAGCCTCTGGTTCACAGCCTTCTTCTTCTCCCCACACAATTTTGAACGACCAAACTGTGCGGAAATTCGTATCGTAGGATTAGCTGCGTCTGCGCGAGGAAGAGTCTTTACAACATCAATTTCCAATTTAATATTAATTTATATGCTTTGCTTTCACATTTTATTGATTCTGTTCCTTCCATGATTTGGATTTTATTCACTACTATTCATTATTCTGGTCCTATATATATATATATATATATATATATATATATATATATATCATTTTAAAAATAAAATGAAATAGAAAGAAATTAATTTTTATTTTATATTTTTATAAAATGACCATGTTTCTTTTCTAATATTGAATACAATTATTTTTAGTATTGATGTAATAGGAAAATTAATTCCTTGTAAATTTGTTACTTTTTAGATTAGTACGGGAATATTTATTTTCTTAATAAAATAAAAACCTCCCGAAAATAATTTGAAGGATTTTATCAAGAAGATTTTATTTTATTTTGCAATATTTATTAAGAAGATTTGATCGAATACAAAACATGAACATGTTTTACGACTAATTTCCCATACATGTTGATTGTAGATCGTGTGAAAATATTAATGAAGACAAAAATTAAAATCCTTAAATCCAAAAGTCCATATATATATATATATATATATATTTACGGCTTGTAAGAACTGACAATCCACATAATATTTGAGTCTATATTTTTAGATCTTCAATCAACACTTGGATAGCTATATATACTGTCACTTTGAACAAACTGTGAAGAATAATAATA
The DNA here is from genome assembly GCA_007844105.2 of Rhamnella rubrinervis. Lineage (NCBI taxonomy): Eukaryota > Viridiplantae > Streptophyta > Magnoliopsida > Rosales > Rhamnaceae > Rhamnella > Rhamnella rubrinervis. Next base: position 14,622,724 of record CM017578.2, read on the forward strand.
TTCTAATGCTTAACTTTCTAAGCGTGTTAAAAGTATGTCTAGAAAGCTTTCATCTAATTCCTAGGCTCGTGAAAAGAAAATTTAGATTTTTTTTTTCTTTGCCAAACAATGTTTGTATATTTATTTTTTAAAAATAATTACTTTTTGAAAAAGATTCTATTTAAAATTTAACAACCTAATTTATTTTAATATTCCATCAAAGCTAAACTCTGCAAATCTTTTCGTTTAGTTTGAAGGTTTCTATACTTTCACCATATTCATGTTCAAGTTATTACAAATATACCTAATTACCAAAAAAAAGAAAGAAGTTATTTCAAATATACCTTCGCACATATACATCCATTCATTATATTATATTCAAATTATTACAAATACAGTCTTATACATATAATAACCATTTAGAATATTGTAACCATTATATTAGGTTAAAATTATTACAAATATTAGTCTATATTTACTATTCATTATGGACAAGGGAGACTTCATATTATGTTCAAGTTATTGTTGTGCATACACTAATCATTATATTTTGTACACCTATTTATAAATACATGAGACTTTCATTTGCTCAAAAGTACTTTTGACTTGCAAACTTTGTTTACTAACTAATTTGACAATGAGTTAATACTAGTTGACAAATTAACAAAATAAAAATGTCAATTGTCAACAATACACTTGTGCCCTTCTGATTAAGGGTTCCAAGTCCCGTCAAAAACTAAATTACTTACTGCAAAGTTAACAAAAGGAAAGTGGATCTTATTCACAGCTCTGGAAACTCATGAACAACCTTTGAACAGAAACAAAAATAAACCAAACATAAGTTATAAAAAAAAAAGAAAATAAAGGAAAAGAAAAGCTAGAAACAGATAAAATAAAAAAGCTTCCTCCATATATGTGCCAATCTTCACTAATCAAAACCTATGATCAGATCATTAGCAAAGCTCTTGATCAGCTTTGGCTTTGGTGGAAAGCTCTTCCCCTCCTCCTCCTCCTCCTCTTCTCCTTTGTACGGCGGCGCGGCGGCAGAAGGGAGGATGACAGCTTCGCGTTGAGCGTCGACGAAGCGGCGGTACCTCTCTTCTGTGACACCGAAAGCAGCTGCGATCTCTGGACCTCTCATTGTCCTAAGAACCGAGCTAGCACCCGCCAAGAACTGAGGCCTGTTCTTCTTTGCCGAGGTTGTGAATCCAAAGAACTCGAATGGACCAGTTCTAGATGCAATTTGACAGAATGGGAAATACCTCGGCACCCAAAACACGTCTCCTTCTTTAACCTCGGCATTCATGGCTGTTGTACCATTTGGAAACACGATTTGTATTGTCCCTGCTCCTCTTAAAACTATTCCATACTCGGTTGCTCTTGGATTCAAGTGCGGCGCCATCATCGATCCCTGTACGTATCGTAGTATTCAAATGCAATGCAAGAAAGTTGGTAACTTATTGGACAAGTCACATCTAAAACACTCATATAACCCCTTGAACTCGTCCAATCTCATTTCTTAATTCCATGTCCCACGTAACGTAATGATATTGCCATGCATATATAAGAAGACACTATATATTCAGAAGTTTGACGTTTAAGGTACTAGTAAACTAGTATATCATGTACATGACCTATATGTGATAATTAAAAAAAAAAAATCACGAAAAGTCTCATTTTAATCTATGATACATTTTTAGAGTTATGTTACCCTACTTTGATAGATGTTTTAAATAATTAAGCTCATTCTTCAGGGAAAAAAAAGAAAAAGAAAGTATATAGGTCTTTAAAAAAATCATGTCAGGTCTTAAAAGTACGTAGCTCATTCTTGTGAGGTGATATATTTCTTACAAAAATCATGCAGTTTAATTTCGATCGAATAACAAATTAAGATCAATTGTAGGTCAAATATGATTTTTTTTAAAAAAATCATAATATATTTAAGCAAAAATATCAGAAAATAAAGGGTTTGATTGAAACATCTACTAAAAATTTTAATATTGGACCAAATAATAAGCTTTGCATAAGATAATTATTTAAACAAACTTGATAACGTAGATAAAAGTCATATATATAATCAATCGTCTTTCTATGTGTGTGTGTGTGAATATACACTTTTGAAGGTGTTGAAATGATGAAAATGAAAACATATATACGTACCGCGGTGAGATTGACTAGATAAATGCCAATGCCAGAGCTCTTGAGGGGATCATATTCGGACTCATCCAGGACCTTGCTATACCCATAATCATTGCTGTAGTCTGCCTTTTTATCGTATAGATTATATGAATCCGGAGATTTACTCCTACCCTTCTCATCCCTCTTCTTATTTGCAGGTATGTCACCAAATACCGAACTCAACAGCTTCCTCCATGACCATGTTGGTCGTCTCTGCTCTTCTTCTTCTTCTTCTTCCTCATCATTATCTGCTTGTTGGGAATCCACCATTCTCTTGAGATGTTGGAGTCTATCATGTTCTTTCAGCTCCAAAAACTTTGACCACAGGCTTGGTGGGTGAGGGTCTGTCACGTATACAATTGGACCCTGTTGTTGCCTCTTTAATATATCACTCACTTCTCCACTTGACACCTGCAAAGCGCATGGGTTTAGTATTAATTGTTACTTCTCTCTATCTATGTATAGCTTAGCACATCAAAATGATTAGTGTTTTTTTTTTCAGCTTACATTAAAAGCATTCTCAAGTATTTGATTGCTGAACCCAGAGAGTATAGAAGTTGGGTAGGTTCCTCCAGCGATGAAGAAAGACTGCATGTACATGTTGGTAAATGATTCAAACGAATTAATTAATATTGTCCCAATTTAATTAATTAATTACTTGCAGGCCTAGCTATAATTAAAGAAACTAACCAAGTATATGTGTATGTTAATGTACCTGGAAAGCACTCATGCCTAAACTCTCAGAAGTGTCAATGCTGCAAATGACATGAAGTCTCTGACCCTCCCCTGTATTGACCAAGTAAAATGCTGAGCCAGCAGCAATCTTATGCACATCCCCATTCTTCAACCTTCTCTCCACCAGATCACCACCATATATAAATCCCAACTTTGCTTCCCCTGCATCAACCCAATTAACATATATTAATTGAAATTAAAGAGCTAAAACCAGAGAGAAATGAAATTAAGGAGCTAGTAGTATTAATTAATTGTACATGTACCTCTGCGAATGAAGATAATCAAACTGGAGTCAAGGTACTGAGGGATTAAAAGGGTCTTAGGTTCCATGGCAATAAAACCAATACGCAAGTGTCTTCCTAGATGTCTACCATGTCCAAGGCTCTTGACCACCCTCATCTCTCCAGCATCAGTCTTATAAACTGGCTTTGCATCTCTCAACAAGAACCAGCCATCACTCCCTCCATATGATCCAGCTGGTGATCCAGCTGGCTGCTCTTCTTCTTCTTCTTCTTCTCTGCCCCTTCTCGGCAAGTCTTCAGCTTCTCCTTCAGCAAAGCTCATTGACCCCAGCAATCCATGGCACATCACAAGCAAAAGAACCACAACGCTCAGCTTACTGCTAATTCCCATTTTTGCTTTCGCTAGCTCTCAGGTTGAGGCTTCAGCTTAGATATTTGTTTGAGTTGGTAAGCATGTGAATTGGGCTGGGTGTTTATGAAGAGGCAAAGGAGAGATTTGAGGGAGACGCGTGCCCTTCATGCAGAGTTTGTGGGTTTGCTGGCGGGTTTTGGTTTAGACACAGTTGGGATGATTAGAGAATTATCCGAATCACTGTGTGACAAAGTCTTTTCTTTGCTTCTTTTGAATTTTTCATTTTACCATTTTTTTTTCTTTTCAAACTCTCAATTAAATAATTGATTAATTTATCTAAATATTATAAAATGTATGTATGATCCAATTAGCTAGTACCTGATCGATCTGAAGAATCATGCACAAACACCAACACCAACACCAAATTTTCTTGTCTTTCGCAGCGCTTTCTTCCTGAATTCACGTCTTGGGTTGCGGTGTAATAATAATTAGTTATAATATTAATTAATGTCCTGAATTTATAAAGCCAAGGCCTTGCTATAATGGTATATTATACATGAGCACGTAATATTTATACAAAAGAAGACTGGGTTTATAAAATGACCTAAATAGAGATTAAAATAGAGTACAATTTAGTGAGGGCTGACTCCTTAAATATAGATCAAAATTGTTTATTTACCTTAAATGGCAAAAAGTTGTTGTAATAAACGAAATCAATTAGCTTCCCTTTATAAATGAGAAGGTAAAGCATAGTTGGGGTTGGAAACTCAAAATTTTGGAGGACTTTGAAGGGTCAGCAGCTTGGACGGCTGAAGTGGGTTTGTGGGTTGGAACGTGAAGGAGAGAAGAGTAGTGAAGAGGGGGCCTAGAGGTGGATCCGGCGAGGTGAAGAAGGAGCAAAGAAAGGAGGAGGGAGGAGGAGGGGTGGAAATTCAAAATATCTTTTATAATAAATGCCCTTGAAATCAAACCGCGTGATACGCATCTAACACAATCCATCCAACACATTAAACGGGCTTCAAGAATTTGCACAATATGACTGAAATTAAATAGTTCATGTGCAATATGATGTGATAAAATTAAAAAGCAATGTGAGATTAGCAACAATTTATGCTAGAAGAAAATAAAATATTATTGGACAAAATTAAAAAAATTAAAAGACTTAGGAACCAAAATCTAATGAAATAACATTCGAACGTAATTTATTATTTTAATAAAAGAAAATAAAGACATTATTGAACCAAAAAAGACTTGAAACCGAAGCGCATGTATGAAATATATGGATACTCTTGCTAATCCTTAAATGGTACTCATAGTTGCACTTCAATTTTTGAACTTTTTATTTGGCATTTTAGTCCTTTTCGATTTTCAGTGCACTGTTAGTTCTTAAATTATTTTTGTCTAATTTTTAATAGTTTCGAAGCAAACACTACATTTGATGCAATATGCAGTGTCCTATGTGATTGTCTGATTTTGTTGTTTTCTTGTTGCAATAACTTCATTGTTTGTCAAAAAACTGCTGAAAATTAGACTAATAATACTTTAAGAACCCAACAATGCACCAAATACTGAAGTTTTAGGACCAAAATGCTAAATAAAAAAAATTCAAAAATCAAAGTGCAATTATAGATATAATTCATTTTACCAAAAAAATAAAATAAAATTATAGATATAATTCAATTAACGAAACAAATATCCATAAAATACATTTGGGGGCGGCACGTGACATTGCATGCATGGCTTGCCATTGTGATTGTCTTAACCGTTAAGGAACCACGTGCAGCTTTATGGTGGGAAAGTCTTGCATGTTACACCTCATTACCGCATTAAGCATCGCATCGTATGGACTAAATTGCTTTACTTTTTATTTATCAAAAAAAAAAAAAAATTGCTTTACTTTTTATGTACATTTTTTGGCTCAGACATCCATCAGCCTACTAAAATAAAATTATCCATTTACTAATAAATCACATTCTATAATATAACAAAAACAGTAGTATTGTTATTATTTTTAATATGAAAAGTTTGATAAGTTAAGAACAAATTAATTATTGTATCATATACGAGTATAGTTGTAAAGTGTTGTTATGCTTTCTAATAGATTTCCGACATCTCAGTTCTTAGTGAGAAGCCTGAAAACATCAAAAATTGTAAAAGTTGAGTACACAGAAAGAATTGCCCATTAAGCGCGGCGATCCCCAACGCTCAAAATGACTGAGACGCCCTCCAAGTCGGTCTCTGAGTCACGTATCATCGCCAACAATGAAAACAGCCACCACAGCAGCCTTCCCAAAATCCCAATAGACATCGTCAGCGAGGAAGAGATGGGTCTGCTGGAAGCTGCCTTGACCTCAGCTGGCTCTTCTTGCACTTCCTCTGTAATAGACCCCGCAATTCGCTCCACTCACTTTCAAAGCAACGTTAGGTCCATTCAGTCAATTACGGTACTGTCAAAGAGAGGAATTTCGAGGTTGGCGGGAGCTGATATAGAGGATTCGGGTGATTTTAGGAGTACCCAGAAGAAGATCCCTCTCCCTGACTGGTTTTTCCTATTTAGGAAGAAGAAGGGCTTGTCCGTCACCGACATCACTCACACGGTACTAGAATACTGCGGCTTTCTTTCTTTTCTTTTTTATGAATATATATATATATATATATATATATATATACATATAAATTATCCAAATGGGTTCGAGTTTTTGTTGCTCAGTTTTGAAATTTTGTTGCCGTAATGTTTGCTGGTTTTGATCGTTATTGCTCGTTTGTGGACCAAGTATATTGTATAATGCATAAAATTTTTGAGGTTTGAATACAGCATGTCATTATGTGAAATTGGAATCTTCCACGAATTTCAGTAGCAAATGGGAAATGAATGCCAAAGAGACTTTGTTGGTGTGAGCTTATTAGCTAATTAATGCTATTTTTTTTTTCCATGTTTGTGTAGTATCATTTATGTATGCTACTGATTTGTTTCCTCTCTAGCTTGTTCGCCTCTTTAAGCGTGTCTGCATCTCTCATGAGTATGTTTGGGCACTTAAGTGATTGTACTTCAAATCAGTGGCCTTGCTTCACTGCTTAGGATTGCTAGGCTTATATTATGGTCTTACATATCTTTTGCGCATGCATATCTCCAATTTGTAGGTAATGCAATTTTTGGTGGTGAGCGCATATATGTTACTTGTACGGATATAGGTTTTGACTGAGGTCTGTTATTGTTTGTCATAATAATAGGAGTGGTGTGAAAAACAAATGGAGTTTGCTCTCCTTGGCAAGAGAAAAATCACAAGGTCTATGGGAAAGGGTAGTGCTCGTCATGCAGAACTTGAAGAAGAGGTATGCTTTAGTAAACCTTATTTTGGCTATTTCAAAACTGCGTGGTTTCTTTCTGCGTGGATTGTCAATGTCAGCATGCATTTAAGTGGCTCCATTTTGCTAGTGAATATTAATGCACGTATAATCTCTTTCTTAAATTATTTCGGTGTAATTTTTAAACTTTTTATTTGGCACGTTTAGTCCTTTTCGATTTTCAGTGCACTGTTAGTCCTTGAATTATTTTTGTCTAATATTCAATAGTTTCGAAGCAAACACCACATTTGATGCAATATGCAGGGTCTTATGTGATTGTGTTGTCTGCACCCAACACGGAACCAAAAACTGAAGTTTAGGACCAAAATGCTAAATAAAAAAAATAAAATAAAAAAATTCAAAAGCCAAAGTACAATTATAGATATAATTTCTTTTACCAAAAAAAGAAATTATAGATATAATTCAATTAGCGATGCTAATATCCATAAAATGTATTTGGGCACACGTGAATTTCATGCATGGTCTGCCATTGTGATTGTCTTGACGGGTAGGGAACCACGTGCAGCTTCATGGTGGGAAAGTCTTGCATGTTGTCACTCACACCTCATTACCGCATTGAGCATCGCATTACAAGGACTAAATTGCTTTACTTTTTCTCTACAAAGGTTCAGATATCCATCAACCTACTAAAATAAAATTATCCATTTACTAATAAATCACATTTTATAATATAATAAAAACAGTACTATTGTTATTATTTTTAAGGGTTATATAAATCCAATACAATTTTTTTAAAATTTGGTTCAATTTCAATAAACTTATTAATGTTTAAAAAATTATATCATTTTTTTTATATTAGCTGAAATATCATCTCATCTTCTAAAATTAACATCACGCATTTTAAAATATTATCTTTCCTATATGACATGTTTAAATGATATTTTTATTTTTAAAAATATATTAAATATTTATTTAAAAATTTTAAAATATAAAATAAAATTAAAATATTAATTTAAATATAAAATAATAAAATAATTTTTGCAAAAAAATTAATATTTTTTTATCTTTTTTTCTCTCCCGTCTCTTTCCTCACCTTTACCTTTATTTTTTTCTCTCTTCTGGCCTTCACCTTCACCTTCATTCCTATTCTTCTTTTATCTCTCTTTCTCATCCTCATATTTTTTTTCTCTCATCTTTCTTCTTCCTTGCCTTTATTCGATCCTTCTTTTTCATTTTATCATACTCACTTTTTTTTTTCTTTCCTTTTCTTTTTCTCCACTCTCTCACCCCATCACCCCATCTTTGATCCTTTTTTTTTTCTAATGCTCTCATCTTCCTCACCCTCACCACCCATTTTCTTTTATAATATAATTTTTTTCTCCTCTCTTTCCCTCACATTTATCTTTGGTTTTTTTATTACTTTCAAACCTTTCTACACCCTTACCACCTTTTTCTCTCCTAATATATTTTTCCCCCTCTTCTCTTTCCCTCACCATCTAACTCCTCTATCTTTTCTTTTTCTCTTCTCTTATATATTTTTCTAGACCTCCTCTATCTCTTTTTTATTGGTTTCTTTTCTTAGAGTTTTGCTATCATAGTTTATCCAAATAGAAATACAATGTAAAAAAATAAAACAAAATGAAATTTTTTTATTATTTAAAAATTAATTAAATAACACATGTCAACTATAGAAAAGAAGAAGTGAGAGCGGAGAAAATATTAATTTAATTTTATAAGCTTCAATTTAATTTAATTTGAAGTGATATATTTGCCCTTTTATGTTAATTTAAATAGTAGAAAATTAATTGTAGAGAGCCAGATAATACTTTCTTTTTCAAACCGATAGATACAAATAATATCATTTCACCTCTATATCAAATAATCATAAGAAGAGATGTATAATGATTTTTTATCCTTTAAATTTTATTAAATATTTATATAAAATTAAAAACATAAAATTATAACAAAATACTAATTAAAAAAATGAAATTTACAAAATTTCTCTGTCTTTGTCTTTCTCCTCTCTTTCTCTCTCACTACCCCTCTCTCTTCCCTCACCGTTACTCTCTTCTCTCCTATAGTTTCTTTCTCTCTTTCCTTCAACTTTGTATCTCCGAAACAAAACCATCAAATTTTAAACCTAACACTTGTTTTTCCAAAAACAATACCCTTAAAAATTAAATCTAATAACTTATTATAGTATGAATTTATTAGTGATGGTGGAGGGAGAAAGAAAGTCGTGTGAGACAGAGTAGAGTTAGAGACGGAAAGGATCCGTTAGAGAGAGAAAGGTATAAGGAAAACTGTGTAGTTGGAGTTGAGTTAGAGAGAGAAATGGACTGTTAGAGAGAGAATGAGTAGTTTGTTTAAAGCTGCATAACATTTATTGAATAGCAGTGACTATATTTATAGTCGTAGTATATCAATTAAATAAAATAACAACTTAAAATAAGGAATAGTATCGCCATTATAAGCACCATGCACGTCCACGTCCACAACCATCATGCACGTCCACGTCCACAACCAGCACATCCTAATTGTAAAGAACATAACAACTTGCATGGATGGTACTGTAACATGCACATATCAAGTCCTTCCCCCTTAAGAATCCTTGTCCTTAAGGATGAAGTCTAGTAATTCTTCTTAAGGCGCCAAATATTTTTCTATGAGGCATCCTCTTCTGGTACTCTTTGCCATTTGATGAGGACTTCGGTCATGGGACGATATTTGCCTTTCTGAATAACTCATCGATCAATGATGATTCGATTGGGGAAATATAATGGCCTCCTCATAAACCGATGGTAGGTGAATAGAAGTGGGGTGATTGATCCGAGATGTTTCGTAGTAGTCGACATGAAAACATTGTGGATTTTAGAACCTGGAGGAAGCGCTAAACGATAGGCCACGGATCCCAGTTTTTAATAATTTGATAAGGGCCATAGAAACGAGGAGCTAACTTCAAAGATCCTGAAAATGCTACCAACGATTGTCAGCACGGCTGTAGTTTAAGATAGACATAGTCTCCCATCTCAAATAAGACTTTGCGGCAATGTTGGTCTTCATGGTTCTTCATCCGCTCCTATGCTCTTGTTAAATTGAAATGTAACTCCTTCAAAATAGTGTCACGGCCACCGAGATAGTCATCCACCGCTTGAACCCGTGAGGTGCCCAAAACATATGTCAATATACTTAGGGAGGAATACTATACACGACCTCAAAGAGAGAAATCTTTATGGAAGTATGAACTGAAGTGTTGCAACTAAACTTGGCCCAAGGTACCTATTCATACCATTTACGGGCTAGTCATGGGCAAAGCATCGCAAATATTGCTCCAAAGTGCGATTAGTGACTTGATTGACCATCGGTTTGAGGGTGGTAGCGGAGCTCATACATAACTTGGTATCTTGAACTGGAACAAAGAATGCCAAAAGAGCTAATGAACACCCTATCTCTATCATTGACTATGGAAATGGGGACACTATACAGCGCATATATATCAAGAATAAATACTTTTGCAACCATAGTGATGTTAAATGGATGTTTTAGTGCAACAAAGTTAGCATACTTGGTTAACCGATTAATAATAACCATGACGACAAGATACCCATTGGAAATGGGTAACCCTTCAATAAAATCCATGGAAACATCATACCAAATCCTAATAGGAATGGGTAGAGGTCAAGCAAACCTACCGCTTCATGTAATTGATTTTGTAACGCTAATGTGTCTTACATTGGCGTAAAATATTTTGAGGGAGTGATGCATGTTAGCCAAAAGAAACTTTATCAAGACGAAACAATGTCTTATGGAACCCAAAATGCCCACCCAATGGAAGAGTGACATTCAAGAATTACCTTGAAAACTAAAAGTGAGTTAGTGGTTTAGAAATATCCTTCCATTCTTAAACCATACCCCATATTGCAAAAGAGCAAACTTATGTTCTTGGAGATATTGGCTTCGTTTTGATAGAAGATGTCTTCCTTTACTTCCTTTTGTAAATCAATCCACCAATCAGCTTGTGGCATAAAAGCTGAGATTGGAACTCAACAACTCGAGATAAGGAGTCACGATTGTTGAGGTCCTCTTCTATATTCAATTATATAATCATAACCTATGATTTTCGAAAGCCACTGTGTTTGAGCAGGGGTGGTGATCCGTTGTTCGAATAAGTATTTAAGACTTTTCTGATATGTGTGAACAATGAAGGGCTTTCCGAGTAAATAAGGTCTCCATTTACGGACAGATTTAACAATAGTCAATATTTCCTTCTCATAGGTAGATAATGATAATGCAGACCCTTTAAAGACTCACTAAAATATGCTATAGGTCAAGTAAATTGGATAAAACCGCTCCAATACCGATCCCATATGCATCACATTCAATAATTAATGGCTTGGAGAAGTCAAGAAGGCATAAAACGAGTGGGTTTGTCAATGTTGTTTTCAAATGTTGAAAAATAGATTCGATAGTTTCACCCCACTAGAATCCTTCCTTAGTTAGCAACAAGTTAAGTGGTGCGGCGATAATTCCGAAGTGCTGAATGAATTTTCGACAATACCCTACCAAGCCGAAAAATCCTTGAACTTCTATGGCGCATCACCTTGGCCATTCTATGATAACTTTAATCTTGCTAGGTCAATTGCCACTTTTGTTCAGATATGATATGACACAAGTAATCTCATTTATCACTTTAAATTTGCATTTTGACTTTTAACAAACAAATTGTTAGAGGCAAAATTTGTAAGACTACTTGTAAGTGATTGAGGTGATTGCCTAGCTTTATGATTGGTTTAAAATATCATCAAAGAAGACTAGGATGAATCTTCGAGATACTGGTAAGAAGAGTTCATTCATGAGACTTTGGAAAGTCGCAAAGGCATTGGTAAGACCGAACGACATTACTACAAATTCATAGTGTCCTTTGTGCATTCGAATGTTTTGAGATATCATCCTCATGAACTCTAATTCGTGGTATCCAGCATGGAGGTTAAGCTTGGTAAACAATTTTGCCCCATGCAATTGGCCCAACAGTTCATCAATTACTGGAATGGAAAATTTATTTTTGATTGTGATATTGTTAAGGGCCTTATAGTCAACATAAAAGCCCATTCTCCATCACTTTTCGAACGAGTAAGATTGGGGAAGAGAAGGGGCTATTGCTAGGTTGTATGAATCCTACTTGAAGAAGTTCTTTCACCATCCTCTTAATTGTAGCTTTCGATAGTACGGATAATGATAAGGTCTACGCTTACTAGTTGAGCATTGGCTTGCAATGGAATGTGATGGTCTTGATGTCTCACGTGAGGAAGTGTTGAAGGTAGGTTAAAACCTTAGAAAGTAGACAAAACTCACCCATGTTGGTTGGGATGATCCGCTCAACCATCCGTAGAAAGAACACGTTGTTTTGTAAATTATAATTTTTTTCAATAAAGGTTTAATACATGCTTGTTGAAGTACCGAATGTATGTAGAATTTTTTTGTGTAATGTCAACTGAGTAGTAAGCCATTAAACTTCCAGGACTACTTGACATTCGGCAACTGGAAGGACATAATAATATGCTGTGACCGAATATCCTTGGATGTTGATAGAGATGACTTGGCATATCCTTGTGCATGCATTTGTTTCTCTATTGGCCACCGTAACATGAAATGTTTTACTCCGATTAACTGTCAACCCATACTTGGTAACCACAGCTTGGTCTATGAAGTTATGTGTACTTCCTCCATCAATGAGTATGGTAATATCTTTGTTTTTCAATTTCCCCAAGACTTGAATGGTTTGTGGGTGAGTGGTTTGTGAGATTGCATGGAAAGAAATTTCAGGTGTAGATTATTGCTGCTGTTCCTCCTCATGTTTGGCATAGCCTCCTTCTCCAGGCTCAAGATTGGTTGTGTCTTCAATCATGAAAAGCTGTGGTCGTTCACAGTGATGCCCCGACATAAATTTGTCATCACACTAATAGCACAACCCTTTTTCTCGCCGATCCCTTACTTCTTAATTGGTTATACTTTGTATAGTCGTTGGTGTGGTTGTTGAACTCGGGACCTTCTGAAGGGTTGGTGGTGGTCCTAGTACTTCTGCAGTAGAAGAGACATTTACCTTGAAGGTAGCAGATGTTGAAGAAGTTTGAAATTGTAGGGGAGCCTTCGTTGGATTTAATTGCGCCTCCATGAGTCGTGTGACTTCGATTGTCTCTGACATGCTACGAGGCTGCTTGATCTTCACAACGAGATGAACTTCATCTTTGAGGCCTGCAATAAAACAGCCAACAAGGAAACTTTCTAGTAAACCATCAACCTGGTGGGATAACCGTTCAAAGTCTTCTTGATAAGTAGTTACAGATGTGGATTGCTGTAGACGAGTTAGATCCTCTGAAAGGTCCTCGTAGTCGGTTGGTCCGAATTAGTGTTGTATCGCCTTGCTTAACTCATTCCATGCGAGTGGCCCATAAAATTTGGTTAACCATCGATGCCATTGGAATACGATGCCATCAAAATGGAATGATGCAAGTTGGACTCGTTGTTTGAACGGAACCTGTTGAAAATCAAAGTATTGCTCGGCTTTATACAACCACCCCGTTGAATCTTCACCATTGAATATGGGAAATAATAACTACAGATGTTGATGAGAGGAACTTTGGGTAGTGTTTGTTCGAGAGTTTGAAGATTCTCCTAGTATAAAAGGATTGACTTCATGAGGGCTAGTTGGTGGGGGTTACGAAACATATAGTACTTGAAGTTTAGTTAAAACAGTTTGCAAGGTGCATTAACTCATTGGAAATTTCGTTAGTTTTCCCACAGTATCCATGGCTCAAAAGGCTCATACCAAATATTATTGTAAGAAATCGAGGATTTCGGAATCTAATATGATTATGTGTTTTCATATATCTCTAAAACACAATACATCAGCTTTATATAGATTACGAAGGACTAAAAAGGGAAACTAATACAAACTATTCCTAATCACATAATTACATAAAACTTTCATATTTACAATTAGTTAACTAAAGGCACAATTACTATTCTACCCTACACGCAAGCTTTCCAACACTTCCCCTCAAGCTGGTTTAAAGATATCTTTCATAGCCAGCTTGCAAATGAAGCTTTCAAATTGTTTCTTAGGCAACCCTTTAGTAAGTACATCTGCAACTTACTCCGATGTAGGTACATATGTCATACACACAGTTCCGTCTACAATCTTTTCCTTAATGAAGTGCTTATCCACTTCAATATGCTTAGTTTTATTATGAAGCATAGGATTATAAGCAATTGAGATAGCAGCCTTGTTATCACAGTAGACACGAATTGGTAACCCATATGGAATTATTAAGTCTTCAAAAAATTTCTTTATCCATAAAACTTCACAAATTCCATGTGCAACAAATCTAAACTCCGCTTCAACACTACTCTTGCAACTGCACTCTGCTTCTTACTACGCCAAGTTACTAAGTTGCCTCCAATAAATGTACAGTAGCCAGATGTAGATCTTCTATCAGTAAAACTACCAACCCAATCTACATCAATAAACACCTCTATGCGTAAATGACCCCTATTCTCAAATAATAGGCTCCTACCAGGTGTTCCCTTTAAGTACCGTAAAATTCGATATACCACATCAAAATGTTCCTGACCAGGGGAATGCATAAACTGACTCACCACACTAATCGCAAATGCTATATCATGACGAGTGTGAGATAACTAAATCACCTTCCAACCAATCTCAAATCGATCCTTATCTACAATATTTTCAGATTTGGCTGGTTCTAACTTCAAGTTAGCCTCAATCGTGTTTCAAATATCTTGCAACCAAGCATACCAGTCTCACTCAACAAGTCTAGCATGTACTTTCTCTGTGTCACAAACACACATTTCTTGGATCTCGCAAACTCCATTCCAAGAAAATACTTTAAAGGTCTTAGGTCCTTAATTTCAAATTCATTAGCAAGGACCTTTTTAACCTTTCTAGCTTTCAACATTATCATCACCGCAAAATTATATCATCCACATAAACAATTAATATAGCAACTTTATTTTCTTTAGAATGTTTATAAAATATAGTATCATCCGCTTGGCTCGACAATAACCCCGACTTAACATAACCTTACCAAAGCCCAAACCATGTTCTAGGCGATCGCAAGTCCATACAAAGACTCCGTAGTCTACGGACTTCATTCTTTCCATGTTTATTTTCAAAACCTAGCGGTAAAAATATGTAGATCTCCTCATCAATATCCCCATTCAAGAAAGCATTTTTCACATCCAACTGATGTAGAGACCAGCTCATATTAGCAGCCAAAGAGAGAAGAACCCAAATCGAATTAATCTTGGCTACTGGTGCAAAGGTCTCTTGATAGTCAATTCCATAAATTTGTGTGAATCCCTTTGCCACAAGCCTTGCTTTATATCTTTCTACACTTCCATCAGCTTTGCATTTAATAGTAAATACCCACTTACAACCCACAGGTTTCTTGTCTCTAGGAAGTTCAACAACCTCCCAAGTACCATTTGTCTTGAGAGCATTCATTTCATCAAACACAACTGATCTCCAATTCGGATTGTCTAGTGCATCCCAGATGTTACTCTAAGACAAACAAGTGAGTGATTTTAGAGGTAAAAGCTTTATGGCTAGTAGAAAGGTTTTGATAGGAAATATATTTTCAAATAGGATGTTGTGTACACGTTCTAACACCTTTCCTAAGAGCAATAGCCAAATCAATATCACAAACAGTATTCTCAGATGACACCAAAGGAGGCGAAATGGAAGGAAAAATACATGGAGCACTGGACTCAGCCGAAGGAGATGATTGATGATGCATAGGAATAGTGGATGAGTCTTTATTATTATGCTGTAGATTTCATCTAGTGTACACACGAAATTCAGATGGTCATTTAGGATTATCCTCGGACTTCCAATCGCACTCCGAATGTGTGGTCAAGATCAATGTAAGGGTGTGGTGACTCGGTTGTGGTAAAGGTAAAGGTGGTAAAGATGATGGTAAGGTTAATGACCCTGAGAGTTCCCAAAACTGATACTGGTTATCTTCATTACTCACTTTCTCCCCCTGAAGATGAACAGTAGGAAAGAAAGGCTGAGACTCCAAAAAGGACACATCCATACTCACATGGAACCGTTTGGTTTGAGGATTAAAACACTTATACCCTTTTTGATTATGAGCATACCCTGTGAAAACACACTTTTCAGCTCGAGGATCCAACTTGGACCAAGATGAGGGAAGATGGACAAAAAGCATAAACCAATACTCAATAGGTAAGTCTAAGAATACTCTAGAGTGTGGAAACAAGGTTTTAAAACACTCTAAAGGAGTAGTAAATTTTAAAACACGGTAGAAGTCAATTGATTAAATAAGAAGCCGTAAGAGTGCATCACCCCAAAGATATTTAGGTACATTCATAGACAACATTAAAGTCGACCAACCTCAAGTAAATGGCGATTTTTCCTTTCGGCAATGCCATTTGGTTGAGGTGTATCCCGACAAGTGGATTGATGTTAGATTCCTTTAGCTTATAAAAAACTTCCAAGACAAGGATTAAAGTATTCGGTGCCATTATCTATATGGAGAATACCGATCCTTGTTTGAAATTGGTTTTCAACCATGTTAGAAAAATTTTTAAATAATTATTCAACTTCAGTTTTATCCCGCATCAGATAAAGCCAACAGAGACGGGTGTGATCATCAATAAAAGTCACAAACCATCGTTTTCTAGATAAAGTAGTAATTTTAGAGGGACCCCAAACATCATTATGAATCAAATAAAATGGTTTTGAAGAATGTAAGGCTTTGATAAATAAGGAATTCGTGACTCTTTGATAAATAACAAGTATCACAAGTAAATAAAAACAATCCACACTCTTAAATAACTCAGAAACAAGTGTTTTAGATAATGGAAACTAGGGTGGCCTAATCTAAGATGCCACAACATTATTTGATCTTTAATTGAAAGGGAAGGAACACTACTTGAACCTCGAGCTCGATTGCCACTGAGAACCCTTCATCCAAATAATAAAGACCATCAACCATCCTAGTACTACCAATCATCTTCTTCAACTTAAATCCTGAAATTCATAGAAAGAATCAAAGAAAGACACACTGCAGCTAGAGTCTTTAGACAACTTACTAATGTACAAAAGATTACAAAGCTAAATTAGGAACATGAAGGACTGACAAGTTCAATGGTATCGGAAAGTACAATAAATCCTTTCCCAAAGAATGGAGAGAATGTACCATCGGCAATCCTAATTTTGGATTACCCAACATGGTGAGTAGGATTTAAATAAACTTGAAAAGAAGTCATATGATCGACGCACCAATCAATAATCCAAAGTGCGTAAATTGATGAACCAAAACCACTACCGCTTTGTGCCACGTAACACGTAGGAATACCGTAAACCGATCGAGCCGTTAGCAATTTTTGTAGATGCGCCAACCGCTCCTTTGTAAAGGATTGATTGCCGCTCGGCCGGCCGCTTCACGTGGCCGTAGGTGCTCTCAAGGATTACGGCCATCTTTACTCTTCCAGCAGGTGTTTTCCGTGCAGCTTCCAACAAGTTTCTCGTGTGGCGTGGTCGATTACAATAGTCACACCATACCCGAGGTCTATCCTCCGCCCTAGCTGATTAGGAACCCACTTTCCAAATAAGCATCAACGCTACCAAGGTCAGACTTCTACTTTCGAGGACCTTTTTCTCCAAGCATTACACTTCTACGGCTTTCCTCTCATCGCACTTCAACAAAGACTTCTCCAAGAGAAGATAGAGGTACACGACTAGTAATTCTACCTCTCACCTTATTAAGACCAAGAAATTTATAAATTCATCATTCTCCGTAGTTTTTGTAATGTTGACCATCAGTAACACTTCCATTCATAATCATTATACATGTCCAAATCTTGCCATAAGCGCAAAGAAATTGAAATACTTAGTTATAGAATTATCTCCTTGCTTAAGATCACCAAGTTTCACCGCAACTCATAAACTGATTGATTTCCGTGTCAATACATCCGACAAATGCTATCCCAAAGGTCTTTAGCAATGAAAAACATAGGTAATTAGGCCCTATATCATCATCCATGAGTTAACCAGCCAAGTCATGATTGTATTGTTCTCTGAGTCCCACACAATATATCGGGGATCCTTGATGTTTGGTGCTTTCGTGTCTTTTGTTAAGTAACCAATCTTTCCTCTTCCGCTAATATATGCGAACCGATTAAGACCATCGCACAAAATTATTCCCATTCAATCGAACATTGGTGATTTGGATAGAAGAATTATTCCGTGAGAGTGGAGTGTCAAAATTGGTCGAAGTTTCCGAAACAACCTGAAGAAGTTGACGCCTGTCATGGTGAAGGCTAGGTAAAAATCGGAATAAGTCCGTTGATCGTGCTAGGTTGTGGCAAGGCGGTTGGAATAAGTCCAATACAAAAGGATGCTAGTGGTAAGGGCAAAAGGAATACGGCTAGAAAAGAACCCGCTCGATACCATGTAAGAAATCGAGGATTTGAAGTAGAATCTAATATGATTCTGTTTTTCATATATCTCTAAAACACAATACATCAGCTTTATATAGATTACAGAGGATTGAAAAAGGAAACTAATACAAACTATTCCTAATCACATAATTACATAAAACTTTCCTATTTACAATTAGTTAACTAAATGCACAATTACTATTCTACCCTACACGCAAGCTTTCCAACAATTATAGTATGAATTTATCGGTGATGGTGAAGGAAGAAAGAAAGCCGTGTGAGACAGAAAGTAGAGAGAGACGTAAAGGTATAAGGAAAATCATGTAGTAGAAGAGTCGAGTTAGAGAGAAATGGACTATTGAGGGAGAATGAATAGTTTGTTTAAAGTCGCATAACATTTATCAATAGCGTTGACTATATTTATTGTTGTAGTACATCGCTTAAATAAAATAACAACCTAACATAAGGAACAATACGCCACTATAAGCACCATGTACGCCCATGTCCACGCCCACAACCACCATGCACATCCACATCCCCAACTAGCACGCCTTATTGTAAAGAACAAAACAACTTGTATGCATGGTACGTAACATGCACATATCATAATTTTCAACGTCCATAATTTATAAAAAAAAACAAATCTTTCATTTTCGCCTTCGTTTTTCTCGAGAAAAAGTAAAAATAAGTCACACTAAAGAATCATGTCGTATAAAATTATATAATTGCGATGGAAGAATAAGAGAAGTTTAAATACCTTACCATAAAGCTTATGGATACAATGATTTGGCAAACCAATTAGGATATGAGGTCGTTCTAGTATTATATACCATTCAATTTTTCTGATTTATCTTCCTTCATGCTTCCAAATTATAGAAATATAAATAAAAAGAGAATAATTAAATTTAAAAATCCAAAATTTGTGAAGTTTTTGTAAGTGCAAATGATTTCAATAGTTGACGGGTTGGTAATCTATATTGAAGAAAACGACCACAAGATTGATTGGTGTATAGGAGACGACTGAATTGTATGAACTATTGATGTTTGTTTTAGAGAAAAAAGAAAAGAAAGAAGAATCGTAAATATTGATGGTCACAGGAAAGAAAGAAAGCAAGAAAGGAAGAAAAAGGGAAAGAAAAAAGATAAAAAATCATAAATATAAAAATTTTATTTAAAAATTTATGGGTGACTCTTACGGGAAGGGGAGAGAGGGTGAGAAAAAAATTAATTTTATAAATTTTAATACTTTTAATTTATTTTATTTGAAATAATCTATTTATCCTTCAACTATTAAATTAAATGATAGAAAATATTATGTTATTTTTAAACTTGTATTAAGTCGACTAAAAAGATCAGGATTCTTATAACAATAGCCCTATTTAATATGAAAGTTCTTTTCTTTTTTATAAATAAAAAGGCTTTAATGGATCTTATCACGTGATTTTATTAGTGGGTAGGCCTTCTCTGCCCAGCTTTGAAACCTATAGAGTCTGTAGCAAGGCCTCCCCTGATCCCTCCACCGACGATTCAGTAAAACGAGACACCTCGGCGAATAACAAGGCTTGTCAAGACTCAAACCACAACTCTCATAAACGAATGATATGTAATGCTTAGCTTCCTTTCCGCTGACCACACCCCTGCTATTTAATATAAAAGTTCCATAAGTTAAGAACGAATTAATTATTATATCATATAGTTTTAGTTTAAATGTTGTTACGTTTTCTAGTAGATTTCCGACATCTCACTTCTCAGTGAGAAGCTCTGAGCCTGAAAACATCATAAATTGTAAAAGTAGAGTACACAAAAGAATTGCCCATCATGCGCGGCGATCCCAACGGTACCAAACGCTCAAAATGACCGAGTCACCCTCCGAGTCGGTCTCTGAGTCACGTATTATCGACAACAATGAAAACAACCACCACAGCGGCCTTCCTGAAATCTCAATAGACATCGTCAGCGAGGAAGAGATGGGTCTGCTCGAAGCTGCCTTGGCCTCAGCTCGCTCTTCTTTCACTTCCTCTGTAATAGCCCCTGCAATTCGCTCCACTCACTTTCAAAGCAACGTTAGGTCCATTCAATCAATTACGGTACTGTCAAAGAGGGAATTTCGAGTTTGGCAGGAGCTGATATAGAGGATTCAAGCGATTTTAGGAGTACCCAGAAGAAGATCCGTCTTCCTGACTCGTTTTTCCTACGGTTTAGGAAGAAGAAGGGCCTGTCTGTCACCGATGTCACCGCCACGGTATTAGAATCTTACGGCTTTCTTTCTTTTCTTTTTCTTTTCTTTTCATGAATATTTATTTATTTATATAAATTGTCCAAATGGGTTGGAGTTTTGTTTCTGTAATGTTTGCTGGTTTTGATCGTTATTGCTCTTTTATTGACCAAGTATATTATATAATGCATAAAATTTTTGAGGTTTGAATACAGCATGTCATTATGTGAAATTGGAATCTTCCACGAGTTTCAGTAGCAAAGGGAAATGAATGCCAAAGAGACTTTGTTGGTGTGAGCTTTTTAGCTAATTTATGCTACTTGTTTCGATGTTTGTGTAGTGTCATTTATATATGCTACGAATTTGTTTCCTCTCTGGCTCGCTCTCCTCTTTAAGCGTGTCTGCATCTCTCATGAGTATGTTTGGGCACTTAAGTGATTGTACTTCAAATCAGTGGCCTTGCATCACTCCTTAGGATTGCTAGGCTTATATTATGGTCTTACGTATCTTTTGTATATCTCCAATTTGTAGGTAATACAATTTTTGGTCATGAACCTATATATGTTAATTGTACGGATATAGGTTTAGACTGAGGTCTGTTATTGGTTGTCATAATAATAGGAGTGGTGTGAAAAACAAATGGAGTTTGCTCTCCTTGGCAAGAGAAAAATCACAAGGGCTATGAGAAAAGGTAGTGCACGTCATGCAAAACTTGAAGAAGAGGTATGCTTTAGAAACTTATTTTGGCTATTTCAAAACTACGTGGTTTCTTTCTACGTGGATTGTCACTGTTAGCATGCATTTAAGTGGCTCCATTTTGCTAGTGAATATTAATGCACATATAATCTCCTTCTTAATCTAGGACTTGCTTTGGAGAACATTGAATAAATTGATATTGTATAATGTGACATTTTGTCAATGCATGATATTGATATCTTGCTGAAATAACAGTCACATCTTAAGTTTCATGCAGCAGGCATTTGAAAGTTGTGGTTACAAAAATAGAAAGCATAGCATGCTTGCTCATAGATTTTAGTAATTGCATGCGCACCACAAGGAAAAGTGACACAGGAGATGGGAAATGACATGACACATACATGAGAGAGTTAAAATTAAGCCAAACACTATAATAGGATACAATATGTCATGCACGCACACACATAATGGCACCATAAATGTCTTGGAGGAATGTCAAAAGTTGAAAATTATATCTTTTGTGGTTGGGCACAATTTGGGAGGTATGGTGCATTTTTGTAGCCTGATTGTATTTCTTTGACAGGTTGTAAAGAAAGTTAAGGTTCGCATAACAACAATGGAAGATAGATGGGCTCTAAAGCTTCTTAATTTCATAATTGAATAAACCAATTTTTATTTGAAGGATTGACACGCGAGCTTCCACTGTAAGCTCAATAATCTATTGTTATCTCTTGAATAATTGGCTCCCTAGGAATAAGCGATTCCAACAACCATATTCCAGTAAATCCTTGCTTGTTGGATTAAAACTCTCTCTCATGCAAACATGCACACAAAACACCCTCCTCCCACATATACAGTGATAGATTTTTAGAGGCACTTTTTGCTTCTCTGATAAGGCGTGCTTGCTTATGATATCAGAGTTAGTTTTGTGGAAGGTGTATGGATGGTGGGAGTGATTGATGAGGTTCAAATGCCTACAACAGAAACTGATAGTAGAAACCCGTACTAGTTGAAACGAAGACTCGTGTGCAAGATAAACTTCCTTCTGAACCACAACGAAGAAATGGAAGGTATGTTTGCTATTGGCTTAAGTTATAATTCAGTTATTAGAATGAACTTTAATAGACACAACGTCTGCATATTTATTGGCAGGCTTCAATTAATGTGCTACAAGCATATGTGGGACAGTTTAGTTGCTGACAAATTCCCAACTGCAAAGTTCTTTGATTTTTTTTCCTTAGATCCTTATTCTGTCTTATCTGAAGATATCAGAATAAGTACTGCAAGCTCAGGGTTCCCTGCAGAGGTAAAGGTTTTCTTGAATAATTATATGTAATTAATATGACTCGAATCAATATGCTGCATGCAACATGAGGCTTCCCATTATTGGGATACTTCTTTGTTAGACCTTTTCTCATTGTGGTGCTTATATATGTATTGGATCAAAGAAAAATTAGTAAGATATATCATACCCTATTATTGTTAAGTGTTTTTTAGGGAGGCAGGGTGGTAATTGGAAATTGTCGACTGAGAAGATGAAATGAATTTGCACATATATGGTACTTAAAAGTAAGATATATGGATTCATTGGTCTCGTCAAATAAATTAATACCTTGGAAAAGATGCATGATTCTTTGAGTTAGCTGTACTTTAACTTGGGCTTCTTGCCTGTGCAGACCCTTGATGATGTAGTGGGGCACTATAGGAAAACCTGTGGCGTACTTCCCCCTGCTCATGATCAGCTCTTATTAAGGTGAGTATTAATAATGCATGCCAAGCTTTTAAGCCACACCTCACTCATTTTTGTCATTTTATTTAGAGGTTCCAGCCAAATCCTTTTTGAATGCCTCTTATAACTTGCAATGACAATCTTCTTAAATCTCAATGTCAGCTGAATTCTTCGTCATGAAGAAGGAAAAATGATAAGCTTTACTTGTTAATCATAATTGCATTTACAACTGCTCAATGTGTTTCATGAATGGAACCATTTACTACCCTAGTGATACTTTGTTAACAATCATGGACAAATTGTTTGTTTGGTAATATAAACAAATGGTTGTTTTTGGAGCAGATACGAGTTTCAAAAAGATCAGTCTATGATTGGTGAAGATCGATTTTCACACAACTCCGATTGGCTCAAGAAACAAATTCATGATTGCCTGGAGTTTTGGCTGGGCGAGCGAGAAGCTAGTTACACTCCTAAGGACGAGCGTTGGAAATGCAACTTCTGTCAATATGCTTCAATATGCCCTACAAATGCTAACCTTGATAGCATTTCTTCAAGTCCTACAAAATCCAACCAAATTAATACTGCACAAAGCTAGAGAAGCCAACTTCTAGTGTTGTTTCAATTGGTTTCCTGATTACCCATTGAATTAGACATGAATTCTTTGTAATGTATGATAGGATATTGCATTATTCATGCAAGAAATGTATCATAGGCATTGTTGATTCATTGTTGTAATTTATAAAATTCATTAATTTATTAAAAAAAAATTATTTGAACTGTTTATGTTAAATATCTTCTATGTATTCTCCTCGCTTTCTACTGTTAGTTATTGCAATTACTAACATAATTGATAGAAGACTAGAAGTATACTCTCTCATATAATCTGCAACTAGAAAAACTATAGACTAGAAGTATACACTCTCATATAATCTGCAACTACAAATCTGTCTTTATATTAATGATTTTACGCAATCTTTTCAAATCAATATAGAATTTTTTTTATATAAAAAAATATTATTAATAACGACATAGACTTATTTTGATTTTGAAATTAAAATATATTTATCAACAAATTCATTAAACTATAAGAGATTAGAATAACAAAATTGGAAGCTCAAAACATCCAAACGTAGGTTGACTACTGACTTGAGTAATTTATCCAGAATACCATTTATTTATTTATTTTTATTATTATTATTTTTTGTCAAAAACAAATTATTCATTGCTTTAAGTTACAATTCTTTATTATTAAACTTGGGAAAGAAGCATAAAAGCAAGTGGGGAAAATAAGTTAAAAGCATATTAGTCCACCTTTCTTCTCTTCCTTAAAATAAGTGGGGAACTTCAAAAAACTTCATTAAACCATCTTATTTCTCTCATTTTGCTCTCAATTTTGATGGAAATAAAATGAGTTTAAGGTCCATTATTTTTCCTTCTTTTTCCTTTCCACCCGTTTTAAGCAATCCAAACAAGATTTTATTTTCCTTTCCTTCCTATTCCTACAAACCAAACACAGTGTTGGTGTTTAAATCTAACCAAACTGTACCAATACAAATCATTTCATGGATAATAATAACAAATTGCGAAAGTATGGTATAATATCAACTGTTCTGTACATCAAAATGTGATCTAATCGGAGAAGAAGTGCTCATTTTGCACAAAATCTCAAGCTCCTGAACAAGATTATAACTTAGACTTCACATACATCAGGGGACTAAATATAAAACCTTTTAATTTTGTACAATTAACTTATGGAGCCAGCATGTGATCAGTTTTATGTACGTACATCAAAATTACAAATGATTAATTTTAACTAGTCAACAATAGTAACCTGTTTTAGAATAAGTCCAATCTTCACGCTACATTTCAGATGAGCTACGAGCCTACTACTTCATCATGATAGCAAGTTGAAATAGCAAAAGATGCCAAAGAAGGGCCGCTACGTAATTCACTGACCGGTATTGTAGGCTCCAAGTTATTTAATTATTCATTGCTTTCAGTTACAATATTTAATAATATGACCCATTTTGATCCAAACTCCAAATTATTCCCTGCTTTTTGTGGAAAAGAAATTATTCATTGCTTGTTGTCGTTGCTCTTTGTCAAAAGGAAATTAGTCATTGCTTTTTGTCGTTGCTCTTTGTCAAAAGAAATTATTCATTCTTTTGTCGGAAAGAAATTATTCATTGCTTTGAATATATTATAAATTTGGCAAAGAAAGAACTACAATTTACAGACACAAAGTTCTTCCCTGTTTCAATTGATTTCAAATTCCCAAGTCCAAAACACAAATTTGAAGAGGAGAACATAAGAGAGACATATAACTATTCCAACTGTAATCGATGGGCTTGTTGTCCAACAAGATCCGAAGGGATGAACTGAGGCCTGGGGACCACATCTATACATGGAGAAGAGGCTATTCCTACTCCCATCATGGTGCATGTTCGTATTCTTTAATTTTATTTTTTTTTCTCCATAAACAAATATTTGAATTAAGATTCTCCGACGGCAACTTAATCTAGATAGTAACTTTTAGAGAAATTGCACTTATAGGACTTAGGGTGGTTATGTATTCGCAAATTAGAATTTAGGAGACCTGGCCTTCATCAGCAAGGTGTGTCAGTAGCTTTTAGATGGGTGGCGTATCCGGTGTGTTGGCTGTGTTGTTCAGCATTGTTGAGTAAGTACACACCTGGTTGCAAATGATCTAAAACAGCAACTAACAAATTCTTGAACAAAGGAAGAAAGGCAGAGAGAATAGTTAAAACAATCTGTAGTATTCTCGATCACCGAGAAATCATCCCTGGTTTAGAATATAAATTGTATTCGTATGATTAATATTTATGTAATATTTACAAATTAAATTGAACAATATAATGATATATTTCTCTATACACGTTTATTTTTATTTTATTTTTGCTATGTAACAGTTATCATTTAACTTTTCTGTCTCCAAATTATTCCTACCCATCTCCACAGTTGATTGATTCACGAGGCACGGGGTTCCTAGCCAAGTGGGAGACAATTGGGAGACAATTGGGGAGACAACCACAAAGTGCCAGCCACAAAATGGGCCCCACTCAATTTAAAAATAAATAAAAATGGAAAGATGAAGGAGGGATTGCTTGAAAGCTATAAATACCACTCCTCTTCTTCCGATCTTTACACACCGGCAAGAGCTCTCTCCCTCTCTTGTTTTAATCATCCTAGTTTCTTCTTCCTAGTGTTAGGGTAAGCTTCAGGTTGAAAGCTCAAAAAAGAGGTGTAATTGGTTATGGGTTGTGAGTGTTAGCCAACACCGTAATTTTTCTTCTTTAGTAAAAGATCTGCAGTAGCACCGAGACGCGTATGAATTTAACTCATAACAATATTGTGTGTCATTTATTTATTTGCGTTATACTCCTTATAATTTGGTTCCGTGGATATTTACAGGTGTATTCCCAACAATTGGTATCGAGCTCTCGTGACTATCAACGCTGCAATAGTGTGCTGGTTTTTTGTGTGGATTATTTGGGAAAGTTCTCACGGGAGATTGGAATTTAAGTGGGACCATGACCCTCCAATCTTTCCCGAACCCACCTAGATAAGATACCACTTGTTTAGAGACTTGATCGACGATCTAGAATAGTCGATCAGAGAACCATTTGAGTGGGAGTAATGGCCGTAAGGGAAGGTGAAACTCGAAAAGTTCCCTTGCATTTTGATTCGGAAAATGCAGATGAGGACTATCTATATCGAAAATTTGTACTTACCTCAAGGAAAGCAGAAAATGATGATGATGAATGGAAACTCCTCGGCACAAGCTCTTGGAGTTGTTCGATTGACGCTATCCCGTTTGCTTTTAACATAGAAAGGAGAATACAACGCAGCCTTATGAAGGCTCTTACAAGTATGTATGAGGTTACCTCAAACAAAGTACATCGATGAATTGTTCATGCGGATGACGGAAGGCACATCGGTAGACAACATCCGAATGATCTCAACACATCACAACCCAACTAAGTTCATTGGAATTGAGTTTGATGAAGAAATACTGCATTGATACTTTTATCTTCCTTACAAAGTCGGAATGCTACATGAGTAGTAGCTTTGGGAAATAATAAGTTAAAATTTAATGATGTCCGTGATCTTGTTCTCGAAAAATTGGAGAGAAACATCTTCTTCGCTTCTATCTACGTAATCAAGAGGAAGAGCAAGAGGACGTAGTAGAAACTACCGAGGAAAATCAAAGGACAGGAGGTCCAATCCGTAAATCCCAAAGAATTCTAATTGAAGATCGCCGAATGTTGGAACTGGGAATACCTGACACTATAAAAATCGGTGTAAGAAAGCGACGCATAAAAGGAGCAAGAGTAAATGTTGCCTGATGATGCGTTGATATGCTCTTTGGAAAGAAAGGAGGAGTCTTGGGTGTTAGATTCGGAGCATCATTCCATGCTACTTGAAAAGATCTCTTTATGTATTCCGGAAACCTTGGCAAAGTATATCTTGGTGATGATCAACCATGCAACATTGTAGGTAAAGGTGTAGTAAAGATTAAATTAAATGGGTTATGGGGTGAAGGATGTCGCATATTCCCGACGAGGAAGAACTTAATCTCAATAGTGGCGTGAAGGCTACACCTCAACCTTCCATGATGATTGGAGGATATCAAAAGGTGCAATGACGGTTGCGAGGCAAGAAGAGTGGTACTCTTTATTTGAAGGGCATGTCTTTCGATTCTTGCGCGAAGGAAACAAAGATTCTAACATATGGCACCAAAGACTTGGCCATATGAGTAGAATGAAGGTTATGCATTCCAAAGGAAAGCTACTACGATCGGTGGAGATCGACATGTGCGAAGATTGCATACTTGGAAAGCGAAGAGGTCCCTATAAGTAGCAGAACTCCAAGAAGGAAAAACTGGAGCTCGTACATTGATGTTTGGGGACCAACAAGTTTCATCCATTGGTGGAAAACACTACTTTGTGACGCTCATCGATGATCACTCTTATGGGTTTACTTTCTAAGACAAAAGTCGAGTGTTTGATATTTTCGAGATGGAAAGCTCGGTTGAAAATGAGACAGCCTTAAGATTAAAGGCTCGAACTGACAATGGTGGTGAATATGAAGACAGATTCAAGAAGTTACATATGAACATGGAATTGAATGGAAGGATCGCTGTGCACCTCAACATAATGGTGTATGGCGTATGAATCGGACATTGGGAGAGAGCCGTATCGCGATGCGGTGCCTACCAAAACAATTACGCGAATACCAACGCATACTTAATCAATCGAGGACCATCGGTTCCACTTGGGATACCTAAGAGGTATGGAGCAATAGAAGTAAAACTCTCTCATCTTAAAGTTTTGGTTGCAACATATGTGCATATCATAGACCAATGCAGAATAAGCTTGATCCTAAATCCGAAAATGTACTTTTATTGGATACTGGCGAGGATGAATTTGGATATCGATATGGGATGATGAAAACAAGAAGGTGATTCGCAGCAGAGATGTTATCTTCAACGGAGTTGTATAAAGACACATGCATCGAGACAATAACTCAAAAAGAATGAATCGGTATTTGCTGATGTAGGTGATATTGAAGATAGTCATGTGATGAAACAAATGGTGACAAATCCTCGTGAGGAAGCTTTGACAAAGTTAACCACACATCACACCCCACTCCTCTCAGTATTGAGAAAGTCTTCGGCCCCATGTGCCTAACAGAGATACATAAACTCTTTGACCGATGGAGGAGAACCGAATGCTATGATGAGGCATGTCGGAAGGATGCAAGTAAGTGGGAGCTGAATGGGATGAGATGAAATCTCTTGATTCAACCGCATACTGGAACTATTTGAAGTTTTGGAAAGAAGGCTCTACAAAACAAATGGATTTATAGGGTCAAGGAGGAGCATGATGGCTCTAAGAGATACAAGGCTAGATTGGTGGTCAGGCTTTGAAAGGAAGGTATTGATTACAAAATATTTTCTCCATTGTGAAACTAACTACTATTCGATCTTTGAGCATTGTTGCGAAGGATTACATCTGAGCGCTTAGATGTAAAGATTTCCTCCATGGTGACTTGAAGGAAGAGATTTATATGCAAAACTGAAGGCTATGCAGAAAATGGAAAGGAACATCCGCGTAGTTGAAAAGGAGCTTATATGGTCAAACAAGCTCTAGGCAATGGTACGATAAATTTGATGGGTTTATGCAAACCAATGGCTATTTAAGGTAATGTCAACCATTGTTGCTACTTCAAGAAGGTTGGTTCAGCTTTATTATCTTGTTGCTTTATGTTGATGACATGTTAGTAGGGTCGATATTGAGATCAACAAATTGAAAGCAGCTTGTCCAATGAGTTTGAGATGAAGGACTTGGGTGCATAAGCAAATACTCTGAATGAGGATTAGCGAGACAAACAGTTGGATACCTTTGATTATCTCGGAGTACATTGAAAGGTGCTGAGGTTTAATATGAGTGATGCTAAACCACAAGACACCTCTTGCTAACCATTTCAAATTATCCAAGGATCGGTGTCGAAAACGAACGAGGAGAAGGAATCTATGGCAAGGTTCCATATGCCTCAATTGGAAGTTTGATGTATGCTATGGTTTGCACGAGACCGCATATAGCTTCATGCAATGGGAGTAGTAAGCGATTTATGTCGAACCGTGCAAGCAACATTGGGAAGCGCCAGTGGATACTTAGATACACCAGGTACTACGTAAAATTGCTTATGCTTGTAGATGTGAACTAAAATTGCGGGATATGTAGATGCTGATTTTGCGGTGAGATTGATCACGAGGAGCACTACAGATATGTGTTTACTTTGGGTGACACGCCATTTTGGATTTCTTTGCAAAATTGTTGCTTTATCTACAAGAAGTAGTATGTCGCTGTAATGAGCCGCCAGGAGCTCACTTGGTTACAAGGTTTGTTAACGAGTTGGGATTCAAACAGTGATGAAGCTTGTACATCGAAGTCATACACTTGGCTAGAATTCAGCATTTCACTCAAGAACCAAGCATATTGAATTCGCTATCACTTCATGTCTTTGTTAAAAGATGAAGTCATAACGCAAAAAAGATCCCGTAGCAAAACCCGCAGATATGTTAACAAAGACGGTGACTATCGACAAACCGAAGTTGTGTTCAACTTGGGCTCAAGAAATGATAAGACTGATAGAGCAGATTGATCGGTGTGAAGGCATATTGAAATCGTCAAGTGGGAGATTGTTAGAACCAAGTGGGAGACAATTGTGGGAGACAATTGTGGAGACAACCACAAAGTGCCAGCCACAAAATGGGCCCCACTCAATTTAAAAATAAATAAAAATGGAAAGATGAAGGAGGGATTGCGAATTGAAAGCTATAAATACCACTCCTCTTCTTGATCTTTACACACGAGCAAGAGCTCTCTCCCTCTGTTTTAATCATCCTAGTTTCTTCTTCCAGTGTGGGCTCTTGAAAGCTCAAAAAAGAGGTGTAATTGGTTATGGGTTGTGAGTGTTAGCCAACACCTGTAATTTTTCTTCTTTAGTAAAAGATTGCATGCTGAGACGTAGGCAATTTGCGAACTCAATTAACAATATTGTGTCATTTATTTATTTGCGTTTATACTCCTCATAATTTGGTTCCAGGGATATTTACAGGTGTAGATTCCCAACAGTTCCTACTCCCATAAAATCTTCTTTTGCATTGGTTCTCTGATGCCTTAACACCAACATTATTAAAATAATTTATAAACAGCTAGCTGTAGTAATTCTTGATGATAATGTTTGATAATGGTGTCAAACACAAGAAAACTATAGAAAACTAAATTTATACCATTTAGCGGGGATCAACGGAAAGATCAACGGAGGGATACAACATAAGGTGATCGTTTAGTAGGAGTGATAGAGAAGAACGGAAATATGTTGCCTATTTTTCCTTCTCGATAAGGTGTGGTAGCTTGCTTCGAGTATCGAGTTATAAGTTTTGTAGAAGGTGTGTGGATGGTGGGGTGATCTTTGATGAGATTGAATGCCTAAAACAGAAACTGATTGTAGAAATCCTTTACAAGTTGACAGGATGACTACTCAGTGTGCGAGATCGATACACTTCCTTGCGAGCCACAATGAAGTAATGGAAGATATGTGTGCTAATGCCTTCAGTTATATATAATGCAGTTGTTAAACTGAACTTTTATTAGGCATACTGTCCACATATTTGTTGGCGGCATTCAATTAATTTGCCACAAGCGTGTGTGGCACGTTTAGTTGCTGATGAGTACTCCCAACTGCAGAGTTCTTTGATTTCTTTCCCTAAATCCTAATTCTGTCTGAAAGATGAGAAACAACGTCCGGCAAACTCATGGTTCCCTGCAGAGGTAAACGTTCTCTTGAATTATGATATATATTTATAAAATGACTCACAGAATATGTTGTGTGGCACATGCATTGTGCTTCCCATTACTG
Source organism: Rhamnella rubrinervis (assembly GCA_007844105.2). NCBI lineage: Eukaryota > Viridiplantae > Streptophyta > Magnoliopsida > Rosales > Rhamnaceae > Rhamnella > Rhamnella rubrinervis. The sequence goes on from CM017578.2 coordinate 14,654,091, forward strand.
AGATACTTGCTTTGTTACAACTCTTTTAGTTAATTTGTGGTGGTGCTTATATACATATTGGATCAAATCAAAAGTAATAAGATATACTGTACCCTCTTATGAGTGTTGTTATTTTGGGTGGGGTGGTGGTTGAAAATTGTCCTCTATGAAGATGAAATGAATTAGGGAATAGTAGTTGAATAATGAGTGACATACATGGAGTCATGGATTTTGGTATCACGTAAGTTAATAACTTGAAAGTATGTGATTCACCAAAAAAAAACTTGAAAGTATGTGAGTGTTTTTGTCAGTTTTATGTACTTTGCCTTGGGATTCTTGGCTTTGCAGACCCTTGATGATGTAGTGGGATACTATTAGAAACACATGTGGTATGCTGCCCCTGCTCATGACCAGCTATTATTATGGCGAGTATAACATTTTGTGCCAAGCTTTAATCCAGACCACGCTGTTTTTGTCATTTTGTTTAGAGGTTCCAGCCAATTCCTTTTTGAATGCCTCTTATAACTTGCAAACACCTCCAATCAATGTTATATAGCTGAATTCTTCATCATTATGTAGGAACAAAATCAAGTCTGGAGTGTCCCTTTGGGTTTGATTTGTTGTGATCTCTCTTGGGTTTTTGTGTGTTGACCCAACTTTTTGTCATTGGAAAAAAAGCATAAGCTTTTACTTGTTAATCTTACGTGCATGTATATATATATATATATATATATATATACTAAATTTTTCCATGGTGTGTGTTAACCTATTATTATCCCAGTGATACTTAGTTTACGATCTTGGGCTCATTCAAACTGTTTCTTTGGCAACATAAACAAATGGTTGTTTTTAAGGAGCAGATATAAGTTTCAAAAAGATCAGTCTGTGCTTAGTGAAGATCAGTTTTCACATGACTCTGATTGGGTCAAGAAACACCTCTTAGCCTATGTTTGGCAGCAAGAAGGAGGAGGGGAAAACATGGAGAGTAGAGTGGGAAGAATGAGGTGAAAGGAGTGAGTAAATTTTATAAATCTCTGGATAAATTTTATAAATTTCTCATGTTGTATGGCATGCTAGGATGAAAAGAGATGATAAAAGATTTAGATGTAATTAAACATTTATTAGTTTAAAACCTATCCCTTCTAAAGTTCTTCCAATATTAATGGAGGTGTATTTGATGAAATTGTCAACCATCATCAAATCCATCCATCCCTACATCAATCACTTGTACCATACAACTCATTTACCTTAAATCCTCCAAACCTTCTCCATCTCCCTTAATCCCTCTATAAATATCTCCTACCAAATAAAGATTTAGAGTTTTGGTTAGGTGTAGTATAGTTGCTGGAAATGTCGATTTTGTAAATTTGCTTAAGTTTGTTCTTCTACAAATGTCAACCTTGATTCAAGCCCTACAATTCCGCCAAAGTAATTGATCATTCACCAAGCTAGAGAAACCAATTTTGTGTGTGTGTGTGTTTTTTCAATTGGTTTCCGACCCCTATTGTAAAAGACATGCAAACTTCGTAATCTATATTGCATTGTACGTACAAGAAATGTATCACAGCACTGTTGATTCCATTGTTTGTAATTTGTAAAATTCATTAATTTATTCAAAAATGAAATCCTTTATGTTGAATACCTACTGTGAATTTTCAACTTTCTCTTTCCATTCTATTGTACTTCAACACAAAAATAAAAACTCCTCTTTTTATTGTAGGTTATTGTAATCAGCATAATTGGTAGAAAGCCCCCCAAATAATTCCTATAATCAGCAACTATAAAAATTATGTGTATATTCATAAAATTTTTATGAATTCATGTTTTTAAAAAATCTCAATAATAAAGATTTTTTTTAAAAATAATAACAGCTTACACTAATTCCGATTTTGAAATATATATGTAATTAATAATGCATTTATATTTAATATACTTAGTTATGGTGCTCTATATTTTAAAGAATTTTTTTTTTGAAAAAAAAATGAGAGTACATCATTAGAAGAGTGTCAAATTTATTGAAGAACTCACCGGCATCCATCCTATTTTTTATTTTATTAATTTTCTGAATTTAACAATATTTTACTATGAAGAAGTATAAGAAACGATTATCTTTATCTATTCCAATATGAGTAATAGTGCATGAATTCTTCATTCCCAACATGGAACACCATTCTGATAATATTTGATATGACTTATCAGAGGCACCTTCGATACTGTAAAGTGCACTTTCTCTTGCCCTTCATGCCTTATCGTACGTTATACGGATACTTAATTCATTATCAATGTCAGACACTATATCTTTTGGTCGATATTGACGATCAATTTCGTGGTACTTCGATTTCATATGATTTTCAATATATTTACTATTTGCTTGGCAATGTTGTGGATGACATTGTTTGAGCTGCGAGCATGTGTGTGTTTTAATGAATACCTAATTTGCCCAGAACTCTACATTTGGGATCCTAATTGCATGTTATTGTCATTTACAATTATCAAACACACACTGCACTTCGAACCTTTGTGAACAAGATTCTTCACCTTGAACTCAAAACTTTCCTTTAATACATACGTAGACAACTTCTATTACAATTCTTTCTTGTTTGAGTTTATTTGTCTAGCCGAGATTTTGTCATTTGAATATATCGATTAATTGATACTTGAACTTGGTTCATTTGATAAAGTTGAAAGACAACTAACAGATTAATAAAATTGAGTTTATGTTGGTTGTGACTCACCTTCATTACGAACAGGATGATGCCTACCTCTATTATCATTTAAAATAAGTGAAATAGGAGAACTAACCATTGGTATAAAAGGAATGTCAACATTCATCATTTGAGCAGGTGATGTAGTATTTAATTCATTATCATTTTCCTCGTCTCATTATAACTGTTGTATCCTCATCCAAGCTAATATCTTGATCATCATATTGATATCATTCTCCATATATATCATTGTTATATTCTACGTTGAGTTCAGGAATATTGTGAAGTCTATCGTAATTATCTATTGTAGATACTTCTACCGTATCATGAAAATTTATTGCGATCAATCCTGAATTACTTTTATTACCTTTATTTTGAAGGATTTCATCTTCTTTCTGCCTCTAATTCTACTTCTATTAACAACAACTTTTTATGTCTTGAAGAATAAAGTTTATTGCTCCCACTTCAAGTGGAAAATGGAATTGTAAAGGCATTATCTTGTTCTCCAACTCTCGATATATCTTATTTCGCCTCAATCTCAATAAATAATGGTGATGCATGCACTGTATCAATACGAAAATGCTCTTTGAAAAAACACTTCACATCTCCATCGTTTTCAATCTTAATTGGATCCAGTGTAACTAGAGCTTAACTATAAACTTCATTATAATATGAAATTCGTTGAGGTTTATGTTTGTTGCATCATATGTGCAATTCATTTGGATTAACTTTGTTTTCGTCCTCCCACCAACATACCACCAATTTCCTTCACCATCGAATCTTCTCTCAAATCAAATAACAACTACGATATTTTCCTCAATTATGTACCTACAAATACACAAAATCACTAAATAAAATCACCAAACATTACAGGTCAAATATGCCGTTTTATAGGTATGTTGTAAAGGCATGAAATTGGAACTACCAAAAGGCCAGTCCTTGCCTTATTTCATTGAACCTGTTGTTTGGTCAAGCTCTCAGCCATTTAGCTGGTCCATGCAACAATGGCATTGGACTTGTATTTCGGTAGAGCCCTCGATCATTTGACTAGTCCAAAGTCATATTGTAAGTCCAATGTCAAAAGGACCTGCCATAATATAGGCCCCCCACCATACTGCAGGTCCCTATATTGGTCTATTGTACATTCCTATACTAACCACCATCTAATATAATAATAATTTTTTTTACTTTTTCAGCTAAATTTAACATATATTCACTACTATAACAAATAGATTTTACAATCTATGTGAGTTTTCTCCTTCTCCTTCTTTAAAAAGCAACAACAAAATAATAACGGTGTCAAAGTCTTCTTCAATGAGATTTCTCATTCTTTCATACCAACAAAAAGAAAGGAACCTACAAGAAAAAAAATATGTAAAAAGAAGAAATAAAAAATAAAGAAAAATGAGTTTCATTATATGTGGATATAAAAAAAATAAAGGATATTTTTGATAATTTATAAAAGTTAAGGGACCTTGAATTTTTTTTCAAAATATTTTTTCAGTTTAGATTATATAGAAAGTTATTTTTGTCAATCTCCCATGAAAATTAATTCTCACTTTTTATTTTTATAAAGTTAAAATAAGAAGGCTGCTCATTTTAAATTTTATAGTATCGAGTATGTATATAAATATAGCGCCACCGCTTTGGTTTTCGTTGTCATTTCACAGTTTGAGACTGGCACAGACAAAACCCTCGCAGCAGAAGCAGGTTAGAAGCAGAGGCGGAGGCCATTATGACTCAAGAAAATAATAAGAAGAGGAATAAGCCCAACATATTGGTGTCTGGTACACCAGGTACTGGCAAAACGACGACGTCTTCTGCCTTAGCTGAGGCCACCCAGCTCCGCCACATCAACGTTGGTGATTTGGTTAAGGAGAAGAACCTCCATGACGGTTGGGACGACGAGCTTGATTGTTACGTCATCAATGAAGACCTCGTAACACACTCTTAAACCTAATTTCACTGACCCCCAAATTAAACAATTATAGTTGAATTCATATAGATTTACATGTATTTTATTTATTTTTTTTTGTAAAATATATGTGTGTGCTTATTTAGGTGTGCGATGAGCTAGAGGATTTGATGGAAGAAGGAGGGAACATCGTGGACTACCATGGGTCTGAGTTCTTTCCAGAGCGTTGGTTCGATCTCGTGGTTGTGCTTCAGACCGACAACACTGTGCTGTATGACCGCTTGAGCAACAGGTAAAAAGCGTCGTCGTTTTTGTTATTGTAGTATACACAACAAGGAAGAAGTTTGAGACGCTGTGTGTGTGTGTTAATTTGGACAGAGGGTACTCACAGTCGAAGCTTTCAAACAACATAGAGTGTGAGATATTTGGGGTTCTGCTGGAGGAAGCAAAGGAGAACTACCCAGAGGACATTGTGGTTGCATTGAAGAGTGATACCATTGAAGACATTACAAGAAATATGACCACTTTGAGTGATTGGGTGAGGAATTGGCACCCACCTGCTTAAATCACCTCTGTTAAAACAGTGTTCAACTTGTTTAAATTTAAGAGATTATAAGTTAATTATTGGTGTTTAAATTGTCAATTCTAAAGAGGTTCTTGGTTGTTTGCTAAGTTGGATTGTTTTGGTCCTATTCTAGGGTTGAAGAAGATGTGTAATAGGAATGATTGTGGTTTGCTAATGTATGAACCTAATGCTTAAGATTTCTGACTTGGGTCAGATTTTTTACTCTAAAATGTTGTAGTTTGTGAAGATCTTTAATGTCTCTTTACTGCGAGGGCAAACATAGATAGCCAACTTCGCTGGACCAGGATTTGTTTCTGAAAGCACACTACAATCCATTAGTGAGAATGTGAAAGCCAAAATATTTATGGTTTCTCTTTAGCCTTAGTGCAAGATTCAGCTTGGTCAGACACAGATAATTATAAGATGGTTGTAGGTAACTTTCCTATCACAGATTCTTCCACATAATCCACCACTAACTAATGAATACAATCCACCTCTACCTAAATGAACACTAGAAGTACGAGAACCCGTGAAGGAAAAGCCTTGAGATTGAGGAGGCTGGTGTGGTGAAGAAACTCATCAACTAAGGGGTGCCAAGTTCTCCAGCTCCAACAACATATCATGGTATGCTCCTAGGTTGTACTTATGCGTCGGTCCAAATCCAATGTACCAATCTCTACGCGTCGTAAAATTATTTAGAGTTTGATCTCAAGCTAAGGTTATGTTCAGTTTTATATTATCCCTTCATCTTCACCAAAGCCACCTGGTATTCACTATTGCAGGCTCTTCAAGTCCCCTTTGGAATTGCTTTTAGACCCCTGCTTCTGAATACTGTAGAATCCAAGGTAATTGAAGTATCTGGTAATATAATAAAAAGCAAATTCTTAGAGGGTCACTCTTCTCTAACAGCAGTTTTGAGAAGGAGCATGGGGGCAGCTTTTTAGCTTCTGATTCAAATTTCTCAATACAATGAATGTCGGAAATAATAAAATACTCCATATAACCCTCTCTTAATGACTATTTTTTTTTTTGGTAAATAATATAACTAATGACTTGCTTTAATAATGTAATGTCTATTTTGGTTATTACAAACAACAACAACAAAGCAATATTATTCATCAAACATTGAAATTTTGATTTTGTTATCTACAACACTTTCAAAACAATAGATTACCAAACATTTAACTTATTCTTTGTACAATTGATCATTTCTTCAGCACAACTAAAACTAATTTTTTTTAAAAGCTATTGCTAGGTCAAACCAAAAGCTACAACAATGCCATACAAAGCTTAATATTATATTTGGATTGATAAAATAGGAGGGAAAAAATGATAAATGATTTGATTCACTTGTTTGGATGGTAAAAAATGAGTGAAAAAAGAAAGGAAATGAAGGAAAAACACGGATTAGAAAGTGGGTCTTTTCCTAACTTAGTCTATTTCATTTCCATCTAAAATTGAGGGGAAAATAAGGAAAAGGAAAAATTTAATGAAACTTTTTTATATCCAAAATTATTCTTATTAATATAATATGAAAAAAAAATTGTTGATTTTTACATGATGATATTTTTGTAAACAATATAAATTACATTAATTAATTTTTCACTTTTGTTTCCTTTCTTTTCTATTAAATAATTATCTAAATAATAATTATTATAAATACTATTTTTTTTCCTTTCTCAATCTAAGCATATTCAAAGAGCCGGTTTGATTGTACTTTTTATAATATAAAAGAGTTTTTTTTATAAAAAAAAAAAAAAAGTAGTTTGAAATATATTTAGCAAAAGAATATTTAAACACTTTTTTTTAATAAAAATAATAATTAGGATATAAAAAAAAAAGGTGTTATTTTGAACTCATTTGAATGTGCTTATGTAATGTGCTTTTTTCAAATAGCATTTTTCATTTGAATATTTTAGTCAAAAAATACTCTAATAATAAAAACAGTTTGTATTTGGTGGTAAATATAAAAAATATTTTACAAATATATAATAGATTTTAATTATTTAGTTAAAAAGTATTTTTAACTATGAAAAATTATCAAAAAAAAGATAAATCCTTAATTAAACAAAAAAAAATAAAAAAATAAATCTAGTTGAACAAGCGTGGAATTTTAAAAGTTAAATGAGAATATTTCTGATGTGTAAAAATCATCATTAATGCACAAAGTGCTTCTTCTTTTTTTAAATCGAGAAATAGCATTTTGTTTTTTCTAAAAAAACGTAATGGGTGCTTCTCAAATTTAAAAGTGTCTTCTTTTTTTTTTTTTTTAATGAAAAAATGTGCTTTCAAATTATTTTGTCAAATATGTTTCGATCAACCTTGACATTTGTGTATTAATGAACGATTTTAACATATGTAAAATATCCTCGTTTAATTTTTAAATTTTCATGTTGCTATATTTATATTTCTATAATTTATTTATTTAACTAAGAGGTTTATTCTTTTTAATAATTTATTATAATTTAAAAATACTTTCTAATTAAATAATTAAATATTATTAAATATTTTTTTATAGATGAGAAACTGCTTTATTATTAAAATATATATATTTTAATTAAAGTGCGAATGAAAATAAATAAGCAGGATTAAAATTATTTTAAAAATCCAGGACACGTATATGCGAGTTACTTGGACAGCCGGTTTTACTCACCAGCCCTTTTGTTTACGACCGAAACAGAAAAATACAAGCAAGTCTGAATTAGCTAGCGACTCGGTTTAAACCCAATTGGTTACCGCCTGCTCCCTTTTAAGGAGCCTCTTGAAGGAGATAGTCGAATGCAGGAATCAGGTAATTAACCCATTTGGTTTTTTCTTGAAATCCTAACTTCTATGTACTGCTTTAAACCAAAATGTCTCATCCTTCCTATTTCTCTAATGGGCAAAGAAATCAACTGAGTACTTGCATTTTTTGGCTGTGCACTATGATTGTTTGACAAAATGTCTATATGGGAGGTGCAAGCCTTCGATGACGAAATATTTGTCATATATATAAAGCATGCATTTAAATCTTCAAAGTGAACGTATTTGTTGGTTCTCTTCCTTTTGAAACATAATGACGATCGGTTAACCTAAATCATTCTTAGGTTGGTGATTCCCACATTGACTTTTTTTCATAAGAAAAAAAGTAAAATGAATAATGGTTGTAGTTACTAAACCATTCACTGATTTTGATCTTACTTTGGGTGATACTCTCTTAAATTAAGAATCTTATTCATGTCTAACTGTTGAAGTGATGGTCACAGGTGTAAGCACACAACCGAGCACGTACTTCATTGATTTATCAACTTGTTTCACTGCTATTTAGGACTGCTAATTTGAGAACGTTAAGCCAACCTTCCTTGTCAATCTGAGCAACCATTGCTGGAGGAGGCACTTGTAACTATGCTCGTCAGAAATTTACTTTCAATCAACTTTCACTGTTTGAGGGGCTTTTCATCATCAGCACCGTCTTTGCTTAAAGTTGGAGATGTCTTGAAGCAAACGAGAAGATTCTCAGATAAAGATGTCCTTGAATATTCCAAGGTTACTTACGACTCCAATCCTATGCATTTTGATTCCGAGTCTGCCCAAAATGCTGGATTCAAAGATCGACTAGTTCATGGGATGCTTGTTGCTGCCCTGTTTCCTCGCATCTTATCTTCTCATTTTGTAAGTAAAAAATGTTCTCAACTTACCTTGTCCCTTATTCTCATGAGTTCATCTTCAAAAATTGTGTCCTAATTATTTTAAGTTATTGTAAATTGTAGCCCGGAGTTATATATGTATCCCAAAGCTTGAATTTTAGGAAGCCGGTCTATATTGGAGAAGAGATTGTTGGTGAGGTACAAGCGGTTAATTTAAGAGCAAACAAGAACAAATACCTGTACGTAACATCATCATCATTTACCAAGGCAATTCCTTTGTTTTTCTTGTTATGATACAGATAATTTCTTCTTTGACTTAGGTGGGTACTTGCTTGTGTGATTCCAGAGCTAAGTTCAAGACGAAATGCTTCAAGGATGGTGAGGTGGTGGTTGTCGATGGCGAAGCTATGGCTCTCTTACCTTCACTAGCTCTGGAACAAGTTTGTTCTTTGGATGATAAGTAGGTTGTCAATATAATTCGCAGTAAGCATCCTGACGATGTAAATTTTCTTCGTTCGGTTCCTTTTCTCCTTGCTATAAAATTTAAGTTTGGCACACGACATTCTTTAGTCGTTGCATGTAAAAATCTCTTTAGCTGCGACCTTCAATTTCTTTATTTTATTTTTGGAGATCTAATTATTAAAAGTTCACACGCTTGCTACTATAAGTTGCTCTTTATGAAACGTGGTTAATGAAAAACACTTGTTCATTAACCGCACACTTTTTTTAGGTTAAAATAGAAAAATTAAATCAATTTCCCTCTATAATCCACGCAAGGTAATAGACGGTAGAACTCGACATGCATGAGCCATAATACATTTTACGTTCATTATAACTTGACTTCTTTAACGACGCAACAAATTTGGTTCAATTACTAGAACTGAGCTTATTGATCCGATTGTGACGGCACTTCAAATCCCTTCTTCATATTAAAATAAATAAATAAATGACGACAAAAAGAAACCCCTTCTTCAAAAATATTTACATTTCAATGGTTTCCATTGAACAGATGTTTACTAGTAGAAAACTGGTATTTTAACTTGCTTACATATAAAAAAAATTCTCTCCTCAGCTTTATCTTGAACCCTCACCAACCACGACCCACAAGGATCTCATCAGAGTAAATTCTGCTCTTTTATACATCTAAGTTGATCCGACCCACCCAATGAGCAGGTAAAAAATAGGTAAGAAACGTATAAAAGCTCAATAAAATTCAAGCGTACCGAAAATGGTGGCAGGTGGGTTGATTTCAATCCAAGTAGCCTTCCCCTCAGAAAGTAACTCTGGTAACGCATTGGCCTCCTTGGCTGCAACCCCCTCTCCAGTCCATAAGGTGATATGAGGCCACTCGTTCTTTGAGACTATCCTTTCACCATCAACTGAACCGAGGATGGCTTCAAATGCAGCCATTCGATCTGTGAAAAGCAATGCAGTAACCTCCACAGGGACCTTCTTATGGAGGAACATGCCATAATTAGCAACGGCTATAACACCATGGCTTCTCTTGTGCGCAAGAGTAACATGAGCCCCGGCAAGGCTGTTCCCCAGATGCTTGTCTTTTAGAAAAGCTTCAGCCTTGGGATTCTTTTCTGCCAACTGTGAAAAATATTTGGAGAGTCAAACCATTGGAAATCACCATCTCAAACTAAAAGAAAAAAATGAACTTCAAATGAAAATCAACCCACCTATCACCATATTAATATTGCAATAGGCAAACTATATTTGATTATAATATAGAACTTCGAATGGAGGGTTGAATTACAAGAACCGAAAAATAACAAAATTCAAACTACAGCGTATTCCTGTTTGTTACTAACTGATTAAAGTTGTATTTTCTTAAAGTTCCGGTCATGTCCTAACTAGTCTGATAAAAAATAAAATGCATGCTAATTAATTTGAAAAAAAAAATGCATTCTAATTAATTTGACCATGCATTTCAAGTTGCAATTGTGATTACAAATTAGTTTCTGAATTCATTTTGGGCACCTTCAATCCATTTATTACATGCATGGCATAAACATGATGCCCTATCAGACACATTTCACAACAAGGCAGTTGAGTAACTCTCCCACCAAGACCCTTGATATAGTCAAACCATAGGCCTAACTCAGGAGAATTTTGTGTATATTTTGGAGAAGTAATTACTTTATCTTCTGCTTATCATAAAATTCAAAAGATTCCTGAGACTAAGCCCTGTTGGGTAGGAGGGATCAATGGAGGGATGGAGGGAGTGGTAAAGGGATGAAGGGTATAATGGTTGTTTGGCAGGAAGGATGAATGGAAGGAGTGAATAAGAGGATGGATGGAGAATCCATCCCAACCCATCCAATATTGGATGGGATGTAGGAGGGAGAACTTTGATAACTAACCAATAAATTTTTAATTACCTTTAATCCTCTATCCTCTCCTGCCTTCCTATCATTCCAATCAACACGAAGGATCAATATAATCCCCTCCCTCCTTTCACCTCCCACTCCCCATCTCTTCCCATCCTTTCCCTCCCTCCTTCCTACCAAACATAGCCTAAAAATATTTGGTTTCTCTAGGTCTGGGCATGTATGATGTAAATAGTGTATTGAGTGGCATCCACAGCCAACAGCAGGTCCAAAATGTGACTCAGTGAAAGATGCCCAATCCAAAAATTATTCACCTGCTACATGTGCCACACAGGTCAGGGCCCTCAGTATGTCGAGAAAAATTCCATATTTAATTAGGATATTTGACGGAAGAAAGCAAGTTAATTAGGTTTAGTCACACAAGGAAAAACAGAACAAGAAATGAAAACGCATACTTTTCACTTAAAACCTATAGTAGTATAATAAGTAGAGAGCCTATAGAAAATAGATGAGGTCGCAACTCTTCACTCACATTATCAAGGAGACCCTTGATTTCCATAACAGGCAGACTGACAGCCGCATAAACAATGGTTCCAAACTTCCTCTTTCCTGTATCAGGTGTTATGTAGTCACCTTTTGCAATTTTTGTCAGTTGTTCTGACACCTCCTTAACAGCAAAGTCAAATGGAACCTGGGACATTAAGATGGAAGGGAACGTTTGTTTAGCAATTTAAGATCAACTAATTTCCAATTCAGTCATCTTGTTTCTAGTCAATACACATATAGATGGAACTTGATCTAATATGGGGACTAATTCAGTCAATTATATGGAACTGGACATTATGGAATTGGATATCCCTAGAATCAGAACAAACAATAGAGATATTGACCTGAACAGAATTAAGATATTCAGCATTTCCAAATAAAACCTCCCGCAATTGTTGTTCCCATTTAGCCCATTCCTTTGAGTAGGATCCCTTGGTAGACTCCAATCTATGTACCAATTACCAGCAAACATGTAAGACATGTCCTCTCAATAAGAAGATGATGATAAAAGGTAGGAATGAAAAGGATTTCAAACTAATTCATACACATGCTAAATAATTTAGAAGTGCTAAATTGCTTCACATCATATACCTAATGAGACCCACATTTTAACGCTCCACTCTATACATTGAAGACAAAATTTTGCTCAGAATGATATAAGGACCTATATAAATTTTGTTCAGAATGATAAAAGGACCTATATGCAATGTCACTGAGAAAGTTTTATCATTGTGTTTAATTCAAAGACAAACTGCTCCCCTCCCCAACTATTCATATTTCAAAGATGGCAGAATCTAAAATAAATAAATAACAATGATGAGACTATCTAGAATATGAATGCTATGATGGCACCTTCCATGTCTGTTTGCGTGAAGCTTGTACAGACTTATTCCCTCTTCCAGAACAGACTTCACTGGATCAGGTAAGGGACTTCTGCATACACAAAATGACAGACCAGAGTATTACCTCAGTTCGCAAGAGCACAGAATAGATGAGGCATATGACATACCATTACATTTTTGTTCCACACACCCCCACCCCACCCCCACAGAAAACCCCTCTCCTTCAAGATGAAAGAACCTTCTTGTTTAAGGGATGGGGATGGAGGGTGGGAAAAGGCATTCTAGCAAGTCAAAGAACAAAAAATATCTGGATGCAACAAACTCATACAGTTTCATGTTTCAATTAAATGTACTAGAATGCTGGCATAATACAAAACGCTCTTCATGAAGTTACTATAGTAGATCTTAAACTGAAATTAGTCTAAATGAAGCTGAGTTCTGATTGGCGAAAGCAAAGCTGCCATAATTGGCCAACGAGGAATGCTACAGGCACCAATAAATTACCAAGAATGTCTACCAACTGGCGTGGCAGTTTTATGGCAAAACAGTATTGGTTAACAATTTAATATTAACCTAATAAAGGAAAAGTCAACCCTAAATGGAAGCCAGTAATATGTTGCCACATCAATGCCATGTAAGTTGGTAAACAATCTTGGTAAAACTTCTTCGTGCCCTTAGATTCATTGATTGGCAAACTCACCATTTTTCCATTTAAAATAGAAAGGCAAAATACCTGTCAGGTTTCAGTAATGGCATTTGGACTAGTGAGCCAAATCGCTCAATTAGATCACCCTCAAACTCTCCGCGACTCTGAAGAATATCAACAAAAACACTTAAGAAAGTGCAGGGTATATATACATCTACATCACTATAGCTCAACAAGAAAAGAAAAAAATACATGCCTTGCCCTCATAAAGGTGATAAAACATAAGCAGCACATAACCAGCATTAGAAGATGCCTTGTCAAGATTTCCCTAAACAATTGAGAACATATAAAAGTGTGAGGCAGATGGCATTCTAAATTTGACAAGCAAGAACCTAACCATATAAACAACTTAACAAATCAGAACTAAATGTATACCGGATGATTAGTACGTTGAAGCACTCGGAACATGAACACCGCTAAAGCATCAAGAGAAAATGGATTTGAATCAGTTCCTGCACATTTGAAGACCAATTCATTAAATTGAGGGACATAAAACTAACATAATATTTCATAAGATGTGTTAAAAACATTATTTTTCTAGACCATCAATGAACAATGACAATTTGAGTTACAAGTTCATGGTGGATGAAGCAATATTGTTTAACATCAAAGAATCAGGAAAGTGTAACATTAAAGGTACTACATTTAGATTTCTATATTTTCTGAGGGGCAGAAAGGTAGGCAGGTGGATACTACAGCATCATGACAAAAGCATGACAACAACCAAGCAGGGAAACTTCTCAGATTAAGGTTCAAATAAAAAAAGGCATGAGAAGCTGGCAAGCAATGCCAGCAACCAACCAGTTAGATACACTTCAAACAAAAATTCAAAAAAAAAAAAAATTTAGAGAAATACAGGTGAAGTATAGAAGACAAATCCAAATAGTGAAAGATCTAGGAGCAACATAAACCTTCAGAATCAGGAACAACTGGAACTGCAGAGGCCCTGGTGCTATGACACATGTCTTCAATCTGCAGAATTGGCAGGACAGTCATCATGAAGCATTGCAACTAGTACAGAATGAATAGCATGATTACAAATACATTATGATACAGAGAAACATAAAGTCTCCAAAATTTCCATAGTGGTATTTTAATTAACATAATGAAAATTTTACCCAAAAAAAAAAAAAAAATCTACAGAAAATAATGATCAGACCCTTTTCCAGTCATCCCCAGATAAATTTTTCTTGCATTTTAAATTTTATTCAATCTAAAGCTCAGGCTTCTTTATATGGATTCTTTGCCACAATTTAGTAGCCACTATTTGTTGCTCAAGTATGCATATGAACTATCAAGCCAACACAACACATAAACTTAACATATCTAGTTTAGATTAGAGGTAGTTACCTGTCTCCATACTTCTGCATTTGGTGCATTCTTATCTGCAAGCATTATTGAATATGGTTTTCTCCTGCGCTCATCAGCAACCTTCTGCCAATACTTTCCTACGAATTTCAGATACAAACTTATTATATAACCAAACGAAAAAATACCAATTGATAAAGCATCATCACTTTAAGAAACCCATCTAATGCCATGGAAACTGAGCATGAGAACATCAATATCTGAGTTCCTAAATCATATTAGAAAATTCTATAAAAAGAAGTTCTTGATTTCTCCTCATTCACAATTCAGAATCCATACAGTCAGAATGACAGTCACAAGCCACCAGTGGCCAATTCATAGTAATAGATTATTCTGTTGTCACCAAAATCATATTTTAATAGACAAAGAAAGCTCAAAATCCATCTTTAGCTTACAACAATCTTGAAGTTGATGAAACTGGTTATTTTTTACACATGATTTGACAGAGAGTACTTCCATTGATTGGCAATTGATCAAGATTATGCCCTTAAGATGATAATAACTTGATTAATAGCTATCCCAACAGATGCTAATTCCAAGTTCTAATCACAAACAGTACACAAAGTTTTCTGGAAAATTTCTACCTTTGATTAGATCACCCATCAGACTTTGAACAGGACGATCATCCCCAAATCCACCAGGAGCATTTAGTAGTTCCTTACAGAGTGCAGACTTAGCACAACCAGGTATCCCTGAAAATGGCAAGTCCTATGTAAGAAAAATGGTAAAAACCATGTTCAGAGTTGAGAAACTGCAAAAGAAGGTTAAAAAAAAAAAAAGGAGGGAAATACAAAGCACCAAGAGAACATTTAATCGCATGGGAAGGCGGGATCATGGAGAAACATATCTAAAATGACGGACATATTGGAAAATCCATGGAAAACATTGGCTTCACAAGTGATAGGTATATTTCATGATCTTTGGCATTAACAGTGCAAAACAATTTGCCAAACAATACACAGATGCAGAAATGTCACTCAGAAATCTGCCAAAGATAGATATGATTCTTGTTAACTTAAAAACATGTTATTTAATTGCATAAGCATATTATTCAAAGTCGCAATTGTTAAATTGATACATTTATAAGAAAATCTACGAGAATTCAGGCATTACCTGGAAAGAATACAATCAAACCCTCATCTTTTAGAACAGAATCCTTGGATGAAGGAGTAGGGCTTAAT
Organism: Rhamnella rubrinervis; assembly: GCA_007844105.2. Taxonomy (NCBI): domain Eukaryota; kingdom Viridiplantae; phylum Streptophyta; class Magnoliopsida; order Rosales; family Rhamnaceae; genus Rhamnella; species Rhamnella rubrinervis. Next base: position 14,669,860 of record CM017578.2, read on the forward strand.
GGTGCCACCTTGCGCTCTGCCTCAAGATCACCCTCTTCATCCCCGCCTCCCTCGACAATGGCCAAGAATTCTTCAGCCCTAACCAAGTTACCTGCAGATCCTATCAGAGCCTGATTCTGTGGGCTGCGCTCTGCATACTGTTCAAGAAAAGGCTCAGCCTCACTGAGGTATATTGATGACGACAACTGTTTATTGCCACACTTCCTTCGTATGTAAACAGCCCTGAATACAAATGAAGGAATTTAAACCCCTAAACAAATTGAAACTTAAAACTAGGGAATTCAAGAACCAGGCACTGGTTGGAAACATGGTAGGTCATGCATAATAATTGTTACACATTACCATTCATCCAGCATCTTACTGAGTTCTCTCTGCTTTCCTGCTGAGGTTCCCCATGATTTCATTTGCCTATAATGCAGAAGTACAGATAAAACTTTATATAAAGAACTTGGATAAATAAAGCATTCAAATGGTAGATACATTCATGAAAATTGGCCATTATTTTCTCATATAAGGCCCAACATAACATAGTGTTAAATATTATATTTGGGAAATTTTACTGAATACCTACCAAATACTGTATATAGATTAACCAACAGAGTAAAGTTCCTTAATTAAGGAAGGTAAAGTGGATTCAAAGTGGAATAATCGAAGGCCTAATTGTTTAGAGTCAAAATGATATAAAGGTAAACATTTAGCCATGGGACACATCAATGCATTCCAATTAGCATAATGGATTGCATTAGCCACGAAGATAAGAAAAATAAATAAATAAAACCCTTAATATATATCGTTACAAGCCAGGATAAATCCTCCAGAGTTTCAAATCCATCAAAGGGATAATACTGGGATTCTCTAGAATCAAATCTACATTCATCCCGAAAGTCGAAGTTATAAAATTGAACAGAGAACCTTAGAATAACACTTGTTTTAATCCTATACTTCTCTTCGGTTATTCATTTTTCAGTTTCTAGTGAAAGACGTGGTCCTCGTCCTACACATGTGCATGTTCCTCATCCTCTAAATGTCTCATTTCAGGTTTAAAACAAATTTTCCATAGAAAAACCATAGGAGTTACCTTAAATAATAGGCCTTGTAAGCAGCTGGACCTTCTTTGAAAAGAATTGACAAGCCATTGCGAATTAGGAAGGTTCGCAACTGCAGCAAGAAAAGAAAAAGCAGGCTTAAGTAGTGTAGAATTTTCTGGTCCTCGGACAATATTTATTTATTTTTGTGGCAGCAATAGAAAAGAAAGTAAAATGAACAGGTATAGAAGTTTCTATGCAGGAAAAACTAAAATATGGCATAAATTAAAAACCAAAAGTTCTGAACAAAATTTCTTAATTTCCATTCCATTCTAGAGATTCTCAAGTTAGCACGTGGTTTGAACCATAAAATGGCAAAAAGTTCACTGCAAAGCATAAATCTGCTTACGATATCAGTTGGAAAGGATAACAAGGTCTTCATCTCAGAAGAAATTTAAAATCACTTGATTAACCCGTTATTGACTAGGTTGGAAATAGAATGGATGAACAAGCCATTTTTTTTGTCCAATTTTCTTTCTTTTTTTTTTAAATAAAAAAACTTGATGCTATTTTGCTTCCACTTTAATTGATGCTTTCTAATGAGTTTTACTATTCATCACCACTAGTGATGCTCATCAGTGGGTCCAGAAGCTGATAAAGAAAAAGTTTTTAGACAAAAGAACTATTTGGGAAAGTGAACCCTGAAGGGTCCATTATACTAATGGCACATGCTGGCCAATTAAAATTTGCAATTTCAGTGTTGTCCCATTGGTGATGATCACTTAAGGGTGGCAATTTAGGTCACAACACGACAACACAACTCAAAAACGACACGAAGTTTGCGCGTTTGATTTTAGTAAAAACGGATTTGGGTGACCCATTTAGCTCAATTATTAAACGGGTCATTTCGGGTCAACCCAATTAACTCAAAATTGAAACACGATTATTAAATGGGTCATTTTTGGGTCGACCACTTAACTTGAAATTGACCCATTTAATATTCATGTCAATTTTAGCTATTTATTTTATGATACTTTGAAGCTTAATTATCTAAGACAATAAGACATATTTTAAAGTTTTAGAGTTTGGAGATGGAAGAGAGTTGAAAGCATTATTATACACATTGTATTGTTTTATTATGTTTTGATGAGAATTGTATTATATTTGATGCACGTATTGTTTAAAACTTAACAGAGATTGTATTATGATTTAATTATTATGGTTTGTAAAAGTAGTATGTATGAATTTAACATTAATTATGTGTTGTGATTATAGGAAAAAAATAATTAAATGTTTTCAAGTTATTTAAATGGGTGAATTAGGCTAAACATGTAATTTTTATATAAACGGGTTGATTTGTGTAAACAGGTCAACTTCGTATAAATGGGTCACTTCCGTATAAACGGATCAGTTTCGTGTAAACAGGTCGTGTTGACCCAAATTGACCTGTTTAATAAACGGTTTACACGGGTTGTATCGTGTTACCTGTTTATTAAACCGGTCATGTTCAGGTTGAAGGTTTCTAACACAATTGACATGAACATGACCCGTCAACACGAATTGACACCACTTCCTTGTGATCACTAGTGGTGACTATTAGCATTTTTCAATTAAGATGGCCAGCAGGTAGAGCACATAAAATAAAATAAATAAATAAATAAATAAAAATGGATGATAGAGTTGCTTTTAAAATATTTAAAAAACTAAAATCTTGTACTTTTTTGCTAGACTTTTGCAAATTTTAATGGTTCCTCGATATCAAACATGTCTGAAAAATGTGATCTATTGTCTTATTTCAAATTTTTGAAATAAAAAAATAAACATAAAAGTGGGAAAAGGTACACATACCTTATATGTAAGAAATTTCAATTTGATCATTAAATTTGCATCTTCATCAGCTAATCCATCTTTTCCTAATCCACCACTAGTACCATTGTCTACAATACCCATGTTGTTTTTAGCAATTTCTGCAGCTATCTCCTTATTTGCCTTGAATAAGTTGATGTCAATAAAAAAACCTAGAGAAATATGAAAAGTTCAGTACCATAATTACACAACTTAATAAACTGAGAGTAAAAATGTAAAACTCAATATACAGAAAATATAAAGATGTCTTCTAATAAGAAGATTTTTGCACCAGTAAGTTCAAAAAAACCTTGAACATGGTATAAAAGGTTTGACATTTACTAGCTTGCCATCTACACTGACATTCCCCAATTCAACATTTATCACTACCAATATCAAAATAATAAACTAGACAGTACTTTTTCCAAGAAAAAATCCAAAACTATTAGTTAATAAGGATTACATGAAAATTAAGCATCTAGGTACTAAAGAATATTACCTCGATATAATGGCCACAATCCTGGTTTATGCCTGAAACAAGCCAAAATTTTACTTAGGTAGTGCACAAAAAGCATAAAAAACACTACTGACTAAATACCCTAATGCAAGTTTTTCTCTTACTGAATGGAAAGAACTTAAAATTCAAAAGAGTAGTAAGATGAAACCAGACCTCATCTCTTTCTGGTAGCGCCGAAATGCAGAGTCACTGTGAACATGAATCACCATTTTATAGAAAAGGTTGTTGCTTGATACTGAATCCAGTTTGTGGAAGTTATGATAGCATTTAAATGCCGCAGGGAAACGTTTTTCTCTCATTAACTGAACCATTTCCTGATTGAGTTTAAAGTAACATCATTAACAGGCAAAACTTCCAAACAACCACACTTGCAGAGTTTCACAAACAAAAATATGAAAGACTAGTTATGATTAACAGAACTATATGTAAGTGTTAAGATCCAAAAGAAACAGTACAACAGATAGGATCCATTGGTTTTAATTCAACATTAACAATCAGAATAAAATATAAATTAAGCTAATTTCTTAAAACTACTAGCCAAATATGAAAAACAACATGTGCAAACTAAACATGCGAAACTAGGCCACAGGAGTTGTGTGCTCCTAAAGCAAAGCAGTTTAAGGGAATTCCTTTCTCTGTAACTAAGCAGATTCAGAGGTTGATGGCTTAAAACATTTGTTCTTCATGATTTTTTATTTTGTTAGTTCAATATGGATTTAGCACGGAAGCACTCTTAGCCCATTCACTGCTTCCTTTCCTTTCCATTAAAAATTTTGTTTCCAATAATTTATAAAAGGACCCCAAATCATAGTTTTTTTTTTCTTTTTTCTTTTTTTTTTTAAAAAAGAAAGGGGGCGTTAATTCAATATGGGATAGTTTGTCATTGGGTTCACTTCCTAACAACTTAAACTTTTAGGAGCATTATTTCCCTAACATGGTCATTAGTTGTTGCATGTGAGAGCATTGTGTTAGCTAGTTATACATTTTTAATATTTCCCTAAAAGGATAACTGTGAGGCATTTTGTGTTAGCTTGTTATACATTATTGGGTTCACTTCCTAACAACTTTAAACTTTAAGGAACTATATTTCCCTAACATCGTAGTTACTTCTTGCAAGTGAGTGGCTTGCATTTGCTTCTCAATTTTCATATGGGTTTTCATGTGAGTGTTATGTTATTTTCTGATATAAATTGTTAGAATTACTACCAAACGTTTAAAATTTTCAAATATAATGGTTATCGTACAAGAGATCAAAATGGGCTACACCCTAACCTGCAATTTGGTAGTTGCAAAATCAGCAGGATGAGATTGTAAGAACTTTGAGAGAACAGATCTGTCTGCACTTCTTGAATGGGCATCACCAGCTTCATTCCCAAACCAATCTGAATAATCAGGGCAAAAAGAGGCACCAACACTCTGAAGTAGAGCTTTAATTTGCTGCAGTAGGTTTTTCAGGGCAAAAAAAAAAAGAAAAGGGATTGTGCATTTAATTCACCTCATTATATTAACTTTTTTACTTAAATCCATGAAACGCCAAAACAAACTACACATTACCTGCTTTTCATCAGACCTATTTGTAGCACAAATATCCCTTAGGTTTGGTCCCAAATCAAGGCCAGCTGAAACATAAAGCAATTCAAGTATGAAATAAATTAATAAAACATCAAAGACCAAATTTAACTACTCTTCTGCTCAGAGAAGAGGAAACTACAAATGGATGCGACCAATAACAAAAGTACCCAAAAAAAAAAAAGGATGAACCTGCATACCTTCCTCAGTTGGCAGGGGAAAAGCCTTCAGAACCTTCTCCATATGTTTTGAGCTCTCATGGCTTACAATGCGAGCCACAAGACCCTCTAAGATTTCACCCTGCACTTTGATATGATCTTTTGAACCTGTAAATTGATAACCCACAAATATAGCTCTTGAGAAAGGACCACAATAACAATGGAGTTTACTTACCATTTTAAAATTAAACAAAAAAAATGAGTTCAGAAAAATCAATGCCTAGTAAGCAAAACAGACTTATTGAAGAAAATATAGCTTTATATATAGTTTGCAAATGAAGCATGGTCTGACATGCCTTATAGTCCACGTATATTGACCATAATTAGCATGATCCAATAATAACTTAAACACGTATATTGACCATAATTAGCATGATCCAATAATAACTTAAATGGACACACCTTTGCAATTAGGGCTAACTTAATATGTCAGAGCCTAAGTTATAAGCGTGTGGTCCTTGACATGTGGCAAGTACCAATTTCAATCACATATTTGGATTCCCGCACATGGGTTCTCTAAAGAATTTTGGTCACTATTTGGACATACAAACAAATTTCAATCCTTTTCCTGTCTTGCTATTATCAGTAGCTAAATTATTAAACAAAAATTACCGTGCTGAACAATTATCAAGATGGTGACATTTTATCCCATCACTTTGGCATTTTTTAATCTAAAAGTACATTGACATATCAGAAGCATTTTTCAACACATCAGGAAAGATAAGTAAAACCATTATCAAACATAACTATTCAAGAAATTTTAGTTAAAAGGTTTACCTGGTACAGATATATCTGCAACTTCATCAAGAGCCTTGCATACAGGGGTTGCAGTTCCTTCTTCACATAGCACATCAAAGGCAGCAAAAATGATGTCACTGATTTCCTTCAATTACAGAGGAAGGAAAAGTCAGAAGGAAATAGCCCACGATATCCAAACAAACTTTGACTAGATAATCCCAAAACATTATGAAAAGGTGAATGTCTGATTAATTTAAATAGAGCAAGATATGTTTCTAGAGAATGAAGAATTAAACAATTATCACATAATAATAGCATTGAAAGATGCACAAAAAAAAAGAAAAAACCACAGGTATCAGACACTCCTGCAACTAAACAAGCCAAATAAAAAATTGGGAAGAATAATGAGGCCTAGACTGTTTGAACGAAACACCATTCAAAATACCCTTTTCAATGATTGATACTACTCTGCTGATTATTCCTGTAGGCTAATTGTAACAATATCAGACACAAGTCTCATTACACTGATAAAAACTGATCCAAAAATTAAAATCTTCACTTCAGATTTACCACATCTGATCATAACTAAACGAGCAGCATTACACTGATAAAAATGCTCAAACAAAAATAAAATGTTCAGACTTTTTACCTAATTTAAAACAATTAGGCAAAGGAAAGCTGTCCTTGCACCAAAAATATATATATATATATATACACTATCTTGCTGAGCATTACTAGAACTAGAAGTAAAAGAAAGCATAAATATCCAATGAAGTATATAAAACAAACCAGACAAGCCATGATCTCTTAATTGGTCTGTGAGTGCATGTGTGCAGATATCAAACTATTTTGACAAGAGAAACCCGCAATCACCTTGTGGAAAACAACCACACATGATTTGTTGGCAGGTGCCATTTTCTACAAAAAGCAATTATGTCAGGAGTTGAGTAGAATTTCGGCTTTCCATTGCCTAATTCTGTTACTGCTGTCACTACAACTGCAAAGGAAAAAAGAAAATCAGTTAAAACATCACATATAAATTTTCAAAGTACTAAAGAAACTTCATCACCATGATCATCAGGTGGAGACAACTTATATCGTGGAAATGATAAAAAAAAAAAAACAAGAAAATTTATGACAAGAAACTAGCAACATGTTAAAACTATAGTGTAAAACAGTGTTATTCAGAAAACGGAAGTGTCAAGGAAATTTGGAAGTAAAATAAATAAGGGATCATGATGGGAACTCATTTCAGTTATAAAAGATCATATCAAGTCATTAAAAGTAGGGGAAAAAAGAAAAAAAAAAAAAAGGGACAAACGAGATAAATATTAAGATGTCAAGAATAAAGAATGAATATTAGCCCTTGTTTGGTAGGAGGCATTAACGGAGAGATTGAGGGAGGGGGAGGAAGTGGTGGAGGGATTTGAGGGGTGGTGGTTGTTGGGTAGGAGGATTGATGGAGGGAGTGGGCTTGGGATGGATGACAAATCCATCCAAATTCATCAAAATACTCCCTCCAATATTGGAAGGATTGGAGGAGGGAAAGCTTTTATAACTAACTAATAAGTTTTTAATTACACTTGAATCCATTATATTCTTCTTCCTTTACATCATACCAAACAACATGAAGGATTGATGCAATTCACTCACTCCAACCCCTCCCTCTCCTCACCCTACTCCACCCCTCCCCCTTCTTTATACCAAACAGAGCCTAAATGCTATACCATTTCCAAAGAAACAGGTAGTACCATTTCATAACAAAAAACGCTGCTGGAATTGATGATAAACCCAGGAGATGGAAAAATTCTAACAAGTGAGAAAATCTAAGGGCAAGATTATTCGGTTAGGCTCCAAAAATTAAAATGGGTATTCTCAATTCAGTGGTGTGAGTACCAATTTTTTTCAGCAATGTAATGAAACATATCAATGTGTAAGAATAGAGCTCTACATTTTCTTTTCTTTTCTTTTTTTCCAAAGATAATTTACTTAAAGGAATATTCAGAACCAACTGCGTAACCTAAACAATTTTTCATATTTATTCATTCAACTTCAAACACAGAAATCACCTTCACGTATACACAAACATATAAAAACAAACACACTACATCCATAAACTTTGATACTGAAAAACCATCATAGAAAGAACAACAGTACCATAATCTTCTCGAGGGCGTTGTCCATGGTCTCCTAGAACAGCAGTAACCAATTCCATAGAAATGCACATACGATTCCTCTGAAAAAGAGACCGCAACATCAGGTTAGGTACAAATAAAACACAAAACAAAGACAAAGTTAGTTACACTCACAGTAATTAGCCAAGAGTACTGCTAAGGCAACCATCTTTATTTACCACCTTGTTTACTAACTAATGGTGTGGCAACACATAGTTGGTTGACAAAATAATAAATCCTAAAAGGGATAAGTGAACCCTAAATGTAAGCTAATCATACACCACCAATAATTAATTAGCTAATTCAATTGTAGAAAAAAGAACATGAACTGCCAACAGATTGAAAGGTTTATTCACCAAAAAAAATTCACAATTGGTCAAACTGATGACTCTTTCACGAATGAAAAAGTTAAGAGTGCCAAAACTGATAGTAACAAAACACGAACATCAGCTAATAAATATTTGATGTGTAGAATGTGGAACATGTTAGAAACCTGCCCATGGATTATCATATTCTCAATTATACCCAAATCTTTTTTTCTCCTTTTTTAAGATTAATTATCTGAGAAATGAAAAAAGATGTTGTCAATCAATTCCAAACAAATGCTGAAATCAAATGACATTTTCCCCCAAGAAATAAATATTACATCAAATGACACAGTGTACTTTTTTTTTTCAACCAACACAGTATATTTCATCGATGTTCATACATAAATATTACCTCAAGAAATTCATTAAACTCAGCCTGCTTTTTTGCTGCTTCAGCCCCCCACGCATCTTGAAACATCCGTCCAAGAACGAACACACCTACAGCAGTGTATCTGCACTAAGAATATGGTGTCAAGCAAACAACAGAACAACATATAGAAACCAATAAAGAGGAAGCAAATCTTTTGGCATTTATGATTAAGCATTCAGCACCATGCCTTGCCCAAAGGCTAAAAACATATGTGGTAGCCAGTAGCATATTTTATAGTTTGAAAAGAAAGGGCATTGATAGGGACAAAAGTAAAATGTTGGTGCCATAAGTTGATAATCATACATATTGCCGAAGCTGTTCTTGGCATAGGCTCCACCCTCATGGCCAGCATACATAAATAGAGAACCAGAGTGTTTAAGTGAAACCTGCAATCAGATCAAACAAATCCACCAAATGAAGATTAACTTAGCAAAGTATCATTCAACAATCAGATTACCAATCCATTACAATAAACTGTGTAATCAAAAACAATAAACAACTAGAGCTCCCCAATAAAGTAGTAATAGCAGAGAATAATCACCAGTATAAACGTATAGCCACCAAAGATCAAATTTCCAGCACAAAAAATATACAATTTTTTTATAGCCAAAACTTGTACAATTCCATTACCTCCAAAGTAGCCAAGCCTTTGGATACCATTTCTATCATCCTTGTCCTAACCTGTGATACAAGAAGAATAAAAATAAAAAGAAAGAGAAACATGTAAACACATACAGACTAAGTTTCAAATATAATCCAAGAAATTGATATTCCCAGTATCCAAAGGAAGAAAGCTGCAAAAACGACAATGTTATTTCTATGAGAAATTATCACATTTCTAGTTTCTGCTGGCATCACAAGACCACTGAACACAATAATGCAAGATAAGGTTCCCAATAACATGGATGTGTTCACACAGATACAAAGAACGTTTCAAGAATTATGGCAATTTAAGTGTTTTATTTTCATTAAAGGTATAGTCAAAAGATTATCAGCACATCTGTTGGTAGGCAAGTATGGGAACCATTTGGGACATAAAAGTAAGGAGAATAAGTTTAGAAACTCGAACAAAAAAGAAATGAAAACGCTAAATATAAAACATGAAGTACCTCCTGATCTGACTTCTCATTTTCAAATTTGGGATAAAAGTAGCTCTTACTTGCCCCAGTGCATACGTAGAGTTGTCAACAGTAAAACTTTCCAACAAATTACCCTTGAACAACTTACTCAAGACAGCAGTGCTCTTTTGAGCCGCTGCTGCTGGTCCAACACTTTGGCCCTGGATTTCAACTCCAGTTATATTGACAGGTGCTTCCTCAACTTTGACTGTGCAAGCTCCACTCACTGTTCCATAAGATTTGCGCACGGGAGCTTGATCTGCCAAATGGAGACCCCAAACGGCATGGTCTGAACTGAAACATTGGCTTGTCCATTGTGTCCGCTGATACTCAAGCCCTCAAGTCTCTTAGTAACATCTTCAGCAACAGCTGCTGCTGTACATTCTGCGTCAGTAGCTAGCCTGTCATCAAGCTTTGGCTTTTCTATCCACTTTTCTTTCCCATCCCCCGCCATTCGCTGCAAATTAGACCACAATTTCTATCAAACCTTATTCTAAAACATAATTAATTCCTGGTCCACATTAAGAATATATATATAGATTGGTTTTGATTTTCATATTAATCAATTAACACAACTGGGATATATTCAAATGAATAGTAGTACTGCATTACCCAAGCCATTGAAACAACTATATAGGCAACCAAATATGCAGGGTGATTTCCATCCTCTTTATATCAAATATAAAACTAAAACAAAATGAGCACAGGTCCATAGGCTGCTTAGTATTTCAAAAAAGAATTACACATGCTTCAATAAAACTCAAACCAGACGAGCATCGTTTACAGCAAGCAATAACTTGGATTGGAGAATATAAATTCAAAAGGGAAAAAAAAAAAAAGAGTACAGTATAATAATCGCAAAATTCAACAGAGACTTTGTTAGAGATGCCCGAAAACGACCATCAAATTGGACAAAAAAAAAATTACTGAAAGAGATTAAGTTAGTCCTGTGTCTGAAAATACACGAGTAAGTAGAGGACAGTACCTGGAGGTGAGGAGCAGAAATGGAGGAGGAGGAAAAAGAGACAGAGGGAGCAAGGGTTATGTAAGAAGGAGAGGAGCGACGGAAGAGGAAGCTTGTGGTGGATTTGAAGAGTGAGGATGGGGGAGGAAGAGCGAATGCGCAGAGAATCCTCTGTGACGCAGACATTCAATTGGTAGCGCAGCGTGTAGGCCTATAAAAATGCCTCTAATATTACGAATGGAAGGACGGACGACTCTGGAGCTGGCTGTGCGTCACTCCCTAGTATGGCGGTTGAATGATGATGGACCTGGTTGGTATTAAAGAAAAAGAAGCGGAAGCGGATGTCTCTTTGAGTTTCAACCCGCACGCCGTTTCTTAAAATTGCTGGCGCCTCAAAATATTTCCACGTTTCACCGGAAATAAAATTTATGAAATATTATTGTAATTGGCTTTTATATTCTGAATAAAATTTACGACATGTATGTTTAATAATATGCATACAAGCTCTCAATCTTGGGAAGCATAGAGTTTCTTAAAAAATGAAAAATTTATTATAAAATATGGATTTATTGTGTAAGACTTTTGGAGTGTTTCAAGCGTCGGGAATTGCAGGCGAAGACGATTGCTGGCGGTGAGGGATTGTTAAGTTTAAACTGTCAATCGAAGTAACCATTTCTAGATTATATTTTAGTTAAAGCCATTCTTTGAGGTTTTTTTTTTTTTTTGTGAAAGTCATTCTTTGAGGTTGATACGGTGGTATCCACCCTCCATCCTTCAGGTATAAAATTTACAAATATTATTGTAATTGTTTATTAATATTCTAAATACATTTTACACAAATATATGTTTAATATGCATATAAAATGGGAAAGTAAAAAGGGCTAAGACAATTTCCTTAAAATTAAAATTATATTTTTATAAATAAAGAGCACATTTTTATAAAAGAGAGCCAAGTTAAATAAATAGCTTAAATAATACTTTTGGTTATAGATTTTTGCTCCTTTTGGTAGCATGACAGAAGGCTGGTTGGTATGTCTGTCTTTAGACAGGCTGATGGAGTGCGTTAACTAGATAGTTTGAGTCATTACCTATTGGAGAAAACCTTCAAAATAACAAACGTCTCTTGAAAGATAAGAATGTGAAGGCTCGATCAGGGAAGCTCGAGGTGGTGTCGTGCCTTTATGGTGAGGAATTAAGACGTGTGTTTTCATATAAGCTTGGCACTTGAGACAGGTTGTCGAAAAACTCTTTTACCTGAATTTTTTTATTCTTTATTTCTTCGCCTTTCATCATGTCATCATGCAAGATAAAGGAGAGGGACTATTTATTATATTATCGAGGTAATGATCCATCAACCCGCTAGTTATTATTATGAGGCGCAGGCAGTAGAATTTGTCTTGGAAGCGGAAGAACTACTGAAGATGCGCGAAATCGTCAAAGGGTTTATGCACAAAGAAAAAGCAAACCTTTATGGGTTGTTTCCGAAGACCTGAAAAGAGATGTTTTTATGTCAGCACCAGAAGCCCAAGCTCATGAAATTATTGATCTTGTAGCGGGCATTAAATGTCTTGTTTGAGAGTGAAAGACAATTATGCACTTCCCTTTTAGCTTTGAGCCAGCATTGGACTGCAATGTGGAGCTTCTTCTTTCCTCTTTCCTTGATAGGCTTTATGGTACAAGCCTTTTTAAAAATCCTATTTTATTACCCATAACAATACTCTTTATTATTTAATATTTATTTTGTTGATTTTAATGAATAATTTAACTTTTACTCATTTATCATTTTTGAATTAACCATTAAAAATTATGAGATATTAAATAAAAAATATGCATTTATTATTTAGTATACAATTATAAATTGAGTTTGACTCTTTAAATATGAAAAGTTTAGAGCATCTCCAACGATGTTAGCATATTTTTATAAGTAAAGAGCATCAATAATGTTCTTTATTGTTTAATCTTTATTTTGTTAATTCCAAGACTAATTTAATTTTTACTTATATATCCTTATTCTTACAAAATAACAATAAAAGTATTTAGAGTAATATTATAAAATTAAATTCAAATTAATCATTAAAAATTATGAGATATTAAATAAAAAATATATTTATTATTTAACAGTTTGACTCTTTAAATGTAAAGAGTCAAACTTACTTTTCATATTTAAGCATCTTCAAAGGGCTCTTTATACAATTCAAATTTTTTTTTAAAGAGTCATCACATAAAATAGAAGTCCAACAACTTTTTATCTTTTAAAAATAAAATAAAGAGTGAAGTGCCAAATTTCACTATTTACTTACACTTTAATTAATATATTACAAATTTCAATGCATTATATTAATTGATCTTCAAAAAATTTTAAATTCCTATAATTTTTATTGGCATCTCATTGGTTCTTGAAAAAATATTTTTCATTCTTATTAATGATTATACTTGAAAAGCAAACTAATATATATATATATATATATATATATATAGAGTCCACTGGACTTCAATAAAAATTTTCAATCTTTATATTGATAAAGATATTTTTTATTATATAAAAAATACTTTTTAAAATAAGAAGTACCATTTGAGATGCTCTTAAAAGTTAAAATAAAAAGTCTGTTAGAGTTAATTTTTTAAGATTAGCTCTCTAAAATAAAGAAAAAATGATAAATAAAGAGTTCCTTTAAAGATATTCTTAAACTCAAAGTTAAAATAAAAAGTTTATTGCAGTAAATTATTTAAAATTAGCTAAAAAAAGAAGAAGAAATAGACAATTCCTTGGAGATATTATAAATATTCAAGTTGATGGAATATAAAAGAAATGGAAGGAAATAACTAATAGGAAAGAAATGAAAACAAAAGAATAGCATTCATATCCATTGGTGTTTGGATGGTTATAACTCATTTATAATGATGGCATTTATAACTCATGATCGTGGGAACTAACGGACCGAACGGCGTATAACCAATATTTTTGATGACCGCTTATTGATCGGGCGGTTAACCAGCACCGAGAAGAAAGACACGGTCGGTTTTGGTAGGGAGTTTTCAACACCGACGGGAACCGAAACCGACCGAATTTACCTTCCTTTTTTCCTCTTTTCCTTTCTCTTTAATCACCGCTTCTCTATATACCTTTCTGTCATCGTCTTGTCATTAAAAAAAGAGCGCTTTTGGGGTTTATTTTTCTCTAGATTTAATTTGAAAAAGCAAAGCCCTGAATGGTGTTTTTGAAAGCCGAGTGATTCATAATAGAGATTTAGGTTTTGGTTATTCTTTCTGGTAGTAAATAGTTTTGATTTGATCTAACTTGGATGGTTTGTTTTTCTGTTCGCCTTGAAGTTTTAACAACCTGTTCTTTAATTTGTTGGAAATTTTTTTAATAGTAGCACTGAGTGAAGAACAGAGGAAGAAGACGGCAAACGCATACTTTGCTCGTGTTACTGTTAAAAAGGGCGTCTTTTTGCTCGCATAAAAATGGCATACTTTGTACCAATCGTTCATACAAGTCTTGTAGTTGGTTTCATTATAAAAAAAAAAGCCTTGTAGTTGGTTTTGGGCTTTGGGCTTTAAGGTAGTAATTAGGCTTTGTACCAACAAGTGGTTTTATTGGTCCACATCTCTTTTAATTACGTGTAGCTCTAATAGCTTTAAAAAGTGTCGTTCTCGTCCTTTCTTCGTCAGACATGTTTACAGAGAAAAATTAAAAAAGTTGCGGAGAGGTTATTTGTGTGATTCTTCAAGTTTGTGACTCTTTCTTCTTTGAATATAACCTCTATAAATTGTTGCTTGCCTCTTCTATTTTTCTTTTCTTTGCTTTTTGTCTCAATATTGGTCTTTGAGTCCATGTGATAAAAGGTTTTTACTTTTTACAACATAACATGCGGTTTTTTAGGAAATTTTTTTTTTTTGTGTTTGATCTTGGAAATTCATATTTGATTTTTGTTTGGGAAGACATGGCAGCATCCATAGATGTTAACATCATCACAACATCAGTTTTCTCAGATCCACTTAGTAAGGAGCACTCGAATCTTTTTTGAAAAGTTTTTTTTTTTTTATCAATTTCTTATTATTTTCCAATCTTTCCTACCTCTTCTTCTTTCTCTTCTTAACCTTCTTACTCTTATTCTCCAATCTCTTTTTCCTCTAGCCCAATTTGCACCCTGATTTTTGCTCCCCATCAGACCTCCAATCTTGATCGAAAAACCGACCGTGCCGACCGAAAAACCGATTGGTCGGTTACGGTCAGTTATACCATTGAAAAAAAAATTCCGGTTATAAAACCGTCTGATCGTTAATTTCGGTGAAAAAACCGACACCATCTAAAACCGACCATAACCGGCCAATGCACGCCCCTATTAATGTTATAGGCCAAATTTTTAAAAAAAAAAAGAAAAAAAGAGATATGTTTAGGTCAATCTGCATAACAAAAAAGAAAAAAAAAAATATATATATATATAACAAACTGTAAGTATAATGTATATGTACATTTCTAAATAATAAAATATGGAGAGAGAAAAAGAATTAAAAAAATCGAATATACCTAACTGTAAGTAAAATGTACAAGTACATTTCTCTAAAAAAAACAAAACTAAGAAAACAAAAGAAAAATTAAAATAAAAAATTCGATCAAACTGTAAGTAAAATGTACAAGTACATTTCTAAATAAAAAAAACTAAGGAAACAAAAGAAAAATTAAAATAAAAAATTCGAATATATCAAACTGCAAGTAAACTGTATAAGTACATTTCTAAATAATAAAATCAGGTAACAAAAAAATAAAAATGAAAATGAAAATTTTGAATATATTAACTATTTTTTCCGAAATTTGGAATAGTACTTCAAAATGCTGACTAAATCTTCAATGTTGATTTTGAAATACAGTTCATCGTCATTTCCAGTTTAACAGCGAAAAAACTTCGAAATACTACAGTAAACTTCGACGTCATCATTTAGTCATCATTTTGAATATGTGCCTACTAAAGCTCATTGAGTTGACCCTCTATAAACACTCGAAATCATATGAAAACCAATCATACAATGCAAATACTAAAATGTGGGAAAAAAATAAAACAACTTCCAAGTTTGATATGGTCCAAAGCAAAAGTTCGATATTAGCTTGTGCCTTTCTTTACCAAACCCTTCAGAAGTTTCACACACAATGGGTAGTGGGTAACGTTGTTCCAAAATCAGTTAGGGAGGGGTTAGTGTGTCTTCTCAAGCTCAAGCTCAAAATGTAATATTGTTTCTGTCAAAAAAAAACCCTTTCTTTTTCACATTTCAATAGTCAACAATTATGGCTAAAATTTCGACTCCACAAAAAGCAAGGCTAAAAATCCTTAATGCCTCCCAAAATTGGATAGTTTTACAAAAGACCTTATTTTAAAATCTTTGGATCGATAGAAACCTCTGAACCACTTCAGTGACCCAAAAGCCAAAAGCAGAAAAACTAACTTGATGTTCAAAACTTACTACTTTTTATTTATTTTTTCTTTTTTTATACGGCTACATGAGTAGCAGAGCAAGCTGTGGTATATATACACTGTACCTTCTTTCTAAAGTAAACTAGAAAGAATCTTGTCCCTCGGTCTGTGTGGCAGAATCATCAAGTGTCGACTCCTCCTGCTCTTCAGTATCACCTTGCAATGGACTTTGATTAACTTCTATAGTAACGTTCCGTGGACCTTGT
Organism: Rhamnella rubrinervis; assembly: GCA_007844105.2. Taxonomy (NCBI): domain Eukaryota; kingdom Viridiplantae; phylum Streptophyta; class Magnoliopsida; order Rosales; family Rhamnaceae; genus Rhamnella; species Rhamnella rubrinervis. Next base: position 14,686,443 of record CM017578.2, read on the forward strand.
GGAATTCCAAATAGTGTTGTTAATATCTGTCTGTGGCATTCATCGCAGAAATACAGATAGGTAAAGTGCCCCTCGTATGGAAGCTTATGTACTGCAGCTCCTGGTAGGACCCGATGTACAAAATCAGTCATCGATGGTGGTACAACCCTATCATCCATGCCCTGTTGATTATTAGGAGAGGAGGTAGATGGGAGTGAGAGAGAAAATCATTATGCTTAGTTAGCAAATTGAAAATAGCTCCAGCTAAAATTCTGAGGTTCTGCTTGATTCAATAAAGAAACTCCCTAGTATGAGACTGGTTCATTTATGAATTTAGGCAACTGTGTCTAATTCCACCATCCACTAAAAATTAAATTTACCTTACTAGTATAGCAGAAGTTCCCATTAACTTTTTCCGTAAACAAGAATGGAAGCAACTCAACAACAACTATAATGGCCAAGGGACTGATGTTGTTAATATCTACTCAGCATAAATTGGTTTCTAGGAAATTTTATGGGTAACAAAGCAGTACGATGTGTATTGGATAACACTACTATGATAGAGAATATAACCTGCCATATGTGTATTGGACCTAGGAAGCCCGTATACTCCTGTTGAGCTTCACTGAGCATAGACTTAAGCCAATTAAGTATGTCTTTCCCTCGTGTTTTCTTCTGCAATTTAAGGTCTGCTAGGCTGAAACCCCAATTTGAAACCTGCAGTATAGCTTCCTCCACAAAGGGTTTTGCAATTCCCTGTCTAATTGATTCTTCCACATCCCTTTGCCAGAATTCTTCATATATTGGGTCTTCTATCAAAGCTTTATCCTGGAAAGAAATAAGCAAAATTTTCAATGAGGATTCATATAAGTTACTAAGAGTTTCACTGTGATTTATTTAAAATACTCAAATGTAAACACAGAAATTATGAGTCAACTTCTGATTAGAATCAATGAGAAGATTCTATCAAATCTATTTACATGATACTCTTATGTCTAACACTAGGAAATATATTCTGAAGAAAATTTCATACAAACAACTAGAAAACAATTCCTTCGGCAAACTACAAGATTTCCACCTGATACATTTGATGGATAAACTATGTAATTCTTTCTGCATTTGTAGGATAAAATATCTCTAATATTATATTTCATCTACAAATATGCCTGTACATTGTAGATTAGCTTATGCATCAGAATAGGATTAACTCCTGCAGTTGGTCTCCCTCAGATAAAGAGAGATAAATTTCTCAGCTAAAAGTAACAAAAAGTAGTTCCTATATGCACCATAGAACAACCATTAAGTCCCATACTACCCAATGCAACATACTATATAGATAAAGAGAAATATATAGAAAATGAAAATTTGTACACAGCTATGCAGCATTACTGTAAAGGGTAATCATACTAATCAAAGAGCAAGAGAAAATTATTATAAGAAATCATTAGAAAAGTAGCAACACTAGTGTTTAATGGACCATCTCTGTAGAAACTGAAATTTATTTAGCACTAGTCTCAAAGCTGCTGAGATAATTGTCAACTCTTTTACAGTTCCCTAACACAAAGATTTAAACTGAAACCTATAACAGGATTTGGTTCTAATCAAATTCACTTGTTCACACCCACATATGGTAGAAATTCAGAAGTTCCTACTTGATCACATTTTATATGGCTTTGCTAATTGTTATGGGAGATTTTCTTTTCTAGTTACAGAGATGGAACCAATCCTTAATTATTAACACTTTGAATAAAAGATCTCACTCATTAGTTAGTCATATCAATACATTTGTCCAACTAAGTTAAATAGCAAGATGTATCCTCTTTTACCACGTAACTATTAATAGCTAGTAGCTACCAATCATCCTTGAACATGTTTCACCAGCTTCATCAATGTCTCTTCGACATCTTGCTAAACTTATACAGCCATCAAATGTGCAATTTCAAATCACAATGTCAATGATTAAAGAAACAGTGGTCATCCAGCTTAGTTTCTATGGTAACATTATGAAAGTTTAACTGATCAAAATGGGAGAATTAAAATCAAACATTGGTCAGTCCTGTACAACTTTTCTCCCTATATCTTAATAGAAACTCGTTGCAGACTAATTTTACCCACTAGTAAAGATGAAAATAACAACTACAGTGGAATAAGAGACATCATAGAGAAGAGATTCTTCAAGCTCTCAAATCCGCAAACATTCCAGTGTTTAAGTAGACAATTGTAAATAAAAGTAACGTTTAAGTAGACAGTCGCAAATAAAAGTGCCTCACCCTCTTTCCCAGAGACAAGGACAGCCACTTGTCAATTTGGTCATGCTTTCCCGATAAAAAACTTCGGTGGTAGAAGTAAGCAAGAAATTTAGGAAATCTTCGAGACAAAAAGTACATAAATTTCTTTTTTCCTGTCCACTTCTCCCACGTTCTACGTTTCTCTTCCCTTGTCATAAGTGGATCATATGGATTGACCATTGGAGCAAACATGGCTGCACCTGCAAATTTAGATCACTGTAAATCAAGAAAAAGAAAAAAAAATTGCTTTATGAAATATAGAACTCTTTCCTCCTACATTTTTATTTACTTGACTAAATGAGAAACATCACATTAACTTTCCAGAAAATATGTTATATGAAACCTGCCAAATCATCTGCAAGTAAACAAAGAATAATATTCGGTTTCATATAATTATCATCCTTAACTGTCTATTGTAAAAGAAAATAAACCAGAAAATACAACTAAAAAAATATTGATACCTGCAAGCTTATCTGGAATGTATCTGAGAGCAGCCCAAGCATGTATGCTTCCGCTTGAGTATCCCACAACCCAGAACCTGTCGTTAACACCAACAGCATTCGCTAAGAGTGACATATCTGATGCTGATGACTCAAGGTTTCGTCTTGGATGAGGATCACTCTCTCCAAAACCAGGAAGATCATATGTCAACCAGCGAACGCCAAATTCTTCAAGCTGTGAAGCTTTGAGACCAGGTATTCCTAATTAAAACAAAAATGGCATTCAAACTAAGAAAAAAAAATGATGCACAAAATCATTAGCCCAAAAAATGATGCACAAAATCATCAGCCCTATGTTCTCAACTATCAAAGCACCTGCAAGACGGGAGGAAAGAAAAGAATGTGGCATAATAACTGAAAATCTAGCTCTATCAGCAGGCACGCCTTGCTCCTTATATGCCAAGTATCTACCATCAGGAAGCACTACGCGGTTAGCACTTGGAGGATGTAAGTACACTTTCTTTATCTCTGGGGTGGAAGAAGAAGTACGTTCCGTGGTAACACTCAAGGCTGCCGAATTGTTAGCCATGTCAGTAGAAAGCTCAACAGCAATCTAAGATAGCAGCAGATGCATAATCATTGACTGTTTTGAACAATTCAAAAGGAAATGAAGCAAGACTATACTAAGTAGAGGAAAACAACTGAAATTAAGCTAATCCTCTCCAAAATTTTCCATTTGAATCTTTGACTGGTTTAACTTCAAACAACCAAAATTATCAACTAAAGACCAAATAGTTTTCTAGTCCTCCTCCTCCGTCATTTGGTTATTTTCAGAAAACTGTGTAAAGATGCATACATCGTTTATTTACTTTCAACTAGTGTAAGACATATATGATCCACAAAGCTAATCAAAATTTTCGAAATATTAAAAAAAAAAATAAAAATTATATATAATAGTTTGGTTGCCGAAAAATTAGAGGAAAACAAAGAAAAAAATCCCCTAGGCCCGAACAGAGTATAATCTCATCGTGTTAAGGACCTCCCAATAAACCATGCAAATTGGTTTTCCAAACATCCCAAACTAAATCAAATTCAAAATTAAAAAACCTCAGATCGCTTCTCTTTCTTCACCCCTATCTCAGCAACCAAATCGAGCCTAATTCTAGCCAAAAGCTCAAACCACATTTTCACAGCAACCAAACAACAGAACCCCACAGCAGACTGAACCTCACTAAATTCTAACCTTCATAAAAACACATCCAAGCCAAAACGAAGTTACGAACAAACTGACCTGCAAAAGCAAGAACAGCGACGAAGAAAATCACCGACCAGGAATGAACCGGGTCCTTATCTTCCGGCAAGAACTCATTAAAAAACCTCAGTTCCCGGCGAAGCCTCCGACAAGGCCCTCTGAGCTTCCTCCCAATATACGAGTCCTTCCCGAACTTCCTCACCAAGAAAGAATCAGGGTTCCACAAACTCTGCTTCACTATATCACAGCAACCTTTCCCAAACGCCACGCTAATCTCCGCCGCCGCCTTCAGAAACTCCGTCACATGGTCCTTGAGAGTCTCCGACCCGCCCGCATTGCCGTTTCCCGAATTCATATCCGCCCCGACAGCTCCGGCGTACGGTATTCTCACGGCGTCATCTACAAGATCATTGGGACGCCATGGCCTACGCCGATCAGTATCGGTTTCGGTATCAGTGTCCGACATACAACAAACACACACACAGTGAATTGGGTTGGCCGTAAAGGGAACGAAAATGAGAGAATTTTGACGCAAAAAAAGTAATAATAAAAAAAAAGAAAAGAAATTAAAAGTTTGGTAGTGAGGAAGCGAAAATTTAACAGAGTCTTTTATCAAAATGCGAAAAGTTGACAAGGAAAGGTCGTGGAAAAGGTTGGTGATGACAACAACCGTGGTGGTGCCCCTTTTAGCCGTTCTCACTCATCGATGGATTTTATTTATTTTTCTTTCAAAATAAAAATATATGGAATTATTTTTTTTATTTATTTTTGGGTTTAACTTTTTGTTTTTGGTTTTTTTTTTTATGAATAAGTTTAACTTTTTGTTATTTGGTCGTGGAGGGAGGAGCAGTGAGACATCGGACGGCAGAGGAGGCAATGATTAAGTGGATTTTGGCGAAGGGGTGGGGACAGATGGACGGTGGGGATAGGTGATGTACGTGACACGTGGGGAGTGGGGAGTGGCGGTTGCTGGCGTGAAAGTTGGGTAATAACGGCCACTGCCGCTGCCACTTTTAACATGCGATTTGTTTTCTCTGTTCTTATGGTTTTCGTGTCTTTCCGCGTGCACTGGGCGGCGGCCTCTGCCAAACTGCCACCTCATCGAGAATTATCGACGCCTTTTATTTGTCATTTTTTCCTTTTTATTTTTAAATCCTCTATAAAAAAACTAATTATGGTCGTTTAAAATTATTGGTAAATATTACATTTAAAGAAAAAAATAACTATAAATAAAATATTATGCCAAAAGTAAGTTTAAGGACTGAATCTTGAGGGGTCAACTTTAAAATGTAACTTTTCACCAAAAAAAAATAAAAAAACTTTAAAATGTAACTGCTATATATATATATATATATATTTATTTATATATAATAATATTTGAGACTTCGGGAGCAAAGAAGCTACGCTTGGGCTGTGCCACTCGATGCCTTTTCTTATTATTCTTTTCTCTTCAGTTTTGTAACTAACGGAGGCAGTATTAATGTGAAGACCTATTGTTAACTTTATTTAGCATTTATTTATTTTTTATTTAAAATATATTAAATTGTATGTTATTTTAGTAAATAATTTTGACAATACTACTTTAACAAAATCAATAATGCTAGTCTTATTAAGAATGATTATTAACTTATGTAATAATGATGTGATAATATATTATTAATTTTTTAAATTTATTAATTTATTTAAATTTATTAATTTATTTAAATTTATATATATATATCAACTACCATATCATATCATTGGTAAATAAAATTCTGATAAGCTTTTTTATTCTAATAAAATAGTTTTGTAGTAACATTATTTGATAACTTGATCTGATGGCGAAGTAACACAGTTAAATGGGTGTCATGCAATGGATTTATAGCTCACGACGTTACTCCACATGGAGTCCACAACTTCTGAGACAGATCAATGACTAGGACAGATTACCAAGAGCAAACACATACAAAATTATTATTATTACTTTGACATTTAAAAGTCACTTTATTCCAAAACCAAACAGCTTATCTTAGCTTAATTAGTCACTTGGCCAAACAACCACCACCATATAAGATCAACAAAGATATACATTAGCTAAATCAAAATAATAATGATGAATGAGACTGATTCTATACCCCTCACTTTTATACTCTTAAATTTGTGAATTCAAGTCTCTTTTATTCTTATCCAAATAAAAAAAAGTCTCTCTTTTCTAAATTAAAAATTTATAAACCTAAAAAGAAACTTCAAAATCATAATAATATGATGAAAACGAAATAAAGGAGACTGGGAAAATAATAAAAATTTAAGGAATAAAAAGAAAACGAAAAAGGTGGCTTCAATTATTATAGCACTACAAATAAGCAATAGGACAGCCTAGTGGTCTCCTAAACCCAAAGCAAAGCTTCAATGCTTCGCTGGTTGCTGTCAATAGCCTCAACAAAGGATGTACAACTTTGAGGGGTATTAAAAAGATAAATCAAGTACTACCATCAACTTAACTTTCTACTTTTATAAATAGGAAAATAAATTCACAAACTCAATAATTTATAAGTAATGTAAATATAAAGTATGATATGTGCCAAAATAAAACAAAGAAAATCAGAGAAGCTGTGGTTTAATGTCAATAGGAAATCTTTGTTAACATCTAAGGATAATAAGAGGTTCACACTGTCACCCCTCAAAAGAGATTCAAAAAAACAGAGAAGACCAGAGATGATGGGGATGAAACTTCTTTCTGTCTGGCAATAAATCATTGATTCGTCATTCTCGTCGTTGGCGAACATCACGTATGATGTTGCGCTCATCCCAGATCGGACAGCAACACGTGGGCCTCTTGTTCTTCCATTCAGCTCCACAGGTATAGCAAAACTCAAACGTACATCTGCAACGAAAAGAATTGCAAGTACAGCACACACAACTCTACAAGGATTAGAATGTATAAATGTGAAACTAACACCCCTCTAAACATTTTAAAAAAGGCAAAATGGTAGACACAAAAACAGGCATTTAGCATGACTGCTAACATGACAGATATGCTGCTTTCCTTTCATTGTAGACAATACAGAAAACCATTATATTGATGAGGACAATCAGAGAAATGCAGAACTGTTCCGAACCAAGTTTTCCTCTTAAACAAAAAAAGCAAGCCATTCAGTTGAAAGTTAGCATTACAAAAGCACGAGAAGAAAGTCAAAAACCTCAATATATATATATATATATATATATATATATATCAATGCACATGGGATATATAAGCTTCTTCAGTAGTTGATTATAGAACAAACATGGTTTCACACTCCAGCTAACTCAGAGGGCAGTTCTCAACCAATCACTCAATTTTGGATCTTAGAATTGCTAGATTTTAAAGATGCAACAAACCACTATGATAACCAAAAGATAAGTTGCATAAAAAGGAATGGAGAAGAAAAAAGTGCCTGCAAGTGATGTGGTAGCAGCCTTCAGCAAGTTCAACCATATGGTTGCACCTTGGACATCCACGCCACCGTTTCTTTGTTGCAAGAGATTCCAGCTTTTGATCATCTGCACAGGCTTGTGGATTTGATCTTTTGTAATCATAGCAGGTCATATAATTGTGCCAAGGGACCTTGCAATTGATACAGAAAAATTTATGGCATTTCATACATTTTCTCACTCCAGATTGTTCAGCATTTAAATGTGTATAGTTGGTATATTCTAAAACCTCTTTTTGGGACATTAAAGTAGAGCACCTAGGATATGGGCAATAAACTTTCTCACTAACAGGAACAGATGATTCTTTTTGCGTTCACTCATAACCTTAACTAGTTCAGGTGGCAAGAATTCTCCACAACTCTCAATATTCACCTCAGACTTGCAACCTTCATGAGGGCACTCTGCTATCAACCCATTAAGCAACTTCACTTCCACATGCTGTCTCATACATGAAAAGCAATACCTATGCAAGCAACGATCAATTGAAAACATCTTAGAAACTTCGATATCTTCGAAACAGATTACGCAAGTCTCCTTCAAACTCTTGTCCTTGCTAGTTTCTGCACACCATGAGATCTGAGAAACTACAGCATCTCGTGCAAATTGAAAAGCAAACTTCATGTCATTACTTGCCACAAGAGAGGGACTGCAATATGTAAAATTTCTTCGAAGAAGAGCCACTTGATTGACTAAAGTTTCAATCTTGCAATGTCTTGGTGGCACACTGCCTGTAACCTGTGTTCATAATACAATGTCAAGCACACCTCTTTGAACCAAAAAAATGGATACAAGAAATATATCAATGAGATTAAACAGAATATACATAATGCAAAACAATATTTGGTTCAGTGGATGCTATAATTATGACGATTACAATTCATATTGAATTATATTAACAATAAGAAGAAGAGAACAATAAATAATAAAATAATCATAACGAGATAATTTGTTTTTTCCATGTACGACCCAACCCATTTCTGATTGAAAAAGTTTCTAATTCACAATTTAATATAGTTAAAATTGCCTACTGAATACGTCAAAAGGGAAAACAAGAAAACATAACTCAATTGGGACTTCAAATTCTGCATAGTGGATGCTTATATTTGACTGTCTCTCAACAGAAGCAAACTAGGAAACGTAAAACTCTCAATAGAAGCAAACCAGAAAACGTTAAACAAACAGATTGGAGGACTTTAGGAAATTAAGTGAAGTAATTTCTCCAAAATTTCAGGTATTAGCGTCGCAGCTTCTGCATATTAGATAGCATAAACTATTTCTATTAAAAGGCTTGCATGGAAACACCCAAGACTCATCATGCTACTCGAAATCTACAGAAACTAGTTAAATGTTTGTTAGCTGAGATTGTAATTTTCCTGACATTTATTTTTCAAAAATCTTAATGCATAATAAAAATAACATCTTGCACTTAACGAATTCACCCAACAGTTGAACCAATTGACAGCATGACCAAACCACTAAGATTTGCTACCGGAGTCTAGTAAATATTCTTGACACTAAAAGCTCCACACTTTATACCATTAACCCAACATTTTAACCAATTGACAGAATGACCAAACCACTAAGATTTTCTGCCTATGTCCAGTTACGAAACTTAACACCAGAACTCCGTCCTCTCCATTTTCAAGTTCTCAGTACCCTGTTTTGTCTTATATACACAAAGAACATGTGAAATATGGTTAGGTATACTGTCCTTATCCCATTTCAAATTACCAAGTTATTACTCAGTAATGATACAATCAAACAGTCCGAAACACTTCACCAAACAGTTAATTTTACAATTTAAAAAGAAAGAATCATTCTTTAAGGTAATATAAGTAACAAGTTTGAAATACAAATCAAAAGGAATTCAAATGTAATTATGATGATTAGTTGGAGTTTATTAAATATTAATTAGACTATTTTACTAATTAAAAATATAAAAACAAAAATTAAAGTTTTTATTTTTTATTTTTTATTTTTTTTTATATCTTTTAGTCTAACTAATATTCAACAAATTCTAACCAACCTCTACACTAACTAAATTACATATAATTTAAAAAGAAAAAACTAAAAATAAAAAATAAATGTGTTATCAAACAAGCCCACATATGTAGGTTTTTTTTTTTTCCCCTAATATACTTATAAGTTCAAAGTTATTTTTAATAGTACAATTTTAGAGCATGTTCTTTTTTTAAGAAAAAGCTTTTTTCTAAAAAAGAAAAATGCGGTTTGAAAATGAAGTTTTTTTATTAATGAAAACGGCATTTAATATTTTGATAAAATGTTTAAAATACTAAAGCAGCTTCTTCATGGATGGTAGCCAAACTTCAATTTCTTTATTAAAACAGTATTTATTTATTTATTTATCAAAATGTCTTATATAAAAAGTGTCATCTATTAAAAAGTATTTTTAAAAAAGCACATTCAAATAAACTCAATTGAATTTTTAATAGTGCTACAGCCATCAATAAATTTTACCAACACATCTACTTAAGTGATGTAGACAATGATTATATATAAAAATAACAGAAAATAACCTTTTAAGTTAAAAGAAAAGTTAAATATAAAGGAATTCATCAAATAACAACACTCTCCGTTACTACATCACTTCCTAAATAAAATTAGTAAACATTAAATGACATGAAGTTTTATTGTTATTTTCCCTCAACATAGATAAAAGCAAAGCGTATACTTGAAGAATCAGGATCCTCTTCTCAATTTTGCCTATCTTTTAACTCTAAATTCCAGCCCCCTATTTAAGAATAATATAAACATGTAGCCTTACTCTATCATTTGATTAATTATTTCTTTAATACAATTAAAATTTTATTTTGATACATCACCGTGCAACTAATTAAGTATATATTTTGATTAAGCCACATCAACTAAAATAACCAAAAAAAAAAAACGCATTTAACTTTTTCTTTTCACCAACATCAAATTAACAGTACTTATATTAAATTGAAAAAAAAAAAAAGTTTTCTTATTGGTTTTAAAACCAACTTGGTTTGCAAAGAAAAGAAAAAAAACTCTAATTTTCACTCAGAAATTGGTTCACCACCTTTTTTCACAAATTAATTAATTAATTAATAAAAATCATTAAACAAAAAGACAATGTTGCAAAAAAAAAAAAAAAAACAAAACGACTAAAAAGTGGAAATTTATTTTTCCTCTATAAAAAAAAATATCTTTTTTAGCTTTTAAAATAAATAACTTATATGAAATGTAATATAGTGTGGGGTGATATATTTATATCTATGTTAAATTAATGGTTAAAATTTAAAGTCAACGAAAGGTAAAAATAAAGATAGGATCCATATCCATATTTAAAATTGGCTAATCCTTGTATTATTGTTTGCAATTCCAATGGAATATTTATAGTAGAAAAATATTAAATAATGCAAGACATCCAAGAATTTTAAACGATACCACATATTGAGGTTCATGTATACCACGGTTTTTCAATCAATATCACTCCCTAAAATATTACCAAAAAATATCACTCCCTAAAAATTTGGGATTCTTAAGAACACACTAATCGTTCACTAATTACATATCAAAACATTTAAAACCTAAAAACTACCACCAAGTATTTTTATTAATCCCCCGATATATTTGTAAAGTACTTATGTTAATTTTTTTTTCCTTTTTAAGTATTTGGATTAATCTGAACGCGCAAACATCAAAACCCCTAAAATTACTCATCAACGAACGATTCTATTTGACACGACTTTAAAAGTGGTTTAGGGAGCATCTTGACTTTTTTATTTTTAAACAAAGTAATACTAATTGATGTTACATCTTTCTCATTCGATATGTTTGGTAATAGATTATACAGTATAACCTCTTTATAGTCACATTGTTGGGCCAAATAAAATTTATTGCTATAAAGAGGTTATAATTCAATAGAGATGTAGTTAATTTTTTTTATTTAGTTATTTATAGTGCAAGTTACATAGAAATAAAAGATATAATACTTAATTAATATAGCATTTCAAGTCTCGAAGCATATACATATCGATAAAAATATATTAATATAGTTCCAAAAAAATAGTTCATGTATCCTTGTAATGTTGGAATATGCAATTCATATTAAAAATCTAAATTGCATTCTCTTTAATATTTTCTTTTCATATAAACTTAATAAATACATATTGATGAGTTACTATATACCTGCAAACTCAAAGATATGATAGTAACTATAAAATATAAATTATTATCTCAAACATCTTTAGATAAATATTTTATTTTATCTTAAACTTTTAATGTAACAAAATATATATTTTTTACAATACATATAATTATTATTATATAGAGGCAAATTTTTTAAGACGGAACTTAAAAAATTTATAACTTATTACAATGTAGAGTTTATTACTATTTATAACTAGCCCAAATTAGAACTATAATTTTATATTATTACATGGATGCTATTCTTATATAGAATATCTCTATAAAGAAATTCTACTGTATGTTCTTATAGGTCTTATAAGGCTATTAAATTAAGCCCATGCATAGAAGTTCAAGTTGAAAACTCCATTTATGTAAACCCAAATTAATGTCCAAGACTGATTGAAGTCTATATCATTAGATTTAGACACACAACCATAAACAACGACTCATTTACTATATTGGATCTAAGAATGCCGTAGAGAAAATAACTCTTATATTATGTAGGTACTCTTCCCATTTATTTACTCGAGGAGCATAACTGATTCATATTCCTACCTTCTTTAGTAGTTATGAGTGGTGGATTGGTGGAACATGAGCTGCAAAACTCCTCTCCTATAAATACTCCAAAGACACTCCTCAGGTGAGTGACTCTCTAAACTTATAAAAATTCTGCTATTTTATTTTCAAGATCTGATTATTGACTTGAATATCAGAATGTTTTTTTGCCAATACCACACCGGTGTCCCCAACATTTTGACTTTTTTCTTTGTTTTCAGGTTTTAAAAGTACCCAGTACCCAATACCCTTCAAAGTAGGAGTAAGGCTTAACCTGTTTTTCAAGAAAAACATGCGTGATTAGAATTTTAACTAATAAAATTATGCACATTTTAATTTATTCGGAATTATTTATTTATTTTACCAGGAGAATGGTTTTTACTCCTCATTTTTTTTTTCAATAACAAAACTCATTATTAGCTCTTAAAATATGTATTTCTAGTTAAATTATATCTTTCTCTTTTGTTTCTATTAAAATAAGTGAAATTATATGTTCACTTATTTCCACCTCCCACACTATCCCCTCCTAAGCTTACTGCTACTTTTTTTGATGAATTTATTTTTTGATGAATTAAGCTTACTGCTACTTCGACATAGGAATGTCTTACTTTAATTTTATCGAAGAAACTTGGGAGGGGCTGAGATTATCAGAGTCCCAGAAGATGTTGAACTTTCCATTTGTTGGGCATGAACCCGAGTCGTCATAGTTTATGGCGATGGAGAGAATGAAGTGGAATTTGACGTTCGGGTTTGATAGGGACATCGGAAAACTTGACATTGTTGAACTCAGATCCTATGTATTCCCGGAAGAGATCCGAGTTGGAAGGAGCTGCTTGGATCAATGTGTGGGAGATGAAGATTGCTTGAAGGAAGAAAATGGTGAGGAAAAGCTTTGCAAGCTCCATTGCCGTGTTGAAGATCAGATTTTTGTGTGTCTATGAGTGAAAATAGACACAGTCAGGCGGACTTATATACTGAAATATGAGAGGATCAGAAGGCAGCTAAATTGGTCTAAACGTGTGCCATTTCCGTGTAAGTTGTGTTGTGCGAGTCACTTGCGCTACTACTCCACCACATTAAAGAAGTGGACTATCTTTTACAGAAAGGAAAGCAACCTAATTTGGTTGAAACTTATGTTGTTTTTCTATTGGAAAATATAGGATATGCCTGCTAGAAAACGTTGACAGAATATATATATATATATATATATATATATATATATATATATATATGATTTATTATTATGTCTTTGTACTCATAATTTGTCTATTTCCCTTCTGTTAATATAGTATGGTAATGTTTTGGAGTCCAAATTATGTTTGCAGTTTAACCTAAGTTAGAGGTATACTTGAATATATTATAACTTGGAGCTAATGTTTGGGCAGGGCAATTGGCTATTTTGACCCATCAACCGTCTCTTTTGTGGGCAATTCTTTTTTACTTGTTGACAGATATTTTGCCATTTTGGGTTAAAAAAGAGAAGAGTTACTCTAAGTCAAAATGAAAACCGTCAAGGACCAATCTAAGTCGCCAAAATTGATAGATTGGGTGCAGAAAGTTACAATGTTGTATTAGTCAATTATATTAGAACCCACTGATTCCCTCTAGTATATAAAAATTTCAACATTTTAGGAAACCTCTGTGTTTGAACGGTATGCTCTTCAGAAAATTCATCTTGGAATAAGAATAGTAGACGACGGTTGTATGAACCGAAATTTTAAAATTTTCCATAAAACTGCACACCGTACTGTTCCAAACATATGATAGAAATAGAATTATCCACTATAATCAACCTCAAAGGAGTCACTTAGTTATAAATTAGGGTAGGAGACAGGAAAAAGAAAAGAAAAACAAAAGGAGTAATTAGGAAAATACAATCTTTTCATAGACATAGGAAGACAATCTAAAATTTATACAATACTATTGAGGCAGGAAGAAAACGGAAATGAAATTTGTGTGCTCAAAACGTACAGTACAGGTCTAATTTTGATGGTATAGAGCTAATAGCTCTTGTTCTTTTTCTTTTTGGTATTTGAACACCCAAATAAGAACAGTAGACAATGTTACTGGAATGTTTGATGGATTACTCGAACCCAAAACCTCCTAAATAAGAGAGGAGTGGATTAAACCACTAGGCTGTCCCCTAAGGGACTAATAGCTCTTGTGCTTGCTTCTCATAGACGAAGCCATTTGCCTTGGAGTCGTCTGCCGACCAAACAAAGATACCATGAAGTTGCTGATTGATCTTGGGGCTCATTGCAGGGCTTTAAATGACCATTTGTGGGCCCTTATCCACCACTTCCAGTTGCGTCTCAAAGTTCTTGATGAACTGATGCACCGTTGTTCCTTGATCATATGCATAAAACTGGAAATTAACATACCTTGTCCAGAGGGCCAATTATTATATCTGAATTTCTGCTTCATCATATTCTCTGAATTTCCGCTTCATCATATACATGTATAGTTCCTGAACTATTCATGTAGTTGCATAACATTTTTCCTTTCTTTTTTAGCACTTCGGTTCCAAAACTTTACAAATTGGTGCATTTTAAGTTCTTAAATTTATTTTTCATCTATTTTTAACAGTTATGAGGCATACAATGCAGTATAGATGCAACAAGAAAACAACAAAACCAGACAACTGCATAAATGCTGCATCACGTGTACTGCATTCCTCAACTGTTAAAACTTAGATGGAAAATAGTTTAAGGACCAAAAGTGCACAAATTATTGAGGTTTAGGGACAGAAGTGTCAAAGGACAAAAATGGTTCAAGAACCAAATAATTAGAACCAACAAGAAAAAATCAAAACAAATTGATTTGGTCCATCTCTTCTTCTGGCAAATTTCATGTAACTTGTGTTTTGCTCCTTCACCTTCAATCTCAGAAACTTCATCAACATTATTAGACCTCGATGGTGACAACTTAAGCAAAGCTGACTTAGCAGCACTACGCCTTGCAATCTCTTTTGGTCAGAAGAAGCGGACTCAAATAAGCCGCCATCAATGTAAACATTAGCAACGGTTTCGGAGCCATCACCCGATGCTTAATTTGGACTTTTTGCCTTGCTTTCGGCATAGATCGAACAGCTTCTTTACGGGATGTTTATATTTCTCTAAGTCTTCAATTGTACGTATAGGAATAGGCTTCAAAAGATCCTTCAAAATCTACACAATAATACAACAATGGCAACTAAGTACTTGCAAGCTCATGAAAAAATCCAAAAACAGAAGCCTTATTCCATTGCTTGATACATAGTCTATTTATTAATTAAATGACAAGGAAAAGTAAAGGAAAAACCATTATAATATATATATATATATACACACTCATACCATCCATACTCTTTTCAAATCAAAATCGACATCATGATAAACAGCAGCTGCTATGGACTCCACAATATCAGCAAGTATATCAGGGGCTACCACTGGTGCATCATATAGATCCTCATCATCTTTTCCTCTCACTGCTTCAGTAAACTTTTTAACCTATTAAAATTTTCAAAATAAAACAACTATTAAAAAGAGAGAGAGAAAAAAAAAAAAAAAACATTCAGCAAGTAAAATCAAACAAATTAGCTGAGATACAACATGATATCCATGCATCGTTTTTCTTCGTGAATGATAATTATATAATTAAAAAGATTACAATCATCTTTTTGCAAATCCTAGAACATTATTGTGTCTTTCTGTAGTTGATCTAAATTCTCAGCGAAGACTTGCTGGCAGGAGCAACAAAATTAAATAGTATTCTCACTCAGAAATAGCATAACAAATTCAATATCCCAGCTATATATCAATGAAAAAATAAAAAATAAAATGGAAAAATAAATTAAACTAAGTTAATCTTTACATAAAAACCACCTGATCGTCAAGAGATTTAACATTAAAGCGTCGAATGTATTCATAGAGGTCGTGCCGGACGGCAACGCGAGCCAGTTTCTCATTGCTAACGTAAGCTTCACGTAGGTCACTTAGCTCGCCGGGCTTCAGCTGAGGGTACTCATCGAAGAAGTACCTGCTAATGGCAAGGCTGATGACGGCGTCTCCGAGAAACTCCAAGCGCTGGTAAGAGAGGGAATCGGCGCCAGAGGAGGAAGAATAGGAGTGAGTGAGGGCCTCCTCCAGAAGCCTCTTGTTCTTGAATCTGTAGCCTATGATCTGCTCCACGCTTCTCACTGACCCCTTCATTTCCCGCGACGGCGAGACCCCTCCCATTGCCAGAGGATCCGATCAGATATGGGGCTGTTTTGGTTTTGATTTTGGTCTTGGAGCTAATTAGAGCAGATTTTTAGTATTACAAGAGTCGTAGGTTTTTGAGGATGACTTACAGACGACGCAATATCTATTGCTGTGTCCACTGGGGTTTGCTTTTGATACCTTTTATTCTTTCTTTTAAACAATAATTAATTGATTTATTAAAAAAAGTAAATTAGCAAAATAATTAAGGGATGTTATTATAAAATATTTGGTCAAATTTTCAGTCTAACCCATATAACTTTCGAAAATTATAGCACCCCAATGTTAATCGACTGCCATTTAAATTAACACACATACACACGTATGCAAATTTTTTTCATAAAAAATAAAAAAGATAAATATTATCTTATTAAATTACACATATCACAATAATTTAATATTTTTTAACCTTTTTTCACTTTCGTTTTCTTTTTTACTTTTTTAATCTTTTCTTTTTCCTTTTTATTTTTACTTTTTCTTTTTCTTTTTGATTTTTTCTTTTTCTTTTTTATCTTTGCTTTTTCTATTTCTTTCATTTTCTTTTTCCTCCTGTCCTTTTTTTTGCGTTCCAACCAACAACTCCTCACTTCGGACTTCATGGTTTTCTACCTGATTCCACGCCTAAAGCTACAAAACTCACACACGAGGACAACTCCCTTTTGGGCTAGATCAGGTGCCGATGTTCAAATTATTGTGATTCTCTTATCATAAAAGAAAGTAATTGAGAAGAAAAACAATCTCTATTTCACTGAATAAAAATTTACAAAGAATTTACACTCTAAACAAAAAAACTTCTCTTATAGTTCTCTCGTGGAACTCTCTCTTCTCTCTATGATATAATTCTCTTTGGAATTCTAGATTCGGATTTACATATTACTCACGCCTTTTATAAGCAACTCTCGTATGAACACATTACAGAAAAATCAACAATAGCTACACCAACCGTACACCTGTAATAACTTGTAAAATTTGGTTTTCTCAACCTTTAATGGCAACTGGACTTGGGTGGCAATTTGGACAGCTGTTAGGTACAGCTATGGGAGGTGGCTAGATAACTTACAATTCTCCCTCTAGCCATATTTCAAGCATTCATTTAACAATCACTCCAGCTATGTCTTTGCATAGTTTTAGCTTTTCCAAAGTAACCGCTTTGTTAACATGTCACTGGATTCTCCTTTATATGGATCTTCACTAGTGTCATCAATTGTTGATCCATCACTTCACGATTCAATGATAGCTAACATCAATGTGCTTTGTCCTGAATGATACATTGAATTCTTGCTTAAGTCTAAAGCACTCTGACTATCACAATGTACCTTGTACTCTTCGATTGAAGTATAGTTCTTCAAGAAACCTCTTTAACCATAACATTTCTTTTCCTCTTTCTACTATTGCAATGTATTCAACTTCATTTGGATAAAACAATACACCTTTGCAATCTTGACCGCCATGATATTCCTTCAAAAGTACAAAGAAAACCTAAAGTATACTTTCTTTCGTCAAGATCTCCAGCCATATCTGAATCTGTATAGCCTTCCAAGACTGGATTATCTCCCTCGTAGCACAGACAAGTCTTCTATGTACCTTTAAAATATCTGAGAATCCACTTGACTGCTTTCCAATATTTCTTTCCAGGATTAGAAATAAACCTACTTAGTGTGCCCACTGCATGAACAATATCTGGCCTAGTGCATACCATAGTATACATCAGACTTCCAACTGGTAAAGAATAATGAATTGATTCCATCTCCTCTATCTCTTTCCTGGATGAGGGACACAAACTCTTACTCAACTTGAAGTGATTTTCTAATAGAATGTTGACTGGTTTGACATTATCCATGTTGAATTTCTTTATCACCCGTTCAACATACTTTTCCTAAGATAGCCACAACCTTTTCTTCTTCCTGTCTCGAATTATTTGCATTCCCGAAATCTATTGTGCTGGTCCTAAGTCTTTCATATCAAAAGACTTAGATAGTTCATTCTTCAGCTGACTAATCTTCGCTGCATTTTTTTCAACGATCAATATGTCCTCTACATATAGTAGAAATACAACAAAATTTCCATCCCAAACCTCTCGAAAGTAAACACACCGACCGCAGCTAGCCCTCTTATAGCCTTGATTCATCATGAATAAATCAAACTTTTTATACCACTGTCTTGGTGCTTGTTTAAAACCATACAAGCTCTTCTTTAGTTTGCATACAAGGTTTTTTTTTCTGAAACCTCAAACCTTTCCGGCTGTTCCATATAGATTTCTTCATATAGATCTCCATGAAGAAATACTGTCTTTACATCTATTTGTTCAAGCTCTAAATCCAAATTGGCTACCAATCCAAGAATGATACGAATTGAAGCCATCTTTACAACTGGTGAAAATATCTCGTCAAAGTCAATTCCTTTCTTCTGAAGAAATCTTTTGACCACCAATTGGGCTTTATGGTTTACCACATTTCATGCCATCTTTCTTCACTTGAACACCTATTTGTTCTTCGGCCTTCTTTTTTAGGAAGATCAATCAACTCATAAGTGTGGTTTTTCTCAAAGATTTCATCTCATCTTGCATTATCAGCAACCACTTTCTTTTGTCTTGACAAGATTCAGCTTCCTGGAAACTCTATGGCTTCCCCTCTTCAGTAATCAAAATATATTTTGATTCCGAATATCTCGTTGATGGAATCCTATCTCATTCAGATCTCCTCAACGAGCTAATTATAGGAGATGTACTACTCTCAGAGGATCGAGTCTTCTCGCCATTATCCTCTTCTTCTTCTCCTTCTATGCTGGTACTTCTTCATGCACCTCATTATTTTCGGGCGATTGTGCATATGCATTATCTCAAACAAAATCTTGGCACTATCCTTCAATCAAGACATTTTAGGCTTTTCAATGTTTTCTATTATTTGGCTTTCATGAAATACTATGTCCTTGCTTCCGTAACCTTTTTCGCCTTTGGAACTCATAATTTGTATCTGTATTCTTCATCTCTATACCCAATAAATATATATAGTATAGATCTTACATCAAGCTTTTGTCTAAGCTCCCTGGATACTTGTACAAAAGCTATACAACCAAATACTCTTAGATGAGAATATGAGGGATTTTTACCATACCACACTTTCTCCGAAATCACAAAGTTCAATGGTACTGATGGTGATCGGTTAATTAGATAGCAAGTTGCACGAACAACTTCTCCCCAGAATGGCTTTCCTTTTCCATGATTGTCCGGTTCATTTTCTCGGCTACTCCATTATGTTGTAGGGTTCGCGAAACCGTTTTCTCATGTCGAATGTCATATCCACTGTAGTAGACATTGAACTCTTTGGAAGTGTACTCGCCTCCATTATCATATCTGAGGCACTTCAGCTTCTTTCCAGTTTCATACTCTACCATAGCATGAAAAAATTTGAAGAAATTCAATACTTGGTCCTTTGTCCTTAGGAAATACACCCACAACTTTCGAGAAATATCGTCGATGAAGGTCAGAAAATACTTGTTACCACTTAGTGATTCCACCTCCAAGGGACCACAAATAGCAGAGTGCACCAAACTGAGCAACTCTAATTTCCTCGATAAAGAGGAACTGAATGAGACTGTTTGTTGCTTACCAGACAAACAATAATTACAAGGATCGATTATGTCATTATTGGAAACAATGATAAGCTTTTTATTTGTCAAAGTTGACAAACCTTTCTCAATCATGTGACCGAGTCTCTGATGCCACAGATTTTGAGACACCTCTCCTTCAGTGATATTGAGGTTGTCTGTACATATCTTCACATGAGTTTTATACAAAGTTCCACAAATATGTCCTTAGGCGACAACTATGACACCTGTCGTCATTTCCCATATGTCTTTGCTGAAATGGTTGTCGTAGCCTTCTTTATCAAAAGCTATTCTTGAAAGCAGATTAAGTCAAAGATCTGGAACATGACGAACATCTTTTAGAGTAATCATGCACCTTACACTTGGTTTTATTAAACATCACCAATTCCCATAATTTTTGCAGAACTGGTATTTCCCATCTTCATAGTACCGAAGTCTCTAACTTTGAACGAGTTGAAGAAATCTCCATTCGGAGTGACATGTATGATGCCACTGTGTCGATTACCCATTCGACATCTTAATTAAAAATGTAAAGGCATGTCTCTTCTTAGGTGGAGCAATATGCCACCTCTCGGGTAATAGTGACCAATGTTTCTCTATCCTTCTGCGGCTGATTGGTTTTCTGACTCTGCTTTTGTAAAAGTTTCTTGCAGTTTTTTTTTAGATGCCCCTCAATACTATAATGATAGCACCCCGTGGATCTACCCTAAAACTTGCTTTTGCTCTTCCCCCTACTTTGATTTCCCCTTTTCTATCTTCCTCTCCCTTTTATGACAAGGGCTTGTGACTAATCAACTCATGCATCCTTTCTCCTAGCCTCCTCGTTGAATAGAGCATCCTTCACGATAGATATAATAAGTTTGTCATTGGGAGCTGAATTATTTATAGAAACCACTAGAGTTTTCCAGTTGTCGGGAAGATAGCTAAGTAGTAGTAGGGTCTGTTCTTCATCTCCTAACGTTTAGTCCGTCGCAGATAGTTGATTTACCAAACTCTGAAACTCACTGGTGTGCTCAGCTATGGAAGTTCCACTTCTTAACTTTTAATTCACCAACCGCCTCATCAATAGGGCTTTATTCCGAGCTGTCTTGGCTTGCTACATGTCCTCCAATTTTCTCCAAAGGGAATATACATCTATCTCTTGTGCAACATGGTGGAAAACACTGTGATTGATCCATTGTCGAATTTGACCGATTATTTTTTTGTTCAGTTTCTTCCACTCTCCTTCTTTAGTGGGGTTAGGATTCACCTCTTTCAACTTTAGGGGATCAAATATATCTTTACAACTAAGAAGATCTTCCATCCGAGATCTCCATAGTATGTAGTTGATAGCAGTTAGTTTAATCATAGCTCCCGAGGTTGACACTTCCATTGTTGTCTCTTCTTTCTAATGACTTGATCAAGAAAAATTAGAGCTAAACTAAGCAAAATGGAGTGCACCGTTGCGTCTGGAACGGTCGAAAATGGTGGATTTGACTATTTTGAATAAAAAATTAAACACACAAAATTCGAGCAAAATTACAACTTACAAAACTTATGGGATTAAATTGCAATTTTTAAAAATTCTGGAGCCAAACTGCAAATATCAGAAAGTGGCACATTGCAAAATTATAATTTTTAAAAATTTCATACCTGGTGCTGATGTGGCAAATGATGTGGCACTGTGGATGATGTGGCAAATGACGCACGTGACGTGTCTAATGATACAGTAGACAAGTGTGCGCTGATGTGTACACACATGTGGCAAATGATGTGGGAATGACTCAGTATACTAACTGACGTGGCTGATGATGTGTCTGATGACATGGCAGGTACTGTAGCTCGTCTTCAACCTCCAGCAACATGCATTGTACATGCAGTGTAGTAGCCACCTTCTTCGGAAGGGTGGGGACGCTGCACTATGGCGTCCGCCCGTCAAGGCTACATGATCGCTGGACTCTCTTTACTTGGTATGCTCAAAATTGGCAATGGACACCATTCGAAATACCACCTTGGAAAACAACTCTCTGCTTCTCGCAAAATTGGTTCCTAAACACACTCTCCAAATTTCACTGAAGCTCGATATCACTTGTTGTGATTCTCTGATTACAAAAGAAAGTAATTGAGAAGAAAAACAACCTTTATTTCACTAAATAAAAATTTACAGAGAATTTACACTCTAAACAAAAAAACTTCTTTCATAGTTCTCTCGTGGAACTCTTTCTCTCCTTTCTAGGATACAATTCTCTCTAAAATTCTAGATTTGAATTTACATATCGCACATGCTCTTTTATAGGTAACTTTTAGTGTATAAACACATTACAGAAAAATCAACAATAGCTGCACCAACCATACACCTTAAATAACTTATACAATTTGGTTTTCTCAACATTTAATGGCAGCTGGACTTGGATGGCAATTTGGACAGCTGCCAGGTACAGCTATGAGGGTGAGGTGGTTGGATAACTTACACAAACTGTGAACAACTGCTACTCTTTCACTGTGAAAGATGTTTTTTCTTCGTAAAAATATATATATTTTTTTATTCTGTGTATGGTGAAAGATGTTTTTTCTTGGTAAAAAAATATTTTTTTGTTATTGTTCTGTGCACGGGTTTTAAGTAGATGTGTTTAATATACAATAAAAAAATGTATCTTTTGACTTGAAACCAAACAATTTAGTGTTAGGAAGTTGTGGTACGAGGCATACAATTGTAATTGAAATAGTAACGAGAAAATTAAAGAATAAATGCACATAATAACTATAGGAGAATTTCTAAATTGCAAAAGAAATTACAAAAATCTTCTATCTACTAAGGAGAGCACAATAATAACAATTCATCTCTTATGATAGGAGAAACACACTCATAAAGACTAGAAATGTATTAGGAGAAACATCTATTTTTCTCTTTATAATATTTGTCTTCCTAAACTTACAAACTTGAGACATAACATCTTAAAGCAAGATTACATGTTTATATAGATGCATGAGAGGCGACATAGATGTTGAAACCGCCTCTCAAAGTTTGCTAAAAATGTGCATTACAGCTTGAATAACCTTGGTAAACAGCTGGTTGTCTCATTAAATGAGCTTGCATATTTTGACAAAGTCAAAATACTTTTCAATCACGTAAGTGAGATAAATGGCTTTACATTCAACATTTCTCCCATTGAAAGCCATTTTTATTGTAATCCCTTTTGTTTTCTCCATAATTTTCATGTCCATGTCTATGTTGCTTACATTTCTGCTAGGCTAAGAGAGAATCAGCACCAAGTAAACTTGTCGTTGTTTATCGGTTTTGTTAACATATTAGTTGGGTTGTCTTTAGTATGGATTTTTTATATATCCACCCTTCCTTCTTTTACTTTCTCAACGAGTGATATTGGACTTGTATGTGTTTTGACTTCGAGTGAAATGCTGGATTCTTTACTAAGTGCAAAGCCCTCACTATCACAGAATAGAATAATTTTCTCTTGTTTATATCTGAGCTCCTCCAGTAACATTTCTAACCAAATCGCCTTTTTGCTAGCTTGCGTAGCTGCAATATATTCTACCTCCGTCGTTGAAGTAGCCACGATAGATTGCAGTTTTGAAACCTAGCTTACAGTAACTCCAGTAAAAGTAAACACATATCCTATGGTGGACTTGTTTTTGTCAAGATCACCTACATAATTTGAATCAACATACCCTTTAATAGTAAAGTCTGATCTTCCATAACATAATGCAACATTTGTGACACCCTTGACATATCTTAGGATCCTCTTTATTGCACTCCAATGCTTTTTACTAGGATTCACTATGTATCGACTAACCACTCTCACTGCTTGTGCAATGTCTAGTCTTGTGTAAACCATAGCAAACATTAAGCTACCAACTGCTGATACATACAGTACTCGAGACTTTTCCATCATTTCTGCTTTATTGTTAAGACTCATACTTGAGGATAACATGAAATTAATAGGAAGAGGAGTAGAGATTGGCTTACAATCTTGCATGTTGAAGCGTTGTAAGATTTTCTTTAAGTAGTTTTTCTAAGAAAGCCAAATCTTCCTATTATTTATGTCTCAGTAAATTTGTATCCCTAAAATCTCGTTTGCTGATTCCAAATCTTTCATTTCAAACTCCCTAACTAATTGTGCCTTCAAGTTCTTAATACGATCATTGTTGGGGTCTGCTACCAACATGTCGTCAACATACAACAATAAAATAATGAAATAACCGTCATCAAATCTCTTATAGTAAGCACAGGGATCTGAATTAAATATGTTATATCTAAGACTCATGATGAAGGAATCAAATCTCTTGTACCAACATCTCAGCACCTATTTGAGACCATATAGAGATTTGTTCAATCTGCAAACCAAGTTCTCTTTTCCTTTTCTTCAAAACCTCCTGGTTTGAGCATATAAATTTTTTCTTCAAGTTCTCCATAAAGAAATGTTATTTTCACATCTAATTGTTCTAAATGCAAGTCAAATGTAGCACACATCGTCATGATTACTAAAACTATTGTAAGTCGAATAACAGGAAAGAATATCTCATTGAAATCAACATTTTCTTTCTGAGCAAATCCTTTCACCACCAATCTAGCACGATATCGCTCTACTTGGTTATTGCTATCTTGTTCAATCTTGTAGACCCATTTGTTGCTGATATCCTTCCTTTGTTGTGGTAATGGAACAAGATCTCATGTCTTATTTTTATGGAGAGCTTCAATTTCTTCTTGCATTGCTGCCATCCATAGAGAAGCTTCTTGGCTATATAAAGCCTCATGAAAAGTTGATGGCTCTCCATTCTCTGATAGTAAACAATATGCAACATTTCCTTCCATAATGTATTCTAAGTGCTCAGCTGGTTCTCTCCTCTCCCTAGTTGACCGTCGAACTTGTGGAGTTGCAATATCAGCTTGCTCTTGTTCTATGTGTTCTAGTACTGCTTCAGAAGAATCTAGAACTTTTTGTTCTTGTCTTTCTTCAATTTGAACGGTGGTAGTCTCTAGTCTTTGTTTTGAAGTGCTATCATTTTCTTTTTCTTGTACTTTATCTTCTGTAAATATCACATCTCTACTAATTATCACCTTGTGGGCAGTGGGATCCCACATGCGGTACCTCTTAACTCCATTAGCATACCCTAAGAAAATACATTTTCTTGATTTTGGATCCAATTTTAATGTTTCTTGGGTGTTGTACATAACATACACAGGACTTCCAAATATATGTAAGTGAAAATAATTGGCTGGCTTAGCAATCTACATCTCCATTGGTGTCTTTAAATCAATTGCAGTTGATGGTGACTGATTGATTACATAACATGCGGTCTTCACTGTTTCTACCCAAAATGACTTGGCCATCCTGGCAGTTCTCCATATCGCTCTTGTCCGTTCCAACAAAGTTCTATTTATCCGCTCCGCTACTCCATTTTATTGTGGAGTGTATGCCACGGTGAACTACCTCTTGATACCTCTTGTTGATAGAAGCTATCAAATTTTTCACTAGTATATTCTCCTCCATTGTCTATCCTCACACAGTTGATCTTTTTCTCAAATTCAAGCTCTACCCGTGCTTTGAATATTTTGAAAACTGAAAATACATTTGCTTTTCTTTTGATTGGATACACCCAACATCTCCTGGAGTAATCATCAATAAAAGATACAAAGTATTTTGCACCTCCTAGGGACAGACCTGGTGCTTGCCAAACATCGAAGTGGATCAGTTCTAAAATAGTTTTGCTTCTAGTATTGGAACTGCTGAATTTCAATATGTGTTGCTTACTAGTAACGCATTACTCACAAAATGGTAATGAAATCTTTTTGAGCCCTGAAAGAAGCTTTTGTTCAGCAAGAATCTTCAAATCTTGTTCCGAGATGTGGTCAAGCTTATGGTGCCACATCATCGTTGAGTCTTCTACAGAACTTGCCAATGCAACAAACATTTCTCCTTCTTATTGTGTTTCTCCTTTAAGCATGTACAAATTTGCATCTATCTTTTTCGCTTTCATCACCACAAGCGTGCATTTAACTATTTTCATAATTCTATCTTGAACATGGGTTTTGCACCCACTACTATCTAATTGTTCCAAAGACAATAGATTTTTCTTTAGGCCCTTCACGCTCCTCCCCGGATGGTGCAAATCATACCATTATACATTTTCAATTTGATGGTACCAATACCAAGAATCTTTAAAGCATGATCATCTTCCATGAACACAGATTCTCGTGAGATAGGTTCGTATTGGTGGAACAATTCTCTTCGAGGGGTCATATGCCATGTTGCTCCTAAGTCCATAAGCCAGACATCATCAAATCTTCTTCTGCCTTCAACAACTGTTGTTGCCTCGCTGTATAAAATTTCACCATCATCCGAGGTACTTGCTATACAACCCTGAGCTTTTGACAACTCAACAACACCTTTTCCTTTGTCTTCTATGTTCTTCTTGAGATGTCAACATTCCCTTTTGTGGTGCTTTTTCTTGTCATATGGATAACACATGCATTCTTCTTACTTCTGGATTTAGATCTACTTTGATTTTGACTCCCACTAGGGCCATGTTCCGTTGATCTCCCTCTCATCATCATCAAGGCTTCAGCCTATTATGAGTTTTTCAGTCTATCTTCTTTGCTCTTGCGCCGACTTTCTTATTCAAGAACCGTAGCTGCAATATCATCGAAGACTAGAATTTCTATATTATTAGCTAAGTTGATGATAAGTTGATTATATGAATCAAGTAGACTCTGAAGTAGAATTTCAGCACGTTCACCCGTCTCTATGTTGTGCTCCATTGATGTGAGCTGTGAAAATAAAGTATTGAGGGTGTCGATTGTGGTCGATCATCGATGTTGACTCCATCATCCTAAGGGTGTAAAGCTTTCTCTTCAAGAAGATTTTGTTATGCAGTGATTTGGCCTCGCACAATCTTATCAGAGTATCTCATATTTCTTTTGCTGTCTTTTTCTCTACCACACTTGACAATACTTCATCGGGTAGTGCTAGGTATATTAGCAATAGAATTGCCATCCATCTCCTTCCACTTGTTGTCGTTAAAGATCTTGTCAGGTCTATCTCCAATTGCCGCTAAACAGTTATCTTTTTCTTAAAACTGCTTTTATTCTCATTTTCCACAATGAGAAATTATTCCCATTGAACTTCTCTATTTCGTTCTTCGTCGCCATGGTTGAAGATGCCTCTTTTCCACTAATTAGAACTGACTATAGCATAAAAACTAGCTATGAACCTGGCTCTGATACCACTGTTAGGAAGTTGTGGTATGAGGCATACAATTACAACTGAAGTAGTAACGAAAAAATTAAAAAATAAATGCACACAATAACTGTAGGAGATTTTTTAAATTGCAAAAGAAATTATAAAAATCTTCTCTCTAATAAGGAGAGCACAATAATAACAACCCCTCTCTTATGATAGAAGAAACACACTCATAAAGACTAGAAATGTATTAGGAGAAACCTCTCTTTTTCTCTCTCTAATATTTCGTCTTTCTAAACTTATAAAATGAAGACATGACATCTTAAAGCAAGATTACATATTTATATAGATGCATGAGAGGCGGCATAGATGTTGAAACCACCTCTCAAAGTTGGCTAAAGCTGTGCAATACAGATTGAATATACCTTGGTAAACAGGTGGTTCTCTCATTAAATGAGCTTGCATATTTTAACAAAGTCAAAATACTTTTCAATCACGTAAGTGAAATAAATGGCTTTACATTCAACATTTAGAATATAAAGATGAAAACTTTTCTTTTATTTTCCTTCCATTTTCTTTATAACCAAACATAGAGTTATCTTTTATTGTATTGTATTTGAAGCTTTGAATTTTTTAAGACTTAGAACCTGTGCTTCTCTAACAATTTTTTTTCTCAATATTTGTAACATTTAATTTAAAAAAACATTTTAATAGTAAATTGCCAATGTTTAGATGTGCTTCTCTAATAATATTTTTTTTAATATCATTTTTTATTTGTCGCACTTTATTTTAAAAAAATATTTTAAAAATAAAATAATTTATATTTAGTGTGGAATTATAAAAAGTACTTTAAAAATATTGAATATTATTTGATTATCTAATGCAAAAATGTTTTAAAATGTGATAAATTATCAAAAATAAATCATTAACCAGGACAAGAGGTGTTTAAAATAAATGAGATTGTTTTGGATATTTTAAAATGACTATTTAAGTACTTTAATAAAATGTCATTTTTTTAGAAGCACCTAATAAATCTTTAGTTTTTCTTCTTTCTTTTTTTTTTTTTAAAAAAAGATGCCTTTTAAATTTTTCTTGTCAAAAATATTTAATGTGATTTTTTTTTTGGGTTAAAAATAAAAACATCCAAACTGGCTGTTAATGGACAAAGGAGGAAGAGTAAGACAAAGGAGGTGGACTTAGTTGATTTGTGGATTTTTTAAATTTATTTTCGAGTATTTTTTTTTTTTTTCCTTCACAGTGTTTTTTTAGCGGTGAGGGAAAAGAAAGGGGAGAGATGGTTGAAGAGAAATAAAGGAAAGAGAAAATTTTATACTTTTAAATTAATATTTTATGCTCTTAAATTGTTAGATTAATATTTAAGGGTGGTTTGGCTTTATTCAAGATTATTTATACTGGTTTAGAAATCAACATAACATCTCACCCCTAATTTTAACATAACAGTCGGATTAAAACGTCTTCCCCCTTCCACGTGCTATGCTAAAGCAAATTTTCAGCCCTCAACTTTAATTATATATATATATATATATATATATATATATATATATATAGAAAATTTAAAGTATATAGTTATAATAAAATATTAATTTTCAAATAAAAAACTTATAGTATAAAAAATAATTTTTTTTTTAATCTCTCATCGTCTCCTCTCTTATACCTACATCGTCGCTCTACCCCTTCCTCTCTTTTACAGACAGACTGTTCTTCTTCTTCTCTAATTCTATTCCATATAAAACGAAACCACGTAATCTTACCGCACTGGAAAACACCTTACCTACACACACCACCGCCCACAAAATTTATCAAAAGATTTGTAAACCATATTTTTAAGAGGAAAAACAATTCCGATTCTCAAAATTTAATCTTTTATCAAATACACATGTCTTGCAGCATTAGGGCCGTGGCCATTCCCAGAACGCTGTCGTCGTCGCCATCAATTAAAGCAGCGATAATGGAGTCATCTGGTGACGGGTGCGGTGACCTCGAAGGTTGGAGAGCGCGGGAGGCGGTTGTGACTTCCTGCATTTGAAGTTGGAAAGCCAATTTAAGGTCGTGCTCTTCGGCCATGGCGGCCATGACCTCGACGCGTTGCTCTAAGTGTATGGTGTGGAGGTCTTCTAGCCCCTTACTCTCTGCCATCTTTGTCTGGGTCGTGGTGTGTCAGTGAGAAGTTTTATGGATGAGACTAGAGAAACCGAAATAAATTGCTTGCTCTACAGGAAAATTTGATACTTTTAAACAGTGTATTCAATTCAAACTTCTAATTATTTATTTTTAATATTAAATAATTATTAAATAATTTTTTTTTTAAAAAAAACTACTTTTATATGCTTGTTCAAATTACTAATTTTCATTTATAGAATTAGAATCCTTTAACATAGCTTTACCTCAAAAAAAATCCTTTATGTCCATTGTTTTTTTTTTAATTTGCTTGTACACCTAGAAGTTAAAAGTTATTTTTGATAGTACAATTTTAGAGCATGTTCTTTTTTAAAGAAAAAGCTTTTTCTTTTTCTTTTTTAATAAAGAAAAAGGCGTTTTGAAAATGAAGCTTTTTTGTTTTTTTCCTTTTTTTTCAAAAATACTTTATATAAAATGTTCTGTCCTTTAAAAATTACTTTTAAAAAAGCATTTTCAAACATACTCAATTGAGTTTTTAACAGTGCTACAGCCATTAATAAATTTTGCCAACACATCTATTTAAGTAATATAACAGTAAAGATATCATATCTAAGTGATATGATAGTAAAGATGTTATATCTAAGTGATATTACATTAGAGATGTCATATAATTGATTAATAATTATTATATAAAATAAAAGTTAAATTTAAAGGAATTACTTCAATAATAGTTTTAGATTACTACATTACTTGTTAAATAAAGTTAGTAAATAAATGATATTATGTTTCATTTATTTCCCTTAACATAGATAACAACAAAGTGTGACAAAATAAAGTGTATACCAAAATCCGATCCTCTCCTTATTTTTGCTCTCTTTAACTCTAATTTTCAGCCATCTATTTAACAATAATATAAATGCCACCTTAGTCTATCATTTCATTAATTCTTTCTTTAATACAATTAAAATTTTGTTTCATACATCAACATTTAACTAATTAAATATATATTTTAATTAATCCACATAAGTTAAATAACAAAAACAAAAATACGCATTTAAGTTTTTTTTTCACCAACATCAAATTAACTGTATTTAAATTAAATTGAAAAAAAAAAGTTTTCTTATTGGTTTTAACCAAAAAAAAAACTCTAATTTTAATTGATTCACCATCTTATTTCACAATTTTATTAATTAATTAATTAAAATCATTAAACAAAAAATATATGTTGCAAAAAAAAAAAAATCAAGACTATAAAAAGAGGAAATTTATTTTTCCTCTATAAAAAAAATTATCTTTGTAGCTTCTGAAATAAGTAACTTATATTAATAAATGAAAAAAAAAATAAAAAATTCAAGACTATAAAAAGAGGAAATTTATTTTTCCTCTATAAAAAAAATTATCTTTTGTAGCTTTTGAAATAAGTAACTTATATTAAATGTATTATGTATTTATATCAATATTAAATAAATGGTTAAAATTTAAAGTAAACGAAAGGAAAAAATAAAGATAGGATCCATTTCCATATTTAAAATTGACCGATCCTTGTATTTATGGTTTGCAATTCCAATGGGATATTTTATAGTAGAAAAATATTAAATAATGCAAGATATCCAACAATTTTAAAGGAGACCTGACATCGAGGTTCATGTATACTACGGTTTTTCAATCAACACCACTCCTGGAAGCATCTTCAACGGATTTTTTATATATTTTAAAAAATTATTACATAAATTAAAAATTTAACAGATTTTTTATTTTTTTTAAATAAATTAAAAAATTAATTTAACTCTCCACATTTAGAACATCTCTAATGAGCTCTATATATTATTAAAATTTTTTATTTTAAAGAGTTATTATATAAAATTAGAGTCCAACAGACTCTTTATATATATAAAAATAAATTAGAAAGTCAGTTGGACTCTCCACATCTAGAGAGCCAAAACTCACTCTTTATTTAAATTTTAATTAATACGCTTCAAGTTTCTATGTGCTCTATTAATTGATTTTTAAAATATTTTTATTTTTATGTGCTTTATTAATTAATTTTTATAATATTTTTATTCCAACCTTATGGTGGAAGGGAAATCTGGTCATTAATGCTTATAAAAAAATTCAAAATGAAGAACAAAAATATAAAGAGTCTATTGGATTTAAATAAATTTTTTCACTCTTTATCTTCAAATTATACGTTTTATTTTAAAAAGTACCATTGGAGATGCTCTTAGAGAGTCAAATCTCACTCTGTACTCATATTATAATTAATATATTATAAGTTCCAATGCACTATACTAATTGATTTTTTTTAAAAAAAATTATTACTATAATTTTTATTGTCATGGTTCTTCAAAAAATAATTTTTTTTCTCATTAATAATTATCCTTGAAAAGTAAGATAAAATAAAAAATATAGAGAGTCTATTAGACTTAAATAAACTTTTTCACTCTTTATATATAAATATTAATGAAAATGTTCTTTATTATATAAAAGATACTTTTTAAAATAAAAATACTGTTGGAGATGCTCTAAAAATATGGGATTCTTAAAAACATACTAATCGTTTGCAAATTACATAATTAACCATTGAAAACCTAAAACCTACCACCAAAGTATTTATATTAACCGTCCTATATATGTTTAGATTAATCTGAACGTACTAACATTAACACCCCTAAAATTACTCGTCAATGAATGACTCCATTTGAAACGACTTTAACTTGTTCGGTATGTTTGGTAATAGATTATGTGTGATTAAAATTTTAACTAATAAAATCATGAACATTTTAATTTATTTAGCGAATATTTGGTATTATTTTTTTATTTTACCAGGAGAATGGTTTTATTCCTTTTTATGATTTTTCTCAATAACAAAACTCATTATTATCTATTAAAATATATATTTCTGGTTAAATTATATTTCTTCTGTTTCCATTAAAATAAGTGAAATTATAAAGTTTCTTCTTTTTTTTTTCCTTTCTATTAAAAGATAAGTGAAATTGTCTGTATAACAGTAGTCTCTGACGCCCATTTTTCTAAAAAAACCATTTGTTTGATGTTATTTAAACTAACATTGACATTCAAAAACCATCAAGCCTTTGTATCTCTTACCCACCAATTTCTTTCTCTTTACCACTTCTTTGAATTATTACATATTTTTATTATTATGTTCAAAACGTAAAAACTATTTTCAAATTCTTTACCCTGCAACTAAGGTTCGTTGCATCAAAAATAATAATCAGAATCAGAATCAAAGTAGTCATCATCTTCCTCTTCTTCTTCGAATTCTTCATCGTCAACTTCATCATCTTCATCTTCATCATCATCATGCAAAATATTACGCTCTTCCCAGAGGGGGCAGGAACATGTTGCTTTCTTGTTTTTCCACTCGGCTCCACAGTTATAGCAAAACTCATGCCCACATCTACAATAAACAGCAATCCCAATCAGAAGTAATTCTATCAATGAGCAAATTGAAAGCTCAATTTAGATTAAAATTATTCCCAACAATTGAATTGCATGCAAATGAAAACTACTTGGTCAAAAACCAAAAACAAATGGACCTTTCATTTCATTTTACACGCATTTCAAATTAAGCCATTTCCAGTCCTTCAGTACATTTAGCGTTGTCTTTATCACACATGACATGACTTTATTGTGTACAAGCTTAGTTTCCTATAAATATGTGCATTGATGGAAACGGCTCTTCGTTGAACTGGTTTTTACCTTTACATGATTTAAAACTATTGCTACAAACTGTGTGAAAGATTACACACATTGTTCAAGATGCAAGCATATGCTTCACACCAATTCTATTTATTCTATCTCACACTAGATGACTAAAATAATATAAATTATTCCAAAAGAGAAAAGCCCCCAATTATAGAAGCCAAATATATATGGCATTTTTTATTTTATTTTTTCAAAAGTAGGATATTTAAACAGCGTACCATTGAGAATGAGGCAGTTAGCAATATGTTAAATAAACTTTCTTCCTCCACACACTCAAATACACAAAAGATAAAAAAATATATATATGAAAAAAATATGAAAAATTAATAAGAATGGTCAACTAAGGAGAATAAAGTACCTGCAAGTCATGTGGTAGCAACCTTCAGCAAGTTCAATCATATGGTTGCACTTCGTACACTGGCGCCACAGATTTGTTGTTGCAAGAGATTTCAGCCTTGTCTCTTCCGGAGGGGGATTAGGATTTGATCTTTTGTATTCAGAACAAGTCATGTTATTGTGCCAAGGGACCTTGCAATAGATGCAGAAGAGATTATTACATTTCATGCATCTTCGAGCTCCTGATCGGTCAACATTCATTAAGTACTTCTTTGAATACTCCAAAAGCTCAGTTTTAGACATTAACACTGAACACCTTGGATATGCACAATAAACTCTCTCTGACACAGGAGTTGAAGCTTCCTTTATGCGTTGACGCATGGTCTCCATACATTTAGGTGTCAAGAATTTCCCACAGCTTTCAACATTAAGTTCAGACTTACAGCCTTCACTAGGGCACTTAGGCAACATCCCATGAAGCAACTTCACCTCAACATGTTGCTTCATACAAGAAAAGCAGTATCGATGAAGGCATCCATCAACTGAAAAAATCTGACTAGTGTCAGTATCTTCAAAGCAAATCACACAAGTCTCATTCAAATTCTTGCAACCGCTATGTTCTGCAGTTGTCTGTGACACTATTGCATCTCGTGCAAGTTTAAACGCAAACTTTATTGAATTTCGTGGCACAAGCTTTGATTCGCAATATGTGAATTTTTTTTGAAGATTCTTCACCTGATTGATAAGCATTTCAATCTTGCGCTGCCTCGCAGGCCATATACCATTAACCTGCAGATATAAAATATAATGTCAACAAAACTGGAAAAAAAAAGATGATAAGATCTGGCATAAACACAAATTTTGAAACACCCCAAATATTACTAGGATTGTCTAGGACTAATGGAATACAAAATGTTCAATCCTTTCCATAAATCTCCAAAATCATTAAACAGTAAAGTACATGAATCTAGAACTTGATTAAAGAAAAAAAAAAAAAGCATTAGAGAGATACAGATGGTGCTTCACATCACATATAAATATAACCAAGCAGCTGATAAGTTCTTTAAAGGAATGTACTATCTCCAGACTTCCGAAGTGGCCTAAATGATGCAGCCTCTAAATTGAGATGTTCAGAATTATTGCCATCTCGACCCCTTTAATAGAAATAATTAAGCTTCGGCAGTGGTGTTGTATGTGTAAGACTGAAACCTCTCCTCCTTTTTCACTTCAAAATGCATTGACCCAGTTCAAATCCAGTTTGCCATTATTGGAAGCCATGAGAGACATTGATGTTTACAAAAATCCATTCCAGTTATCAATGACCATATCCATTATTTTAGTACAAATGTGAACAGTTTGACACCAACCAATCTCATTTTCTACTATTTAATCCATCAGCAACTACTATTATTCAAAACACTTCAGTACAAAAATGATTGAAAACATAACTATAATACCAAATTCAATTCCGCAACAGTGTCTAACAAAGTCAAAATCCAAACTTAAATTCAAACGAGAAAAGAAAAAAATGATTGAGAATGTGGGTTACTCACGAATTGGAAGAGGGGATAGTAATCGCAGTAAAAAACGATCCGTTTCAACTCCAAAGCGAGAGCAGCATTAAGCCCCTCGATCAATGCCTTAGCCTCGGCACCGGTCTTGCTCTGCCCATTCGCAATCAACGGCTTCCTAACCTCGAAAATCAAATTATCCCTAGGATCGCATATCGCAACCCCAATCCCAAGCATATTCTTCTTATCCCCAACCTTTTCCTCGCTAACCAAGCCCTTGAAATACAGCCTGAAATTGCATTCGCTATCAAAGGAAGTGCCTTTCGACGAGCCTTCGCCGAAGGGTTTCTCGAAGTTATCGCCCCAATCCTTCCAGTCCTCCTCGGGAATCTTCAGGATCTCCCTAGCGACCTTCTGGTCGTGAATCCGACGGCAGAGATCCTCCCTCATCTTCCGCGTCTCGATCTCGCTCTGCTCGCGGTCCTTTAACTCCTGCTCCAGTCGTGAGAGCTCTTCGGACTGGAAGGTGGCGAATCCCTTGACGTCATCGTTTCTGGGAGGGTGAGGATCGGAGTCCGGAGCAGAGGAAGAGGAGGGTCGGTGGGCGAGGGAGGCGGTGAGGGCTTCTTGGAGTTGGAGATGGAAGGCAAGGTCGAGGTCGGACTCGAGGACTCGAGCGTTCATGAGTTCGCGTTGTTGCTCGGAGACGAGGGAATGAAGGTCGTCGTCGTCGTCGTCGTCGTCGTAGTAGTAGTCGTCGTTTAGTGGGCGTGCTGGCGTAGACCTCCCCGCGGCCATTGAGAAAGTGAGGGAGTGCGCGAGTGTTTTTCCACGGTTTATAATATGAATGAAAGAATGTTTTTTAATTTTTTATTTTTAACCAGGACTTGTTTGGATAATTGGACGTTCGTCTCTGAATTTTTATTTTATTTATTTATTTTTTTTTTCTGTTTCGATAACTACGTGTCAGTTAGTGATGTTATTTAATTGATTTTGTTTAAATTTTAAATTTTTTAAACTTTTTTTTAGGTGGAATTTTTAAACCTTTTTTTTATTAGAAATAAAGATACTACTTTACTATGGTTTCAGGTCC
The DNA here is from genome assembly GCA_007844105.2 of Rhamnella rubrinervis. Classification (NCBI taxonomy): domain Eukaryota; kingdom Viridiplantae; phylum Streptophyta; class Magnoliopsida; order Rosales; family Rhamnaceae; genus Rhamnella; species Rhamnella rubrinervis. The sequence goes on from CM017578.2 coordinate 14,722,410, forward strand.
CAGAAAAATAAACAGAAACCGCATACCGTTTTAAAATCAATTTTATGTTGATGTGTGTGTATTTGAAGATATATCGAATATTGATCATATTTTCAAAATAACCTTCTTCTTTTTTTAATTAAATTATGAATTGGTAATTTTAAATGTTGAAATGCTTTCTTAAAAAAATGTTGAAATATTTATAACAAAATATAATGTTAGATTGACATGTCAAATTGAAAGTTAATTTTTAATTAACTTATTTATAAATAAAAATTTACATTTACTATGAAATATGTTTTTTTTTAGGTCCGACTTATCGGGGCCAAGGCATTGGCCTTTATGACCTTTCCCAACAACCCTACTTGAATTTTGGTAATTCAAGTTTGAACTTTGGGTGCATACAGATTTTTAAAATTTATATAAATAGTAATGAAAATGTTAATTAATAATTTGGTTTCTTTGTTAAAAAAACCCCATAATCAACGACTTCGATAGACAGGCTTTTACTATAGGCCCACTACCTCTGTTTCGTTTATAGCCCAATACTGTTCAACTCTCTGTTAAAGTCTGTCTATAAGTTTCATGGCCAGATTCAATATGGGCTATAAGTAAAATTAGTCAATTTTTTTATATAGTTAAAATTTTAGATTAAAATGACCAAGAGACTTTTATGGTTTCAATTAAACTTTTTATCATTTGATTTTTCTTTACAAACCAACGTCATTTTCATCTTCTTTTTCCTTTATCTTTATGTTCATTCTTCTCTATTGAGCCCCACAATATCTATTATCATACACACCATCGCCGTCGCAATTAGCTCCATCTTCTCTTCTTCTTCTTCTTCTTTATTTATTTTTCTTTTTTGCAAGAGGTTTATTTTATATTAGAAACTATGAACAATAATGATTGATTTATTGATTTAGGATAATTATTTTCAATAATTAAAAAGTGTGATTTGTATTTGATGTTCGTAAGAGCATGAGTGTTTAAATGAATGCATGTGTATTTGAATACATGTGTATTTGAATGCATGTAAGGTGTTTGATTAAATGCTTCAAAGAAAAAATATATGCAAAATATTTGAAATAATGATTGGATGTTTAATATATAGAAATAGGGTTTTGAACGGATAAAAATGGGTAATAATTTAGTATGGTGTTGATGAAAATATGGGTGAGTGGGATGGTGGATTGAAGGAGTGTGGATGGGTTAAGGGTAGTGTGTGGGTGTGTGAGTTTGGCTAGTGTTTGGGGGGGGGGGGAGGTGGGCATCAATGGGTGGTCGGTGGCTACCTACCCAACCGCCGACCCCTTGTGTTGTGGTTGATGGGTGGATGATTTTGGATAAGTGAGTGGGGGGATGGGGGGTCGGTGGCCACCTACCCCACCATCGACCCCTTGTGTTGTGGTTGGTAGGTGGTCGGTAGCCACCTATCCCACCACCTACAAATTATAGAAGAAATACAAAAAAAAGAAAAGACAAATATAATAATACCATGGGCTTTTATTGTCCCTACATTGAAAATAAATTAAAAGATGAAAATTTGAATTATATTTATAAATTTTAAATTAATTTTTTTTATAAAAAAATTGAAGTTGGATGGTAAAGGTCGGTGGAGGGTGGGTGGGTACCAACCCCTCATCGACTACCAATCACCATGCACTTAGGAGGTTGATGGGGCCCCACCGGCTTTACCATCCAACTTTATTTTTTTAAAAGAAAAATTAGCAAAAAGGTCAGTGGGATATCGATGCACACCGTACTCGCACCGACCCTGTTACAAAATTCACAAAATAGAGGTTTTATACTATTTATTTTTATATTAATCATAAAAATATTAAAAGTTAATACCTTAAAACCCATAAAACTATAATATCATTTTAAAAAAATAATTGATGAATAATACCCATTATGAAACGATATCCAAATAAGCATTAAAATAAAAACCTTATAAAAGCTCTAAATAATTGATTTTAACATTCTTTATTGAAAAAAGATAATAAAGATTATTGCATTTACAATATAGAATGGTAAGGATGTTTAGTTTCTAAAGATGAAGAAGTTTGATAAATCTAACTGTGATTAGAAAAAGACATAAGTATTACCTAGTGTATTTAATATGGAAAGGGTAAGTAGGTAAAATTACCAAGTAAAATGGTCACAATTTTAATTTACATAAAAAATGGCTAAAAATACTATGTGATATCCTTCAATGGTTATGGCATAAAAAAATCCTAAGTTTTTTTAACTATATTTTATAAAAATTAAAATTTTAGCGCATGATTCTTTTAATATTTAATATTTTTACTTAACTATCATTTATCATATTAAATACAATTAACACATTTAATAAGTTTTCTCAGTCACTGTGAAACCAATTGAATTAATGAAACACAAATATATAGTGCAAAAATATCTCTTACATATAAAAAAATAAAAATGTGATTTATAGAAGCTATAAATATAATCCATGACCTCTTAATCTACAATATTTACGTTTTCTTCAACAAACCGAGTTATAATAAAGCTTTTGTAAATTAATATATTTAATTAATTTTGGGTTTTTTGTTTCTTAATTCATATTAAGTTGATTTTTTTTTTGAAGATTTTAAAGTTTCAATTGGAATTTTTATTAAACAAAATAAAAACAAATTCGTTTACGAAAATAAGCTATATATTGTCCCTAATGGTGGGGGCACCATCACTTAGATGCACCCATAAAACCTGTGCTCGTGGGGGTGCCCCCACCACTACTAGAAATAATACACATTATGTTTTAATGTTTTATTTTACTTTATTTAAAATTTATCATTTTATGATATATTACTCATGTTATGGTATATTTGAATCACACATATGTATAATGGAATCTTATCATACTATTATAATTATTGTGTTTTATGGAGGGACGTGGTACAAAGTTGATGATGATTGTTGGTAATTCAAGGATTATCAATTGGAAGTTATGGAAGTTTTTATAAATTGTAGTTATGAGCAATTGATGAATGAGATCTACAATATTGTGAATGTTGATCAGGAAAGATACAATTTAAGGATGAAATGTCATTTTGTCGTAAGTTGTCAACCATGTGCTCCAAAAAAAATTAGACGAGATAGAGATGTTAAAATACTTTCTCGACTAATTAAAGAAGTTATGCCGATGACTCTACTATATATGGAAAATTTTTCCATGGATTTCTCAATTTTTTAATATGGAACAAGGCAAGCAAAATAGATTTGTTAGTTTTAGTTCGAGTAGTGGATGCAATTATTTCTCATCTTTTTGTCCGCCCTTTAAATTTGAATAAAGATTAAGAAAAGATAAATATATAAATGTATCCAATGTGGAGGAAACTCAATTACAAGAAACTCAAGTACATCAAAATCCTATTCGGGAAAATGAACATGTATGAGAAACTTAATTTTTGAAAACTATAACAACTTTGAAAAATCAAGTATATTGGCAAATTTAAGTACCGGAGAATCAAAAACCTTGGAAAAGTGAAGCACCATGACAAACTCAATTACTAGAAATTGAAACATATTTGGAAACTCTAGCTCCAGAAAATAAAACACCTTTAGAAAATCAATTGCCACAAATTGAACATGTACGAGCAACACCTTTGACGCCATCTAAAGTATTGGTGACTTTATTTCATAAAAGAAAATATCAAAAGTGATGATAAAAAAACTAAAGTTGGTGTGTCACCTTTTGTAATACCTAAAATATCAAGTTCATATAATTTCACAGTGAATCTTAGTCATGAAGGTAAATCATTTTCACATACTTCTACAATATCATTGCAAAGTGGCTCCACCCGTTTCATGGATATAAAATCTGATTTCTTTGATAGTGATGAGTTTCACATTGGCCACGTGTACGATGATAAAAAAGAATTAAAGGAAAAGTTGTATTTGTATGTTGTCGAAAATAACTTTCAATTTAAAATTATGCGCTCATTTACTACTCGATACGAAGTTTGTTGCTTCCATAATATTTGCAATTGGAAACTTCGTACCAACAAGATCCATCATTTGGGGAAGTTGTTCATTATTAAGACATGATTAAAAAACATACTTGTTTTCAATATTCACAAGCTATCTATTGGAATCATAAGCAAACTTCTATTAAAGTTATTAGAGAAGCTATAAAGGAAAAATATGAAGGCATCACTCATGTATACAAGCCACGTAAGAAAAAATTTAATGTAAAATTGAAATATGGTATAGACATTTCTTAAAATAAGGCATCGCGGGTACAAGGACATGCATTGAATAGTATTAGATGCACATCAGAAGAGTCATTCTCTAGGCTTCCATTATATTTTGCAATGTTGGAAGCTAATAATTTAACAACAGTTGCACACATAGCTACAAACGATGGAGAATTTTTTAATACTATTTCATGGCATTATAACAAAGTATATGAGGGTTCCATTCAAATATAAGGCATGTTGTTGTTGTTGATGGGACAACTTTAAAGTATAGATATCGTGAATATCTACATATTGCACCAGTTATAGATGAAAATGGTCAAATTTATTTACTTGCTTTTGGTGTTGGGGATGTTAAAAATGAAACTGCATACATATGATTCTTTTAGTGTTGTAAAAAAGCCTAAGGAGAGCCTGAAAACTTAGTATTCATATCGGACAGACATAAAGGTATTGAAAATGCATTGAAAGTTGTTTATCTCAACTTTTATCATGAATTATATATATATCATATTAGTCAAAATCTGAAAGTTAAGAAGTTTAGACACGAAGATTAAATTTTTTCTGCTTTTTACTTGGCTGCAAGGTCGTATTTATCATCAAGGTTTGAGTATAACATGAAAGAGTTGAAGATTATAAATCTACGTACAGTAGAATACCTATCTGAAATGGAAATTGAAAGGTAGGCTCCCTATAAGTTTTCAGTTACAAGATACAACACATTGACTATAAAAATTATTGAATGCACGAATGTCATACTGAGGGATGTAAAAGAAACGTCACTCATGCCTTTGTTGGAAAGTATCCGATCAAAGTTACAAACATAGTTTCATGATCATCGCATTGTTACCAGCAATATGATAACTTCATTAACAACATGGAATGAATGACGATTGAAAAAAAGGGAAAAAACTGTACAATGTATATTTGTTGAACCCATCAACCTTTATGAGTACAGGGTGATAGGTAGTCCAATAGAGGGTGGAAGATTTGTTATTATGGAATTACCGAATTTAATTATAATTAATTAATTAAATGAAAAGACACAAATTAAAGAAACAACACAAAGAAATTTTTACATGGTTCAGAATTTCAACTCCACAAGGCTATGCCCAGTTATGGAACAATCCATTAAGTTATAAAAGAGTACAATCTCCAAATTGACTTAAATAATAAAAGACTCCCTCTTTTAAATTGTCACCATTGTATTAAATCAATTTAATGAATTTATTCAGTAAGCCCTGTTTGTCTTCTGTATTTGCAAACCTTGAACTCCATTTTAAGTATGCAAATAAACTTCTCCTGAAGTTGTCAATTTCCTCTCCTGAAGAAACCACATAAGAAAAATAAAATAGATTCCAGTATTACCCAATTTTCAAGATGTTTCAATTTTTCACACAAAAGACTTGCACTTTACTAATAAAAGACAATGTTTAAATACTGACAAAATGAAACAAAAAGATTAACTCAACTAAGAAAAAATAATAATCTAAAAAATATTAGATAAGAGAAAATCTCTTACTACCCTTTATCAGATAAGTAAAACTTCATCTTGATCAGATCATTCTTTCATCAGTAACTCATGAAAAGATGCTTCATAGATAGTCAATTCTACTCAATCCTTTTAATAATAGAAAAAATACGAGAACTAATAAAAATCTAAAAATAGCTTTTTTACACTTTTGTACTCAGATATAATTCAGGGACTGTTCAATATAACACTTTAGTCCTCACTAAATGGTGCCACATAATGCCAATATAGCAAAAATTAATAATCTCTCCCTTTGACATTCTTTGGAAAAATATTAATATGAAATTATTCAAGATCCTGAAACAGTTCTCAAGCACAAAAAACCATTGGAAGTACCAGAGAAACAAGCTAACAAAATAATCTCAGTAAACATGAGATAAAAAAAAAAATAAAGCGATTACTACTCTTTCTTTTTGTCATGGAATGCCATAGATAAAACAACTTATATTGGTTACTAAAGAAAAGATTGCACAAGATCAGCTAACATGTGTTCCGTTCTGCCAAGACAGTTTGTCATTTGCCTTTGTCCTTTTTCGAGCCTTTTCTGGCTATCATGCAGATATTGCAACTCTGACACATGAGAGGAGGTCGATCGTGTTATATTATGAAGCTGTCTAAGAGCAGCTGTAAGATGTGAACTACACTCTCCCTCAACTGATACAGTTGTAGTTGGACACAATAGCCGTGTACTCAAGGTTAAAGGATGCTGTAAAGGTGTATGATATTCAGCATTATCACACAGATTTGTTTGGGCCATCAGAACACAAAATATGATGGAGGGAAAAGGTAAACTTTGTTTGATCCTCTGACTATTGATAGTCCTTGTCACAACATCAAAAATGTGATTCCCTAAGTTAAATCATAAACCTCTACCAATCATAAAGAGTAGTTTAGCAAGGTCTGTAGAAATCGATGAAGTATGTTTTGTTGGCCACCAATTGTACACAATAATCTTGTGTAAGGCTTTATATTTTAGTGTTAGAGTTGCTGTGACTAGAGAACCATTGTTTCGATGCCATGACACTCTGATGCTTAGACTCGTCAAAAACAATAAAGTATATGTGTCAACACGACATAACACAGATAAGGGTATGGAATACGTATCGGATACGTAATTTTGAAAGCGGATTTGGTGGCTGTGAACTCAATGATTTTTTCTTGTTATAATTTTATTTCTCGATAAATATACGGCGTAGATTATGAGATAGAGCATAAAGGCGTATTGGAAAGGAGCAGAATAAAGCATAGAGGCGTATTGGGAAGGAGCAGAATATATATATTGAGAAGAGCAAACGTGTTAAAATACTCTTTTTATTATTTTGGTAAACAATTATTCTTTTATTAATTTTTTTAGTTTAATAATAATGACTACTACATAGTTATGAATTATTTTTTATTTCTCCTAACATATCACAAATAAAATCAGATTTATAGGTTTTTTCAAAATTACATTTAATTTAAATTTTAATTATATTTCTTATTAATTTAATATAATACACAATAATTAAATATTTTATCATTTAAATTAAATATTTATGCGTGCGCGTATTTTATATATATATATATTCTATTAAAAGATGTTATAAAAAACTTCATTATAAAATGAAAAAGAAATAAAGTTTGCAAATATTACAGTCATAAAATATTATTATTTTTAAAGCCTTCTAGTAAAAATTCTATAATAATTTCAAAACTAAGAAGAAGAAAAAAAGAATAATTACACAAAATTCTCTAATTTTTCCTCAATTTATACAAACTTCTATTTATCAAAATTAATAATCCTAACTAATTAATATATTATATGCATCCAAAATAGTACTTTTCCTCTTTGGATAAGATAATTTTTTAACCCTTTAATTTTTTTCTCAAAAAATAGAATTCGAATTTAAAAATTTTTGAGTGGTAAATAAATTATTGATTGTGTAAATAATATTACTAAATTTTTGATAGAACACGATTATTTTAAATGTTTAATGTAGAAAAAAGATCTCAGTTATATAAAAAGATCTTTAAAGATTATTTTAATAATTTAAAACCTTAGAGGAAAACATATTATTGATTTTGTAATATATAATGAGTTTTGAAATAAAGAATGTATATGTAATTAAAAAAATGAAAGAGGATTATTATAAAGACTAGAAACAACGCCAAAAATGAAACGGATATAAAATAGATAAAATTATTTCTTTTAATAATTTAAAACTTTAATGATAAAAATAGTAATGATTTTGTAGTATATAATAATTTTTTAAATAAATAAGGTATTAGTAATGAAAAACAATAATAATAATAATAATAAACAGTAATTATTTTTTATTCATTTTTTCATCAAACAAATAGTTTAATTGTTTTAATTATTTATATAATCAATAATTTATTTTAAAAACATAATTTCATTTTTTTGACAAAAATTTAAGAGTTTTATTAACTTTATTGTTTATCTAAGTGATAAATAAATGAGTGATTAAATATATAAGGTAGAAATGATTTAAGTGAAACAGATAATGTATAGACTTACATGAAAGACATCTAAATAGATAAATAAGTAATTCATCTAAGATATTTATGTAGCAATTAGATCTATCACTTGAATCACTTGTTTATGGACAAATAATAGTAATAAAATTAACATGAATAACTTTTGTTATATACCACTCAAATCCAATTAAGTTTAATTTCCCAAAAAACAAATGATATAATACAAATAAAGCAAAGCTCATATATAAAATATTAGCAAGATTTTTAAGTACAAATTTTACATAATAAAAGTTAGAGTAATACAACTTCTATATTAATGTCATACTTATAGATTTGTAATTTAGATGTCTAGTTGTCTATTATAACTATTAATTATAACTAGTTGTCTACTAATAGACTTGTAACTTACTATAGGTCTTCATAATATAGTATCTAGTATGTTAGATGTGTACCATAATTTTTTATAACTATAAATCTAATAAGCTTGATGTCTAATGTAATTCTTATAACATACGTGTGTATCTAGTAATTAGATATGTACTATAATTTCTCCTAACATGCACTTAATAGTACTATAATTCTTTATAACTATAAATCTAATAAGCTTGATGTCTAATATAATTCGTAAGTATCTAGTAATTAGATATGTACTATAAGTTCTCCTTACATGCACCATATATACGAGGTCTATCACTAGGTCTTGTATTTCAATTCAACTTAAATTATATACCTAATATTTGTACATTTGTACATGGTTGATGATTATGTATATTGTGTAATATAATTATAATATGTAACTTATGGGAACCAATATAATAATTACTTTTTTAAAAAATAAAGAAAGATTTACCAGTGGTCATCGTGGCATGTGACATACAAGACTAATATAATAATTATTTTTTTTTAAGAAAAAAAAAGGTCATCATGGCATGTGACATACAAGACCAATATAATAATTACTTTTTAAAAAAAATTTAACAATGGTCATTGTGGCAAACTAATGACCACTCCACTAGACAAAAACTCCAAGTTCATGCAGCTTCATGATTATTTTTAATAAATATATATATTTTAATTATAGTGAACATAATAAATGTAAAAAAAAAAAGTAAAATAAATTAACATTCAGTAGCCTTCCTCGTCTTCTCATCTTCTTCAAGACTTTTTGTATTATGAGTCTTCCTAATGGCTAGATCTTCTATCTCTATGTTCTTACAGATTATCTCCTTTTACTTTTATGATATTTTCTTAGGCTTTTATATCTTCTTCATCTTCTTTCAAACTAAACTAATCATTTTTCTCTTTAGTTATAATCATTCTTCTATTTACCATACTAAGTTTTTTATCTTCCTAATTTTCCAAATTAGTTGTAGAATGAATTCATGTAATTCTATACAAGAGAATGTAGAAACACAACAAAAACCACAACGACCATCAACAAGTATTGAATGTCAATTTGATGATAAACTTCTCTGAAATTATGTAAAAGTTCTCAACGTAGTTACTGGCGGAGGTGGAAACAGGACCTGGACTTGCAACTATTGTAGCAAAAAGATGACTGGTTCATATTCTAAGGCGAAGGCTCATCTATTAAGGCTTCCTAATCATGGAGTTGAGTGTTGTAAGGCTATGACAAGTGATATTTTACAAGTTATCAAGAAGGAACATGAACAAGCAAAGTGAAAAAAATTACAATCTAATTCAAATGAGAGAAAAAAGTCTGAGTACATCTCTCTACCTAAAGGCTCAGATTTGTTACAGTAAAAAAAGAAAAAAAAGAAATGGGATCTTTGGAGAAAACATTCAACACTAGTCTAAGGGATACAGTTGAGAAAGAGGCTGCCAGGATGTTCTGTGCTAGTGCATTACCATTCAATTTTGCAAAATCACCCTACTTCAGGCAGTATGCAAGAACATTAGCCAACAATAATTTATCAGGTTATACTCCTCCTTCATATAATAGATTACGTATAACATTACTAGCATAAGAAAAAGAGCACTTGAACAAGAAGCTTCAACCTATAAAAGATTCATGGAGGAGAAAAGGAGTTTCCATTGTTTCTGATGAATGGTCAGATAGACAGAGAAGACCTCTCATAAACATAATGGGTGTATCTTCTGGAGGAGTAACGTTTCTTAAATCAATTGATTCAAATGGGAACATAAAAGATGGAGATTATGTGGCAAATCTATTTCTACAAGTGATCAAGGAAGTTGGAGAAGCAAATGTTGTTCAAATCATCACGGATAGTGCAAGTAATTACAAAGCTGCTAGGTTAAGCATTGAAACTATGTATCCTCATATCTTTTGGACTCTTTATGGGGTACATAGTTTGAATTTCGCTTTAAAAAATATATGTGATCCTTCAGAAAAATCTCCCCAATATGTTCATTGTAAGTAGATTGCTGATTTAGTTAGTGATGTCCACTGCATTCGTAATTTTATTGTCAATCACAATATGACATTATCCATGTACAATAAGTATTCTAAGTTGAGTTTGTTGAGGGTAACTGATACAAGATTTGTATCAAGTCTTGTTATGACTAAACGTTTAAGAGAAGTTAGGTCAGCACTTGAAAACATGGTGATGGATTCTGATTGGAAAAGTTATAGGGACAATAACACAGAAAGTAAAGCAAACGAGGTGAAACAATGTGTGGTGAATGACTTGTGGTGGGATAATTTGGATTATTTCTTGTCTTTTACTGAGCCTATTCTTACTATGTTGTGAGTTGCTAATACAAATACTCCTGTTTTGCATCTAATATATGATATGTGGGATACAATGATTGAAAATGTGAAAAAAAAAAATCATATTTGAGCATGAAAGTAAAGATTTAATAGTTGGTCATTCAATTTTTTTTATTCTATTCACCAAATCCTGGATAGTAGATGGAATAAAAGCAATAATCCTCTACACTATTTGGCACATACTCTGGTTCCTAAATATTATTCTGAGGATTGGCTTCGAGGTGAGACAAATGCATTTTCAAGAATTGCACTACATGAGGATCAGGAAGTTTCTATTAATCGGAGCAAGTGTTTCAAGAGGTTGTTTCAAAATCCAAATGATTTGAGGAAAGTCTTTGCTGAATATGGAGTTTTTTGTAGTGGATCAAAATATTTCAATCAACTTCATGTCATTGAAGCAAGAAAGTTTGAAGTACCAATTTCATGGGCAAATTATGGTGCTTCTACACCATTCTTGCAAGCTTTAGCCTTCAAATTGCTTACACAACCAGCATCTTCATCATGCTGTGAAAGAAATTGGAGTACCTATTCACTAATTCAAAATGTCAAGAGGAACAAATTGACAATGAGTAGAGTTGAAGATCTTATCTTTGTGCATTGCAATCTTCGTCTAATGTCAAGGAAAGAAGAGGAGTATAAAGAGGGAGCAACCAAGTATTGGGACCTATGTATGTTTCTTAATGCTATAGGAAACTTAAATGAAATGTGTAATTGTATAGTACACTGATTGAACTAATTTTTATGTTTTCTTCTTTTCTTTTTTTACGGGTGGAGACAAAGCTGATTAGGATGGATATTCTTCCATTAAACTTGCAGAACTCTCACTTAACGAACCAGAGATAGAGACAATGACCCTAGATGATGATATTTATTAGAATAGTAGATTAAAGAGAGTGCAAGTGGTTGATTATTTGTATTTTGTGTTTTATTTTTTAAAAAAAACAATATATAATTCTAATTGAATTTAAGGAGTTTTTAAATTCTTATTACATTTTGATTTATTTTAAAATTATTATATATTAAATTTTATTAAAAAATTTTAATTTCTTAAAGTATCCCTGTACCTGTATCCAAATTTTGGATCCTTATGTGTCGTATCCCCGTATCCTAAATTTTAGAACTAGAAAGATTAGACTCTTAGATACATACCCGTATCCGATACTCATACCCGAGTCCGAGCAACATAGCCATGACATGGATATTCCAATTAGCTCAGATGTAACTAAATATATATTAGACAAATTAGCCAACTTATCATGGTTAAATGAAGAACATCGTAGAACTGTATTAATCTGAGTAAGAGAAAAAGTTATTATTCTATTTCGAACATAAACCTTATGGAAACTTTTACTTCCTTGCTTATAAATGTCCTTCTGGAGATTCATATAAAATTCATACACAATTCATGACATAAAAGACTTGAACATGGTTAGAGACTTATCTAATCCCGCCGCAGTCAGTAAGTCTACAATACCACTAGAAGTAAAGGAATCCAACAGAACATGTTTTTTATTCAACAGAGGTTGTTTACACAAACAGCGAAATACCGAAGAACATGACTTAATCAAATAAAATAGTAAGTATGGTTTTGAGAAATCAAACTTAGATCGTGGTTCTGATACAGGGCGAATGACATGGTCAGAATTTTTAATCTCAGTTCTTTCATCATCATATGACTCTGTCTACTCATGCTCATATTCATCTTCCTTTGTTGTCGTTTTACTTGTCTCTTCCTGAGTGGCTTGATTTTCTTCACCAGTATCACTCACTTTGTTAGGATTTCTAGTGTTAGACTCATGTTGTGTACGTGAAATTCTTTCATTGGCTTTTTCAGCTTGCTTGGAGAACAGAAGGTCGAATTTTTTTTATTGTTTGGACTAAAATTGTTGGTGGAGGAGTGTGCATCATCGGATGGTATTACAAATGGGATGGAATCTTCTTGAGTTTTTGGCTTCTTAGACAGAAAAGTTTTCTCCATTAGTCGTGAACTTCTTCTCTTTGAAACTTGAGGACCTGCATTATTGATTCTAACTATGGTTGAAGAACAAAACTATAAAAAAAATAAAAAGAAAAAAAAAGGCACACAGGTTAAAAGAGGAAAGGTGAAAAAAATAATAATGTAAACAAGGGGGACCTGCATTCTTTGTCCTTCTTTTGTGTGTTTTAATCTAAGTTTGTAACAAATTTTTTTTTACCTACACATGACTTCATTGTCAATATTCGGAATACAGTGAAATTCGTTAGATTTTCTCTTGCTAAGATGCAAAGATTTAAGGAGTATGCAGGTCGAGAAAAAATCAATTGCAAATCTCTTATTTTTTTAGATGTTCCAACTAGGTGGAATTCTACCTATTTGATGTTAAAAATAGCTTTGAAATTCCAAAAAAGTTTTGATAGGTTGGAGAAAGAGGATGTACAATATTTGATTTATTTTCGGGAGGATGATGATAGTAAAAGAAGAGATGGACCACCTTCTTTTTCAGATTGGAAAAATACTTCAAATTTTGTCTTATTTTTTAAAAGTTTTTATAATATAGCTTTGAAGTTTAGTTATTCATTGCATTTTGGTTTTAATATTTATCTTTACAAAGTATGTTCAATTCAAGCTTAATTGTATGAATGGAGTTTATGAAAGGTTTTTTTGGTTTTTTTTATAATCGATTAAAATTTTAATTATAATTTAAAAATTTACATATACAGGGAGTTTTGAATGCATAACTGGATTATTTTGCTCATAATTTTTTCAGAGGGTATCTTAGAAATTTTCAAAAAATCTAAATAAAATTTTAACTGTACAAAAACTTGGATAAAATATTATTTGGCCTGAATGTCACCTAGAATATGTATCTCTTTACATTTATTTTTTTTATTATTATTTTTTTTCTAATCAGGGCAACCATGTAGCAAACTTCCTGGGAGAGTAGAATGTTGGGTCTGAACCATAGCTACAACCCAATAAGCTAGCCCATCACCTTACAAATGGGTCGGCTGGTCCAAAGCCCGTTTCACAGTCTGTGGTGGTGCAGGTAACGGTATACCACCCCTTACGTGGTCACTGGAAGACCAGCTCTGCCATCATCTCGCTTTCTCTACATGTGTATGTGTATGTGTATGTGTATGCTTAGAAGGCACTAGACCTCTAAGGGTGGGGGGCCCAAATGTGCAAGTTAATAAACTTTGGAGGAGCCAAATTAATAAACAAATAAAAAATTATAATTAATTACACATTACTATCTTCCTTCCAATACAATTTTAAGGGAAAAACCTTCTAGTAACAATTATACCATTTGACTGAGAATAATGCAAGAATAGCTGTGAAAGTTTAGTAACAATGAAACAATTATGTAATCGATATGAAAGCTTTTTAGTAAAATACAGGAAAATATAAAATTACTGTATTAAACTTTTTTCTTAGAAAAGGCATTGAAAAATAAATTTCTATTATATCAATCTATCCATCTATATATATACACATTTAACCAAAAATCTATATATATATATATATATATACATAAATGCTCACTTGCATTGTGTAGTGCATTTAACTTGCTTGGCAATGAGATGACATTTATTTTTAATTTCTTTTTCCACTTTTTAATTTAGGATTACACGAATTTTTTAATAACCTTATTTATATATTTTTGGCTCTTAATGTAGTTTTTGAAATTAGACAACCTGATTCATCTTTTTAATAAGCTTATCTACTTTTTCTAAAAACATTGTCTATTTTTTAAATAAGTTCAATTGTACATATTGATGCTCTTTGTCTTTCACTTCTGTAGGAGGCATAAATAGTTTATATACATATTTTCAGTGCAGAATACGTAGACACTATCCACAAGGAGACACATCCCTCTCCAATATTCAAAAAAGAAAAGAAGAAAAGAAGAAGATGTTGATAGGTGCGAAAGTTCCTCAAATATGTGGGTCTATTTTTCAATTTCGTACGCAAATGGTTTACTTTTCTGTCTTGCACAGTATTTACTTAACGTATAAATATTATAACGCAAGTGGCTTCTTCTTCTTCTTCTTCTTCTTCTTAAATTTTTTAACTTGGACTTATTGACTGCTTTGAAATTTCTTGTACCATTGCGATAGAATTTCACAGCAGCTTCGTTTTCTTCTTTTTTTCTCGTTAAATTGACTCTTCGAAGAAGAAAAATGGAACAAAAATTCTTGCACTGAAAAATTACAATGCTTGACAAAAATGCTTTGCATATGACTCAGCAAAATTAACTACTCGACTATTTAATTCTCTAATTAACTCAAAATATAACAGTACAATATTTACCTAACATTTACATATTATAATACACGTGCCTATTTTTTTTTTTCCTTTTTTGGTGAAACACGTGCCTATTTTTTTACTTGAACTTATTTACTTTGAAATTTCTTGTATTATTGCCCATAGAATTTCACAGCAGCTTCATTTTTTTTTTTTAGTAAACTGACTTTCCACCGCATTAATCAAGAAGAAGAAAATGGAATAAAAATTTTTGCATTGAAAAAATTACAATGCTGGAGAAAAATGCTTTGCATGTGAGTGACTAAAATTAACTACTTGATGTGATGCACAAAGTGGGGCTATATGTTGTATTTTAATTGGTTTAATTATACCATTTGATTAAGAATAATACTTTGTTATATAATTAGTAGAATTTCACTGTGCACATATTTTGCTCCACTGCATTGAAGGCTCATCATATTAAATTTTTCATCAATATTTAATAGTCAAGTAAACTGTAAAATTAAATATGAATTGTATCAAATAGTAACACTCTTTGATTAAGCTATCTGTTTAGAAAATTTATATATATATATATATATATATAGATAGATGGAGAGAGAAATTCTATAAAATCCAACGTTTAAGTTGATAAAAAATGTATGTCGTTTAAAAATAAACAGTCTCATTTTTTATTAATTGTGAAACCTATAACCGAGTGTCTCCTTTGTTAAGAGGGAATGCACCACTCAGCCAAATGACCAAGTCCCTTGATAGTTTGGCCGAGGGGTGCTTTTTTAGTGTAGAGAGAATGCACCATTCAGCTAAATAGCCAAGACCCTTGGCAATTTACCCTAGGGGTGTCTGCTTTGTGTAAAGGCAAGGCACCCCCAAAAATTTTAGCTGAGTGGTCGATTGTAGACCCCACAATTAATAAAAAAGGGGGGATAGTTTATTTTTAAATAGCACACGTTCTATATCAACCCTAATGTCGGATTTTATAGAAACTCTCTCTCTCTATATATATATATATATATATTACTTATTCATATTGATTTTATAGAGAAATTTGTTTAAAACTCTTTTTTTTTTTTTTGGCAAAAGGGAATATTGTGTAAAAGCACAAAACAAACTCCCAGAAAGGAAGTTAAAGAATGTCTACTCAACTACAACTTTACCCAAAACACAAGAAGAAGATTTTCAAGTGAGAATTTATCCATACACAAAATAAAACCGGTAGAAATAGAGAATTCGCTACTAAATCAGCTACCGCATTACACTTCCTAAAAAATTTGTTTTTTTATGGAATTACCGAATTTAATTAAAAATTAATTAATGAAATGATAAAGCACAAATTAAAGAAATAACACAGAAATTTTTTACGTGGTTCGGAAATCCTACTCCACGAGATCATGCCCAGACATTGAACAATCCACTAAATTATAAATGATTACACACACCAATTGAACTTAAATAATAAAAGACTATATCTTTGTATTGCCGCCACTGTGTTGAATCGCCTTAATAGACTTGTTCAGCAAGCACTGCTTATCTTCACCGTTGCAGATATTGAACTTCCTTCAAGTATGCAAACGAACTTCTCCCGAAGTAATTTGATTCTTCTCCTAAAGAACTCTCACAAAAATCTCAACAAAGATAATTTCAAATTAAGTTCACTTTCAAGTTGCTAAATAAAAAACCGTTTGAGCACAAAGACATTTTTCTGCAACTTGGAATATATTACAACATCACAAAAATGAGTTTTATAAAAATATTTTATTAAAAACCAAAAACACACGTTCAGCTCACATAAAAAACCTCATACACTGGAATAAGACGTGAGGAGGCTTTTTATAAAAAAAAAATTAACAATTTCTATTTTAGAAAAAGATAATTTTTCAAAATAGAAAATAAATATATGATTTAACTATATAAGGAAAACCCTTATTTAGTCCAATTAGATAATAAAGAATATCATATAAAAATAAACATCACTATCTTTTCTGAATTGCTGCTAAAATTTAATTTGCTCTTCATGTGTAAACCTACAGTAGTAAACTTTTTCAACTTCCTAAAACTTTACCTAATCTCAATAAAAATATAAATTACAACTCAAATATAAAGACCTGAATACAAAACAAACAGATTTTTTACAATTGTTCTAAATCAAATATAACAAAAGGATTATTCAATTTTGACTTTTTGGACTAACATGATGTTGCCATAAAATGCCAGCATTAAAAACCTAACCAAGTCAAAGTCCAGTCTTCTGAGCAAAACGATTTCGAAGCAAAGTAATTTCGAAGCTCCAATAGCCTATGAAACAAAAACCAGCAAAGAGGACCCTCCAATGAGTGAACTGCTTTTACCACTCCTTTTGCATCATATTCCTAGCAAATATTTTTCCAATTATAAGAATCAACATGATTTGAAGCCCAACATAAGACTGCCACCTCTATAGCCTGCTGTTAATAAGGGTAGTAGACAAGTATAACATATTACCATTTGCATCCCTTACCACCAGCATGACCACAGAGCCATTTTCTTTATGTTCCACATCCACATTAATTTTGAGCCAACAAAGAGGAGGAAGCGACCAAGTGTTAAAACATAAAGGAGAAGGAACACTAGAGCTTTTATAGTCTTTGATATTACCAACATGAATAAATTTCCCCACAACCTCATTGAATATATTAATAATCTTGTACATATTAATTTTTCCTTCGAAAAAAAGAGTACATCGAACGAGCAAAACAATATAAAACAATGTCGCCCAAAGATACCAATAGCGAGCAATTGGATTTAAACATATATCAAGTAGTTAATCCATATCTTCACAGTTCCAATTATCTATTCGACCTCCCCACATACTACCAAAGGCTATCAAACATCCTAAATGACACTTTTGAAAGATATGAATGCTTGACTCAATCTCTATTCCACAAACAAAACATATATGATATCCACTTCCCAACCTGTTTACTATCAACTCTCTGGTAGGCAAGATCTTAGCCAACATTCTCCATAAGTGCATTTTAAGTCTCTCGTGTAGCTTACTTTCCACAATAGACTCCAAATAGGCCTAGTCATAGGACTTAACCTCATCCTAATCACTTCACAATAACAACTCCTTACTGAAAAATTTCCAGAACAGTTTTCAATCCATAACAAAGTGTCCTCATGTAATACCATAGGCCAATCCACTCTCATAATTGCCTCAACAGAATCCATATCACAAATGTTTAATAACATCTCCTTATTCCACTCTCGATTATCGTTCGTCCTTAGATCAGCCACACACTCCATGAATCCACATCAATATTTTCCTTGATTGTAGGAATGAAATTTCAACACCATGGTACCCATGGGTCAATCCACGGGTTGATCTTCCTTTCATTCTAATTTTATAACACGAGGCTTCCCGGATAATGTCTAGACTCCATATTACCACGCCACACTATTAAATCTCATTTCCTCTGCTCATACTCAAAAAAGGAATTGTCTAAAACTCTGTTGCTACATATATAAAGCTTCAATTTCAATGAAAGTGATGGGTTTTGTTATTTCTCAAAGTAAGCAACTGTCAATTCATTATTTAATTAAATTTTATGCATAGTACTATGGGGTGTATTTTTTTCATAAATATTAAAGTAGTGACATCTCACATTTACTAACTATTTAAATTATGTTTTTCTCAGCATTATTTCAACACAGAATTGTAGCAAAATAGTAAAGCAGGTAAATTGTGTTAAAAAGTAATTTAATTAAGGGGTTTTTCAATCAATATCCCTTCAACTATGGAGAAGATTGTAAATTACAAGTTAATTATATAATTGATATTAATATTTTCTCAAATTTAAAAACAGTAGCAAATTATCACTGAAATTATAAAATTATCATAAATACTCATAAACTTTAAAAATAGTTACAAACTATCCTCATACACTATGATATTGACACTAATACCTTTAATTTTTATAAACAATTGTAAAGTGTTCCTAACTCATAATTATAATGTATTTTTACCTCAAAAATAGTATATTATTAGCTGTTAAATTTTTTTTATATGAATGATATAAACTAATTTATTTTTTGCATATTACTACTTACATCAACCTATAATATATATATATATATATATATATATATATATATAATACATATGAACATTTAAAAATATACATAGAGTTTATGAGTCGTAGGCAATTTATAATTATTTCTAAAATTTAGGATATTAGTGCTAATTCAATAATTTTAGAAAAAAATTATAATTATTTTTAAAATTTAGAGATATTGATGTCAATTTTATAATTTCTAAAGTTTAGGATATTAGTGCTAATTCAATAATTTTAGAAAAAAATTATAATTATTTTTAAAATTTAGAGATATTGATGTCAATTTTATAATTTATAAAGTCATTTGTAATCTTGTACGTATTTTGAAGGAGTATTGGTGCAACATTGATTAATTATTTAAATACCTTCATTATTAGATAGAGTGTAACATAATTAAGGTGATCCTTAGTTGAGGGGGAAAAAAAAGTTTTAAGGAACTTTAATTTTCCAATGATATTATAGATCATGGGACTGTGGACACGCATTATTTGACTCCACTGTGGGAATTCTCTGTTGGTTTCTAGACTGTTGGTTTCTAGACTCAAATTCTGCCAAATTTAGAAATGGTCATCGGTACAAATTCTGCCGAATTTTAGGTCATAGGTGATAGGTCCCACGGCCAGCATTTCAATTTCTTCAACAACTTAATTAAAAGGAAATAATTAATTTTCAAAAGCATGACTACAAAAAAATTTTCCTTTTTTTTTTTTTTGTCTTTTGGTTTTTCAAATCTCTCTGTTTTCTTGTCTTCTTTCTAGTGTTGAATCATGTAATATAATATGAATTTAAATATTGACATTTATGTTTAATATTTTTTCCAAGTTATTAGAATTTTTTTTTTTTTTGGTAGACCAAGTTATTAGAATTGATTGGATAGAAGTAGGTACGTAATTTTAGTAATCTAGTCTATTTCAAGCACACACATATCCACACACACACATACATATATATATATATATATATATATATATATATATACATATACATACTCAATTTTACAAGTATATGTGTATTAGACTCATAATGCAGGGAGGTAATTAATTATGATTAACCGCGTCAAAATGGTAAAACAAGTTAAGGGGAATGTCTCGTAAAAGGACGGCCAATGCCGCGTATCAGTGATGATCACCCGCACGTGTACGGTAAGAAAAGCTAATCGTCAGTCAAATTTTGTAATAATACCGGATCTACTTATCACACGCATCGATCTTAACAAAAGTAGGAGACAAAGAGGCTCCCAAAAGTTCTGCAAATTAGAACAAAAAATGCATAAAAACAACCGCTAGGGGATAAGATACCAAAAGCTACATAGACAATATGTATGTATATATTTATATATAGAAGATCCAAACAAAAATGTGGTCTAATTGATCATTATACAAAGGTGTTTCCACACACATATATATTAGATATGAATGTATCTATATCTATATATTATTAAGAAACTACATACATATACATTGTCTTTGGAAGCAGTTTCTTTAGGGTTTAGATGACCATTTTCAAACATGGTGGACTTCTGAAAAATTTTGAGCCCTTTTTTGTGGTTTTGTCTAATTCTTGGATTAATGTAGGAAATTATGGTACTTTTTTTTGTCTTTTATCATCACTTATTTTCTCTCTATTTGAAACAAGGGATTCTTTTACGCACCTAGATCTATCAAATCACAATTTTTTTTTTCTGGACTGATTAAATTTGGTTAGGTTTTGACCCTCCTCTTAAACTTAACTAACATAATTGACCTAATACCACTAGCACCATATATGGGCAAGGGCAACGATGGAGATTGATCTAAGCCAAAGTCTCTTTAATGTATATCATAACCTGTCCATCAAATATGATTTGATTATTTCTACTTTATTAATTAGTATTTTATATAAGTATGTATGTATGTGAATATTTTTTTTTTATCTAGTACTATATATGATCAATTGAAACAAATGAATTTTTTGTTTGGGTTTGGTAGTCTTTCTCATATTTGCTCTCTCCTCCTTTGTCTGTGAGTGTGTTTTCCAATTTATGCATGCAATTAATTGATCAAAACATAATAATAATAATAATAATAATAATAATAATAATTGAAATGAATAACTTTGATGTCAGCAAATTTATATACATATTTTGCTCATAAAATGCATGCACCGAAAAGACCAAAACTTTATGAATTTTTATCTTATTATTTCTGCTGCATTTCCTTTCAAGGGTTCACAATGAATTTGACCCTTATATATGAAGGCTTTCGTGCATAAATTGCGGAAAGCAAAAAGCTACAGAAATGCACGTATTGGTCTCCTTTTTCTCCTAATTAGTGTGCTATAAATTTTCACAAGAGAAGCTGCCTAGGAAATTAAGGAGCAGCATTCGGCAGCTATTTGTATTACATGTTTACATTGATTTAGGTTTTTTTTTTTTTTTTAACCAATGCTCCCTTAATTATATACAATATTGTACATTATCATATGAATTATAAAATTAGTACTAGGGCCCGCCTTAATTATATACAATATTGTACATTATCATATGAACTATAAAATTAGTACTAGGGCCCGTTTGGAACTGCTTATGTAAATAGTGCTTTTTTCAAAAGCGCTTTTTATTTGAGCACTTTAGTTAAAAAGCACTTTAATAATAAAACAGTTTGTGTTTGGTAGAAAACTACAAAAATGTGCTTTAAAAATATTTCACAGTTTTTGAAAAAGCATTTTTTTAGAAAAGTACATATCAGGTGTTTCTCAAAAAAAGCATTTAAAGTGCTTTTTTTATAAAAAAAAAAAAAAGTGTTTTATAATTTTTTTGCCAAACATGTTTCAAACTGTTTTTTTTATGAAAAAAATACTTTTTCATTCAAAAAGAAGCAGTTTCAAGCGGGCTCCTAGTATCCTAAACTTTAACACCAATATTCTGAACTTTAAAAACATTACAAATTACTTTTTAAACTATATTATTAGCACCAATACTCATGAATTTTAAAAATAGTTGCAATTTGATCTAGAGCCATAAATTAATTACCTTAAATAAATTTTTTTTTAACTTCAAAAGCTTTTTTTTTGTATAAATAATATAAATTAATTTATTTTTTCACATACTGCAGTACTTACTTTAGTTTTTAATATTAAAAAAATATATATCTCAACAATTAAAAATATATTACGTTTATGAATTAAGGGTCAATTTAGAATTATTTTTAAAGTTGGCATTGATATCAATGCTATAGTTTAGGAGGCATGCAATTTGTAATTATTTTTAAAGTTCAAATATGTGTTTGTATCAATTTCATATTTTAGAATGCAATTTGCAACTATTTTTAAAATTTATAAAGTATTAGTATTAATTTTATAATTTAAATAATAATTTATAATTTTATATATAATTCAAAAGATATTAATATCATAAACCGCTAATTTGGAAACACACTATTCATCTTCTGAAGGAAATATATATATGTTTCACATCATATATATAAAGGTGAGGTACGCACACAAATATAGACCGATCGAATTGGGCAACCGGGCAATGCAGTTGCGTGCACATGGGTCACACAGATCCACCTAACCTATTTCTGTGTTTGGTGGACCAATAACGAAACCAATATATCCCTGTCAATCAAATATATATTTGAAACCACACACACAATTTGAGATTTTTATTAATTTTTCCTTAATCAAGACCATTAGAAAAAAAGACCATTAGATTCATACATTTAGGCTGAATCTCACCATTTATCTAATCAAAATCATGTAAATCAAGGATAATTAATCGCCTGATTTTAAAAGTTTTGCCTTGAGACGGACTATGTACACACACGTATATATATCATACAAGATATCTAGGGTTGTACATGGAAAAGAAGACCCAAATACATAACCATGAATATATGGCTTTGTTGCTTATTAATTTTGTATAATTAATAACCATGTAGCTAGTTATAGGAAGTGAGTGTGCCAGTGTGTAGTATTATGCATGTAATCTCCTATCATATACATAATGTAATTCTTTTCTTATATTATAAATGATTAGTATTTTGAAATAAGTAATAAATAGGAGAAAAGAGAAATTGATTGCTTTAGTTTCCATGGATAGCTATGGAGCATATTTTCCATTGTCCATAATTTCCAGACCCCAGTAGTCTGAGTAATTGACAGCAGTACTACTCAATTACTAGTCTTTTCCCACATGGCTAGTCAACTTCGATTAATTTCCACTACCAAGCTCCATTTATTTATTCTCTTTTCTGTACTTGTTCTTATTGGGTGTTCATGCATGCATGCACTTCAACTCCGGCTCTAAAGGACTACTACCCTACGTATATATAAATTGTACTACATTCACCCATATTTTATTTTTGTTTAATTTAACCTCCTTTGCTAGTCTTATTTTAGTCAATCTATATTTATAATTTTAACCAAGGGCAGATTTAGGCTACAGCCAATGTAGGGATTTTTTTTTTTTCCTTTTTAATATATGTTAAATTTTTTATTAGCAGTATAGCCCAGGTCATACTTGTCCTCTTTTTCTTTTTAGTTCACAAATTATCATAATTTTAACCCTAATTCACTCACCTTCTAAGTACAAATGTGTATTATGAGATTAAGACTCTGTTATATTCTCATGGCTATATGTGTGTTTTATTTTACTAACAATATTTATTGGTACCATCCAGTTTCATATATTTTCAATATGTTTAAGACAGTTTTATTTTGTATATAAATAAAATACTCATTTCTTTTTGGAAAATGGATCATAAAGCCGCAGTGTTATTCTCCAATCGACAATTTTCGACAAGTTTGGGAAAAAAATCTTAGGAGGGTGTATTTAATTAAAACTTTTATAGACTTTTTTTAAATGATGATTTTTATGGATTTTTGTAGACTTTTATAGAGTTTATAAAATTTTAAAAGATTTTTATAAACTTGTGTAAACTTTTATTTAAAGACTTTTATGGATTTTGATAAACTTTCACATACATTAACTTTTAAGAATTATAAAAAGAAAATTTTTAAAAAAAATTATTTTGCACTTTATGCATGTATTTGCATTTGAAGATTAATCAGCAACTCTTCGTGGATGTAAAGCAAAATTATTAAGGTACATATAGTGATGAATGAACAATAAAGAAGATGTAGAAAAACTACAGATAAACTTCAATGAGTTGAAGTTGGCCACAGAAAAACAATGACAACGAGACCAGAGGTCAAACTTTAACAAATCACCTATGTTTCAGTGCAAACTTATTCTTTGTAGCTGCCTCATCCTCCAAATCAAATCAATTGTGGGTTCTTTTCTATTAATAATAATAATAATAAAAGCCTTTTCTATTAATAAAAATAATAAATAACTAAATTTTTTTCTCTTGAAAATCATGGTGATTATTTTATACTATTCTTTCCATTTTAAAAGCCCTAAATCATTTACATGAAGTGATGAGTGCAAGTGGATCCAACATGAAAAAATAGAAAAAAATAGCGAAAATCATAGAGATAGCGAAAAGGGTGAAGAAGAGAGAGAGAGTCAATTATTTCTATATGAAAGTCGATAAAAGTTTTAGGGTTGAATGGAGGAGAAAAAATGAGATCTGGTATTTATATTTTCTATCAAAAAGTCCATAAAAGTCTACTATGTGGTAAAGTTTATAAAAGTCCTTGATTTTTTAATACCACAAAACTTTTATAAACTTTTCAAATGTTTTAATTAAATACATCTTGACTTTTATAGACTTTTTAAAAGTTTATATTTAATACCAGCAAACTTTTATGAAGTCTTTAAAAGTTTATATTAAATACCAATAGATTTTTAAATTTTATAAAAGTCTATAAAAGTTTGAATTAAATACACCCCCCTTAGTTTCTTTTCCTCTAAATATAGTCTCCCCTATTTTAAAATTCTATATCTACTCCTGCTTTTAATCCTCTTATTTTCATATATAACACATGAAATTATTTCCGAATAAGCAAAATATTCACCTATATATTAAATATATTGTATTTAAACTAATAATTAATTATATGAATATAAAATTAATTACTAATAAATTATTATTCTGAGAAAGTCTTAGAGAAATTTAATTACTAAACAAGTCGATGACGGGTGGGATTTCTTAAACCCTAATTTGGACATACATAATAACCCCTCTCTAAGCCTATAAATATTAACACATATGCAATGATAGCCTACAAACTCTCTAAATAATTACGAGTTAAATAAATAATTTGTATAAATTTTTACAAATTTATCGATGAGATCCGAAGAAAAATCAATTTTATGTATAAATTTTTACATAAATAATTCTGTTATAACAGTTTTTTTTTTTTTATCGCACAGCATTGTCAAACAAAATTTTTAGATTGGAATTTTTTTTTTCTTATTTTTTAAAATTGTTATAAATTTTATTAAATAAGGGCAAATTAGTCACTCTGGTGATAATGGCGTGTATGTCTTTCCCTAAGAAAGAGAAAGAGAGCATCAATGGGTTGCCGACATGTGTAGGTGACAATTATGTGTATTGGCTGTCTGCCTTTGCTTTAGAATTAAGATGAGACTCACGTGGGGATGTCGTTGTCACGTGATTTTGAATTATATGGCCAAAAACCTGTTAACGCGTTGGGACGCAAAAAGAAAATATAACAACTGTAATTAATCAATTAAAAAGGATGATGATCAACGTGGCATGTTGGATCATGTAAATTCTGTGGCTCCGATCATATATATATATATATATATATATATATATATATATATGCTTCTTCGATCTCCTCTGCCAATATTTTATATTCTGCTACTACATTATGATTGTGAAGGGAAAAGTGATTACAAAGACGGAGACAGCAGTAATAGCGAAAGTGGGGCCAGTAAACTATTAATTGCATTCTTTTTGTGTGTTTGTAAGATCAGTGTAAGAGAAATTAAGAACATTACTAATTATTAGTTTTTATTAGAAAAAAGGAACAGTTGGTCAGACTTAGGGAAAAAAAGGGTTGGGAGAGAATTTCTTAATTCGTACGTGAAGTTGCATCATGACTCACGAGCAAAATTGGAAAATTTGTCATTCAATTAACGTCAGCTGCTCAAATTATTGAATTCTCAATGGAAAATGCTTAGCATTCCAAATGTTGACATTCTAAATGTAATGGCAAGTATCATATTAAAATTCACTTTAATTTCTTTTCATTTTTAAGATTCATTTTTTTTTTAATAAATTCACTTTTCTTTTAGTTTTAAGATTCGTTTTTTTAATAGGATTTTAGTGTAAAAATTCAAATATTTTTTAATTGGACTGAGGTGTAAAATTTTCTAAATATTTCTTTTTTATTTTCTTATGTGTCATGTTTTTTGGATGCATTTGGACCCTTAGCTTCTTCCAGTTTAAAATTCTCTTAATTTATTTGTTCATGCATATATAAAATAAATAATTACGAAGGTAAATATATATGTTTGTATATGTTACAGTTTCTGTAATTGCCGACGTGCCACCTTTCAAATTGAATGGTTTGAAGGAGAATAAATAGTAAACAATGAAAATATGGAGAATTAAAATAACTAAAATTTGAAGAAGAAACTGAAATAACAACTAATTAAGAAAATTAAAAAAAAATTGGCAAGACAGAAAATAATAAAGAATTCTACATTGAGTTTTAACTATTTTGAAAATAAAAGGATTTTAAATTGAAAATTCAACTAAACAATAAAAATATGGAGAATTAAAATAACTAAAAATTTATGAAGAAATTGAAATAACAACTAATTGAGGAAATTAAAAAAGATTTGACTAAGACAATAGAATTCTGAGTTGATGTGGTTGATAATTGGAGTCTTTGTATGCTATTTTTGCCTTCCGTATATAGCTGCTCAAAATCTCCGTATAATAATAAAACAATTACAGAGATAATAATTGATGATTATAGAGATAATTATAGTTGATTATGTGGTTCGGTTTGGGGGCTTTCTTGAGTTGGAACTTCAAAGACTAGTTTTCTCAGCTATAGATTCAAACTTGTTCTCAACAACGGTACTAAATTAAAAACGGCCTTAGGAACTAGTTTAATCGGATTGAATTTGAACTTTGTTCTGTCATAGTGCCGGTACAAAGGATCCTTCAAACTTTCAATAAGTTCATCACATTCTTAAAGCAAAATATTCCATTGGTCATTTGTTATTATGCAAGTTGAAATTTAATGTGGGAGTCCCATCAAGCAGACCAAAAATATGTATGTTGATATTAAAGTCTTTGTAATTGTGAATGTGTCACGTGCATATTAATATTTAGTTGAACAAAAGGTAAAAAAATAAAATAAATAATTAAATAATTGATTGTGATAGAAATAGAGAACGGATTGTGGTAGAAAAGAGAACGGGTTCTAATGCCTTAAAAATAAAAAAGGACTTTATTAAAATGAAAATTCAACTAAATAATGGAATTGGAAAAAATAAATGAATAATAGACTGCAATAATTAAAATTAATTGAAAGCTTAGGGAAAAATAAAGAAAATTAGGAAGGTTGACTAAGATATATTGAAAATGCATAGAAATTGATTTGAGTTGCTGGTGGATAAATATGTATCGTTCTTTCTACTCTGCTTCTTTTATATAGGCTTTAAAATTCAAAGATTAAAAAAAAAATTAAAAAGATAATCTGATAATATTTAATAATTAACTCAATTCTTATCTTGATAAGGTTTATTTTCATCTTAAATGTTGAGTAGAATTCTATTTGCATTAGAGTTCTTTCATGTTTCACCTAAACCAGTTATATTCTTGATCAAATAATAGCAAATAAATAAATAAATAAATTTGTGGTACAATTAAAAGACTTCCATTATGCCCTTGATGCTGTAAAATCCTCCTCGAATCAGGATCATATCCCCAGATTCTCAGTAAATTTTGACTGTCAATTTTATAAATAGTTTGGAACGATTAGACTATCATTATATTATATATTTGACATATATATATATATGTGTGTGTGTGATTCCCTCATTGCCTAGCTAGCTAGGTAACATAAATTAACGTTGCCAATATTTCAGAATCAGATAGGTTTCATTTTCAGTACCATCATAACTGAAGGACTTATCCACATTAAATATCAATCTATTTCTCCCACTTAGATGGGAGTGTACCAAACCGAAATTAGAAACATCGTGTCATAGATTTTGATTCTCTTTAATGTCAATTCGACTTGGAAAACTTGTCATACGTATATATATTTATTCAAAGTTCTACAAAATGATCTTTCTCTTGTGACGTCATTATCATAAATATATTTATATATATATATATATATATATTGTGACAAATACTGCTCTTATTCAATGTTTAATTTATAAATATAAATGGAATACCCTGAATTAACTCATAATGTGATTTTAATATTTAACATGTGATTAGAAAATTGATCCAAGTCCTAGCTTGGATTTGGAAATTTCAATACAATGGTCTGTAACATGCCGTATCCCATATGCAGTCAAACTAAAAGAAAAGAAGAGGAAAAGCAATAGCCTAATAAACATGCTTTATTTAGTTTTATTTTTTTAATAAATAAAAAAAAACTCCTAAAATTTTATTAAAAAATAGAATTTTATTGCTATATCAGTTTGCTAATCATATAAAAATTTAGAATAGTAAGACCTTATTGTTGTCTAAAATAGAAAACTCACTCCCTTAATTATTCCTCTTCTATTTAATATTTAACAAGATTGAATACATTTAAAATTTTAATAAAAATTTAATAAGACCCAGATTGTAACTCTATGAAGGCTTTTATCAGCTTTCTACCTTGGGTCACACCCCAGATACTTTGCTTATTAATAAGCAAGCAAGTTGCACTAAGGAATTAAATTTTGTTGGCTCAATTAATTAAGGTTGTTATAAAGAGGAACAAAAAAGAGGGAAAAAAAAACCAAATTAAAGATGGTCAAAAGCTAGTTTGACAAGGAATTCATTATGGACACGTATATCAATCTCATGTAATTGTAGTAGGTGACCAAAAAGTAGGTTTATAATTAAGGTTCAAACAATCAGCAGCAGTACAAACAATTGGACTTGCAACAAACACCTTCCATATTTATCTTTAACATTGAAAGATTAGATGGAGGAAAGAAAAAAATAAATAAAGACCCACTTCTACTTTGTTTAGCTTTAACAAAGTGAGTAATTAGATTCTAATTAACTTACTTTAATTTTAATTGTTCATACATGCATCCGCACTACAAATATATATCAGAGACCTAGCTATATAGCTCTAATTAACTAATTCCTATTTTTCTCTAGGTAAAAATTATTATTAATTTTTTTTTCTTTTTTTCTTTTTTTTTTTGGTGATGTCCTACTTCTCCTTAGGAGAATTTCATTGGAACTTAGATTTTTTTTTCTTAATTTAATTATAGGCCTAATATTAATTAAGCTATAAAATGGACAAAATATATGGCTTTGATATATCATGTCCAAAGTGGTACTTCCCACGATGAGCCTAAGTTGTTGTTGTCTTCATGAAAACCCAGCTGATTGGTGTAGCTGTTGGTGTGAGGAGGACTACTGTCAAGGGAATTAAATTGCTGAGGCAAGTAATCATGTTGAGACTGTGCAGCCATTTCCATAATGAGAGAGACCAAGTTGGTTTGCTGACATTGCATAGTGACAAGCTCAGCTTGTGCCTTTGCCAATTGTGCTTGGAGCTCGCTCACTTGCTTCTGTAGCTGGCAAATCGCACCTGCACATCCATAAACAGGGTCTCTGATCCTTGCACCAGCTTCGTAAACCATGCTGCTCACTGCGTCTGCTCTTTGAGACTCTGGGAGTTCCTGAAAATTGACCCAAATTAATGCGTTTAAAATTTTAATTAGATCAGTCATAATCATGGAAGTACGTGAAAGAGATAATGATAATATTAATAAAGAAAAGTCAGAGTAGTTGGTTCTCTAAGGTAAGTATAGAGGCAAGATATAAGGGGATCTAAGGCTACTTTTCAATATTTGTTATATATTGTGTGAACGACCATTTTGTTTGCTTGCTAATGCAAACAAATAAAGTCGACACCGGAAATGTGAGGCTCTAGCCACACCCTAACACATGTATGGTTGACAGTATAATACAAATAGCTAATTGAATACGCTTTCTAATAATTCGGGAACTAATTGAACCCCATTTTTAATAATAACAGCAATAATTTAATATAATATTAAAGCAGTTATGAGATTTTAGGTTCACTTAACATTTATAAGGATTAAAAAATATTAAAAATAAAATATAAATAACCAATTAAATGTATTTTCCAATAGCTTAGACATTTTTAGAAAAATAATAATTCACGTGTACACACAAATATAGATTCCTTGCGTACCCAAAAGACCCACGGCACCCAATTTATCATCACCAAGAATTAACTATGATGAGGTTAATTTACAATTAATTTTCACAACCCATAAGCTAATTAGGTTTAGGTAGTATAGAAGAGTAGCTAGAAACATCTAAGAGAATACCTGCAAGAACTTGATGATATTACTAGCACCAAAGACACGGTGAGCAATGGTGAACTTGACAGGTTCAGTGGGAGGGAAATAGGGAGCCAAGACGCATTTGTCGGCACATCTCCGCCTTAAGATCTTGCACGCGGCGCAGGGGCTCATCACCACATTAGGAGGAGGTGGTGATGAGGAATTACAAGAAGAATTGGAAGGAGGCGGTGGCGGAGATGATGAAGAAGAATTAGGTGATGAAGTAGTGGTGGTGTACTTTGTTTCAGTGCTTGTACTAGTGCAGTATTCCATCTTCTTCTTCTTCTTTTGGAAATTAAAATTAGCTAATTAAATTTAATCAGCTTTAATTTTGTTATTAAAAAGAAAAAGAAGACAAGAGAGAAGGAAGAGAGGTGGGGTTTGGTTTGCAGCATAGAGGAAGAGTATATATAGGCAAAAGGCATGTGTGAGACATGTTTGGGTATATAGAAGCGTACGTAAAAAGTGATGTCATCTTTGAAAATTATGTCATTAACCTCATACTATTATTATTGCCTTTTTACGTGGCTGCTTTCGTAATATATACATATACATACATATATATATATATATATATATATATGCCGGTTTTAAATTTCGTCAAAAGTCCGTTAGGTTTTTGACGTGTATTTCTATTAATCAACGAATTGAAAATTACATTACGTGCCAAAACGGGAAAATATCGGTGGAATAATATTGTAGCCTAGAATATTTTACTAATACTTAATGGAAACATTTCAAATAACAATCTTGCATAAGAGTTTTACTAATTTTGTTTACCAAATAATATGGTACCTGATATGTAATTGATTTTCATTTAAGATCAACTTATATGTATTTTATATTAAATTGTTAATCAATAGTGTATTGCCAAATGTTTAAGCATTCACATAATTATAAGTAATGATTATTGGTCATAAATCACTATTAGTACTAGAGACTAAAAAATAAACAAAATTAAAGTTTCTTTTCTAAGAATAATTCTTCCACTTAATGTTAAAGCTATAGATCTTTAATTCTTATATTTTTACATTCTTATACTTTTATCTATAGCTTGATCATTTATACATTCAAATTTGATATGAATCAAACAGAAACGGATTCAAAATTTAAAAATAGAACGAGTTATACTTACGGAAAAGAACTGGAGTTAAATGGACTAGATGTGCTGGTTATAAGTCATCTAGAAAGTGTGCTAATATATATATATATATATATATATATATATATAAACATAAATAAATAAAAATACATGGACTAGCTCATATAGCCCTCAACATACATCCGTCAAAGATGCTGATAATTTTAACATCATATAGGAGAGTACTCTCTTTTCTAATTAGTCAAGTATCCTCGTATAATGTTTTGTAAACATTCTACGAGGATACATTATATTGTTAATGTAATCTATTATATCCTCATAGAATGTTACATCGATCTCTCCATATCTACTCGAATTTTTCAATGCAAATCTTCTCGAATTTGTCAATGCATATCTTCGGAGCAATTTGATATGGTAATTGATTAGTATTTAATTCAGTCAATGATTAGATTGAAGTAATTAAAGAGATTAATTTGTAATAGAGACAACATATAATTAAAGAGAATACATAGAACTTTTTAAAGCCGATGTTTATGAATCCTGATCACTAACAATTTATGCTCCATATTTTCACATTAATCAAGTTGTTAAACAATTAAAGTTGTTTTTTTTTCCTAAAAAAATTTCTTCTTATTAATTTATCTCATTTTTTTGTTTTCCAACTTCCCTTGCACTCTCATCTTGACTTTAACAAAAACTTATCATTATCCTTTTTGACACTTAATTCTTGAGGAAAATTCTTGTTTATCACGTCAAATTCCAAATACTAGCCTAACTTTCTTCCGAGTTTAACTTTTCTAATAGAAAACAAAATATAATTAACAAGCACACACACACTCTCTCTCTCCTTATAACCCAATTTTCTTGGAAAGAAATTGCAGTGTACGTATTTTCAACCCATAGAGTAATCAAAGGCAAAGTCACATATAGCAGCATTAATTGAGATTTGAAAGGACTGAAAAACACTCTAATTTGAAAAGAACCCGAATCACCTATTTTCTTGTCTGTACACCAATAAAAATTTGATATCTCATTCAAATGGAAGAAAATTAAATTAAAATGTTAAATTCTAATTGAGAAAAAAAAAATGGGACATGTAATCTAGATTCATTTCAAAACCTTATATTTCATGCATTGCAAATATATATAAATATATATATTACTAAATTACCTTTCATACTAATTATCTAGCCCACCTATTCTATTCACTTATGATAAGGATCCAAATTATAAAACGCTTCACAGAAAACAAAACCAAAAAAATGAAAGCTTCTTAGAAACAGAGCAAAAACATAACTACCAAATCCTAAACTAATTTTAAGTTGGTCTACAACCCACAAGACTGGAGTTGAATGAAATTATGGAGTAACCAATTGGAAGATGCCAAGTTGGCTGGGATGGTATGGGATGAGTTAAAAAGAGCAGTGTTTCTTTGGTTAGGAATTAGACCTCTTCCCCCTGCTACCACCATTGAGGCAGTGCTAGCTTTCTACTTCTCTATTCTCTAACTACCACCAATCTGAGAAAGACCATAATTAATTAATTGCCCCATTATATATATATATATATATATACACATTTATACGTTATACAAAAATATATATTTATAGAAAAAGAGTTTGTTGGTGGGGTAAGGTTGGTGTAGAGCCGGTCCGCTCGCTGGACACGAGTGAGAAAACTCTGTTATGATCATCTTCAAAGTCCAACACTGCCATTGACGATTATTTAATTGTGACCAACTTATTCTATGATGGAAAATATGGATGCATTATTTTAAATATATAATTAAGCTTGTTATTATTGAAAGTGAAAATGGAATTCTGCATCAAAACTAAGAACAAAATTATTTAATTTTACGTGACCGAGCTTTCCGCTGGCATGGAAATTATATCAGAGCTTTCAACTTTACGGTGGAAGCAGTTGGACTTGGTCTGTTTCAAATTCAGTACTCCCTCCACCGCACTCACCATGGACGTGAAAATTCTCTATTTTAAAACGGTCTTTTGCGTGTGGACCTTTATATAAGAAAACATTCACCTATGTACTCCACTTATGTGCTATGCTTTGCTCCACTTTCACAAAGTCATTCTTTTTCTAGTCTCTGTTTTTTTTTTTTTTTTTTTCATATTAATAATAGGGCGGCAAAGCTACCTGATATGAAGCCAGAATACTTGAAAACAATACCAACCTTTTTAGTCCCTTTTTAATCAGATGGCTTATAGAGGATGAAATTGAAATTTATAAACCCTTTTGAACCAGCTCTTACAAGACCAAAATAAGTTCTGCCAAGTACAAAACAACAACAAACCTCTTTATTAGAAACGTGTGCTTTGATAGGTTTCAGAGCCAAGTGGTCCTTAAAAAACAGAAGTGGGGCGTAAAGATTATGACTCAAAAAATCAGACAGAGGTGTTATTGATTTGTTGCCCCTTAAGATGGATATATAAAACCAGCTCGATCATTGTTCTTGAAGATAACAGTCAAAACAGAGTTTCCCCAAGTTAGAGATGTCCTAATCAGTTTGAATATTCGTGGTGTCACACTGCACTAGTGTCATACGGCATTTGGTACTTGGAGCACTCATCATTATTGGGTCGCCTTGAGTTTCAAGGACCTTGCCTACCATTCAAACATATTAATGAAGCTTTTTAATCAGGTTGCACACTTAATTAATATGCAACTTTGAATGAGAGACCAGATAGTTTTATGATGCTGGTCTTTGACATCAAGATGAGAAAGATTTTCATATCGTCTATGAAATAAATAAATAAAAAGCATACAGTTAGGGTTGTGAAAGGAAGGGTTTTCGAGCACGTTGGCAGTCGTCATGCTCGTCAAGAAAGGGCATTCCTGAGTGGTTACATTGATGCCATGTATGTAACAAGGACCTTGACCAAACTCGAGACTTGACCAAAAAAATTCTAATCTTTTCGTTGATTAATGATGCAACCCTAAGTTGTACACCACATTAATGTGCAGAATGTGACCAAACTGATAGACACCAGTGGAACAAAAACTGACCAAACTCAGTGGATTCTGAACTAAACTCTGTAGAAGAATTTTCATCAAAGATGTTTTCCATACATGGCTGCAAGTTGTCAAATTTCTAGAGCTACTCTGATCTTTGGCTGCCATTTCCAAATTCCATAAGAACAGGTTGGCTTAAGAAAGGTCCACACGGTTTTTAAGCAGTGTTAAGGTCTTTGTTCCAACCAGCTTCCCACTCAGACCGCTAACAGTAATGTAACACTCAATGATTCTTAAAATTCTTTTCCTCTTATCACTTTCAAAGACTAAAAGGCCTCCAAATAAGTGGAGACACCGAAACTAGAGCACATAAGTGGAAAAGTGAGCCCATAAATATTTCAATTCAGAGTCATTTTCCATGTCCAAAAATTGGATCTTTAGTAAAAGCAATAACAGGGTGTTATGGTTGAAACTGCTGCGGATCATGTTTCTACAGACTTATGGGAAACAGAGGATAAGTACTAACTAGGGTACTGCCACTAAAATCAAAGACAGGAAGAAAAGCAAATTCTTGGAATATTTTATATCACAGAGGCTCATGGACCCAGTAGTAGTATATAAATTTCCTTATTAATTAAATCTCATTCCCACTTTGCTTAATCTAAAACCCATCTCGATTAGTTAAGTCTATTCCTTACTGCAAAGCAAGTAGGTTTCAAAACTTCTTTAGGCGTAAAGAGAAAGTAGGTAAGACGATAAAATATTTTCAATTGATAAGTTTAAGTTGATGCAATAATTACAAAGAGAGAGAGAAAAAAAGGGAAGGACGGGGAGGGGAGGAACCCAATCTCTATATGTGTAGGCATACTTATTTATTACCTTAAACTACTTAGTATTTAAATAACAGCTTGCAGCTATTTGCATTTTAAATGTTACTATAGCTTGTTTACATGTGTTATGCAATTCAACAGTACATTATATAATAATTTAGAAGAACTAATTGCCATTCTCTAGTCTCTAGAAAGTTGTGCTTTTATAGTTGAGGTAGGTTCAGCTTGACCGCTATCTACAGGGTAAGGATAGAGGCCATACATAGTCTTTTTTTAAGTTATTGTGAAGGAAAGTCAACTTTAAGAGTATTTTGTTTAAGCAAACAAAATACTTTTTCAAGTTTCAAACTTGATCTATCAGTGCTCTTCCATAGCCATTAATTATCAACCACTTTTCTTAGCCCTAGCTTAGCATGGAGTCGTCTAGCCCAAGGAGAGAGAAAAGTAGAATTACAAATTATGACAAATGGTGAGGAACAATCACAAACTCCATGCACAAGTTTATTGATCAAAATATTTTAGTGTGCTATCATACTACGTAAATCACCGTGAGTAACAAGTCAGCTCGAAAATTTTACACTGATATGAACGGTCAATGAAACCAAAAGTAAAATTTGACGTGTTGGGAAAATCTAGACGTGAAAACTCAGTCACTGAAAAAATTCACAGTGCCCAGTACAAAAATATATAACTTATTCTCATTGTTCTCCAATGTATGGTCGATTTTAACTCAACAGGCAAGTAGCTGATTATACAAAGGAAAGATCAATGTCGGCATGCAGACAAATTGACACCCTCTAGTCATACTTTGGAATAGTCATTCTAGGCTTGTATGGATTTTTTTATTTCTTGTGTTGGACTTAAATGGAAATATCAAGCTGCAATATATAGGCATAGGTAAAATACATGCAATGTTACCAAAATAAGAAAAAGAGCGTAAAATTAATGCAATATTAAACTTATAAAAAAATAAAAATATGACGGAAACCTAATCTCTCACTCTCTCTCTATATATATATATATATATATCTTATTTATTATCTTAAACTACTTAATATTTAAAGAACAATTTGGGTCATTATTATCCATTATAAGTTGTAATGGATACAAATAATATGACATTTATAATAACTATAGTAGTGATTTTTTTCATATTTTTAGTTACATCACTTGTGAAAATTCACAGCTTATAATGAAAAGTATTATTCTTTTAAATATTACTATTTATTGCATAACTAATACTCATTCTTAGTCTCTAGAAAGTTGTACTTGTATAGTTGAGCTAGGTTCAAGCTTGACCGCTATCTACAGGGTAAGGATGGAGGACACATAGTCCTTTTTTATTTTCTTTTAAGTTCTTGGGAAAGAAAGTCTGTTTTAAAAATATTTTGTTTAGGCAAATAAAATATTATGAAGTTTTAAACTTGATCTATCAGTGTTCTTCTATTGCTATAAATTATCAACCACTATCCTAAGCCCTTGCTGGGCAAGGAGTCCTAGCCAGGTCAAGAAAAAGGTAGAATTATACATTATGACAAATGGTAAGAACAATCTCAATCTCCATGCCCAAGTTTATTGATCAATATGTGAGCGTACTCTGTAGAATCACCAAAAGTTAAATTTATACTGA
This sequence comes from Rhamnella rubrinervis, assembly GCA_007844105.2. Lineage (NCBI taxonomy): Eukaryota > Viridiplantae > Streptophyta > Magnoliopsida > Rosales > Rhamnaceae > Rhamnella > Rhamnella rubrinervis. Next base: position 14,759,721 of record CM017578.2, read on the forward strand.
TAAGAACGTCGATCACACCAAAAGTAAAATTTGAAAACTCAGTTACTAAAAAGGTCCACGGTGCCCAGCATAAAAATAAATAACTAAGTAAATTTATTTCTAATCTTTCATTTTTTAACTCGACAGGCAAGTTTTTTTTTTTTTGGTCGAGTTGCTGATCATACAACAGGAAATATAAATGTCGGAATGCAGAAAAATTGACACCCTATAGTCAGACTTTGGAATAGTCAGTCTAGGCTTATATGGATTTTTCTTTTTCATTTTTTTGGGTTGAACTTGAGTGGAAATATCTAGCTGCAGGTGAATTAAATATACCAGCTTGAAAAGGAAGACAGATTCGTTAGCGTGGCTTGTCCTTTTTTTCTCTCTCTTTTTCTTTAAGAGAGGAGGAAATGGAAGACAGAAACAGACCATGCAAAAGTTAAATGTTCTCCTTTGTTGGGATTTATGGTTATCTGGAACATTTATTACACCACCCAGTGCCAAAAGCATCCCTGCTTATTCACTATCTAGAAACACTCTTATATAGACGGAAAAGCACAAAACTAACAGACGAAAACGGAAGGATTTTGAATAAAAAACCACTTCAATAAAAACTTGTCCCAAACGAGATACAAAACAAGAAATATAACAACCAACAATAAAGGAAGCACAATAGCTTCCTAGTTAGTCTATAAAGAGGAAGAGGCTGACTGCAAATTCTTACTACTCTCAGACTGTGTCCCAACATCAAAGAAGTCCTGAAGTGCAATCATCTTAACAGTACTGGACTTCAAACTCCTTATTGCTTCTGCAGTTGCTAAAGCCCCAGCAACCGTTGTTATTACTGGAACCTTGTAGGCAAGGGCCATCCTTCTCAGCTGCCGCCCATCAATCTGGTCAAGTGCATCACCCGAACTTGTAATCACCATTAACTGGATTTGCCCATTAGAAACCATATCACCAGCATGCGGCCGCCCCTCATGCAACTTCAACACTCTTTCCACTGGGATTCCTGCTAATTCAAGAACATGAGCTGTCCCAGAAGTTGAAACAATCTTAAATCCTAGCCCTTGGAAGGCCCTTGCAATCCTTTCAAGATGAGGCTTGGTCAAGTCATTCAAGCTTAGGAATACAGTGCCCGAAAGCGGTGGCGGCTGTCCAGATGCAATTTGAGCCTTGGCAAATGCAATGGGAAACTCGTAATCTATACCCATCACCTCCCCTGTGCTACGCATCTCAGGCCCTAGCAGTACATCACAACCCTGAAATTTTTCAAAAGGAAGAACAGCTTCCTTCACTGAAACGTGTGCAGGGATTACCTCTTCTGTAAAACCTAGGTCATAAAGAGACTTTCCAGACATGACAAGGGAAGCATACTTAGCCAATGGATGACCTATTGCCTTGGACACAAATGGAACAGTACGGGACGCACGAGGATTTGCCTCAAGTAAGAAGACCTCCCCAGAAACTGTAATGGCATACTGACAGTTCATGAGCCCACACACATTTAACCTCTTGGCCAATTTTGAAGTCCATGACCTAATTGTATCCAAGCAAGAAGATGGGACGGTTTTTGTTGGAAGCGAACAAGCAGAATCACCAGAATGGACACCAGCCTGCTCAATGTGCTCCATGATCCCACCAATCACCACATTACCATGGGAGTCAGCCAGTGCATCAACATCAATCTCAATGGCGTCAGATAAATATCTGTCAATCAATACAGGACGTTCCGGGTCCACCTCCACAGCATTTTCAAGGTAGGTTATGAGTTTCTCATCACTGTAAACAATCTCCATAGCCCGGCCCCCCAATACATAGGAAGGACGGACAACAACTGGGTAGCCAATGCCCATTGCAATGGAAAGAGCATCAGCTTCACTCTTGGCAATCCCTCCTCTTGGCTGTTCAATGTTAAGCTCCTTAAGAATTGCATTGAACCTCTCTCTGTCCTCTGCTGCATCTATGGAATCAGGTGTTGTACCCCAAATGCGTACATGCCCCATCCCACTTGCACACCTAGGCTTGTGCTCCTCTAAGTACTGCTGTATTGGAAGAGCCAGCTTAAGGGGTGTTTGACCTCCAAACTGCACAATGATGCCATCAGGACGCTCCAGATCAATAATGTTCAGCACATCTTCAACAGTCAGGGGTTCAAAATATAGACGGTCACTTGTATCATAATCTGTGGAAACTGTTTCAGGATTTGAGTTCATCATGATTGTCTCATATCCTGCTTTCTGAAAAAAGAGAAGAGGAGATATAAGCCACATGTAAATGAAAAATTAATAAATGTTAAAAAATTGATAAATGTAAGGCATTCTTACAAAATAGCAATTCATGAAACTATACATTCAATAAGCCACCTCTGAGATTGGTATATAGTAAGGATGGAACAAACTAATCACAACGGCCTTCAATACAATCAGAACAAACTAAACATATCCAAATCCTTAGGTGAAGGCATCTGCATTATTTACATAAACAGATCCCTCTTCCATCCATCATGTTCAATTGTCATGCCATTTGCAGCCTGTGCCCTTAGAAGTCTTTCAGATGTGATAGCAGTCATCTCTATTCAATTTTTTAAAAGACATATGCAATTATGGCCAACTTATATTACATTGAACCCTAGATTTAGGTACTAATTTCCACTTAAATAAAAGTTTATTCAACTAACTGGCCTCCCAAGAAGCTCCATATCTAGTCAATCATGCATATGTTAGGAACCACACTCATCAACTATATGAGGTGGCTTCTATTGCCAGCTCTCTGTAATAGGCCCAACACATTGCCAAAGTTGTAAATTCTCAAGTACTATCGCACATAATGCCATTATGCACGTGAAAGTTAATGCAAGATTGATAATTATCTTTGATCATCCAGTAATAGCTATCCTGTTTAAAAGATCATTCATTAGATTTACATAGTGCTCCTCAGAATTTCCAAGTCAATAAAGTTGCATGCCTATGGTATGGAAGCCAGAATCACAAACCTGAAGGGCAAAGGATGTGTGGCAACAGCAGTAATCAAATTCAATCCCCTGACCAATTCGATTTGGTCCTCCACCTAAAATCAAGACCTTCTTTTGTTGGGTGGGAGCTGATTCACACTCAAAATCGTAGGAAGAATACATATAAGGAGTATTGGCCTCAAACTCTGCAGCACAGGTATCTACCCGCTTATATGCTGGAGAAACACCTAAAGCCAGCCTCTTTGATCTAACTTCTTTCTCAGAGGATTTAGTGGCAAAAGCTATCTGATTGTCACTGAAGCCTCTTTTTTTCACTTCAGATAAGTCATCCTTTGTAAGATCAGACAAGCTTCGGCATAGAAGGAATTGTTCCACATCTACCAGCTCCTTAAACTGCATGAGGAACCATTTGTCAATGTAACTCAGCTCATGAATTTCATCTACTTTCATTCCCTTCTTCATGGCAGCATATACAGCATAGATGCGGTCTGGGCTCGGTACTCGTAGACTATACTTCAACTGGTCCCAGTCCCAATCAAGTTCCTTAACCTTTGCACAACCCCATCCAGAGTAGCCACATTCCAAAGATCGAACTGCTTTCTGAAAGGATTCTTGGAATGTGCGCCCTAGTGCCATAGACTCGCCAACAGATTTCATCTGCGTCGTAAGTAGTGGCTGCGAACCAGGAAATTTTTCAAAAGCAAACCGAGGAATCTGCATGATCAAGGTAGATGAAAATAAGTAAATAAATAAAAGGAAGGTACAGAAGAACACGTTGACACAAATGAATGCCAGACAGGTTAAAAGGCTTGAGGATAACAGACTAAGGAACATTTTAGTTACGTTGTTAACAAACTTTCATTGGAACAGCTTCATAGGTCAACTCAAAATGCATGTTATCAGCTTCATAGGGATAATGATCAACTCGACTACAAATATGCATCATGACGTGACATCAGTTTAAGCACAGTAGGCAGCCTCAAAAGCATGTATAATCTTTTCCATGAATATCATATGAGAGATGACAAAGCAGTAAAGAGCTACAGTACATAATGGGGATCTAAATAAGACATCAAGCAACAGCACTGCAATTTCACCATGGTATATTTTTTAAGTTCACAAAGAAAAAGAATTTTTTTAGTAATTAACACAAGCACCTAAAGGGAAATGGTGGAGCCATAATCGAAAATCACACACGCTTAAACCAAACAAAAACACTAACAAAGATCAAAGAAAAGTAAGAACTTTTTCTAATACCTTTGTTACCACATAATCAATTGAAGGCTCAAAACTAGCTGGCGTCTTCTTTGTAATGTCATTTGGAATCTGATCCAAAGAATAACCCACCGATAACTTGGCAGCCATCTTTGCTATAGGGAAACCAGTAGCCTTGGATGCCAAGGCTGAGGAACGTGACACCCTCGGATTCATCTCAATCACCATAACCTCACCACTCTCGGGACTGACAGCAAACTGGACGTTGGAACCACCACATTCAACCCCAATTTCTCTTATTATAGCTATAGAGTAGTCCCTCAGCCGCTGGTACTCCTTATCTGTCAAAGTTTGAGCAGGAGCTACTGTGATAGAATCCCCAGTGTGCACTCCCATTGGATCAATATTCTCAATGGAGCATATGATAACCACATTGTCCGCCAAGTCTCTCATAACCTCAAGCTCATATTCCTTCCAACCCAACAACGACTTCTCAACCAAAACCTGAGTCGTCAAGCTCGCAGCCAATCCCGCCTTGCAAATGGTCTCAAATTCCTCCTTGTTGTAAGCAATGCCACCACCAGTACCTCCCAATGTAAATGCAGGCCTAATAATCAAAGGAAACTCACCAATCTCATTCGCAATTTCGATACATTCTTCAAGTGTTGTTCCAATCCCAGAAGGAGGAGTCTTAATTCCAATGTTCCTCATTGCCTGCTTGAATAAATCCCTATCCTCAGCTTTCTTAATAGCCTCAAGCTTTGCTCCAATCAACTCGACCCCAAATTTTTCAAGCACACCACTCTCGGCCAACGCCACTGCCAGGTTCAGCGCCGTCTGCCCACCCATTGTGGGCAAGAGAGCGTCGGGGCGTTCCTTTTCGAGAACTTGCTCGACCAATTCCGGCGTCATTGGCGTAATGTAAGTTCTGTCAGCCAAATCCGGGTCGGTCATAATCGTAGCAGGATTCGAATTAATCAAAACCACTTCATACCCTTCTTCTTTGAGAGCCTTGCAAGCTTGAGTACCAGAGTAATCGAACTCGCAAGCTTGTCCTATCACAATGGGTCCAGCACCCAGTATCATAATCTTCTTGATGTCCGTTCTTTTGCCCACCTTGGAGGGTGCTTCTCCCACCCCACCATTGGAGATTACATGCTCGCTTCGAACAGCGTTTATGGTAGCGAATTGCTTCGGCCATGATCGGAGGCTTAATGCAGCTGTTCCTTTCGTTGTTCTACGGAGCTTATTAGAAGACAAGCTTAATCGAAAGTTGTTTGATTTCGACGAATATAGCTTCGAACAAAAAATTGAAGACAATAATGATTGAGAAGATACATTTTTACAGACACCCATCTCCATTTTTAAGAGCTGTATAAAGCTGAAACTGAAATGGAAGACGACGAGTTTTGCTTTCTAAGTCGTCAAACTAGGGTTTTTCAGTCTCCGTGTCAGGGCACGTGGCAATGATTTTTACGAGGTTTATATCATTGGGCTTTGGGCTCAATAATTTCGAACACGATTGGGTCAACGGTTATATACTTGGGCCAGTTTATTGCCAAAGTTCTTGGCCCAATACACATATGGGCCACAGGCCCATAAAAGCGAAGTCATTGTGAGTATGATATAGTTTCTTTTTTGTATCTTTTTTTAACAGATACTTTTTATTTGACAAAACACAATTTTAAAGAGTATTTTTTATATACTCTCCAAAATATTACATTTAAATTAATTAATAACTATGTTTCTAATTAATATATATAAAATAAAATCAATTTGAGGATATATTATAAATTGTCAAATGGCCATTAGTTAAGGTGCGTCAAAATGTGAACATGATTTGGTGTTAAAATTTTAAGTTAATAAATAAAAGAAATTTAGACAGCTCAAAATAAAATAAATTTGTTTTTTTTTTTTTTGATGAATTAAAATAAATTTGGGTTGTTTATGTGAATAAGTTACAGAAACAGCAGAGTCACAGAAGAAAACATATTCACTAATTCATTATTTCATTTATAATTTTACAGCATGCATGTAACATTTTTATGTTCATTTATTAATTTTATAATTATTTTGTACGTACCTATTGGTTTTGTTACTATTATATTTTATTCTTTATGCATAATTTGAATATAAGTATTTTTTAAAAAAAAATTAATGAAAATTGTAAATATAAATAAGTATTGACTATCGAAGCCGACCACGCAATATCTATGGCCTATGGGGGCGGACAATCACAAGCAACTTTGAGAGTGGACCCACGTGGCTTGACTCAGTCGCTTATTGAACAGAGTCTACTTGACAATTCCGAAAAGCCGTGCGGACGTAGAATGTGCCATTCCAGCACACCAACGCGTACCACCTTCGGACCGTCCTCTTCCTTAGCCTTGCTGAATATCTCTCTGCAACTGCAAGCTTCTTTTGTCTCTCTGGTTTCTGTACATTTTGAGCAGTGTCTGAATCCCAGTGGAATTTGAGAGTGGAACTTCGAAGCCATGGTTCAGATTAAGGAATTGTATCCATTTATTCTGTGGAGTTTTTAGTGTTTTAATCTTGGGCTAAATTATTACCCAGTTGCTGTTTGAAGTACTCGTATGCTTGTTCTTTTATTTTTTCATTTATGGGTTTCACTTTCTATTACTAAAGGAAATTGACACTGGCTTTTCTTGTTTGTCTGTTGAGAAGAACGAGTTAGTAGAAGAAATAAATTAAAAGTTCTCTATTTCCATTATTGAAATTTCTGAATTTTTTTTTTTTAAGAAAAAAACACTGCAAGTATTGAATGAGATGACTCCCTATTTGTTGGCTTTCATATAATTTTGAATTGTTTCCGGTTGATGGACTGCGAGTCATGTAGTTATTGTAGATAGCTTCTTTAATTCACTTGGTTGCAAGTTTGTGTCTTTTCATTTTTTTTTTCTGAATTATTTGATAAATTCGACGAGTTTTGTCTCCGGGTTTTCATCATTCCAATGCAAAATACTTATTTGAACTGCCAGGGCTATGAATATAATTATCTAGTATTCTAATCCATTTAAATCCTAGTTTTTAAGGTTTCTTTCATTTAGTAAGCTTCTCTCTTTGGTGTTAAGGAATTGTAGAGGCTACTTTGAGTCAATTCTATGAATTTGATATGGAAAAACGTTGCTCCCCTTTTTTAGAAAGTTTCCTTAACCCTCAACTTTCGTTAACTCAAGCCGGATTGTCATGCCAATGTCACTAGAAGAGGTAAACCAAAGTTAACAAGTTTATGTCTTTTTTCTCTGCTAACACAAATATGGTAATTTTCTAACTTCTTGTTTGAAATGTAGTACCAAATAGCACAGATGTATATGGTCATGAAGATGCAGCAACGGAGCACGACAGGTACAGAAGGAGTGGAAGTTTTAGAGAACAGATCCTTTGAAGATGATGATGCATTTGGAAAGGGTCAATACACATCTAAAGTATATCATCTACAAAGGTAATCTTATGGCAGTAAACACCATAATGTATTAGGTCGTTGCTGGTTGGCAAGTGAAAAGGTGCAACCTTTTCTTTAAAAAAAGGATAAAAGATAAACTCTTTATCACTTGGTTGGCTTCCTAGATTAAGTTAGAAACAGAACTTTTCTTATGCATAAGTCTGGAATAACCTGCCACTCATAGCTACTGAATAGTAAACTATATTTTTAGACTTTTAGTCAGTCTTTTATATGTATATTTTTAAAAGTTTGTCCTTGATTTTCATCATAATAATCATGATTGCTGTGTACTTAACATTATAAATCATTGCTCAAATTACCATGACTTATGCACGAGTGTTATAGTTGATCTCCTATGTGGTGAAAGGGAGCATCCTCTTTTAGATGGGTGACCATCTTCAGCACATCTAGTTTTATAATTGATAAGTAGAATTTGCTTGTTAGGCAATATATATTTCATGAATGTTGAACTTCTAAGTAAGTATATAAATGCTTGAAAAAATTTCTTGGACTTTATCAGGTGGAAAGATCAAGAGATGTTGCTTATAAATGAAGTTTCATTTCAGAGATAAAATGTTCAAGACGTTGCATGTGATAGGATTGTAACTGATTAGCCTAAAGGGATTAGTGTACAGGGAAGCTTTCACTTAGGTGCAAGCTCATAATCATTTAGAGCCTTCTGATTTTTGGAAATAAGGTCATGGTTGGGACTGGATTTCCTTAAGCCTCTATAAGTTTCTTTATGGAAATGTCTGTACCATTTAGGACATGAAAGAAAATATTGAAAGAAAAAAAATTCTCTTTTTATGAAAGATAGATAGTTATGTACATGGTGGCACAACCCACTTGTCAACTCATCGTGAGAGTTTCTTTCGGTTCTTTCCCTCTTCATATATTTTTTATATATTTGGATTCGGGGGTTTAGAACTGATTTCAATGAAAATTGACTTCTTCTTTTTTTTTCCATGTTTCCTTTTGACTGTGGTTAGCAAATAGCTATGACTTTGTTGTTGTTAGATGTAAATTCTGTTGATGAATACAGAACATAGACACTTGACACGGTAGTTTGGCTCTGTGCCACAGAATTGGAACCACGTATATCCCTACATTTTTTCACCGACCTTTGCTCAAAGTCGATCCTTGCTAGATACTGTTTATGATGGCATGAAATTTTTCTAAGTTAAAGTTACATTGTTATGTTTTCATTCCTCCTTTCAGCAAAGTTCCTACTTGGCTTACTACTTTTGCACCAGCAGATGCTCTTATCATGCAAGAGGAAGCCTGGAATGCATACCCAAGGTGCAAAACAGGTTAGCCATGTCCTAAGAATGTCATTCTTTATTCAATACATTCCTTCTTTTTTTGGTTGTACTTTTTTTAACACTCTTCTTGGTTATTTCCAAATGGACGCAACAATACCAGTAATCCAGGTGACAAATATTCTCCAGCTCTAATTTTCAATTCAATAAATGTTACTGGGAATTTATTTAGCATTGTCATTGGATTTGCATTTTTTACAGTGTCCGTACTTCAGCAAGTTCCGGCTGACCATTGAAACTATTCATAGGGCAGACAATGGGCACTCAGAAAATGTATGTTTGTTTTCTTTGACTAAGTTTTAATCAAAACTGAATCTGATTCCAGAGAATGGAATGGTTTTAGAAGAGTACTATTTATATCGTATCCATTCGTTTGTGGTGGTTCTTCGGCATATCTTAATTAATGGAGCTGTCAAGCTAGGTTCATGGACTAAGCAAAGAACAACTAGCAGCCAGACAGGTAGAAACTATAGACATAGCTTCCTCCTCAACAGATTACTGGAGTTACATGATTGGAAGTAATACTGTGGACATCTCAAAATTTGAATCTGTTAGAACTGGCCGAGGACCACTTTCAATGGGATGGCAGGTCTGAATTCTCATTGTTAATTATATGCATTTTCTTTCTTAAAATGTGCTTTTTGCTTACGTTGGGAATAGAAGTGATTCAACGTATACTGATCGAATATCTTATAAGATATTTAAGGGCACTTTGCATTTTGTACTGTTGATTATATATTGCACATAAAAATCTACTTCACAGCTGCCTTTTACTGTTATCTATTATTCTCCAGGATAGGTGTCATCCAGTTATGACAGCCTACAAATTGGTTACTGTGGATGCACCATATTGGGGTTTTGGTTATCGGCTTGAGCAAGCTTTGCTAGCGGTAATGTCTCTTGTCAGATTCCAAATGACATAGTTTTGCCAGTGCCAGTTCCCTGACAGTTTACTGGAAAAAACTTATGACTAAGATATTTTTCGTTTCTATTCATCACAATATTGAACTATTATTTTACTTCTAGGCAAATGCTAGTGACAGTTAGATCAATATCTATTTGTTAAATATTTATCTTTAAGTACAACTTTTAAATTGCATATTCGTGGAGATTGCTTATTGACAACAGAAACTAATATGAAGATCTCATTCAATCTACAGTTGGTGCATCAATAAAGCCCCTTGTAAAGTTAGGATTTGTATACTCTGGTTTATGCATTAGTTGACAAACAGATTCCACTTGACAATGCTTCATAGCCTACTTACAGACCTAAGCTTCTAGTTATCATAAGGAGAAAGCGATACTGGTTTAATATCCTTTTTTCTTTTATATTCTTCGTAGGGTGAAAGGGCTCTTTTTCTAGAGAGTCATCGGAATTGTTTTGCTTGGATTGATGAATGGTTCGGGATGATGATGCAACAGATACGAGAACTTGAACGAAAGAGTGACTGCTTGTTAAATGAGGTAAGAAGATTCATAACTCATTAGTACAACCTTTGATTGAATCTAACCAAGAGATCACCTAAACTAAAACAATTTTTATATGTCTCATACTAACAAAAGATGTTACCTCTCAGACCAGACATTATACAATAAAAAAAATGTTCCACAAGATGCTTGACATTGATTTGCATATGATAAAAAAGCATTTTTTTTTTATTTGGTGAATAGAAAAACAATAGTGCTAGGCTTATCAGAAACTTTCATCGACCAATAACATGGCGACGTGTTACTCACTCCCATTTAGGGCTCACTTATCTCTTATTAGTTTATATTAAATTGTTAACTAGTAACGTATTGCCATGTCACTTGTTAAATAAATCTAGTAAAAGCTTTTGCAAGTCTGGCATTGCTTGTAGGAAAAAGCATGTTTGAAGTTGCTCCTGTTATTATGTTTCAGTAAATTAATGCATTTGCTTGATTTGCTTCCAAAATCCTGTACTTTACTAGCAGAAACTTGGCAAGCCGGCTTTGTTGACAAGTATGGAGAGTGAAGAAGAACACGTTTATAGCCAGAGGTCACAGCTCAAGCCTGAGCAGCATAGCTTTGCTGTTGATGCGTGAGGCTCAAATAATCAAATATGGTGCTGATGATGCATTTGGCAGCACGAGGCTGACGAAAAATATTATGCAGGAGGCTAACATTTATATACAAACACACCCTCTGGTGATTATATTTATTTGTATTCTATTGTGAGTTGTAAAATGAATATGACCCTCATGTGAAATATTCTTTTTTTTTTACTTAAAATTGGTAGTACTGTAGTTTAATTTTTGAAAAATAAATTTTATATTTATTAACATCCTTGGTACTTTTTAAACTTCCTAAGAGCCAAAATATATATATATAAACATATATTTATCAGGATTTCAAATATCTAATTTTTAAAGGGGTGGGGGACACAACTTGAACCCACAACCTAAGTGTAAGGGGCATATTACTGGGTCAGTCTCATTTATCTGTTTTAGTAAGTGATATGAGTGCCAAAAACTATTGTTAGTTTTGCTCCATTTTTTAAGTTAAAAAAGTTATTACATTATACAGAAAATAAAGATAGATTGTATAATATAAAATTGAAAATTGATTAAATAAGGTCATTAAAGATCATCACTACTAGAAATGATTAAATATAATTGTGAACATAAAAATTTTGTATTTTTTTGAAAAAAAAAAGCTTCATTATATATTATCTACTAAACTTTAAAGGAAAAAAATCATTTATAACACATATATATATATATATATATTAGTTATTTATTTATTAAGCTAATTGAATAATCAATTCTTTTGGAGAGAAGACATGCTCCAGTTCACAGTTCCTTTGGTTACCCCGTCAGAGTTATGGAAGACGGGCTCTAAGCGAAGACGTGTCCAAGTGAAAGCAGCTGGGATTACTGAACCTAAAGCGCTAAGCTCTCGGTAGTCACCCTCTCAAGGTTAGTCTCTCCAACTCTGTTTGTCTCCCTGGAAAATTTTTCTCTATCCAATACAAGATTTAAAGGATTTGCATGCTTTTCCTGGGCAATCCCACTGTCTGTACATTTCTTTTCTGTTTTTGGGGTGGTTGGTTGAGCTTTGTCTGATTTTATGGTTAATTTAATTTCTAGGTGTCCGGTGTTTGTTGAAATTACCGTAAATGTAAAGCTTCAATCTTTGATATCGAACAACTATGAATATCGGAATTTTAAGTCTTACACTTTTGTATGTTCAAAGACTTGATAGAGACAAGTCATTTGATAGTAAGATATATAAAAGCTCTACATTTGTATCATATGATTTCAGCAAAGTTTCTGTGACATTGTAATTTTGGGTAGTCTAATCTACATTTTAGTCTCTGCTAAAGGTTTTCTTCTTAATCCATGCAATTCATGGATTTTTAAACAACCCTAAGACTTCCAGAATTCTGTTTATTTTGTGTTCTGACTTCAATTCATCAAAAGGACAAATTTGCACATACCCCGATCATCCACACTTGCCTCTTTTCTTTTCTTTTTGTTGAACCAGTCATTTGAACTGTTAAAAGGCATATTTTAACTTATTAGTAAATCTAATTTGCTTCCAAATATGCTTGTACAAGCTATTTGTCATCTACTTAATCATATTCATAATCCAGAAGGTCAAAAGTACAATTATGTACTCACAGCATGGAATTGGGCTAGAGAGAGAATCTGAGTCTGCTTATTAATGTCTCTCAACCCTACCATGCTAGAGTTATTGTTTGCATATTGAACTATGCCTTAAATGAGGCTTCTGTTTTTCTTGAAAATTCACACCAAGATAGAGGATGAGTCTTGTTTTGTGTTGTCAAATGACTAGCAATATCCAGAAAAAGTGTGTTTAATACTGTTGGCAAAGCTCTTGCTGATTGACATTGACAGAATTTTTTTTTTAAGTCTTGGGTTGAGATGCGTAACTCACAATTGCATGAACTACATATAACTTTTATTAGTAAAATGTAGTCTATAACAATTTCATTTGTATTTAAACCAAATTATGTTCTTTAACTAGAATTTAATAAATAGCTCTAATTTAGTCTAGTAACTACAATCTTCTAGATTTGGATCATACATACAAAATCCAGCCTTTTCTTTTCTTCTCTTTGTAAGTAATAGGTTTGTAGTTTGCTTTTGGATGAAGGTTACTTTGTCATGGAGTATAAGTATTTCTGTCATGGAGTATAAGTATTTCTATCTGTTTGATATTGTTGTAGGCTTAGATGGGGGCCAGGTGGAAAGGGAAGGGCTCAGAAGCCATAGCTCTTGGTGATCCTATGTCAAAAATAGTGTTGCAGCTTCAGTCTTCTCTAATCCAATCAGAGGCTCAAGGATTACTGTGTGGATGCAGTGTGCTTCTTGCAGTAGAAGCAGAACAAGTTGATCTCCTAAATCGAGCATGCTTTGGCAAACTCATTACTACAGCTGAGAAGGATAAGAAATGGTTTCAGCTGGGCTTGGACGAAGCCTTTTACCTATGTTATTCTCTCAAATGCCTCAAGATATTTGGCGAAGACAAATGCCTGTTGAATGATGAAGATCTATGGCTGTGCATAAAATCTAAGAAAGCAATGTTCCCTGATTTTTACAGAGCTTATTCTCATCTTCGAATGAAAAATTGGGTGGTAAAGTCAGGAAATAGATATGGTGTGGACTTTGTAGCCTACCGTCATCATCCAGCTCTTGTTCATTCTGAGTTTGCTGTCGTTTTAACAGAAGGAGATGGTGATACAAATGGGAGATCAAAGATGTGGTCTGATATTCATTGCACGACTCGGCTTTGTGGTGGTGTTGCGAAGACATTGCTAGTCCTTAATATTAACAAAATGGTCAGGGTACTATTTCTCCATCTTGTATAGAAAAATACACTGTTGATGATCGGACTATCAGAAGATGGAATCCAGAAAGATGCCGTGAAGATTACACTGTAGTTGAAAGTAAAACAAGTAATGATACTACAACTGAAAATGGAACCAAGTAAGAGTTATTAATTTACCCTCTCATCTTACTGTCTTTATGTTTCACTGCTTTTATTTTATTTTTATTTTCTCTGTCATAATTTTCTTTTGTTTTATTTTCTTGATCACAAAAGCTGCATCACTTGAATTTGCTTTCGGACATTCAACAAAGAATCATTGTTTGCTTTCAGACATTCAACAAAGAATCATTGTGCATGTGGTTCCCCAGTGACCAAAATTTTCCGCATTCGTATATTTCAATAATTATTCTTAAGGATGATTTTTCTTTCATTTGCCCAATTCTTTTTATTTAGTTTAGAATAAATGGCTTACCTGCGGCATAAAAATTCCGTTGAGCAGTTACTAGATTTCATCGATTATTTGCAAAGGGATTCTAAACAAAGCAGTAAGTGTAATATATAGTAGTGGAACCAGAGAAGTTCCGATAATACTAGAAAGATCCGTGTAGATTGATAAGGTGTCTAAAATTATGCAGTTCACTCTGGTGGATTTAGAAAATGTAATTCGTTTTAAAAGAGAAAAAGGAGTGTTTGGAAATGGCAAATAAATCCCATTTATACGTTCTTCTAGGAAATCAAATGTATTAGAACTCCAAAATTTATGGTACAACATGTTGAGGAAAACAGTTGGATTGATGATAGAAGTGTCTAATAGTTTAATAATCTATACCCTGCTTTCAAGGGTGAAATTGCAATTATCAAGAGAAGCTGTACAAAGAAAAATGCTTATAGATTGATAACATAGGAGGATCACAAAGTACCTTAAAATTAACAGTTTACAAATTCATGTCTAATACAAGCCAACCCTATAGGATAAGTTGCCAAAACCTCAAAAGTTGCCAAAACCTCAAAACGTATTTTGGACAAACAGTTTACACTTAAGTATTACTTTTTCACCAACAATATTTAAAAATGAATCCTACTAGGTTGTGACTTTGTCATTCTAGCTTCACCGTAGGGTTCGTCATTATCGATCCGCTTATTGTTCCTGAATGCCGCACAGGCAATCACATAGACGATTACTAGGATTATCAAAACCACAATGTTGATCACAGAGACCTTCCTCCAGCTCTTCTTGAGGCTGCCAAGAACGCCAGCTTTGCAAGAGCTGCAGGAATAGCACAGTTGTTGTTGATCATTGTTCCAAAAAGTGCAGTCCGGGTTGGTCCCGACCAACCCTCCTCCTTGAGTCCATGTTGTTTCATTTACATAGGTGTAGCCACACTCACTAGGAGGCTTGCAGCAACCAGACTATACACAACAAATGGGCAGTGGAAATAATCAGGTTATTTCAATCATGATTGCAATAAATATATGAAAACCATGCATTTTAAACAAACACATAAACAAAGATTTTCTGGTCAGTTTTATGTGTTTTTCTGCTTGTCCCTTTGTGATTTCAAAAGGAAAAAGTAGTTGAACTTTGAAGTATGAGATAGCAAAAGTTGTGGCCATAAGCAAATGTTTTGTATATGGGACCCATTTTCATTGGTATTTGGCGGGAAGCGCCTACTCCATCATCATGTTCCTTTGTATAAAACCAATTAAAGACGGCCACTTGCTGATACTCATATAAATGCTGTCAAGTCATTGAAAGATGAAAGATGGTTCAAGGCTTCAAGCTATGGTATGAATAGGGAGTTGACAAGGCAAAAGTATGACAAAACAAACACATTTTTTGAAAAAAAAGGTGCTGAGTGAAGCTTGAAACCCAATTAATTTGATCTCTTACTTGACCCTTCCCGTTTAATTAGACCATACCATGTTTCCTATTTTTCTTTTCTTTTCTTTTCTAATTTAAATTGTATAATTTTCTTTTTCAAATAGAGTGATTTTTATTGGAGGATTCAGAGTTATTAAAGGGTTCAACCTACTAGAACAAGGCATGTGAAAGAAGCATGGGAACATGGTCTAGCTACATGAAACTCCATTCTGAAACAAACTTCACTCTCTCACACTCTGACTCCATTTTTAGTATTTATATTCATATACTATATAATATATAATATCCACCAAATAATATTTAAACCATATCATTATTCCCCATCCCATCTTCAAAGCAAGCAGACAAAAGTCAGAAAATGAAACCCACCAAAAGCGAAACACAATAAGGATAAAACAGGAAACAAAATGGCCTACCCACACACCACTCTCAAACAGTGTCTTTACAAGAAACATTCTTTCTTGTACATTTGTACCTCCGTTATAGGAGAAAAACGACTACGTTTTGTCTAGCAAAGTAAAATCACCCAAAACTAATTATTTACCATTATAATAATAATAATAATAATAATAATAATAATCCTTCAATTACCAAAAGGATAAAACCAAATCCAAAAGGTTAGTGGAATTTTTTCTTTCTATCCTTTCTCAATTTTGTTGTTTTGTTGAGCTGCTGGTGTCTTGTAAACATCACTTCGCCAAATTGAATATTTAAAAAATAATAATAATTAATTAAAACCATGCCATGCCTGTGGGACATAATTATTGGGTTTAGTTCTATTCTCCTCAACTAAGCCCTCACCGCCCCCATGTGGTCCAGTAACCATTACAGCAGTGTCCATAATCCTTTTCATTACGATTATTTAAGGGGCTTAAAAAAATCATCTAAAATATCTCCTTTTAAAATAATAATAATAATTATACGAAAGTATTTTTTAGAAAGTATTAAAATATTGTATAAAATACGAATATTATAGAGTTTGACATGTAGAAGGCGTTGGAGTAATCTTCTGCGTAAATGGCGATCTCCCATCACTATTATAGTATTATGAGACAAAAATTATTAAAAATATAATTTGGACATCAAAAGCAAAATTTAATATGGACATATAATTGAGGAACACTCAACCCCATGATCGCCTTGCCACCCCACATGCCTCTAAAAGCTCCTTAATATTTCTCTATTATCATAGAAAAATATCTACCACAGTACCACTCCTAAAATTTAACTTTCTTCTTCATCAGCCTAACAGTCTTTATAAGAAACCCAGTTCCTGGAATTATTTTTATTTTTCAAAAATAGAATCCTAATTATCCATTTCTTTTTCTTTTCTTCTTTTTTTTTCCTTCCAAGAAAACCCTTAAAATCCATTTATGTTTTACTTGTCTAAAAATGGAAAAGGAAAAACCAAATATGTGTACGAATCCTTCCACAAACAGTTCATGATGAAATTTGAAAGAAAAACAAAAAGACAAAATTTGTTCAGAAAACATCAGCTTCATCACTAAGCAAGAAAGAAAATCAAACCAAAACAAATTTAATAGAAAAAGAATTAGACATACCTCGATGGGATTGAGCTTTCTGGAGGAAAACATGTCAAACGTCTCAGGGACGCCATTAATAGTCCTACCCATCTTGCTACAGGCCTTGGAGTCCCTTATGCAAGAGACTATCTTTACCCAGTAGTTATTTTCTACTACTCTGTCCTTCAGCCACCCAGAATAGTCCTCCAGATAATAGTCCGAATACGCCCGGTTCGGTACCGGATGACCCGACCCTTTATCAGTGACGGCATAGGCGAATATGATGAACCCGATAAGCACGGCGATGATGATGAACATGGCGAATAGGTAGAGCCACATCAGGAAGGTGTTGCGGTAACACGCGCCGGCGAAACCAGCTAGAGAGACGACCATGATGGCGACTCCGATGACGATGAGCGGCCATTGAAGGAACTTGAGGCAGTCGGTGTTGTTGGCTCTGCTGCTCAGCCATATTCCGCCACCGAGGATTGGGACTGAGAGCAGGAAGGTCATGAAGTTGAGGAAGCCGATCAGGTGGTTGCTGGCTCTCATCATTATTAGGCTTTGGAAGCTTTTGAAAGTTGTTGAAGTTGTTGGTCCGCTGCTTCTTCTTCTTCTGCTTTCTCTGATAGTTCAGAGAGAGGTTGGAGTATTCATGAATGAGCTTTTGTTATATTATATTGGACTACAGGTTCCAATGGTAAACTTGGGTGGTAAGCAATTAAATGTTATTGTGCTACTCGCTGCGATTTAATGACATGTGTCCACTTTAATCTGACGTCATTACCAGATTTTTTCTTTCTTATCTGTCTTTTGTCTTTTTCTTTGTATAATCTGAATTTTTTTAATTATGTGTTTTACCATATTTAATTTTTAAAAATGATTTCCAGCAAATATTAAAAGAAAAAAAATGTCTTTATCTAGTCTCTAAAAAAACAAAAAAAAAGATGAGTAGTCTTTGAGCACGTATGAACCCTTGATTATGTCTCGATGAAAATTTGATTGTTGTGAATAACGTTTCAGAGCCACTTTTTTTTAACATGATAAGATAGTCGAACATGTTTGGATGTGCTTTATTTAAACGAAAAAAACCCTTTAAAGAAAAAAAGGCAGCTTATAATGTATTTGGTAGAAAATTTATAAAGCGTTTTCTCCATTTAAAAACATTAAAAGTGTTTTCTAGAAGCATCTAATAGGTTTTTTTCCCTTAAAAAAGCACTTTTAGTTTTAAAACATCATTTAATGATTTTATAGAAATTTAAAATATTTTATTTATTTTAAAACTAATTTTTTATTGACATTAACTGCTTTATTAAAATAATATTTTTTACTAAAAATGCTTTAAAAAAAAGTGTTATTAAAAAAAATACACATCCAAACGATGATTTTTTGTTTGTTTTGTTAGGACTGTCAGTATTATTTTTAGTGACTAAATGAAAATTTTATATATACTTTGCTAATTTTTATTTTGGTTTCAATTAACGCATAATTTTTTTTCCTTAAACAATGGTCCCCTGAAGTTTAACCACATGTCCAACATGTGAGTTGCACATGATCATATTATGTCATACATGTGATTTTTTTTTCAAGTTGTGTTTGATTTTTAGAAAATAGAAATAAAAGGCTCATTATAATATTTAGGTCTAAAAATTTCCAAACAAAATAAAAAAAAATCAATATATACATTAAATAAATTATAATTCAATTAATTACTTAGGGGTTTATATTGATTTTTTAAAAAAAAATTTGACATGGAAATATTGAAAAGTGGAAACATTTTGGATTTTTTTATATAAATTTTTAAAATCCAAATATTGTAATGACCAATTCAACTTAAAATAAACCAAACGCAACTAAAAAAATTCTCGTATATGACATATTCCATCCAATTTTAAGGAATTTTTAGTTACCAGAAGTGCCTATTTGATATAGGAGTAAAGTTGAGGAAGTGACATTGTTTTTTTTAAAAAAGAAGGTTTGACATATTTATAAATTTCCCTAATTAAATATTATATGGACGAAACTCTCACTGGGATGAGCTAGGTGAAAGATTAGGCTGAGCTGTCAGAGCTCAAGTAGGAAGGTGAGCAAAATCATTGGACTGATCTGTCAGAGCCGAACCAATTTCCCGAAGGCTCGGCCCCGGCAAACAGGGAATCTTCGGGAAGAAGCTTTAATATCCAATTTGGAAGCTTAACTCGGACAAGGAGAGAGCCGAATGACAAACAGCCACAGTGGCTCGAAACGGTCTTTCTTGACTCGAATGTGATAAGAGTTAAGAAAAGTTCATTCAACAATCAATGCTAATATCCATTCCTAAATTCTACTTTTCAAATCTGGGATGAGCCAACTTGAGAACTTGTCCTAAACTAATGCTAGGATTTCCTACCCTTGGTGAGGAAGGTAAAGCTAGACCTATAAATATCTCACTATCACTTAAAATAAAGGTCACGCGACTCGGTGATCTTACATTCAAAAGCCCAAACCGACTCTACATACTCATTCACATCCGACTGCGTTGGAGTGTTTTAGCCGATATCACACATTTAAGCCTTCATGTTCACTTTGTTTTGTAGGTCAGCGGTGGAGTGCACGGTTTGTAGCAGAGTAAAATCTTGCATAAACAGTTTGGCGCTAGAATGAGAGATTGCGGCTGAGTTTTAGCACAAAAAACCATCACATGCCTATTTCCAGTAATCTTGAGCAATATCATCAATAGCATCATAACAACGTCAAATACTATCCTCTATGATCGTCATGCATGAAGCGAGGAAACAACACCAATTCAGTTTCATCATGTGATTTTTTCAAGTTGTGTTTGATTTTTAGAAACAATGAGAAAAAACTGAAATAAAAGAGAACTGGAGAAAAAAAATTTCCCATTGGTAAAAGAAAAATATTTTTTAAGAGAATAGTGGAATTTTTATTTTGTAAATTTTGTATTTTTAATTAATATTTTATTATAATTTTATATTTTTAAATTTTAAATATATTTATTTAATTAAATTTAAAGGTAAAAATATTAATTTAATAAATAAGATAGGATATCAGTTAATTTAATATAATTATTAACTGTTAAATTAAAAGAACAAAATAATATAAATTAAAATTGTATAAATAATTTAAAATTAACGAATCCAGTGTAAATAATCCTAAAATCCATTATTATATGACTTTTTGCACTTTGTTTATTAGACTATTTGATAAGATTTAAAAAAAATACATTATATAATTAAATAGATCGAATTCATATTAAGGATTTAGAAAATGATTAATCCATGGCAATGCTTAATTTGTGAAAGTGACAGCGGTATTACTTTAGCTGGACCTGAAGAAAGAAAATGCGTCTTTACTTGCGAGGTGAACATGGTTACTGAGTGAAGCGATTGATTTGAAAAAGTAATATATATTTATTTGTTTTCTTCTGATAAAAATGACTAAATTTATGTTCTTACGGAAGCAAGTACTGTTTGTCCATGTGAACCCGGAACTCGTGGGGAGAGACTTTAAGATTAAAGGTACTTGAATGCTAAGATACTCTTCTTTTTACTTATTTATATATTATTCCTTATAAACTCAGTTTGACTCTTCTTTTTTCAATTAAAGTATGCCATATAGGTAAGGAAAATTGATGCGCACATGATTTTTCTGAATCCATTTCAGTGGCAGACTCATATGTAACATGGGCATAATTTACTTCATCACCAAAATAGATAATTAGCTGGCAATTTCTATATGGGCCAAAACATCATGAGGTTAATTCACACAAACAATTTGAATATGAGCAATACTATTAGTTATTATTGGTGATCAACATCATATCCATTATTTATTTATATAGCGATTAGTGATTGATTATTAAAAGATTTTTATTTTTAATATTTTAAATAATGATGGTAAATATCTCCGTGTCAACATGAAACCATCGAATATTAATCACTAATAATGATAAATATCATTATTTATTTGAATATATAACTTGGTACTTTATTTGTTTTAATAAAATAAATAGCTAAAATCTTACAATGCTCAAAGGGGATAACTTGGAATGTTTAAGGATCTGAAAACAAAAAGAAAGTCGGTAACCGGAACACGATGTAGTACGTCAAGAACTTCCGTCAAGTTAGTGATCGAAAATTTAAAAATATTTGAACAGAGGTTCAATAAGGTCAGAAAACATAACTGATGAGAGTTGTCCTTAAAATTTTTATAGGTGAGTGGTGGAAGAAGTAGTTACTATGTGTCTATCACCGTACTTTACGCTCCACACCTCATCTTTCCACTTGTGTATAACCGTCTATGGTATGAGAGAGTGTGTGGATGTGAGAGTGAGAGTGGGTGCATAACCTTTGTGTGAATGTGAGTAGAGGTGAGGGTATGTAACATAGAATGTCAATTACTTGCACTAGCATAGCAGTGGGGTTGAGTGCACATTTAGCACTTCGTGAATACTTGTTCAAAATATACAGATATACAATGAAAATTAATATTATAAAATACCCTATAACATTATTGATTATTCATGTATGTGGCTCAAGAAACCAGGTTTTGACTGAAGTTTGAGAGCCACCTATTTTCGCTTTTAAATTCTAAAAAAGACAACTAATATATAAGTAATATGTATTACATGCAGTTCTAATTTGTGAATGTAGAAAGCGATGTTGAGAATAAAAAATAATATATAATGAAAATGAATAATGTTTTTCATGATTAATTGTGAATTTTCATAAATAATGTGGTGTTTTATATTTAATTAAAAATATACTTTTGGTTCTACTATACAGATGTCGCATAATTCATTAAAAAATATAAACGTCACATTACTTATATCCATCATAAATGATAAATAAAAATATTTAATCAAGTGAAATATATTTTCCAACACAAGATATACATATAATATATATATTATATATTATTATATATATATATATATATATATATAGAAATGATCTTTTAAACTAATTAACTCATATATAGAGTTATATAATATAAATTATTAAGTATGAAAAAATATTTAATATATAATATTTTTATTGGACTCAATATAAATTTTTATATTGGTCAAGGAAACTAAAAACAGCTATATATATATATATATATAGACATGTATAACCAGCTGGTACCCAATCTTTTCTTCATGGCCATGATCACATAGATCCTTATCTAAACCGCATTATTGTTCATTTTCAAGCAAGTGAAAATAACTTTAAAGATAAAAATGGGGTTTATCAACAAACCATTTTTCTAAACCACATGCAAAGTAGATCTAAACCACATGCAAAGTAAAACAAGTTATCTTGCTATCAACTTCGTCGACATAGATTTTACCCAAAAGAAAAGAGACTTCGTCGACATAGAAAGAAAACAAACCGTCCAGAATCTAACCGTCTTCTTCAATTTTCGAAAAGCGTGGAATATGCAAAGGAGAAAAGAAAGCAACGACCAAAAGATAGCTGCCGTCAGCGTTTATACGATCATCCTTCCCAGGCTCTTTTTATTTATTTATTTTGTGGGTTCAGTCAAACTTTAACTGAATAAAATACTATCTCTTGCCAATTGGAAAGTGACGATTTTCGTATTTATTTCATTACGAAAGTTCTTGGAATCTGCTTGTTTGGCTTTTTGGGTGTTGAAAAGTTTCAACAGCCAAAGGTTAAAAAGAAGTAATCCGTGTATCTATATATTACTCTTACAAATCCATGCATTCCACGTATGCAAGCCACGTTGCATGTAACCTAAAATTTAGATATTATTTTTGTGTGTGGCCTCCACCTGTCCCTAACTAATTATATATTATACATTAAGATTGGTTTTATATATATATATATATATATATATATATATATATATTAGTATGGTGTATGATAGGGGTGAAATAATATTGAATAGTATTATATAATACTATTTTTTATTTGGCAAAATTAGTAAGAGTACATTATATAATATATAAATATATTTTTATATGAAAAATATGGTTTAAATTATATATCACTCCCCTTGGATTTATATTATACGGTGTTATTTAATATTATAATATTATAATATAACAACCAAATTATTTTAAAATTATTTTTATATATGTAATAAATAATACAGGCTAATACAATTCAATTAATACAATATTAACCAATACAATATTGATTAATACATCCAGTGTACTAAACGTGCCTATATAGAAATATTCTAGTGGATTACATCACTCATATATAGTGAGCAGCATATATATGTTATTTCATTCAAAAATATATAAATATAAATTAATACTATTTATTAATTTTTATATAAACACATCCCACCACTCCGTATAAATTGATCAATTATACATTTATTATAGTACACCAGAACATTTATATATATATATATATATATATATATATATATATATTCTATACCGTATCCCATTTTTAGTTTCCTTTAAATTTTGAGAAACTAAACTTGGATTACACTCAAAAGAATGTTGATTTTGAGTAAGAGTACGTTAATTATGATTAGCGTTAACAAACCTAAAGCTGTTTTTTTACTTGATATAATGATATTTTGAAACTAATATCTGTGGGCCGGAAAGTTTCATTTTTTATATTGGAATTTCACATGAGAATATATTTTGAAAATATCTAAAAATCCTTGAGTCCTTTCAGTACTTTTTCAATACTTCTACAGGTACTACGAAATTTTCCAATAGTTTAGCGTGACATTATAATATTGGCTTTGATTTATAATTCATTTATAAAGGTTATGTTAAAATGTCAATTTATTGTCACATAAATTATGCAGCCAGTGGAAGAAGTAAAATTGATATATATTGCCACATAAATTATCAAGCCAGTGGAAGAAGTAAAATTGATAAATTTTTCATTATGTGTAGCATTACACATAATAATAATAATAATAATAATAATAATAATAATAATAATAATAATAATGATGATGATAATAATAATAAGATTTTTTGCACCAATAATTTCTGAATTATAAATAGAGTTGTAAATTTTTTTTTCTTGGTGAAATTGTAAATTGATATCTAAAATATAAAATTAATATTAATATTTTTGAATTTTAAAACAGTTGTAAATTATTTTTAACTCATAAATACATCATATTTTTATCTTTAATATAGTAGTTTTTAAATTTTTAAAAATATTTTTTCCATTAATAATTTAAACTAATTTATTTTTCATATACTATCACTTATTTCAACATTTTAACATAATATATATATATATATATATATATATATATATCTAAACAGCTAAAATTATATTATATTTATAAATTAGGAAAAATTACAATTATTTTAAAATTCAAAAGCTATTAATATTAATTTTATAAGACAATTTCTAATCTTCTCCGTAATTCATGAGGCATTAGAGTTGGAAAAAAACAAAATGAGTCTACATTTAGTGGCACAAAATGTACTTTTGAGTCCTGGTTCTTTACTACATATAATAGGAAGGCCATTATAGGTTGGGCCAAAGTCAATTCAAAAGTTTGACATGGGCTTCAAACGGTACTACTTGTCAGGTTTTATTTTAAATTTTTTAACCAACTTTTTTTATAATTATTATTTTAGCTAATTTTTGAATAAAAAGTTAAATATACCTTTAATAAATTTCATTACTAATTCATTATTGATAAGTAAATTCATCTCCGATGAAGTGGTTATAATAAAATCTTCGTTGTGGTTAAAATTGAAAGTGCTCTTATTGTAGTTCGTCAACTTCATTAATGACCAGTCTTAAGTCAACAAATTTCAAGTAACTTTTACAATTTCATGAATTATAAAGTAATTTTTAGTGCGAATTTATCGTTAATTTTTAAAAAAACTTTGTTATAAATTTTAATTTTATACTCTTTGATATCTATTAAAGCTTATTACGATTGTTTTAATCTCAATTTATGTTCTTTTCATATAACTATTTAAAAATTTCAAATATATAGCTAACAAATATTTTGATGAATTGTAAAAAAAATTAAAAAATAATTCATCATCGAGGGTGCTATTGTAATTTTGAAATAAAATAATTATTTTCAAAAAATTAGGTAAACAAATTCAAATAACAATGGACCGGATATGGCCTAAAACCCTATATAAAATCAGATTTGATCTACATGCACCATAAGACCCTTTCATACCTATGTTTTCCCTTTTTATTTCTTTTACATTAATCTTGTTCAAATTTTTACATTTAAAAACAAAAATAAAATCACCAGCAACCTTTGCTAAGTACTAACCGGGAATGGTTGACATTTTAATAGAGTATTAATGGTTCAACCTTTTAGATTTTATTTACATTGAGGGTATAGTTTAGTAGAAAGAAATTACTATTTTTGTCACTTTACAAATTTAAATTTATAGGTTCGAGCCTTAAGAAGTCCTATTTGTATTTCAAGTGCACTCGGACTTAACCACAGATGGATGAGGATTATTAGAGGTAATGTACTCAACATGCAAACCGCATATGGATGGAGATTATTAAAGGTGTGCTTCTTATATTTAGGACTTGAAAATATGGCAAAGATCATAGCAACAGACTCTAATTAACAAGATTCTTGGGCCAATGACTATCAGTCAGAGGCTTTTTATTTTCTAAAAAATCTTCTAAGATTTTTACAAATATTTTACTAAGAAAAGGACATGATATTAGTTTTCAATATATAATGTGTATTAAACATTTAAGGTGTGTACAGCACATATTTTATTAATTAGGAGTGGACGTGGACCTACTTAGGATCTCATAAACAAACTCAAGTTTTTGGGCCTTTTGTGTTCAGAGTGTAGTAGGTAAAATAGACATAGTTAGGTCCATAAAATAAAGAGAAAAATAAATGCTTCAAGGATTATCAAACACCTACTAGGACCATGTACCCCAACCTACTCAATCATTTTACAAGTCTTATTGTCTTTTCAATTTTCAAATAGAAACTGAACAATTATTCTTGTTTTAAAACTGTGACTTTATTGATTTAAGTTTTCATTAAAGTTTGTAAAAGAAGTAATATAGAAGTACTAACTGAATAATCATTTCTCTAACTGAATGTTTTACAGTTCCACATGTGCTAGACAATATGCATGGTGGTGGCACAAAATGTAGATCAATTTTCTCTGATTTTTGCTTAACCGTTACGAGGAACCCAATTGCACACCCAAATCCAAACTAGCAGAATATATAAGATGGGAAAAAACTCCTATCAATTTTGAAAATTGCATGTATGGTGTCCATGTATTACTTAGTAAAAAGAAAAAGAAAAATGTTTTTGCACGATGACTATGGATTATATACAAAATTAAAAATTATCCTACAAATTATAAATTGGTATTATAAATTTTAAAAACAGTTATAAATTGCCTCAAATTTATAAATATAATATATTTTAGTTAGTAATAATTTTTTTATGTTACTAACTAGGATAACAAGTAATAAATTTATTTAAATTATTTATTTAAAAAAATAATATTTTTAAAATAAAAATATATTATATTCATAAATAAGGGTAATTTATAATAGTTTAAAAAATTAAAAGGTATTGGTTTTAATTATAAAATTTAAAAAGATACCTCTTACAACTTTATACATGATATTAGAGACGTTGGTGCCAAAAGAAATAAAGAAAAAAGAAAAAAGGGTAATGAAATGAGAGAAAATTGGAACTCACTTACTTGACACGTCACGGCTGTTGTATGATGATGGTGTTGAGTCCAAGACACTCAAGGAATAACGTGGGACTTAATTAAAGGCCTTCTCATATATACTATTTTCTTTTTAATTTTTGCTTTTAGTTTAATTGGAAAAATTGTATACAGTAGTGGTAACTAACTTGTTTTTATTTTTGTATTTTTCTTTTTTGGTTAAAAATACTGGTAGCTCGTATTTTTAATTGTAAGATAAAATCTTATTATAAAGCTTGAATGTTAAAGGTGAATGATTAGTGGACAAGGCAAAGAAGATAAATTTTAGTATTAAGTGGTACTAAAATAGCAATACAATATTATATACTTCTTGTGATTGTTAGCCTGACGAGTTAATGTAGATAATAATAATTAATGATGTCCAGCTCCTCAAAATCACAATAACTAATTCTAATTGGACTCCAAGCTTAAATGCTAATATTTATTGAATACTTGTTCAATATGTTTCTATTTTTTTTTAGTGTTATACAAATTGCACTTGAGGGTATGGTCTAGCAGTAAGGAAGCCGATCAAATCCTTATATTCATTTGGAAGAATTACGATTTAAGTTTTGATAAAATTTTATTAAAATTTCAGGTGTACTCAGCTTTGTTAAACACTAAATAGAGGGGAAATTATTAGGGTAGTAAACTTATTATTTTATAAGATTGCAAAACTGAAGTAACAACGAGATCTAATTTTCTAATAGGCTTCTGAACTAATGATTCCTATAGTGAAAATATTTCTTATTTACTTACAAAAAAAAAAAAGTGTTATGCAAATTACAAAATTATTTGAAAATTCTTCAACCCATTCCAATTAAAAAAATTTAAATTTTTATACTAAAATTCTATTACAAAAGTAAACCCTAAGAATTAATGCCTAATAAATATTTTTATTATTACTTCTTTCTTTTTTTTTTTGTCTTTTCAATTAGACTGATTTGAAAATATCAACATATATTCTCTTTTTTTTTATTTGTTGACGTAGCACTTGTTATGTTATTTTATATTTGGGATATCATAAGATATTATAATTTGGGATCTAACCATTTTTATTTTTCTTAAATAATAAAAAATAATAAGCACATATAATAATTTGTCCAGTTTAATCCAAAAAGAAGATAATAAACAGGGCCCTTAAGGATGTGGGGCAGATAGTTAGATTTAGTTATACATAATATATATATACATGTGGGGCCCATGGGGAGCCCACGGATAATGGAAGGGACAGCAGGAGCGTTAGGAGCCTAATTAATGATTTTCTTGGAGGCATGTTTGCTTCTGTCTTACAGAAAAAATAAAATTCCAAGTTTCACTTTGAATAAATAATACTTTAAATATTAAATGAAAAATTACCGGTCTGTTTAAAATTGAATTTAATTTTAGCTTCCAAATTATTAATAAAATAAAAGAAAATATGTAAAGCTCAACGTCATTTTTGCGTAATATATGCTTCACTTTTTATATATAGAATAGAACCCAGAGGCTGTGAATGAATTTGCAAGCAAAATTATATAATTTTAAATGAGGCTTCGAGGCTGTAATAATTTTCAATGTGAAATTTTTTTTTCATATAAATATTTGTAGTCAAAATTTTGTATATAATTAAATTTAATTATTGAAAATATTAGAATTTTTAATTTTGAAAATCTATGTCTTATGACTTATCGAGTTACATGATTCTTTTTTTTTTTTTTTGCTATAAATGATCAACTTTGTTAATCTATAAAATAATGTTACTTTTACTAAATTTAAATTTATTTTATAATTTTCAGATCTGTTAGTTGTATATTTTTAAAACAAAGACTTAGAAATATATTTGTTACAACATTGAATCTGAAGGGTACGTTATTAAAAAAAGTTGGTAGATTATATTAACTATTGAAAAAAAAAAAAAAGAACTAATAGATTAGTTGGATTTGTAATTTAGTCAAAAGAGTGTGCATAAAAAAAAAAAGAAACTTAATTTGAAATAAAAAAATAATTGTATATGCAAGTCGGACGTAAAAGAGGGGTTTAAATTCAATTAATATTATTTCATTCCTTCTGTGAAACGACAAGCCTGCACTCTGCTGTCGCCCTTCGTTTTGTATCGTATCGACTGTCTCCGCCCCTACGACTATACTCAAGACTCCTCAGATACACTCCGCGCTCCAAGAAAGAAAAAAAAAGAAAAAACGCAGAGAGAGAGAGAGAGAGAGAGAGAGCCTCGGGAACTGTGAGAAGGAGGAGGAGCTGAACCTGCAAGCTCTCCTAACCATCCATGTCTGCGTTTGTAGTTTCTACAGGAATATAGTTCAACATTTTCCCACAAAGTTTGCCATCTTTCCCAGAAACTATAAACGAGGTACCGTACAAAGCATTTTTTTCTTTCTTTTTCTTTTCTATGCCCTGTTACTGTTCTACCCGCAAATAATCGCTCATTGCTTGGGTGCTGAGAAAATGCGGGAAAATACCGCAGCTCTGGTATGAACGTTTTAGCACATTATTTTGTTTCGTGAGGTCTACTTTCCGGTGGGTTGGGCAACTAACTAATGCTGCACCGAGCCCAAATGGGTTTTTCCATTTCCTCTGTTTTTTTTTCCTGGTTTTCTCGGCTACCAAAAGGAAAGTGCAGTTTTTTTTTGTTTTTTCTTGGTTTCTCTTTTCCAAACGTAATGATGTTCCTTTTGAAGTTATTTTTGGGAGAAATTTAATATAAAAGAGAAAAAGATGTTTTTGCTAGCTGCTGCAAAATGGCTCTGTCTTCGTTTCCGAGAGCTTGAAGGTTGCAGGCTTTTTGTCTTTACCGGACTTTTGAAAAGCAAGACGAATCTAAAAAAGGGTTAATTTTTGGTTAATATATATATATATATATATATTTTTTTTTTTGTATTTTTTTTTCTTTTGAAATATTCCTTCTGAGAGAGTGACTGGTTTTTCTCTTCTTTCTCCTCGCTGCATTGCTCTTGTTTTTATTGCAGATTTGATGGTTTTCGGTTTTTATTTTATTTTTTAATATTTGGTACGCTTAGCTTTTTGGTTTCAGATCTACCTCTTTTTTATTACATTACAGTAAACATTTCCGAGAAATAATTTCCAGCATAAAGGACACGCTTTAACAGTGTTTTTCTGGCTTTTTGGAGGCATAATCAAAAGGTCTTTGAGCGGTTTGGAAGATCTTTTCCTTTTGACCTCCACATTTCAAACCCTGCATTAAATTACGCTCCCTTATTTCACGGCAGAACTGGAGGAGGGAACTTTTCCCTTTGTTCTCGAAAATACCCTCCGTTTGGTAATGTAGTTGTTGTCTTTCGCGTGTGGATAAGCGGTTACTTGTGTCATTTCCGTAAATACGCCGGTGACTGTAGGCCCACTGTGATTGCAATAATGGGTATTGAGCATAGAACAGCAGAACTATATAGCGGCGAGTAGCAAGCATTAAATGGCTTTCTGGCTGAAGCTTTTTTTCTTTTTTCTTCTACTGTAAATATCCAGAAAAAAAAAAACTTTTTCAATTACATTTTGTGCTTATTTTTTGCCTTTATGGCTTAATATGTGATGATAAGGAGCACATGCTCTCCATGAAACCCATTTATTTCTTTGTACATTCACATTGGATTCCCTTGTCTCAGCTTGTGATTCTCTGAAGTTTTACAGGCCTTGTGGGTCAGGGAGGATTCAAGTAGGTGAAGCTTAATTTAACTTCATTTACGATTTGAGTTACAAGGCAAAGGTTAAAAGTCATGCAGACCCCAAAAGCAAGGTAACTTCCAAATGCCTTCCTATTTTGGCTCTCTTCCCTTGGAGAGCAAGGTACTCCATATGCTTCTTGGTTTGGTTGTTTTCTTATTTATGGCAACGTGCGATTCTAATCAAAAGTAGCCGTATATTTTCCCATTGTCTGTGCTATGTATGATCTATGAATCGAAAAAAAAGGAGTATTAGGTCCACAAGTATTACCTACAGTTGCTGGAAGTTGATGATACCATGTGTAAAATTTTTTTTGCAAACTCACTACTGAAGTCTCGGTTTTGTTAGGTTTCACTCTTCACATTTGGTGCTTGGGGTTGTCTTCTTTCTGTGAAATGTCCTCTTATGCATTATGTAATACAGTTACCATGAATTCATGCAATTTTCATTTTCAAGTCATATTCAAGGACCCTAGTCTCTGACTCACTGGTAAGAGTCTCACTAGTAATCTTTTCTATCAACCTCAAAATATAAAGATCTGGCAATTTTCCACTCCCCTGGGTTTTGGCTATGCGAGGGCTTCCTGTGGCTCTGTTGTAGGACCAACTGATTATTGTAGAGGAACATAAGGGCTTCATCCTTGAACTGAATAAGTAGTTTAAGTGTATTTTTAAGGCCATTTTAGGTTAAAGAATTATTAGTTGTTTGATTTGATTTTAGGTTGTCTCATTGTTATATCGAACATGGGACAGGATCAGTCTATTCCTATTCAACAATATTATGACTAATGAAGTTATTAACGTATGAAGGGACAAATAATATCATGAACCTGCATAATACCCAAATCCATTTTCTGTCAGTTCATAGAAGTGTCATGGCAAAACGTTTGCAGTTTTATTTTTAATTATTATCTCTTTTATTTTCTTCTAATTTTTACGTTCAATATTATTTGCCTTCACGGACTTTGAAGGATTATAAATTAGTGAATATATAAGATTGACCTACTTGGGTGAATTAGGGATTCGAATGTAACTTTTGCACAATTATGGCCAGATAATGCTTCCAAGCTAAAACACCAAGTTATGAGTATTACGTCCATGATATTATTCTGACATAATGCAGAAATGTCAGGCAAAACATGTTCTATACAATTGAGACCTTCTCTGAACATGTCTGAAAGTAAATATGTCAATATATTGCATTGGACTCCAATACTTCTCACTCTAAATAATGAAATTGACTTCTTTCAAGTAATTATTTGTTTCCTCTTAATATTTGTTTTACTTTATTAGCAATTCCTAGTGGGCATTATGGTTAGATTCTAAATGTCATGAAAGATTGCTTTATGTTGTAGAATCATCTTTGTGATCTTGACTAATGATGCAAGTCCTTTTTTTTGCTGATGCTGAGAAAGGACTTTTCTCTGTTAATGCTGTAGAATGTTGTCATTGTTTAATATTTTTAAGCTTGATTGTCATTTTGCTAACATTTATGCCAGAACTGGCTCCTCTGAAGTACCTCCAAGGGTCTCACCTCGAGCTGCACGTCAACTCCGGCCAACTGCACTGGAGACTGATTCTGCTTCTTCTTCGAGTCAAGCTACTAGAACATCCAAAGACAGAAGCCCTAAAGTCAAAGAACGCAGGTCACCTAGAAGCCCAGTGCCTGAGGTAGTTTTAAATGGATTGCATGAATCTTGCTATTAAGCTATTATAAATTTCTGCAGAACTTAAGAGTATTATTGTTAGTGGAACAGCCTAAACTTATGTGTTTTAGAGGTATAATACAAGATTATTATGGATATTAATTTGTGAAAATTTAAACAAAAAGTAATAATCTATAGGTCACTATCGAGGTGAAAATTTCCTGAGATCTCTGGCAAGTAACAAAAAGATTTTAGCACTTTGACCTTGTTTGCCTACGTGCTTCAAAATTGTTATTTGGTCTAGAAACACAATATTCATATTACTAAGCTCAAAAACATTTATGGTTCTGCTGGTTTTTCTTTATCTAGGCTTATTTGGGCGTGATTTTTTCTGTTTATTATTTAAACTTGTGTTATAGTTGTTGAATTTGACATTACAAGGGTATTGTATAACTTGCTTCTTTCAAAGATTGGAACCATTCTGAGACCTTCATTTTTGTGCTTTCCAGAAGAAACGCCCAAATAGAATAACTGAGCTAGAATCCCAGATCACTCAACTTCAGGAGGATTTAAAGAAAGCAAAAGACCAGCTGCGTTCTTCTGAATCATGGAAGAAGCAAGCTCAACAAGATGCTGAGGAGTCAAAGAAGCAGTTGTTGGTGTTGTCTTCAAAACTTGAAGAGTCCCAGCAGCAGCTTGAGGATCTCTCTGCTTCTGAGGAAGCTCGTGTTATTGAGCTCCAAAAGATCTCACAAGACCGGGATCGAGCATGGCAGTCTGAGCTTCAGGCTGTACAGAGGCATCATTCGGTTGACTCAGCTGCCTTGGCATCTGCCAATAATGAGATTCAGTGGCTTAAGGTTCAGCTTGAGATGGTAGCTGCATCTGAGGCTACTAAGTCAAAGCATGCAGAATCAGCAAATGTAGAGCTTCAGGGATTGAAAGAAGAACTAACAGAAACTCTCTCTCTCATGGAGAACATGAAAAATGAGTTAAATGAATGTAAAGAATCAGAAGCTCAAGCCCAAGCAGTAGTTAGTGAAACTCTGCTGCAGCTGGAGACTGCAAAGAAAACAGTTGATGCGCTCAGGTCAGATAGCATGAAAGCCATGGAAGCTTACAACTCTATTGCTTCAGAGTTGGATCAGTCGAGGGCACGTGTAAACTTACTTGAAGGACTTGTTAGCAAGCTCGACACTGGTCACAATAATTCTAGCAGCAACCTTATGCAGAATCCTACATGTGACTTTGAGAAATTTGGAGAACAACAGACTAGGGAATCAAGCCCAGTTGAGGTGGAGCTAAATAACTTCAAGTCTGAGGTAGTACAGTTAAGATCTGCTCTCGAAACTGCTGAGACCAGATACAATGAAGAACAAATTAGGAGCATGGTGCAGATAAGAACTGCTTATGAATTGATGGAGCAGATAAAATCTCGATCAAATCTAAGGGAGGCTGAGCTGGAGGCAGAGCTGGCAAAACCAAGGCTGGTATTGAAGACTTGAAGGCCAATCTGATGGATAAGGAAACTGAATTGCAAGGTATTATAGAGGAGAATGAGGGTCTGAATTTGAAGATTGAGAAGAACCTGTCGTACCAAAGAGAGTATGAACTGGAAAACGAATTGAAGAAAGTGAAAGAACAAGTTGCAGATTTGAAGGCCAATTTAA
Organism: Rhamnella rubrinervis; assembly: GCA_007844105.2. Taxonomy (NCBI): domain Eukaryota; kingdom Viridiplantae; phylum Streptophyta; class Magnoliopsida; order Rosales; family Rhamnaceae; genus Rhamnella; species Rhamnella rubrinervis. The sequence goes on from CM017578.2 coordinate 14,793,552, forward strand.
TGGATAAGGAAACAGAAGTGCAGAATATATTAGAGGAGAATGGAATGCTGAAATTGGAAATAAGCAAAACTGAAATGGACAAGAATAGAATGAACAATGAGGTGGTTACTGAAGTGGAGGCAGCAAGGTCTGCACAGAGAGAGGCTCTTAGGAGGGTTGAAGTTGTGATGGAGGAGGCAGACAAGAGCAACAAGAGGATGGCACGGTTGGCTGAACAATTGGAGGCAGCACAAGCAGCAAGTGCAGAAATGGAGGCAGAACTGAGAAGGCTGAAGGTGCAGTCTGACCAGTGGAGAAAGGCGGCAGAGGCAGCTGCGGCTATGCTTTCGGCTGGGAATAATGGGAAAGTCATGGAAAGAACTGGGTCATTGGACAGCAACTATGATCCTCTTACCGGGAAAATTAGCTCACCGAACTCAGAAGACATGGATGAAGATTTACTGAAGAAGAAAAATGGTAACATGCTAAAGAAGATCGGGGTGCTGTGGAAGAAGCCACAAAAATAGAAAAGCCTTGTTGCAGGTCAATCACTCAAACTGTGTTTGATTTGGAATCAAATTACTAGTTTAAATCATGCAAAATCTTCTCTCTTTTTTCTAACTTTATGTCTCTTCCCTTTCTTTTTCATTTTTTTCTCCTGCCAGATATACAGCTGGAGGGTACAGCCAAGTCATTATAGTATGAAGTCGCAGTTGGTACTTTTTAAAAGCGCCTATTAGTGTTGTAATGGCAGCATTACTAAGATCATTATGGTCCTTGTCCCTTTTGCCCTTGAATATATATTTTGTAAGGATGAATTTCCTGCTGCCTTTGAACTTTTAGTTGGTACAAGAATGTAGTTCAGGATAATGGCTTAAATTTATCATATCCACTCCCTATTTTGAGACTTGTTTCAGAGTTTTAGACTATCGGGGGTCATTTTTTTTTTGGATTAGGACTACCTCTTATGCTGTTTCCTGGCTTGTCCTTCTGTAAATTCTTGCTTGTGCATTTGATTTTTCAAAAATGTAATATTGCCTTTTTGTAAATTTTAAGGATGATTTAGTTTCATGCTACTGGTATGACAGCCCTTGAAAATGGAACATCAAGTTTGTTGATGGAATATGATTTGGGGGTATCTACCAAATGGCAAGGTCAAAGCAATTCAATGCCCAAATTTTTTTTTCAAAAGAATGTTAATAGAAGAAAGTTCAATACAACTCTCTAGCTACCACTATTTCAAATAACTGCCTCAACTTTCAATTTAAACATTGTTCCCCTGAACTGTGCATCTGTGTCAAATAGGAGCATCTTGTTAAGTTAATTTGACAATTTGGATGGAAACTTGACATTGGCTTTTGTTTTCCAAGATATATAAAAATAACAGATCATGTAAAATGTATTACTATCAGAAGTGATGCATTTCTCTCACATTTATGGGCTTATATATATTATTTATATATATTATTTTTTTTTACAATTTTTTAATCAAGAGTCACCTTGGAAAGAATGTGACCGTTGGCTTCCATGAGGAATTTCGATTCGGTATCCATGGTGTTGTTGCTGTGTTTTCTCGGTTTCTTTCTTTTTCTTTTTTTTTTGGTAATATTCTTTCTTCTTTCTTTGATAGACAAAAGAAGAGAGGAACGAAAAATATGGTCCTTTTTGACAAAAAAAAAAAATAGTTTGGGGGGAATATTGTTTAAATTGAAAGTTAAATCTGTTAATGGAAGAATATGTAATTTTCCCAAACCATTATGACTAATAAATATTATTTCATTTCATACCAATTTTAAAAATGTAAGCACTTATAAAAATAATTTCCAGTGATTGAAATTAATCCCTTTCCTATTTTACACATTTTAGTATATTCTTCAATTTCAGCCATTATAGTTTATTCTAAACTCCCCATAACCAATTTAATTGAAAACTCTTCTATTTTAATTTATTATATGAAAGAATCGATGTTTAACGTGTGAACAATGTTTGGTTCTATTTAAATATTTCTATCTTAAATAGGAAAGAAAAATTATGTTAAATAAGTAAAATAATTTAGGTAAACAATTGTTTCAGAATATTTGGTCACATAACATCCATGTCAAAATATGACTACAAAAGAAGTAGGAAGAGAAGGATACATTGCACTAAAAATTTAGACATAAAAGCTCTAGTTGTGGTAGTTGGTTTCGGGAAAAAAAATGTATACAGTAACACGAAGACGAAGAGTGGGTGTAAAAAAAAAAACAAAATACTACTTTTTTTTTTAACAAAGTTCCAGGTAAAAAAAAAATAAAATTGGAACTTTGTTAAAAAAAAAAAAGAGTAGTTTTTTGTGGGTGACAGTAGTGGAACTCTCTTAGGTTATGCCACTAAAATCATTTCTTGCCCCCTAATGTTGCATAGATGAAAGCCTTGGATTTGGGCTACTGATGTGGCGTTGGAAAAAGATTAAAAAATAGTGATTTGACTCATAGATTGCCAAAGTTCTGTTACTGCAGTAAACAGTAAGGCTGATTTTGGTGGCCGGAACATGTGGTTTGAAGTCTTAAATATCAAGGAAAAGTTCATTGGTAAGGATTAGAAGGTGTTCTGGTTTAGGAGGATTTTGAACCATGCAGCTGATATTTTAGCCAAACATTCCCTTTATAGTTTGTTTTCTTTTAATGTTTTTTCTTCTGCCAGTTGTAATTGTCATATTCCTTTTTTCCTTAGACACTAGCTTTTGATTGATGTTCAGGCTGGTGGTTTTCTTATGTAAGAGTTCTGAGCATTTTTTTTTTTTTTTGTGCTTGATAGCAAGGTAGTTCTATAAAAAAAAAATGTTCCAATTTGGTAATTTTAGTGGGATGGTTTGGATTATCATAAGTTGATTTCACACTGATTATCTCATTAAAGTTTCTTTTAAATTTTCTATGTTATATTAAAATATGAAAATAAATTATAAATTGAAAAAATTACTTTAAAAAATTATTAGAAATAAAGATGATTATGAGGACTATAGACAATTGAGATGAATCATTAATAAATATGTATAGTAATTTTTAAATTTTATAATTTTTATATAAAATATATTTTTAAAATTTTAAATTGATATAATTATTTTACTAAACAAATTATAGAAAATTTTGAGAGTGTTTGGTCAAATATTTATACTTTACAAGGACAAAATAAATGGTTATGATATGTACAAATGATATAAACTATTAATATCATTCCTGTAAGATTTCACCAGATCATTGTCTTCTAAACCATTGGAATACATATGCAATAGGAAAAACAATAAAAGAAAACATGTAATAAGAGTATATTCTTTTGTTGATAGAAGAAAGAATTTTATTTTATAAGAGAGTATATATATATATATATATATATATTTCCTTTTGTGCAAGATAATATATTATTTTGTTGATAAGAAAAATTATAAACTTTTTTTTTCCTAAGAAAATCCCTATTATTAGATTTTATTTAAAGGTAAATTTAAAAAAACACCCATATACTTATTACACTTTCTCGTAATCTAGTCGTTTATTTATTTATTTTTATACAGTATAGTTCTTATAATTCCGTAAAGTTTCAAATAGGTCATTTTATGTAGAGAAATAAACTTAGAAAATTAGGTTAAAAAATCAATTAATGTTTTTCTAAAATAATGATGAAGTCACATGAGTTGCAAACGTCAATTTAATATGTAAAATTTCAAATTTATTTGACAAAAAATATGCATAAAAGTAATTGTTTGAGAATTCTTGAAAGTATAGAGTGATTGCACCAGAAAAAAAAGGTACAGGGACTTAAGTAATACAAGCTTAAAAGTTTTTAAAATTTACCCTTTATTTAACAACACGATTTCTCTTGGTTGAGATTTTTTTTCCCCCTATCTTCTCATACTGAAATTCACTTGTGAGTTAAAAAGGTATGTATAGCTGAATAAAAAGGTCCTTTTTTTATTCATAAAAAAAAAATGCTTAACATGCACAATGAATTTTCTATATGATATATTTCAAAATAGTCAATTGTATTTTGACGTTTTTTGCATAATTATACTTATATGTTAGAAAATTGCATTATAGCTCATCACACTTCATTTTGGTTTAATATTATTTTATCCCCCAATTTATACATGTTTGTCGCTTTGCCCCATAAATTATAAAAACCATCACATTACTTCCTAATCTATAATTGTGCCACTCTGGTCCAATTTGAAATTTAATATGTAAAATTAATGAAATTAACTATGCATATCTTATGAATCTCTATCTGGATACTTATTCAATATGTTTTATTTTATCATTTTCCACAGTAAGAAAAATTTGTCCACATCAACTAAAGTGACACAGAAACTATAGACTACGGGCAGTGTGACGGTTTTAATAGATTGGGGGAGTAAAGTGATGCTAACCTTTTCATTTTTGTTTCAATTTAATCACCCATGTTAGTCAACTTATATATATTTTTCCTTCAAAAAATAATAGTTTTAACCATATTATTTTTTGTATAAAAATTTTAAATTATTTTATTATAATATCTTCTGGAACAAAATAACATTAACAAACCTTTTAGGTTGGCTTTTATTTATTATTTTTCATATTTCTTAGATCGCCGCACCACAGTCATAATCGTCGCACTCTCTCACCAACGGGACCACAGTCTTCTTGAAATCAAAGAAAAAATGACTCATTCACTGAGTTTCTTTGGTGAAGTTGAAGTCTCAACGAAAACAGGGAAGCCAACTGAGTTTCTTTGGTGAGGCAGGGTTTCTTTCTTTGCCGCATCAGTTAAAAAATAAAATTGATGAGAAAATTTTTGTTTAAATTAAAATAAAATGAGCATCATAATAACATTAACAACTTTTCCTATTCTTTTTTTTCTTCCTTCCTACTTTCTCTGGCTTTGCACTAAAGCATAAATTCTAAGAAACATAGTAAAAGAAAATAACATTAATTAACCATTCTTTTTTCTTTTTTTTAATGGTAAATTAATTCACCGCAAACATGATTTTACAATTTTACTAGCAAAGACAAATTCATAAGAAAGATTCACTATTGATTCCCCACTGCGGCCTATTTCCTTTCTTCTTCTTTTTTTTTTTGGGGGAGGATTTTGAAGTCCGAATTGTTTCTTCTTATATGATTGCTTGCAGCTAAGCTAAAGTCCCCAAAATATTATATATTTTGTATCGCACTATGTAAATATGACAAGGATGAATGACATGAACAATTTAATAATTGAAAACAAAGAGTATATTAGTGTTACTTTTTATAAGATGTAATGCTAACAAAATGTCAACAAATTTAAGTTATTTTTATCCAATGCACATTAATAGTTATATCACAAAGAAGAATGTAGCATGGGATTCTATAGTCATGCTCGATATACAAAGATCATATTTGAGGAAAACTGCACTATATGTAACCCTTAACAAATATATGCTTATACAAGGCCATATATTTTTTTTCTTTCTTTTATTTGTTTTATTTGATAATTAATATTGTGGTGGAATTGGATGGAATATAGTTGATGGATTGTTTATAATTGATATTGTATTTGTGGTGGAATTAAAATATAGTTGATTTATTGTTTGGTTAAGTGATTTTTTTTTTAGGTATTAATATAGATAGCCACAGTATGAGTGACACTTAAGCTATCAAGGAAACCTCATCCACAATAAATTTACAATAATGTATTCCTCCACATCCACAAACATTAAAAAAAGAAAAAACCTCTTAGGACAACATTGGATGTTTAAGATCACTTTTCAAAAGTAGAATATTTTAATCTAAGTGACCCTAGATGTAAATATAATTATTATGGAAAGAATTATGCTTGTGACATTAATAGGTGTGAGACTAGCACATTGTGGAATCATTTGAGTCAATGTAAAAGGTATCCGAGAGTATATGATAAAAGACAAAAGATATTAATTTTTGAGAACCAAAGTGAGGGTGGTAGGGGCAATCTTCTAGCAATGGATTTTAGTAAAGAAGTATGTAGATTTGCATGTGCTAAGATTATCATATTGGATGAACTACCCTTTAGTTTTATTGAAAGTTGTGGATTTAGACAATTTTGTAGCGTAACATGTCCTAAATTTGATCCTCTATCACATAGAACTATTGTTAGAGACATATATCAAATATATTTGAATGAGAAATTGCAATTGAAAAAGATACTTAGTGTCGAATGTCAAAAGGGTTTCTCTTACCACCGATACTTGAACTTCAATTTAAAATTTTAATTATATATCGTCATGGCACATTATGTTAATTCCAATTGAATATTTCAAAATGAATTTTGAACTTTTATGTGCTTACTATTCATAAAGGAGAAACTATTGGGGAGATTATTAAATGTTGTTTACTTGAATGAAGTATTCAAAGTGTGTTTACTATTATGGTTGACAATGCATTTGTAAATAGTATTGTCATTTCTTATCTTTTAAAGAAATTGAATGCCTAGGATAGATGGTGTGTTTTGAGTGGTCAATATTTACACATGAGGTGTTGTGCACATATTATCAATTTGATTGTATGTGAGGGGTTAAAGGAATGACTCAATAGTTATTGTTCAGAATGCGATGAAGTATGTTAGATCTTTTCCTTTTAGACTACAAAAATTTAAAGAGTGCATGTCAAGAAAAGATTGAGTGCAACTCTTTTGTATTTTTGGATATTCCAACTAGGTGGAATTCCATCTATTTGATGTTAGAAACTTGTTTGAAATTTCAAAAAGTTTTTGAGAGATTAGAGGAGGAGGTTGAACATTATTTGAGTTACTTTCGGAAAAATGTTGGTGGTAAAATAAGAGGTGGATCTCGTTCAAGTTTTGATTGAAACAATGCTTCTATTTTTGTAATGTTTTTTTGTAGTTTTCATAATGTGACTTTAAAGTTTAGTACATCATTATATGTTAGCTCTCATGTTTATCTTCATGAAATATGTATACTTCAAGCACAATTGAATGAATGGAGTTTAAGTGGTGACTCTCTTTTGGATGAAATGACTACTAAAATGTTGAAAAAATTTAATAAGCATTGGAGAAGATTGGAAAATATTAACCAAATGTTGTTGAATGCTACCATTCTTGATCCAAGATAGAAATTGGATTACGTTGAATATTATTTTGGGTTTATTTATAATGATGATGAAGTTGCCACCAATATGAGCAAGAGCTTGAAGAATACTTTAATGAGTATTTATGATTGGTATATGAAGGTGAAGTAGCTCATGAAAGTAGTCATTCATCAACTTGTGCGGATTCAAGTGCTTGGACTTCTAGTTCTACTATTGGTTCTATTTTTACCTCTAGTGCTGTTGCTTCTTTAATTTTGGGATTTAAGAAAAAATGGACAGCAAAAGATTGTATTGAAATTAAAAATGATGTGGAAAGATATTTATTGGAACCTTCTAAAAATATAGAGGATGATGATTTTGACATTTTTAATCAGTGGAGGGTTAATGAGAATAATATCATGTCTTGTCTAAACTAGCAATGAATATTTTTACAATTTAAGTGTCCACTGTTACTTCTGAAAGTGCTTTTAGTATTGGATGAAGAATTCTTGATCCATTTCGTAGTTTTTTAACCCTTAGAATGGTAGAGACTTTGATATGCACTCAAAATTAGCTCAAAGTTTCTCCAAATTTAGATCCATTATACATGAAAAATGTGAAATATTATGCCAACTTAGATGTAAGTAATATTACAATTTCTATGTCACTTTAAATTTTATTTGTTTTTTCAAACTTAATGTTAAACTTTTAATTGAATCTTTATTTTGTTTATAGAGATTTTGAATTCAAATAAGGGGAATTCAAATATAGAATTTATGAAGGCCAAGAAGTAGATGGATATTAAACTATTAGTTTTTCATGTTTAAGTTAATATTATTATTTAATACTTTCCAAGATTTTATATAATATAATTCTTATGTTTTTTAAATTTATTTATTATTTTATTGTAGGAATTTATTGTTGAAGGCATATGGGAGGAAGACATATATTTATTTTGATTGCATTTAATATTTTTTATTTATTTTATAAATCTTAGAACTTTATTGTTTTATTTTACCTTTTCTGTTTGTTGACTGTATTATTTATTTTTGATTTAAATGGCTGTAGTATATTTTAATTTTATTTACTTATTTGTACTTTTATTATTTGCCTATTTAACTGATACTATTACCAATAGATTAAGTAATTAAATATATAATTTAAAATTTAATTTTTTTTAACCGGATGGAAAAGAACAATTTAACATAAACAATAGTTGATTTGAATCTAAAATTGATGTTGATCCAAGCTCAATTTCAAAATTTTATGAACTTTTGTCTTATAAATAAAATAAAATTTAAACTTGAGATCAAGTCCAATTTGAATTGGGCTGATGCCCAACCCAACCCAACCAACCTAACCGCCAAATTCATGGGCTGAGTTGATTCGGTTTGAGCTTAAGAGCCTATTCGATTTGAGCTCGGCTATACAATTTTACTCGACTCGATTTTTAATTAAGCCTGAAAACCGACCCAAACCACTCCGAATCCAACCCCATTTTATATATATAAAAAGTCGTTAAAAGATGCTCTTATTCGATGATATTCAGATCGTTATGTATAATTTCTAATTTATTTGGTAAAAATTTCATAACTAATCTTTCACCACGTGCCCACAAGTGGATCATACAAAGAGCCCAGAGTGAATATTTTGAGCCCAGCCCAAACTACATTACAATTCTATTGTGGGCCTTTACGAGTAGGTCCATACAGCCCAATATGCCGTGCTCTCTCTCCTAGGATTTATATTTCTCACCAAAATAAGAAGAGGGTATAGCATTAGGGTTTCTATCTGTCAGTTACGGCCTGAGCTGGTTCTTCTCCTCCTTGCTCTTACAAAGCTCTCCGTTTAGTCGAAGGGTCTCTTCTTGAACTATCACCATGGGGTAAGTTTTCGCTTTTACGAGTCATACGTCTGTATGTTTCCTGTGAAAACATTTTCTTGGACAAAAATCTCCTATGCTTACATTTTCTTGGACAAAAATCTCCTATGCTTCCGTTCAACATCAGTTTGACTTTGAAATTTCATGTCTTTTATGGATTTAGATGATGATTGAATGAATATATTTGCACGGTGAGTTTGTGTTTAGGGAGTGGATGAGATAGAACTCATGGGATAAATTCGGTTGCTTGGGGCTCTAGGTTATTGAATTGATACAATAATACCCACATTGTAATTTGTAAAATATAAGTGATCAGAAGCATGATTTTGTGACATCAAACTGGGTTGTAGATCATACTTTTGAATCTTGGTTTACATGACTGGCATAAAGAGTTGGTTAGCTGGATAAGAAATATACCAAACGAATAGTTATATGTTGGAGCTTGCGGAAGTTAGGTGGAACCCATTGACGAGTCTACTAGAATTACTCAGGTGGCCAGAAGTTCACAAATTTTAATTTTTTCTATCCTCTTTGATGTGTGATTGTTATTGTGTTTTCACTTACGGTCATGAATGCAAAATTATGCAATTTGGAGGGGAAAAAGCCTATCAATATTGTGGTATGAAACTTTTATCCAGTACTGATGGTGCTCATGGTAAATAAATATTTTTTATTGATTATTGTAACTTTTACTGTCGTTTATAATGTTATTGAGAAAGGTGATTTGATCATTTTGTTCTATGGTGACACCTTTTAGCATTTCTAGCTTCACACACAATTCAGATTTTATAGTGGAACTATGTGGTTCTTCTGTGTGAAGTTAAAATTTTCGTCTTTTTCATTTGTTGCCAATTCTGTTCAAAATGACTGACATAAGGTGCTAATGATTCTTTCCAGGAAAACACGTGGTATGGGAGCTGGTCGCAAGCTGAAGTCCCACCGTAGAAGGCAAAGGTGGGCTGACAAGTCATACAAGAAGTCACATCTTGGCAATGAATGGAAGAAGCCATTTGCTGGCTCATCCCATGCAAAAGGCATCGTTCTTGAAAAATGTAGGGATAAATCTTTCTTTTCCTTTAAGTTCGCTGCCACTTTTGCAGGTTAAAATTCTGATTGTAGGTTCTAAGTTATAACTATTATTTGGCTGTTAAATCTTACAGTGGTATTGAAGCGAAGCAGCCAAACTCTGCTATTAGAAAATGTGCTCGAGTTCAGCTTATTAAGAATGGAAAGAAGATTGCAGCCTTTGTTCCTAATGATGGTTGTTTGAACTACATTGAAGAGAACGTGAGTATAGATCTTCATGTCCAAACACAACTTAGAATGTGAGTTGTTCGTATTCTGATTGGATTTTTTGGACACTTGTAGGATGAGGTGCTCATTGCTGGATTTGGTCGTAAAGGGCACGCTGTTGGTGATATCCCTGGAGTTAGATTCAAGGTCGTGAAGGTTTCAGGTGTATCTCTTCTGGCTCTCTTTAAGGAGAAGAAGGAGAAGCCAAGATCTTAAGCCTTCTCATATGGAAAACCTTTGAATCTGTTTGATTTTATTTTAACTTTTAAATTTAAAGGAAGATTTTGTGAGCAGCAGGTCAAACCCCTCTTCATTCTCTAGTCTCTCTCTCTAAATTTATATAATTCAGAATTTTTTTTTTTTGTTGGATATTACTCTCTTGCTACTTGTCTTCTGAGATTATCTAGAAAAACAATTTTCCTTTCCATAAAAAAAAAAGGAATGGTGTGTTGTTGACTGTTGTTTGCGTCCTTTGTCTTATATTAGGATCTTGGAGTTGTCATCTATTTACCATATGCATTTTTAGAATTTGACTGAAAGCATGAGGTCTTTATTCCTTTCGGATTGATGCCTAATTGAATTAGGAGCCATTGCAATCCACAAAAGGGTCAAATTGAAATCAGAAATTCCCATTTTTGTGAAGTGCATTTCATAGGACTAATTGGGATATAATTGAATAGCCCATATATGTTAATTGGAGCCGCCCAATTTGTGCTGTGAAGTCCAATCCAGTCCCCTATGATAGTAAGGCTCAAACGAGCTTCTATTGTCAGGCTAATGCTATTTGGGCTTAGCCAGCTCCAACTCATATCTAGACATTTTATCTTGCGAGTTGGTGGGTGGAGCTGAGTGGGACAAACTATTTTTATGAAATAAAATAAGCTTTCTTAGTCTTTAGAGCCTGGAATTCTCTTTATTTTTGTGATGCGAAAAGTGACGAGATTGGGGGAACATGTAGTTTTGACTGTCTATGTCTGTCATTCAAATTACCATGCAAGTTACTCATGACTATATCTATATTGACCGAGTTATATATGTATATATATATATATATACATATTCTTTCGCCAAGTGGGTCAATACGGCTATGCAAGTAACTTTTAGTTTTCCTTATCAAAAGAAAAAAAGAAGAAGTAACTTTTAGTTTTGCCCCAACTCTCTTAACATTTTATTTTATTTTTAATTAGTCATGGAATGAGTTATATTCATAATTCTATTAGGGTTAATGGTGTATAGAATATTTTATTGCTTTCATTTTGTTGATTTTTTGTTTTTGTCAATTTTAATATATTTTTTTTAATTTCCATTTAACATCGTCTTTTCCAAAATAAAAGATTAAATTTACAGCACTATTATCTAACTTCAAAATTTATTTTTTTTAAACAACAAAAACTTTGATTCAAAACTAAAACCTTTAAAAGATTAAATTTACAGCACTATTATCTAACTTCAAAATTTATTTTTTAAACAACAAAAACTTTGATTCAAAACTAAAATCCTTTACCTAATTCAACCATTTTAATTGGTTTGAGTTGATTTGATCTTATAGTACATGTGTTACATATGATTTAGTCGATATATTTAATCAGCTATGCTAAATAGCTGTACCCATTTAAATATTTCTCTCAAAACCGTCAAAATCAAAGTTACATCCCTGTACTATTAGCACTATGAATCCTCTTCATAACAATGTGAATAGGCCATTGAAGTTCACACGCACTCTCAGTTTGCCCTTTGAAAACCATGCTTATGTTCAACTCATTCTCAGTTTACTCTTGGAAAACCATTTTCTAAATATGTATGTGTGTGTGTGTATACCTGCTGCATCACTACTATATTTTAATATAAAATTAAATATTGAAATGAATTTATAAATCTGCCTGCGCCTGACGTAGTCGAATTAAAAATTCAATAACTTACTGACCATTCTCTCACGCTGATATCCTAAGTTGGATTTGGTAGAGAAGGAGAAATAAAATCCTTCCCGAAGTTGATGTTCATGCTTTCACTGAAATCCTTATGCTTAGGGAGAAGATAAAAATTTAAAATTGAAACTCCTCCATCACCATATAATTATTATTCCCAAGCTTAATTTAATAATTAATGTTTTGTTTTATTATTATCATTGGTGTTATTATAATACTAAGAATCTACCTGAAAATAAGAAACAATCATGGCAGAATATCTTGAAAACATCATTCACTCAACATCCAATGTCCCTGCATCACCCTCCTTTTAATACGTCAGAGAGTTCAGACTGCACAAACCATGAAACATCACACTCACACTCTCTCTTTTTCTTCTTTTTTAGAAATTAATTATTTTAAAAATCCAATCACTGAATTAGGATTCTTTGACTTGGTTAGAGAAACAAATATGAAATTTCATTAGTTTTTCCAATAAAAGAAAACAAACAAATTAAAAAACGAAAATGAAGATGAGTCAAGTGAAATCACATCTCATGGAGATGATTGAAAGTACTCTAAAGATTTAAGACTGAAATTTGAGTCTAACAAGGAACAAGAAAACTCTATGCTTTTTTTTCTTTTTTTTTGGGTTTCTTGCAGATACTAATTAATTAAAGACTCAAAACTGTCTACATTAAGGGGCTATTGAGAAGTCCATGCCAAGATGAGTTAAGTCCATTCCAGCACTCTCTCCCTGAATCAAAATCACCAATGTTACTGTTTCCATGATGATGATCCCCATTGTTCATCTGCCAAGGAAAGCCCCACAAGACCCTAGTCTGATCATTTTCTCTACCTCCATTACACAATTCTTGCTTCATTGTTGTGACTGTTGATGCTGCTGTTGTTGCACTGCTCATTTGATCTTCATAAGGCTGCAGACCCATTTCTGAACTAACCCCACCACCACCATTTTCAATCTCCCCCATGTTGCTACCAATTCCATACCCTCCTCCATAATACATACTCTGAAAGTTGTTATGGGGTTCAAGAAACCCAGTCCTAAATGCATCAATGAAGCCAGGGTTTGTGGCACTAGTGTTGATGCCTGATGGGTTTCCTAGGATATCACAGTGGGCGGTAGAAGTGTTTCCCAAAATAGAAAGATCATGGTCATCATAACCCAACTGACCACATGACTGTTTTTGGAGCCTAGCAAATGCTAGGGTGAGGTCATTGGAGTCACATGTTAAGTGTGGGAGGGTAGAGAGGGGATTGGAATTGGGTGTGAGTGGTTGATGATCATGTACTCTCTTTGATGATGATGATGATCTTTTGTTCTTCCTGCAACCTCCACCAACTGGAACATTTCTCAGTGTGCCTCCTTTGGTCCAATACCTTCTGCAGGACTTGCAGAAGTACCTTGGCTGAGTGAGGCTGTAGTTGTTGTAGTAGCAGAACTTTGTGTTGGTGGAGTCACATCTTGGGCACTTTAGGGCTTGCTCTGGCTGTGGCCTTGGTTTCCTCTCTTGCTGTGCTTTTGTGCCGACCAGCATGTTTTCCAGTGAATGTGAGGGCATTTCCTGAGGGGCCAATTCATAAATAAGAAACTTATGTGAGACAGAAGCTTGATATCACTCTAGCAAATGCTACCTAGCTTTTCTACAGGTGAGATACATAGCTATATATATATATATATATATATATATATATATATATATATGTATCAGAAAACAAAATGCCTCATATATATGTATATATATATATATATATACAAAATTTGAATGAGTTCATATATGGTGAAGATGTCATCGATGGCTAGGTCTATACCAAGAGGGGCTTTTGAGTTACAGGTCTTGATCAGTAATTTATAATATTTGTTGACATGAAGCTCACAAATATTTGTAATACTACCTCTCTAATTGCAAAAGATACAAAAATGATTTTGCATTTGATTGCGTAGCTAGGAAATTTGGTGGATACAGTTCAGGATAAAGTGTTTAAAGCTATGAAATTTCATTAAGCAATTCTAAGAAAAAAAACTTAGCCTAGTTTTCTCATGTATAAAAGAAAATTTCTTATTATTAATTTTGTTTTCTTTTTGGATCTGTAAATGAAAAAACGCTGTTTTGAATTGAAGTTTCAGAAGTTGATCAGCATCATCAAAACCTTGTATGTGTCATACAGCTAGTCCAGAGAAAAAGTACTACTAACTCATACTCATCACTCCAGGGAAAATATATAAGAGCAAGCATAAGAAAAGTATCACAAAGAATGAAACAAAAGTGGAGAAAACAAAAGAAGCTCAAACATTAATTGTGCAATACCCTTCAGTGACACAAAAAGAAGTCATGGATACTTAAGACTGCTGAAACTCAATTTTCACATATTTTGGAATTAGACCCAGAATCCAAAATCAATCAACAACCCAATAAAAAGGGAATACAGAGAAAGGGCAAAAGTAGCTAGATCAGTGAAGGTAAGGAAAAGAAGAAGATGATGCATATATTCAATAATTGTTGTTTGGGAAAACAGAAAAGTAGCTTCTACTCAATAATATATAAATATCCTACCTGGTGTTGTCCACTTGAAGGATCCATACATGAAATCAAATCAATACACTCCTGATGATCAGTTTGACAAGAAAGAAAATTTAAAACTCAGCTGTGTGTGTTTGAAGCTTATAGTACCAAAGAAGGTGAAAAGTATATATATATATATATATAAAATGATATAGTATTAGGAGTATATATATGATATCACTATATGGTATGGTTCCAAAGGAGGGAAAGAGAATGAGAGAGAGAGAGATGGGTTTAGAGAGTCATGCAAAGTGAGGAAATAAGAGCTCAGCCCTCTATAAATATATAAAGCAAACCCCGGAGACAAAGAGAGAGAGAGTAATGATGGAGTGGTTCCCGTACGAGATGATCGATGAGGTTAGCTTGCACGCAGAGAAAGTATTAAACAAAATTCGAGTCCCACCATAACACCTCACCTCTTTCTTCTCTCTCTATCTCTCTCTGTCTGTCTGCAACGGTTTCATAATATGAATATGAGTATTTGAGTATGAATGAGTGAATGAGGCAGCCAAAGACCAGCCCCACCACCAAACCCAGTCCCATTCTTCTGTGGGTCCCTCTCTCGCGTGGATGCAACTATTTGTGGACCCCACCAGCCCCTTTTACTACTACTGCTCCTCTGGTCCCCACTACCTCCACTACTACTACTCCTGCCAATTCTACAACTCTCTCCCACCATCAATTCATCGCCAAAAACTCTTCCCGACCCAGTCTTATCCTCAGCACACCAACACACACCTCGTGCTCCAAAAAAAAAAATACAAAAAAAAATACAAAAACAATTAAGAAAGACAGAGATTTGGTTTAAGAAAAAAAGAAAGAATTGGAGAGAGAAGTAGATCAGGAGAGTAGGTGGTGTTGGACTGTTGTGGGTGGGGTTGGGTGATGGGTCCCATTCTACAGCAGAGTTAGAATTTCTGATCGATTCTTAATTATCAATTTTGTTATTTTTCAAATTATTTTATTCTGGTTGTTTTCATATGTATGATGTCGACTGTATAATAATGATGATGATGGAGGTTAGACATGCAGGGGGACACTGGTGACATTGACAGAGAGAGAGAGAGGATCTTGAATTTTTTTTTTTTTCTTTTAAATTTTATTTTGCTTCCTTCATATTATCCCCACTACACACACTAGGAATTATCAGAAGAAGAAGAAGCTTTGAAAGCCTTTGCTTTTGCTATTGTCTTTCACACTCTCTCTCTGTCTGTCTCTGTCTGTGTGCTTTGGCTTCTCAGTGGTCCTAATTCTGAGAACATTTTCTGACTTGTCCTTATCATTTTCAAAGTTTACCACCATCATAATCACCATTATTTTGTATCACAACCTGTACTCTCCTCTCTCTCTTCCTTGCTTACTTAGCATCTTCACTTTTCTATCCAATCTATCTATCTAGTCCCAATACCCACCCACCAACAATATAAAATTTCAAAGTTGGGTCCTGCAAAATTGAAGGGTCAATCCCGTATAGTGCTTCTAATCATCCAATTAACTACCAATAAGTTTTCTTCTCTTTTGGAAAACTTCATATTAATAATTATGCTTGGACTCTTAATCAAGGAATTATATAATTATATAAAGAGAGAGAGAGAGAGAGAAAGAGAAGGTATTTTTAGTATTGAACCTATTAGCAAATATGATCTGTGCTCAAAGTTTACATTTTCAATTTCCGGGAAAGAATCATCTTAATGAATTTATTACAAAGATTAATAGGTAGTTTGAATATTTTGAGAGCCTTTCTTGAATCTGATTTACACTCAGAATTATTGTAACATGTTGAGTTATTTTAATTGTTTGGGACGTAGAATATCAATTTGTCTTGTTCCAGAAGCGTAAATATCCAACAAGTCATTCATCATTTTCTAATGTTGGCAGCCTCAAAATTGGACTACTAAGACAATGAAATTTCAAATCTAGTTTATTGCTTTTTTTGGCAGAGAAAAGAAACTTAAAAATGGAGTTTAGATACTACTAAAGAAGGAAAATTACTCATTTTCTATTGGGAAGTTAAATATTCAAAACATTTACATTTCTATTTTAGATCATTTTTTTTCCTTAATAATATACCAAGTTTTCAATTTATACAATATTTCATGAAATTAAATTCATTCTCACAAATTTAATTTCCCTTTTATTTATTTATTTATTTATTTTTGGCTAAATGAATGAATTAATTCTTTCAATAATCTCGTGAGATAAGTTAATATTTTAATCGATGTGTTCATCATATGCCAAATCACTATCAGTTAAAAGCGCCAAAGACATGCATGCATGTGCATCAATCAATAGCAAAAACAGACAAAACACAATTGGGTTTATTTTACCATCAAAATCAATGTCATTAAAAAGCATGTTTGAACGTGATCAGTATTAGTACCATAATAGAAAATGAAAGCACCCATTGTCAGCTTCTAATTAATCATTCATTTCATTCATAGGATCCTCAAGTTACTTGGCAATCAAGAACAGCTTTTTCAATCACTTGATGATCATGAATACTAGTCTATCTACACTGGTTCTTTTATTAAGTAAATTAAAAGCACCACCTTAACCTCTATTATCCGACAATAAAACATCATTCAGTCCAATTTTCATAATTAATAATGTTAACATCCAAGCAATTTTTTATTTTTTATTTTAATAATCGGCTATGATAAAGAAAAGAGAACTTAGTGTGTGTGTATGTACCCACATGCAGATTATGATCAGGTAATGAGAACAAAGATCAGACGGCCTATATTTAGTTTACTTTACATGTCTTCAAACTTACCATTTACAGGCCAAGATCCTTGGAGTGACGGGTGGGAAAAACAATGTACCAACCAAAATTCTAACCTGCCACCATCTGTCAGAGAAAAATCAAAGAAAAATATATATAATAAACAAACAATGATTGATACCACTTTGATCGATAACCTTTGGATCCTAGGAAATTTTTTGTTTTTTCTAAGGCTCTACCCTATTTCGAGGAAAAAAAAATTATAAAAACTTGGTAACTATTTCTTTTGTTTTGTCCATCATGAATAAACAAATCGAAATAAATTAAAAATAGAAAAACAAAATCATGTTTTGATTACATTTCACAAGCAGCACCGCACTTCGGGTACAAACGTTGTGGTGGGTGGGCCATGGCTGAGAAATGGGGGCCATTGGCATGAAACATATCATAGCTAGGGATCAGTCAAGATGGTTGACTGGTCAAATTGTTTGGTCAAAGAGAAAAACTGGAGGGAAAGAGAGAAAAAAAGGTAAAGTTAAGATAGGAAACTGTGCCTGGGGACATATGTTTTTTACAAGGAGTAGTAGGGTTAGCATCTCCTGTGAAGAAAAGAATCTGGGTTTTGTCACTCCCTTACCAGATTCTCTTTGGCTTGGGGTTTGATATCTCCTGTTCCTAAGATTTTATATGCTAGTTTCTCATTGAACAATGAGCATTTTGTCCAATTTGAGTCAGTTATATTTGCCTGGTTTTTTAGACAATGATCGTTGCATTGCATTGCATGCATGAAATAAATAAATAAATATATATTTTGGTACAGTAGTCTGCTGTTGCTAAACTAGTTTGAAGAAAATTGCTACAAGTATATATATATATATATATGAGCAATGTAATGTGCTACAGTGATTTGAAACATTATTAGATATAGATAAAAAAAAGAAAAGAAAAAAGTAAACACTATATTTATTAGATTCTATTCTCATTTGTCATTAGGCCTTATATGAATTGGCAGAGCTATATATATATATATGTATATATAACATAATCATTTGGATGAAAAGTTTTGAAAGAAGATGGATAGAAATGGAATTAACCGATCTAAGTGAACGAGCTTCCCAATTTTACCAACCAAACAAATAATATGGTGAGGTAGGAACTAGTTTGTTGTTTTACTTAAATAGTAGTATTTTTGGGAACAGTCATGGGTAACTATCTAGTAGGAGACAGAATTTTGATTGATGTCTATGTACTACATACGTAATTTAAGACTTAAATTAAGGGTATATATGTATGGTGTTATGTGACTGCCGCCTCAGATATTCTTAACCCAGGGAGCTACTATAAATTAAGAGGGAGTTAAGGCCTAAAAGTTCTTACCACACAGATTTTTGTCTGTTTTTAAATGCATCATATGAGTAAAATATTGACAAATTTAAATGCAGATTTGATTTGTACTTGGCTTGTCTTTATCCGGAAAACGAGTGAAATCTTATTAATTATTATGTTGGAATGTTTTTATTTGTAATATCCTTTACATGCTTGTTGGTATTGGTAGCATACATACGTTAATATGATACATCCATAAACCCTCTTTTAAGGCCAATTTTTCTATCATTTTGGAGTTTTTTTTTTTTTTTTTTCAAAATTTATTATTTTCCTGGTAAAGATAACCCTTCATCTTTAAAATAAAGAAAAACAAAAAGAGTGATTGGCGTAACATTTAGTTTATTATTTTCAAACAATATAATTTCCTGCAAATATCTGTTTATAAGTAATTATGTACAAATTAAAATTTTTCAATTATAGATATAAATTTTTAGACCTCATTGAAGTAGATATATATACAATTCAACTTATTCGTAGAAATTTCTATTTGAAAAGAATAATATAGAACTTCAAGCTGTTTTAATTTACAACTTGGGGTGTGAAGAGTAAATCATATAATAAATGAAATCCACAATTTTAAGAAAATATAAATTATTGAACAAAAACTCCTATACCTCACGTTCATATGCACTTGCTCACGTTAAATAATTTTTATAGACAAATAAAAACTCTAAAAATCTACAAGTAAGAAATCTTTGGTGGATTATTCCTTGGAGTACTTTGTTCACATCCTTTTATAAACGTTTAGTATTTGGGAAAGTGACATTTTTCATAGCTTAAATTATAATTTTCTTTCTTTTATCCCAAAAAAGTGAAATCCGTAGTTTAAATTAGTGTTTGGGAAAGTAGCATTTCTCATAGCTTAAATTATAGTTTTCTCTTATCCCAAATAGTGAAACCTATAGCTTAAATTACTATTTGGAAATTAACATTTCTCATAGCTTAAATTTTATTTTTCTTCTATCCTAAATAGTAAAACCTTATAGCTTTAAATTATCTAAAACTATCTTAAATAGTGAAAACCCATATTAATTAAAGTCTATGATCAATTATTACATCTAAAATAGATTAATGTGGATATGAAACTGTAACATCCCCACTAGGGTCCCCTGGTCAGGTCTAATGCCCTCCACTGGACTCTCATAGTCCTTTTCCAATTGATATTGTCTCAAATTTAGCCACCGCACGACCAACGGTATGAGGTTTTGTCAAATCTAAGATTGCTCATCAAGTATGCTTAACTTTGAAATTTCTACTAACTCCTTAGTAAACACTCAAAAGGTCCGATTATTAAGAAATAAATCATCTTTCCTATTAAATATTTCCTCCACTACCCATATAATGTGGAATTAGACATTAGATAATTATCAATGTCTCTCGTACGCGCCCACTCAGGTCGTCACCGAAACAACATACATAAAACTGTCTAAGATTATTTCATTAACATTATTTGAGCACCGAATTTTGCATGAGACTGTATTAGTAAGCAAACTAATTCATTTAAAAAAAGAAAAAAAAAGAGAGACTACATGTTGACTGAGTGAAGGCATGTGAAAGCAGAAAATTAGTTAATGTGAAAGCAACAAAATAATAAAATTGGTTGAGTTAGAAGAAGTTATTGTATAAGAAAACAGGGTTGTGGTTAGGATTTGGATTTGGATTTGGATTTGGTTTTGAAAAGTCCAAAGCGGGACGAGGAGGTGCCGAGGGAGAGCAGCGATTTAAAAATAAAAATAGAAAAAAACAAAAGCGAGAGAGAGAGCGGCGAGTGTGATATGGTCGGTGTAGAGTGGGACCCGCCAGATGATGCTCCTCCCGATCCTCTGACCGTACACGTGGCAACAGCAATGCGGCTACGGGACGAATATTGTAGTCTACGAGGAAAGTGCCAACAACAACTGGATAGGGATGATATATATATATATAGAGAGAGAGAGAGAGACAGCCCAGCAAGCACACTCTGACTCTTAGGGAGGGCGGTGGGCTTGGTGGGCTTTTCCTGTGGGCCCCACACTTCTCCCTCCTCCTCAAGCCGACGCCGATTCTTTCTTTTATTTATCTATGTTTATTTTATGATTATTTATAATTTTTACTTTTCTTAATAAATATTATAATATATTTTTTAAAAATTTTTTGTGGAGCCCTGGAGCCTGGAGGTTGGCGGGGTTCGTTAATTTGGCACGTGGGAAATAATGATGGAGGGTGGTGCGGATCACGAGAGTTGTACACGCAATGCGTCATGGGGATGAGGGTTGAGAGAGGTTGGTAACGGCTTTGGATTTCATCCCCGTTATTGTTACAGTAGTGTGTACATTATAAACGGAGTTCTTTCGGCATTTACGGGAGTATTGCTATTATTTATATTTTATGTAATTATATTAATTAATAGAATGGACCCCAATATACAAAAAGTCTATGTTACAATTTGACTAGAAAACGTATTTATGAGTCCGTTATGATGCGCTACACTCCAAGTTATATATAAGACTTGGTTAGTTTGTTTCAGTAACGTACTGTAAAACAATTGCATGTTATCCCATACAAAAACAAATACGACGTACCTGCCGATGATTAAATAGAATACTATATGAGAGAGAAAGATCTTGCACCAGTTATATATACTACTATATCTATTATATTTCTCTCGGTTTTGTATATTTGATCGTTTTCTCATTAATCATATAGTTTATTATTTATATAAGTTATATGCTACTTATTAAACTATTTTTTTACTTTTTAATTTTAAATGTGATAAAAAAAAACAATTGTACAATATTATATATATATATAGATTTTTTGAAATAATCAATTTTACAATATATGAGCTACAGACTTACCACAACAAACAGTGATATATATGCTATAAATATTCTATTGCTAATATTGAAAGCTGTTAGGATGATATATATATATATTTTAAAATGAATCTAAATTTAATTAAATACTATTTCGTATGTATGTGTGTGAAAGAGTTGTGAAGTTGCTAAGAAAAATGCCATACTTGTTGACCAAGTTTTCCCACTCGTCTATGCTTCACAGGTTGTCCATACAGTTAAGATTGTTTAATAGCATATTGCAAGCGTCATTGAAGACTTAATAAATGTCAGCAAGTTCGAGAGAAAAGCGAGTTATATTCAATTTAGATTTTTAAAGATTGTATTAGAATTTAAAAATTTTGATATATTCAATTAATATTTTTGAAAATTTTATAAAAATAATGAGATATTCAATTAAAATTTTATTGGAGTTTAAAAAGTTTTTAAAAATTATGGTGAATTCAATTAATTTTTTATAATTATATAAAATTTTATAAGTATTAAAAAGTTAATGGACTTTAAAACATACAAATTTTAATAGATTTCTTATGACTTCTATCTTAAATCCTAAAGAAAAAAAGTCATTAGAAATCTTTTACTCACTCTTAAAATTTTAATAGACTTTTGTCTTTTTACAAAAAAAATGTCTATAAAAATCAATCAATTTTATTAAAATCAATCACTTACAAAAAAAAAAAAATTATGAAAGTCAAGATTGAATACACCCTTTAGTTTTTTTTTTTTTTCACAAAACTCATGGTTTAATAATTAATTAAGCTTATAATATGTTTAATCAAATACAAATAATATTCTATACAATGTTAAAGAATGTGTCATGATGGATCATAATTATTTTACTATTTTTGGGTTTATAATGTATAATGTTAAATGTTAATGTTAGAGAATGTATCATGATAGCCTTTGGGAGTGCATAATAATATGTTTGCACACTAATAGTTTTACTTTAACTTGACATTTAATAAGATTGAATATATCTAAAATAATATTAAAATTTGAACCCCAATTCTCACAAGTGAGAGGGTTTTTTAGCTTCCTTTTGACATCCAAAAGCAAGTAAAATAAAGTTTTTGAGCCTCTAATTCTTCTTTTTAAAAAATATTGATCGATAATTTTATTATCTTCTGGCTATAATTTAACTAATCAATGTAATGCGCATATATCTTCAATGTGTTGCACACAATGGGTATTGCAGAAAACGTGATACTAATTTGAACACTGGAGATCTATATTATTCAAAATTCTTATATATTAAAATGAATAAGGAATGATTTATATTATTTTAAAATCATATATTAAAAGTTTAAGAATTTTCCTCGTGGAAAAGTATGTTTTCACATGTTGGTTCAGTGCTGGCCTGACAAACATTGGGCACCATCATTGTTATATTGCTTTTTGTAGTTGATTATTTTTTTTTATAGGTATGTTTTAAGAATGTTATTTGTGGCTTGTCTCAACAAACTATCCAACAATAAATGGGATTTTTATTTTTTATGTTAATGTTTTTAGTTTTTGGTCCTGAAAGAAAATAAACAATATTGATGCTCATGTTCAGCAATAATAATAATATTAATTTTTGTTCATATCTATTATTAAACGATGTATAGATTCCAATTTGAGGGTCAAATAATAATAATAATTGTTCATATCTAATAAACGATGTATGGATTTCAATTTGAGGGTCCGAACTAAAAAAGGGGCCCAGATATATGGGTTAGGCAACGTATCATGCGGGAAGTGAGGCCCACTTTACGAAAACATTGCTTCGTCGTATAGGTTCTGTATACACCATGGACATTCAGGGTCGTTCTATTTGCACTATCAAAAGAACTCGACCCACTCCCATTCGCACTTATTAATATTAGGATTTTTTTGATTATATAAAAATCCTAAAATACCCTCCGCGGATGAATATAAGCTAACATTTTAAATAGGGTTATTATCATGATACCATGATACTTCATCAAATTTCAGTCAATTTTATTTTTTAAAACTATATCGGTTAGTTGACTTCCATTTAATTTAGAATTTATGACATAGCCTACTTGAGATTTGATTTAATATTAGTCATTCTATATAATTTTGATTTATTTCATCGACACTTAGTTGTTAAAAGTTTTCTCTCTCCTATTTAGCATTATACGATTTTGATTTATTTCATCATATCAAAAAGTTTTATCTCTCCTAAATTATATATAAATATTTAATAAAATTTGAGAATAAAAAAAATTCTTTTACATATCAAGAAGAAGAGAGAAAACTTTTTACCAGCTAACACTTTAATCGTCAAATGTATATCTAATTTAATTTATTTTTATTTTTGTGAACACTTCAACAAAATTAAGTTGAGTTGACATTTTTATTCTTTATTGCAACCTTAATTATATATATATATATATATATATATTTTGAATCACATTTATTTTTTCAATTTTTTTAATCCTAAATAAAACTTTATTGGTTACTTATTTTTATGTAATTTTATTTAAAATAATTAATAGGGAATATTTTCAAGATAATTTAATACAAAATAATAATTTATAGGGAATATTTTTGGGCTTATCATTGTGAACTGGCCCAGTCCACGTTTAATGTTTTTAATTTTTAAGTTTTAGAAAGGAGGCGTTATTGGAAGGGTAATTGACAAAAATGCACTCCCGTATAACCTAATTTGGAAAAATACCCATTTCTTCCTAACCTACAATACCCTACCCAAAGTACCCATTTTACCCTTATCCTCTCTCTCTCTCACGACATTTAGAATTCAAAAAACACGATCTTCTTCCCGTCAACCAACAAACAACAATGGCTCCTTTTAAGAGATTGACAAAGTGCGTGGCTTCATCCAAGCAATGCATCAACCCCAAACCAATAACCGGAAAACAAAGGAGAAAGAGAACCAAAACGAAGAAGTGAAAAGCCCCACCCCCAGAAGAGAAGATGTCGGACCGTTGAGGAGCAAGCCCCAACCAAGACAACCACCACCAAATCATCTACGAGTTTGTATTATTGTTTGAAGCAAATTTTTGTTAAAAAAATTAATTTTTATTATTAATTGGTATCAAAATTATAAATTTTATGTGAGGTTAAGGTTGTAGCTGGGTTTATAATAGAATATGGGGAAACTCGCAAAATTGTGAAATTCTCTGAGAGTGAAAGCCACATGGGTTGGCTTTCAAAGTCCCCTGCGAAATATGTTTGGAGGCCCCGTAATCTATTGTCAGGCCGACTGATAATCGCGAGGGTCTCCATATTGAAGATCATAGTTAGGCATAAATTAGTGGCCCGCAAGATGGCATAGTGGACCGCCTTTGCGGCTTAGTATAAAACCATGTTGATCATAGACCGAGATGCGGTTTGCATTTGATTTGCAGTGCTTACAAAAAAATGGAATGGCCCTGCAAAGCGGCGGTGCGCCTGCCGTTTAGGCCATTCCCAAAAGGACTATCTTATAATGACCAAGCAAAGTGGCGTCGGACTGCTAAATGGCGGCCGGATTCGAGCAAGAACAAGTTGTTAGGCCGTATGGCGGGGACTGCTGTTTGCGGGCCATTCCCAAAAGGATCGTTTTATAATAGCGCAAAATGGCGGTCGGACTTAAATGGCGGCCGATTCAGAATAACAATGAGTTGTTAGGCCGTGATATGGGGCGGACCTGTTTAGGCCATTCCCAAAGGATCGTCTTATAATAGCCACGCAAAATGGCGGTCCGACCGCTAAATGGTTGGATTCAGAATAACAACCAGATGTTGGCGGCCAGGATGGCGGGCGGACTGTTGCTTTGCGGGCCTTCTATATTCTAAGTACTTGTAAAATGGTATGTTGCCTCTTATATGGCGGACCGCAATGTGGCAGTCCGACATCTAAAATTCTTCATTTCCTTTTATTTTGTGCGATATTTTTTAACATAATTACCATTTTTCTAATTCAAATATTTTTAGGTTGTGAAGCGGCTTATACCAATTGATAAGAGTATCATGCTCACCTCACAAGCAATTCCAATATCACATTCGCGATGTGATAAAAATAAGCTAAGCAGGGTATGGACAAATCAAGGATTCATTTGTTGGAAAATTTTGGGCGAAGATTCTGGCGGTTTCATTCACCGCTACTATTGAATCAAGTCGAGTCGCGATGATACAAACGTGATGGAGTTCGACTTCCACGGTATTGGGGGAGGTTCGATAGGAAGTCATTTCAATGATAACGGGTTGAATGCGTAAATTTCCCAACGAAAAGAATTAGAACATCTCCCTATGACTTGTGGGTGAAATACTTTGGTGACAGGACCATGAGTCAAAGTGATTTCATTAAAGCCTTCGAGGATTTGAATTTTGATGAATCGATGAAGAGGTTGAAAATAATGTCGTTGTTGCATGTTCTACTTTCTTGAGGCAGTGCTACTGGGACAAAAAGAATGGTGAGAAAAAACTTCAACATTATCCAAAATAATGAAATGTGATAGATATCCGTGGGTAATTTCATACGATGTCACCATTTCAAATTTATCAAGGATTAAGGAGGCAACAGTCGCAAATTACATTAATCGATGGATTTCCTGCCTTCGTAAATATTGTATTTATATTCTTTATGAATTAATTGTAATGCATTCCATTGATTTGTCTTATTAATTTGACTTGTTTAATTGTGTTTTAGATATGGGGTTTCAAACTATACCCGCCATCGCCACACTTGCACCCCGTGGAAATATCATGGAGTGATGTGTCCAGGATGCTAGGGTGGTCATGTCCATCCACCTCCAATACACCAAATTGGCGGGGTCTTCAATCAAAATAATGTAAGTTTTTCATTTATGTTTTACCTTAATCACCTAGTGTATTTGTAGTATTTTATTATATAGTTTATGGCTTTCATATATATACTAACTTTATTTTTCAATTGTTTTAGTATATTGTGAAGAATGAATCGCATCCAACCGCCATGGAATTGCAGATATATATGAAGGGATTACAGCACGGGCCAGTGACCAAAATATTATGGTCCACCGGTGTTGAGATGATACCTCTCAATCCCAACCCATGCTTCCTTCATTGATTGAGACAATTACTAATGAGGTACACAGATCGCATCCACTCTAGTGACCAAATCTCGGATTTGAAGTTGCAGATTATAGAGCTAGCGTAATTTGGTTGCCATGCGATTGAATTGAAATCTGAGTTGCAACAACAACGAATGAAATCCAAAATAGATCATCTCTGTCCACAACTCGCTGATCGGTTTGCAAAGGTATTTTATATAACTTATAAAATGTAGTAATTACATTATGTTATTTGTTACTAATTGACTACATGTTAGGCATTAGTAGTAGCGGTTTGGGATCCATATACTTGATTGATGATGGCGGAAGCGCATTGGCTTCCCCGGATGATCAGTCAACTCAATTTCATGTTGTGAGTACGACATGATGGATAAAAGTTCATTCAACTTGATTTTGACAAGTGGATGATGATTGGGATCAAGTATGTATTCACTATATTTTTAGTGATTATATCTTCGTTTTTTATGAGTATATTTATTTCAATGTGTTGTTTAATTATGTTTTTAGGAAATCGATGCCGCAATGTACTACATTAGGAAGAGGATAACTAATAATCCTCAATTGTTTGATCACATGTATTGTCACCATGCATGTTTTGGGTAAGGAAAATTTTCATAAGTTAGTTAAGATTAATTATGTTATGTTACTAACTTATACATGATCGATAGGCTTATGCATGGACGATATGTGAAATATCTGAAGAAGTCTCCAAACGAAGAGGAGGATGAGCTTACTAAAGATGCTGATTGGGAAAGGAAGATGAGATTCTCCATTTGATATGTATCGTTAGGCATGTTACTGTTGGATCAAAGTCTTGGTTGGAGATTGATTATGTCGTAATTAATCCAATATCATTGACTTATTTAAAGAAAATATTATTGTAACTTTAATTTAATGAGATCTTATTTTGAATGAATGCGGATTATATGTCATTCGTTACATAGACAATATGAATTTCCAATATATCGTATTTTAATATGGTATGGATCTCATCATTGGATCTACATTTTACCTAAATAATTTGGCGTGACCTAATTGTGCTATGTATTTTTATATGCGGTGGTGATTGTGGAATTTACATAATCAAGTACATGGTTTATGGTCGATGAAACAATTTGATTTTAATGATACACATACCCTTCTTTTTAGAAAAATTAGCGGTGGATATTTTCCATAAACAATGATGTATTTTATTTTATTTTTTATAACATGCAATGTAATTTAATATATAAATTAATATATTTTATTTTCTTTTTAACAATTTAACATTTTGCATTTTGAAGTAATAATTAGGCATATGGACTCGAGGATGGCATGGAGGACCGCCATCATGCAGTCCGTATTCACTAATCTTCACTTTTAAGATTGGTGAGGAAGGACCTGCAGGATGGCCGGTCCTCCATGCCATATCGCTGGGCCTTCCTCATCCAATCTTTATATAGGGACTGCGGGATGGCATGGAGGACCGCCATCATGCAGTCCGTATTTACCAATCCAAACTTTTAAGATTGGTGAGGAAGGACTTGCGGGATGGCGGTCCTCCATGCCATGCTGGGGCCTTCCTCATCCAATCTTCATATAGGACCTGCAGGATGGCATGGAGGACCGTCATGCAGTCCGTATTTACCAATCCAAACTTTTAAGATTGGTGATGAAGGACCTGCAGGATGGCCGGTCCTCCATGCCATACTACAGGGCCTTCCTCATCCAATCTTCATATAGGGACCTGCAGGATGGCATGGAGGACCGGCCATCATGCAGGTCCGTATTTACTAATCTAAACTTTTAAGATTGGTGATGAAGGACCTGCAGGATGGCCGGTCCTCCATGCCATATTGCGAGGCCTTCCTCATCCATCTTCATATATGGACTGCAGGATGGCATGGAGGACCGGCCATCATGCAGTCCAGATTCACTAATCTTCACTTTTAAGATTGGTGAGGAAGGACTGCGGGATGGCCGGTCTCCATGCCATATCGAGGCCTTCCTCATCCATCTTCATATATGGACTCGGGGATGACATGGAGGACCGCCATCATGCGGTCCGTATTCACTAATCTTCACTTTTAAGATTGGTGAGGAAGGACTGCAGAATGGGCGGTCCCCTCGCCATACCGCGGGGCCTTCCTCATTCAATCTTTCCATATTAAAAGTGACTAGTGAATAAAGACCTGCAGATAGCGGTTTTCCCCATTACTGCGGTCGCTTGCCAAACTTCATTAGTCCACCACAACTTAATGATTGGTTAATAAGGACCTCTGAAACCGGTCCACCCCGCCATCCTGCAGGTCCTTTATAGTGAAAAACAAAAACATCAACCGCATATTCTCTAAATCCTACAAAAATAAATGTAAAAGTGGCGGTGATTCATAACCATAGTTTTAGGCAGTTAGTAAATACATAAATCACGGTGGAACATTACCTGCATGTTTGCGATTGGCCAAATACTCCGTGATCGCATTTACGCGACGTCGATCTTCTCTCCGATAAAATTCTTCAGTCCAGCTCACGAACCTACTTGGAGGATTTAGGCCTTGTCCAATTATGCGGTGGTGCCGCCCACATACACTTATCATCATCGGCGTGGTTGCTGCTGATGAAATATTATAGTATTACAACAAGGGTAAGGAGACAAATTACGAAATCGACACGCAATTGCATGTATACATGGATATTGATCTAATTGAAACCGCCGACACGAACATGTTTTTTCCCAATTGGGTCGTCAATAATTCAAATGTACGAATATGAAATTGTACAAGCTCAATATTCTTGTGAATCTACGACACTCATTCAATCTTTTTAAAATTTTTCTAGCCATGGTGTGGTGAAATGGCAAACTTCAATCACGATCGTAAAACCATCCTCGAATCAACCTCCGTATGGCCTCAAGTAGTGGTATAAGCTGCAATGCTCTAGCATCTTTTAGACAAAGATTCATACACTCGGCTATATTGGTTGTCATAATATTATATCTATTGCGGAAAAAAGCTCAGCCCACTTTTCGGTTAATAACATATCTATGAGCTCTAATGTCAATGGCCTCTAATTGCATATGTCTTTCAAATCAATTTCTAAATAAGCTTTGTGATAAAAGCCATATACATGCTTGTTTTTCCAAAATGCGTTTCACATTAAATTGAGATGATACATACAATTCCATGATGAGTAGTGGGATAAACTCTGCAATCGCTTTCTCCAATCCTTTATGTCATCCGTAATGAATACAAGATCATGAATTTCACCGTATGCCTCCTTAAACTGGCTGAAGAAACCAAGTTGTACGATACTTCACTTTCAGATCAGAATGCCAAAAGCCGTGGATATATTTGCTCATTACCATCTAAACAGATGCAATAATTAATGTACCAATATATTTTCCTTTTAAATGTGTCCCATCCACACTACGATCGGCTTAAGATTCAATCAAAATATTTTGCCCTAAAGCCATGAAGAAATATAAGAAACGATTGTCTTCATCCGTTTAATACGAGTAATAGTGCTGGATTCTTTATCCCCAACATATGACACCATACGGCAATATTTGATATGATTCCTCGTGGGTACCTCGATATTGTGTAGTGCACTTTCTCTTTTCCATGCCTTATCG
This sequence comes from Rhamnella rubrinervis, assembly GCA_007844105.2. Lineage (NCBI taxonomy): Eukaryota > Viridiplantae > Streptophyta > Magnoliopsida > Rosales > Rhamnaceae > Rhamnella > Rhamnella rubrinervis. The sequence continues at coordinate 14,823,855 of CM017578.2, forward strand.
TGCGTTATTTGAATGCCTAACTCATTCTCAATATCAAACACTATATCTTTTGGTCTATACACGACCAATTTCGTGGTACTTGATTTTATATAATTTCCAATATATTTGCTAGTTCTTGGCGATGTTGTGGATGACATTGTTCAAGTTCGCGGCATGAGTGTTTTGATAAATACTTTAATCGCCAAAACTCTACATTTGGGATCCTAGATGCACGTAACCGCCAACTTACAATTATCAAATACACATTGCACTTCAAACTCTGCGTGAACAAGATTTTTTCACCTTGACTCCCAATTTTCCTTCAATGCATACAACTTGCTGCAGACTCCTTCTTGTTTGAGTATATTTGTCCAACCAAAGTTCATCATTTGAATATATCAATTGATTGATACTTGAACTTGTTCACTTAATGAAGTTGAAGTCACGATTCACATTGATAAAATTGAGCTTGAGTTGGTTGTGACTCACTTTCATTACTTAACCGGATGATACCTACACCTATTATCATTCCAAATAGGTGCGATAGGGAACTAACCAGTGTACAAAGGAATGTCAACATTCATCACATGAATAGGTGATGTAGCATTTAATTCATTATCATCTCACTCCACCATTATACATTGTAGTTTCCTCATCCCATATCCTGCCATTCTCCATATGTATCATTGTTGTTTTCTACATCGAGTTACGCAATATTACGATGCCTATCGTAATCATCTATTCTTACCCTATCCGTAAATTTATTGCGACCAATCCACGCATTATTTTCCTCGCCTTCATTTTGAGGGATTTCATCTTCTTCACCTCTAATTCCACTTCTATTAACAACCACTTTATGTTTTGAAGAAGAAAGTTTATCGCTCCACGAGGAGGAAAATGGAATCACGAAGGCATTATCTTCTTCTCAACTATCGGTATATCTTCTTTCTCAATCTCAATAAATAATGGTGATGCATACCGTATCAACACGACAATGCTCTTTGAAAAGCACTTCACATCTCCATCTTCAATCTCAATTGGATCCAACTTGTAACTAGATCGAACTATATATTTTATTATGATAATAAATTGAAGTTTATGTTTGTCGCATCATAGGCAATTTGTAGTAGTTCATCATATGTGCATTTGTTTGGATTAACTTTGCTTCGTCCTCCCACCAACATACTCCCGATTTCCTTCACCATCAACCTCAAACCTTCCTTCAAACCGAATAACAACTACTTGTATTTTCCCATTATAAACCTACATGTACACAAAATCACTAAATAAAATCACCAAATATTATAAGGTCAGTCGTTTAGCGGTCGAACCCGCAGATGGCGATTAGAACCTTTTTTGCAGTCAAACACGCCATTATGTAGGTCGGACACGCCATTTTGCAGGTCGGACTGCCATTTCTGTCCAATGCTATTGTTACATGGACCGCCAATGGTGAGGGCGACAAACGGCCCATGCCATATGGAATTGGACAGGCGGTCCATGTAACAATAGCATTGGACTGCCGTTTGGGACCGCCATTCGTAGGTCCAAATCCATACGGCATGTACAACATCAAAAGAACGCCATAACGCGGGCTCCATCTTGCGGTCACTATATCCCCTGCTGCGTATCCCTATACCAACCATCATCTAACATAATTGATTTTTCTACTTTTTCGCTTAAATTTAACACATATGGACTACTATAACTAATAGATCTTACCATTTAGATGAGCTTTCTCCTTCTTTAAAAACAACAAAGCAAAGACTAATGCCACATGAAACTCTTCTTCATGCGATTCCTCCTTCTTTCAAATCAATAAAGAAAAAGCGGAGAAAAATAATGAATCGAGAGAAAAGAAAGAATAGATAAGAGGAAGGAATTACAAACAAGGAAGAATGAGTTCGGTTAGCTGTGGATATAAAAAAATAGGGGTATTTTTTGTATTTTGTTCTATGTTTTATAAAAATTAAGGGGCAGTGCGTATTTTTCCAAATTAAGTTATATGGGAGTGCATTTTTGTCAATTTCCCTTATTGGAATTTATATAGTTTTATGATTTTTTTTATAATTAAAGGGAAAAAAATAACAGATATTTTGAAAATATAATTTACGTAAAATCCAATTTATCTACCGCCAACAGTCTCTGAGACTGACCTCTTTGCGCGCCGTTTCGTCATTTCATTCAACGCCTCCAATGGCTGCCGCATCATCTTTCATAGCTCGATCCCAAACAACCACTCTTCCCCGCCACGTCACCTGTAAACCCTCGCCGTCCGATCACTCGCCCAGAACTTTCATTACGATTCCCGAACCTTACTCGAAACGTCGTCGTGGCTTCCCGGTTCTGGCTTCCCTGCGCGATGACAGTGGTGGTGACGGCCACAATCAACATGTCGGGGGAGCTCTTGAAATGCACGGCGTCCTAAACGACTTCCCGTACGATGTCGTATCCAAGGATTTGCAGACTCTTCCAAGTATATAATTCACTTTGATTTTCAATTCGATTTCGCAGTTTCAATAGTCCTGGACAGATAGGAAACAGAGTGTAATTGTGTAATCTCATTAGACTAATGCAATCTACTTGATTGCGTACAAAGTCTTCAACTTAATCAATTTGGTCTGTAATGGAATTTACGTGATTGCATACAAAGTCTTCAGCTTTATCAATTTGGTTTGTAATTTTGCGAGGCCTGGGTGTCGATTTTCAGGGCCTTTAACTTCGACCCAATTCTCCAATTCGGAATCTGATGGGTCTCGACTTCGTGTTGCATATCAGGTATATCCGCAAATATCTATACAAGTTGTGTGCGTATAGTATTGAATGGAATTGATTGTTTATGCATAGATGAATGTTGCAATCATAGGGGGTTCGTGGTGCGTACAGCGAGTCGGCTGCAGAGAAGGCATATCCTAATTGTGAAGCGGTGCCTTGCGAACAATTCGATACTGCTTTTGAAGTGACTACTCCAACCCTTTTATAGTATTTTCACCATTTTCCTTTTCCTTTGGTGGCCATCGTTTTATCTTATTTAACAGTATTTTACGTCATCAAGAGATGCAAGATACTGATTAGTGGGTCTATCATGCTGATGATGATTAGCTTGAAATGGAATTCATTTTTTTTGTTTTAATTTTTTGTATTTCTTATGAACTCGCCAAAAAAAGTTATCACAGTAGGATGCATTCCTTTTCATGGATTTAGGATCTTAAGAGTCCTTTCGGCATTGGTTCTGGTGGTCATTGGTCAAGTGATTTGGTGGGCTAGAGTGGTTTTGGGTTCTATTGAAGCTAAATTCTAAATTTGTATTAAGAAAATGGCGTTGGCGAAGTGATAGAGGAGCAGTAGAAAAATTTGTTAGTGTTTTATTCAGAGATATGCACAAAATATTTTAGAAAAAACAAGAAGCATTTTCCAGATTTCTCTCCATTTTAAATTAAAACTACCAATGTAGCACGTTTGGCTCAGATGGTGTTTGGTTGAGCTATTTGGTAAGATTGCGTTTGGGTTCTGGTGAAACTAAAAATTTGGTGATAGTGTTGGTGAAGTGAGAGGATCAATAGAAAACTAGATCAGTCCATAACTCATAGGTATGCTAAAAAAAGTTAGAATAGACAAGAAAATTCCCAAGATTTATCTGCACTTCATATTAGCACCTCCCATACGGAGTCCCAAAGTCTGTTGACACTTATGAATTGGAGAAGGAAGGAATAGTCTATTCCTCCTCCATTGTACTATGTTTGAGGTGCTTTCCTTTTGATTGCTTATATTAAGAATCAATTCCAGTTTGTAATCAATAAACCTATCACGGTCTTTCATTAGGCATGGACCAAACAAAAATTGTGTATCCCTTCCTTCTTGTTGTAGGCTGTTGAGCGGTGGCTTGTGGACAGAGCAGTTTTACCGATTGAGAATTCCTTAGGTGGAAGCATCCACAGAAATTATGATCTTTACTACGTCACAGGTTACATATTGTAGGAGAAGTGAAATTTGCAGTTCGGCATTGCTTACTAGCCAATCCTGGTGTTAAACTTGAAGACCTTAAAAGGGTTCTTAGTCATCCACAGGTATTCAGTATCCTTAATCTGCTTTCCATCCATTCTATTTCTGTGGAACATTTTCCGACACTGAATTGTATTTTAGGCTCTAGCTCAATGCGAGAACACCTTAACAAGGTTGGGTTTGGTCAGAGAAGCTGTGGATGATACTGCTGGTGCAGCAAAGGTAGGACTTTATCTGGTTGTTTTTCAGTTGTTTTCTACTCTGGATAGTTTTGATGCCAGGCAAATATGCTTTATGACATGTTTGTGATCCTCAAATTAGTGTGTGAATGTTTTTTGGGAGTCTATTTCTGGCTGGATGAACTCTCTCGCTCTCTCTCTTCCTTAATTTAGTCTTTTGAGCTAAGTAGACAGATGCTCTTATTAGGCTCAACTTTAGTGGCCTCCTTGTCCGATCTAACTTGATTGCTAAAATGTGTAGCATGTTGCTCTTCACAAACTAAAGGATGTAGGAGCAGTGGCTAGCTCAACTGCTGGAATGATTTATGGTTTGGATATACTTGCAGAAGATATTCAGGTTTGTACAGAAAATTATTGCCTTCTTATGCTCTTCTTTCATGTCCTCACTATTTATCATCACTGTAATGGTCATTCATACACTTCATTTTTACAGGATGATTGTGATAACGTAACTCGATTTCTAATGCTGGCCAGAGAGCCTATAATTCCAGGGACAGATAGACCATTCAAGGTTAGCCTTAAGGATACCAAATTATTGCTGTCAAATTTTCAAGCAATGTTCTCTGTCCATCAGTGTCTTTTAAGTGAAATATTATTGAGTTTCAACTATTTTTGTCGATCTATACAATAGTTTTTACCAACAGCCGAGTTGATTCTGAATAATGAATTTATTGTTCTTTTAGACGAGTATAGTATTCTCATTGGAGGAAGGCCCTGGAGTCCTTTTCAAGGCACTTGCTGTTTTTGCTCTGCGTCAAATTAATCTTACAAAGGTAAGTTCTGAAACTTGTTTGTCTCCTTGAAGTTGCATTTTTGCAGGGTTCAGGCTGCATTTACAACTTTTTGGGCTTAATTTTGAACCAGATTGAAAGCCGTCCTTTGCGGAAGCAGCCTATGAGAGCACCTGATGACAACAGCAATGGGTTTCCAAAGTAAATTTAATTTTGGTTGTTTTTTATTTCCATGCTACTTTATTGCTCCACTGTTGGAAACTCATAATTGTTCGTTTTGTATTTGGTCAAATACTTGGTTTAATCCTTGTCCTGGTTAAATATTAGATACTTCGATTATCTTTTCTACGTGGATTTTGAAGCATCAATGGCTGACCAGCAAGCACAGAATGCCCTTAGGCATCTAAAGGTCCCTTTCATTTAAATATATAATCAACACTGAATTAAATTTTTTGTTTCACTATATTGAAATAATACATTCTTTTGGCAGGAGTTTGCTACATTCTTGCGGGTGCTAGGAAGTTACCCAGTCGACACAAGTATGATATGAGACCTCTAAGGTTGGTAAGAATATATATTTCTGAGCTGCAGATGTGGAAAAGCATATATCTTTGGCTGGTTTCTACTGTTCAAGTTTTTCTGCTTGAGAGGAGTGCTTTCTATTAATCTTGATGTCATAGAGATATCTCTAGAGCTTTCTAAATTTTGTTTCGGCTCCTCACATGAGCCTTAATAGCTGAGTGAATTTCATTATGAATTTTTACTTCCTTGTAGCAACATGTTCTGACATTTATAGATGTACATGAACATATATAAATGGAAGCCAACAAACTATATTAAATAAAAAAACTTTGAATGGACGAATATACAGAGATAATTATTTACTCGCAAACAATTAAAAACAAGTGCAAATATTTGGGAGGTTTAGAAAACTTACCTGTATGCACCTTTAAGAAAAAAAGAGTGTGAATTCAGCATAGAGATGGAGAATTATTTAGAAATTGGCATTGGGCTATGCCACTATAAATGGGAAAGACATTAAAAAAATTAATAGCTATATTACTATATATGGAAAGGCATAGAGAATATGATGCATTCCTTGCTCTGCAGACTAAGGTAATCCTATTCCACTATTAAAAAAAAAATTGTGATTTCTGTATCAGCACCAACTTAGGAATGTCATCCCCTCAACACTTTCATATTTTCAATTTTTTACATGTTTATATTTTGTATTTTTATACCAATTTATATTTAGATATTCTATATGTTTTCGTAGAAATTAGTTTTTGTGTGAGAATTTCTAGAATTTTCTTCGATATTGTTAAAATGCTTATAAAGTATAGCTAGGAATTTTTGTTAGACAGTTACACAAATATTCTTATAAAATATCTGGTTGGTTAATTGCAGATGTTTGTTATTTTCTCACATGGATGAAATTTTGACTTTTTTCACTTAGTGTTTTTCATGTATTTATTAGAAATATTAGAGTTATAATTAAGATTTTGTTTACTATAATTATCATATGTTTTATAAGAAAAAAGTAGACTTTGATGGGATTATTCCATTTTAACATTACATTTTTCACAAGTTGATGAGGAGCCCTTACACATAATTAGTCTGAGAAATCATATATACATATAAACAACATAATAGAAAATACATTTATTTCACACATTGAATCAAACAAAGGAGGATTATCAGCAGTAGTATTGCTTCCCCTATCAACTTTGACTTTTAGATAGATAACCAAACTTGGAATTTGGGCTGATTCTCACCGATGAACCGTGATTGTACCTGCTTTTATGTGCATAAGCAAAGCGGTCAAGCATAGCACAATATTAAATATCAAAAGTAGTAGATACACTTTGCTACTTTTCTTTACTAAACTACTTCTACAGTATTTTAAGTGAATGAGGAATATATATATATATATATATATATATATTAATGCATTTCCTATAAAGTTGACCTAATGTTAAAACAATTAAATTTTTAATTAGAGTACTTGATTCATGCACTCGGTCAATTTAGAGATGTGATAATTTTAGCATTAGGTTGACTTGATAGGATAGAAGGTTGTTCTATGTATGTATAGCGTTAGTTTTCTAGGAAATAAGAAGTGGGGAAATTAGTATTGGCAAAGTACTCACGAACTTACTAGTCAGATTTTAGTTCTTCCGACTCACTCAGTACTTCCTTCTGCTTAGGGTTTTCCTTTTGCCTTCCCTGAACGAAGTCATTAGCAAATCAATCAAATACATAGTTGTCTAGAAATTTAGAATAGACATAGACATAATATTATGCTGCTTTAGCATGCAGGTTTAGTATGTTATAGAATCTATACCTGCTTAAGTTGAAAATTGTGTTATATGGTAGTATTCAGGTTCCCTAGCCAGTTGTTCCTTTGTGGTGGTGGGAGGTCACGGTCCTCTACATGCTTAAGCTTAGGTGTGTCTGCTGCTGCTGTAACAAATTTCTCTAACTTGTAACAACCCTTTATTAGTATCTTTTCTAAGGATGGAAAATGGAAAGCACAATTAGGCTGATCACTAAAACATGAGAGGTTTTCCAGTTTCTTGAGTGAAATGAATCTCAGATAAGGAAATGAGATAACAGCATCCTGCGCATTCTCTTCTTCTTTTGCAACAATCACTTGCAAAGATCCAGTGTTCGACCTTCATCTGTTCTAGCAGCACCAGAAGTTTGGCTATGAAAGCAGGGAAAATATTAGTCAATTTTGCAAATCCTTCTATCTGCAGCGTTCTAAGATTTTGGAAGCCACTTGTGAAGACCGACTGCTGCGGACCCTTTTTAATATTCCAAATGTGCATCAGCTCAGGTAGATATCCTAATCTCATCTCACTCAAATTGTTGAGTACTGGAGGAAAAAGGCCTTGGCTTTCCCCGAAATCAAATATTACAACTACTGAATTACACATAAACACTTCTAGAGAATTCAAGTTGTGGAAAACCAGCTCTTTGTCTGTCCCATTCATATTATAATTGCGATATGGATATGGAGATTCTCTAACTAGTCCATCATCTCTACCTGTTGATCTCACCTACCAATCACCCATCAAAATTATCAAGCAGTAAAAGTTTTTGAACGACAAGTAATAGGTATATAATGCATGATCCACACTAATTAATTTTGTGTATTCTTTTGAGTATTATGTACTACTTAATTACGAACCTCTCTTTGTGCATCAGAGTGGGAACTAGTAGTAGCGTTGTTGCCTTGGACTGTTTTGTCCTTGCGAGGTGGTATGCATTTAAGGCACCAGTGCTGCTGATCCTCCTCCTCCTCCTCATGAACACTAACTTGTTTCAAATTGGCCTTTTCCTTCTCAGGCAGTGGCATTACCAATCCATGAAAATCAAAGACCACTCTTATTTTAGGACAACCTATAATTTCTAATTTTTCTAGATTTGGTAGCCAGTTGATGCATTTGAAGGGAACCAATGTAGGTGTTGGTTCAGAAGTGCTTTCTTGAACCTGTAATAGTGAACTCAATGTATGTAAAATGTTTGTCCCAATTGTGGTTGGTTATCAAACAACATATATATGTACATACATATAAACGTACCTTAGGTCTTGAGTATAAACTGATTAGACGTTGTAGATAACTGAATTTTAAAGCTCTTAATGCGGGGAAGGCGATCGTATCATCAGCTATATCATCATCGTTTTCCCAAGTTTCTTTGTACACAATTACTTATGTCATTGGGCATTTATTTACACGCAGAGTTTGGAGCTGAGGAAGTGATCCTCGGCCAAGATTCGTTGAAAACACGTATCTCAGTGCAGGACAATCCCACAATGCAAGGCATTTGAGATTGCGAAACAACTTAAAGTCGGCAAGAACTTTGCTTTGAAATTGCATTTGTTTCTTTCGAAGCAAGTCAGGATGACAAAACCCCCCTTTAATCTAGTGTGGGCCACGGACAATTCCTCCAAAACAGGGAATGGAACCTGATCATCCGTCCATTTTGAATTTAAATCCACAAGATACTCCACAGTATCCTCACACTTGTATAATCTAAAAATCTTCAACATCGAGAAACCAACTTCATGCAATTGGTTAAAATTCTTTTGACGTCCGTGAAGTGCCAGCTTTTCACATTTATTCATTAATAGATTAATCCCACTCTCTATTAAATCACTCTCCGTTAAATCATCTGTTAGATATTCAATTCCACAGCACAAAATATTCTCAAACAAATAACTTCGAGATATCCTCCTGTCGAAGCATATACAAATCCCGAATCTTGTCAGGTTCTTCAAGACCAAGTTTCGTGGAAGTAATTTGACTCGTGGTACATAAACATCCAAAACTTTCAAACGATCAGAGAGAGAATTAACTCATCAAGACTTGCACTGCTTTGCACTGGACTCCATCTACTAAAGCTGTGTCTCATGTACAACTCTTCTAGTCTAGTTAAGCTTGATAGTACACCTGGTGGAATTTGCATGAGCTTCTTACAATCTGTGATATCTAACAGCTTCAGATGGTGAAGATGTCTCATCTCCATTGGCAACTCTTGGATTTCAGTACCAGCCAAGCTGAGGATTTCTAGCTTCACCAACGCACCAATTGAGGAAATTTCTTTCAAAACACAATACTCGAGATGTAAGGTTTGCAGGTTTTAGGACCTGCAACGATGATGGCAGCGATTGAATGTGCATCTTTTGCAGAGCTAGAACTTTGAGTTTTTCATCTCTAGGAAAGAATTCTCATTGAATTCTTGTTGATCAAGAAGTTTCGTTGATAGATGTAAAAGCTTAAGGTTTGGACAATGCAAACTACCAAGACTTTTCTTGATTTTATTAGTTACAAGCACCTGGTCAGGCTAGCTCTTCCTCAGTCTTTTCTGCTAGTTGTCCTACAAGCTACATTGATCCTTCTTGGTACATCGATAGTGACGCTTCTGCTTATGTTACAAATGATTTGAGGACATTATCACAGGCATCTGAATACAAAGGATCAGACTCACTTCTAGTAGGAGATGGCACAAGACTCAAAATTTCTCATACTGGTAATATGGTTATATCTTCAACTCCTAAACCTGTTACTTTATTCAATGTACTCTGTGTACTTGCCATCAAGAAAAACTTGATTAGTATAGCCAGGCTAGTTACTGAAAATGGTGTGCTAATTAAATTTGTGAATAATCTTTGTTTGATTAAGGACAAGGATACAATGAAGCTTCTTATCCAAGGGGAGCTTAAAGATGGGCTTTACCAAGTGATTCCTCCTCATGTCATTCATGTCCTCACTTGCACTTGTCCAAATAGTTCACAATCTGTTGTCAGCACCAACCTCACTGCACTTCCTAAATTCAGTTTGGGAGCTATACTTGGTTCACAAACTGATCAATCTATTGTACCTATATTTTCCAATACATATTTGATTAAGGACAAGGATACAAGGAAGCTTCTTATCCAAGGGAGCTTAAAGATGGGCTTTACCAAGTGATTCCTCCTCATGTCGTTCATGTCCTCACTTTCACTTGTCCAGATAGTTCACAATCCGTTGTTAGCACCAACCTCACTGCACTTCCTAAATTCAGTTTGGGAGCTATACTTGGTTCACAAGCTGATCAATCTGCTGTACCTATGATTTCCAGTATAGATTGCTCAGAAGCTGTTGATAGTCAAGAATTTTCTTCTCATGACAAGTCTTTGTATTTTTTGATCAGTCAAACATCTGCAATGTTAATAAGAGTTCTTCTCAAGTTGTTTCTGTAGATACTTGGCACAAACGGTTGGGGCATCCCTCACCTTTGATGCTAAAGAATGTAATAAAATCTTGTAAACTTTCTGTTGAAATGAAATCAGATTTGAGTTTTTGTTCTACTTGTAAATTTGGGAAAATACGTGCTTTGCCTTTCCAACTTTCTACGTCTCATTGCATAAAACCACTTGAACTTGAACACTTTGACCTATGGGGTCTTGCTTCTATTCCTTCTCTTTCTGGTCACTTGTACTACATCATCTTTGTTGATGATTTTTCTCGTTTTGGTTGGCTTTATCCGCTCAAAGCCAAATATGATATAACTCTAATCTTTCCTATCTTTAAGGCTTATGTCGAAAATCAATTTGAAACTGTCATTAAGAGTTTACAAATTGATAAGGGAGCTGAATACAAACTCATTTATCCTCTACTTCAAAAATATGGCATAGACCTTCGTTTGACATGTCCTTATACTTCTCAACAAAATGGCAGAGCAGAAAGAAGGCACAAAACTATTGTTGAACTTGGTCTCTCTCTCTAGCTCATGCCTCAATGCCTACACATTACTGGTTAGAGGCTTTTCAAACAACAAATTTTTTGATTAACAGATTACCATCTGTTGCTCTAAATCGTGCAATTCCTTTTAATGTCTTTTTTCATAAGCCCTTTGATTACACACTTTTCAAAACCTTTGGTTGTGAATGCTTTCCTTACTTGAGACCCTATAATCACAGAAAGCTTGAGTTTCGGTCTACTTGTGTTTTTCTGGGTTATAGTCCTCTGCAAGAAGGGTTTAAGTGTCTAGATCCAGTCTCAGGTCGTGTCTATATTTCCAGACATGTTTTGTTTAATGAATCTCACTTTCCATTCTCAACATCCTCCTTCAAAACCAATTTTGTCTCATCTGGTTCAGATTCTTTCTCAACCTCTCCTTCATTCCCTTTTTCCACCTTCTTTCCTTCTTCATCTTCTAATATCACTGATAGCTCCACTGCTTCTCTTGGATCATAAGATGCTGACTTGGAGTCCTTATCTCAGTCAACTCAGCCACAAAGTCGGTCACCTATAACCACAGACAGTGCTTTTCCCACAAACTCAGCTTCCAATGCATCCCCTTAGTCTCACCACCAACCTCAGTATTTGTTCCTCAACATCCAATGATTACAAGGTCACAACGGGGATAATCAAGCCTAATCCAAAATACTTTGTTGGCACGCACACAATGCATATCACTGAACCTTCTACTGTTTATGAAGCTACACAGTCTCCCCACTGGCGACAGCCAATGCAAGATGAATATGATGCATTATGTAAGAATCATACCTGGGTTCTAGTTCCTTCTCATCCTAGTTACAATGTGGTTGGAGCAAAATGGGTTTTCCGACTTAAGAAAAATGCAGATGGAACTATTCAGAGATATAAAACACGCTTGGTGGCAAAAGGTTTTCATCAAACACCTAGGATTGACTACAATGAAACCTTTAGTCCTGTAGTTAAACCACAAACCATTCGAGCTGTGCTCTCACTTGCTGTTTTTAGAAATTGGCAAGTAAGGCAATTGGATATAAATAATGCTTTTTTGAATGGAGAGCTTCAAGAAATAGTGTATATGGTTCAACCTGAGGGATTCACAGATGAGAGGCATCCTACCCATGTGTGTAAGCTGATTAAAGCCTTTTATGGTTTGAAACAAGCTCCACGAGCTTGATTTGACAAATTAAAGATCACTTTACTGAATTGGGGTTTTTAAGAAGCCAAGTCATATGCTTCTCTTTTTGTTTATGTCTCAGGCTCCAACTTTCTTGCACTCTTGGTTTATGTAGATGATATTCTGTTCATAGTATCTAACTCTCAGCTTCTTAGCAAGCTAGTTCATGATTTGAATTCTATTTTTGCCTTCAAAGATCTTGTAGAGCTACACTATTTCTTTGGCATAGAGGTTTTCAGAGATTCAATAGGCTTCTATCTCACACAATCCAAGTATATTATTGATATATTAACCAAATTACGAATGCAGACTTGCAAGCCATGTACTACTCCAGCAAGTACCAGTACAAAGTTAGCATGCACAATTGGTCAACCATTTTAGGATCAAGGTATGTACAGGAGCACAGTTGGTAGTTTACAGTACTTGAGTATGACCAAACGACATAGCTTTCGTAGTCAACAAATTAAGTTAGTTTCTCCACTGCCCAACTGATGCACACTGGCTGGCATGTAAGAGAGTTCTGCGATATCTCAGAGGCAGCTTGAATGGTGGCTTGCATCTCCAACCTGTAAGTGATCAATGTCTTATAGGATTTTTGATGCAGACTGGGCAGGATCTTTGGATGTAGAAAGTCAACTGGAGGATATGCTATCTTTATGGGTCCAAACCTTGTTTCTTGGAGCTCCAAGAAGCAACATGTAGTGGCCAGATCAAGCACTGAGTCAGAATATAGATCATTGGCTCACACTGCTGCAGAAATAGCATGGTTGCAATCTTTGTTTAAAGAGCTACATGTTTTTCCTAAAACTAAGCCAGTTATTTGGTGTGACAACATTGGTGCAACTTGTCTAGCTTCTAATCCTGTGGCTCATGCAAGAACCAAGCACATTGAGATAGATGTGCACTTTATTCATGACAAAGTTCTACAGCATGAACTAGACATCAGATATATACCAATTGAAGAACAAACGGCTGATATCATGACGAAGGCTCTGCCACTATCCAGATTTCAATTTCTTACTATCAAGCTCACGCTCGTGTCCTCCCCATTTCATTTGAGGGGGCATGTTGAAACACATTGTGAGCCTTCTGTTGACAAGCTTCCAGAAAGTTCAGAAGCTTAGCTGTTAGTTTAGTTTCATCTCTGTTTTTGTGTCAAGGCTCTGATTGTGTGTACACCACATGTTTGTCTCTGATTAATCTTGTTAGTTAGACAATTTGATAGTTACAATTATATACACCAGAGAACAACTTGTATTATTATTATTGGAATGAGATTTACATCGTTTGCCTTTCTCTTTCTCTCTCTGTTACTGTTCATCATCTTCTTCCTAGCTTCTGGGTTCTTGCATCTTTTATCTATATTCCCATTAAAAAAAAACAAAATTGATTTTTGTACTTTAGCATAAAAAAGTTATTCGTATTCCCAATTCACCAAAAAAAAAAAAAGTTATTCATATTCCCATAAAAAAAAGTTATTCGTATTCCTCACGTTAGGAATTTTCAAAAACTGTGTGATCAAGTCTTACATTTTTTTTTTTTTGGTCGTACAAAAAGAGAGAGCCTGTTTTTTAAATGTGTACAAAAACAATGTTTAGTAGTTTATGATTAAAATTTTCACCTATCATTTACTAGTTTTCAGTACTAATTGAGAAGGTAAACGCTAAACGGAAGCAATGAGAGACATAAAGATTGAATCGTGGCCACAAATAGAAGATAAGAATATACTTCTTTGATGGGAAGAAAACTTGAATGACATTGGAGAACAATCCAGAAAGTTAAATGTCAATACAATCTTTTGTTTTCAAGTGGTGTTTGATATAAGTTCAAGTAGTAATAATATTTGTTATTTAAAATTATCTGCGTACGATCTCGTTCTTGTGTCTTTATACTAAAAATGATTTGTGCACTTTAAAAAAAAAAGGAAAGAAAAAAAAAACACACAATTTGCATCACCTAATCAATTTATTTTTCCCAATAGCCCTTTCGTCCATTAAGACATCCTATACGTGTTAATTGTTCAACACTTAAAATAAATAATTAAAATCATCGTGTACCAACACATCTTATGGCACAAAAATAATAAAAAAATTCTAGAAAATCTAAAACCTAAATTATATGGTTGTGAATAATAATAATAAAAAAAACTACACGTCTCTTATTTTATTTCGAAAAAAAAATTGTAATATTACCTTATGTTTTTCAGTTTATTGAAAAGGAATTAATTATATTTTTCACCTTTGCAGCTTATAAACAATTTCATCGTTATATTTTGCTGAGATGTCTAATAGCTTCATTTATTAAAGACTTTTGTTAAAAATAACAGATTTGACATGTCAGCACCCACATAAATACCCAAGTACCTTTATTTTTCACCTAAGCACCATTTTTTTCTTAAAATTATTTACAATAGACACATCATCTAGTTCTCAAATAGAACCGCATTTGGTTTTTTGAAATTTGGGTTGCCTCCTTCAACCTTGTTTCTCCATCATTGAAAAGCTGCAGCAATTTTCATCCAATGATGACACCAGAAAAGATTCCTTCGACATGAACCAGAGTTTTCAGAAAACTAATAAATCTAAAATTTTAAAACTGCTAGAGTTTTTAAGAATTTTGAGTTTTTGTTTTAGTAGGGTTTAAATTTGGCACCGAGAGCAAAAGAAAGAGATTGAAAAAAGAATAATTTGATAAAATACCCATACGCTCAGTAATTATTATACAAATAGACACACCTTATTTTTTTTTTAAAAATACCTATCATTAGCCGAAAATACCATTGAACTCTAATATTCACATCTATATTATTATTATTATTATTTTTATTTTTTTACATTTTTGTTTCTTCATTTTCTACTCCTGTGATTTTTATTAATTTTGTGACATATTTTTCTATCAAATCACATCAATTTATGAGCATTTTGGCTTTTGAATCAAATAATTTTATTAAATATTAAATGAGATATGATTTTTATAATTTCTTAAACTATCCATATTTTATTCTTCTTTCTTATTTTTTTAATTTTCTTTTGTCTTTCTTTTCAACTCCTATGAGTTTTATTTATTTTGTAACATATATTTTTTTTATAAAATTAGGTCAAGTGATAAGCATTTTGGTTTTTGAATCAAGTCATTTGGATAAGTATTGAATGAGATATAATTTTTATAAATTTATTAGTTTTTTTAGAGAAAAATACTAATTTTGGGAGAGACCCGCCCATTTTTGACGAGGCCCGCCCAAAATGAGGGGGTCTCACTAAAAATGGGCGGGCGGTTCTCGCCATGAATGGGTGAGCCTAGGCGCCAAGAATGGGCGGATCTCGCGCAAAATCGGTATTTTTTAGAAAAATTAATAAATTTGTAAAAATTATATCTCATTCAATACTTATCTAAATAACGATTCAAAAATCTCACTGACCTAGTTTACAAAAAAATATGTTACAAAATAAATAAAAATCATAGGAGTTGAAAAGAAAACAAAAAAATAAAAAAGAAGAATAAAATTTCGATAGTATAAGAACTTATAAAAATTATATTTCATTCAATACTTAATGAAATTACTTGATTCAAAAACTACAATACTCATAAATCGATGTAGTTTGATAGAAAAATGTCACAAAATTAATAAAAATCATAGGAGTAGAAAATAAAGAAACAAAAAGGTAAAAAAATAAGAAAAATAATGATATAGTTGTGAGTATTAGAGTTCAAGGGTATTTTCGTCTAATGATGGGTATTTTCAAAAATATTAGCATGTCTATTTTTATAAAAATTATTGAGCGCATGGGCATTTCATAAAATTACCTTTGAAACAATAAGGGATACATGTAATAGAAAAAGACTAAGTCCAAAGCCATTTCATTTGATGCCTTTTTGGTAATTAACATCTCAATTTTTCTAGTCTTTTTCATTTCAGAAAGATGTGGATTTTTTTTAAAAATAAAATAAAATAAAATAGATATTTAGATGGCTAGCTAGGTGATTATGTGGGTGAGAACGTGTCAAAATCTATTAATGTTAACCAAACATTTTGCAAGCTTAGGCTTTGGAATGATTTATGTTAAGTTAATGCGAAACCGATTCCTTCTGTTGGATTATGATTCTTAGCCTAGATGACTTGACTATAAATGGCCAATCGACAACCGGTCGGCGTTTGGGTTAATGAACATGTGATAGCTCTGCGAGCCATTGATTTTAGAGCAACCTATATCGCAATCTCATTTGCATTCTCTCCTTACCGGTTGTATAAAGTCTTAGTGTTTCCTCGATCTACGCCATAAGCTTTCGGTGGAAGGTTTATAGGGTCTTTAGGGTTCTTCGTGGTTTTCCTCTTATTTATTTCTCTATGATTCTTTGTTTTGATCTAAGACTCCTTTATCTGTTTGGAGACTTGGTGGTGCAGGTTGAGAATCATATATATATAACGATGAGAGTGTGTTTTCGTTTGAGTGTGTAAGAACTTGGTGAATAGTGAAAAGAGCTGTTTTGCCTAAGTTATGTGGATGTAGTTAAACTTTCCTAGGTGAGCCACATAGTAATATTGTATCTTGTGTACCTATTTTACTTTTATGCTTTCATTTATTTCATTGGCATTCTTATTTAGGCTAGATCTAGTAATTACTTGGTTTATTCTTCAATTTTATTTGGGGTTTTGCTTTTAAATCCCTATAGTGGTATTAGAGCCTCTTGAATATTCTAGTCTTTAGGTTAGGTTGAAGTTTAGGTTAAAGGTCAGTCTAGAATTAGGGTTCTCCTTGAGTTTCTTGGTCAAACATGAGTATGACAAGGTTTGAGGCGAGTTTATACGATGGCAAAAGTGATTTTGGGAGCTGGAATAAGAAGATGAGTCTCACTCTCTCATCACAAGGTTGCTATTGCATTGAAGTCCGATGTTAGCATGTGGACTGCAGACCAAAAAACAAATGAATAAGAGTTCAATGAGGAGGTGCAGACCAAAAAGCTACCTTGCATATACTGTTATTCACAAGGTTGATGATATGAATACTCCACTCAATCTCTTAAACAAGTTGAATTCTTTGTATTATGTGGTTGTTGCAACCAATTTTGTTTATCTTAAAAGCATGATGTTTAATTGTAAAATGGATAATTCTAAGTCAATGAATGAGAACATTGATGATTTTATTAGATTAACTTTGCTTTTAAAGGGTATTGATCAAGCATTAGGAGAAACCAGTGAAGCTTTAACATTATTAAATTTTTTTCCTGATGATTATAGCATTGTTAAGAATGCTTTACAATATATTTGATTGTTCTCAAGCCTGACTTAGTAATTTCTGGTATAAAAGTAAAAGAATTAGAATTAAATGCTTTTAAAAGAAATGGTAACAATTTGTTTATATAAGAGTAAAAAAGAAAGAAACTAAATTGAAATGCTATCATTGTAGTAAAGAAGCACATATAAAGAAATACTGTCATGACTTCAAAAGAAAACAAAACAAGAGAGAAATGTATATGTTGTTGCTGCTTCTAATCCTGTTTATTTGTCGGAAGTTTAACTGTGTCAAGTAATGTAGTTAAAAATGATTGGATTCTTGATACTAGGTGCTCCTTTTGTGGTTTACTGATTTTAATGCTAATAAATTTGGTACCGTGTTTATAGGAAATAATAATTCTTGCAAGATTCACAAAATTGGTAATATCACTCTTAAATTGCATGATAAAAAGACTATATTATTAATTTATGTGAGATTTGTGCCTGGATTAAAATGAAATTTGATTTCTATTGGCATGTTGGATGAACTTGGTTTTATATATAAAGATGAAAATGGTAGTTTGCATATTTATAACGATAAAAATCTAATTTTACATGGAACCAAAAGGAATGTTTTATATGTACTTGATGTTTGTTTTCGTGCCACTACTAGAACATATGCTGTTTTTATAACTAATACTGATAGTACTAAACCGTGGCACTTGAGACTAAGTCACTTGGGCTATAAAGGTCTAAGGCACTTGGCAAACAAGGTTTCCTTGGCAAAGTTCATGCAATCCCACTAGAGTTTTGTGAGATATGTATTTTAGGCAAGCAACATAGGCTGAGTTTCTCAACAGGAACTCACCTTGGAAAGGCATGCCTATGATACATTCATGTTGTCTTGTGGGGGTTTGTTCAAATATAAACATAATGAGTTAATAAGTATTTCTTATATATTATGGATGTTCTTGTTGAGGATTAAGGATCAAACCTTAGGAAAGTTTAAAGAGTGGAACAAACTTGTAGATAACTAAATTGACAAGAAAGTTAAGACTTTTAGAAATGGTAATAGTTTAGATTGCATTATTGAATTTGATAGTTTCTGTAAAGGCCAGGGATTCTTAGATATAGAGCAGTAAAAAACACATTGCAATAAAATGAGGTGGCAGAAAGAATGAATAGAACTTTGTAAGAAATGATTAAATGTTTATTGTTTAGTTTTGGTGCCAAAATCACTCTAAGGTGAGGTTCTCTCTTTTCTAGCCTATCTTATTAATAGGAGTCCACATAGTGTAGTTGATTTTATGTATCTTGAAAAGAAGTGGATAGTTAGGAAACTATATTTGAGTTGCCTAAGGCTACATTTGTATGTATAATCAGACATGATTAATTTTTGGACCCATACTATGACTAACTTGACCCGGACTAGAACTAGAACAATTAGTACTATCTTGTATTTGATGTAGTTTCAGACAAAATTATGAACTTGCTATCCGGTGTTTGGTGCACGCCGGACTGGACTAACAATTATGTTTTTTAAATATACATTATTATACTATATGTTTTTACTAAATTTGTATTTAAAAAAAAGTTTGTTTAATATTTCAACTTTAAATAATATTTTATATATATATTTTTAAATTTAGTTATATAATATTTCATTAAAATATCACAAATAATTTTTTAAAGAATTTATATAACATCATTTGCTTCATTGGAGAATGTATATCTTCAATCTCAATTGTTTGATTTACTTCATCTACGTTCATATATCCTCCTATTTCTTCAAGAAAAAAAATTCCAAATCAGTTGTACTTGAACCTTTACTTGGAAAGGATTCTCAATGAATCATTTATTATATTTTTCAGTCACATAGATATATATTTTATTAGGGGAATTTCTTTAACTACCCTTGACATTAGGGGTAAATATGATCTGCATCTAACAATATTGAAATTTTACAAATACTATTCTTGATAATGTTAAAGTTCATATTTTGATTTGATTGACAGATAAAATTTCTATTTTACCCTTTGATGCAGTTGTAATAGTATAAAATAACTTATATGCTCTCGACTAATTTAGAAAATATCCAAAATGAATGGACATGTGGACAAATATAAAAAAGACATGTGACATTATAAAAATACATAATTAGAATATTATGCAGAATATGCCCAATATAAGATATAAATATTTTATTTTATTTTTTAAAATTAAAACTTTAAAGATCTAATAATTTTTCTCTAACATTCATAAGCCAATATTGCTCTAGTTCTATAGGTGCAAGATTGTCATCAACCATAACCCTTCCATCATTTTCATCTTTTTCTTCTTTCTTTATAAAATAAATCGTCATTCTATTAGAATATATTGTGTATAGAAAATATAATACCTTTTATATATATATATATATATATATATATATATATATATATATTATAGAAAGAATGCATAAATTGAAAAATTGAATAGTTTGATTGAGGCAAGAGTTAGACTCTCTTTCCTTAAGATAATATTCGTTCTGCAACGATACTCACAACATATAGAGATTGTCTTCTAGGATACAACAATCTCTTACTTTAATAGTAGCACTCCAAATCCAAAGAAATAATGAATCAGAATAAAACAAGAATTAATTCTCTTTCTTATATATATATATATATATATAAAACTCTGTATTTTACGTAATATCTATATATTTTATTTATGTAAAAATGAAAAATATTAAATATATCAATTTTGAAATAACACAACAATAGGAAACAGAGGCAACAATAGAAAACACAGAGGCAATGATAGAAAACATTAAAACTGTAAATAATTTTATTCATATATTTAAATACGAAATCTAACAATCCTCCACATAAATAAAATTTACACTAAAGAGAATTCAATTAAAAGTTATTACATAAGTTTGTTTAGAAGATTTTCATGAAACTGTAGCTTCACTCATGGATTTTGAATCTGAAATCCAATTACCATCACTTTATCCTTCAAGAACAGTGGGATATCTAATGAAGTGCAAATCATATTTTAGGATATGTCTTAAATATCTAAGAATCCTAATTATTGCTATCTAATGATCTTTTCTTGAATTGCTTGTATATCTACCCAATTTATAAACTGAGTAGGCTATGTCAGGTCTAATGCAAATTATAACATACATTAAGCTACCAATGATTCGAGAATATTCTAATTGAGACATGGTATTATCTTTAACTTTTATATAAAAGGAAAATTTGGGTCTATAGGAGTTTTAGAAATACGAACATTGTCTTTATCAAATTTATTAAGCAATTGCTCAATATAATATTTTTGAGACAAAACAAGATCATCTTGAGTTCTAGAAATTTTAATTCCTAGAATAACATCTGCACTACCCATATCTTTTATCTCGAATTTCCTAGTCAAAATTCTCTTAGTAGTATAAATAATTTCATTACTACTACCAAAAATTAGCATATCATTTACACAAAGACATACAATGATATAACTATATTTTTAATGCTTTTCACATAAACATATTTATCATATTTATTTATTCTAAAACCATTTGGCATTATTACATCGTCAAATTTGTTTGGGAGCTTGTTTTAAACCATATAAGGATCTAATAAGCTTGCAAATTTTATTTTCTTTCCAGGAGCTACAAACCCTTCAATTGTTTCGTATAAACTTTCTTATTTAATTCATCATTCAAAGATGCTGTTTTTATATCCATTTGATGTATTTCTAAACTATTTAATACAACAATAGCACTCAGCATCTGAATGGATGTAATTCTTGTAATTGGTGAATATGTATCAAAATAATTTACACCTTCTTTTTGTTTGTAGCCCTTTGCCACTAGTATAGTTTATATTTATCAATTGCCCCATTTGCTTTCATCTTTTTCTTAAAGACCCACTTACAACCTAATAGCTTACTTTAAGGTAGAAGATCTACTAATTTTCATGTATGGTTTTGCATAATAGAATCAATTTCGCTATTAATTACTTCCCTGCAATAAAGAGCTTCAGGTTTAAACATAACTTCTTGTAAACTTCTTGGTTCAATTTCTAACATGTAACTTATAAATTCTGGACCAAAAGATTTTAAAGTTCTCTTTCTTTTGTTGCGTCTAAGATTATAGTCTTCTTTTCTTTAATATTGAATCTCATTATGACTATTTACCGCATAATCATAAGTTCTTTTTGAAGAACTTGGATCATATGTAGTTTCATTGGAAACATATCCTCATAAAAATATGCATTTCGTGATAAACACTATTATTAATTGCATAACCAATAAATATATAATCAACAGTTTTATGTCTTATTATAATCTTTATAGGATCAGGTATGATAAACTTTATAAAACACCCCCACACTTTTAAGTATTCATAGGCAGACTTTATATCTTTCCATAACTCATAAGGAGTCATTTTAGTTCTCTTGTAAGGCATTTTATTAAAAAGAAATTTCGCAGATAGCAAAGCTTCCCCCTACAAGTTTTGAGGTAAACTAGAACTTATCAATGTAGTATTCATCATTTCTTTTAAAATTCTATTTTTCCGCTCACTAACTCCATTGAGGTGAATATGGAACAATAGTATGATGAATAATACCATGCTCATAACAAAACAAATTAAATGATGAATCATATTCACCACCTCTATCACTTCTTAATAATTTAATTTTTTTGCTAAGTTGATTTTCAACTTCACTTTTATAAAGTTTAATTGCATCCAATGCCTTATCTTTGGACCTCAATAAATATACATAACAAAAATATGTACAATCATCTACAAATGTGATAAAATACTTTTTATCACCTCTTGTTTGTATAAATTTTAAATCACAAATGTCAGTATGTATTAAATCTAAAATTTGAATATTTCTTTCAATAGAATGAAAATGAGATTTTGTTAATTTTGACTCAATGCAAGTTTCACATTGATGACTAAAATCAATAGCAAAACTTGATATTAAATCTAAATTTATTAATCTCTTAATGGTGTGGAAACTAACATATCCTAATCTTCTATGCCAAATATTTACAGACTCAATCAAGTAAGAAGAAGATACTTTATTATTATTATTATTATTATTAATAAGCATTACAACCATTACATTTAGTTTAAAGAGTTCATCACTCAAATACCATTTTCTTATATACATTCCCATTTTAGAAATTATAAATTTGTTGGATTCAAAAGCCATTTTAAATCCATTTTTCCAAAGTTAGGAACTAGAAATAAGATTTTCACAAATTTCAGGAATATGCAACATATTTATAAGAGTAAGTTCTTTTCCCAATGTCATTTTTAGCATAATCTTTCCTTTTCCTACAAGTTTAAAATTAGCAAAATTTTTCATGAAAAGTTGGTCTTCAAGATCAGGGAGTTGGTAAGTGGTGAAAATGTTCTTATAAGAACATATATGCCTTGTAGCTCCAGTATTTAGCCACAATATTCTTGAATTTCCAACTAAGTTGACCTGGGAAATAACAACATATAAATCTATCTCATTTACGCCATTGAACAGATTTACAACTTCAGTAACATTAGCATAGGCAATCTTCATTTTCTTGTTCTCTTGGTTTTTCCGGTTACGACAATCCTTCGCATAATGTCTCGACTTGTGTCACACAAAACATTTACCATGGAACCTTTTATTACAACCGTTATTGAATCCACCACTTGAATTTGAATTCATAAATTTTCCTTTCTTGTTATTGTTGGTTTTGAATCTTTCTTCCACTACATGTGCCTTACTTTCCATCAAATTTTCACTTTTCTTTTCAGAAAATCTATTCTCCTCTTCTATTTTCAATCTCACAATCAAGTCTTCAAGGCCAATCTCCTTACATTTATGTTTCAAATAATTTTTGAAGTCTTTCTAAGATGGTGGCAATTTTTCAATTACCTCAACTGCTTGAAATGACTCACTAATCTCTATTTTTTCAGCATGTATATCATGAAATATAAGTTGGAGCTCTTGGACTTGAGTTATGACACTCTTGGAATCAACCATTTTGAAACCTAGAAATTTGCTAACAAGAAATTTCTTCGTGCCAGCATCTGCTATTTTATATTTTTTTCTCCAAAGAATGCCATAACTCTTTTGCAGTTTTCACACCAATATATACACTATATAGTGTGTCACTTACACCATTGAGAATATAATTCTTACACATAAAATCTAAATTGTGTTATGCTTCAACTGTTGCCACAGTTTGAACATTTGTTTCACCCTTTTTAAGAACAGGTGCTACCTCAGTAAGAAATTTGGTCAAATTCAAAGTGGTTAAGTAAAAAAAATCTTTTATTGCCACTTTTTAAACGTAGACTTACCAAATTTCTTTGATTTCTCAGCATGACTAATAGATATAGATGTAGTAATAAAAATGGATGCATATACCATTTACTAAAATAAAATAAATAATTAAATTAATTATATAATGCTGAAGAAAATTAATATTATACAAATTTTTACATAACAGGACACTAATAAAACATGAAAATTTTCTATGCCAAAGCTTACTTAATACATAAATAAAAAAATATAAAGTAGAATTAAATATATTGTAAAATAATAATAATAATAATAATAATAATAACTATTTATAAATCAAACACTATCCTCAATAAATAAATAAATAAATATATATATATATATATATATCGTAAAAACTATTTTAATAATATCTATAAATATATATGTCTATATATGGAAACGCCAACACTAAGAATATTAATATGTTATCTAATATATATTATCTAAGAATATTAATATGTTATCTAATATATATTATCTAAGAATATTAATATGTTATCTAATATATATTATATATATATATATATTTGTAAAAAATATGTGAACAATAAAGAGATAGTATATGAAAAAAGAATACGTAAATAGATTAAATATAACAAAACAGAGTATGAGTAAAACACAAACTCTCAATACTAAAAAATATTATATGAATTCTATAACGACAAATTACAAAACTAAAATAAAATACATAACAATGAAAAAACTACGCAATTCAATACGCTAATAATGCAGAGTTTCAGAGCAATAAAATTTCTTCGTATTATCTTAAAATTATTAGAATATACTGTGTATAAAAAATATAATACGTTCTATATATTATAGTAAGAATGCATAAATTGAAAAACTGAAAGTTTGATCGAGACAAGAGTTAGACTCTCTTTCTGTAAGACAATATTTGCTCTGCAATAGTGCTCACAGCATATAGTGATTGTCTCTCAAAATACAATGATTTCTTTTTTAAATAGTAGCACTCCAAATTCAAATAAATAATAAACCAGAACAAAATAAGAATTCTCTTTATAAAACTCTATATTTTACGTAATATCTATATGTTTTATTTGTGTAAAAATGAAAATATTAAATATTCTAGTTTTCAAATACTGCAACAATATGAAACAGAGACCACGATGGAAAAACATTAAAACTGTAAATAATTTTATTCATATATTAAATACAAAATCTAACACATTCAACAGTCAACAAGTAAGAAAGAATCAAAACCAAAGAAACCCCAAACAAAATTAGCAAAAAATTCTTCACAAACCATAATTTTTTTCTCAATTATTCACCAAAAAATTCTAACATAATTTAACTTCATCAAAAAATAAAATGTCAAATCAAATTCGATCTCCATTTTGATGATGAGAAATAATTACAAAAAAATAATTTTTTTCCTTTTCATACATTAAAAAATTCATAAAAAGCATTACCAATCTTCTTGATATTCCGTCAATTTTTTTTAAAAAAATATATGTAAATTCAAGAAAATCTGAATAAAAAAAAGAAAAAAAAGAAAAAAAAAAAGAACAATCAACTACGAAGGGTGAAAAATGGTGACCACTTTTGAGGAGAAAATATAAAAATAGTGGCTGAGTGTTCATTTATACTTGAGATTAAGAGTGCACAACAGTCGATTTCGGTTGGTTTTGAATTTTTAACCTATGGTGGCGATCAGACAGTTTTATGACTGAATTTTTTTTTTACTTAAAAAACCAACCGTAGCCGACTTAATGATTTTTCGATCGGTTCAATCAACTTTTGGTTATTTTATAATATATATATTTATTTTTTATAATATATATATTTATAAAAATAAATATAATATAATATAAAAAACAAACAATAAATACAATAAATATAAATAAATAAATAAATAATCTAAAATTTAATAAAAATTTAAATATATTATAATCAAAACTAACAGAATAAAAATAAAATATAGCCAAGTCACAGTGCTCACCATCGGCACCCTACCATGTCATGCTTCTATTCTCCACTGTAAGCCAGAAGTAGAGAACCACCCCATGAACGCCAACCCAGCATCCAATGCCGTGGAGAGCACTCCCATCACAATCCACCAGTTGAAGTTCAACATCGGTGACAACACTGGGCTTCAGGCGGCGAGCGGCTGGTCTGGACAGGAACGAACGATCGACCAAAATGGGTAAGGTAAGGAAGAAGAAAGGGGATACCGGAAAGACAAAGAAAAAGATAAGGAAAAAAAAAACTTCAATCCATGGCTGAGTGTTTGGGAAAGAGAGATAGGAAGAGAGAAGAGATGGTTGGAGTGGAAGAGAGATGGCTGGGAGTGGAAGAGATGGTATGTCGGGGAAGAGGAGGAAGAGAGAGAATAAAGAAAGGGTGGGAGAGAAGGACTAGGTCCACTGTTTTATCAATCTATACAATAGTTTTACCGACAGCCAAGTTGATTCTGAATGAACTCGTCTTTTAGACGAATATAGTATTCTCTCTAGAGGAAGACCCTGGAGTCCTTTTCAAGGCAATTGCTGTTTTTGCTCTGCGGCGAATCAATCTAACAAAGGTAAGTTCTGAAATTTGTCTGCATTTTTGCATGGTTCAGGCTGCACTCACAGCCTTTTGGGTTTAATTTTGAACCGGATTGAAAGCCGTCATTTGCAAAAGTAGCCCCTGAGAGCATCTGATGACAACAGCAATGGGTTTCCAAAGTAAATTTAATTTTGTTCTTTGTTATTTTCTATTTCCATGATACTTTAACCTTTGTTGCCCCACGGTTGGAAATTTCATCATAATTGTTCGTTTTGTATTTTATCAAATACTTGGTATAATCCTAGTCCTGGTTAAATTTTGGATACTTCGATTATCTTTTCTACGTGGATTTTGAAGCATCAATGGCTGACCAGCAAGCATAGAATGCCCTTAGGCTTCTAAATTAAGGTCCATTTCGTTTAAATATAGTCAACACTGAATTAAATTTTTTTCCATCACTGTTATGAAATAATACGTTTTATTGGCAGGCGTTTGCTATATTCTTGCGGGTGCTAGGAAGTTATCCAGTTGACACAAGTATGATATAAGACCTCTAAGTTTGGCAAGGATTATATACTTCTGAGCTGTAGATGTTGAAAAGCATATATCTTTGGCTGGTTTCAGCTGTCCAAGTTTTTCTGCTTGAGAAAGTGCTTTCTATTAATCTTGCTGTCACAGATATATCTTCAGAGCCTTCTAAAATTTGTTTTAGCTCCTCATATGAACCTTCGGTTTTGAATTTTTACTTTCCTTTGTAGCAACATGTCTGATTGATCAATTTTGACATTTCTAGATGTACATAAAACATATATAAATGGAAGCCAATAATTTTGACTCGTTTATAATTGCATAGTCTTAAAACTTCATTGTAAACACTTACACAGAGAACTAAAGGAATGACTCTTACAAGACCTTGTAACACGATTAGTCTGAGAAACCATATATATGCAAACAGCATAATACAAATACATTGATCTCACAGACTGAAGAAAATAAAGGAATTAAAGCTTCTAGAGAGCCAATTTTATCAAATAACTAATTAATTTGGAGGATTATCTGCAGTAATTTTGTTTCTTTGATCAGTTTGGTTATAATATCACGAACATCTCTGGTTTCTTTGTGTCACTCAGTTCTTCCTGCTGCCACAGTTTCTCCTTTTGCCCTACCTTTTTCATGTATGAAATCATTAGCAAATCAATCATATACATTGTTGTCAGAAGTATCGAATATTGATAACATATTTTATGCGGCTTTAAATAGCATGTAGGTTGAGTATGTCACAGAATATATGCCTGTTTGAGTTGAAAATTGTGTTGTATGGTGGTAATAAGGTCCCCTAGCCATTAGTTGTGGTCGGAGGTCATGGTCCTCTATTAGCTTAAGCTTAGGTGTTCACACACGGTGCTGTGGTAGAAAATGTCTCTAACTTGGGACAACATTTTATTCTGTACTTCCAGGGATGGAAAGTGAAAAGTACAATTAGGTTGATCACAAAAGCACGAGAGGTTTGGCATATGCCTCAGTGAAATGGATGTTAGATTGGGAAATGAAAAAATTATTTCCTTATTCATATTCTCTTCTTGTTCTTCTTTTGTAACAATCACCTTCATTAAACTAAATTTAATGTGGATTGATTCTAGCATCATGAAAACTTTGCCTATGGAAGGAGAGAATAAATTTCTTAATCTCCGATATTCATTTACGTCTATCTTTCTTAGATTTTGGAAGCCACTTGTTACCAGCTTCTGTCGACCCTTTTAAATCTTCCATATGTGCATCAGCTGCGTTAGACAACATAATTCCATATGTGCATCAGCTGGTTTCAACCTTACATTCTGCTTCTGTGGACCCTTTCTATTAATCATGAAGTCGCAGAGATATCTTCAGATCCTCCTATATAAAACACTTATTGGAAACATAATACACATAGAGGTAAAGGAATGACTCTTATATTAATTTATTATTCTATTTTAACAGTATATTTTCACTAGCTTGCAAAACTAAACAAGGGATGCCATTAAGCAGGAAAGAAAAGGGCAGGGCCTGCAAGTAAGAATCCTACCAAGACCTTTGAGATTAAGAGCACCAGAGCTAGAAGCAGTAGCCATTAAGTGGAGAATTTCTATTGATTTGCTGTCTTGTTTGCTACCTCAGGTGATAATTATGCAAGTTGGTGATGAGCCCTTGTAACACATTTATTTACACACACTGAATAATACAAAAATGAATTAGAGCATAGTCCAGAGAGCCCATTTTATTAACTGATTATTTTTTAGGATCATCTGCACACACTGAATGGCACTTTGCAACTTGGGCTTTAAATTTTGATCCTTGACGATAAACCATGATACTGTCTACATACTTTTATATGCATAGGCAAAGCAGTCATATATAGCATTAATATATTAAATCTAGAAGTAGGAGTTATACCTTTCTTGCTTTTTCTTCACTAGCTAGTCTTAACAGTATTCTAGAGAATGAGGAAAGTGTTGGATTTTTAAACGGTTTTGTAACGGTTAAAATTTATTGTGGATGAATTGTGTTTTAATGAATAAACGTTTACAAATTAAATATACTTTAATTTTGCAAAGGTTCAGGTTTATGAACAGACGTGGTTTTATTTTAAATTTTTCTCTTAAAAAAAGAAAAAGAATTGTAAGGAGTTCGAGTCAGTGTTTTCACAAGTGGGAATTGGTGATAAAGAAAAGGCAATCTTTCAAGTTCGTTGGAAGGAGTCTTGGGAGGTGCATGGTCCTGAGCTCTTGGTAGTTCGTTGTATCCTGGGAGACATCTGCTTTTGGAATCGCAGCACCGTGAGAGGAGCGGAATTGTCTTAAGGACATTGTGGTTTACACAGGCCTCGAACGTGATTCATCCAGTGTAGGAGCATTCTGCATCCAACAGGTTTTCTATAATAACTTTCTATTCTGACCTATATTTATTGTTCAAAGAAATATGATTCATTTTATTCGTATGTTATATTAATATGTGCAAATTATTCTGTAATCATACCTGTTCTATAACAATCTTAAGACAATTTCATCCTTTGTTTTCTAACATGTGAATAGGTTATTTATTGCATATGAATTTTATATTTAGTTTGATCCTTGTTTATTGTTATATTAGTAACTAACATTGAACAGGTTGTAGGTTTAGTACGTTTCGAAGGAAAAAGAGAAAAAAAAAATTCTATGGTTTACTGACAGTGAATAGATTTCCTATTGGTTTATTTTGCAATATAGTTTATATATATAATAGTACTAACTTATCTGTTGCAGGGTACGAGTGTTTAAATTTTCTGGATTATATTGGACATTGATTTCAATTAAAAGGATTTTTTGTGAATCTGGTTGTAAACTTTGGACACCATTTACTGATACTTGGAGAATCATGGACATGAACCTTGAGACTTAAATTTAAAATTTTGAAGTAATGAATGGTTTGCCTAAATTGTGCCGAAGGATTTGGTATTAGTCCGCCTGGAAAAGTTGGCTGGAGGAGTGGATTTTGATCAAGTCGGAAAACCAGGTGCATCTGAGGGATGAAGACAGGTGAAACGTGCGTTTTGGGGTGGGTTCACTTCAGCACACACGTCTGGCTTGTGGCTGGGCTGAGTCTATGGACTGGGCATGCACACTGGTTTGAAGTGTGGCTGGGCTATTGCACTAATGGGCCATGTGGCTTGTGTGCT
Source organism: Rhamnella rubrinervis (assembly GCA_007844105.2). Classification (NCBI taxonomy): domain Eukaryota; kingdom Viridiplantae; phylum Streptophyta; class Magnoliopsida; order Rosales; family Rhamnaceae; genus Rhamnella; species Rhamnella rubrinervis. The sequence continues at coordinate 14,853,983 of CM017578.2, forward strand.
TTGGATGGCTGGGCTTGTTTGCTTGGGCTGTAAGGCTGGGCTGCGCACGTTTGGGCTGCGTGTTTCTGGGCTTGCTTGTGGGCTGGTCTTTCACGTGGGCTGGCTGCGAGTGTGGGCTAGGTGAGCCTTTGGGCTGTTGGGCCGCGTGTTTGCTTTAGGCTTCACGCAAAAATGGGATACTTTGTGCACAAGTGGGCACTTGGGCATGTGGGCCGCATGTGTACTGGGTTCTTGAATGGGCTAAGCTTTTATGTGGGCTAGGCTTGCACTTAAGCTATGTATGGCTTATTAGGTGCATGCATGGCAGCCCAGTTGAGGTGGCGCTGATGTGGCGCGCTGACGCAGTGCTGAGGCGCTGACGTGGTTGATGATGTGGCGGATGACGTCATCAGGAGAGAGAAAATATTAAAAAAAAATAATATTTTTCTCAATGTTTAATAATTATTTTATTGCAATTTTTTAAGCAATAAATTAATAATTTCTTATTCGTCCAGAAAAAATGGCGATGTAGGGAATCATCCAATCACATTGGCATAAGTGCCTACTACTAACCGCGGCCTATTACCTCCGTCTACGTGGCCAGTGCGACACGTATGACGATTCCGGTGAACCGCGGAGGCCGGAGAAGTTTAGTGGATTGAATTTGAGGTGGCAACAGATGATGTTACGACCGCATGAACTGCGAGGTTCTTGGTGAGATCCACGCGAATGAAGATGATAGAAATTCACTCGTGGCGTTTGATGTGTGGAAGAGCTCGACTACGTGAACTATGTATTGAGCGATCCCAATACTGTAATGTATCTTGTGTCGAAAAGTAAGGCGTAGAGTCCACGGAGATGAAATATAAGGCCAGGATCGCGGGCACGAAATTTATCGTGGGCGATTCTGGATTATAAGATGGTGGACTTCGAGCGTGGTCGATTAAGTTCGGGAATTTTAGTTGATCCTGCATGAAATTCATTCGGGGATGATTACGGTGAAGCCTTCCTTGTTGCGGCAATTATTGAAAGGCTGCCTCGGGTGGAAGGATTTGAGAACTACCTCAATGAGAAAGGAGATGAATGTCGAGGCGGATTGTTAGACTTGAATTGAAGAAGGCAATGGCGTTACGAGGAGGTATTCATCAGTGAGGTGAAGCCGATGTGGTTGAACGTGGGCGAGTTCCAAGTCGAAGAAGCTAGTAAAGGATTCAACTTGCGGACTAAAGGAGCACTTTCAAAAGCGAAATTCAAGGGAAGTGTTTATTTGTGACAAGATGGGTCATGGCGATTATAGAGTCTTAGAAAAGGAAGAAGAACAAAGAGGCAAATATGATGGAGAAAATCACTCGAGATTGATGACTGAACCTTTGTCTTTGTAGTCTGCGAAGTGAACTTGGTTGGGTCGAACCGAAAAGAATGGTGGATCGATCTTGTGCGACCCCGTATCTGCCGCGAAGAGAATTTGTTTACTTCCCGACCACGGTGATAGTGGGAGAAGTTGTTCATAAGGGCTGCGGCGTCCGAGATCAGGGTCGAGGAAAAGTGATCTTGAAGATGACTTACGGAAAGACCACGACTCGAACAATGTCTTGTATGTATTTGAGATCCATGAGAATCTTGTTTACGGTTCATTTGAACAAGCATGGATTTAGGATGGTGCTTGAGTCTACAAGGTTTTGTCAAGTCGGGGATGTTTGTAGGGAAGGGATATGTTTGTAATGGGCTTTTAATTTGAATGTAATGGTATAAAGCCAAACAATGAATAAAACAAATGCTTCTTACGCATATTTGTTTGAGTCTTACAATTTATGGTATGGTAGACTAGGACATGTTAATTATGGTTCTACAGGAGATTAATTAACTTAAATCATATTCAGCTTTCAGATTGATACGAACATAAGTATGAGACTTGTGTTGAGGCAAAGCCAAGGTTATCTTTTGAAGCAGTTGAAAGAAATCGGAACCTCGGATATGGTTCGTAGTGATATATGTGATCTAAAATTTACTTAACAGGGGTGGCAATAAGTATTTTATTACTTTTGTCGATGATATATGAAATTTTGCTATGTGTATTTCTTAAAAGTAAAGATGAAACTTTAGAAATTTATTCTATAAAATTTGAAGTTAAAAATCAACTCGATAAGAAGATTAAGTTGATAATAAGCGAGCGTGGTGGTGAGTATGTAACAGTTTGATGATTCTTGTGAACAGCGTGGGATTAGACATGAAGTTCCACCATATTCACCGGTCGAATGGTGTGGTGAGCGTAAGAATCGCCTTGAAAGAAATGATGAATCGATCTTAATAAGTTACGAGTTACACCGGAACATGTGGAGGAAGCGTTTTGTGTGAATTACCTTTAAATAAGGTGCCAGAAAGAATGAACAAAGACAAGTATGTGTGGAAAGGAAGGCAACCTTCCTATAAATACCTACATATGTGGGGTGTCTTGCCAAAGTGGCGGTTCCAACAGAAGAAGGTGAAGATAGGTCCTAAGGTGATTGCATTTTCATTGGCTATCGCAAAATAGTAGTGCATATCGATTTCTTGTATATAAATATGAAATCCAGATATACACAAGAATATGATTATGGAATCGATGAATCGCGTTGTTTTTGAGCATGTGTTTTACATGTAAGTCAGAAGAGGGACCAAGTTAGTCTAGCGAAAATATGAGACTATGAATGAAGATAGTGAGACCGAGAACAAAACGAAGAAGAGGTTGAAGATGAGCCTCGGCGTGAGAGAATAACGAGAAAAATCCTTTGCGGATTTTCTAACTTATATCTTTGGAGAGTGAACACCGAAAGTTATAAAGAGGTGAATTCTCAGGAGAGCTCTTTGTGGAAAGAAGCCATTAAAAGTGAAATTGATTTCATTTTGCAAAACCATGCGTGGGCTAGTGGATCTTCCAGGGTAGTAAACCATTTAGACTACAAGTGGATTTTCAGAGGAAAATGAAAGTAGATGGAACAATTGATAAATATAAGGCGAGACTTGTAATTAAAGGTTACAAAAAAAAGGCGATTATTTTTTGCACGTATTTTCCTATGGCGAGAATAACTTAGTAAGAATGGTGTTAGCCATTCTTTGCGTTCTGAAATCTTGAAGTACATGAATGGATGTAAAGATAGCCTTTAAATGGAATCTAGATGAAGAGATCTACATGGAGCAACTGAGGGTTTTACAGACTCGACAAAAAGAAAGTCGTAAATTGGTAAAGTCCTGTATGGTGCTTAAATAAGCAGAAACAATGACATAAAAATTTGAGTGTGGTCTTGGCGATGGATTTAAAATCAATGAGTGTGACAAATGTATATATGTCGAGGATCTGAGAAAATGGTTATGTCATTTTATATGCGTATGTTGATGACATGCTCATTGTGGGTAGTGATGATGAGATAGTCGAGTCTACTTAAACAATGTTGAGCACGAGGTTAGACATGAAGGATATGGGACTTGCGGATGTGATTTTAGGGGTGAAAATCATGAAAACCCCGATGGGTAGTTAAAATCACGTTATATGGACAAAATCTTGAATAAGTTGAAAGATGATTACGGTGTGGTAGGACACTCAGATGTGAATCTTCACTTGTCAAAAGAAAGGAGAAAATATATCTCGATTGGAGTATTCTAGGGTGATTGGGAGCCTAATGTACTTAATAGGTTATGAGACCGGATATAGCTGCGGTTAGTAAACTAAGTAGGTACAGAGTAATCGAATGGTGAACATTGGAAAGGGATCATAAGAGTATTAAGATACTTACGATATACTGCGTGATTCTGATTTGCTATATAATCGATATCATTTATATTAGAAGGATCTGATGATGCCAATTTGGATATCGATGTAAAGAATTCAAAATCGACTAGTGAGTATGTATTCACACTAGCAGTCTGTGATATCATGGAAATCCTCAAAACAAGCGGTTATAGTCCGATCCACATGGAATCGGAATTCATTCTCTGGATAAGTGTGGTGAAGAATTTGAATGGCTACACCATTTATTGGAGGATGTTCTAGGTGGCTAAGCGTCTTGGGTGTTTATTTATTGTGATAGTCGGTCGGTGATAGGAAGGGCCTGAAATGTGATGTATAATGGTAAATCTAGACATATCGTCGAAGACATAATATCGTTAGACAACTAATCTCAGTAGAGTTATCTCATTGACTATGTAAGTCGAAAGGATAACATTCTGGATCTGCTAACCAAAGGGTTAAATCGAGTTAGTTGAGAAATCATCGAGAGGAATGAGACTAAAGCTTATAAAATTGAAAAGTCAATACGATGGAAACAACCTAGTTGATGGAGATCCCAGATATAGGTTGAAAGGGACAACTAAATCGTAAAGGTGGTTTAAATCATTGTAGGGGTTTTTACCTCCTCATTCCTATGATGAAACAATGATACCCGTTGAAGATGAGGATAAGCTAAAGCTTTTAATGATTCTTATGCATCGGGAAATCCGAGAGGAGTATAGCGGGATACTCTTAGTAAAAGAATCACCTATGTGAGAGAGAAGAGGGGCCGCTTCAAAGGAAAATTGGTTGGGCACAATTCTTTAGAAACTCTTGCAGAACCAGGGAAGATGTCCATGGCCAAAACGGACATGCTTGAAGCGAGGAATGCCGGAAGGAGTCCTGTGTGAAGTATATCATCTTTACATAAATGACAGTAAGGTTCAAGGACATCGCGTCTACCTTCAATCAGTAGAGTAAATATATTTTCACAAGGGAAGGTTCAAAGGGTAAAACCTACTTATCCTATACAGGTTCCGACTGTAGAACTCTATCACCATGGTTGAGTCTAGTGGGTTGTGTACAATTCATTCATGTGGAGGATTATTGGATTTTTAAACGGTTTTGTAACGGCTAAAATTTATTGTGAATGAATTATGTTTTAATGAATAAACGTTTACAAATTAAATGTACTTTAATTTTGTAAAGGTTCAGGTTTATGAGCAGACGTGGTTTTATTTTAAATTTTTCTCTTAAAAAAAGAAAAAGAATTGTAAGGAGTTGGAGTTAGTGTTTTCACAAGTGAAAATTGGTGATAAAGAAAAGACAATCTTTCAAGTTCGTTGGAAGGAGTCTTGGGAGGTGCATGGTCCTGAGCTCTTGGTACTTCGTTGTATTCTGGGAGACATCTGCTTTTGGAATCACAACACCATGAGAGGAGCGGAATTGTCTTAAGGACATTGTGGTTTACACAGGCCTCAAACGTGATTCATCCAGTGTAGGAGCATTCTGCATCCAACAGGTTTTCTATAATAACTTTCTATTTTGACCTATGTTTATTGTTCAAAGAAATATGATTCATTTTATTCGTATGTTATATTAATATGTGCAAATTATTCTGTAATCATACCTGTTCTATAACAGAAAGTAGAAAGTAGACATAAAATTTTCTTAGAATGATATATGTACAAACATATTATCAGTTTTCTAGCTAGGCAATATGAAGCGGGAAGATGGTATTGTCAAGGCACTCACAGAATAGAATACTTTTTAGTTGGAGCTTAGATCTTCCCACTCACTCAGTTCTTCCTGGTCCCTCGTTTTTCCCTGCTGCCTCAGTTTTTCTTGTACGAAGTCATTGGCAAATTAATCACATACATAGTTTTCTAGAAATATCGAATACACATGAACATAAATTATGCGGCATTAGCTTGCAGGTTTATGTTACAGAATATGTACCTGCTTGAGGAAAATGTTTTGTATGGTGATATTGAGGTCATATAGCCAGTTGTTCAATCGTGGCGGTGGGAGGGCAGAGCCCTCTACTTGCTTAAGCTTAGGTGTGTCCTATACATACATTGCTGCTGCTGTTGTAACAAATTTCTCTAATTTGGGACAACCCCCTTATTAGTATATTTTCACCTAATAGTTTCTCTTCTGTTAACTCTTCTAGCAACTTCTTTTGCCCTTGTTATCTTCCCGATGCCCTCCATCCTTCAGATTGCAATGAGGTGTACATTCTCGTCCATTGGAGCCTCCATAACTTGTTTCAAAATTTCAGCTCTTGAGTCAAAGGCTTTCATGGATGGTTCTAAAGGCATTCCAGTTGGAGGTGCAGGATATGATATTTTGTCAACTTTTCCTTGTTGTAACTTCAAAACAACTAAAGTGTTTTTCGCTTTCCTACCCAAGGAATGTCTCAGCTTCAAGTTTGGGAACCATCCATTAAACTGCATTTTGTCTGGTTTTACATCTTCTTTTAATAACGTCTCCAACTTATTCGCATTCTCGTGCACGTCTGACACCCACCTTATAACTTGAGGAGCGATAACTTGTAGTTTTCTAGTAGCTGCTTCCATTGCCAATTGAATCTCAGCTCTCTTGTCCTTCAGCTTCTCCAGTTCCTCTTCTGGAGCCTTAATACTGCCTTCACAGAAAATCAAGTATCTGAGTTGGTCTACCTGCAGGCTCCACCAACAATTCAGTAATCTTAGATGCGATTGACTTGAGAATATCCATTTCCTTTTGAATTCTCGAACGAACTAGTGATAAATTGTATGATATGAGTAATGCCTCTTATTAAATAAGTAGGGAATCTATTCTACCGTGTGCAAATCATCTGGATTTATAAGTTGAAGGAGAATCATCGAAAACCAAATATATCATGCAAGAAAAAAGAGTTTGTATGGAGGAAAACAGAGTTTAGCAAATTGCATTTGACAAGGCAGGGAGTGATTGTACTTCAGAGGGATGAACAGGTACTTTTTGGGTGGGGGTTCTTTCAATTAATAGTATATAAGGAGTTAAAAAAACAGCTCAACAAAGGAGAAAATAATGAACCAGAATACAATGCAAGTGTCCACTGTCCCTAGAGTTCAACATTAGCATGGAGCAATGTTGCAAAAACTAAATTAAGAACCATGGAAATTAGGGTTGAAAATCCATAACACCAATTGCTACGGGAATACCATTATATTACACAAATGATATACTTTACAAATACACTTGCACCATTACTTTGCTAATATTCATAATCACTCGCATACAACCGAACCCACACACTTACTTTCTCCTTGTGGACATCTACACTCACATACATTCAACAGCACTCTTAACTCTAAGACACACCAGTGCACATCATACTCACTTGGGCACTCCACCTTTGTGCACACTAGAATAGAAAACTACACATGTATTTATAGTAATACAAAGTCGGTGCTACAACCGACCAAAAATTGTCCAGAATTTTCTTCAATTATCTATCAACTTGCAGATTTTTTCTTCATCTTTTTCAAAGATTTAGCAGTAGCAACGAAAATCAGGCAACCATGTATTAGAGAGATGCATATATGAGATTAGGGATTACAAAGATAACTACTAACATCTTATAGATTAGAAGAAAATTTCAATAACAGTATCTACGATTCTATATCTTATAGCTCACATTGCGCCAACGGAAGATTCAAAGCAAACCATTTAGCTAGCTGTTCCAACTATATATATATATGGTGATTTGTAAACTTTAAAATTAAAAATAATTTAGTTCCTATCCGACAAACAAAACTACTTGTGAAACCAAACTATATTAAATAGAAAAACTTTGAATGGACGAATATATAGAGATAATTACTCGCAAATAATAAAAAAAATTCAGATGTTTGGGAGGTTTAGAAAACTTACCCGTATGCACCTTTAAGAAAAAAAAAGTGAAATCAGCAGAGAGATGGAGAATTATTTAAATTATGATTAGAAATTGGCAATGGGCTATACCACTATAAAGGGAAAGACATTTAATAATCTGTATTAGCACCAACTTAGCAATGTCATCCCTTCAACCCTTTCATATTTTCAATTTTTTACATTTTTATGCCAATTTATTTTTAGACATTCTATATGTTTTCGTAGAAATTAGTTTTTGTGTGAGAATTTCTAGAATTATCTTCGATAATGTTAAAATTCTTATAAAGTATAGCTAAGAATTTTTGTTAGACAGTTACACAAAAGTTCTTATAAAATATCTGGTTGGTTAATTGCAGATGTATGTTATTTTCTCACATGGATGAAAAAAAAAAAAAAAAGCAGACACGTCGCCCACCTTAGCAACCTTCTATATATATATATACATAAAACAACATAACAGAAAATACATTTATTTCACATACTGAATCAAACAAAGGAGGATTATCCGCAGTAGTATTGCTTCTCCTATCAGCTTCAACTTTTAGATAGATAACCAAACTTGGAATTTGGGGTGATTCTCACCAATGAACCATGATCGTACCTGCTTTTATGTGCATAAGCAAAGTAGTACTTACACTTTGCTACTTTTCTTCACTAAACTACTTTTACAGTATTTTAAGTGAATGGGGAATATATATATATATATATATATATATATATATATATATATATATATATATATATATATACATTTCCGATAAAGTCGGCCTAACGTTAAACAATTAAGTTTTTAATTAGAGTACTTGATTCATGCACTTGGACCGGATGCACGAGTTCAATTAAGAGACATGATAGTTTTAACATTAGGTCGACTTGACAGGATATAGATTATTCTATGCATGTATAGCATTAGTTTTCTAGGAAATAAGAAGTGAGGAAATTAGTATTGGCAAAGTACTCACGACCTTATTAGTCAGAGTTTAGTTCATCTGACTCACTCAGTACTTCCTTCTTCTTAGGGTTTTCCTTTTGCCTTACCTGAAGGAAGTCATTAGAGAATCAATCAAATACATAGTTATCAAGAAATATATAATATTCATAAACTTAATATTATGCTGCTTTAGCATGCAGGTTTAGTATGTTATAGAATTTGTACCTGCTTAAGTTGAAAATTGTATTGTATGGTAGTATTAAGGTTCCTTAGCCAGTTGTTCCTTTGTAGTGGTGGGAGGTCACGGTCCTCTACTTGCTTAAGCTTAGGTATGTCCTCTGCAGACGTTGCTGCTGCTGCTGTAACAAATTTCTCTAACTTGTAACAATCCTTTATTAGTATCTTTTCTAAGGATGGAAAACGGAAAGCACAATTAGGCTGATCACTAAAACATGAGAGGTTTCCCTGTTTCTTGAGCGAAATGGATCTCAGATAAGGAAATGACATAACTACATCCTGCACATTCTCTTCTTCTTCTTTTGCAACAATCACTTGCAAAGATCCACAGCATTCGATCTCCATCTGTTCTAACATCACCAGAAGTTTGGCTATGGAAGCAGAGAAAATATTAGTCAATTTTGCACATCCTTCTATGTGCAGTGTTCTTAGATTTTGGAAGCCACTTTTGAAGACCAGCTGTTGCGGACCCTTTTTAATATTCCAAATGTGCATCAGCTCAGGTAGATATCCTAATCTCATCTCACTCAAATTGTTGAGTATTGGAGGAAAAAGTCCTTGGCTTTCCCCGAAATCAAATATTACAAACACTGAATCACAAGCAAACACTTCTAGAGAATTCAAGTTGTGGAAAACTGGCTTTTTGTCTGTCCCATTCATATTATAATCCCCATACGGATATGGGGATTCTCTAACTAGTCCATCATCTCTACCTGTTGATCTCGCCTACCAATCACCCATCAAAATTATCAAGTAGTAAAAGTTTTTGAACTATAAGTAATAGGTATATAATGCATGATCCACGTAATTAATTTTGTGTATTCTATTATGAACTACTTAATTATGTACCTTTCTTTGTGCATCAGGGTGGGAACTAGTAGTAGCGTTGTTGCCTTGGACTGTTTTGTCCTTGCGAGCTGGTATGCATTTAAGGCACCAGTGCCGCTGATCCTCCTTCTTCTCATGAACAACAACTAGTTTCGAATTTGCCTTTCCCTTCTCAGGCAGTGGCATTACCAGTCCATGAAAATCAAATACCACCCTTATTGTAGGACAACTGGTAATTTCTAATTTTTCTAGTTTTGGTAACCACTTGATGCATTTGCAAGGAACAAATGTAGGTGTTGATTTGGAAGAGCTTTTTTGAACCTGCAATATTTAACTCAATGTATGCAGAAGTGTTTGCCTTTAATTGTGGTTGGTTATCAAAAAACATTCATATAAACGTACCTCATGGCTTGAGTACAAACTGATGAGTCGTTGTAGTAAATTCAAAGTTAATGTTGTCAATGCGGGGAAGACAATCGTATCATCAGCTATATTATCATCGTTTTCCCAAGATTCCTTGTACACAATTCCTTCTGTCATCAGACATTGTTTTACAGTCAGAGTTTGGAACTGTGGAAGTGATCCTCCGGCAAGATATGTTGAAAACACGTATTCCAATCCAAAATAATCCCACACTTAAGGACTTTTAGATTTCGAAACAACTTGAGGTCGGCAAGAACTTCCCTTTGAAATTGCATTTGATTCTTTCGAAGCAAGTCAGGATGACACAAACCATTTAAGCTTGTTTGGTCCACATACAATTTCTCCAAAACAGGGAATGGAACCTGATTATCTGTCCATTTTGAATTTGAATCCATAAGATACTCCACACCCCGACACTCGAATAATCTAAAAATCTTCAACATCGAGAAACCAACTTCATGCAATTGGTTAAAATTCTTTTGATATCCCTGAAGTTCCAGCTTTTCACATTTATTCACTAGTAGATTGATCCCACTCTCTATTAAAGCATCTGTTCGATAATCACCTTTGAAGCACAAAATATTCTCAAACAGATAACTGCGAGATTCATTCCACCTATCGAAGCGCAAAATATTCTCAAACAAAAAACTTTGAGACACAATCCACCTATCGAAGCATATACAAATCCTGAATCTTGTCAAGTTCTTCAAGACGAAGTTTTGGGGAAGTAGTTGGACTTGTGGTACATAAATATCCAAAACTTTCAAACGATCAGAGAGATGAGTTAACTCATCAAGACTTGCGCAGCTTTTCTCTTTGTTTTCTTGCACTGGACTACAGCCACTAAAGCTCTGTCTCATGTATAACTCTGTTAGCTTTCAAATGAGAGAAAAACACTGTAGAGGTGGAAGAAACGTTCAAAGAAATGTCCGTTCACATTTTTTTTACGACAAATAAGTTGTATATATTGTTACAACATCTTGCATTTTACCTAATCTGCACCTAACACAGTAGATACCATACTAATGATATACAAACCCATACTCTGGTTACCAAACACCAGAAATTAAGCAACAACTAAAGTTCACATACAGCAACAAATAATTAAACAAACTAAACAACCAAAATATACAAACCAATATAAAAACAGAACAACAAAAGTGTCACATTCAACACTCCTCCTTGGCACTTTTGCTGAAAACATTAAGCCTTTCTCTTAATGTTTCAAATCTATTTTTAGGCAAAACTTTAGTCAATATATCTGCTAATTGATCATCTGAGTTGCAATGAACCAGCTTCACATCTCCATTTCTTTCAGCTTCCCTTATTGCATGATACTTGACTGAAATGTGCTTTGTTCTACCATGCCGAATTGGATTTTCTGCAATACAAATTGCAGACTTGTTATCACAAAAAATTACAGTTACTTCTTCTTGCCTTTCACTCAAGTCATAAAGCAACTTCCTCAACCACAAAGCTTGATTTGCAGTAGCTGCAGCAGAGACGTATTCAGCTTCAGCTGTAGATTGAACAACTACAGCTTGCTTCTTCGAATTCCATGAAAATGGACCTGAACCATATGAGAACAAGTTACCTGATGTACTTTTCATGTCATCCTTGCTTCCAGCCCAATCACTATCTGTATAGCCTTCCAACTTGCCTCCTTCAATTTTTAAAAACCAAACTCCATAATCTGCAGTGTCTTTGATGTACCTTAACACCCTTTTTGCTGCAGTAAAATGAATCTGAGATGGAGAATGCATAAATCTGGAAAGTAAACTCACAGCAAACATATTGTCAGGTCCAGAAGCACAAAAATACAACAAACTTCCAATCAAACTTTTATAAGCTGAACACTCCACTTTAGCAGCTCCATCTTCCTTTTCAAACTTTTGATTTTGAACAATTGGTGTTGCAACAGATTTAGAGTTTTCCATATGAAATTTTTTCAGCAAGTCACGTGCATATTTCTTTTGGGACAAGAAAATACCATGACTGTATTGCCACACTTTTATACTAAGAAAATACTTCATCAAACCCAAATCTGACATTGCAAACTCCTTCTCCATATCACACTTGAAATTAATTATCTGCTGTAAATCACAACCTGTCACCAACAAATCATCAATGGATAAAGAAACCAGCAAGCTTCCATCACTCTTCACATACAAAGTGTGTTCATTTTCACTTCTTTTGAACCCTTGTTGCACAAAATACGTATCCACCCTGTTGTACCAAGCTCTAGGAGCTTGTTTAAGGCCATAAAGTGCCTTGTGCAATTTGTACACTTTGTCTTCTTCTCCAGGAACAATAAAACTTTCTGGCTGCTCAACATACACCTCTTCATGCAATATTCCATTCAAAAATATAGACTTCACATCCATATGAAACACTTTCCAGCCTTTATTTGCCGAAATTGCCAATAGAAGTCTAATTGTGTCTATTCTTGCAACCGGACCAAAAGTGTCTCCATGATCAATACCAGGTTGTTGAACATAACCTTTAACAACCATACGCGCCTTGTATTTGTTCACCGTGCCATCAACATTATATTTTATCCGAAAATCCACTTCCACCAATTGCATTTTTATTTTCGGTTTTCCACTAGCTCCCAGGTTTTGTTCTCTTCAATCATTTTCATTTCAGCTTGCATAGCCTCTCTCCACTCTTCAAATTGATATGCATCTTCAACTATAACAGGATCAGTCAAAGCCACATTACATCTGTCATAAATTTCACTCAAAGGACTTGTGCCTTTGATTCCCAAAGCATTTTCATCATCTGAAGATGACTCCTCCTGAACTTCAACTTGCAGAATAAATTCCCCAATTTCAATACTTTTTTATTGAACCTTCTCCTTTATCCAATCCTAAACAGCATGTTCATCAACTATTACATTTCTACATATCACAAGCTTGTTAGATTTCAGTTCATATACCCTGAAACCTTTAGTGGTATTCAAGACAAGAATCCCAATCTCGACCTTCTTGTCAAGTGGTCTCTCTTAATTTCGGAATGTGCATATAACATATGCTTCCAAAATTCTCAAATTCTCAATTGTTGGCTTCATTCCAAACCAAACTTCATAAGGTGTTTTTGAATTAAGTGCCTTGGTAGACAACCTATTCAACAAATAAACTGAGGTATTTACAGCCTCAACCCAAAACTTTTTTGGCAAATTCTTTTCAAATAACATGCATCTTGCCATCTCCATAATTGTCCTATTTTTTCTCTCACGTACACCATTTTGTTGAGGGGTGTAAGGAACTGTAAAATGATGAATAACACCAGAATCCTTACATAAAACTTTGAATTTTTGAGCTGTGTACTCTGTCTTATTATCCGATCTAATCACCTTGATGCTTGCTTGTGCTTGATTTTCAACCATTGCTTTAAAATCTTTGAAGGCAGTGCCAACGGTTTTGCTTGAAAATACACCCAACACATCCTTGAAAAATCATCAATGAAGATGATAAAATATTTACTGCCATTTAAAGAACCCTCACTTATAGGTCCACACACATCCATATGAATGAGTTGTAATTTTTCACTAGCTTTCCATGTACTGTGTAAAGGAAATGGCAATCTTTTTTGTTTGCCAAATTGACAAGCTTCACAAACACCATCAACCTCATTCACAATAGGCATATTTCGAACCAAATTATGTGTATGCATATACTTCAAGGAATTGTAATTGTAGTGTCCTAGCCTTCTATGCCACAACTTTGATTCATCATCAACTTTTGCATTAAAGGCAGCATGCATACTCTTGTTTAAATCCACAACAAAACTCTTTTCTTTCATAGTAACAGTTAATACTCCACACCCATGAGAATCATATATCATGCAGGATTTATTAGAAAAATTTAAAGAATAACCTTTTTCTAACATTTGTCCCACACTTAATAAATTCTCACTAATTTTAGGCACATATAGAACATCAGAAATAATTTTGGTACCTCTTGGTGTGTCAACAACAACTTCACCCCTTGCCAAGAACGTCAACAAAGGCTCTATTTCCAATCTTCACTTTCGAAACCAAGCTTCTGTCAAGATGTTGGAACAGATTCTCATTATAGGTCATGTGATTTGTACAGCCGCTATCCACCAACCATGCTTCTCTGCTACTGCTAGCTGAAAAATAGGTAGCCACAAATAATTTTTCTTCATTTTGATTTGTTTCTTCAGGAACTTGTGCTTGGTGAGCTTGCTGCACTTGTCCAGCTTTGTTTTTGCAAACTTTTTCCACATGCCCCATCTGTTTACGTGCTCTACACTGTACATTTGGTCTAAACCAGCAAAATCTTACTGTGTAACCCTCTCTTTTGCAATGATAATAAGTTCCAAATTTTTTCTTCTCACCATCTCTACTTGAGACATCAATGCCTTTTCCCTTATCTCTTCTTTCTCCACTTTGCTTCTTTGGAAAATTAGTCACAGTAACTTTACTTTTTTATTTTGCAAGTACTCTCTATAGACTCCTCATTTCTTATGGATCTTCTCTGCTCTATTGCTTGAAGAGCATTATAAGCTCAGATATTGAAATCTGACTAAGATCCCTCACTTCTTCCAAAGGCGAAAATTTTGCTTCAATTTTTCTGGTAAACTAACCAACACCTTCTCCACTACTGTCTTATCTGGTAGCTCTTCACCAAGAACCCTTATCTGATTCACAACCTTAAAAAGTCTATCTGTAAACTCCTTCACAAGTTCTGTGTCCTTCATTCTCAAAGTTTCAAACTCTCTTCTCAAGTTTAAAACTTGCATTTGTTTTGTTCTTGTACTTCCTTGGAACTCCTCCTTCAGCTGGTCCCAAGCCTCTTTTGCTGTTGTGTAAGCCATAATCCTTATAAAAAATAACCTCTGACATAGATGAATGAATAGTAGACAAGGCCTTATATTTTTTTGCAACCTCCTCACTGTGCTGTTTCATTTGAGCCATAGTAGGATTTGCTCTTAAAGGTGGGATTTGCTCTTAAAGGTGCTGGATCTCCTCTAGAATCAGTAACTTCCCATAAATCAAAAGCTTGCAAATAAGCTTTCATTTTTATGGACCACATAACATAATTCTCACTTGAAAATATAGGTTGAGAAATAGCAGAAAAATTACTTGAAGCCATAACCAAACAACCAGTAAAATGGAGAAAAAACTAACAGTGTTTAACTCTCTCTCATACACAACCAAGCCAAGCTTTTTTCTTGAAAACGTGAATGAACCTCAGCCTCCTAAGATCAATGGAGCGCTGATACCATTTGTTAGCCTCCAAATGAGAGAAAAACACTGTAGAGGTGGAAGAAACGTTCAAAAAAACATTTGTTCACATTTTTTTTACGATAAATAAGTTGTATATATTGATACAACATCTTGCATTTTACCTAATCTGCACCTAACATAGCAGATACCATACTAATGATATACAAACCCATACTCTGCTTACCAAACACCAGAAATTAAGCAACAACTAAAGTTCACATACAACAACAAATAAGTAAACAAACTAAGCAACCAAAATATACAAACCAAATATAAAAATAAAACAACAAAAGTGTCACATTCAACAAACTCTTCTAGTCTTGTTAAGCTTGAGAGTACACCCGGTAGAATTTTCTTGAGTTTCTTGCAATTTGTGATATCTAGCAGCTTTAGATGTTGAAGATGTCTCATCTCCATCGGCAACTCTTGGATTTCAGAACTGACTAAGCTGAGTAATTCTAGGTTCACCAACTTACCAATTGATAAAATATCTTTTAAAACACAATACTTGAGATGCAAGGTTTGTATGTTTTGTAGGATTTGCAACGATGATGGCAACGATTGAATGTGCATCCTTTGCAGAGCTAGAACTTTGAGTTCTTTCATCTTTGTACAAAAATTGTCATTGAATTCTTGCCGATCAAGAAGGGTCATTGATAGATGTAAAAGCTTAAGATTTGGACACTGCAAACTATCAAGACTTTTCTTGATTTTATTAGTTACAAGTGAGAATCTAGTGCAATCTTCACGTTTATCCATCTCTGGCCACTCTTCTACTTCCTTGTCACATCTTACAACAAAACCATGCTCCTTCTTAGATGCAATTGATATGAACCAGAGATTCAACATTGCATCTTGCTTCTTCCACTGTTTCAGTGCCTTGAAACAACCTTAGTCCTTTCCCAAATCTGACCAAAGTTTCAGTAGAAATATCATGGTCTTCTGGAAATAAGTAGCATAGCAAAAAACACGACTTAGCGTTCTTACTTTGTAGAAAATTGTAACTGAGTTCGATACTTGAATACACGTTTGCATTCATTTCCGATATATTTTCTGCTATTGACTTTCGATGTTGGCGAAGTGCATCTTTCCATTCCTCTTTGCTTCTGTTTTGAGAGCTCTTCCAATAGTGACTAAAGCAACATGTAGACCTCCACACTCCTTTGCAACTTGTTTTGCAATGGGACGTACGTCAGAAGTGTTGATGGAAGTACCTGCCACCTCCACAAAAAGATTCCAAGCTTCATCTTCAGCCAAGACTTGAACAATGAAAGTTCTCTGACTTCTCATTTGATTGCGAGCAACTTCTTCACTCCGTGATGTCAACAAAATTGTGCATCCTGGGTGTTCATTTCCATAGGGAATGCCTACATCGTCCAAATCAAGTCTCTGCCATAAGTCATCCCATATGATAAGGAATTTTTGAATGTTTTTAATTCTTTTCCGTAGCTCACCTGCTCTTTCTATTTGAGTCTCCGTGTTAAAAGTGAAACCCAACATTTCTTTAATTTCACGTTGGATTCTCATTACATCTTGATTTTGAGTCACTGCAGTCATTACAGCCTTATCGAAAAGTTTTCAGTTGTAGCCCTTCCACCAACTTCATTTGTCATTGTCGTCTTCCCTACGCCCCCCATACCACAGATGGCGAGGTTGTGTATATTCCCATCCCTTAGAGCCTCCTTGACCTGGTTCAAAATTTTGGTTCTCGAGGCGATGGGTTTCTTGTATGAAGCAAAGTGAAAGTCGGTTGGTTGCCCAGGGTATGATATTCTGTCAAATTTTGCTTCTTGTATGAGTTTCAAAATAGCCTCGGTGTTTTTCTTGGATTTCCTACCTAAGTAATGTTGCAATTTAAGATTTGGGAGCCATCCATTCAAGAAGATTTTGAATGGTTTGACATCTTCTTCCAAGAACCTCTCCACCTCGTTCTTCATGTTGTCCACCTCAATAATTCACCTTACAACTTCAGGTACGATGACCTCTGACTTTCTAGTTGCCACATCCATTGCCAATTGAATTCTAGCTCTCTTGTCCTTGAGCTTTACGATTTCCTCCACAAGAACCTTGATGTTGGCCTTATATTAAACCAAGTATTCGAGTTGCCTTGCAGAAGGCTCCACCAACAATTCAGCAATTTTAGATACGATTGACGTGAGAATATCCATTTTGCTTTTGAATTCTGGATCCAACAAGTGATAAATTGGTATGATATGTGTAGGTTTTTGAAACTAAAAACACAGCAAGAACGTAGGAAAAATTTTTCTAAGGGAAGACCCCTTTCAGATTTCACTAAGTATTAATATAAAGATACAAAGCACAGAGTTCTGCTACAACTGCTCCTACCTAATCCAGCAGATAGCCATACATTTTCCTTACAAGTTAGACACATCATTCACCTAATTCACAACATCAAAATACATCATTACATTCCTAATCTTATGCATAGTCATAGCTGAAACACAGAAACTAATTATGAACATAAGTAGTTTAAACCAGATTGCATTATGTCAGCAAAAGTGTCATTGTACAACACTTCTCCTTGGCACTTTTGCTGGAAACACTAAGTTCTTCCTTTAATGTTTCAAACCTGTTCTTTGACAATGGTTTTGTCAAAATGTCTGCAAGCTGGACCTCTGAACTGCAATATACCAACTTTACTTCTTCATTTCTTTTAGCCTCCCTTATTGCATGATATTTCACAGAAATATGCTTGGTCCTTCCATGTTGAATTG
The DNA here is from genome assembly GCA_007844105.2 of Rhamnella rubrinervis. Taxonomy (NCBI): domain Eukaryota; kingdom Viridiplantae; phylum Streptophyta; class Magnoliopsida; order Rosales; family Rhamnaceae; genus Rhamnella; species Rhamnella rubrinervis. The sequence goes on from CM017578.2 coordinate 14,872,012, forward strand.
GGTTTTCAGCAATGGCTATTGCTGATTTGTTGTCACAATATATTATTATGGCTCCATTTTGTTTTTCATTCAAGTCTTTAAGCAATTTCTTGAGCCAAATAGCCTGATTAGCTGCTGCTGCTGCTGCAACATATTCTGCCTCCGCTGTAGATTGAGCAACTACAGCTTGCTTCTTTAAACACCATGAAAATGATCCTGATCCAAGTGAAAATAAATACCCTGAGGTACTCTTCATGTCGCCTTTGCTGCAAGCCCAATCACTATCTATAAAGCCTTTCAATTTGCATTCTTCTTACTTCATATACCAAACACCAAAGTCTGCAGTCCCTTTTACATATCTTAGTATTCGTTTTGCAGCACCATAATGATTCTCAGATGGAGAATTCATGAATCTTGATAGAAGACTTACTGCAAATATAAGGTCTAGTCTTGTTGTTGTCAAGTAGAGTAGGCTTCCAATCAAACTTCTATAAACTGAAATGTCAACTTCTGCAGCACCATCATCCTTAATCAATTGTAGATTTTAAACCAAAGGTGTTGTAGTAGGCTTACAGTTCTCCATGTGAAACTTTTTTAGTAAATCCAAAGCATATTTTTTCTGTGATAAGAAGATACCGTGACTGTCTTGTTGTATCTCCATACCAAGAAAATATTTCATCAAACCCAAATCAGACATTTCAAACACTTTATCTATTTCAGCTTTGAATTCCAACACATTTTCTGAATCTTCTCCTGTAACCAGCAAATCATCTACATATAAAGAGACTATCAATCCATGATTAGTATATAAAGTAGGCTCATTTTCACTTCTCTTAAACCCTTGCTACATAAGATATGTATCAATCCTGCTATACCAAGCTCTAGGAGCTTGTTTTAAGCCATAAAGAGCTGTGTACGGCTTATAAACTTTTTCTTCATTTCCTTGAACAACAAACCCTTCAGGTTGTTCAATATACACTTTTTCTTGCAGAAAACCATTTAGAAATGTAGATTTCACATTTAAATGGTAAACTTTCCACCCTTTTTGTGCTGAAATTGCCAATAGCAATTTGATTGTGTCATGCCTTGCAACTGGTACAAAGGTATCACCGCAATCAACACCTGGTTGCTGCACATATCCTTTAACTACAAGCCTTGCTTTGTGCTTGTTTATAGTTCTATCTGTATTGAGTTTTGTTCTAAAGATCCACTTTACTCCAATTGCATGCTTCCCTTGGGGTTTGGTTACCAATTCCCAAATCTTGTTCTTATTTATCATATTAATCTAAGCTTGCATAGCATTTCTCCATGTTTCAAACTGATTTGCATCTTTAAAAGTGATTGGATCACTTAACGCAAGATTGCATCTTTCATAAACATCGCCAAAGCCCTTGTTCCTTTTCCAATTGCATTTTTATCATTCAAATCTGTCTCCTCCTCAATTTCTTCATCTCGTTGAATATAATTCTCTTCCAAATTCTGAACTTCTTCTTTGTTCCAATTCCAAAAAGAATTTTCATCAACTTTAACATCTTTACTAACAACTAACTTGTTAGTCTTCACATTAAATACTCTGTACCCTTTTGTGTTGCTGTTGTAGCCAACAAATATACGAACTTCAGATTTGTGATCCAATTTATTTCTTTTAATCTATGGAACATGAGCATAACATATACTTCCAAAGACTTTTAGATGCTCAAATGTAGGCTTGACTCCATACCACCCTTCATATGAAGTTTTAAACTCTAAGGCTTTAGTTGGCAGCCAATTTGGCAAATATACAGCAGTGTTTACTGCCTCTGTCCAAAATTTCTTTGGCATTTTCTTCGCAAATAACATGCATCTACACATCTTCATGATAGTCTTATTCTTCCTTTCACTTACACCATTTTGTTGTGGGGTGTAAGGAGTTGTAAATTGATGAATAACACCAAATTCCTTGCATTGAGTCTTAAACTTCTGAGCCATGCACTCAGTCCCATTGTCTGATCGTATCACTTTGATTTTACTTTGAGCTTGATTTTCCACAATTACTTTGAACTCCGAGAAGATGCCAGCTACATCTGACTTGTGCTTTAGGAAATAAACCCAACATATTCTTGAAAAATCATCTATAAAGATAAGAAAATATTTGCTGCCATTTATAGAATTTTCACTCATGGGTCCACACACATTCGTGTGTATTAATTCAAGCTTTCCAGAAGCTCTCCATGCACTTTTGAAAGGAAAAGACAACCTGTGTTGCTTTCCAAATCGATAAATTTCACACACCTTCTGATTTTTACTTACAACAGGCATGTCTTCAATCACATTCTTTGAGTGCATCAAATTTAGAGTGTCATAATTGGAATAACCAAACCTTTTATGTCATAACTTAGACTTATCACTAGATTTCACATAAAAAGATTTACTCTCATTTCTTTTCCACTCTACAATAAAACTTTTGTCTTTCATTCCAACTTCTAAAATCTGTTTTTCACTTAAATAATATATTATGCATGATTTTCCTTGAAAATTCAAAGAATAACCATTTTCCAGTATTTGTCCAATACTTAACAAACTCTGATTAATTTTAGGTACATAAAGCACATTCGAAATTAGTTTTGTACCTGTTGGAGTTTCTACAGCCACTTCTCCATTGCCTTGAACCTCTATAAACTCTCCATTTCCAATTCTTACTTTAGAAACAAAGCTCCTATCCAAGGTTTTGAAAAAATCAGAGTTGTGAGTCATGTGTTGGGTTCATCCACTGTCTAGTAGCCAAGCTTCTTTGTTGCAACTTGCTGCATAACATGTAGCAACAAATAACCTTTCTTCATTTTGCTGTGCTTCATTAATATTATGAATTGGACGTGCTTGCTGCATATTTCCCCCTTTATTTTTGCAAACTTTCTCAACATGTCCAAGTTGTTTGCAGACCCTACATTGCACATTTGGTCTAAACCAGCAATATTTTTCAGGGTGATTGTCTTTCTTGCAGTGAGAACATTTTCCAAAACTTTTTCTCTCACTATTTTTGTTGTAACCACCTTCAGTTTTGCCTTTGTCTTTGCTTCCTCCTCCTTGCTTTTTTTGGTTATTTATTTGCTGGAGCTTTGCCTTTTTGTTGTGCTTGAAAAACACTTTCAGATGATTTTTCTTGCCTAATTGATCGTCTTTGCTCAGTAGCTTGTAAAGCATTTATCAATTCAGACAAAGAAATCTGATTTAAGTCTTTAGATTCTTCCAAAGATGAGATCTTGGCTTCAAACTTCTCAGGCAAGCAAACCAACACTTTCTCCACCACTCTTTTATTACTTAGTTCCTCTCCAAGAATTCGATCGATTGACCACTTTGAGGCCGATCTATGAACTCCTTAACCAACTCATTCTTTCATTCTCAAAGGCTCATATTCTCTCCTCAAGTTCAAGACTTGCATTTGTCTTGTTCTTACACTTCCCTAGAACTCTTCTTTTAATTTGTCCTAGGCCTCCTTAGGTATAGTGCAAGCCATAATTCTGGTGAACATGACATCTGATACACTAGCATGCAATATAAAAAGAGCCTTGAACTTTTTAGCAACTTCCTCACTATGTTGCTTCATCTGTGCAACAATGGGATTTGCTCTCAAAGGAGTAGGATCATCCTCTATTTCTACAATTCTCCATAAATCAAAAGCTCATCCTCTATTTCTACAATTCTCCATAAATCAAAAGCTTATAAATAAGCTTTCATTTTTATGGACCACATGGTATAGTTTTCACCAGAAAAAACTGGTGGAGATGGAGCTAAAAAATGACTTAAAGCCATTGTTAAGCAAGTATGGAAGCTCTCTGGTTTGTGTGTATTGTCTCTCTCACAGACCCCCTAAGATCAGAGGTGCTCTGATACCATTTGTAGGTTTTTGAAACTAAAAACACAATAAGAATGTAGGAAAAATTTTTCTGAAGGAAGCACCCCTTTCAGATTTCATTAAGTATTAATATAAAGATACAAAACACAGAGTTCTACTACAACTGCTCCTACCTAATCCAGCAGATAGCCATGCATTTTCCTTACAAGTTAGACACATCATTCACCTAATTCACAACATCAAAATACATCATTACATTCCTAATCTTATGCATAGTCATAGCTGAAACACAGAAACTAAATATGAAAATAAATAGTTTAAACCAGATTGCATTATGTCAGCAAAAGTGTCATTATACAACAATATGTGTACTTTGTGTTGGATCTAGAAATTGAATTATAAAACTTAGGATGTGTATAATTGTTGTAACGTGTTTCTTCCTTTTGGATATTCTAAGGTGGACGTGGAAGTACTATAATCTATATATAGATGGTGGTGGAAAAGAATTTGAATTTAAATTCAAATGAGACAGGCAAGGCAATTCCAGTAGAATGTAGGGAGGAAAACAGAGTATAGCAAATTGCATTTAAAGGCGAGGGGGCTAATTGTACTTTTGAGTGTGGCAAAGTCATAAGATTTGTCACATCTCTTCTAGCTTTTTGAAATTTAATCCAAAAACTAATTGGTATCACTTCCCAGGCAAGCATCCCTCATTCTTGCATGGCAAGTGTTCGTTCAGCTATTGTATGCACCCATAGTCAAAATTAAATTTAAAACTTAAATGGATAGAGATCCTCCCTTAGAGAATTATATATATATATATATATATGCAATAACCAAGCCATTTTTTCAAAACTGTCGATTTCTAGATGCATTTTCAGTTTTACCGTTGTTTCACCTTTTTCACCGAAACGAAAGCAGCTTCTGAATTCCCTATGTATTTTTTTGAGGGCCGAGAGTATCCCGTGAGGAATCGAAAAAAATTTTCTATCCATTTTGCCCTTGGTCAAAGTTTAACCAAGTTTGACTTTTACTATTTATTATTTTAATAATAAATAAAATATCTTTCTAACTTTTTACTTTAATTTAATATTATTTTAAGTAGTTAATTGGCATTTTACCTCTTCATGGCTTACCATCCTCTTCATTTTCTCTATTGTTTGCTTCCATTTTCGTTCTAGAGAGAAACACTACATTTTAGAGAGAGAAAGTGAGAAATTAAAAAAAAATTCAAGTGAAATTCAAGGGTTAGGGGCTAGTCATCAAGGGGAATTATTTGACAAAGCTTGTGGGTGATTCAAGGCTTGGAAGAAGGTGTTCTTAGCTTGGAAGAGAGGTAGGCAACTATACCCATTTTATTTTCTTACAAATCTATGTGTTTTTGGTTGGTTAAATTGGTGAATTCTTGCTTGGAATCTTGGAATTTATGGTTGGTTGTGCTTAATTTATTATGTATTGAGCTGATTGGTTAAATCCCCAATTAGTGAGCTTAGGGTTTGATGAAATTGGTGTTTAAAGCTTGAATTTGTTGGATTTAAGCTTGAATTATTGAAATTGGTTGGTGGATTTGGTGTTTAGCATGCTTAATTTGATGATTTGATGAAGAAATCAATAAAATTTTGCATGTATATGGGGCTGACCATAGTAGGGTAATTATGAGAAAAAATTTACTTGTGGGGGTATTTTAGTCATTCCACGTACAAAGGGTATTTTGAAAATTTTTAAAAATTTCAAGGGTAAAATGGTAAACTTGCATGTAGGGGATACCAATGGGATTTTTAAAAAATATTTGAGGGCATTTTGGTATTTTATATGAAAGGGATATAGATAGAATTTTGAAAAAGGGTCAAGGGCATTTTGGTCATTTGACTTGTAGGGACGTAAATGAAATTTTTGAAATTGTTGGGGGTATTTTTGTCATTTTTCATATGAGGGGTAGAGTTGAAAATATCTAAAATTGGAGGGGTATTGAGGTTTTGTCTAATTTCCAAATTATTTTGATGCATATATATTAAATTACTATTGTTAATTAATATGTATATATAAGCATTTTCAATTACTATTATTTATATTTGCATAAGTATAATTAATTATATATGTGTTTGTGTAATAATAAATATAGATATATTTTACAAAATATATATATTTTATGTACGTATTTATTAAATATACTTAAGTGTGTTTTGTAAAAGTTTATGTATAAAAATAATGCATTACGTATTAAATTGAGTATTAAGTTAATATATATATATATATATATATATTTGTGAGTATTTTTATACATGGGGTATGTATATATATACAATTATGTGTATGTATAAATTATATTTGTATGCATGTATATGTGTATAAATTACGTGTATACATATATGGATGTGTATATATATGTGTATGTGAGTATATATTTATATATGTGTATTTTTATATATGTATTTATGCGTATATTGTTATTTATATATATAAGTTATACTTGTGTGCACATATATGTATATATAATGTGTGTATATATGTGTTTATGTATATGGATATGTGTACGTGAATGTGTATTTATATGTGTATATTTTTATATACGTATTTATTTATATATGTGTTTATAATTGTGTTTATAAATGCATGTATGGTTGGAAGTTATTCTTTCCGTTGTTTTACCAAGGGTAGAATGGTAATTAATCATATACCTATTGAGGGGTATTTTGATAATTTTTTATTTACTTGAAGGGTATCTTGGTAATTTCTAAGATGGTCAATGACATTTCGGTAATTACATTAGTATGGTTGAGCAATTTGTAATCGTTGATTGAGTAGGGGTATTTCGATAATTACGGCTGTTTGACCGTAATAGAACGGTTGATAATTATGTATTATTGCGTTGCCTGGTTTTACTTGTGCATTGTGGCATGACCATTCATTTGCATAGAATAATTCTGGTGATTTATTGTTTAATATGAAATAAAGGATTTTTCTTCGGGGGTTTGTGTTTTCAAAATGATTTGCACAACGATGTGCATGGTTTCAAACCCTGGTTTGTAGTCACTCTGTGAATCACTGACCACACATAGCGGTGGGTCGCCCGGAACGGTGGGTCACCCGGAACGGTAGTTCATCTGCCTACCATAGAGGTATGGTGTTTTGTGCACGAAACACGGATAGAGAGTGGATTGTTAATTTTAATAAATAGGGAAAAAATGATGATTTTAGATGTACAGTGTTACACTTCATGACATAGTATTGGATATGCATATGGTTGTCTACTGAGTGTTTTTCACTCACCATTGTTGTCTATCCTATGTGGCAGGTAAGTCCAAGGCTAAACAGTAGGACTTGGCGGGGTGCGGCGTGATACCATGTTCTTCCGTATTTTGATTTGTTATTTTTGGGCGATGATATTATGTATTTTTAAATACTACTTTCTTTTACGGTATGTGTATTTTGAATTTATTTTAAAGTAATACTGTTTATGGTATGATTTGCAAAACGATCTAAAAGAGTAAACGAAATGTTTCGGTTTTGTTATGATTTTGTCCAAAAATATTTTCAGTAAATCAAATTTAAAAAGAAAAAAAATTATGAGATTAACGCACCTTGTTTGAGAACTTAAACTTGAATAAAGGAGTGTTACAATATATATATATATATATATATATATATATATATATATATAATTGATCTCATGCACACCAATGTGTACATTATTAGATTGGTGCAAAAAGGAAATACGTATATATTTCCTTTCTTTCCTCCTTTTTACATTAAATCTTGCCCGAATTAATCGATTCTATGCCTACGTTGCCCAAGACATCTTTCCAACTGCTGTGCAAGATATCAACACTCTCCCTCTCTTTGTAATATATATATATATATATATATATATATATGTTCTATATACATACTCCTAAATTAAATAAAAACAAGAATAATATAATTCCACAAATTGATAGAAAAAAAACAAAATATTATAATTTTAGTGGGAGCACTAACTTATTTTTAAGTAGACAAACAACAAATGGTAAAATAATTTTTTTAAAAAAATAATAAAAAGGTCAGGAGCCCCTTCCACACACCGTGCCAGTTGAAGTTTGAAAGGAAAGCAATTAGCAAGCTTTTCAAACTATAAACATATATGGTGATTTGCAGTGGTAAAATTAAACTACATGGGCTGTATACAGGGCCGGTCTTGAAATTCAAGGTGCCCTGTGCAAAATTTAAAAGAGTGCCCCTTTTATTTTGAATTTTTTTTATGTTTATTATCTTTAATTTTCTATATCTTTTAACTTAGAAAAAAAATATTATTTTTTTTAAAAATAAAGCTCTTGTGATATAAATATATACTTATATATATATATATATATATATATATATATATAACTAATACATACTTGAGTGCTTATATTTTGGGAGCTGATCAACCATTTATCTTGGGGCCTATGTATATCAAATAGAAATACTTACATGGACATATATAATTTACTTGGGAAATAATAGAAGACAAATACAAAATTAGGGAGGTTTAGAATACATACCTGTATCTGTATGTACCTCCTTTAAGAATTGAGAACACAGTGAGATGGATATTGCGAGTAGATATTGGCATTGGCCATGTCATTATATAAATAGCTACCTGGAGAATCTGTTGCATTCTTTTTTTACAGGCCAAGTTATTCATATTCCCATAAAAAAAACAATTGATTTTTGTACTTTACCCTTAACAGCATCACGTTAAGAATTTTTAAAAACTGTGGAATTAAGTCTTACTTTTTTTTTTTTTTGTCGTACAAAAAGAGAGAGCCTGTTTTTTAAATGTGTACAAAAACAATGTTTAGTAGTTTATGATTACATTTTTCACTCTAGTTTCTATTTTGGTATGATTAAACAATGCTTTGTTTTCTAGTTATATATACTTGTGTGTTTCTGCTATCATTTATTAGTTTTCTGTACTAATTGAGACTGTAAACGCTAAACAGAAGCAATGAGAGACATAAAGATTGAATCGTGGCCACAAATAGAAGATAAGAATATACTTCTTTGATGGGAAGAAAACTTTAATGGCATTGGAGAACAATTCGGAAAATTAAATATCAATACAATCTTGTTTTAGTTTGTTTTCACATAGAGTTCGATATAAGTTAAAGTAGTAATAATATTTGTTATTTAAACATATCTGTGTATGATCTCGTTCTTATGTATTTATACTAAAAATGATTTGTTCACTTTAGATAAAAAAAAAAGACACCCACATGTTGCATCACCTAATCAATTTATTTTTCCCACTAGCCTTTTCATCCATTAAGACATCCTATACATGTTAATTGTTCAACACTTAAAATAAATAATTGAAATCATCATGTACCAACACATCTTAAGGCACAAAAATAATAATAAAATTCTAGAATTCATGCAACCCCAGTTAAATTTTGTTAGATATGTGTTCTAGACAAGCAATATAGGTTGAGTTTTTCAATAAGAACTCACCTAACAAAGACATGCCTATGATACATTCATATTGACTTGTGGGGGCCTGCTCAAATACAAACTTATGGAGGTAATAAGTATTTCTTATATATTGTGGATGTTCTTGTTGAGGATTGAGGATCAAAACTTAGGAAAGTTTAAAGAGTGGAACAAACTTATAAAGAACTAAACAAACAAAAAAGTTGAGACTTTTAATTGATAATAGTTTAGAGTTCTGTAATATTGAATTTGATAATTTCTGTAAATACCAGGGGATTCTTAGGCATAGAACAGTAAAAAAAACACCGCAATAGAATGAGGTAACTGAAAGAATAAACAAAACTTTGTAAGAAATGGTCAAATGTTTATTTTTCACTTCCGGTGCCAAAATCGCTCTGAGGTGAGGTTCTCTCTATTGCAACCTATCTTATTAATAGGAGTCCACATAGTGTAGTTGATTTTATGTATCTTGAAGAGAAGTGGACAGGTAGGAAACTAAATTTTAGTTACCTAAAGCTGTATTTGGTACGCAGAATCGGATATAACTAATTTTTGAATCTATAGTAAGACTAGTCTAACTCGAACTAGGATTAAAATAATTAGTATTGTCTTGTATTTAGTGCAGTTCCAAACAAAATTATGGATTTATTATTCTATATTTATTGCATGTCAAACTGGACTAATAATTATGTTTTTAAATATACATTATTATATTATATGTTTTTACTGAATTTGTATTTAAAAATGAAGTTTTTTTAATATTTCAACTTTAAAGAGTATGTAATATATATATATATTTTTAATTCAGTTATATTATTTCATTAAAATATCACAAATAATTTTTTAAAGAATTTATATCACATCATTTGCTTCATTGGAGAAGGTATATTTTTAATCTCATATTGATCCACGTTCATATCACCTTCCATTTCTAAGAAAAAATCCCAAGTCGGTTGTACTTGAACCTCTGCTTGAAAATGATTCTCAATGAATCATTTATTATATTTCTCAGTAACATAGATGTATATTTTATTGGAGAAATTTCTTAAACTATCATTGACGTTAGGTGTAAATATAGTCCGCATCTAGTAATATCAAAATTATATAGATAATAATATTAAAGTTAACTGTTTAACTTAGTTGACTGATAAACTATCTATTTTGTCCTTAAATGCATTTGTAATAATGTAAAACAATTTATATGCTCTCAACTAACTTGGAAAATATCCAAAATAAATGGACATATGGACAAATATAAAAAAGACACGTGATAGTATACAAATATATAATTAAAATATGAGTTATTTCCACTAAGATACCCTTAGGTTTGAGTTAATTATTACGTATACCATTTTGATTATATCATTATGCTCCCTATTTTTAACACTTTTCAGTTAATTTTAATAAATAACTATTTTTTTTCTACGCAGCATATGAAATGACTTTTCTACCTTTAAATAAAATTAAAAATCAAATAAATTTTTGGGTTAATTATATTTATCACCCTTACATTTTGAGTGTTGTGTTAATATGGTCTCTACATTTTCAATTTGAACAATTACAACTCTTACACTTTTCAATAAAATCAAATAAGTTATTTTATTAAAAAAATTTATCAAAGTTGATAGACTATGTCACATCAGAGTCCAAATAAGCATTCAGGTGGAATTTTCTTTTTTAACTAATGAGGCAAATAGTAGGATGGTTTTTTAAAAAAAATTAAAAAAAAATTCATTTACGCTTATTTGGATTCTGATGTGACATAATCAGTTAATTTTGATAGAAAATTTTAACAGAATGACTTATTTGATTTTATTGAAAAGTGTAAGGGTTGTAATTATTCAAATTGAAAGTGTAGAAACGATATTGATGCAACATCCAATATGTATTAATGATAAATATAATTAAATCCTAAATTTTCTAACGTTTCTCTCTTTTTCTACCATTGTATTGTTTCAAAATTAGTTTATTTAATGTGTTCATTCTAAAATAGATTGATTTTTGTTCTTTCCTTTTCCTCTTTTCATTTCTATTTCTCTTTCCTCTTCTCTACTCCCCTTTCCGATCGATTAGTCACATCAAAATTCAAATAATATTTGACAAAATTCTTAATTAAAGTAATATAATATATATAGTATTTATAAAATAACATATTAATACTGTGTGTATCGGTGTATCCATATAGAGATATATATCTATATATATTTTAATAGTTTTCCGATATATATATTGTGGATAGTGTTTGACTTATAAATTATTATTATTGTTTTACAATTTGTTTATTTATACTTTATATATATATATATATATATATATATTTTGCTTACGTATTAAGTAAGCTTTGTGTAATATTTTACTTACGTAGACATCTATTTGTGTAATATTAGTTTTCTATAATATTTTATAATTAATTTTTATTTATTATTTTATTTTAGTAAATGACATCTACATCCATTCCTATTACTATATCAACATCTGTTGGTCACGCTGAGAAATTAGAGAAATTTGGCGGGTTTGAGTTTAAAAAGTGGCAAAAAAAAGATGTTTTTCTACTTAACCACTTTGAATTTGGTCAAATTTCTTACTAAGGTAGCACATGTTCTCAAAGATGGTGAAACAAATCTTCAAACTGTGACAGTAGTTGAAGCATGACACAATTCAGATTTTCTATGTAAGAATTATATTCTCAATGGTCTAAGTGACACATAATATAGTGTATATAGTGGTGTGAAAACTATAAAAGAATTATAACATTCTTTGGAGAAAAAAATATAAAATAGAAGATACTGGCAAAAAGAAATTTATTGTTGAGAAATTCTTAGATTTCAAAATGGTTGATTCCAAAAGTATCATAACTCAAGTTCAAGAGCTCCAACTTATATTTCATGATATACATGCTGAAAAAATGAAGATCAGTAACTCATTTCAAGTGGCTGAGGTAATTGAAAAATTGTCAGCTTCTTGGAAAGATTTCAAAAATTATTTGAAACATAAATATAAAGAGATGGGGTTTGAAGACTTGATTGTGAGATTGAGACTAGAAGATGATAATAAATTTTCTGAAAAGAAAAGTGAAAATCTGATGGAAAGCAAGGCACATATAGTGGAAGAAAGATTCAAAACCAACAATAACAAAAAGAGGAAATTTATGAATTTAAATTCAAGTGGTGGATTCAATAACGGTGGTAATAAAATGTTTCATGGTAAATGCTTTATATGTGACAAACCGAGGCATCGAGCTAAGGATTGCATTAACCAGAAAAACCAAAAGAACAAAAAAAGGAAGACTGCTTATGCTAATGTTTTTGAAGTTGCAAATCTATCCAATGGCATAAATGGGATAGATTTATGTACTGTTATTTTCGATGTCAATTTGGTTGGAAATTCAAGATCATGGTGGCTAGATACTGGAGTTATGAGGCATATATGTTCTGATAAGAAGATGTTTACCACTTACCAACTTCCTGATCATGAAGAACAACTTTTAATGGGAAATTCTGCTACTTATAAAGTTGAAGGGAAAGAGAAGTTTACGCTAAAGATGACTTCGGGGAAGAAACTCTTACGAATGTGTTGCATGTCCTTGAGATTCGTAAAAATCTTGTTTGTGGATCTTTACTTAGCAAAAATGGATTTAAAATGGTTTTTGAATCCGACAAATTTATACTTTGTAAAGGGGGAATGTATGTAGGAAAAGGATATTAGAGCGATGGGCTCTTTAAACTAAATGTAATGACTGTGATGCCTATTATTAATAATAAAAATAAAGCATCTTCTTGTTACTTTATTTAGTTCGTAAATATTTGGTATGGAAGATTAGGACATGTTAATTTTCATACCATCAAAAGATTAATTAATTTAAATTTAATACCAAGTTTTGCTATTGATTTTAGTCATAAATGTGAAACTTGCATTGAGTCAAAATTAACGAAAGCTCCTTTTCATTCCATTGAAAGAAATTCTTAAATATTAGATTTAATACATATTGACATTTGTGATTTAAAATTTGTGCAAACAAAAGTGGTAAAAAATACTTTATCACATTTATAGATGATTGTACACGTTATTATTATGTGTATTTATTGAGGTCCAAAGATAAGGCATTGGATGTATTTAAATTTTATAAAAGTGAAGTTGAAAATCAACTTAACAAAAAGATTAAAGTATTAAGAAGTGATAGAGGTGGTGAATATCATTCACCATTTATTTTGTTTTGTTTTGGGTATGATATTATTCATCAAACTACAGCTTCATATTCACCTTAATCTAATAGAGTTGCTAAGTGGAAAAATAGAACTTTAAAAGAAATGATGAATGTTATGTTGAAAAGTTCTAGTTTACCTCAGAACTTACGGGGGGAAACATTGCTTTGTACGGATTTTCTTTTTAATAAAATGCCTCACAAGAGAACTAAGATGACTCTTTATGAGTTATGGAAAGTGTGGGGATGTCTTGCAAAGGTTATTACACCTGATCCTAAAATAGGATCTAAAATTGTAGATTGTATATTTATTGGTTATGTAATTACTAGTAGTGCTTATCCATTTCTTGTGCATAAATCTAAAAGTCCTGACATGCACGTCAATATGGTTATTGAATCCCGAAATGCATAATTTTATAAGGATGTGTTTCCATGTAAAATTGCACATAATTTAAGTTTTTCAAAAAGAACTTATGATAATGCGATAAATAGTCACAATGGGACTCAAAATCAAGAAAAAGAGGATCACGATCTTAGACAGAGTAAAAGGAAGAGAATTTCAAAATCTTTTGATCCAAAATTTCTTACTTACATGTTAGAAATTGAACCAAGAAGTTTTCAAAAAGCTATGTCTACACCTAAAACTCTTTATTGGAGAGAAGCAATTAATAGTGAAATTGATTTTATTATGCAAAACCACACGTGAAAATTAGTAAATCTTCCATCTAGAAGTAAGCCATTAGGTTACAAGTGGATCTTTAAGAAAAAGATGAAGCCAAATGGGACAATTGATAAATATAATGTTAGACTAGTGGCAAAGGGCTACAAACAAAAATAATATGTAGATTATTTTGACACATATTCCCCAGTTACAAGAATTACATCCATTCGGATGTTGATTGCTATTGCTGCATTACATAGTTTAGAAATACATCAAATGGATGTAAAGCAGTATTTTTGAATGGTGAATTAAATGAGGAAATCTATATGGAACAATCTGAAGGGTTTGTAGCTCCTGGAAAAGAGAATAAAATTTGCAAGCTTGTTAGATCCTTATATGGTTTAAAATAAGCTCCTAAACAATGACATGAGAAATTTGACAATGTAATGATGCCAAATGGTTTTAGAACAAATGAATGTGATAAATGTGTTTATGTGAAAAACACTAAATATGGTTATGTCATTAAATGTCTTTATGTAGATGATATGCTAATTCTTGGTCGTAGTAATGAAATTATTTCTGCTACTAAGAAAATTTTGACTAGTAAATTCGAAATGAAAGATATGAGAATTGCAGATGTTATTCTATGAATTAAAATTTTTAGAACTCCAGATGGTCTTGTCTTGTCTCAAAAATATTATATTGAGCAATTATTTAATAAATTTGACAAAGACAATGATCATATTTCTAAAACGCTTATAGACCCAAACTTTCCTTTATATAAAAATAAAGATAATGACATATCTCAATTAGAATATTCTCAAATTATTAGTAGCTTAATGTATGCCATGAGTTATACTAGACCTGACATAGCATACTCAATTGATAAATTGAGTAGATATGCAAGCAATCCAAGCAAAGATCATTGGATAGCAATTATTAAGGTTCTTAAATATTTAAGATATATCCTAAATTATGGTTTGCATTTCACTAGATATCCCGCTGTGCTTGAAGGATATAATGATACTAATTGGATTTCATATTCAAATAATTCAAAATGCACAAGTGGATTTGTGTTTGTGCTCGAAGGAGCTGCAGTGTCATGGAAATCTTCCAAACAAACTTGCATTGCAAGATCTACAATGAAATCTGAGTTCATTACTTTAGATAAAGTTAAAGAAGAAGCATCGTGGTTACGACATTTCTTAGAAGATATTCCAAACTGGCCAAAACCTGTGTCTGCTATCTGCATACATTGTGATAGTCAATCGACTATTGAAAGGGCACAAAGTCATAATTATAATGGTAAATCTAGACACATACGTTGAAGATACAACACTAAAAAAACAGTTGCTCTCAAATGGTATAATCTCAATAGATTATGTAAAATCTAAAGATAATATTGCGGATCGACTAACAAAAAGTTTAACTAGAGAGCAAGTGTATCGTTCATCGAGGGGAATGTGATTATAGCCATTAGTTTAGAGTTGTTTTGATGGCAAACCTACTTATTTGATTAGAAATTTCTGAATTGAAGTTCAGAGGGACAACCTAATCTTAACTGACTCTGTAAGAATGCTAAAGAGTTACATAACTCTACTTATTCCTATGACATTTTAGCATTGCTTGAGATATAAGTTAGGATAAGTAAGCTTTTAATGACTCCTATATTTTAAACAATCAAATGAGTTATTACAAGATACTCTTAATAGGAAATCACCTATATGAGTGTGAAGGGGACGCCTCTATGAGAATTTTATTGGCTAAATTCTTTAAAGCGCTCATAAAAAACCAGGAATGTTCAGGGCCAAAATGAACACAGCCAAAAGAACCAACAGTGTATAGGAAAGGGATTGTGTAAATTAGATTGTCTTGGTTTACAATAATGGCTAAAAGTTCAAGACTTTTTGTTCTCTTATTAGTTTGTAAATCCAATAGTTTTTCACAAAGGAAGATTCAAAGCCAAAAGCTATCTTTCCTTATACAACAACTTTCCATTGAATTCTCTTTGGTGGAAATTTTATTTATGCGAGGGATTGTTAGATTTTTGTATTTTAATATATGAATAAAAT
The DNA here is from genome assembly GCA_007844105.2 of Rhamnella rubrinervis. Taxonomy (NCBI): domain Eukaryota; kingdom Viridiplantae; phylum Streptophyta; class Magnoliopsida; order Rosales; family Rhamnaceae; genus Rhamnella; species Rhamnella rubrinervis. The sequence goes on from CM017578.2 coordinate 14,888,205, forward strand.
TATTTTAAATAAAAAAAATAGTTATTTACAGTTTTAATATTTTCTAACATTGCCTTTATTTTGTAACGTTATCTTTGTTTTTTACTGTTGTATTGTTTCAAAATTGGTCTATTTAATATTTTCATTCTTATACAAATAGATAGATATTACATAAAAAAAATATAGAGTTTTATAAGAAAGAGAATTTTTGCTTTTATTTTAGTTCTTTTCTATTTAGAGGATTTAAAGAAGAGATCATTGTAAGAGAATCACTATGTGAGCAGAAAATGTTATCTAAGGAAAGAGAGTTGAACTTTTACCTCGATTAAACTCTTCAGTTTTTATATTTTTTCCAGTTTGTCTGAATTTAGATAAGGTGTTATATTTTTCTACACATAATATTTTCTAATAGATCGGCCCAAGCCAACGCAGGACAGTTAGCTACTGGCAAATCTTACATCGGAGTTGCGTAGGTTGCCAATGGTATAGTGGTGTTGGTGGTGGTGGTGTAGGATGACTGATTATTTTGGATAGCGACGACCATGACAAAGAAAACGAAGAATGGAAAAGAAAAAAATTTGAGAAGAAAAAAAGAAAAGAAAAAAGAAAAAAATTAAAATAAAATTATTGTCATGTTTCATTTTATAATTTATCTATATTTTCATATTATATTTATTTTAATTTTTCATAAAAAAAAATACAATTATATTTTCACCCTTTTACTGTTAATTTAAAAATAAGTCAATTAACAGTAGAAGATCTAATATAATTTTCAAAAATCATATAAATTGATTAAAAATTTATCAAATATCAAGAAATTATATGATAATATCTCTTAAAATATTATGCAAAATATACTGGATGTAAAATATAAAAAACTTAATATTTTTTTAAAAAATTAAAACTTTTAAAATCTAATAATTTTTCACTAACATTCACAAGCTTATATTGCTCTAGTTTTGCAAATGCAAGATTGTCATCAAACACAACCCTTCCACCATTATCATTTTATTCTACTTTCTCCATAAAATCAATCGTCATTCAACATCCAGTAAGTAGGAAAGAATTGAATCCAAAGAAACCCCAAACAAAATTAGCAAAAAATTCTTCACAAATCATAAAAAAATTTCTCAATTATTCACCAAAAAATTCTAACATTTAACTTCATAAAAAAAGAAAGTCAAATCAAATTCGATCTCCATTTTTATGATGAGAAATATTTACAAAAGAATAATTTTTTTTTTCCTTTTCATACACTCAAAAATTCACAAAAGGCATTATACCTGAGAAAAAGAAACTTTATTTAAAAATTGCTTGGAGAGATGATGTTCTTGTGGGTAAAGGAGGGTGATAAGGTTTATGAACTTCAATGAGAGGCAGGCAAATTAAAAAACGAGTAAAACATTTTTTTTTTTCAAATGAAAAAAATGAGTAATTTTTTATTTAAAAAACTATGAATAATTAATGCACAGGACACCCGTCAACGACAACGTCCAAGTCACAGTGCTCACCATCGGCACCCTACCATGTCAAGCTTCTATTCTCCACTGTAAGCCAGAAGTAGAGAACCACCCCCATGAACGCCAACCCAGCATCCAATGCCGCGGAGAGCACTCCTATCACAATCCAGCAGTTGACGTTCAACTTTGGTGACACCACTGCGCTTCAGGCTGCGAGCGGCTGGTCTGGACAGGAACGAACGATCGCGACCAAAATGGGAAAGGTAAGGAAGAAGAAAGGGGATGCCGGAAAGACAGAGAAAGAGAAGAGAAAAAAAAAAACCTTCAATCCATGGCTGAGTGTGTGGGAAAGAGACATAAGAGGAGAGAAGAGATGGTTGGAGTGGAAGAGAGAGGACATGGCTGGGAGTGGAAGAGATGATATGTCGGGGAAGAGAAGGAAGAGAGAGAAAGGAGAAACGATGAGAGAGAAGGACTAGGTCCACTATTTTATCAATCTATACAATAGTTTTACAGACAGCCGAGTTGATTCTGAATGAACTAATTGTTCTTTTAGATGAGTATAGTATTCTCTCTAGAGGAAGACCCTGGAGTCCTTTTCAAGGCAATTGCTGTTTTTGCTCTGCGGCGAATCAATCTTACAAAGGTAAGTTCTGAAACTTGTCTGCATTTTTGCAGGCTGCATTCACAGCCTTTTGGGTTTAATTGTGAACCAGATTGAATGCCGTCCTTTGCAAAAGCAGCCCTGAGAGCATCTGATGACAACAGCAAAGGGTTTCTAAAGTAAATTTAATTTTTTTCTTGGTTATTTTCTATTTCCATGATACTTTAACCTTTGTTGCCCCACGGTTGGAAACTTCATCATAATTGTTCGTTTTGTTATTTATCAAATACTTGGTATAATCCTAGTCCCGGTTAAATTTTAGATACTTCGATTATCTTTTCTATGTGGATTTTGAAGCTTCAATGACTGACCAGCAAGCACAGAATGCCCTTAAGCATCTAAATTAAGGTCCACTTCGTTTAACTATAGTCAACACTGAACTAAATTTTTTTCCATCACTGTTATGAAACAATACGTTTTATTGGCAGGCGTTTGCTACATTCTTGCGGGTGCTAGGAAGTTACCCAGTTGACACAAGTATGATATAAGACATCTAAGTTTGGTAAAGATTATATATTTCTGAGCTGTAGATGTTGAAAAGCATATATCTTTGGCTGGTTTCAGCTGTTCAAGTTTTTCTGCGTGAGAGAGTGCTTTCTATTAATCTTGATGTCACAGAGATATCTCCAGAGCCTTCTAAAATTTGTTTTAGCTCCTCATATGAACCTTAATAGCTGAGCGAATTCCATTTTGAATTTTTACTTTCCTTTGTAGCAACATGTTCTGATTGATCAATTTTGACATTTCTAGATGTACATAAAACAAATATAAATGGAAGCCAACAATTTTGACTCGTATATAATTGCATAGTCTTAAAACTTCATTGTAAGCACATACACAGAGAACTAAAGGAATGACTATTACAAGAACTTGTAACACAATTAGTTTGAGAAACCATATATATGCAAACAGCATAATACAAATACATTGATCTCACAAACTGAAGAAAATGAAGGAATTAAAGCTTCTAGAGAGCCAATTTTATCAAGTAACTAATTAATTTGGAGGATTATCTGCAGTACTTTTGTTTCTTTGATCAGTTTGGTTATAATATCACGAACACCTCTGGTTTCTTTGAGTCACTCAGTTCTTCCTGCTGCCACAGTTTTTCCTTTTGCCCCACCTTTTTCATGTATGAAATCATTAGCAAATCAATCATATACATTGTTGTCCAAAGTATCGAACATTGATAACATATTTTATGCGGCTTTCAATAGCATGTAGGTTGAGTATGCTACAGAATATATACCTGCTTGAGTTGAAAATTGTGTTGTATGGTGGTATTAATGTCCCCTAGCCATTAGTTGTGGTGGGAGGTCATGGTCCTCTACTAGCTTAAGCTTAGGTGTTCACACACAGTGCTGTGGTAGAAAATGTCTCTAACTTGGGACAAAATTTTATTTCTGCACTTTCCAGGGATGGAAACTGAAAAGTGCAATTAGGTTGATCACAAAAGCACGAGAGGTTTAGCATATGCCTCAGTGAAATGCATGTTAGATGTGGAAATGAAAGAATTATTTCCTTATTCACATTCTCTTCTTCTTCTTCTTTTATAACAATCACCTTCATTAAACTAAGTGTAATGTGGATTGATTCTAGCATCAAGAGAACATTGCCTATGGAAGGAGAGGATAAATTTCTTAATCTCCGATATTCATTTACATCTATCTTACTTAGATTTTGGAAGCCACTTGTTACCAGCTTCTGTGGACCCTTCTAAATCTTCCATAAGTGCATCAGCTGCGTTAGACAACATAATTCCATATGTGCATCAGCTGGTTTCAACCTTGCATTCTGCTTCTGTGGACCCTTTCTATTAATCATGAAGTTGCAGAGATATCTTCAGATCCTCCTATATATATATTACGTTGTCTTAAAACACTTATTGGAAACAAAATACACACAGAAGTAAGGGAATGACTCTTTATATCAATTTATTATCCTATTTTAACAGTATATTTTCACTAGTTTGCAAAACTAAACGAGGGATTCCATTAAGCAAGAAAGAAAAGGGCGGGCAAGAATCCTACCAAGACCTTTGAGATTAAGAGCACCAGAGCTAGAAGCAGTAGCCATAAAGTGGAGAATTTCCATCCATTTGCTGTCTTGTTTGCTACCTTAGGTCATATTTATGCAAGTTGGTGATGAGCCATTGTAACACATTTATTTACACACACTGAATAATACAAAAATGAATTAGAGCATAGTCCAGAGAGCCCATTTTATTAACTGATTATTTTTCGGGATCATCTGCACACACTGATGGCACTTTGTAACTTAGGCTTTAAATTTTGATCTTTGATGATAAACCATGATGCTGTTTACGTACTTTTATATGCATAGGCAAAGCAGTTATATATAGCATTAAGATATTAAATCTAGAAGGAGGAGTTATACTCTTGCTTGCTTTTTTCTTTACTAGCTAGTGTTAACAGTATTCTAGAGAATGAGGAAAGTAGAAAGTAGACATAAAATTATCTTAGAATCATATATGTACAAATATATTATCAGTTTTCTAGCTTGACAATAAGAAGTGGGAAGATAGTATTGGCAAGGTACTCACGGTTTAGTTGGACCTTAGATCTTCCGACTCACTCAATTCTTCCTGGTCTCTCCTTTTTCCCTGCTGCCTCAGTTTTTCCTGTACGAAGTCATTGGCAAATCAATCTATACATAGTTTTCTAGAAATATAGAATACACGTGAACATAAATTATGCGGCATTAGCATGCAGGTTTATATTACAGAATATGTACCTGCTTGAGTTGAAAATTGTGTTGTATGGTGGTATTGAGGTCACATAGCCAGTTGTTCATTTGTAGTGGTGGGAGGCGTGTCCTATGCATATATTGCTGCTGCTGTTGTAATTAATATCTCTAATTTGGGACAACCCCTTATTAGTATCTTTTCACCAAATCGTTTCTCTTCTTTTAACTCTACTAGCAACTTCTTTTGCCACTGTTGTCTTCCTGATGGTCCCTCATCCTGCAGATTGCAATGATGTGTATATTCTCATCCATTAGAGCCTCCATAACTTGTTCCGCCTCTCAGGTTCCTCTTCAGGAACCTTAATATTGCCTTCACAGAAAATCAAGTATCTGAATTGGTCTTCCAGCAGGCTCCACCAACAATTCAGTAATCTTAGATGCAATTGACTTGAGAATATCCATTTCCTTTTGAATTCTCGGACCAACTAGTGATAAATTGTATGATATGAGTGATGCCTCTTATTAAATAAGTAGGGAATCTATTCTACCATGTGCAAATCATCTGGATTTATAAGTTGAAGGAGAATCATCGAAAACCAAATATAGCATGCAAGAAAAAAGAGTTTGTATGGAGGAAAACAGAGTTTAGCAAATTGCATTTGACAAGGCAGGGGTGATTGTACTTCAGAGGGATGAAGAGGTACTTTTGAGTGTGGGTTCTTTCGATTAATAGTATATAAGGAATTAAGAAAACAGCTCAACAAAGGAGAAAATAATGAACGAGAAACAATGCAAGTGTCCACTGCCCCTAGAGTTCAACACTAGCATGGATCAATGTTGCAAAAACTAAATTAAGAACCATGGAAATTAGGGTTGGAATTGACAAGAGAGAGAGAGAGGTTGTTGAGAAAAATTTACCACTTTATATTACACAAATGTAGTTAACAAGTACACTTGCACCATTACTTTGCTAATATTCATAATCACTCGCAAACAACCGAGCCCACACACTTTCTCCTTATGGACACCTACACTCACATACATTCACAGCACTCTTAACTCTTAAGACACACCCGTCCACACCACACTCACTTGGGCACTCCACCTTTGTGCACACTAGAATAGAAAACTACACATGTATTTCTAGTAATACAAAGTCGGTGCTGCAACTGACCAAAAATTGTCCAGAATTTTCTTCAATTATCTATCAACTTGCAGATTTTTTCTTCATCTTTTTCAAAGATTTAGAGGTTTATCCCAAGTAGCAACGAAAATTAGGCAACCCCATGTATTAGAGAGATGTATATATGAGATTAAGAATTACAAAGAGAACTACCAACATCTTATAGATTAGAAGAAAATTTCAATAACAGTATCTAGGATTCTATGTTTTATAGCTCACATTGTGCCAGCAGAAGATTCAAAGCAAACCATTTAGCTAGCTGGTCCAACTATATATATATATATTTATACATGGTGATTTGTTTAAAATTAAAAATAATTTAGTTCCTATCCGACAAACTAAACTACATGTGAAACCAAACTATATTAAATAGAAAAACTTTGAATGGATGAATATATAGAGATAATTACTCGCAAATAACAAAAAACAAATGTAAATGTCTGGGAGGTTTAGAAAACTTACCTGTATGCACCATTAAGAAAAAATAGTAAAATCAGCAGAGAGATGGAGAATTATTTAAATTATGATTGGAAAATGTCATTGGACTATACCACTATAAAGGGAAAGACGTTTAATAAATTAATAGCCATATTACTATATACGGAAAGGCATAGAGAATGTGATGCATTCCTTGTTCTGTGGACAAAGGTAATCCTATTCCAATATTAAAAAAAATTGTTATTTCTGTATCAGCACCAACTTAGGAATGTCATCCCTTCAACAGTTTCATAATTACAATTTTTTTACATGTTTGTATTTTGTATTTTTATGCCAATTTATTATTAGACATTCTATATGTTTTCATAGAAATTAGTTTTTGTGTGAGAATTTCAAGATTTATCTTCGATGTTGTTAAAATGCTTATAAAGTATAGCTAAGAAGTTTTGCGAAGAATTTTTGTTAGACAGTTACACAAAAATTCTTATAAAATATCTGGTTGGTTAATTGCAGATGTTTGTTATTTTCTCACATTATCGTATGTTTTATAAGAAAAAATTAGACTTTGATGGGATTATTCCATTTTAACATTACATTTTTCACAAGTTGATCTCCCTTACACACAATCAGTCTGAGAAATCAAAAAAAAAAAAAAAATATATATATATATATATATATATAAACAACATGACAGAAAATACATTTATTTCACACACTGAATCAAACAAAGGAGGATTATCTGCAGTAGTATTGCTTCTCCTACCAGCTTCGACTTTAACATAGATAACCGAATTTGGAATTTGGGCTGATTCTCGCCGATGAACCATGATCGTACCTGCTTTTATGTGCATAAGCAAAGCGATCATGTATAGCACAATATTGAATGTCAAAAGTAGTAGTTACACTTTGCTACTTTTCTTCACTAAACTACTTTTACAGTATTTTAAGTGAATGAGGAATACATATATATATTAATACATTTCCTATAAAGTCGACCTAATGTTAAAACAATTAAGTTTTTAATTAGAGTACTTGATCCATGCACTTGGACCGGATGCACGAATTCAATTCAGAGACATGATAGTTTTAACATTAGGCCAACTTGACAAGATAGGAGATTATTCTATGCATGCACAGCATTAGTTTTCTAGGAAATAAGAAGTGAGGGAATTAGTATTGGCAAAGTACTCACGAACTTTTTAGTCGGAGTTTAGTTCTTCTGACTCACTCAGTACTTCCTTGTTAGGGTTTTCCTTTAGCCTTACCTGAAGGAAGTCATTGGCGAATCAATCAAATACATAGTTATCTAGAAATATATAATATACATAAACATAATATTATGTTGCTTTAGCATGCAGGATTAGTATGTTATAGAATTTATACCTGCTTAAGTTGAAAATTGTGTTGTATGGTAGTATTAAGGTTCCCTAGCCAGTTGTTCCTTTGTGGTGGTGGGAGGTCACGGTCCTCTACTTGCGTAAGCTTAGGTGTGTCCTTTGCAGATGTTGCCGCTGCTACTGGAACAAATTTCTCTAACTTGTAACAACCCTTTATTAGTATCTTTTCTAAGGATGGAAAACGAAAAGCACAATTCGGCTGATCACTAAAACATGAGAGGTTTTCCAGTTTCTTGAGCGAAATGGTTCTTAGATAAGGAAATGAGATAACAACATCCTGCACATTCTCTTCTTCTTCTTCTTCTTTGAAACAATCACTTGCAAAGATCCACAGTATTCGATCTCCATCTGTTCTAGCATCACCAGATGTTTGGCTATGGAAGCAGGTAAAATATTATTCAATTTTGCACATCCTTCTATGTTCAGCGTTCTAAGATTTTGGAAGCACTTGTGAAGACCAGCTGCTGCGGACCCTTTTAATATCCCAAATGTGCGTCAGCTTAGGTAGATATCCTAATCTCATCTCACTCAAATTGTTGAATACTGGAGGAAAAAGCCCTTGGCTTTCCCCGAAATCAAATATTACAACCACTGAATTACACACAAACACTTCTAGAAAATTCAAGTTGTGGAAAACCAGCTCTTTGTCTGTCCCATTCATATTATAATCCCCATATGGATATGGGGATTCTCTAACTAGTCCATCATCTCTACCTGTTGATCTCGCCTACCAATCACCCATCAAAATTATCAAGTTGTAAAATATTTGAACTATAAGTAATAGGTATGTAATGCATGATCCACACTAATTAATTTTGTGTATTCTTTTGAGTGATTATGTACTACTTAATTACGTACCTCTCTTTGTGCATCAGAGTGGGAACTAGTAGTAGCGTTGTTTCCTTGGACTGTTTTGCCCTTGCGAGCTGGTATGCATTTAAGGCACCAATGCTGCTGATCCTCCTCCTCCTCATGAACAGCAACTTGTTTCGAATTTGCCTTTTCCTTCTCAGGCAGTGGCATTACCAATCCGTGAAAATCAAATACCACCCTTATTGTAGGACAACTAGTAATTTCTAATTTTTCTAGATTTGGTAGCCACTTGATGCATTTGAAAGGAATAAATGTAGATGTTGATTCGGAAGAGCTTTTTGAACCTGCAATATTTAACTCAATGTATGTAGAAGTGTTTGTCTTTAATTGTGGTTGGTTATCAAAAACATACATATATGCAAATATACATATGAACGTACCTCATGGCTTGAGTACAAACTGACGAGTCGTTGTAGAAAATTCAAAGTTAATGTTGTCAATGCGGGAAAGACGATCGTATCATCAACTATATTATCATCGTTTTCCCAAGTTTCCTTGTACACAATTCCTTCTGTCATCTGACATTGTTTTACAATCAGAGTTTGGAGCTGTGGAAATGATCCTCCTGCAAGATACGTTGAAAACACGCATCTCAGTCCAAAGCAATCCCACAATCTAAGGACTTTTAGATTGCGAAACAACTTTAAGTCTGCAAGAACTTCCCTTTGAAATTGCATTTGTTTCTTTCGAAGCAAGTCAGGATGACACAAACCATTTAAGCTTGTTTGGTCCACATACAATTCCTCCAAAACAGGGAATGGAACCTGATCATCTGTCCATTTTGAATTTAAATCCATAAGATACTTCACACCCCGACACTCGTATAATTTAAAAATCTTTAACATCGAGAAACCAACTTCTTGCAATTGGTTAAAATTCTTTTGATGTCCCTGAAATTCCAGCTTTTCACATTTATTCACTAGTAGATTAATCCCACTCTATTAAAGCATCTGTTCGATAATCACCTCTAAAGCACAAAACATTCTCAAACAAATAACTTCGAGACGCAATCCACCTATCGAAGCATATACAAATCCTGAATCTTGTCAGGTTCGTCAAGACGAAGTTCCGTGGAAGTAATTGGACTTGTGGTACATAAACATCCAAAACTTTCAAACGATCAGAGAGAGGAATTAACTCATCAAGACTTGCGCAGCTTTTCTCTTTGTTTACTTGCACTGGACTCCATCCATTAAAGCTGTGTCTCATGTATAACTCTTCTAGTCTTGTTAAGCTTGAGAGTACACCCGGTGGAATTTTCTTGAGCTTCTTGCAATCTGAGATATCTAACAGCTTTAGGTGTTGAAGATGTCTCATCTCCATCGGCAACTCTTGGATTTCAGAACCGACCAAGCTGAGTATTTCCAGATTCACCAATGCACCAATTGATGAAATGTCTTTTAAAACACAATACTCGAGATGCAAGGTTTGTAGGTTTTGTAGGATTTGCAATGATGATGGCGGCGATTGCATGTGCATTCTTTGTATAGCTAGAACTTGGAGTTCTTTCAGCTCTGTGCAAAAATTCTCATTGAATTCTTGCCGACCAAGAAGGTTCGTTGATAGATGTAAAAGCTTAAGATTTGGACACCGCAAACTATCAAGACTTTTCTTTATTTTACTAGTTACAAGTGAGAACGTAGTGCAATCTTCTCGTCTATCTATCTCTGGCCACTCTTCTATTTCGTTTTCACATCTTACAACAAAACCATGCTCCTTCTTAGATGCAATTGATATGGCCACATCACGTACTATATCATGCATCTTGACACAATCTTCTTTATTACTATCTAGTAGCAGAAAACATCTCTTTAAAGTATGAACCAGATATTCAGCATTACTTCTTGCTTCTTCCATTGTTTCAGTGCCTTGAAACAACCTTAATCCTTTCCCAAATCTGACCAAAGTTTCAATAGGAACATCATGGTCTTCTGGAAATAAGCAGCATAGCAAAAAACACGACTTGGCACTCCTACTTCGTAGAAAATTGTAACTGAGTTCAATACTTGAATACACGTTTGCATTCATTTCCGATATATTTTCTGCTATTGACTTTCGAAGTTGGCGAAGTGCATCTTTCCATTCCTCTTTACTTCTATTTTCGAGAGCTCTTCCAACAGTGACTAAAGCAACAGGTAAACCTCCACACTCCTTTGCCACTTGTTTTGCAATGGGACGTACGTCAGGTGTGTTAATGGAAGTACCTGCCACCTCTCCAAAAAGATTCCAAGCTTCATCTTCAGTCAAGACTTGAACGATGAAAGTTCTCTGACTTCTCATTTGATTGCGAGCAACTTCTTCACTTCGTGATGTCAACAAAATTGTGCATCTTAGGTGTTCATTCCCATAGGGAATGCCTACATTGTCCAAATCAAGTCTCTGCCATACGTCATCCAATATGATAAGGACTTTTCGAATGTTTTTAATTCTATTCCGCAGCTCACCTGCTCTTCCTATTTGAGTCTCCGTGTTAAAAGTAAAACCCAATGCATCTTTAATTTCACCTTGGATTCTCATTACATCTGGAGTTTGAGTCACTGCAGCCATTACAATCTCATCGAAAAGTTTATCAACTTTAGCCCTTCTACCAACTTCTTTTGCCATTGTCGTCTTCCCTATGCCCCCCATACCGCAGATGGCGAGGTTATGTATATTCTCATCCCTTAGAGCCTCCATAACCTGGTTCAAAATATTGGTTCTCGAGGCAAAGGTTTTCATGTGTGGAGCAAAGTGAAAGCCGGTTGGTGGTGCAGGGTATGATATTTTGTCAAATTTTCCTTCTTGTTGGAGTTTCAAAACAACCTCAGTGTTTTTCTTGGATTTCCTACCCAAGTAGTGTTGCAACTTAAGATTTGGGAGCCATCCATTCAAGAACATTTGCTTTGCTTTGACATCTTCTTCCAAGAACCTGTCCACCTCATTCTTCATCTTATCCACCTCTGTAATCCACCTTAGAACTTCAGGTGCGATAACCTCTGACTTTCTAGTCGCCGCATCCATTTCCAATTGAACCCCTGCTCTCTTTAATTTGAGCTTCTCGGTTTCCTCCACAAGAGCCTTGATGTTGGCTTTGTAGTAAACCAAGTAACCTAGTTGTCTTGCAGAAGGCTCCACTAACAATTCAGCAATTTTAGATGTGATTGACGTGAGAATATCCATTTTGCTTTTGAAATCTGGATCCAAGTAGTGATAAAAATTGGTTTGATATGAGTACTTTGTGTTGGATACGTAGAGATTGGCATAAATGATAAAACTTGAATGTATATAACTACTGTAACTTGTTTCTTCCTTTCGGTTTTCTAAGATGGAAAGTGGAACTGGAAGTGGAAGTGGAAGACTATAATGTATATATAGATGGTGGTTGGTTTGTAAGTTTCTCTCTCATAGTTATATGGTTCAAATTTAGCCACAAGGTTACTATTTTTTTATTGGCTGAAAAGGGCAAATAAAGTTGGCTTTTGGAGTTTTGCAAAAGGCATATAATCCTAAAACAAAGAGTGCCTGGGTTTTTTGGGCGTGTGCTTGTAAAGTGAGAAGATAGGGGGGGTAGGTTTGAGAGCCGAAGTGAGTTTGGTGAGTGAGTTATGCAATCTTGACATATTTACTTCCTTAATAAGATCATATCAGGAGCCCTTTTGATAGTGGATGTAGGTTTGCCCAATGGGGTGAATTGAACCACTTTAATCTTGTTGTATTCTTTGTATTTTATGTTCTTAATTTATGTTTCAGATTTGTTGGTCTTGTGTTTAAATTTCATCAAGTGGTATCAGAGCAAGGTTAAGCTCAGGTTTAGGCTTGAAACCTGATTTCTTCTGAGTTATTTAAGGTCAGCAAGGTTCCAAATTTGTTGCAGAATTTTTCTGGTTGATTTACAAATTGAGAACATGAGCTCCACAAGGATTGAAGTGGAGAAGTTTAATGGCAATGGTGATTTTGGTCATTGGAGAAAGAAGATGAAGGTTGCGTACATTACCAGAAACCATGACTGAAAGACCAAAAAGTAGAGATGCAAGAAACTGCATATAGTACTCTCATTCTACATATGTCTGATAATGTTCTAAGATAAGTATGAGAGGAAGATACTACCCTGGACCAAGTTAGAGAAACTCTTCCTTAAAATGGATACCACCAGACGGTTAAAAAAAATTGTAAACGTGGTCCACTAATAGTCATGTAATTAAATAGTTATTTTGGAATGTGTTGTTTTGGTTGGTCACCGTACCCTGGATGCATATACTGGACCAGACTTGAAAAATCCACATGAGGAAAAATTGTAAAGGATTAACTTGGGTTTTGTTATTCTTAAGTTCTTGTAATCCTTGTAATTTTGTTTCATCTTCATAGTGGATTATGGATGTTACTTCATTGGTATTAAAATGTGTTTTATTTTATCTTATATTAGGCTCTTGTGTTCTAATTATTAGACTTGGTTTGCATTACAAAAGTGGTATCAAGATCCGTGATAAAATTTCCTGATTTCTATTTTGTGAGAGATTAGTATGAAGCTTGATGGAACCGGGATTTTGGTTCTTGGAGATGAAAGCTTGAACCAAGCACACAAGGAAGTTCAAGTTCATGAGAGAAGGAATTGCAAGAATCGCTTTTCCATCATCATACTATATTTGGTTCGAGGCAAGTTGATTACAAGGTATGGAAAAGCTTGAACAACTTTATTTAACCAAATCTTTGACAAATAGAATTTTGTTGAAAGAAAAATTTTTGGCTTTAAAATGGATGAAATTTGGAACAAAATCTAGATGATTTTAAGAAAATTGCTATTACGAGCATCCATTGATGATGAGAAAATAGGTGATGAGAGCCAAGCAATTATATTATTAAATTCTTTACCGAATCTGAAGTTTGGTAGAACAACAATTACATTGGACTGCTCATGGGAATCAAATGAAACCAAACATTAAAGGAAATGGATGAGAAAGTTTAGTTATAAGAGGAAGGTCAAGAGACAAAAATCAGAAATGGAGAGGTAAATCCGATCAAAGTCAAGGAATGGTTATAAAATTTGCCATGTCAGAAAATTTTGTCCTAAGAGGAAACAAAAGCAAAAAGAAAAGGACCATAGAGGAGATCATAGAGGAAGGCTATGAAAGTGCACTACTAAAAATAAAAATTGATACTTGAACATGACACCCAATAGAAACTGGTTTGAAGATTACATATGGAGGTCAAGTATTGCTTGGAAACAACAAAGCATGCAAGGTTGTTGGTTTTGGTTCAATTAGAATTAAAATGCATGACAAAATGTAAGGTATATACCCAAATTGAAGAGAAATTTAATCTGAACTTTGGATTCAAATGGTTATGGTTACTACTAAGGGTAACAAGAGGATAATGAAGGGTATCAAGGAAAATGGCTTATATCACAAACAATATTGGGAGTACTACCCATGCACAATTGTGGCATCAAAGGCTTGCACATGTTTCAAGAGAAACAAGGCTCTTCTGGAATTTTGTGAGCATTGCATATATGGAAAAGCTTCAAGGCTGAAATTCAACAAAGCACACATCACCAAAAGAAATTATGTTCATTCGGATCTACATGAATCAAGGTAAATATTTCATGTCCATTATTGATGATTTTTCTAGAAAAGTTTGGATTTATATTTTGAAGAGTTGAAGCATTTCAAAAGTTCAAACTGGAAGAAAATGGTCAAATTAAGGAGAGAGATAATGGATGGGAATTTTAAAAGATGAATTCGATTTTGTTTGAAAGAAGGCTTAATAAGACACACTACAGTAAGGTATACTCCTCAAAAATCTTGATGAGTTTAATAAAATTATTCAAGAACTTTCAAATACTGGAGAGGATTGAAGATGACAATCAAGTATTGATTTTCTTAGATTCACTACCCGATTCTTATAGGAAGTGAAGTATGCCATTAAATATGGCAAAAGACCCTCATACTTGTCATGGTTTAGAGTTTTCTTAGATCAAGGGACTTGGAGATAAGAATTGAGAAAAAGGATGGTGGTAGTAGTAGTGGTGAAGGATTAATAGCTAGAGGAAGGTCATGAAGAAAGACAAAAATTTCAAAGAGGAAAATCATGGTCTACATCAAGATCTAAGAACCAAAACTATTTACTGGTCATCAAACAATAGGAGAATATGTTATAAGTGTCATAAGGAGGGGCATATTCGAAAATTTTGTCCTGAACTGAAGAATAAAGAGAAGATAGAAAAGAATAATGATAAAGCAGCAAATGTGTTTGAAGGGTAAGAAAGTGCAAAAGTGTTATCTGTTTCAAAACTATATCAAAAATGAATGGATATTGGATTCAGGATGCACATTTCATATGACTCCAAACAAGCATTGGTTCACTGAGTTCAAAGAGGTTGAGGGTGGAAAAGTGCTTATGGGAGATAATAATGAGTGTAAGGTTTCTGGGATTGGCTCTATTAGTGCATGATGGCATGGAGAGAATTTTTCCATCAGTCAGGCATGTGCCTAAATTGAAGAGAAATTTGATTTCTCTTGGTAAATTGGATAAGTATGGTTATTTCTTTAAATTAGTAAATAGAGTGTTAAGTCTCCAATGGTGCTATTGCAAAATGAGAGGCTTTCTGAAAAATGGTTTGTATATTTTACAAGATGCAACAATACTTTGGGAGTCTGCAGTTGTTACAGACAAGAAAGCTGAGGAAATAAAATTATGGCACATAAGGTTGGCTCACATTAGTGAGAAAGGTCTGGTGGAATTGCAAAAACAAGGTCTGCTTGGTGAAGGAAAACTGTCAGTGCTTGATTTTTGTGAACATTGTGTCCATGAAAAGGCAACAAGAGTTAAGTTCCAAAGGAATTAAAAGTTCAAACTCTATTATGGACTATGTACATTCAGATCTGTGGGGTCTTTAAGAATAGAAACACATGCTGGTGGCAAGTACATTCTCAGTTTTGTGGATGACTACTCAAGGAAAGTTTGGATCTACATTCTCAAGCACAAAGATGAGGTGTTTAAAAAATTCATTGAATGGAAAAATCTAGTTGAAAATCATATTGGTAAGAAATTGAAGGTTCAGAACCGACAATGGATTGGAGTTTGTGAATGAAGCCTTTAATATTTTTTGTAGAAAGGAGGGAATCTTAAGACACAAAACAGTTTCATATAATCCTCAGCAAAATAGATTGGCTAAGAGGATGAACAAAACTATTAGGGAAAGGGTTCACTGTGTGATTCAAATGCAAACATGTCTAAAAGGTTCTGGGGTGAAGTTGTATCCACAACATTTTATTTGATTAACAGATCTGCCTCTTCAGCTATTGGTTTTAAGACACCTGAAAAAATATGGACAAGTAAACCACCAAATTTGTCAAATCTGAAAGTGTTTGGATGTACTGTTTATGCACACATCAAATAGGACAAGTTGGATCCAAAAGCAATTAAATGTGCATTTATTGGGTATTCTAAAGGTGTGAAGGGATACAAACTTTGATTACTGAATCAAGGCAAGGGAAAGTGTATAATTAGCAGGGATGTGACCTTTAATGAAACTGAAATGGCTTCTGGAAATAAACAAATATCAATTACATCAAATGAAGAATTGGCAAAGGATGAAAATGAAGATAAGGTTGATATTGAACGAGCACAATTAGATGATGAACTGATAGATAAAGATGATTATAATGACTATGAAGATTTGAATGACTATCAATTAGCTAGAAACAGGGAAAGGAAAGGCCTAGGGCCACTGGTGAGATTTGGATTTGCTTATTTGGTTGCATATGCCTTAAATATAGCTTCTATTGATATAGACAAAGAACCATCATCTTACAAAGAAGCATTTCAGTCAAAGGAAAAGCATAAGTGGATAGCAGCAATGAAAGAGGAAATGAATTCTCTTCACAAGAACAAAACTTGGGTTCTTGTTGATAAACCACAAAACCAGAAAACAGTGAGCTGTAAATGGATATATAAGATCAAAGAAGGTGTTGCATGTGAGGAGAAAACAAGGTACAAAACTATATTAGTGGCTAAAGGATTTACTCAGGAGTATGGAGTGGATTACCGAGAAGTTTTTTCACCTATGGTCAGACATACATTCATTAGGATCTTATTAGCTTTAGTGGCTCATTTGAACCTTGAATTGGAACAAGTGGATGTTAAAACAGCCTTCTTACATGGTGAACTAGAAAAACTATCTACATGGATCAGCCCTTGGGTTTTGTAGAAGCTAGAAAAGAAAACAAAGTATGCTTGCTAAAGAAATCCCTTTATGGTCTTGAGCAGCCATCGAGACTATGGAATAAAAGGTTTAATGCTTTTATGTTGAAGATAAAGTTTCAAAGAAGTAATTATGATTTTTGTGTTTATTTCAAACGTGTTTCTCATGCAATTAGTATATATTTGTTGATATATTTGGATGAAATATTAATTGCAAGTCAAGATTATAAGGAAATTGAAAAGTTAAAAACTTATCTTCAAAGGGATTTTGAGAAGGACTTAGGTTCTGCCAAAAGAATTTTGAGAATTGAAATTTAGAGAAACAAGAGAGATAAGTTTTTGTCTCAACAAAGTTATATGCATAAAGTTTTAAGCAGGTTCCAAATTAATGAAGCTAAACCTGTGAAAGTTCCATTAGCATAACATTTCAAGCTCTCAAGTCAGCAATCACCAAGTAACAATGAAGAAGAGAATGAAATGAGTATGATTCCATACTCAAGTGCAGTAGGTTCTATCATGTATGTAATGGTATGTACGAGGCCTGATTTAGCTCATTTAATGAGTGTTGTGAGTAGGTTTATGGCTAAACTTGGAAAAGCACATTGGGAAGCTATGAAATGGGTGATGAGATACTTGAGAGGGACAATAAACTTGAAATTGGTTTATGGTGGAGCAATGGTTCAACCTGTTTTACAAGGTTTTCTTGATGTTGATTATGCAGGTGATCAAGACAAAAGAAGATCCTTAACAAGCTATGCTTTTAAGCTTTGGGGAAGTTTGGTGAGCTGGAAAACAACATTGCAGCCATTTGTTATTTTATCCACGACGGAAGCAAAGTAATAGCCATTACTGAGGCTGTTAAGGAAGGAATTTGGCTTAAAGGGATTGCGAGTGAGTTGATTGGGAGTGATCAAGAGGTGATAATCTGTGATAGCCAGAGTGTTTTTCATCTTTCAAAGATTCAATCACATCATGAAAGAATCAAACATATAGATGTGAGGTTGCATTTCAAAAGAGAAATGGTTGCGTATAGGGAAGTAGTATTGGAGAAGGTGTCAACATAAGAGAATGCTGCCAATATGCTTACATAAGCTATACCTACAGCTAAGTTCAAAGATTTTCTGGACTTGTTGAGAGAGTGATGAATAAACTCACTGAAAGCCTCTGACTGGTTGAATAGAAAATATTGGTAATAAATAACAGCCAAGGTGGAGATTGTAAATATTGGCTCTAATTTGTATATTTTGTTTATACGCTGAATTATTGTTTTGGTAGAGTTGGTAGACAGTTTTTTGGTTTGTGAATTTCTCTCTCATAGTTATGCAGTTCAAATTTAGCTATATAGTTGCTATTTTTTTATTGGCTGAAAAAGACTTGGCTTTTGGAGTTTTGTAAAAGGCATATAAGCCTAAAACAGAGAGTCCCTGAGTTATTTGGGCGTGGGCTTGTAAAGTGAGAAAACATGGTTTTTTCACTGGGTTTAAGAGCTGAAGTGAGTTTGGTGAGTGAGCTATATAATCTTGACATATTTACTTCCTTACTACGATCATATGAGAAACCCTTTTGATAGTGGATGTAGGTTTGCCCAATTTGGGGTGAATTGAACCACTTTATTCTTTGTACTCGAAGTTCTTAATTTATGTTTCAGATTTATTGGTCTTGTATTTAGATTTCATCATTAAGTGCCAAATAATCTAGATTTGGAAAAGAATTTAATTTCGAATAGGAAAGGAGGGTAAAAAAATTCCCAGCGTCCAAAAGAGTGCAGGGAGGAAAACAGAGCATAGCAAATTGCATTTGACAGGGCAAGGGGGCTCTGATTGTACTTCTAAGAGTGGCAAAGTCATAAGAGTCGTCTCTTCTAGCTTTTTGAAATTTAATCCAAAAACTAGTTGTCAACACATCCAATGGCTTAGCACTCGCCATGTTTAGCTATTGTATGCATGGATAGTTAAAATTAAATTTAAAGCTTTAAATGGATAGAGATCCTCCAATTATATACATTGACCTCATGCACATCAATGTACACGTGACACATTACTAGATTAGTGCACAAAAAGAAATGCGTATTTATTTTCTTTTATTTCTCTCAGTGAGATCAACTCTTTCTATCTCCCTCTGTTTCTCTCTCTCTCTCTCTCTCTCTATATATATATATATATATATATATATATACATATATTCTCTATATGTACTCCGAAATTAAATAAAAGCGAGAATATTTATTTATTACTAATTAAATTAATTGTCAAAGATAATCCAAAGAGATAATACCATATTTTTGTTGGTAATAATATAATTCCACAGACTAATAGAAGAGACAAAGTATTATAATTTTAGAGGGAGCACTAACTTATTTTTAAGTAAAAATAAATTTAAAAATAAAAATAAAAAGGTCAGGAGACCCTAGCACACGCCGTGGCAGCAGACGATTGAAAGGAAATCAATTAGCTAGTTTTTCAAATAATAAACTTCGTGATTTGCAAGAATACCGCTATTTAATATAATTTGTATTGCAATGTAAATGATGTAGCATATATTTATAGGTTATTAGTTAATTTTACTGGTTACACATATTTTATTAACCAATCAAATTATATTACATCACTTGTGTTGAAATATGAATTGTGATGGACAACTTTATTCAATTTGCAATCATGAAACTAAACTACATGAGAACATAATATATCAAATAGAGGACACAATTTAATTACTTGGGAAATAATAGAATACAAATGCAAAATTAGGGATGAGGTTTAGAATACATACCTGTATCTTTATGAACCTCCTTCAAGAATTGAGAACACAGAGAGATGGATAATTATTTAATTGGCATTGCCCATGGCATTATGTAAATAGCTATATATAGAATCTGTTGCATTCTTTTCTTACAGACCAAGTTATTCATGTTCCAATGAAAAATTGATTTACAGACTTTACCCTTATCAGCATCAAGTGAGGAATTTATAAAACTGTGGAATCAAGTCTCCTTTTTTTTTTTCCATCAAAAGAGAGAGTCTATTTTTAGATGTGTACAAAACAATATTTAGTTTACGACTAAATCTTTCACTTTAGTTTTCATTTTGGTATGATTAAACAATGCTTTGTTTTTAAGTTAGAGTTTCACCTCTCTTTTGTTAGTTTTCAATAATTGAGACTCCAATAGTAAACGGAAGCAGTGAGATATATATAAAGATCGAATTGTGGCCACAAATAGAGAGGTTAAGAACGTACTTCTTTGCTATGAAGAAAACTTAAATGACATTATAGAACAATTCAGAAAATTAAATATCAATACAATCTTGGTTTAATTTTGTTTTCAACTAGTGTTTGATACAAGTTCGAGTAGTAATAATATTTGTTTTAAACAAATCTGCGTGTACGACCTTGTTCTTGTCCTATTTATACTAAAAAGATTCGTACACTTTAAAATGTTATTGTTTATAATTAATTTGTAGATCATAGTCCTTTAAAAAAATGTCTATATGCAAATTGAAATCTATCATTTTAAATAGATAATCATTTTAATTTAAGATTTCTTTTTTTAAAAAAAAATCTTATTTATTAAAGGAAATAAATATTGAGGGCCACAAGGATTACATTTGATTAAATTTATAAAATTGCCTATTGGTTTTGTTTTTATATTGTAGGTGAGGTTTCAAATTCGGATGTTTGCCAAGGAAATAATGACTTCTTGTCATAGAGGTGTTTCTAGTGTTTAAAATATTGATATCTATGGAAATATCGAAGCTAAAACATATGAAAATATCGACAAAATATCGATATCGATAAAACTTTAAAAGAAATGACGAAAATTGATAATAAAATATGGAAATTTTTAGTGAAATTTTAAAATATGTTTATTTATTAACTACCTTATCAATTTAACTATAAAAATTAAAAAGTCATTGAGCATAAATTATATTTCTCCCAAGAGACCTACAAAGACTCGTCAAGAACAAAAATGTTATTATTTTTTATGATAAATTATTCATTAATTAAAATAATGATACGAGTACATAATTATTTAAATATAATTCAATACCATATAGAATTTTGTGGTGGTTAAAAATGATTACTCTTTTCCATATCTTCATTTTCAGTAGTGTATTAAGAGAAATGTTGATCAAATGATATATCTCCTTAATAATTTTGCATATAATTATTAATATGACAAGCATATGAATATGATATTACATGTGATTATTGTTGATAATACATAACTGATGTTCGCTAATAGTTAAACTTTGGAATGTATCTATGAATTATTACTTTCTGACATTCTATAATTATCTATTAAATAAGGGTTATATTCGTCTCCAATCTTATTGATCCAAAAAATACTCATGTTATAATTAATAGTTAATACTTATAGTTATATATAATATTTGAAAGTATATGATAATTATAACTTGAAAAAAAAAATATTCATGTTGCATTTTGTCTAAAATTGAAAAGCATATTAGTTTATTTTTTTTATAATTAAAAATATTATATATTTTATAGAAATTCATAATATTTTTAAAATTCTATAATAAAAAATTAATTATTATTTTTACAGCTATTTCAGAAATTTTTATGAATATTTCAGAAATTTGTATAGGTATTTCGGAAATTTTCATGGCTATTTTGGACTAATGGGCAAAAATATTTTTAAGGGATGTCTTTTTTGGTAGTATTTTTTTATTTAATTATTCCAACTAATAGAGTAATAATTATGGTTTTTTAATATCTTATAGGGTTTAATTCAACCTTTAAGGGATGGAATAGAGAAGTGGGGAAAAAAGATTTAAAAATAATAACAAAAAGAAAAAGGGATTCGGGTCCAGGTTGCACATTCTTGGGCAGAGTCTTCGAAATGTTCATGTTTTATAAAAAGAAAATGATGTGAATGGAATATGATGGTATTATTCCATTTAACATTAAAATGTCGACAAGTTGTTGATGAGCCCTTGTTTTTATAAAAACAGTCTGAGAATCCATAATTACAAAAACAACATAATACATAATTGTATATATGACACACTGAAGAAAATTAAACAAAGGAAATTTATAAATCATCCAGAGAAAGTCCAATATATTTATTAAGTAATAAATCTGCATTATTCTTCCATGTTCTTCCCCTCGTAGACAGGTAACAGGACTTTGGAACTTGGGCTTCAAATTTTGATTCTTGGCGAAGAATATGCTTCCTGTTTTCATGTGCATAGGCAAAGCAATCATATAAGCATTATTATTATGATTAATATTAGAAGTAGGAATTATATTCTAATTTTTTTCTTCACAATACCTAATAGTGTTAAAACAGTATTATTCTATATATATATATATATATATATATATATATATATGTATATACCAATATACCATTAGTTGTATAGAATAATAATAAGTATAAAAATTAGTTTTGGCAAGGTACTCACAGAATGATATTCTTATTAGCCAGATGTTAGTTCTTCAGACTCATTCAGTTTTTCCTGCTTCTTCGGTTTTTCCTTTTGCTTTACCTGTACAAAAAGTCATTAGCAAATCAATCACATACATACTTGCATAGAAATATAGAATGTCCATAAACATATATAAATTAAGGTTGAGTTGAAAATTGTGTTGTATGTTACAGAACATGTACCTGCTTGAGTTGAAAATTGTGTTGTATGGTGGCATTCAGGTTGCCTAGCCAGTTGTCCCTTTGCGGTGGTGGGAGGTCACGATCCCCTACTTGCTTAAGCTTAGGTGTGTCGTCAGCGGACGTTGGTGCTGTGATAAATGTCTCTAACTTGGGACAACCCTTTATTAGTATCTTTTCCAGGGATGGAAATCGAAAAGCACAATTAGGTTGATCACTAAAACACGAGAGGTCTCCCAGTTTCTTGATCGAAATGGATCTCAGACAAGGAAATGAGATACTACCATCCTTCACATTCTCTTCTTCCTCTTCTTTTGCAACAATCACTTGCAGGGCTTCACAGAATTCGATCTCGATCCGTTCTAGCTTCTCCAGAAGTTTTGCTATGGAAGGAGAGAAAATATTTGTCAATTTATGACATCCTTCTACGTGCAGCGTTGTAAGATTTTGGAAGCCACTTTTGAAGACCAGCTGCTGTGGAACCTTTTTAATATTCCAAATATGGATCAGCTCAGGTAGATATCCTAATCTCATCTCACTCAAATTGTTGAGTACAGGAGGAAAAAGGCCGTGGCTTTCTCCGAAATCAAATATTACAACCACTGATTCACACCAAAACACTTCTAGGTAATTCAAGTTCTGGAAAACCCCATTTATATTATAATTGCCAGGATATTGGGGTTCTCTAACTAATCCATCATCTGTAGCTGCTGATCTCACCTACCAATTACCCATCAAAATTATCTCAGAGTAGAAGTTTTTAATAACTACAAGTAACAACTACATAATGATTGACACTAATTAATTTTTTGTGTACTTTTGTGTATTCTGTACAACTTAATTACATACCTCTCCTTGTGCATTAGAGTGGGAACTAGTAGTAGTAGTGTTGTTGCCTTGGACTGATTTGTCCACGCGAGTTGGTATCCATTTAAGGCACCAGGGCCGCTGATCCTCCTCCTCCTTCTCCTTTTCATGAACACCAACTAGTTTTGAATTTTCTATTTCCTTCTCAGGCAGTGGAATTGCCAGTCCATGAAAATCAAAAACCACCTTTATTGTATGACAACTAGTGATTTCAAATTTTTCCAGACTTGGTAGCCACTTGATGAATTTGAAAGGAACTAGTGTAGGTGTTGATTCGGAAGAGCTTTTTTGAACCTGTAATATTTAACTCAATGTATGTAAAAGTTGTTTGTCTTTAATTGTGGTTGGTTATCAAAAAACATACATTTATGCAAATATGCATATAACGTACCTCATGGCTTGAGTACAAACTGATAAGTTGTTGTAGAAAACTCAAAGTTAGGGTTGTCAATACGGGGAAGACAATCATATCATCAGCTATATTATGATCGTCTTCCCAAGTTTCCTTGTAGACAATTCCCTGTATCTTCAGACAGCGTGTTACAACCAGAGTTTGCAGTTGTGGAAGTGATCCTCTTGCAAGATATGTTGAAAAGATGTATTTAATTGGACAACGATCCCAAACTCTAAGGACTTTAAGATTGCGAAACAACTTAAAGTCGGCAGGAACTTCCCTTTGAAATTGCATTTGTCTTTTTTGAAGCAATTGAGGCTGACATAACCCCTGTAAACTTGTGTTGTCCGCATACAATTCCTCCAAAACAGGGAATGGAACATCATCACTCCAATTTGAATTTAAGTCTATAAGATACTTCACAGCCCAAAATTCATATAATTTAAAAATCTTCAACATCGAGAAACGAACTCCACTCAATCGGTTAAAATTCACATAAAGTCCTCGTAGTTCCAGCTTTTCACATTTGTTCAGCAGTAGATTAATCCCACTCTTTATCAAAGCATCTGTATTTCCTTCAAAGCACAAAATATTCTCAAACAAATAACTACGTGACACAGTCCACCTATCGAAGCATATGCAAATCCTGAATCTTGTCAGGTTCTTCAAGACAAAATTTTGTGGAAGTAATTGGACTTCTGGTACATAAACATCCAAAACTTTCAAACGATCGGAGAGAGGAATTAACTCATCAAGACATGCACTGCTTTTCTCTTTGTTTCCTTGCACTGGACTCCATCCACTAAAGCTGTGTCTCATGTATAACTCTTCTAGTCTTGTTAAGCTTGATAATACACCCGGTTGTATTTGCTTAAGCTTCTTGCAATCTGTTAGATCTAACAGCTTTAAATGTTGAAGATGTCTCAACTCCATCGGCAACTCTTGGATGTCAGAACCAACCAAGCTGAGGATTTCCAGCTTCACCAACGCACCAATTGATGAAATATCATTTAAAACACAATACTCGAGATGCAAGGTTTGTAGGTTTTGTAGGACTTGCAAAGATGATGGCGGCGATTGAATGTGCATCGTTTGCAGAGCTAGAACTTTGAGTTCTTTCATCTCTGTGCAAAATTCTCATTGAATTCTTGCCGATCAAGAAGGGTCGTTGATAAATGTAAAAGCTTAAGATTTGGACACCGCAAACTATCAAGACTTTTCTTGATTTTATTAGTTACAAGTGAGAATCTAGTGCAATCTTCACGTCTATCCATCTCTGGCCACTCTTCTATTTCGTTGTCACATCTTACAACAAAACCATGCTCCTTCTTAGATGCAATTGATATGGCCACATCACGTACTATATCATGCATCTTGACACAATCTTCTTTATTACTGTCTAGCAGCAGAAAACATCTCTTTAAAGTTTGAACCAGAGATTCAACACTACTTCTGGTTTCTTCCATTGTTTCAGTGCCTTGAAACAACCGTAGTCCTTTCCCAAATCTAACCAAAGTTTCAATAGGAATATCATGGTCTTCTGGAAATAAGCAGCATAGTAAAAGCACGACTTGGCTTCCTTACTCTCTAGAAAATTGTAACTGAGTTCGATACTTGAATACACATTTGCATTCATATCTGATATATTCTCTGCTATTGACTTTCGAAGTTGACGAAGCGCATCCTTCCATTCTTCTTTATTTTTGTTTTCGAGTGCTCTTCCAACTGTTACAATAGCAACAGGTAAACCTCTACACTCCTTTACAATTTGTTTTGCAATGGGACGTAAATCAGGATTGTTGATGGAAGTCCCTGCCACCTCTTCAAAAAGCTTCCAAGCTTCTTGTTCAGCCAAGACTTGAATGACGAAATTCCTCTGACTTCTCATTTGATTGCGGGCGACTTCTATGTTTCTTGATGTCAACAAAATTGTACATCCCGAGTGTTCATTCCCATCTGGAATGCCTACAGCGTCCAAATCAAGTCGCTTCCATATGTCATCCAGTATGATAAGGATTTTTCCAATGTTTTTTATTCTGTTCCGCAGCTCACCTGCTCTTGGTAGTTGAGTCTCCGTCTTAAACGTATAACCCAATATATCTTTAATTTCCCTTTGGATTCTCATTATATCTGGATTTTGAGCCACTGTAACCATTACAACCTCATCAAAAAGTTTATCAAGTTTAGCCCTTCTAGCAACTTCATTTGCCATTGTCGTCTTCCCTACGCCCCCCATACCGCAGATTGCGAGGATGTGTATGTTCCTATCCTTTAGAGCCTCCATAATCTGGTTCAAAATTTTGGTTCTCGAGGCAAAGGTTTTCATGTATGGTTGAAAGTGCATCCCGATTGGAGGCGCAGGGTATGACTTTCTGTCAAATTTTCCTTCTTCTTGGAGTTGCAGAACGACGTCAGTGTGTTTCTTGGCTTTCCTACCCAAGTAATGTTGCAACTTAAGGTTTGGGAGCCATCCATTCAAGCACATTTTGTTGGCTTTCACATCTTCTTCCAAGAACCTCTTTAGCTCGTTCGTCTCCTTATCCACATCAGCAATCCACCTTTTAACTACAGGTGCAATGACCTCTGACTTTCGAGTTGCCTCATCCATTGCCAATTGAACCCCTTCTCTGTTTAACTTGAGCTTCTCGGTTTCCTCTTCAAGTTTCTGGATGTTTGATTTGTAGAAAATCAAGTACTGGAGCTGTTTGGCAGCAGGCTCCACCAACAATTCAGCAATTTTGGATGCGATTGACATAAGAATATCCATTTTGCTTTTGATTCTCAAACCAAGTGATAAATTGGTATGATATGAATACTACCTATTGGATACGTAGAGATTGTCAAAAAACTTAGAATTCTAAGGTTAAAGAGAAATTAATCTAGACTTACTTACAGTTTACTTATATGTTTGATCCCATCTGTTAGTACTCTAATGTAGGGAAAAGATATTCTAGAAAAAGGGTAGTGTTTATGAAGAAAGTTAGAGAGGTGGAACATATAAACGATGTTGCGGATCCTGATATTTACAAGACTGATGTTTAGGGGCGGTCAGGTGGCCATGGCCCCCCAAGCCAACAAGTATGTATAGGATTTTGAGCTTGTTTGACAACTTCTAAAATGCTAAATGCTGCATTTGATTCTGTTTGATTAATTTTCAGAAAGAGCTTTTGATCTCTAGAAGAGCCTCTAGCAAAAGCTAGGGAGGGGTGGCTTCCACGTGAAGCTCTTCTAAAAAGATAAGGAAATTGATTTTAATGTTAATGATCATTTTATAATGTCCATTTTACCTTATGTTTCATTATAACAAATAAAAATACCAAAATCATCCTATAAAAGCACTTTTTATGTAATGTTGTCAAACACTATATGTAAAAGCCTTTTGTTTCACTTCTTGTGCTGCTCAAAAGCAAAAGCAGAAACTACTCCAAACGGGCCATTAGTCTTCTTATAAATTCTCTTTATATCTTCATTTCCGAAAAAATCAAAAAAGTAAAAAGGGAAGGTGTTTATGATCAATAAGGGTAGTAAATAGTAGAATTTAATTGTAGTGGTGGATGCTCAAAGTACCAATTAAAGTTAAATTCATGTTTTTATGTGGACGCTGAAAGGGATCTGTTCTACCATGCACAGATAATCTTGATTTGTAAATTGGAGGAGAATCACCTAAAACTGAGAATGTATCATGCAAGAGAAAGGAGGGAAAAGAAAATAACAAGTGTCCAAAAACGCCAAAAGAGTACAGAGAAAAACAGAGTTTAGCAAATTGCATGTGACAAGGGAGGGTGTGATTGTAAATCAGGTGGTCCTTGGACCTTACATAAAATACAGTCGTTTTTTAAATTTTGACACATATTAAAAGTGAAGCTAACTGGATAATGATTTTTATACTAAAATTATGTTGGCATGTGAAGAAGGAAGCAGCAATAAGAAAAGGACGAAAAAAAAAGGGAAAAATGGGAAAAGAAAAGAAATCCTATTTTAATTGTCTATTTGTTATTAAACAATTTCGCCACTAGAGTTATATTATTTAAACCCTATTATGATTGTTTGTCTTATAAGGTAAGATAGTAGCCACCATATTGTAGAAATTGGCATAGAAAGCCAAGAGAAAAGGAAAGGTGGATAGTGAGTCATCTCCTGCGTGAAAAAGATTTATACTATAATCCTTCAAAGTTTACAGTGGATTTGTGTGCTGGTTCAATTTGTGGATGTAGGGATCACATTGATTGCCGAATCATATTAAATCTTGTTTTTTCTACAATTTTATTTTGTGCTACATGTGGTTATCTAATTCTCTAAAATCCATCAATTCTAAAATCCTGAAGAATTAAGTAGCACCCTAATATCCTAACAAGTCATAACATGAGGTTGAGTTTGTGTGGGAACAATGAGATCAAAGAATGATATCAAACTACAAAAACTAGTTGTGTCAAATTTTAGTTTATGGAAGATGCTGATAGAGGACTATCTATACCAGAAAGATTTGCATTTGCATTTGCATTTGAAAAGAGAAAAGCCGACAAAGATGAAGAAGATTCAAATTTACTAGATCGCAATGCCCTTGGCACAATTAGATTGACTTTGATATTAATACTAAAACCACAACAACATCTTTCTTGGAAACCTTATGCAGCTTTATGAATAGACATCTATAGCAAATATGGTACATTTGAAGAAGAAATTATTTTTCTTGTGTATGTCAGAGAATGAAAATTTTAAAGTATTTTTGAATTAATTTAGTGATATTATGGATCAATTAAATTCAGTTGAAGTTAAGTTTGATTATAATATATGAGCTTTGTTAATACTTGGTCAAATGGCTAATAATTAGGATGCAATTGTTACTTTGATCGATGCATAGTTTAGAAAAAAAAGTTGAAATTATCAGAGGTTGTGGAATGATTATGACCAAGGAGATTAGATGACAAAGGAGTGCAAGCTCAACATTAAATATGGAAAGTATAAGGAATAACTAAGGTGGAAGATTCAACCCCAAAAATTGGAGATTAAAGTTCAAGATACCTAATAACAATTTGGAAAAATCAGAACTGTAAGAAAGATATTGATTGTTAGAATTGTGATAGAAAATGACACTACAAGAATGAGTACAAAGCTCCCATGAAGTACAGTGGTGACAAGACAGTAACTAATGTGGTTTCTAAGAAGTTTGATGATGCTTAATTTGTTCTTCGGAGTGCAATGCTCGTTTCATGCTAACTTAAGCAAAGAATTACATGATAATTATATTTCAGGTAATTCAGAGAAAGCGAAGAATTACTTAATAACTATATTTTAGGTAATTTGGGGAAAACATTAGGTGACAACTAAGCAAGTAACATGATAGGCAAAGGATCAATACAGATCAAGCTAAATGGGACTGAAAAAATTAAATAATGTTAGACATTTCCCCAATTTGAAAAAAAAAATTTAGATTCAATTGGTTAGTTAGCAAAAGAAGCATATGTGACTACTTTTGTAGGAGACAGTTGGAAGATTAAGAAAGGGGTTATGGCTATTGCCTGTCAAAAGATGAGTGGTACTCTTTACATGACTTTAGTTGGTTTTTAGGTCAATTGGAGTTCCAGAGCAAATACAATTTAAATTTATGTCACCAAAGACTTGGTCGTAGGAACTGCAAGGGACTAAAGATTATACAGTCAACAGGAAAGCTACTAGGTCTGAAGTCTTTAAATCATGAAAATGTGTAAATGCTGTATATTTAGGAAATATAAAAGAGTGTTTCGAAATAGTTAGTAGAA
Source organism: Rhamnella rubrinervis (assembly GCA_007844105.2). NCBI lineage: Eukaryota > Viridiplantae > Streptophyta > Magnoliopsida > Rosales > Rhamnaceae > Rhamnella > Rhamnella rubrinervis. The sequence continues at coordinate 14,917,729 of CM017578.2, forward strand.
CTCCGAAGGAAGCCAAGTTTAAGCCAGTTCATATATATGTTTGAGAACCAAAATCGATTTCATCTGTTGGTGGAAATTCCTATTTTATAACTTTTATTGATGATTATTCCATAAAGGTATGAGTATCCTTTCTAAGGTAGAAATTTGACATATTTAATGCCTTCAAGAGATGGAATGTAATGTTTGAGAATGAGACATGTTTGAAAATTAAAAGGCTGCATTTTGATAATGGTAATGAGTATAAAGATTCCGAATTTAAGAAGTTATGTTATAAGAGTGAATTAAGTTTGGGAAGACTATTTCAGGAATTCTATAGCAGAATGTATGAGTAGGACATCAACCAAGAGGGCCAGAAGCATGCATCTACAGGCAGGGTTGGCAAAGAAATTCTATAGTACTATTGGAGCATAAAATACCCCAAGTGGTTTGAAATGAAAAGGAGGTGAAACTTTCTCACTTAAAGGTATTTTGTTGTATCTCATATGTGTATATTAGTAATCATGTTAGAAATAAACTCAATTTCAAATTATTAAAATGCAAATTTGTTGGACATGGAAATGAAAAGTTTGGTTACAAATGTTGGGAAGACCAAAATAAGAAGGATATTAGAAGTAGAGTTGTGATATTTAATAAGTTTATCTTGTACAATGACAGAAATAAAACAAATTCTAAAAGTTTGGTGCAACATAAACGTATTTATTTTTAGCCAAATAATATATCAGAGAGCGGAATGGAAAATAAGACAGGTCGAAATCTTAAAGCAGAGGAAGCTACAACAGAAGGTGCTAATTTCCTGAGGATCCAATTCCAGTTGGGAGGTCCAGTAGGCCACATGTGCTAAATAAAAAATATTTAAACTATTTGTTGCTTACACATGAAGGTGAGTCTGAATGCTATGATGAAACATGTTAGGTTAAGGTTGCTAGCAATTGGGAGCTTGCAATGAAAAATAAGATGAAATATCTATATCGAACTAAACTTAGGAACTAGCTGAATTGCAATTGGTGAAGAAGGCTCTCCATAAGAAGTGGGTTTATAGAATCAAGGAGGAGCATGTTGTCTTCAAGAGATACAAGGTAAAATTGATGGTTATAGATTTTTAGCAGAAATAAGGTATTGACTACACCGATGTTTTTTCTTTAATTGTGAAATTGACTATCATTTGGTCAATTTTGAGTATGGTAACAGTAAAGGGATTACATCTAGAGCATCTAGATGTGAACATAACTTTCCTCCATAGTGATTTAAAGGAAGAGATTTATATGCATCAGCCAGAAGGCTATAAAGAGAATGGAAAGGAACATTTGGTATTGTGCAGGTTTATAAAAACTTTTATGGTTTTAAATAAGCCCTGCGGTAGTGGTATAAAAAATTTGGTGGGTTTATGCATGCTATTTAAGATGCAATGCTAACCATTATTGCTACTTTAATAATGTTGTTCCAATTATATAATCTTGTTGCTTTATGTTAGCCATTAAACCCAAAACAAAAGATTTAACTTTTTTAGATCCTTCATATGATTGTGCTTTATAATCAATGATATAAGTTGAATATTAAAGAACTTTTACATTTTGGGTAAAACTTAAGCTTGACTAAATCTTAGATTCACAGTGTGTGAGCTCCACTTTTTTTGTTATGAAATCCTTACTTTGGTGCATTGAATTGGAATCTTAAAGGTGCATATGTGTGTTTATGTATGTATGCATAATGAATTTATATGTGTGTGCATGTGTAAGTAATTTCAAGCAATTTATTGTATTATTTTGTGGATCAGATATGGAGGAGATTAATAAACTACAAAAGCAGTTGTTTAGTGATGAAGGTTTAGGGTACAACTAAGTAGATACTTGAGACAAAGATTAGCAAAGATAGACAATTAGGTACCTTGTAGTTGTCTTAGGTAGAGTGCTATAGAGGTTCAGTGTAAGTGATGCTAAACCAATCAGAATATGGCTAGCTAACAATTTTTGATTGTTTAAGGACCAGTGTCAAGAGATAGATGAGGAAAAGGACTTTATGGATAAGGTTTCATAGGCTTCAATCATTGGAAGTTTGATTTATGTCATGGTTTATATGAGACCGAACATAACTTATGTAGTGAGAGCGATAAGTAGATTTATGTCAAATTTAGGTAATCAATATTGGAAAGCAGTTAAGTGGATACTTAGATACTTGCAAGGTACTACATGTAATTATTTATGCTTGATAGATGTGAGTTAAACTGCAGAGATATGTATATGCTAATTTTGTTGGCAAGATTGATTACAGTAGGAGCACTACATGTTATGTGTTTACCTTTGGTAACACTAATATTACTTGGATTTCTTAATTGTTGAATATTATTGCTTTATCTACAACAGAGACAGAGTATGTTGTTGTGAAAAGCTAGTAAGGAGCTCATTCTAAGACTAAGCATATTGGTCTTGATATCACTTTTCAGAACATTGCTTGATGATGGGGTGCTAACATTGGTGAAGATTCAAGGAAGTAAGAATTCAATTGACATGTTAATCAAAGCAATGAATACAGAGAAACTGGAATTGTATACAACTTCAATGGGTCTTCGAGGTTAAGGACAGTTTTATTGAGTGCACCAAACACAGTTCATTGAAGGAGGATGTATAGTTCTGTTTTAGTCTTTAAGTGGGAGATTACAGGCATCATGTGAAGAATGAAACAGCTGCTAAAAAATTTTTTAAAAAAAAGGGAAAGGAAAAATAGGAAAAGAAAATAAATCCTATTTTAATTTTGTACTTGTTATTAAACAGTTTTGCCCCTATGGTTATGTTATTTATATATTGTTTGACTTGTAAGGTGAGATAGAAGCCGCCATATTATAGAAATTGACAAAGAGAGACGGAACAAGGAGATAGATAGAGGGTTAGCAATTTCTCAGTGTAAAAGGGATTTATATTGTAATCATTCATAGTTTATAGTAGCTTTGCAGGCTAGTATACTTTGTGAATGTAAGGATCACATTGATTGGTTTATTTATAATGGATTTGTATGCTAATATGCTCCATGAATGTAAGAATCACATTTATCACCGAACCATATTAAATTTCATCTTCTTTGTTTTCCTATAATTTTATATGTGTTGTGTGTGGTTATTTAATTCTCTAAAACCTATCAGTCTTAAGACTTCGAAGATTTAGATAGCGCCCCAATTTTCTAACAAAACCTATTTGGGAAATATGAAGCCCTAAAAATTAATATCCTTTAACAAAAAGTATAAATAAATTAAAAAAAAAAGGAGAAAGAAGCTAGGAGGGCATGTGCCCTTGAAATAAAGCTAGGGATACAAATATGTTTGTCAGCTAATGTGTTTTTATACGTGACAATTTATTATTAACTTTTATTAAGAGTTCACTTGTTATTTATTACCTTATATTATTTTGTCAATCAATGAACTAATGCAACATGACAGTCAGAAAATAATGTTGAGAAACATGTAGCATTACTGCGTGCGTGCCTTGGCCACTATGTTGATCCGCCTAGCACACACTGTGCCAGCAGAAGATTCAAAGCAAACCAATTAGCAAGCTTTTCGAACTATATACATGGTGATTTGCATAATATAATCTAGTTATTTGATTCATATCAATACTTTTTAAACCCTGTCCGGCAAACTAAACTGTATACATGGAAACCAACTATGTATAACTGAAATAATTTTAAGGAAGACCATATATAATAATTTACATGGGAAATAATTAACAAAAAGTAAAATTTCAAATTAGGGAGGTTTAGAAAACATACCTGTATGTACCTCCTTTGAGAAATGAGAACAGAGAGTGGGTTCAGCAGACAGATGGAGAACTATTTAATTATGAGTAGAAATTGGCGTTGGGCATATATGACAGCAAATAAATAAGCTTGTATAGGGAAAAGACATAGATCGATGCATTCCTTGTTTACATACCAAGTTATTCCTATTCCAATTAACTTCATTAAATCAATTTTTTCATTTCCTTAATAATTTATGCAAGTATATATGGAATCTTGATCAATCAATGGTTTCTTTTGGCAAGGCAGTTCCACTTTCTGATGGTGGCCCTTTGCAACAACTTTTGGGAGCAGACACAAGATGAGTATCTTGGAGTCCCTTCATTGTTGGGCAAAAAATATGATGAAGGGGGTGGATGGGAAAACTGCTAACAAGTGTTACCTCGTAGCTTCTTCTTTTTTTTCATTTTTTTTTTTTTTTTACTCTGATAACAAATTAAATTACTACTATTTCAAAAAATTAAATATTTTGAAAATTTAAATTATTAAAAAAAAAGTGTAATTGGATATTTATATTATATCTTCAACGGAATGATTAAAAATGAATTTTTGGCACATGAGGCTGAGGCTTTTTTGTGTATGCCTATTGGTGGAGTTGCAAGACCTGAATAAATTAGCTTGGCACATAAATAGCTGCATATTCCAGACAAGATGAAGCTATATATTAATTTGTGCGGAGTGCCAGCCATGAGATCAATACTCTGTCCAAGTGCAAAGGAGCTGTGTCTAGTGTATTATCCTTAGTGAAATTAAGGACGGTGTTGCTTTTGCAGCAGTTTTAATGAAATTAATTGAATGTTTTTGCTATAAGTATAGGAAACCCACAAAATAAGATAATAAATTGTCAATACCATTTTCCTTCCAATTTTAGTAGGTTTATTTTGTGTAGCTAATTTTAACCTCCATCCCATACTACTTTCCCCTCATACTATTATTCTTGCTTAGTATAACACAAAATGACCCAAAATGTTTTCCAAAATTGCTTGTTAGTTGCATTTTTTTTTTATGAAGCTTGTTAGTTGCATTTTGTTGGTTATATTCCCACCTAAATGAAACTTTGGCCCATTTCCTTGGTATACTTTTCATGTTATTAATTATTAGGGTTAATTTCACTGATACCCCTGAAGTTTGGCATAAATACACGTAGCTAACATAACTTTCAATATTCTCATTTTTTCAATATATAGTATTATAGATATAACATTAGAAAATTAAGTTTAAAAATGTAGCTGTACATCTCCGAAAGAGAACAGTTGAGTTCTCCACATAGAAATGCTGCAGTAAACAGAAGCCGGAGTTAAGAACCAGCACACCAGCGTACAATAGCATTGTTTTATTACAAATCAGTGAAGTTTGTTTCACAAGAAGGGTGGTCATGCAAACAGTACAGGATTTATATATATATATATATATACACACACACACATATAGAAGTTGGGAATATGAGGTCAAATTGTATATAGGAGAAGAGTATATGATTCATTACCTGCGGAGCAAATACTTCCCGCGCTGATTAGCTGCCATTACCTTTCATCTTCAAAACTAAAAATGATTATTCTAATTTCCCTCAAGTATTTTAAGGTTTCGTTTCTGAAATTCCAACAAATCATGAAAAAAGTAGAGAACAAAGGCTCAAGTAAAGTATAGGTCTTCTAAACATGGAAAAGAGAAAAGAATCCAAGCATAATCGCACTGTTATGTTAAAACTTGTGGTTTATTTATTTATATTTTTTTGAGCAAGAAACAATCTTTTTTTATTGATTGGAAATGATCAATACAAAGGATAAAATAGAGGACAAGCAATCCTCATGAATCGAATTAGAATAAAAAGTAAAAAATAAAAATAAATAAATAGGAAAATAAGAACTATGAAACACATGGGTAACCCATGACATCTTTCCAATTTAGAATAATCAAATGAAAGCTTTGTCAGTGGAAGCCCACAAAGATGGCAAGTATTTAGCGTCCTCAGAAAGATCTTCACTGCTCTTTTTTTTGTGTCTTCAAAGATTCTATAACTCCTTTCAATCACCCACAGCAAAGATAACACTATACACTTCCACATTACTTTGGCCAAGTTATTAGTATCAAAACCAGTTGGTTTTTTCATCATTAAAGACCCACAATAATTAGTAAACACCCAACAAAACTCGGCTTCTTGCACCAGTCTGACCCACAAACCTATTGCAACTTTACAATGAATAAGTAAATGATCTAAAGTTTCTCCTTCCTCTTTACACATAATGCACCAGGACAGAGAAATAGTCCAATATAGATTTTTCCTCCGAAAAAAACCCATCTAAGCAAAGACTTTCACTCTGTAAAGAAGACATGATTTCCAAATAAAACCGAAAGACTCAAAAGTTCAAATTCTCATCACTATCAATGATAGCATGCGAATAAGATTTATATGAAAACCCTGAAGAATCTAATGACCACTTTCTTTTGTCAATTGATGAAGAGTTAATATAAAAATCTCCTAAAATTTCTAACAAATAACTCAAATCATCAATTTCTCTATCATTCAATTTTCTTCTAAAAGAAAAGTTCCAATTGCTCAAATTGTTAGAAGATAAAAGAACAAAAATCAGAAATAAAGGCACCATGAGCATTGAACAATTTGACAAGTCTTGGAAAAGTAACAACAAGAGGCTGCTCACCGCACCACACATCCTCCCAAAATGAATTCTGTTACCTCTCCTCACTTCCCATTTTACAAATTTGAGAAACAAAGTAATTCCCTGAGATATAAATTTCCATGGATTTCTAAAAGAACTTCTGGTCACTAAGTTCAATCCCAGCCATTTGATGCAACCCATATTTACTTCTGATGACCATGCCCCATAAAGAATTTTGTTCCAATGGAAATCTCCAGAGTCATTTACCTAATAAAGCAAGATTTTTCTTTTCAAATTTCCTATCCCAAGTCCTCCTCCAGACTTGCTTTTGACAATAAAATCTCAAGCTACTAAATTATCCACTCTTCCTCCCACTTGCCCCATCCCATAAAAACTTTCTCATCAACTTTCCTAGAGATTTAACAACTCAATTTGGTACTCTAAAGATGAACATATAACAGATGGGAATATTTTCCAAGACGGATTGAGTAAGAGTTAATTTTCCACCCATCTAACCTCCTGGACACCTTTCCTATCATGGGATCCCAAAATTCCATAGGAAGAGGATTACCACCCAAAGGAATACCTAAATACTTGAGTGGCCCCTCCCCCATTTCACACCCTAAGTTCACAGAAAATTCTTGTAGTAGATGTGGATCCACATTAATACCTACAAGTGAACTCTTTCTCATATTAATCTTTAAGCCCCAAGCACATACTAAAGAACTCTAAGATGACATCCACATTTCTAAAATTTTCCAAAAAGAAAAAAGTGTTATCAGCAAATAGAAGGTGAGACACTAAAATTTCCTCTAATCCTACTTTAAGATCCTCTACAACATGACACCTAACAGCTTTATCCATAATCCTACTAAGAACATCCACTACAATAGTAAACAAAAAAGGAGATAGTGAATCTCCTTGGTTGGAGCTCTAAACCTCCCTCTTGGCCTTCATTGATCATTATTGAAAAATTAACCGAGTTAAAACATCTCCTTATCCATTTTCTCCATCTAATCCAAAACCTTTATTTTCAAGCACTATATCCAGAAAATTCATTCTCGCTTTATCATAAGCCTTTTCAAAATCAATTTAAAAGACCAAAACCTGTTTCTTATTGAGCCTATGCTCCTCCACAACTTCATTAGCAACTAGAACCACATCTAAAATCTGTCTACCTCTTATAAAAGCACCTTGGCTATATGAGATCATATCACTTAACATTTCACCCAATCTATGAGCCAAAACCTTAGCAAGAATCTTATAAAGACTCGTAACCACACTAATAGGCCTAAAATCCTTAACCCTTCCAGAATCAACTTTCTTTGGAATAAGGCATAAAAGAGTATGATTTGTATTCCAATTCACAACACCATTATGAAAGAACTCTTAAAACACCTTTAATAAATCCTCTTTCAGAAAATTCCTACAACCCTGAAAAAAGACTAATGAATGGCCATCCGAACCTGGTGATTTTTCTCCATTACAACTTAATCAATCTTAAATCCTCAAAACTCTTCTTATTCCACTTTTTAAGCTTCTAATTAACTAGATTGATAAATTCTAATTAATTAGTTTTTTCTTAAACAACAAACTCAAAGAGTGTTAAAGTTACAGTGGGCCACTAGTGATCCAAATATCTTTGATTATGTGATCGGTGCTTCAACCTTCAAAGGTGATTATGGATTGAGCACCTTAAACAATTATTGACAAAGTCCTTTTTTTGTGTCATAGATGACTCATGTCAATCAGATATATGAGTTACCTTTTTGAAGTACAAATAAATTCATAAGCAGCTATTCTGCTATGGAAGTTTCAACTATGTGTGCTGTCTATGAAGAACACCCTAACTAGCATGTGTATCATATAGATGTAACCTAATTTTTTTGTGCTTTTCCTATAATACCAATCCAATTTAATTTTGTAGATTAATTAAATAGCTCGTTGATCTGGCGAAGACAATCATATTGTATTAAATTCCATTGTTTTTTCTTTCCCTTTTTTTTTTTTTTTGATCAAAAATTATATTCTGTCTACTTTAAGAAGAATGCTCTTATAATTATTAGATAGCATTTTTAGTTTTTTTTTTTTTTTCTTTTTCTTCTTCTTTTTTCTCCATTTTAATAGGTATGTATATTCAATTTTCATGTACTATAATCTCATATAAGTTAACTATATTAATGAAGTTTTAAATCACAAGAATGATAGATACAGTCATACAAAACACAGGGTTTATATATTTTCAGTAATCGTTGTCCCACTAAGCTAGCATTACCTTTTCGTCTTCAAAACTAAAATTGCTTTCTAACATCCCTCAGCATCAAGTTTTCAAAGTTTTCCTTTCTGGTTCACCAACTGAAAAATATTAAAATACAAAACTAATAAGAGGAAGTATGTCCAATTACAAGAAAAGTAAAAGAGGGATATGCATGCATAGTCGTTCACTTTTATTAACTAAAAGGGGTATTTTAATTATTGTTTGTTAAATTTTCTAATTAATGATGTTTAAATTTTCCAAGCATGCACAAATTTTTACTATTTTTCTTTTTAAATTTCTCAAACAATGGTGATATTAGGTTGAACTTTCCCTTTTCCTTCCCTTGCACTAAACATCATTAAAACCAAAACCAGTCTTATAAATTACTAAACTCGTAGCTCTAATTAACACATTTGGAGGAAAGAAGTTTAGGAAGAGATAAGTACTGGCATTAAAATGGAACTTTTAAGTTTATGAGGCTTAAAAATTATATTTCTAAAAGAGTTAATATTAAGCTCCCTAGTCCCTAAACTAACCATAAAGTATTTTTTTTTCCCTAGTTTTCATCCATACACTATATTATAAGTAGCGCTTTCGGTCCTTTTTTATATTATTTATTATTTTGTTGACAATTAATTGCCACTGAAAAAGATAATACATTAATTCCATATAGCACTTTCACATGTAAAATGACATAACCTCTCCTAAAACTGTGTCTGAAAAGAGAGTATATGTAAAAATAATCAACAAACTGACAGACAATACTGAAAAAGGACCCAAGTGCTACTTATAATATGATTTCAGGACGAAAGTCAAAAAAAAAATACTTTAGGGACCAAAGTGTAAATCTGTTTGTAGTTAGGGACCTATGGAGCCATTAACCATTTCTAAATTTTGCAACATTTGAAATACCAACAGGTAAGCATCTACGTTCACTTTATTGGCTGCACCTATGTATGTTTATACATATGTAGTTTCAGGTAAATAAAAAAGCACACATGAAATGATTCAAACAAACCACAAGTATTTGGAACAGGTAAATAAAAAAGCACACATAAAAAGATTCAAACAAACCACACGTATTTGGAACAAAATTTAGCAAAGTAGAATAGCAAGAAACGGAGACTAAAAAGTTTCTACAATAAATGGTTTCTTTTGAACCCTTTTTGAGTTCAATATCAGCCATACATCTGTCTTGATGATTTAACATGTACAGAGTAAAGAAGATAGCTAATCAAAAACTTTATCCAAAGAAGGACTAAACAAATTTGACAATTAGATTCTTTTCCTTGCATCCCATAGAAAATTGAGGTGTATCCCAACCTGGTGAAAGTTTTCTGTCTTATGCAGACAATCCCTGCATTGACCACAGTTACTTCATGTCCATGAAACCTCTAATCAGCCCCAGGATCTCGTCTCGCATTCCAGAAACAACATGTGGAGTGACCTGCTTCTTTGCTGCAGAGAACCACAATTCTTCTTTGTCTTTGTATTCGTTGTTTCCTTCATCACTGCCATACCAGAGACATATGACTTTTGCAATAGCTATAACATACAAGCCACAATCATAACCATTCCTTTGTTGGGGTGAATCTATGCATTCTAGGTATCTAGGACATGAATTAGATGCTGAATTGGAGTCCGACACAAATCCAACAACAGCCTTATAAAGACGTTTAGCATGTCTTGCATTCATCCCTCCACAACTATCATGATGAACAAATACATTAGATTTTCTCTCAAATGCAAGTAAGCTCCAATGAAACCCGCCTTCAGCTTCATTGACGTCATTATTGTCATTGACAGGAAAAATTATGAGGTCTTTAGAAGGAAAACAAAGGGGTTCCAAGAACTCTTTGAGACCCTCAGCTAAAGGACAGTTCATTATCCAGAAAGATATTGATGGTGGAACCAGTAAAATTTGCTGAGAAGGATGGGATGAAGAAAGGAAACTGAAATAGAATTCAATTATACGATCATTGAGAAAAAATGGACCACTAAGAATGTCCAAGTCAGATCGCCTTAGTACGACGTCATTGTAGCTAAGAATCTTTTCATCTGGGTTGGATTGTCCCATCTGTTATAATCAATACCTACTCCAGCACAAACAAAATACAATTAGATTGACCACCACCATTAAATAAACAAAATGCATATCAAATAAATCAGAGGAAAGAAGAATCCATATGGCTATTCTAGCATTAAGGTGGACTTGCATTCAAACTTTTATGCATATAATTGGGGAACACAATGTTACAAAAAGTACTTAGTTTAAATTGATAACCTCCTCAAATTTATTAAAAAACATAATAATATCAATAAAGATGTAATTAAGCTGCAACAAGAAAACAAATCTTGGAAAGAACCACTTAATTATCAAACCCCCACATGACAAAGTGCTTTTTCTGGGAAATTCAACATCTACCACAGCATATAATTTTTTCCAGAGGTCAATAAAGCACAATAATGAGATATCAAAACCATGTACAGTCTAAGTTGTTTTCTATTTTTTTATTTGAATTGAAACAGTTCAACAATTTGCAAACCCCATTAAAATTAATAATCTTGGTAGCCTGAGTTCCTGCACAATCTATGCTACTGTAACCATGACACGCTCAAATATTATATTTTTCTGAGAAAATAAAAGAAATATGCAATTTAGCATTAACCGCCGCTACTTTTTACGCACCAATCATTATTTATGGAGCAGAACACCAAACAAAACAACCTTTAGAGTAGAAAACCAATCTACCAGTTTTCTATTAGTCTTAAATACTGTTCGTTATCCGAGAAAAAAAAAACGATTGCTAAGTTTTGAAGCTTTATATTTCACATAATTTGGTTTCTTGAAAATTGAAAAGGCTCACCTTTGAAATTAAGCCAATAACGGGTTGAATAAGACCAAAGCCCTCGTACTCTGCCCTCGTACTCTTTGTTGATCCAAAACTAACAAATTAAGAATGACCGCCGATCGGCTACTGGTGCGCGGTGGATTTTGCAGGAACTATCGAGTCCGATAGATGAGAGTAGCTCTGAGGCCAATCCTCTAAATTTTCAAAAGAAACGACACCGTCTGTTACTGGAAAACTGACAAAACCGTGTGGATAGATTTACTCGTGAACCCCTGAAGTTTGACCAATATACACTTTAGTCCAAAGGTTTAAAAATTCATGTATTCAACTCCCATCCTAAAACTAACTGTTAACCAGTTTGACTCGTAATATTCCGTTTTGGTCCTTCAGATTTAATGACATGAATACAATACTTTAAATTTACACTTTTCACTTTGGTTGGATTGATGAAAAGAGAGGAAGGAAATAAAAATAAAAAGATAATATTTATAATAATTTTTGTTTAGAAATGAAAGGATTAGTAAGGATAGGAAAGGAAAATAAATAAAATAATAACATTTATAATAATTGTTATTTAGATGATTATAAATAAAAGGAAAAAAAATAATTAATGCAGTTAATATTATTTATAAAAATACCCTTAGTCTATATTAAATTAGTTTTAAACTAATAAGGATAATATTAGAATAATAAAACTTTACATTAAAGTCTTTTTCCTTTCTTTTTTTTTGTGAAAATAAATGAAATTGGAATGCACTAAAATTATAAGAAAAAAACCACATCATTTTCCTTTCTTTACCTTTTCTTTTTAACAAACCAAATAAATAAATTAAATTATTTCCTTTTATTTCTTTCTTATTCCTTCAATCCAAATTTACAACTTCTCTGTAAATAAAAAAAAATAAAAATACTAATTTACCCATATTAAATATATATAAATTTCATGGTTAAAAAAATAAATTTAGTAAAATTATAAAAACTCTACTTGATAATTATTTTCTTTCTTAATTTTTTTAAATTTATTTATAATAGCAAGTACCAAACAATATTAATATAAGCCAACGAATAATAGAAAATTTAAATATATTCAAAAATAAATAAATAAACCGAAAATTTAAACATAAAAAATGTAAAATAAAAAATAATAGGATGTTGTTGTGTATATTTTAACGTTATTCTTTAGAACATGTTAAATTGGTTCATCTTATTCAATGATAAACTTCAATGACTTATCAACAGGTCGATCTATGTGGATCCAACATTTAAGCATTGCGGAGAATACTTTCAAGTTTACCTTTTAGAGTAAGGATGAAGACAGAATCTTTAGGAATAGGCCCTCGTCGCTAGATGGGTCTCGTCTAAGTTTGAAAGAGTGGGGGATGGAGCTTGCTCTCAATGAAGTCTCTTTCGATTCCTTTACCTTCTTTGTACAGATTCTTAATATTCTACCTGCTTTTATGAATCAAGCGAATGATTGGGGTTCAATTCGGAGAAGTTCATGAGGAGTCGATAAGAAAGTCAGTGGTCTCGTTAAAAATTCTAAGAGTCAGGGTGGATTTAAAAGTGAAGAACCCACTTATGCGGGGATATTTTCATGCTAAGGAAAATGAGGACAAGCTTTGGGTCCAATTCAAATTTGAACGGCTATCAGATTTCTATTATATTTGTGGATGCTTAACTCATGTTTCTGGGAGATGTTTGCTTGCTGAACCAACCAAAATCCAAACAAATAATGGTGTTGTAGCTAGGTTGTATGGGTCGTGGTTAAGGGCAGAAGTAGAAAGTTCAATAGCATTCCTGAACCCATCGGAGACACACAGATTCCGGCAACTTTGCTTGAAGGATCATTGAAGGTGGAAGAGGAAAATGACAAAAACCAGGATCCCGAGAATAGCATCATTTGTGCAAATGTGGGAATGACAAAAGAAAATGAAGGACAAGAGTACTATACCAATGACTTTTATCAGCAGTCTAATTTTAATTCAAAAGATGATAACAGATTAAGGTTTCTGAATGGTGTAGAGATGGTACTCGAGTTGTCAGCTTTAGTTTTTACGCTAAGGAGGCAAAAATTAGTCAATAAATCAAAGCTACAGGAAACAGTGGTTCGTTTTCTGAGGAACCTAAGTAGGAATCTAATTCATCTAAAAAATTGGGTTGTTGAGTTTTTAAATGGGTTTGCTTCAGTAAAGGCCCATCAGAGATCCTCCCTAAGGATATTGATGAGGATATTTTGAGTTGGATTGGGTTTGGCCCAGGAATATTAATTTCTCCAAATGGGCTAAGAGAGGACACTGGGTTTTTTAACCCAAATTGTTGCAAAAGGCCACCCCAACTACACTAGGATTCGTGTCGGACCAAAGTCAGAAAGGTAGATATGGGTCGGGATAGAAGTTTGATGAATCTGTCAAGGGAAGAAGAGGTCACTTTGGACAGCCAGAGATCCATGCAGATTGAAGAGAACAGCCAGCGATCACAAGGGCTCTCAAGGGTGGAGGGGCAGATTCCCTATTGTTAGGGGGAAATTTCAGTTTTTTATGGTACCGACCCATCTACCCAGGACTATTAGTTCCCGGAAGGGACAAGGAATGGAGGAGGTAGGCTAGAATGGGATTGAAGAACTCGGTATTGGAAAAGAGACACAAGGAACAGACTGGCTAGAAACTCTACTTCATCTATTCAAATCCAAGTTGGAGAATGGTTCCATTAAGTAAGGGTCAGCAGGATTTTCAGGATGTCGAGGAGGCAGGCAGATGCAAGTCCCCCTGCACCAATGAAAATTTTTGCTTGGAATTGCAGGGGCCTGAATCAGCCAATGGTAACTTGTTATTTTCTTGCTCAAGCGAGAATTCATAAAACTACCTTTATGTTTTTATCTGAGACTAAAGGCACGGAAGTTAGGATGGAAAGACTCAGTCACAAGTTGGGTTTTCATAATTTTAAGCTTTGTGCTACTAAGGGGCTTACAGGAGGCATCATTATGATGTGGATGGATGAAGTGTCTGTTAAGTTAAGGTGAAAAAGTGATAGGGTAATATGTTGTAATGTCTTTAGCATTGATGAGAGTGTTGTCTGAAGTTGTTATGGCTATTATGGACCCCCTCATGGTAGTCAAAATGAGGCTTTTTGGTCTGAGCTAGGAGAACACATGAAGAAGGAAGAAAAACATTGGCTTCTTTTTGGCGACCTCAATGAGATTATGGACTCCACAGAAAAGCGCGGAGGAAGGAATATATGGGGAAGGAAGCTGTTTTTAAAACAGTTCTTACTTGAAGTGGGTGGCATTGATCTGGGGTTCACAGGCAGACAGTTTACTTGGGAGAGAAAAGTAAATGGTGTTGCTACTTTGAAAGAGAGGCTCGATTAAGCAGTGACAAATCATTCCTGGCTAGAATTTTTTCCTAAGACCATAGTAAAGACTCTCCCGAGGGAGGAGTCTGATCATGCACCCCTGCTTATCCAGCTTGAAGGGAAGACCTAGCAATCTCGTAGGCCGTTTCGGTTCTTTAAGGCCTAGACTAGTGGTAAGTCAAGTTTCCAAGTGGTTAAACACGCTTAGGATTCACAGAATAGAAGTGAAATGGAATCTTACAAATTAGCTCGAAGGTTGGCAAATACCACAAAGGCTCTGAAAAGTTAAAACATGACTCATTTTGGATTGGTTCAGCATCGCATCACAGAGCTTGAAGATGAGTTGAAGATTATTCAACTAAATCAGGGAGATGAAGCACGTAATGAGGCTATCCAGTAGGAAATTTAGATCCAAAGAGCAAGAATATAATCCATTTGTAGGCAAAAGTCCAAGGAAGTTTGGTTGGTCGATGAGGATCGCAATACAATTCTTTTTTACTAGTGTGATAGCTAGGCGCAGAAGAAAAAGAATTTGGGCTGTCAAAGAAGGCATAAGCTGGATAAATGACAAGAGAGGAATTGAAAATTACTTTTAGCAGAAACTTCAAGAGTTATTTACCTCTGATTATCCAAGGTTTAATCAGAATTTGGATGGTGTTGTTGAGACTTGTATCACGACAGAAGAGAACGAAGCCCTTATGCGAATTCCTCAAGCAGAGGAAATTAAAGATGTGATTTGGAGTATGCACCCTCTTAAAAGTCCCGAACCTGATGGTTACCCTGGAAGCTTTTTTACAGATCCAACTGGTTTATTGTGAAGGAGTAAATCGTGAAGTTTGTTTAAGAATGCTTTCGTATAGGTGCCATCTTAGATAGTATCAATAGAACCTACATTGTGCTAATCCTAAAAGTACAGCATGCAGTGCAATTTAACCATTTTTGACCAATAAGTCCATGCAATTTCACCTACAAAATCGTGGCAAAGATCCTGGTTTTAAGACTGAGGAACCTACTAGGCAAATTGATTTCACCAAATCAATGAGCTTTTATCGAGGGGCGCTGGATAGCGGAAAATACAAAAGTGGCTCACGAAGTTCTTCACAAAATTAGGAGACACAAGAGGAAAAATGATCTGATGCTTCTAAAGATTGACTTAATGAAGGCATATGATCGTGTGAGTTGGTCTTTCCTTGATAAGGTTCTGGAGTGTTTGGGTTTCTCTATGCAGGTTTGAAAATTCATTATTAATTGTGTGGGATTTGTTCAATACAAGTTGTTGATTAATGGAAATATTAGGCGTGTGATTAATCCCACGAGAGGGCTGAGGTAAGGCGACCCTCTCTCACTGTTTCTTTTCATTCTTTTAACTAAGATTTTATCAAGATTAATGGCTAAGGAATAGTCTAACAATCAGATTCAAGGAATTAAAGCTAATGAGAGAAACGCTGCTACAGTAAGTAGGAGCCTAAAAAAATATTTTGAGTGGTTCGGGCAGTAAACAAATCTAGAGAAATCTCATATTCTTTTCTTCAAAAATATGTGTAGAAGAACAAGAAAATCCATCAAATATATATTTGGTTTTAAAGATATGGGAGATAACTCCATTTATCTCGGAAACTCCCTTGTTATGAATAGAAACAGAAAAAAGAAGTTTGGCAAGTTAAAAGATCGGGTCCAAAGTAGATTGGAGAGTTGGAAAAGTCAGCTTTAGTTAAAAGCTGGAAAGGCTACCTTAATCAAATCTGTTGTGCAGGCAATTCCTACATACACTATGCTCATCTTTAAAGTCCCTAGAAGCATTTGTAAAGAAATTGATAGGATAATCAAGAAATTCTGGTGGGGATTTAAACTAGGAAAATAGGGCTACCTAGCTCTAAAGTCATAGAATAAATTGTGTAAATCAAAATCTGCATTCGGAGGTTTGAATCTTTCAATATCGCTCTTCTTGCAAAGTTGGGATGACGAATTAGTTAGGGATAATAGTTTGGGTTTTGTTACTGAGAACAAAGTATTTAGGAAGCCACTCTTTTTTTTAGCACTCTGTGAAAAAGAACTCCTCCTTGATTTGGCGTGGTATCATTAGTTCAAGAAGGATTCTTTTAAAAGAAGGTTGTTACCGGTTAGATAATGGTTGTAATATTGATCCTTGGTTTGATCCTTGGGTGTCCGGTTAGACAATAGGTGGCTAAAAGTAACAGATTTTAGAAATGAAGGAGGAAATGGCTGGGATGTGGCAAGTCTTCAAGCTTTCTTTGAGGCAAAGGATATCACATCCATCACCAGTATAATTTGGCCTCAGAATGGGGTAGCAAATAAACTCTTATGGATTGAAAGTAACTCAGGTTTCATTGTTAAAAGTTATTATGAGCTTAGTCAAAGGGAGACTAAGGTTCAAAGTAATACCTAACTGTGGAATTATATATGGAAGTCAACATTGCATGAGAGACTTAAGTTATTCATATGGCGAATATTCACTAAAGTAATTCCCACTCGAGAAGTTCTTTTTCACAGACTGGGAAGAAGGGATAGATCCTGTGTTCTATTTGGTGACCAGGGGGAGATCGTCTTGCATCTCTTCAAACATTGCAATTTTATTAGACAGATCACTTTTGCTAGTCATTGGGGTTTGAAGTTAGACGCTTTCTATTGTGAAACGGTGGATGACTTATCAGGTTTTGTTTTGACCCTCCTGGACATATGCTGAAAAATTCTTGCACCAGGGAGTTTTTTAGCACTTTATTGTCTAGTTTGGCCTATTGCATTTGGGCTACCAAGAATGAAAGGTTCTTTGAAGGTAAGAAGGTCGTTAATCAAGTGAGGAATTTGGAAGGAAATATAGCTTCGTCGACACAGCAGAGGAGGCAGATTGGCTTGAGACAGGTTCTAGTAACTGGAAGTTTCCTCCAACTGGTTGACTCAAAGCTAATGTAGATGTCACTTTTAAAGATGGTAGAGTTGCTGTGGCTCTAGTGGTTCAAGATGAAGAGAGAAAGTTAATTTGGCTAGCCTCCAGCTTATTTGAGTGCAGGTCTCCGAGGGAAGCAGAGGTACTAGCCTTAGAATGGGCCTCTTCTGCTACTACCTTTAACAGGTGGGATTAGGTTGTGTGGAGTTCGGATGCGCTGGAGGTAGTAAAGGAAGTTAATGCTGATTCGGATCCTTGGGTTTGAGAGTTGTATTATTCAGTGCTTTTCATCAAATACAAGTTTGCTAAAAATCAATGGAAGTTGGTGTGGGAAAGTAGGTGCACCAATTTAGTTGCTGGTGCAATGGCAAAATCTACTTTGAACTCTGATAGTGTTTTGTGTTTTAATTGTAGTACTATTGAGGATGTTCCTCTTTTTTTATATGTGTTGCTGGCAAATGATTGTACGCAATCTTAGTGTGCTACTTTTCCCCTTCCTTGGTCTGTAAGGTAGGGGCGTTTTGTGCTTTTAATGTAAGTTTTATTCACTAAAAAAAGCATTTAGCACTTACCCATTAAAATATGTATCATCTTTCCACTCTAAGGAAATTAGGAAAGCCTTCAATAACTTAATTTTGGATAGTACTTGCCCACTTACCCTTTGATGTGTCAACTTCCTATTTGTCTAAGTATATGCTTAATTACAAACTTGATAATCAACCAAAATTCTCCAATTAATTATAGAAAGGAGTATGATAAGGATTCCAATGCATCCCAAGTTATATAGTATACTTACCATATTAGCACATATTATAAAATATATAAACTATATAAAAATTTTACACCTAACCCGTTAAAAACTATTTTAGTCCTTTTACTAAAACTATAAAATTTTACACCTTTTAAAAAATAATTAGTATCAATAAAATTCTTCAATGTCAGTCAAATATAAAAAATTATTATTATTTTTTTAATTAATTGAATTAGAAAATATCTATTACCTGTATTTATTATGGGAATATATTGGAATTCTAAAATTCAAGAGATCAAGCATTTTTCTTATAAACCCATCAATTAATATTACCTTCTTTTAATAATTATCTTTTCATTTTAATATAATATATAATTTGGTGAAACTCACATCTATAAATTTCTTTCTATATTTTTTTTGCAAAAAAAAAAAGCCTTTTTACGGTAATAAAATAAAAACAACATAATTTATACCGGTATCTAATATGGCATTTTTTTTTAATCTTATTATGCAAAGAAAAAAGGCAAAGTTATTTACAGCATTTTTTTAATGAAAACTTTTTATGCAAAAGAAAAACCACATTAACTTATACTATTTTGATACTGATATTCTTATTTTAATATTATGCAAAGTAAATACCTAAATATTGGTCAATAGAACGCGGTTCTGTTCTATCTTTTTCAAATATATATATATATATATATATATATATATATATATATATATATAATCAATTAATTCTATTGATATAAATCTTATGTAGTTTGTGGTAAATTTGAAACAAGATAATTTAATAAGAGAAACCATACAAAACCGCTTTCACAATTATCTTTTAGACCTTAAAACATTTTATTTACCGAAAAATATCCAAATATTATTCACGTTAAAATTTTGAAAGTCTTCTCAAATTATGTATCATATGAGTTAAAAGATAATTGCTAAAAGAAAAGTAATATTAATTGATGGGTCTGTATAATTAATTAGAGAATTTAAGTTAATTATAAATCTTATAATTAAGCATGACAAATAGAAAAACGGACTGTTGTGTAATAAGTGCCTCCACACATGGCTGGAGGCTAGTATTATTCTTTAATTTTTCACTTTGAATTATCTACGTGAAATTCATAAGTTTTATATGAAAGCATAAAAGGTTAGGTAATTTGTTATGATAAATAATAATGTTACGGTCATGATGTTTACTAATTTAATTTTAAGAGTTCTCAATTACTAATAGATAGCTATGGTGTTTACTATTTAATTTTAAGAGTTCTCAATTACTAATAGCCACGGTGTTTACTAATTTAATTTTAAAAGTTTAATAGCTCAACTGCTACATCTTTGAAGAGTTATGAATTACTAATAGTTAAATTTAAGAGTTAAGAGTTTAATAGCTCAGCTGCTACATTATTTACTAAATTTGTTGGTTGGTAAAAATTTTTTTTATGGACGAGAATCAAATTCATAATTTTAAAATGCAGACACAAAGGGTATGCCACCAGCCAATCTCATTTGTGGGTTTTTTTTTTTTTGGTAATAAATCTCATTTGTCGTTGTATCACTGATAAATAAATATATATATATATATATATATATATATATATAAAATGTATTTTGTAATTTATTAAATAACTTCCTCATGAATTACTTGAAATTGTATATATATGCAATATGGAATTATCAATGATCTCGTTGGAAAAAGGACGGAGTTGACTTGGGACTTTATTATAATAAGATTAAACAGGGGATGTGGGTCCCAGAAGGTAGAATTAATTACAGTGTGGTAGACCAGGACCATCACTTAACCTCCCAAGAACCTTGAAAATTCTACATTACATGGTCCTCTCTCATTAAACGTATTCCCGACTTTCCATCGTGCTTCCAAAATCGGAAGTGATGCGGATTCCCCGATTTCTAAATGGCAGTTGCCAGTAAAAAATAAAAAATAAAATAAAAATTGAAAAACAACATCAACAACAAACTGACTGAGACACAGAGTTGCCGAATTACGCACCGAACACTCTCACCAGACACACAAAGAGAGTTTCAGATCTGAGAAATTTTGTTTAGATCCGAAAGCGAACTGAGAGTTTCTTTCTCTTTCTTTTTTCTTTTTTTCTTTTTTTTCTTTTTTTTTTTCCTCTTTGGTTGCCTGGAAAATGAACGAGTTCATAGACAACTTGCCACCCATGGATCTGATGCGCTCCGAGAGGATGACCTTTGTGCAGCTCATTATTCCGGTCGAATCGGCTCACCGTGCCATCTCTTACCTCGGCGAACTCGGTCTCGTCCAATTTCGAGACGTAAGTTCCGACTCAGATCCGACTCGGTCTCTTATTACTATCATTAGGTTTGGCATTTGTTTGGTTGCATAGAATTTCCAGAGACTGGAATAGGAATTCAGTTTGAATCTTAATCTCTTTTCGGTTATTTTGCTTTGTGAATAATGAAAATACGAGTGTGGGAGTCGGCAAGTGATAAATTTAGCTTATAAATTGTTTTCCCTTTTATATTCATTTTCCTATAATTTATCAGCAACGAACTGGATCATGTTAGAATGGTGATATGAAATCTAAATTTATCGTGGTACCTTGTTGGAATATGAAGTTTTGCCATTGGAGGTCTTCGCTGACATTTTGTTAGATCTTTTTTCACAGATTTTGTATTTTAACAGTACATTTTCCTTGAAAACACATACGCACATGCTTGCATACATACATATTTGTGTATAAAAATGCATGGATAATAGGTAAATGACCTCAAAATGAGGTCCTAAAAATTAAAACTTGTTTTAGTTTTCAATTTGATACCTGAAAAGTTTGACTTTAGAAAATAATAAAATGAGAGGAAATTTGAAGAACAATTCCTTGAACTGAGAACAAACTGGAGCTGCTATAGCACTTAACTATGTCAAAACTTCTGATAATGCAGTATAAAAATTACAATGTTGGGTTCATGTAGTAGAGGGTTAGATGAATTTATATTAGATAGCACTATTCCAATCTTAAGGGAGATGTGAGTTGGGTATAGTGATCTCTTTTGGCATAGACATGTTGCTAATTTGAGAGTAGTATGCTAGCTAAATTAGGTATTGTGTCAGAGATATTTTCCAATTTTCCTGTTGTTTGAGATAAGGCATCACCTTATTTTAAGATTGTCTTTTGTGCTCATTGTTCATCATGTTGACTATGAAACAAGACAGCACCTTTTGATTTACTTTTCTGGTGATGTGCTATCGTAAATGTATACATAGGTAGTGATACATTTTAATTCTTTTCCTTTCTTCAGGTTATTTCTCATATGTGAGTTATTAGAATAACTTTTGGGCCTTTTTAGATACTTTACGTGGAATTTCAAAGGGAATTTATGGTATACTGGCTTACTTGCAATCTCATTCGCTCATGGTTATATATATATATATTTTTTGACAGTTAAATGCTGAGAAAAGCCCTTTCCAACGAACATTTGTTAATCAGGTATGGACCTGGATCTGAGTACAAATACTACTGCTGACTGCAGTCTAAATGCTTGGTGCTTCCACTTCTATTAGTTGTGCCCTTGTATCATTATGCATGCTGATTGTTGTTTCAGATTTCATCTTGCCAGTGTATTGTCTCTGTTATGTCTGCCAGTTCTAATGCTTTGTTTTGTTGCTAAAGTAATGACCAAGAAGAAAATGAGCAAGTAATTAATTACTTTATTGTTCAACATCAAAACTTGATTTGGTATGTTGCTCTCTTTCATGTTTATTTCTAGAAGATAAAAGCCTTGGGTTTTAAAAGGACTTGTACTGAAAACTTCTCTCTCTAGATTGTTGCCATATTAACAAATGTTTGTTAGCCCTAGTTGTTTATTATTTCTCACTATTATATTTCCATAGTTGAGAGTGATATAGCCTGCAGCAACCATTTATTATTTATCAGGTTGTTTTATCTTTGTGAGGTTTTTTGCAGGTAAAGCGATGTGCAGAGATGTCAAGAAAACTACGGTTTTTCAAAGATCAAATCAGTAAAGCCAGTCTACTTTCTTCCGTGCATCCTGTTTTGCAACCAGATATTGAATTGGAGGATTTGGAGGTTTTTTTCTACTATTCTTCTTGCTTTCTCTCTACCTCCTAATAAGAGTTTATTCTGCTCCCCTCTTTTATGGCTTGGTCTGAGATTTTTTGGCTTTTATATAGTTGAAGCCATAATTTAAAATAGACTGAGCATGAAGGGTATACATTTTGAATGTATCATGTTGGGATTATTCTCTTCTGAGATAATTATCTGTTGCCTGTTCTTTCTCTTCATCCCAGATACAACTTGCTGAGCATGAACATGAGCTAATTGAAATGAACTCTAATAGCGAGAAACTTCGACAGTCATATAATGAGCTCTTGGAGTTCAAGATGGTAGTGCAAAAGGTAATCATTTTTCTTCTTTTCTGTCCTGTAGCTTCCTACCTTCTATTTTTTTTGATATGTTTTAGACCAAGGGTCTTATATCTGTGTGTGTGTATGGTGAGTGTATGTCAACTGTAACCTGACATGTGACTCAGGTTACCTACAACTCCATCTTTCTGTTGCTTAGCAGCATGGACGCCCTGTCCCTTGATTCATCTTTCTTGGTTGAGTTGAGAATTATACTGCCTCTAGTCGATGGTTTAGGTGGTAATGCTGTGAGATGGGTTTAGTTAGTCTTAGGTGCAAACTTACAGTAGAGACAACAATTAGTTCTTACTATTTATGTATGGGTTGATTCATGGAAAAGCTTTATGTTTCCTTCATTATTTATATATTTCATTTTATCCTACTACTTTCATAGAACTCATCCCATACATCAATTTCAACCTTTTCTCTTTTTAGGGGGGTGGGGATTGACATTACACTATATTAAAATGTTTTATCCCATGCCTTCATATGTATATAAATCTTTTTGTGGATAATTTCAGGCAGGTGGCTTTCTTATATCAAGTAATAATCATGCAGTTTCAGAGGACAGAGAATTAGATGAGAATATCTTCTCAAATGATGGCTATGTTGAGTCAGCATCGTTGCTGGAACAGGTACTGTTTTGTTATGTCTTGTATACATAGCTAATTACAGCAAATCAAAAATTTATATATTTTATTTTACAGGAGATGAGACCTGGACGTTCAGACCAATCTGGCTTGAGATTTATTAGTGGCATTATTTGTAAATCCAAAGTTCTTAGATTTGAGAGGATGTTATTTCGTGCTACAAGGGGCAACATGCTTTTCAACCAGGCACCAGCTGATGAACAGATTATGGATCCTTTATCTACTGAAATGGTTCTTATGTCTCCCTGCTTCAATTTTTTTTAATATTTATTTTCCTTTTAATTTTCTCACATCTGGAATTTTGAATTTCTTCCCACCTTTTTCTTCAGCTGCTCTACGTGTTCTGTACTTTGCTTTTATTTTTATTTTTTTGGATAAGACTGTACTTTGCTTTTCAAAAAATATTTTACTCATTCTTCTTAGTCACATTTCAGGTTGAGAAAACAGTGTTTGTAGTTTTCTTTTCTGGGGGGCAGGCAAAAACAAAGATTCTGAAAATTTGTGAAGCATTTGGTGCAAATTGCTACCCTGTTCCAGAAGATATAACTAAGCAGAGGCAAATAGCTAGAGAAGTAAGTAGGCAGTTCAGGTGGTTGATTGTTCATCTTTCCTTGGAGCTAAAAGAATTTCCCAGCTTAAACTGCTTTTATCTTTTCTTTCTTTAACTATGTGTTGGAGCTATATCATTTTTGTTTTGTTTGACTAAATGTTGATGAGTTAATGACATGCAGTTGATAAATTAACTAAACTATGACTTACTCCTATCATGCATGTTTGTATTTCCTTTCGGAACAATAAATACTTTGTTATGGCCTAAGCATTTATCATTATGTTTTGTTGATGATTTAAGTGACAGTTTGATGTTTGCTAAAGGTTCAGTATTTCTTTTTTCTTTGGTAGGTTTCATCACGCCTTTCTGAACTGGAAGTGACTTTAGATGCAGGGATCCAACACCGAAATAAGGCTCTTTCTTCTGTAGGTTTCCACCTAGCACAATGGATGGGCATGGTAAGATATCTGTCTCTTGTTATTTGTTGTTTGCAATTGCTTTAGCAACAAACTCAAGACTGGATATTTGAAATGAAATTTGATAATAACATGGAAATGATTTGGGTTTAATGTGATTGGGATATTCATGTCATGCTCCTATTGTTTCCCAGGTTAGAAGGGAGAAAGCTGTATATGATACATTAAATATGCTAAATTTTGATGTAACGAAAAAATGTCTTGTCGGAGAGGGATGGTGCCCAATATTTGCAAAAGCCCAGGTGAACTTAGTTTTGAAATGCTTTGAAATTACATGAATGCCTTTTGAGTAAAGGAACATTATAATTTATATTTGAAAAATATGTACTTGTTGCAGATTCAGGAGGCACTGCAGCGTGCAACATTTGATAGCAATTCACAAGTGGGCATAATATTTCATGCCATGGATGCTGTAGAATCACCTCCTACATATTTTAGAACCAACTGTTTCACAAATGCTTACCAAGAAATTGTTGATGCATATGGGTGAGTCAAAATATGCTGCTAATATTTATGTCCTTCCATGTAGATTGGAAAATATAATTTCAAAGAAGAGCACCATATTGCATTCAGCATATCTAATTAGTGAACAATGGTTGAGGATCTTTAAATGTGAGGACTTTTGTCGGTTAAAGATAAGTTTGTGATGCATTAATGTTACACAAATTTAAAAATTAATGTTAAAAATCGTTAATATTCTTAAAAGATGTGGGTTGTACAGTGTGAAACATAAATTTAACGACTCCAATTAGTGTCATTTGGGGTTACAAAGGAGAATATGAATTTGAGTAAGTTATGAGCCAAATATAGAGAAATCAGAACTCTTTGGAATATCAAATAATTGTCTTTCTAACAACCTAGGTAAACAGATTGCTACATTCAATTTGTGTCTCGATAGGAAATTAAATAAATGCTAATGGCTACAATAAAAATTATCTTCATGACCTTCATAATCTTTTAGTATCAATTATTGTGTTGATATCTGTCGTTAGAAAGCAAAAATGCCAGATGATCAAATCTCTTGTCCACCTGCCTTCTGACTAGTCTCGATTTAAGAGAGCATTGATTGCCATGTTAAGTTTTCTTCCTTATTATTACACATCTGTTCCCTCTGTTTTGTGGCAAGTGGTATACCAACATCTATCGTAGTGAATTGAAAATGGGTGTTGATTTTTTATGAATGAAAATGGGTGTTGATTGATTGGTACTATAGTACTACTTTTGGTAGCCCTAATTGCATTAATATCTTGCTTGGGAAAGTATATTTTGGTAGGTGAGTTAATTAAAACTAAATTAACATTTAGAAGCTGTTTATGTTCTTTTTGTCAATAACTAAGCTGTTTGCTTTTATCAAAAAAAACTAAGTTGTTTGCTCAATTGGAGTCTGATATGAGCAATTTGTTTGGCAGTGTTGCAAGATATCAAGAAGCAAATCCTGCAGTTTACACTGTGATTACATTTCCATTTCTTTTTGCGGTGATGTTTGGGGATTGGGGTCATGGAATATGCTTGTTACTGGGAGCACTAGTTCTTATAGCTCGTCAAAGTAAACTCAGTGGCCAGGTGGGTCCTTAGTAAATGCTTATGCAAAAGTTTAAATAGAAAGTATTCTTTTAGAATGAACTGCATGACCAGTTATATGAATCATATTCCTCCACTGAAATTAAAGCCTCTTAAATGTGTCGCGGATGGTCATATAACTTCCATGTTCTTTTGGGTGTAAAACTACATTTTTTGTTGTGCCAGCTGGGGGGGGAGAAAAAGAGATTGTGATTTGCAGTACCTAAATTTATTTTTTATGTTTGACAGAAACTTGGGAGCTTTATGGAAATGCTGTTTGGTGGTCGCTATGTAATCCTTTTGATGTCACTGTTTTCAATTTACTGCGGGTTGATTTACAATGAGTTCTTCTCTGTTCCTTTTCATATATTTGGTGAATCTGCCTACAAATGCAGAGATGCTACTTGCAAGTATGGATTCTCACTCTTATAAATCTTTGAAGCCAGTTTTTTTTTTATCATTAATTGCTCCTGTTTTATCGTATATTTTTCTGATGCAATTTTTTATTTATCATATCTTCTAGGCCTTTTTTCGAAAAGATAAGTTGATGTGTGATTTAATCATCTTTTATGGATTTTTGAGTTATAATTTTGCTTCAAATCTTGGATAGAACTTTTGTTAGTTTGTCTTAATGTGTTAGCAATAGAAATTATCATATAAACATCTAAATTATGTAGAGATGTGCTGAAGTTTATATTTTGGCTAGTAATATTTAGATTAAAGAAGTTTGAAGTTATGCTGTTTTGTATCTATTAAAATTGAAATCACTGTAAAATTAGCTTGGGGTGTTTGCACCATTGTGGCCTGCGGTATTTTGTGGTATACTATTGGTCTTTTAGTTTCCTCAATGTGTTGTCTCCTCTATTCAAGTCAGCTCTGTTGTTTGTTTAGAAAAATAGTTTTAACTGTCGTCACACTAATTGATTCTTTCCAGTGGGATTAGGGGTAATGGATATCTATCTGTTTTGCATCTGCCTGCTGGACCATTTTATATGTCAAAAGGGTTACTAGAAGGTCAATAATTTTCTTTAATAAAAGAACCATATCTACTCACTTTGACATTTTTATACAGCTATTTTGTTTCAATATTTCTTACATTTCTTAGATGTAGTTTTATTTCTTGGTCTGTTATGAATTATTGTTGGCATTTCTAGGGCATCTTTTTCAGAATATTACTCGTGTTTTTATCATTTCCCTTCTGTGAAAAAACATCTTGTTCTTAAAAATCTGTTATGCTGTCTGAATACAAGTCTTGGCAATTTTGTTTTCTAAAAGAAATTTCAATATGTAATAGTATGATCCTTTATCTTCATTTTTTTTCCTTGAGCAGTGATGCACACACTGTTGGCTTAGTCAAATATCAAGATACATACCCATTTGGTGTGGACCCTAGCTGGCGTGGAAGTCGTACAGAACTTCCATTTTTGAATTCTCTCAAAATGAAGATGTCTATTTTGTTGGGTGTGGTTCAAATGAACTTGGGAATCATTTTAAGTTACTTCAATTCACACTTTTTTGGCACCTCAATTGATATAAGGTGTGTCTATTTCTATCCTCTTTATACCTTTTCCAATCCTCCCTATGCCTTTTCTGTCATTTCCTTAAGCCAACCACACTATTCTGTTTCTTGTCCTAATGGCTAAGGGAAGTAAAAGTGGTTTGATTATCTGCTTCCTGTTGGTAGGTATCAATTTGTGCCACAGATGATCTTTCTTAACAGTCTTTTTGGGTATCTTTCACTTCTTATTGTCATCAAGTGGTGCACTGGCTCTCAGGCAGACCTCTACCATGTAATGATTTACATGTTTCTGAGTCCCACAGAGGATCTTGGTGAAAATCAGTTGTTCTGGGGCCAAAGACCTCTTCAGGCACGAGCACTATTTTTTTTTCCTACGAGTTATACTTGATTATTTTGCTTAGTTTAATTTTTTAATGTGGGGTCTACTCTTGCAGATCATATTGTTGCTTTTGGCTTTAATTGCAGTTCCATGGATGCTTTTCCCAAAACCCTTTATTTTGAAGAGGCTTCATACAGAGGTATTGAACTATTTAACTTGCCAGCATGTATTTCAAAAGCATCATTTGGCTTTAAATTTAATAATCTCATTGAAGCTATGAATTCATTTATTGATTTTGCTTTTTGGTGTTTCTCTTCTTTATAAATTGTTTTTTCAAATTAAGTTCTTATGATCAGACTGGTCATGTGGGCTCACAAGTTACTACCATGGGGTATTTTTAGCACTTTGTGCATCACTAGCAGCATAGTTTTGAGAAATAAATATAATTAGTGATGAGGAAGATGTAAAAACTATGTTTTTTTTTTTTTCCCACTGTCCAGAGGTTTCAAGGTCGAACTTATGGGATGCTTGGTACCTCGGATATGGATCTTGAGGTGGAGCCCGATTCTGCAAGGCAACATCATGAGGATTTTAATTTTAGCGAGGTATTTGTGCACCAAATGATACATTCCATAGAGTTTGTATTGGGTGCAGTCTCAAATACAGCTTCATATCTTCGACTCTGGGCTTTAAGGTATTCATAGGATTTTCTCATATTTTTTAGACTTGTTTTATCTTATAATTGTGCAGTTAATATCTGTTTCTTTACTACAGCTTGGCTCACTCAGAACTCTCAACTGTTTTCTACGAGAAAGTCCTTCTCCTTTCCTGGGGGTGAGTTTTCTACTTTTTTTGAACTCTGTGATGGAATGTATTACTTAAAATTTTGTGCTTTCTTTTTTAACTTTTAAATTCTTTTTTCATTTCTATAATGTTGTTTTCATAATTTTACTCGTTCTCAAGATCATTTTTTGATTAGATTGGTGGTGGGGGAGGGTATTTTGATAAATATCTACAATGATCTAAAGACAAATGCTCAAATAGAGTTCCCACTTCCCAGATCTCCATCCCTTCCCCACCATTCACTAGTGGCTGACCCTTAGTGGTACTTCGGCATTTTCTAATAGTTTCACATTATTGAAAACATTACATGATTTTTTGCTACTAAGTAGATTACCAATTTCATTTCGGACTACTTAGGATGTAGGGTGCGGACTGAACAGTAGCCTGAAACCAGGTTTCATTCTATATAGGAGCATAAACAACTTGTACAATTTTATTATAGTGTTGGGATAATTTTCTATCTCAACTATTATACTTGACTAATCAGTCTGGTGGGTTGAGAACACTCTTACTGAACTGTAAAATGGAATGGGTGAATCCACTGATGTTTATTCCATTGTTTGATTGACTTAATTCTAGAGGATTGAGAATTCCATTGTTTGGTACAAAATGCTCTCTTCTCTCTCTCTTTCTCTCACTCTCTGCACTGTATGTTGGCATATGCTAGTAGTTAACCAAACACAAAATGGATTTAGTCATTCTTATATTTTTGGTTCCATGTTTCACCTAAAGTTATTTATCATTTGATTTTGTTCCTTATTGGATTCCATTTTATCTAGATTATGTCCCTCCCATTCCGTTACTTTGGTCAAATGCAAAATGAATTAGCACGATCGATGATAATTCAGAAATAAAACCCTTTCCTGTGAAGCTCAACCATTGCACAAAAACTGAAACAAAGATAATTCTTTTGTACATTTGATTTTGCATGTCTCTTGTATGTAATCTGCTGTTGTATAACATTATTGCTACAGATCGACAACTTAGCCATCCGGTTAGTTGGATTAGCAGTATTTTCCTTTGCAACTGCCTTCATACTACTCATGATGGAGACACTGAGTGCTTTTCTTCATGCCCTGCGTCTTCATTGGGTCGAATTTCAAAATAAGTTCTACCATGGCGATGGCTACAAGTTCAAACCATTCTCATTTGCTGCCTTGACTGAGGACGAGGATTAGTCTTGCTCATACATCATTTTCTTTGTTTCAAGGGAGGATATCATATAAATTGGTTCAAACTGAAATAGAATTTGATAGAATCCCATTTTGGCTGGCAGGGAGGATAGCGGATCTTAGCATTAACGTAATGACGCTCGATTTTGACTTACAGGTTGCAAATGTGGAATCCTGGCTCTTATTTTTTGGATGTAGTGGCATGAAGAGTTCTGCTTATAGCTGGTAAATCCCTTTGGAGGAGCATTTACCATTTTTTTCAATTTCCATTTACTCTCTGATACTTGGAGGAAAATCCAAGAAGAAAAAGAAAAGAAGAGATGGGGGGTGGAGGGGGTTTTGTTGTTTCAGATTCAGTTGTAAAGAGCGAGCTGGGGAATGTAGCACAACAAATAGCTTCTTTTCCTACATTTGAGTTCGTTGGGTATAGTCTTATACACACACACTTAGCAGTGTGGATTTTGTAGGGATTGGTCCTGAAATTCTTTTTCTATAATTTCATTGGTATAGTTTATCACAATTTTTGTAATGACCTAATGATTTAAAGAATTCCAACTTTGAATAAACTATGAGGGCAATTCTTCTTTTGCCATTTGATACCATGTGAAGATTTCTTCCAAAGCAGTGATGTAGCTTGTGTTTTAAATGTCATCTGACTCCAGGATTTGGGAAAATAGGTCTGGCCCCACTAGTTTGAAAAATCATCGTTTACCTTCCTTTAGTTTGAAGAAATAATAAAAATTTAATTTAATTGGATAATCTTTTAATTTAAAGGGTTAATTTCACTCCGGAGGTTTGCCATAAATGCACATAAACCTCAGTAATCGTTTTTCATCACTTACCTCCTCTGCCGTTTTTTTGCTAATGTCATAGTTGACAGATAAAGTATATAAATTGAACATGATTATTTCTATTTTTTCTTTTATTGAACATGATTATTTCTATTTTTTCTTTTAAAAAATCTGATGCACTTTAATTGAATACCCCACATTCAATTGATGGACTTGAGGTTCTACCAAAAAAAAAAAAATTGATGGACTTGAGCAAAAAAACAAAAACCAAAAAAAGTCATTAGTAAAGAAAAAACAAAAATGACGAAGAAAAAGTAACAAGAACGATGGATTCTTTGTCTGGACAAAAAATTGTGTAAAAGGGATTGGTGTACGCGAACAACAATTGCAGCGTTTGTTTGTTGTAAAAACATTCATTAAAAAAATAATGATCTTTACAATAGCATTGTCATTCTCAAATTAGTATGTCATCTTCAATACTAATTTAAAATATCAATATCAAAATCAAATTATAACATAGCACTTTAATTTTTAATAGACTATGAAAGAAAATGACAATTCTAAATTACTACTTTTAAGGACGCGCAAAGGCTTTAAAAGATTGTTCAAATAGTAGGTTTCCCCATTTTATATGGATTTCTTGAATGACAATGCTTCTTTTATTTTTAATTTGATACAAAAATAATATATATATATTTTAGCATTAAAATGCAAAAACTAAATATAAATGTTAAAAATTGACATTACTATTTACATTTTATATATGCTGAAAATGCTCAAATATTATATTTTTAAAGAGATCAAGGCTGTTCATCTCAAATTCATAGTGATTGGGTAGAAGTTCTAAAGATCTCAAATTCATAGCGATTGGGTAGAAATTCTAAGGAAACTTATTCATCCAAGGATGTTCATCTCAAATTCTAAATAATATTAATATCTCACACTAGCCTTTCAAAATTAATATCAATAAATTAGGGTTAGTTGTATTTTATTTATCTTAAAATCTGAGTTTCATAGTGTTATTGTTTTGAAGTTTTTTATTCTTTAGATTTTTTTGAATTTCAAATATATGTGTATGACTATTCTTTGGTTTATTTGGTATATCAATACTTATTTCACAGTAGATGTAAATTTGTATGTTTTAATTTTGATATTAGGGGTAGAAAAAAACTCTGATATTTTGGGAATACTAACTCCTATTCTATTAAAATAATTTCACATAAATATAAATATTAATAAAATATTATATAATATCATTTCAACAAGGTATGATATCATCTTAACAGAATTGGTACTTTCGAGTACGAAAAGCTTTTCCGGTAAAACAACAATTTTGTAAGTCAAACCGGTCAAACTATCGTGGTACTTTCTTACGAATTCCCAATTTTGCGGGGTTCAAGCGTATTTATAGCTAACTTAGGGGGTGTAAATGCAATTTTTCCCCGAACAATTACGCAGCTTAATGTTTAGATAGTTTCACTGAAGGCCACGTGTACGTTCGTATCGAACTCCTCCCCTCTGTGTCATGCACGAAATTAAACTCTGAGCACCGAAATTCTGGACGAAAAGGCAAAAACACAGAAAAATGGGAACTAAAAATGGGTTTGCGGAAATTTCCAGGAGAGAGATGGGTTTGTCTAGTCCCAGATGCTTCTCTCGCCGATTCTCTGCCTCTGAGGTTTTGAATTCTTGGTCTACTTTCATTATTTGCACCTGGGTTTTCCTTATTTGTTTCACTTTATTAATATAATAAAGCCAGTGTTAACCTCTTTTATCCCAGTTGATGCATCCAGTAATCTGATTATGTAACAAGGGTCTAACTATTGAAATTTGTAGAGTTTTCTTTGATATGAAAAAATTTGAATTCGTGAGAGTGGAAAAATCTGAATTAAAGTCGTATCCCATGAGCTTTCATAATTTAAAACCATTTTTATTGACTTAATTTTTTAGAACTCCTGGAAAAAGAGCTATTTTGTTGTACCAGTTTGTCGCTGGCATAACCATATGACTTGGGTGTGCAATACTTTTAAATATTGAGAAACCATGAAATATAGAAGATGTAGACTTCAATTAGAATGGAAATTTATAGAGGTGAATATGTTGAACTGGTGAAAATACCATCTCCTATATATGTGTGCTACTAATGACCTCCTTTTCTTTCATAGGGCTTTCTTCTGTAGGGAGCCATTGATGGAAATTACTGATTGCCTGGGCTTCTATGATTCTTATTAAATTGATTTGATCAATGAAGTCCATTTGCATTTTGAAATAGACTTGCTATCATTCCATTAGGCGTACTCACTACATTATGGAATGTGATTTGGTACATGTACATTTTAAGGACTACTCAAAATTTTAAAGTAATTGGGTGTAATTAGTAGTAACTGGAAAGATTAATCCTTTAAGTACTTCTACACATTTGTGATTGTCCTTATTCAGCTGTCTTATTTAACTTCTTGTTGTAGGTTCTTGTGAAGAGATTAGATCTATATGGGAACTTAAATGGTCATCAAGGTTGTGTAAACACAGTGGAATTCAACTCCACTGGTGAGCTTCTTGTGTCAGGTTCTGATGACAGACAAGTTATATTATGGGATTGGTCAACTAAAACTAGAAGATTATCATATTCGTCTGGTCACTGTGAAAACATTTTCCAGACCAGAATTATGCCTTATACTGATGATCGGAAGATAGTAACTTCTTCTGCTGATGGTCAGGTGAATTTCTACCTATTTGTGCTACTTTTCCTTTGATGAATATCTTTGATTATATATACATTCTTAGGCACAATGTTTTTTCTTATGCACCAACCTTATCCATTGTGATCTCTTGACTATAGTAATTAGTTTATTTTTTTTTTTTTTGGGGTTATTATACCTTTTCCTTGCAGTATTTGTTATCTTTCCTTTTGTTTCTTTTTTTAATTGCCATGTGCTTTGTCAATTATTGAGCACTACATCTGTCTTCTATTTCCTCAAGTACTAAGGCTGTTTGGCTCTCAATTATTTAAAATTCGAATAAATTTGTGAACCTAATGAATACATCAAGCACAAAATGTTAAAGTTGTTTTCCTAGAAAATAACTGGGCCTTTTGTGATTGTTTAATAATTCTGACCAATGGCTTCCCCATCATAGGTAATTTGAAAATTTGTATACATCTTAGATTTGAGGCAGCCTCTTTTACGTTGTTGTGTAGGTAGATTTCTTATAGTTTGTTTCCTTATTTAGTGGTATACTTTGTCACAGGTAAGGCTGGGCCAGATTTTGGAGGATGGTCAGATTGATATAAAGAGGTTAGGAAGGCACAGAGGCTGTGTATACAAGCTTGCTGTGGAGCCAGGAAGTCCTCACATATTTTACAGTTGTGGCGAAGACGGTTATATCCAACATGTATGTTGAAAGTATTATGTGATCCTTAATAGAAGCTATCATGCTTCCTTCTAGTTTCAGAGTTATTTCTTTGTTTGCAGTTTGATCTCCGAAGTAGCATTGCTACAAAGCTTTCCCGTTGCATGTCATTTTCAGCAAAGAACAAGCATCTTCCAAGCAGCATAAGGTTGAACACCATAGCTATTGACCCAAGAAATCCAAATTACTTGGCTGTAGGAGGTAGTGATGAATATGCAAGAGTCTATGACATAAGGAAATTCCGATGGGATGACTCTAGTAATCCTGATATACCTGTGAATATATTTTGCCCTAATCACTTGACTAAGACGAAGGGCATCCATATCACTGGATTGGCATACTCAAACACAAGCGAACTACTTATCTCTTACAGTGATGAGTATATCTATCTGTTTCAGAAGAATATGGGGTTGGGCCCCTCACGCATTCTGCCTCAGTTGAAGACTTGCAAAACTAGAAGAGCCCCAAGTTTATCTGGGTCATAGGAATGCTCAAACTGTTAAAGGAGTGAGTTTCTTTGGTCCTGATGATGATTATGTCTTGAGTGGGTCTGACTGTGGCCATATTTTTATCTGGAGGAAGAGGGGAGCTAAACTTGTACGTCTAATGATAGGTGACCGACAGGTTGTAAATCATCTTGAGCCCCATCCACACATGCCTATTTTTGCTACATGTGGAATTGAAAATGATGTAAAGCTCTGGGCTCCCATAGCAACTGATGTTCCTCCTCTGCCGGACGACATAGGAAAGGTACAACTTTAGCTGCTTCTTAGTCGTTAAAAATGTGTAAAATGTACCCTAGTTACTAGTTAACGTTTAGTTATACACGACTTTGAGTAACTGTTAATTTTGTGTTTCCTTATATTTTCTGTTCAATTACAGATTATGGAGTCTAATAGACAGGGTAGAGAGGATAAGTCACGGGTGACCCTTAACCCTGATGTTATCATGCACGTCTTGCGCCTACAGAGACGACAAACATCGGCATTCACCGAAAGGAGGTACAGAAGAACTGAGATTGAGAGTGATGAAGAAAATGGAGTGGCATATGAGTTAGGATCAGCATATGGCAATGCCTCTTTTGAAGAGGGTTCAACAGGAAATTGCAACATTTGCTAGAGTTAAAATGTGACTTGTTAGTAAGCAAATCCTCGTCTCTCACTTTTGTCCTTCAATTTCTATATCAGATGAGAATAAAGAAAGCAAGCATTTTGTCCTGCAATTGTTATTCTTATCCATGCGTGTGTGCGCGCGCCATTCTTTTCCGTGCGTGTGTGTGTGATTTCCTTGATGGTTGAGTGCAATGGAATCCATGCGTGTGTGTGTGTGCGCCCTTCTTTTCCATGCGTGTGTGTGTGCGTGATTCCCTTGATGGTTGAGTGCAATGGAATTGGTTTCTCTAACGTGTACATTGTACTATTATTTTTTCAACTATTTGAGTACTACTCTCCATCTTTTATCTTCCCCGTATACATGCTAATGCAATTTCAGAGCGAAATGTCAAATCTACCCAGCCAACCTTTTCCAACATACAAAGGAAATA
Organism: Rhamnella rubrinervis; assembly: GCA_007844105.2. Classification (NCBI taxonomy): domain Eukaryota; kingdom Viridiplantae; phylum Streptophyta; class Magnoliopsida; order Rosales; family Rhamnaceae; genus Rhamnella; species Rhamnella rubrinervis. The sequence continues at coordinate 14,953,488 of CM017578.2, forward strand.
TGGATGTTTTATATGTGTATTTTTGTGTACTTGGTTTTTTCTACTATTATTTATACTTGGATAATTGAATTTTGAAACAAGATTTTTATATATTTTAACTGGATAATCCGGCTACCCATTGATGGAGCCAGGCCCATAAAACAAATTTGGCTGGATTGGGATGCGAATTCTCTCAACAGAATGGGCCAGAATTTCTGTAGGCCCACACCAGTTAATTAATAAAGGAGTTTTTCGTAATTGCATGGCCATGGAGATTGGAGATGGGTAATCTTGTAATTACGCACGATTGGCCCCCCACAAATCCAAATGATTTTGGTCAGTAGCTTCCCGCTCGCCAAATTCTTTCAAAAAATAAAAATGAATAAATAATAAAAATAATAGCAGAAGACCAAAACGAATCAACACCCAGAAAAGCAAAAGCAAGATCCAAAACCAACCGTTTAAACTTCCATTCGATATTTCTAGAAGCAGAGATCAAGTAGGAGAGAGATAGATGGAGTCCGATCTCATCGAAGTGGCAGGTGAAGACGATTCACTGCTGCAACAGATCCCAAACGACGACGTCTCCAGCCGTAACACCAACAACAACCACCCCATGTACAGCGACTATTTCTTGTGCTCGCCCCTCCATGTTCCCAGATCCAAATCAACTACTGGTTAGGGTTTCTGGTTTTGTTTTTTATTTGAATTTTATGAACTATTTGATGCTTAGTGTTGTCGGACCTGTAATTTCGTTTTCTGTTATACAATTAGTCCTGCTTGTTTTGGTTTCTCTCTTTTGGGTTTTATTCGTATGATTCGTTTGAAATTTACTACCGACCATATTTTCTGTCACTCCTGCTATGCGATTAGGGTGGGTGTTTCTAAAATTTTTTTCTTTCAAACGATTATTTGTTTAAATGATTCAAAACTCATTGAAAATAATAATTTCGTATTTATACCTGCATTTACGTGGTATTTTTTTTTATGGGAATATATGTGCATTTCTGTATGAGGGTGTGCCTAGCTTTGGCTTATATGCGAATAAAGGATAAGCAGTTCCTAATGATCCATATGATGAAGGTATGATGGTGAACGAGGATATAGATAAAACCAGTTCATCCTGGAAGGAGAATATTAATGCAAATAAAGCTGAAGCACCAAAACTCAGTGTTGAGCGCCAGCAAATGAAGAGGAAAAAAAGGTGTGGAGGATACAATTTGAGGAAAAGCTTAGCGTGGGACCGTGCTTTCTTTACTGAAGAAGGTCGTCTTTTTCCTCTAACTTTAATGTCCAAATTTGTTGGGTTATTTAATTTTTATTTTTAAAAGAATGGAAAGTGGGAATATTTAGTGCATGGCTATTCTTTGCTGTTCCTTTGTTAGGTGTTCTCAATCCGGCAGAGTTATCTATGATTAGTGGGAATTCCAGCAAGTCTAGTGGGAATATGTTGTCGGTCATCGAGGAAGAAGGACCCCAATGCACTAGTGATTCATCAGATCTGCAGGTACTTGAAGAAAATTTATTCAAGGAGTTGCCAGCAACTACTCCTAATAAAGATAGGAATGCTACTGGTGATTTATTACCAAAGCATCGTTCATCTCCCACGGTTAGTTCCTTAACTTGAACTTCCGCATTACTTTGTTTAGGAGTGTTTCCTTCATCTGCTAGGCTGTCTAAGTTTGGCTGTTTTCTCTTGTCTTATCGGAAATAAAAGGTTTGTCACAACGGGTTTAACTTTCTGTGGTCATGATTCCCAGGTCAGACGCAAGGTGTTAACAGTCCATGATGTCAATAGAAGTGGATCAAAAGTGGTGGCTGTCCACAGCCTGTGGCCTCTTCTTCATATCCTTTTGGTCTGATATATATATATATATATATATAGAAGCTTGGTTCTATTAAAGTTTCAATTGTTGGTCCGTCTTTCTTTATCTATATGAATTGTAGAAGAATTGACCTTAACTTATTTTGAACTATGAAGAGGTCTGCAAATTTGAACACAGCGAAAGATTCAAAAGTTTCCAAATTACCTGTTGTAAAACCTGATATTGGCACTGTCTCTAGGACTGCCAAGAGTGTGATACCAAGTGCAAGTGCTTCAAAGCGCAGTCAGATCACTCAGCCTGGTAATCAGATTAGGAGAATTTTGAATTCCTGTATCAAAATGTAGAAGGATTTGATTTCTATCTTCTTAAAAACTGATAGTTATTGCATTTAGTTTCAAAGCTTTGAAATAAAATTTTCATGTTCATAGTGTAATCTCAATTCACATTTTAGTTATTATTGTCAATTTCTAGTTGTCTTACTTTTGTTTTATTTAAAATCGTTCATAATATTGAGATGGAGCTAATGTGTTCTATTCTGTTAAATTCTTGAACAGAAACCAATATTCAGAAAAGTACTGCATTAAAGGGATCCTCAAACTATACCAAGAATGTCCTAAATAATGCAAAACCTAAGCCTGGTGGCAAATCTTTAACTTCTAAAACCACTATTGCGCAAGCTAGAAGAAATGTGGTGAGAATCCCTTTCTTATTGAAGTGGTAGTATTTGTAAATAATTAGTTGAAATTTTTATGACTGAAAATGGTTTCCAGTTTTGCTATGCCATTATTTCTTATAAACTAGGATGCTTACAATTCCTTTGTCTTGAATTACTTTCCTTGTGCAGGCCAGCTCAGCAAAATGTTTGTCTACAAATTTAAAATCGTCATTGATTACTGAAGCAAATAATAGCTTAGATGTAACCTCCAATACGCCAGTTCTGTCTATGCGATGTGCATCAAAGGGCAATGATGGATCTAGCAAAATTGCGATTCCTCTCCCCCAAAATGCTTCCTGTACTGGGGTTAACATGCAAGATGTACAACAGCAAATAGCCAAACCATCGGGTTTGAGGATGCCATCTCCATCTCTTGGATTCTTTGGTCAGGTATGATCACTCAAATTAAATTCTATCAATTCATTTGTTAGGTGATTCAAAGGAAAATGAATTTTGTGAGTTTCATGTCTGATTCTCTCTTTTTGCATTATTGGCAAATGGTATTTCTTTGCAGCCAAAAGCACCCTTGTTGCAGAGTTCTTTAATTACAAATTCTCGCCCATGCAATCTTTCTAAGTCCGTCACTCTGAGTTTTGGGAAGCTTGGAGCTCAAAATCCTGTTCATGGGTTGAAACCCCCTCTTGCAACTGGGAGAATACCAAAAGTAGTCAATGACGGAGCAGCAGCAGGAAAGAATAAGGTCTCTTGCTCAAACTCTGGATGCTCAGTACCATCTATTGTTGATCCTTCTTTACATGAAAAGATGGAATCAGTGTCACGAGGAACTAATGTGCAGAAGGTGGAAAAGAAGGTTCAATATGACCACAATAGTTACGAATCTATGAAGGATAACCAAATGTTGCATAGTGATGTTGATATGGACCAACAATTTGTAAAGCTAGCAGATCCATGTATTAGTGAAATGACTTCACAAATGAAAGACGAAGAATTGCAGAGGAATGATAAAATTTTTGATGTTGATCAATCCAATGAGAGCCAGATGCTACATTCCAGTAATAAGGATTTGTTCAACAAATGCCGAGGTCCTGAAGAACTCCATCCAACAGTTGTGAATATCTATTCAAAAGCTCAAGACTCAAGTACAGGTGAAATTGAAAATTCTTGTGCTTCCACCCATCTTAGGTTCATGGAGAAGGAAAAAGATGATACTAGAGCAGTTGATGAAGGGAGTACAAAATCATGTGCAGAAGATGTAGTAGTGCAGTCTTTAGATGCCAATATAACAGTTGAAAGCAGCAACATTTATCTGAGTACCTCCACAGATAATCCGCAGATATTAGTTGATGATGTAAATGAAAAATCCAAACGTGTAAAGTATGTAGGTACTTTTGTTTCTGGAGAAAAAGGTTCTAAGGATGATGTGTCAAACTTGGATGATTGCTTGGTAACTGCAAATAGCTTTTATATTGAAGAACCAAAGGAGAAAAGTGTTCTCCAGCATGTTGAGTCTGCTGAACCTGACGGAACTGTTACTTATAATGGTGAACCAAAAAGTATCAGTGCTCCTTGTCTGATAGCACTTGCAGTGCTGGATCATGGATCTAATATAGATCAGATGGAGTGCCAGAATCTAGAGGATACTACTGTGGACAGCAAACCAGTGGTTGACAATTACAAACTTAGTTATCAGTTTCAGCATGATATTGAGCATCATGATCTGCCTACATTTATGGAATTGGAAAATATGCATGAAGATCAACTAATAGGAGCAGTAAGGGCTAAAGATGTAGAAGTCACTTGTCCTAAAAGTGGACATTTCAATGGGAGTCAGCTGGATGGTCCCATTTTCACAGCTGAGGTTTTAGAGTCCAAAGAAGTCAATTTATCAGCTGAAAATTCATGCTCTAATTCCAATTTACAGCCTGGAGATGACTTTTTTCATTTTCATGAGGATAATGCAAAAGAGCAAATTGATATGTTCCGGGGTAAAATGAATGTCAACAGTAGAAACAATGCAGATGTCAACTCAAAAGTCGAAGGTTGCAGTGGAAGTGGATTGGAACATCCTAATGGTCTATCTGTGCATAAACACACAGAGCAAGCTAATAAAGAAACTGATGGAGCTAATGCAATGACTAAGGAATCACTTCTTGGAGATGAACTAGCGCAGTCGTGCAATGACATTCTTTTGATTGACAGTTGTAGTAGTCACATACCTCCTTCAGCAGTGAATAACCAATATTCAGCTGATTCTGATAAGGAAAACAAGCAATCCGGATACTGTGAGATTGAAAAATCAGGTGATGGCATTGAACAAGTTTCCCAAGATAATATTCCTGGATTTTGTTTGAATGCTACCTTGTTTGCAAACAAGTCTGAAGAATTCAGGGAGGAAAATGTCTTTGAGAGTGCTTTTAAACAATGTGACGGTCTTGGAAATGAACCAGAGCGTTACAGTGGTTGCGCCAGGCATCGTCTCTAGTGCAAGATGGCTGCCTTGATGTGAATAGAAAGGATGAGTACCTACAAATGGAAATTGCAGTTACTGGTTCAATAGAGATTGAGCCATCAGTTGATAATCTGCAGTGTTATACACATTCCAGGCATGAAAATGAAGTCAGCAGTCAAGCTGCTCCTCTGGAGTCTGATTTATCTGAAAAAGTAAACAATAATCAAATCTCAAGAGATCCTTTGGCTTGCAATTCCATGTCATTTTCATTTGATGAAGAACTGGGATCATCCAATATCAGAGATGAGACATCATCTAGTGGAAGTGCCCTCCAAAGTAATAATGCTAAGGTATTGGGGATGAAATCTTGCCCAGTGAAGCTGAAAATACTCTTGCTCACAATAGTCGTACACTTAACAGTGAACTGCAACATGAGTTAGAAAATACCATTCCCACAGATAAAATAGATGCAAGGACGAAGCTGTATGTAACTTAAATTTTATCTGCCTTTTTTATATTCGTTTCTGCATGGAGTGGTTTCAATATTTTTTGTATTTGTTTTAAGTATTCAATACATCAGTGAAGCTGAAATCTGACTATTTTTTATAATGCAGTGAGAAATCTGGGAATGAAAAGAAGCAAGATACTCTTTCAATAAAGCCTCCACTGGATGCTGCACCATTCTCGGATGAATGGTTGGCGGCATTTGAAGCTGCTGGGGAGGTAAGATTCATTCTCGTGCAGAGTTCATTCATTAATGTTTATACAAGATTGCTTAGAAAAATGTTATTATTCTTTCTCCAATATTCACGACTTAATTCTATATTAAGCAAAAAGAAAAAATTTAAGTTGTACATTGGGGATCTTATACAAAGTGTTATGCAGGAAATTTTAACCATAAAAAGTGGCGCTGTACAACATTCACCGCCAGACAAATCTCAACCGGAACTGGGTCCATGGTCACCGGTAATATTTGTGTCCTGGATACTCCTTTTTGTTCATTGTTGAAGCTGACGGAAATTGTATTTGCTGTTATTTTGTTACACATTTAAGTATTTTTATTTCTTTTTGGTTACAGGTGAAACGGAAAAATGCCCAAGTAATCGGACCTTATGATTGTACAAAATATAGCAACACTGCCTCCAATTTTCCTCCTCGTAGTCCCCACTGATTGGACCAGGGTTCTTCTAATCATTCTTTTTGCTAACTTCTTAACCTCTTCATTTCTTTTGAAGGCAAACACGAATATCTTTAATTTTTGCCATAATTGTAGCTAGTGTCGTCAATATCCCCACTAGTTGCCAAAATTGGCTTGTATGGAGTAACCAAAACGAAGAGATCTCTTTTTGTTATCTATTTCGTTGAAACATGTTAGGTTTGTCTACAAGGTCTCAAGTGTAAAATTTTTAGTGTGATTCCACGAACTAGTTTTTGTTAATGTTCCGTTTTATGTTGGTAACAGCATATCTAATTATTATTATTATTATTATTTGAAAAGGTATATCTTATATTTAAAGCCTGTCTTCAATGGACCAATTTTAGCGTTAAAATACGGCGATTAGACTTCAAAATTACAAGAACAGCAAATTCTATTAATAGAATAATAGCGCGTCAAATGTTGCGTCATTACGGTTTTTTTTTTAAGATAGAATTATATCATCTGAGTCCTAAAATTCGGAATTCTATTTTATTGTGCCGCTTGAGAAGCTGCTGTCCATCTTAAAAATCGTGATGGACAACATTTTTTTTTTCTTATTGTTATAGTCCTAATTTTGCCAGAGAAAAAACAAATTGCAAGTGAAGGGTTTAGTGTATGTTAAAAACCATCAGATATAAGTTGTATAGGTTCTTTCTTAATTTTTTTGCTTGGTCGTCAAGTTATATAAAAAAGGGGGTTAATGCTTTATTTATTTAAGTTTTGCCGCTACTTTCTATACTATTACCAAAGGGAAAGTTGACTCTTACTAGGAATCCTAAACCTTCTCTAATAAAACCTCTCTTGAACCCCTTATATATATGTGCCTCTGACAAGTTCAAATAAACCAACCCACAATACATAAAGCCACAAAATAGCTACGACTTTTGAGTGACCAAAGCCACACAGTAAATTATGTCTTCTTCCTCCACTACTACCATTGAAGAGCTTAAGTACTCTTCCACACAACGGACCGCAGAATATACGCTCGGATTATCATCGACCTGAAGTTGGAACCAAGTCTGAGCAAGAAAATAATAGGGTTCTGGATTTGGCTTGAAAGAAGTCTACGTCGCTATTTCATTCAAGGCATGCCGTGTTTCCCTGATAAATGGCTCTACGGATTAGCCAAAGAGGCTGAGACTTCTTGAACGACGAACCCTTTTCTTCAATTATGGCGCACACCAACCAACGAGTTTCATACATGCCTGCTCTATAATTAGCACTGATTTTGCCTTCGATTTCTTTATAGTTACAGGGATGTTGTGAAGACTAGGGTCCAGAATATTGTCGAGGATGTGTGTGAGAAAACTTTCAGCGACATAGATGGGCTTAAAGGACGAACCCAATTGTCTAATGGGTCTCTAGACCCCGCCCTACTCTTGACCCAGCCCGTGGAACCCGAAGAAGAATCCATGCAACGTACTTTCTCAGACAATGACCGGACTTTGTTGGTCAGTGGTCACCTTCTTCGATGGGGGTGTCCTCCTAACAACAACTTGAAGATTTCCTTGCCAGGTAACTATTTTTTTTTTATTAGTTTTTCTAATTTGTTAATTTGTGTTTTTAATGGTGAGTAGAATACAATCGGGAACTCAAAAAAATTGAGCCAGAGATTCAGTTTGCAGGCGCACTAGTGAACTCTCCGAGAGCCATTACGGGGAAGATTTTTCTTCTTCCATGGAAAAGATTTTTCTGCGAGACGTTAGTGCCTAGCTAGCTTTTCAACGCTAATTAATACACTAGTCTTACTGATATATGTTTTATGTACAGAACTATCAAACATACCTAATTGATATACTTCATTTTTCTTTTTTTAATTGAATTTATTCAAAATCAAGAACAAGCCACAAACCTTGGAATGTTCGGTACTTTGTTACCCTCAGCATAATATTGTGAACTTTTGTTTCCATATATATTAAGACTCTTTGCGTAGATTTTATATTTCTGATATTTGATCGAACTTAAACTACAATTAGAGAGCTATTTTCTTTTTTTTTTTTGACGCAGCCTAAAATTTGTAGACCTTAAGGATCAATCTTGACCAGCACAAACACAAACAACAATGGAGAACTGAGGGCTGCAGTTCTAAAACCATTTACATCCTGAGCTATAGTTACTTAGATCACAAGCAACCATATAGCAGAGTCATAATTCTTAATCTCCTTTACATGCTCTGGTACTTGTAAAACCTGGCACATATTGCATAATAAACAAAGTTAATCACGGCCACCACAACCAACATCCAGTAGACATTATCTACTCTTCCATTGTTTATATCATCAGGTAACCATCCTGTAACCCTCTGAACTAGTTCGATAATTCCGGTACTCATATAATAAGCAATCCCCATAATCACCGAAATCATAGCAGTAGCCGTGCTTCTAAGAGATTTCGGGAATTCTTGGTAATAGAATGTGACTTGTCCTGGATAATGAAATGCTTCTCCAAATCCAACCACAACCAACTGTGGAACCAACCATAAGACCAACATGGGAACAGTGGAGCCTGGATGGTTTATAAGATGGTGGTTTCGAACTATTTCGAGCCTCTTGGACTCAACAATGGCTGCAATGGCCATGCCTAGTGCATTGAACACATGGCCAACTCCTATTCGTTGGAGGGGTGTCGGAGAATGATGAGTTATCTTCTGCCAAATGGGACAGACCAGCTTGTCAACGAGGGTAACAGAGATGGCTGCGGAAGTTAGTACGAAGATAATCATGGACCCTGCTGGGATTTTGAAATGTTGTCCTATATGACGGTCTACTGTTAGAGCTTGGAGGACAGTCAAGCTACTTTGTACTGCTACTGGTGTGCTTAGGAAAATCCCACTAGAGATTATAGGGAAAATTCTTATCAATGTTTTGAGGTCCTCAACTTCTTGTTGTGTGCACAGCTTCCATGGTTTTGCAATAGAGCCATCGGATGTTATGTCTCCTTCGGTTATCAACGCTGCTTGATTCAGAAACCTATCATATTTCAGCCATGACATCAAATATACTTACTTGGCTTGCAAGGTTCCTAGGGGCATCAAGCTTCTATATAGTATCTGCTCTTAAAGTGAATAACTACTCTTAATTTAGCCTACCTAAAAGCTTGAGATTTTGTTTGCAACACATTTTGTACTAAACATAAAAACAATCATATTTTTTCCACTGGTTATTTGCAATCCTAAATAACTCGGGAAAACATAGAAAGTTTGTGGAATTCATACCCAAAGGTTTTTGTAGGCGTGGAAGCCACCAATATTTCCTTCGTCATATCTTGTCCATGGTAATAATCCTCAGCTTTGGATGAAATTCCCAACTTCCTTTTCCGAAAGGCCGCAACAATAACACGAGCCAAGCTCAAGAATGGGCTTCCTTGTTTCTTATCACGCCGATAAAGACGACTTCCCGAGAAGAAGATGCACAAGCTGGCTACATTAGCAACAACACAGAGTCCAAATCCCAAACCCCAACTCACGTTGTCCTCAATGTACACAATAGCTGTGGCACCCGTTACAGCTGAGGCATACAAAATGACCACATACCAATTGAAGAAACTCTCCTGATCCTTCACTCTATCAAATTGATTTGCTCCCAGTGCTGCTATGGTAAAGCGAGTGCCTCCTAGCCCTATTGCTCCCAAAGCCACACCACAATACAACACCGCAAACTGGATTTTCGATGGGATTGGGCACGATCCGTTCATAATCTCACACGGTTGAGGCCTCAGTGGGTTGAGGATTGATGTTAAAGCCATCAAAATAATTCCCTACAAAATTAATGAGTAAAAGATTGTGACTAGCTTGGTTTCTCAATTAATTAATTAGTTTACTTACCACCAAAGAAATGAAGGAAGAGAGGTAGATGACAGAGTAACAGCCGAAAGAGTCAGCTACGATAGCTCCAACAACTGGAAGAAGGCTGGTACAGCCACTGAGGATGTTCACAAACTGAGTGGCAGCTATGCTTTTGACATGGAACTTCTCTATCAAATACACTACCAAGTTCGTAGCCCATCCTGCCACTGCAAGTGTCAACCCCGCCAATGTCCCTGTGTATTTATTATTCATTTTGCATATATGTAACATTTTTAATTAATAACATTAATTGCAGCATATGTATTTCTATATAATACAAATAGAGATATAGACAGACTGACCAGTGATGAAGGGAAAGGTCGTCCAGCCTCCGAGAGTACTACCTTCAGAATGTGACATTAATTTGAATTTGAACCTGCACCAAGAATATCACAACTACTTGAGCTAGCGTTGGGACTCAGAGACAACCTTGCTATCACTTTTATAAGATAATAATGGTGGTATATATATAGTGGTAGATTTTCCATCTAATTATATAAGACGATATTGAGAAGATAAATAAATAAATATATATATATATATATATATATGTATATGTATATGGATGGTGAGGAGTGAAGCAGTACTATTAATTTGATGCGCTGTGTAAAGTGATGCTTAGGTTACGCATAAAACAAAAGCAATATACGTATCGAAAATGCTATAGCCACCATATGGAAGCAGTGGTTTCCAACTCCAATCTCAGAATCTCTGTTGCAATCCCACTTCCAAGGAACATTAATCATTACTATTCACTTTTGTGTTAGAATCCGATGCCTGACTTTATTTATTTATATTTTTTTAAATCTCTATTTTACAACTTTGCATCAATGGTGATAGATTTATGCTTAATTTTTGTTCCTCATTCTTTTTAATTTGAAGTAAGAGGGAAGTTACTTGTTCCATTTCCTATAAGCTTTAGCTATTTGCTCTATACATATGATGCAATTAAAACAAGTACACTACTCATGTTTTCATTATGATGATAAAACATGCATGTAAGTAGTTTGCTATCTGCTTTCATATCAAACATGCATGTACGTATACGTATAGCTACGTACTTACATTAATTAAAGAATAAAATTAAATTAGAGTTTTTTCTTTTTACATTAAAAAAAAAGAACTATTTTTTTTATATATTTAGAAAATTGAGCACTACTTAGACGGGAACACATGGGCCACTATACAAGTATTAATGGTACAACATGATGGCCACTGTGGCACTGGAATGCCTTAACTCCACTGGTGCAGTCCTACATGTTGGACACTATACAAGTCAACTTCTGCCACATGGCTAATATTCATTGGCAATAAAGTCAAAGATAACACGTACAACTACCACTAGACTTCATAGGACAGTCAAACCTACTAATAATTGAAAAACATATATATGCTCTCTCTGTATGTGTAACATATAATACATCACCAACATATATATATATATATATATATATATATATATATATATATATACCAATACACATTTGATTTAATGCAATTAATTTGATGACAACATGATTGTAATATATGCACCATGGTCCACGGCCACCCAACACAGTGCATGCAGGGTCAATCATACAAAAAATCCAAATTGCATCATCACTATTAACTATACATCATCCCGTGATTGAAATAATTCAATATCAAATATACAATAATGAGTAAGAAGAATAAAACATACGAAGAAGATTGGTATTTTTTTTCGCCAAGTAAACGCATGCTTATTTGAACAGTGGCTTGCATTATTATAGAAAAAGACGCCTCTTACCCGTGCAAAAACTGACATTCATTATATGAATCGTTATTTATTTATATGACATCATTTTGCATACAGATTTCATAATTGCTAGTGGGATTTAAGATTACAATTGGGCTTTAAGTGACAAGATGGAGTTTTGGTACACGGTGGATAAAAATTAATTGTCTACATATTGTCTTCTTTCATGTTCTTAACAAATGTATATATTTGCTCATCTTCAACCAATGCACGTGGGTTTTTTGTTCAAGCTTCCAAAAGACATGATAGTATGATTCTCTTGTCTGTGTGATTTCCTCTCATGTCTTTGTGATTTTCTCTTTCTAGATAGTGTTTATCTTAGTGAGAATAGTTGGGAGAAATTGTGTATTTGGGTTGAGGGTGAGAGTAGCAATTTCTTGGTGAAACTATGGGTAACCATTGTTATAGGATTGGAAGCTTGTAAATTGTAATAAACATGATCAATAAAAGGGTGGTCTCCAAAAATTGGAGCTAAAGTGGATGTACACAATTGCTAAACCACTATAATTTCTGTGTAATTATCTATGTGATTTGCATAGCAATTTTTTCTTAACATTTGGTATCAGAGCATTGGTTCTCTGTGTTGGAATGCAAAGATTCATTGAATTCTTGAAGATTACTTGAAATCGATTTGGACAATAATGTCTTCCAAGATTGAATTGGAAGTTTTCACTAGAAAAGGGGATTTCTTACTATGGAGAAAGAAGATGTAGGCGGTGCTAATTCAACAGAAGGTTAGAAAGGATTTTGAAGATTCCTAACCCACTACTTAGACTGAGGACAAGAAGAAAGAGATTGATGAAATTGCCTTTAGATCATCATCATGTATCTGTCTGATAACATCTTGAGGAAGGTCAATAATATAAAATCTACATCAGAGCTATGGAAGAAGCTTGAAAGCTTGTATTTGGTAAAAACTCTCTAATAAAATCTTTCTGCTTGAACAATTCTTTAGTTTTAAGATGGATATCTTCAAAGACTTGGATGCTAATCTGGATGATTTCAATAGGCTTTGTTTAAATCTTGCTAATTGTGATCAAAAGTTTTCTAATGAATACTTTATTGTTATATTACTGAACTCGTTGCCTGAATCATACCATGAGATAAAAAATGCAATCAAGTATGGTAGAGACAGTTTCACTTAGAAGGTAATTGTAAATGCTCTTAAGTCAAGGGGCTTAGAGCTTAAATTTAAAACCAAAGAAAAGGGTGAAGGTCAGAATTTAAAGGGTAGGACACTAACTAAAAATTGAAACCATTTTGGTGGAAATAAAAATAAATTTAGAAGGAAGTTCAGATCAAAATCTAGAAGACCAAAAGGGAGGAAGTGTTATTACTATCAGAAGGAAGACCACTATATAGAAGGCTGTTACAAAAGGAAAATAGATGATAAGGAAAAACCTCAAACAGATGGAGACTTGGTCATGGTCTCCAATGACTCTGACAATGAGGAAGTCTTAGCTATTTCAACCAAACAGTCTATTTTGGAATGAATTTTGGACTCTGGATATACATTTCACATATGCCTAATGAAAGACTGGTTCCATACTTATGATAGAATTGATGGTGGTCAAGTTCTATTGTGTAACAATATTTCACGTCATTTTGTTGGTATAGGAAGTGTACTAGTTCAATTGGAAGATGGCGCTGTCAAGACTCTTAGTTCAGTTAGGCATGTTCCAAACCTATAAAGGACTATTTCAATAGGAATGTTGGATGAGGCTGGTTGTACTTGCAGAATAGAATGAAGGAACATGAAAATCACTAGAGGTTCTTATGTGGCAATGAGGGGGGTAAAGAAAAATAGTCTTTATGTTTTGCTTGGCAAAACTATTACTAATTTCATTGCCACAGCCAATGTGAGTAAGTCTGTTGTAAACCAAACTAATTTGTGGCATAAAAGGTTGGACCACATAAGTGAGAAAGGAAAGGTTCTTATGTGGCAACGAAGGGAGTGAAGAAAATGAAATTTATGTTTTGCTTGGCACAACTGTTACTAATTCCACTGCCATAACCAATGTGAGTAAGCCTGCTGTAGGCCAAACTAATTTGTGACATAAAAGAGGGCCACATAAGTGAGAAATGTCTCTACTACTTGAATAAGGCAAATGTGTTTAGTAATGATGTTATCAATAAACTGAAATTTTGTGAAAATTATATCTTAGGTAAACAATATAGGCTAAGTTTTAATTTGAAGACACACAAAGCTAAATTTATTTTGAATTATATACATCTTCATTTATAAGGGTCATCTAAGGTCCAAACTCAAGCTGGAAATAGATATTTTTTGTCAATTGTTGATGATCACTCTAGGAAAGTATGAATTAGTTTACTGAAACACAAAAATAAAGCCTTCACATAATTTAAACAATGGAAATTGTTAGTGGAAAACCAAACAAATAAAAAAAGTAAAAGCTTTAAGAATTGACAATGGTCTTGAATTTTATAATGCTGAATTTGATGAATTTTGCAAAGAAAATGACATTTTAAAGCATAGAACTGTTAAATACACTCCTTAACAAAATGGTGTTGCTCAAGGAATGAATAAAATTTTACTAGAAAAAGTGAGTTGTATGTTGATATCATTTGGTTTGCGTAGTTTGTTTTGGGGTGAAGCTATAATGATAACTGCTTATCTTATTAATGTGTCACCCTCCATAGCAATTGAGTTTTAAACTTCTGGTGTGGTTTAGGAAGATACTAGATTATAGTATACTTGGGTTGTTTGGTTTTGCAGCTCATGCACATCAATTTGAGGGTAAGTTAGAGCCTAGATTATTGATGTGTGTTTTCTTAGGCTACCTTCAAATGATCAAAGAATATAGGTTGTGGATCAAAGATAACAAATGTTATAAAGTGATAATTAGTAGAGATTTGGTATTTGATGAATCTGCTATGCCTTATAGAGTTATAAGTGATGCAGGTACAGGTGTTGATGGTAAACATCCTAAGAAGACTCATGAGGTTTAATTTGAGGTGAAGTTAAGTGATGATGTTTAAGAACCTAATCTGCCACAAGGCAGTGAACAAATTCAAAGAACTCCAATTCATTCTAAGGAAGGGAGTGATGATGATGGTCTACTATAAATAGTACCAAAGAGCAATAAAAGATTATTAGCTACAACAAGTTATATGCTCACTTGTGAAAGTATTAGAAGGGTAGTTAAGCCCTGCAGACAATGTTACATATGCATTGCTGTCATATCAAGAAATTGCAAAAAATGAACCTAAACTTATGTTGAAGTAGTTAAATGCAAGTATTCAAGCAATGACAACAAGCTATGGAAGAGAAAATGCAGTTCTTACATGACAATAAGACTTGGGTTCTGGTTCATAAGTCAAAAGAACAAAGGGTAGTAGAGCACAAATGGTTATACAGAGTGAATGAAGGGATTTCAAATTTAGATTCTGTTAGGTTCAAAGCAAGGTTGGTTGCTAAGGGGTTTACTTAGGTAAAGGGAGCACATTACAATGAAACCTTCTCACTAGTTGTCAAATGTGCAACCATCAAAACAATTTTGGCTTTGGTAACTCAATTCAATTAGGATTTGGAGCAGCTTGATGTAAAAACAACTTTCCTTTATGGTGAATTAGATGAAACCATCTATATGGAACAACCTAATGGTTTTAAAGTGCATAGAAAGGGGTGTGACTTGGTTTGCTTATTGAAGAAGTCATTGTATGGTCTTAAGCAATTACCAAGATAATAGTACAAGAGGTTTGACACATTTGTACATAAAGTTGGTTTTTAAAGAAGTAGTTTTGACCGTTGCTTTTATTATAGAGGAGTGGCAAATAAAGATCGTATATATATGCTTTTATATGTGGACAATATACTATTAGTGAGTCCAAACAGAAGTTCAATTAAGAAAGTTAAGATTAAACTCAAATCTAAATTTAATATGAAAAACTTAGGTGAACCTAAAAGAATTTTAGGAATCACAATCTCAAGGAGCAGAAATGCATCAGTTATGAAGCTTAATCAAACATCTTATCTGAAGAATGTGTTATCTAAGTTTTCAATGGAGAATGCTAAGCCATTAAGCATACCATTGGGAAGTCACTACAAATTATCTGTAGATCAATGTCCCAAGAATGAACAAGAAAAAGAAGATATGGCAAGAGTGCCTTATTCAAATGCAATAGGCTCTGTCATGTACACTATGATATGTATTAGAT
The DNA here is from genome assembly GCA_007844105.2 of Rhamnella rubrinervis. Lineage (NCBI taxonomy): Eukaryota > Viridiplantae > Streptophyta > Magnoliopsida > Rosales > Rhamnaceae > Rhamnella > Rhamnella rubrinervis. The sequence goes on from CM017578.2 coordinate 14,969,416, forward strand.
CAAATTTGGTTCATGCAATTAGTAATTTGAGCAGGTATATGACTAACCCAGGTAGAGAATACTAGGAAGCTTTGAAGTGACTATTAAGATATATTAAATCAACTATGAATGAAGGGTTAGTTTACAGGATAAATAAGGATTTAGTGGAGCTAGTTGGTTATGTAGATTCAGATTATGTTGGAGATAGAGACAAGAGAAAGTCTACAACAGTTTAAGTGTTTACACTTTGTGGGAGTTGCATTAGTTGGAAATCACAACTTCAATTTGCAGTGGCATTATCAACAACTGAAGATGAGTATATTGTAGCAACTTAGGCTGCAAAAGACGCTATTTGACTTAAAGGATTGCTTATGGAACTGGGTGTATTGAAGCAACAGGTTGTTATCTACTCAGACAATCAGAGTGCAATTAATTTGTGCAAAAATCTTATATTTCATGAGAGACCAAAACACATACAAGTCAAGTATCATTTTATTGGAGACATAATTGCATAGAAAGCATTCAAGTTGGAAAAATTCCCACATAGTTGAATCATTCATATATTGGAACAAAAATATTACTAGTAAACAAATACAATACTTATAAGAACTTGCTTAAGGTTGGAACTTGTTATGTTGTATGATTGATAGCTGGGAAGATTCTTGCAAAGCTTTATGCAATTTGATATTGAATTAGGTGGAGAATTGTTGAAAATAATTCAATATCAAATATATAGTAATGAGAAAGAAGAATAAACCATATGAAGAAGACTAGTATTTTTTTCAGGCCAAGCAAACACATTCTTATTTAAACAGTGGCTCGTGTTACTATAGAAAAAGACACCTTTTACTCGTGCAAAAACGACATTCATTATATGAGTTGTTTTTTATTGATATGATGTCATTTTGCTTCCAAATTTTATAATTGCTATTCGGCTTTAAGTTACAAGATGGAGCTTTGGTGCACAGGTGGATAAAAATTAGTGGTCCATATGTTATCTTCTTTCATGTCCTTAACAAATGTATACATTTGCTCCTCTTCAACCATTGCATGTGGGCTTTTTGTTCAAGCTTCCAGAAGACATTAATAGTGTGATTCTCTAATTTTCTGTGTGATTTTATCTCAGGTCTTTGTGATTCTCTTTTCTATATGAGTTTTTCTTCGTGGGTAGCCATTGTTATAGGATTGAAAGCTTATAAATTGTAACAGACATGATCAATAAAAGGGACTCTCTAAGAATTGAAATTAAAGTGAATATAGGCCATTATCGAATCACTATAATCTCTATGTGTGATTGTAGAGATTATATTGTGGGCCCTACCTAACACATGCTTTGACATGATAATTATATTTGGATATAGTTTGGTTTGGAATTTGATTCCAAGGCATTCATACACTTGTCCGATTCAATCCCTTGTAAATATCTATGACGATATTGCAGCAGAAAAGAAAAACTAGTCCTAAAAATATTGGCCGTATTTGTCAATACTATACTAATGATGGTGGTGACTCTTCAAAAAGGCTAAATTGGAAAATGTATTATATATATATATATATATATATGTGTGTGTGTGTGTGTGTGTGTAACAAACCAAAATAAATTAAAAATAAAAATCGTGTTTGTACTTTCTTTCCGGAACGTCAATCTCACCAAGACTAATTGAAACCGCGGTGAAGTAGTACTGGCGGACGAATAGATTTAATAATATTATTTCCAAGTTTTTTTTCAACGAGGTTTACAAATTTCTATTCTAAAATGGAGAGCGGCGTGCCTCAGTAGTACTGGTGGACAATTGGATTTAGTAATATTATTTTCAAGTTTTTTTTCTTTTAACAAAGTTTATAAATTTTTAATCTAAAAGAGAAGAGAACTGGCTTCGAATCTACTATTTTAATAATATTGGTGTAAAGGATATATTATTGAGTCAATTTCACTTCTCGTATTATTTTCAAATTAAATTATACAGAAGAATCAAACATGCCATTGTTGTCGTGCGTTTTTACTTACAGGTACACACCTAGCTCTTCCCCCGTATTTTTAAAAGGCTCCTTCACGATGAGGCTTTGAAAATTAAGTCAAATATATTTTGTATATTTATACTACAAAAATTATTTTGTTATTTATTTTTCTCATGTCGGAATATATATATATATATATATATATATATATATATATATATAGGTATTAATACTCGAAGGGTGTTCGTAGTGAAACATGTGGCTTATGCTTTCACCATTAAAAACATATATTGCGAATTTGGCACATTCTTAAAGCATCTCCAGTAAGATAATCAGGAGAAGAAATTGACATAATTTTGTTAGGTCAGAATGAGGGGGGACGGAGTCATGCAAGCTATACTTTTGAAAATTCAAGATTGTATTGAAGAAGGAAAAATCAACGCGGCGGATGAACAGGAAGCCCCCAAGAACCCCAATGAGAAAACGGGAGTTTTTAAGAACTCGCTCCCTAGTCACGCTCTCATGAAGTGGTAAGCCCACTTATTTATTTGTCTTTATTTCTTAAGCAATAGCAGACTTTGTGGCTCAGTGAAAGAGGTTGTCTCGTCCATCTACTCAAGTCAGCGACATAAGTGGTATCCTCTGCAGCAACTAATTCATTAATCACTAAAAAAGACTTAGTTCCCCACACAGATGGAAAAGAAGATGAAGTTACATCAATTGTACCAGCTACCAAATCTAATTTAGGCGAATAGCATTATCATCCATTTTTTACACTCTAATAGAAATTTTACTTTTTTGATAAATTATATTTCATATAAAAAATGCCACTGTCATTCCTGAAGAATTGTGACATTGAATATAATAATCAGCTATACTTTAAAGTTAGCCATTATTTTATATAAATAAATAAAGTGTATTAATATTTCAATATTGTTTAAACATATTTTTGGATATATCATCTTAAGTTTTTAATTGTTAAAAAGTCAATTATATTTAAATATAGTTTTAGTTTTTTAATTTTCTATATAATAAAACCTATTTGATATTATATATCTTCTTAATTTTTTATTTCCTCCTATAAAAAAAATCTTATTAGATAATGTAGGAAAAAATTTAGATTAATTTTTAAAATTTTCAACCTGTCAAACATGTTAATTAGTAAATATATATAAATATATGAATATATATATTTATAGATATGTTAAAAATATTTAAAACAGTTCATAATCTACAAATTTTTTAGTTTTATTTTTTATGAAAATGTTTCTAAATAAATTAAATCCTACAATATAAATAAAGTAATAAATTAAATTAAATTATATTCATAGATTAATAAATTTGATTGAAAACATAATGTAAATAATAAAATAATATTAGAATAGTTTTTTAAAAATATTATATTTAGCATTGATATATATATATATATATATATATATATATAAACTAGTTATAGAATTAATAAATTTGATTTAAAAATAAGATAAATAATATTTAAAAAATCATTTAAAAATATTAAATTTAGGATTATTAATTTTCTAGCATAGACCTATTAGAGTGTTATGCTATAGTTTGATATTGATATATTTTAATTTAGTATTAGAGATGATATAGCAATGCCAAAATTTAAAAATGATAATACTTTTATAATATTGTTTTTTTTTTTTGATGAATATTATAATATTGTTACTGAAGATGCATATGTCGGGCTGGTTCCATTCTCCAGTGTTTTGGTGTCCAATTATTACCAATTTGTTAAGTTTTATGAGAAATTGATGTTTCTGCATGGTGGGTTTTTAAAAATACACATGGTGAACCTTGAATTATATTTATTTTCATTTTCAAAAGCTTAAAAATATAAAATATTTTAAGTTCAAGGTCAATATGTTATTTTATAACAATTTATTTTCCTCTCGCGTATAAAAAAACCAGTGTGTACATGTGAATGAGTTGGACATGAACATGACCACAAAAACAAAAATCCATCAAGGAAAATGATTTGAATTCCTCTTTCCCAGCTTGCTTTGAGATGGTTTGACTCTATTGCCAAGGATGGTGACCCCCATGTGGCCTATTGTCCTATTCGCTGGAGGTGTAGTGCTGGGGACTGATGTATGAGTTCCTTCCAAATGTGGGCATAGAAAGCTATCAATTAATGGGAGTGCTATGGCAGACGATAATTTCATTTTATCACAAATAAGTTCAATTATGAATCATGTGAAATTTAGAATTTTATAATTTATCACTAAAGAGCCAAAAAGTGAATCTGCTAATTTCTATTTTATATGAATATAAAAAAAAAAAATGTCATTCTCATTAAATATGAGTTTTTACTCTTCCATACAATCTCCTATACAAACCACAAAATTAACATATCAAAGAATAAAGTTGAGATACAAACACATCAAAGAAAATACAAGTTGAACTGACTCTTAAGAAAAAAAAAAAAAAAACTGACCTCAAAAATTAACATGGAGGCCTCAAAATTGACCGCACCCTATATCTAGGATGTTGGCTATTTTATGGATCATTTGTATAGAAATTATATATAAGCAAAGATGCTAGCTAATTCTTCCAGATTCAAGCATACTCAGGATTGAGTGCTATGGCCTCCTGGTAAATCATGTCCTTCATTTGCTCTTCTCCCAATGGTCGTTGCTCAAAATCAAAGGAAAATGGCTCTTCACAGACTGGTTCGTCAGCAACATCATGCAGTCTTGCTAGGTATGGATGTGCTAATGCTTCCTCAACTGCCATTTTCAAATTCTCACTATTTAGAGAAAATTAAGTAGAATATATTCATAAGAAAATCATCAATATCAGGCACAGTTTCTAAGCTCTCATATACCATGACAGTAGAAATTGTCAGCTAGAGTCACAGGTCAACTTCAAAGAATGACTTCATGCAAAATGTTACAAGTGTTAATTATTTACTAGACCAACAATTCCTTTAGATTTTTGTCTCAATAATCCTCTAATTCATTATCTCCTTCACAATTTCCCAATACTGGAATTGTCATTTAAAGATAACTGCACCAGCTGAATTCATATTTATTATTCAAAGTACTTCAATAACATGCAAACAATCCTACACTGGAAAAGGTTATCAAGGGAATTGCAAAAGATTAAGAATATAGGATAAGGAAGTTACCTGTTATTCTCTTTGTAGGATCAAATGTCAACATCTTATCAATAAGATCTATGGCCAGTGGATTAACATGTGGAAACACCGTGACTAATGATAGACGAGGATGTGGGGAGAGTTGCCTTATATATCTTCTTGCTTCCTCACTTCGAACAAACCCAAGATCAGACTCGGTCGGTGTGCCAAGGAGCTACACATATACAAGGATACTGCATAAGCATTGACTCAACATTGATAGATTGGCTTTCATGAACAAATTCATAGTATCACGTACAATGGACCTCAATAAATAAACCATAAATAATAAAACAACCAGCAAGGAAACTACTCTAGTTTTTTATTAATAATTCTGTATTCTAACATATATATCAACCTGGAATTGTGAAAAAACATATAGCAAGCTGTCCTAATAGGACATCATGATTTGCCTAACGTCTATGAAAATTCCAAAAGAAATTTTACAAAATGTTCAACAAAGAGAAAAATCAGCATCATAATTATATAATACATGAGAAGGGTTTAAATACTTCATTCGTTAAGCATTTAGAGCATGAGAAAAATCCCTCTTATTCAAGCAGTGAACCAAGAAATTGTACCACTACTATTATTCTAAATAACATTTTTAATTTCTTCAAAAATGCGAATAGTCTAGACCTATAGAAATGCCAAGCTCAAAATTAGATTATGAAAATGTTAAATTTATATGTCTATTTGCCTGTATCTTACCTCTGTCAACAAGCGCATCTGATGCACATGATCTTTGCCGGGAAACAGAGGCTTTCTGTTCATAAGCTCCATAAAGATGCAACCTACAGACCACACATCTATTGCAGCAGTGTAATCAGATGAATTCAACAATAGCTCGGGTGCCCTGTACCACCTTGTGACAACATATTCTGTCATATACTCATTCTCCGCAGTGGGACGAGCAAGGCCAAAATCACATATCTTAAGGTCACAATTTGCATTCAACAATAGGTTGCTAGGTTTCAAGTCTCTGTGAATAACATTAGCGGAATGTATATATTTCAGCCCACGAAGAATCTGATACAAGAAGTACTGCAGAGCGTTTCCAACAACAAAACTTTTCAGTATGAGAAGAAAAAACAATAAAAAAATTAAGCTTGAGAACAAATTGAAAGAAAATGTAAAGGCAAAAAAAGTAGTTCTTACCTGACAGTGCTCCTCTGATAAACCTTGATTTGATCGAATAATTTGGTGAAGATCGGTATCCATAAGTTCTGTGGCTATATAGACATCAGTAAACTCTCTCCTCAAAGGCGGAGGAATCACATCTCTTATAGCTATAACCTGTTTTTCATGCATAAAATTATACCTTTCAGAATCTGATCATTAACATTAAAAATAAATAAATAAATAAAAGACTTTAACTTTTGAAACTCTATTGGAGTAAATAATCTTAATTTTAGTTTGTAAAAAGAGAAGTAAAAAAAAAAAAAAGGTCCTGAAATGGAGAAAGGGGATTAATTATATGACAAGGCTATTCAAGATATTCAACCTTTAACTTAGGGAGTTCGTTATTATGTAGTTCAAAGATAGGACTCTCCCCATTAGCTAATTGACTCAAATCACTCTCTTTATAATGTGTTCTACAATAACTTAATTATACGTCATATACATAAGCGTATATGCAGATATCATACATGCATATATATATATATATACACATGCATATATACACACACACACACACACATATATATATATTGCATCATGCTAGTGAATTTTTGCTTACATTTTCGTGATCCAGATGGCGAAGCAGCTTAATCTCCCTAAGGGTGCGCTTAGCATCCATGTGATTATCAAACGCGTTGGCTATCTTCTTGATGGCTACCATCTCATTTGTCTCCGTATTCAAAACCGAGCTTCAAAAAATCAAAACCAAAACCAAATCAGCCATATTAAAAACTCAAAGAAAAAAACTGAATAAATTCGGAACTACAACCAATTAAGCGGCAAGCTAAGAGTTAATTAATTACAAGTTCGATTAGAAAATATATATACATACCAGACAATACCGTAAGCGCCACGACCGATGGGCATGATCGGAGGGCGATACTTGTTGGTGATCTCGAAGAGGTTGCCGAAGATGTTGTATTGAATGTACTGTCCTCCATGGGTCTGAACCACCGGAAATTCATTGAACTGACCGCCGGCGTTGGTATTGTTTACACCCGCCATATATATGTATGTATATATATCAAGTAGCACGTATGTGGGTACTGAACAATTAACTCACAAACAATTAACGAAGTCTTTCTCTCCCTCTCTGACTTTAAACCAAAGCTGAAGAGGTTGTTGAAAAACGAAGACGACGACGAGAGGTGGTCGACAACGAGGCCCTTAAAAATGAAAACCGAGAGAGAGATAAAGAGGAAGAGAGTCAGAGAGTGGTTTTCATGTGTGTTCGTGTTTGACGGTTCGAAGTAAATGCTTGGAAGGGATGAGGAAACGCGCGCAACTGGGAAAATATAATAACGCGGTTTTATTTATTTTTAATCGGTTTGTGGAAATTAAAGCCGCCTACGATGGACGGTCACCTTGCGTTCAAACTTTTCAACGGCCACTCTTATTGGACTGCTTTTGGGATTTTATTTTATTTTATTTTATTTTTTTTAAGGTTTGAATTTCAATATTTTAGTTTGGGGGAAATTTGAGTGTACAAGACGACCACCACAACTCTTTTACTTTGATTCCAAATTATTATTATTATTATTATTATTATTATTATTTATAAATAAATTGAATGCACGTATTAATATTTTGTTTTAGAAGAGAAATCATTGATAGTTGACATATTAATTTTTATTTAAATATTTCAAATAATCTTGGGAGAATTCACAAGTCAAAGTGCAATTTGGACCTTATCATTGAAGCATATTCCTAATATGAAATGGCTCGAATCATTTGTTTTTTTTTTTTTGGAGAAAATAAATGCTTTGAAGAAAATGATTTTTGTTTGAACAACAAACTAAGATATGCCCAACTGTTTTACATGGTACACATAACACAACTTATGCAGTATGTAATTGATAATAATTTTGTATAAAATTTATGATTAAATATAAAAACAAGAATTCATGGAGTTGTCTACTTGATTAAAAAAAAAAAAAAAAGTAGGAAAACAGTGGTAATTGGATGCATAAGCAAAATTTTAAGTAGTTTTTTGAAAACTCATATAACCTATTCTCAGAAAAATTTAAAGTAATTTTTTAAAAATTCAAATAACCTGTTCATTTCTATATCCACTATTTAAAATTTAACACCTCACGAAGAAAAATTAAATTAATAATAAATATGTATTAAATTCTAAGTGAATATATATATATATATATATATATATATATATATATATATATATAGTGATTTGAACTCTCAACAACTTATAATTTGGATAAGATGCAATATATTATTGAGGACTGGCATTGCTCAAGTTTGGTCTCTCACAACAGAACAATTTCCTCAAAAAAAAAAAAACAGAAAATAGAGGAATATTCAAATAGAAGATACCTCATATTGATGTTGGCTATGGTTGGATGTCAAAATACAGAAAATTAAAAAAATTGGTATTTTCTTTTTCTAATACCTAGTTGAGCTACTACAAGGACGTTCGCTCATTAAAATAAAATTTTCTTCATTAAAAAATAAATAATTTCTTTTTAAAGATAATTATTATTTTATATTTTTTTGATAAATAAAATATGGGTGTGAGTTTTATGTAACACGTGTGAACTAAGATATTTAGGTCAAATAAGATTAAAGTGATTACTAAAGTAAAATATGTAGAATTTGTAGAAGCACTTAAAATTTTTGATAAATTCAAGCAAAACATGTAGAATTTGCGAAAGCGTTTAAAATTTTAGGTAAATCAAATTCAATAGATGATTAAATCTTATATTTTAACCATCACACATAGACCTAGTAAATTGTCACACGACTCGCTAACACGACACGAACCTACACGAATAAAATAATATTCAGGTCTATCTAATACGGGTTGGGTTCATAACGGGTCAACACGTTAAGTTAACGGGTTGAAACCAATGAAATTCGTTTCAACCCGTTAAGCAGGGGTATTTTTGTACTTTAAATAGGTACCCTAATTAATATTTATAAGTATTTTATTGTTGTATGTTGAGTACTTTGATAGTTTAGTTCATAATTAAAAAAACTTTTATATGTTTTTTGAGCTATTTATCTTTTACAAAGTTCATTTTAATTAAAAAGCTTTCTTTATTTATTTTTACTCAAAGATGTGCATTAAATATATATATATATGTATACATATATATTACAACTTAATATTATAACAAAAAGATAATTTAAGCTCTCAATTATACTATAAAGAGTCATTGAAACTAATATGTAGGTACTATACTATTGATCTTATAATGTCATTGGATGAGATTTGATTTATTATTATTATTGTGACAGAGTCATAAGCATATACATAGATACTTCACTGCAAAAGTAATAGTTTTGGTAAAAAAAACCTCACTGTGTGAGTTTTAATAAACGGTAAGAAGTAGTCATTTTTGAAGTCATAGGTTTAATTGTAACACCATAATCATCTATAAAGATATAATAAGAACCAAGTTCTTATTATAGTTAAATATTTAGTTTTTATTTTTTTTAGTATTTTTCATGTTATTAAGTATTATTATTTTTTTAGGATAAAGAAAAATGTCAATAAAAACATATAGAATGGTGAATGGGTAAAAAATATATTAACCGAATACAGGTTAATATGTTAATTCATATACAACTCAAAATATTAATATGTTAACGGATTGTTAATGAATCACCCTTTAATTTTATGAATAAATTTGAATTTAAATTTTTTCACATGTTAACTTAACGGGTCATGTTTGAATGAGTAAAATTTAACACAAATACAACACGATACGAATTCTTTTTAACACGACACGTTGTCAGGTCTAATCACATATAACACTTTAACAAACTTAGTATTTATTAACTTGTCAAAAAAAAGTTTTCATACTTTAATAAAATTTATAAATAATATTCATAAACATTTCTAACAAAAGTTATTAAATGTATAATTTATTCCAAATAAAGATTTATCCTCAAGAAATCATCGACTTTCACAAACAGTTTGATCAAACAATGATAATTTATTCTTATTACTAGGAAAAAAATATAAAATTAAAGCATGAGTTTATAATACTTAATCAAATTCTCACACTGCACCTGAGGTGTGGCCTAGCGGAAAGGAAACCGATCGTTCCATCACACTCGCTTGTGAAAATTATAGTTCGAGCCTTAACAAGCTCCGTTATTGCATCAGGTGTACTCAGTCTTGCTTGAAGTACTAGGTGGAGGAGGATCTGTTAGAGGGCTGAGTCAGCTGCTCTAGACTCCAATAGGATTGTGAAGCTGGAGCAACAAGAAAACTCTACCCACTAACAGAATCATGGCTGATAAGATCCACATTGAGGCACTTTTTGTTCACCAAAAAAATATCAAATTCTCACACATAACCAACTTAAATAACATAAGTTTCACATTAAGGACATTAAAGCATATTCAATAATTTAAGTCATGTTTGATATACAAACTTAACATACTTGCAATGCTATGCTTTCATGATATTTAAACTTAGTGCATAATAGTTGGATTTTAATATAATTGGCATTTCAATCTTATTTATAGTCACATATCATAGGTGTGCATCCATATTAATCTTACTTACTAGGTATGGCAAAAATCTCGATGTCTCACCCCCGCCCCGTTGAGTTCCACCTTAAACGAGACGAGGATTCTCCATTTAGTCGAGGTAACGAGGCGAGGATTCCCCGTTTAATCAGAGTAATAGGGCGGAATCGAAGATAAATATTTTACCCCGGAGTGGGGTCGGACATCACTATCCACGCCCCATATATATATTTTAATATATATTATTTTTATATATATATTATGCATGTATTTTATATATTTTTTTATTTTTTCTTAAAATATAAGTAAAAATATAATTTTTATTTATTAAGTATTAAATATTAATATTTTAAAAAAAATAAACGGAGGCACCCATTCCTCGCCCCACCTTGAACGAGGTTTAGGGAGGGGACGAGGTATAAAAATCTCCGACCCCGCCCCGCTCCATTACCATCCCTATTATTTATAGTATAATATAGAAAGCATTTTAATTTTTCTTATAGCTTATATAGTTTTTTATTATTAAACTCAAACATTTGTATAGTGCTTTCAAAATACTAACTACATGCAAAGTACCATTCAAAGTCCGTCATATATTTATTATGCTTATGCATGCTTGATAAGTAGCTTAGTCATTTTTCAAAGAACATGCATAATGCATACAATAATCCATACTTTGTAATCAATTGATAAAGTAAATAATTGTACCAATATTACACTAGTTCCACACTTGCACATTCCAAAATCTGCATAATTGTCATATCAATAAATTGACAGCTTATTTCATATTAAATTAAATAACTCAAATCTAATTGCATTATACTAATTCAAATGTTTATACTATCATAATAAATTTTTAGAATTTTCAAAGGTTGATAGATATTTTATTTGAATTAAATATTTCAAACAGTTTTCATATGAAAACAATGACCCGGACAACTTCCAAACATTATAAATAATTTCATAGAATTCAATTTGACTTGAAATCAATGCTTTAATGACCACATAACATTCATCTACCTATTTACCAAACAAAAACATTCATCTACCTACCATAATTTATTCACAATTTTACAAATTATATAAACATAGATTCTAAATAAAAACAAAAACTATCAATTAAATTTCAAAACAATATACTGAATTTTAAAAATTCACAAATAATTCATAAAAAATTGAAAATATAAATTCCAAAGCATACACTTTTAGCAAGGTATTTAATGTATTTTGTAAAAAATTTAAAGCAATTAGAATTTATTTTCCAATAAAAAACTAAGAGTAAATCCAGACATCTTAGAAATTTCTCATTTAATATAATATAATTAAAAAAATTCATAACTAATTATAGAAAAATTGGATTGAAGCGATTCAAAATAAAAATATTCATAATTCTTAACTCAATATAGAATAAATCATCCAAGAAATTTAGATTTTATTAAAGGAGCACAAAAATTTTAAAAACCCAAAACAGAAATTGTTTTTCATAAATTTTTTCTATAAAAGTTAAATAAAATATTATTAATTCACTATTCAACCATCACAACACATAAACACAGTCGTAAATACAATTTGTAACGAATCCTACTTTGAATTCTTGAAACATTATTGAAAATTTATTAATAGCTTAAGTCCAAATAATCTCCAGTAATAGACAAAGAAAATTCAACTTTTTCTCTCACAGTACTCAGTTTTTTTCTTTCACTAATTAATGACAAATATAGATTAAAATAACTTTAAGTAGTTTCATTTATAAAATCTTTTAGAAGATAGGATAGAGTTCATCTGAAATTTAAACTTTTAAACTTAAATCATGCGGATAAACAATAAAAATTAGATTTTATTTTATAATATTTAAATTTTGAAAATAAAATTTATATAAAACATAATTTCTAATTTATTTAAATGGATAAGATAATTAATAATATATCTTAATCAATTCAAATCTAAAAATTAACATTTATCTTAACTTTTTTAAAAAAATATATTAAATCGGTTCCCACAACTACCTATCCTTTAAAATAATCTCATCCTAAAAATTTAAAAATAATAAATTCAAAACAAATCAATATGAACCAAAATAAATTATTTCCCTAAAGAGTTAAAAAGAAATAGATATTTGATCCTCAACTTTTCTTTACGTTCTCATATGACCCTAACGTGTGGGTGAAGAAACACACAATTAAAAGTCCATTTTATTGAACTTGATAAAAACTTTTCAACAAATTTAGTAAACACAAAAAACATGTGTTAACTAAGAATAAAACGAAACTTAATAATGATTAGGTTCAGCGGCCTACTACCATTAGCAAACATCTTAAGAAAATACAAACACACTAACAAAGTCAATTAATTGAATAATCAAATTTATAACATATCTTATGGTTATGGCAATCTCATGAAGCTCTTGAGATATACTTGGGACACAATAGATTTTCAAAATTAAGTACGTTTAACCTTTTAAATTATAATAACATAAAATAAAACTTTTTTTTGTAAAATATTTTTCTTATCAAAGTATGCCACAAGGTTCAACGTGACTCTGATACTAAAACTGTAACACACTCCAACCAAATTTTTTAAGTTAAACAATATTAAGGTGGCTATCAAAGCAAAACATGTAGAATTTGCATAATCATTTAAAACTTTAGGTAAATCAAATTTAATAGAAAGTTAAATCTACTTTAACCATCCCATATAACACTTTAACAAACTTAATCTTTATTTACTTGCCAAAAAGAAGTTTTCTTTCCCAAGGGAATTCACTATACTTAAAAGTTTTTTTTAAGGTACTTACTCAAGTATTTTAATAAATTTATAAATAACTTCCATAAAAATTTCTAACAAAATTTATGAAATACATATCTTATTTCCAATAAGATTTATTCTAATACCAAAGGATTTCCCTCTTGAAACATTAAGAAATTATTCACTTCTACAAGCAGTTTTATCAAACAATGATAATCTATTCTTTATTACTTGGTAAAAATATAAAACTAAGATATGAATTTATAAAATTCAGTGGAATTCTCATACAGAAACAACTTAAATAACATAAGTTTCACATTAAGGACATTAAAGCATATTCAATAATTTAAGTCATGTTTGATATACAAAGCCAACATACTTGCAATGCAATGCTTTCATGATACTTAAACTTAGCGCACATAATAATTAGATTTTAACATAATTAACATTTCAATTTTACTTGTAATCACATATCATATTATAGGTGTGCATGCATTTCAATCTTACTTATAATATAATACAGTAAGTATTTCAATTTTTGTTATAACTTACACAGCTTGTTGTGAACAAACTTAAATATTTATATAACGCTTTCAAAATACAAACTATATGTAATGTACCGTTCAAAATTCATTGTATATTTATTATACTTATATATTCATGTATACTAAGCCACACATTAAGTAACCTAGTTACTTTCCAAAGAACATAGACAATGCATACATAATACATACCTTGTAATCATTCAATAAAACAAATAATTGTATAAATATCATACTAATTTCACATTTGCACATTTCAAAATCTGCACAACTGTCACACCAATAAATTGATAACTTATTCCATATTCGACCAAATCACTTAAATCCAATTGCATTACACTAATTCAGATGTCGACACCATCAAAATAAATTTTCATAATTTGCAAAGGTCAATAGATATTTTATTTGAATTAAATATTTCAAATAGTTCCTGTATAAAAATAGTGAACCAAATAGTTTTCAAAAATTATAAATAATTCCACAAAACTCAATTTGACCGGAAATTAGTGCTAAAATGACCAGATAACATGCATCTAGTTACGATAATTTATCTAGAATTTTCCAAACTATATAAACATGGATTTCAAATTAAAAACAAAAACTATCAATTAAATTTTAGATATTCACAGATAATTCGTAAGAAGTCGAAAAAATATAAATTCCAAAGTAAAAAAATTTATTAAGGTATTGAATATATTCTATAAAAATTTTAATGCAATTCGAATTTTCTTTTCCTATTGAAAACTAAGAGTAAATTTGGACCTGTCAAAATTTTTCATTTAACAAAATGAAATCAAAAACTTTATAATTAATATAAAATAAATCACCCAAGAAATTTAAATTTTATTAAAGGGGCACAAAATTCAAAAAGCTCAAAATAGAAACACTTTTTCATAAGTTTTTTCAATAGAAGTTAAATAAAACATATTAATTTACTATTCAATCATCACAATACATAAATACAGTTACAAATACAATATGTAAGGAATCCCACCTTGAATTCTTGAAAATTTTGTTAATATCATAAGCCTAAGCAATCTCTAGCAGCAAACAAAAAAAACTCAACTCTCCCTCTCTCAATACTTAATACTTAACTTTTGTTCTTTCAAAAATAAATGACAAATGTAGAATAAAACAATTTGAAGTAGTTGCTTTTATTAAGACTTTTAGGAAAGAAGATAATGTTCATCTAAACTTTAAAACTAAAATCATACTAATAAATAACAAAAATCAAATTTTATTTTTATAACATTTAAATATTGAAAATAAAAATTATTTAAAATATAATATCCAATTTATTTAAACTAATAAGATAATTAATAATATATATATATATATATATATATATATATGTATATACATAGTAACCAATTTAAATCCAAAAACATAACATTCATCTTAATTTATTTTAAAAAATTAAATGGGTTTCCACATTTTATATCCAAGTAATTGGAAATTAAATAATGACATAGAGTGGTGTTTTCGGTGTATGTACATAATAATTAATTATATTATAATATGTAGTCCCTCTTATATAATCAAAAATAAACTTATAATTGATAATCATCCATATTGAAATCCTTTTTTATTTATCAAAAAGAATTAAAAATAAAATTGTGTACAGAATTTATTGGAGCGTATGACTATTTTATTTATTCAATATTGTCGTATTAAATAATAATAATATTAGATAGTATAAAATATAAAATATATTGTTGACCAAATTGTGAATCATGAAGTGAGGTAATATGATAAGGATATGAAATGGAAAGAAAAATATGATGTAAATACTTAATATGCTATTGAATAAAAGCTATTTTAACATCTTTAATTTCATTTAAAAATATTAATATTAAATATATAAATATAATATGTAAGAAATTTGGAAGCAAAGGTTGTTTTCAATTGCTTTTGATGTACTTGAGTGTGGTTTAGCAGTAAGGAAGCCGACCAAACCTCTACACTCGCTTGCAGAATTGCAGTTCGAGTCTTGACAAACCTCCATCAAGGGCTCAGATGTACTTAGCCTTATTAAATGCCAGGTGGGGGATGGACTATTAGGGGAGTGAGTTTGCTGTTTTAGACTCTTACAGAGTTGCAAAGCTAAAGCAGTAACGAGGTCTTATCTGCTAATAGAATTCTGGATTAATAATTTCCATATTAAAGCTCTTTTTTTATTCATAAAAAAAATTGCTTTTGATAATTAAATATAAAAATGAGTAACCAGCTTAATACAATACGTGCTCGGATATTGACATTTTTTTGTAAAGTAGTGGTGAGAAGCAAATAATATTTTGGGTTAAATACATTTAACCCGTGTTTAATAGTTTGCCACCTGTTTTATATTCAATTATTATTATTATTATTATTATTATTATTATTATTATTATTATTATTATTATTATTATTATTAGTTACTTTGTCCAGATGGATCGATAATTTCTATCAAAAATCCAAATGGATTTTATACATGGGGACCTAAAAACAAGGCACATTTTAGGGGTATTAGGTCAATTCAAATTGGAGGTCCTATATAGATATATATATATAAAATTTAAAACACATAAACTCTTTAATTTTTCTTTTCTTTTTTTATGTTCAAATAAATACTATCTAATAAATATATTAAATCAATTCACTATTAATATAATATTAAATTTTAAATTATTTTAATAAACATATTAAATTAGTTTACAATCAATATAATATTAAATTTTAAATTATTTGTGAAACAGTAAAATCTAATAAGAGATTTTTCCTATATAGATAATCTTTCATTTCAATATGTAAATTATTAAAAAATTATTATTCAATAAAAAATATATAAATTAATAAAATATATCATATTAAAATCAATATGCAGTAGTATTTTAGAACTGAATTTTAACAAAAAGAACAGACGTCTTGTTTTTCTTTCATCTTGGATTAAAGGATAAAGAAAGAAAAATAAAAAAGAAAAATTTAGTATGAGAAACAAAAAATAATAATAAAACAATCAAAAAATACAAAAGTCAAAAGTTATAAATAGGATGAGCTACCCACTTAATTTAATTAATATATTATTATAAATAATATTAAAATTAGTACGGTTTATTTTTAATATATTTTGTTTATAAATAAATTATATGTAATAAATATATTTTGTTTAAAAAGTCTGCCCACCATAAAAGAGTCTTTAAGTGATTGTCTACTCCATCTTTGAGGACCGGTCCTCACTAAAAAAAAGAAAAGAATTTAATAGGATAAATATATTTAACATTAATTTGTCTTTCGTCCTTCTTTTGACATAAAAAAAAATTAAAATAAAAACCAAAATTTTCGTGGGTCAATAATTCCTACTAAAGTGTCTCATCAATACCCAACAATTAATTCAGGGGAAACTCAAATCTCTTACGGCAGGACTTCCACAAACAGCGTTGAAATTCTATGCATTTAGTTTTTATAATTTGTGTCAATTCAATCCAACTTTTTCCAAGTATGAAGATAAAAGAGTTAATCTATCCAAATCATGCATGGTAGTTGTAATTAGTATGTGTGTTATTATCCAATTCCAACCCTCGCCTATTGTTGGTCAATGAAAAATGACATTTTTTTTTGAATTATTGGTGTGTCGGTGTGTCCTATTCCTATACCTATACGTAGCCAAATTTTATAGAGAATGATCCAAGATAATATAATTGCATTTGC
The DNA here is from genome assembly GCA_007844105.2 of Rhamnella rubrinervis. Taxonomy (NCBI): domain Eukaryota; kingdom Viridiplantae; phylum Streptophyta; class Magnoliopsida; order Rosales; family Rhamnaceae; genus Rhamnella; species Rhamnella rubrinervis. Next base: position 14,987,170 of record CM017578.2, read on the forward strand.
CATGCATTTTTAACAGAGGGGAAACAATTAAGTCTCAAGGGGAGGCAACTGTGCCTAAACGTACAGTAATAAATCAAAAACCACTTGAAAAGGCTTTACAAAAAAAATCACATCCATATAAGGCATACACATGTTAAAATTTTAAAGTGATTTAATAAATTACTAATTAAAATTAATTTTTCAAAGTGATTCAGCAAATTTTACTTTGCTCTTACCAAACTAAACGTTAAATACCAAGTTGTCGTCTTCTTTCCCTGTTGCATGTAGAAGACGGAACCACCCTTGGAATACAGAAGGTGTCGTTGACATCAAAAGCGAGTTCTGCTGTTGCCCCTTTATACACGTTGTTAGGAATACAACCTAAAACGTGTCAAACAGGCAGGTTGTCATCCAACCTTGAACAGCAATGGAAATTGGACAATTGTCTTCAGAAATGAGTGAGACTAGTACTCTCTTCTTTTTTTTCTTTTTCAGTTCTGTGTGCTACGCCAAAAATAAGAGAGGGACTAGTAGATATGAACTTAAGATCTTAATTGCTTAATGACCATATTTTTCTATATTATAAAGTTTGAACCTTCAAAAATGAGATTGCTTCCCTTTGTTCAGAGATCAAATCTAAACGGACACACGCATATGCATAGAATGAGAAAGCATAAAGGAATCGCATACATACCGCTTTATTTATTTATTTATTTTTATGGTATTTTTACACAAGGCCAGAGGCAAGCCCCAAGTCCAGCTAAAAATCCACCAGCCTAATTTATGACTTGCCAGAAACCTTTATTGACTCTTCCGAGTCCTTATTCCGAACCCATGAAAGTTTGAGGAAAGAAATTAACCCAAATACAATTTCGTACAAGTATGATCATAGGAAAGAGGGAATTCAGCCTTGCTCGGTAAAAGGGATTAATAGAGAAATTAAGAGAGAGAGTCGTAGACGAAAATAAATTGTAATATTAAATAAATAATTAAATAATAATTTTAATTATATTTAAATTCTCTATTTTTTTTTCTTCCTTGTTCATACTAAATAATAACAAATAAATATATAATATCAAAATAATTTACTCACTCCCTTTACCTTCCTCTCCCCTCATCTCCTCCCATCCCTCCACTCCCCTCTCTTACTACTAAACATAGAACGAAAGAAAGACGCAAAAAATTTAATGTTGGGTTAGCCAAATAAGATGAACGACACTGTACCTTTATTTGGTATGAATAACCTTTTGTATGATAGAAGGGATTAATGGATAAATTAGAAAGAAATGATAGAACAAATGATAGAAAAAATGGCTAAAACAATCCATCCCAATCTCTTACAATTAATCCCTCTAATATTTAAAAATTATAGAAGACAGAGCTTAATAATAACCAGCTGCCAAATATGTTTATTACATTGAACTCATTCATCGCCTCTTTCTTTTGTAATATATCGAACACCATAAAAAATTAATGTTAACCACCACATCCTTTCACCTTCCCCTCCCCACCAACCAAAAAGAACGGTTAAAAATCATGTATTATCTTCGATTGAAGTCTTTTGTCCTCGTCTTACCCATGCCTTGATCAAACAAATTTAGAGGCAGTTTGATCCATTGTTTTAAGGAATCATTATTTTCATCATATTTTTTAGGTTAAATATATAAATTAACATCGATCTACAGCCTAAAAACATAATAAGAGACTGATTAAAGGATGAACATATACCAGTATCTGGATGAAGAAAAATGTGAATTATTTAAAACCTAGAGGATGATTACCAACCACTTCAACTCTACTACACATTTCTCCAATTTAACATGTTCACAAAACAAGCCCAAACTATTTCCCTTCTTTACTCTTAGATGAAAAATCCAAAAGCTGTTCTTTGGCACATCCTCGTTGTCCCATACACTTAAGCCTCAGCAAATCTGCAAAGATGCAAAAACCAAAGGACAATAATTATTTCTATGACGCCTTTCATTAACACCAAAACAACCCATACAAAAAGAAACAGAAAATATGACATAAAAATAGACAAATAAGAACGTATACTAACCCAAGCTCAGAGAGCTTCAGATGAGCTTCAGCATAGTCGGCAAAGAAAGCATCCTCATCCTAAACGGAGTAATAATCAATCAAATATCATCAGCTTATAAAATTTTCTGCAGGTAAAATGCAAGAGAATTGAGAGGGTCATTTGATAATAAAATAATCAACCACATACAGCTGCATATTTGTCCACAAGAGGACGGAAAACAGGGTCATTTAAAAGTGCCTTGTCAGATGGCAGCTGAAGGAGGCCTTCCTTCTCACCACTCAGGAGTTCCCTAAATTAATTTGAGACCAAAATACGGGGACTTAATTAGAAAATCAGAACAAAGCATAGCTCCAAAATAAAAAGTATTAGCATGTTAAGTATTAGCATGTTTATGCAAGCCTACTAAAATATAAAACAATCAAAAATAAAAATATAACTCACTTGAAGTAGGAGTTGTCAAAGATGAGAGGGTTGGTCGTCCAGGGTCCCTCAAACCCAGAACGCTCCTTGTGGCACCTTCCCTGCACAATATTATAGTACGATCATCAGCATAACTGCTGTATTACAATAAAATACAAGAGAAAAATCAAGGAAACTCAGAATATGAACGAACCAAAGTGTGACCACCAGAGAGAGCAACAATATCCTGGTCACTAAGGCCCATTTGTACACCAAACACTTGCCTCAAGTGGTCAGTCCCTGCAACACCAAAACAACAGTTACGGAACCCATTCAAAACTACTGGGCACTTTAAACTTTGAAAACTATGTTTAAACAATGACAAAGTACATTGTAAAAAAAAAACTAGTTTCCGGAAAATAATATTACTAACCCTTGGTAGCATCAGGTAGACGGCCTTCAGGTGGTGGCGTAGGCTTGTCCTGGATTAAGGTAGGACAACCATCAGTAATCAAATGAATTCCTTGTAACTCTAGATGAAAATGAATCTCATATCACACAAAGCTATAACGATGTCAGCTAAACAAGTGATTGAATAACTGTTAAACACAACTCCAAATTCCTTTCCCCAAACAGATCATCAGATATTAATAAAAACCGCACAATGGTAGGAAAGAAAGGGAAAAAGTATGTGAAGTACCAAAATAGACTTTAAAATAAACCAAAATCATGGCAACATACTAAAGAAAAAGCCATGACATACCCATAAATGACACAAATTTATTAGACAAGAGAAATGCTTACTAAAAGCCACCACTGAAAGTAAGGCGTGCAACACCTATACAAGCACATTTTACAATTCGAATTTCCCAAAATGCATATAGCAAAAATAAACGTATTTTAAAAACATGTTGCACTTCAAATTTCCCAAAATGCATAATGCAAAAGTAGACGCATTTAAACACAAATTGCAATTCAAATTTCCCAAACTTAATATTACAAAAGTAAACGCGAAAGTGGGGAACCAAAATGGAGTACATTCAATTTCAAAAAACAAAAAATTCAAATATGTCGAATATGAAAGAGAAATCGCGTGAATCAAAAGAGAGCAACTAGTACAAATATAGGAATTAATACCATCCAAACTATTAATAAACAGTTACAAACAGCCGACGGGTTAAAAAAACAAAACAAAAAAAAAACCCAGAGAAATCAGAACAAGACCGAGCAATGGATATTAGTGACCGACTAATACAGCACCTAAGATTATCAGGAACAATATCGGAAAAAACATAAAATATACATAGCAAGAAAAAAAATCGTCGAGGGATTAAATTCCTACCATAAGGTATCTATCTACTCACAAAATTCCACACTAAAGTAAGCTTGTAATTTATACAACAAAAAAAATCCATCCAAATCTCATTTGTATATTCTACCAATATTGAACCTTGTATATCCTACAAATATTGAAATATGTAACATTCTACATTTGTGGAAATCAGAAAATAAAATTAGAAATCCACTGACCTCTCTTCCGGGATGGAAAGGGATTTCAGGCCCACCAGTAATTTCAACAGCAACGACTCCAGCCAACTACGTAATCAGAAAAGACCAAAATAGTAAAACCGGAGAAATAGATCCAAAACCATTGTAGATGAAAATTCATAAAGGATATTATTAAAATACCTGGTAGAAGTCAGCGTAGCTGAGGATAGGGAACTGCTCCTTGATGGGCTCCAAAAGCCTAACAGCGATGTCGAGACCATTGTTGGCACCGTGAGCAAGCTCGGCTGACTGCTTCATGGTTCCGAATGGACCACCGGTCTTCGACTTAACATCGAATGTACCAGCAGAGTGCCATCTACACCAACGCACTCAATATCAAACTCAAATACACATAGAAACATAGAAACACATGTATAATCAATCACACTCAGTAACAGCGGAGAATGAGACTCACGCAAGTCGGAGCATGAGAGGGGCACAGTTCTTCTCGGCGATGAGACCCCTGAGCTTTTTTTTAGCCTTTTCGACGGCCTTCTTGTACTCCTCACTCACAGTTGGGTAGCTCTTCCCCATGTTCAACGACGGTTCTGCTTTGGAAACAAGCAAATCAAACCCCGATCGAATCGTTAGCTAAACGATGAAAGAGAATAAAGAGGAAAACAGCAAATAATCGCAGGAAAATGGATCGGCATTTTCTGAGCAAACAATCAGATCAACATATCAAGATCAACAAGAAGACATATCGAAGCTTTCCAGATTTGGCAGTGAGTGAGTGTCACAAACCTTAGAATACGAGACTGAGATTACAGAAATTGAGAGGCAAACCCTACACCACACGAATGCCACGAGTAGAACACGAGCTCCTTTAAGCCCCTGTCAATGGTGATGATATAGGGGGGTTTCTGAAGGAAGAGAAGTTTCTAGTATTTTATTCGGAGCCGTAGATATTTGAAGATCGTGTGGTCGATATTGGAGGCTACATGTGAACGCTCACGATTTGTTTAGATTCCTAGATGTACGGCCAGGCTTTCTGGGTGGGTGGTGATGGACTTGGAAAAATAATAAAATTAAGGTCAAGGTTAAAGTAGGAAAGATACAGGATTCATGGGAAAAGAAAAGGTCGGTTGGTCCCACAGAATAAAGAATATAGAAGGGAATATGAATCGGCTATTCTACTCAATTGACTAAAAGCCCTTCTGTTTCGGGTCGAAGATGGCAATGCCATAATAATCGCATACGATTCGTTGCCATAGAATCCCTGTAACCGCTCACCGCGCGATGATCTGGCTGGCCCTCGTCCATGGATAGAAATGAATTATCAAAACCAATTTATAGAATTTGTTTGTCTTAATTTACCTAAAAATAAATTAAGATAAGGTAAGTTAAGTTAAAGAAACCGTATATTTCTAATAAAGCCATTTTATTTTTGCTTTAATAAAATGGGATATTTATAAAGAAATTTATAATTAATTTTAATGCAGTATTGCATGTGTGGTAATTCATGTGTTATTCCTAGTAAATTGAAAACTTATAAGGAAATTTTTTGATTAAAAAATATATTAAAACAGTTTTTTTATAATTATGGTAAATATTCTAATTATTTATAGATTTATAATTAGTTCAAGAACCAAAAAAAAAAAAATTATGGTTTCTATAGAATGTGCGCCAATCTCGTGTATTATGGGGAGATTGCGATTCTAACAAAAAAGTGTCACATACGATTAGATACTGACGCAAGGTCAGTTTTGTCATTTTGACTCTCTTGGCTCGCTGAGTACCATTCCGATGATGGAAATTAACTATAAAACCAAGTGTGAACACGCCCAGCTTCAGAAGATTCCAGTCAAGTAAATAATTGACTGACCCACCCAATTGAAGTAGCTTTGTCACCAGCCCAATAGTATTGATCCACGAGACACACTGATTTTCTGTACCCGTGAACTCTAATATGCTAACCCATTCATCTATTGCCACGTGTAGCAGACGATCCTGGACGATGCGACCCGGGCTGCCGAGTTTGACAGAGCCATCGAAGCGCTTGCGGGCTTGTTACAGGCCACTTTACTCCCTGAAATAAAATTAAAAATAAAAATATATATACTCAAAGAGCCTTTTGAGCCTAAAAGATAAAACAAACATATATAATTTTATATTAAAAACATCTATAAGTAATATAATAATACTCCCATTCCACAACCCCAAATTTTTTTATTTTTTTTTTGTGAATTAATTTAACAATGGAGGATGAAAAATACCAAAATGCACTTTAAAAAATATCCTAAATTACCCATTACACCCCTCCATTTTCATTACGCATACCCGCCTTCATTTACTTTTATTTTTCTCAATTTCTTTTCTCATATCCTCTTCATTTTTTTCTTTTTCTTTTTTTTCCATTTTCTCTTCTTATTTGCAAGCAATACTAGATTGATTTTCAGTTGGATTACAAATAAATTTATAACATTGGATTTTCGGTTAGATTTGGTAAAGAAAAATATGAAAAAATGAATGTGGGTAATATATATAATAAGGATGAAGGGATGCGATGGATAATTTGCAGCATCTTTGAAAGAGCTATCAAATACGGGTTAAAAGTCTTTAGTGTCCCTCTCCTTTTTGGACATTTTTCATGAGGACCATTAATTTAAAATATTATCTTTGGATCTGCACGTCTTTAGCACGCAGCATTTTCTAAGTGCGAGAAGGAATATTAACTTTATTTATGAAAGAAATCGAAAAACCTTTCTAGTTTCTAGAAAATAAATAAAAAATGTGGCCATTTCTTGGTCACTCACCAGCCTGCTAGACATAATAATGCACACCCAATGGGTCACATCTGAATCCAATATGGGTCCCATCCCCCTATGACCTGAAAATGAGTTGTTGTTTTGCTAAATGAGAATAATTAAAATATTATTAGTGAAGCAATAAACTTTCGGACCAAATTATAGGTTGGTAATTATGATGAGAGTGGAAAGGAAAATAATAATAATAAAAAGATTGAGAATTGTCCAAGGGGCGGGTCCGAAAAGAAAGTGCGCCTGATTGAAAGCTATAGACGTAGCTCAGAGCGAAAAAATCAATGTAACTTTATATTTTGTTTGGAGTTTGAATTTTAATAAATTTTATTTAATATTTTAGATGTATTTAAGTTTGCTATATTATATGCTGAAGATTTAATTTTTAAATTAATAATTATTATAATAATATATTTTTATTTACTAAAAAGTATATCTCAAGGTTTGAAGGGGATAAAGAAAGAACCATTTATGAAAAATTATATAGTTAAAATTCATCAAAAATAAAATTGTGTAGTTAAAGACGGAATAAACGCAGTAAATAAAATACCCACCTATTTACATTTTACTTTGCAAATAAACAATTTGTCCAATGTTATAAATGTTGTGGTTTACATTTTTTCAACATTGAGATTGTTGTATTTCATTAAACTATTCAAACCTATAAAAGCTAAGTTTTGTAAATTTGTGATTCTTTATATAATTATATTTGATTGATTAGTTGTTGTCACTTGTCACCGCTCACCATTGATATTAAAGTCCAGCTCCTAGGTGACTACAAAACAACTCAAAATAATCGACCATACAATAATATGTAAAAAGAAACGACTCATTGATTATAATATTTGGTAATCTAATTATAACATAGTCAACCCTCCTCGCTATAGGAAATAATTTGCATCAACATTGCACAAATTCTACCAACAATATATTGAGATAATAATGATGCACTTGCAACATCGTCGTAGTCAATAAAAACATGTATTCAGGATCAGAAAAGCTTGGCCATCTTTGACAATGCAAACCCTTTGAAGGCTGCTACTTCGTAAGCAATCACATTATTCCCGTCGCCACCTATTTTTTAAGAATATAATGATGAGAACACAGGCTTGGACAAAGGGCTGTGCACAAAACTCGAGAAACCAAAAAAATTTGACCGATCGAATCAAACAAAATCGAGAAGCAGAACAAACTGAAGGCGACTTAACCGATTCGATCAACATCGCGTACATATTTATTTTTGTAAATTGAGGATTAATCGAACCGGTAGAATAATTTTTAAAATAACTTATTTTTATATATTTAATATTGTTTTATAAATTATATCCGAAAAACAGATGGAAAATCAAAGCGACACACCAATATATTTAATATTATTTTATAAATAATGATTTAAAAAGAATTGAAAACTAATTGAAATCGAGTAGCCAATACTCGGTCGGTCAGTTTTGGCTCGTTTTTAAGGGTTCAAAAATGAATGTTGATCCAACAATCCACCATTAATGCTAAAAACTATGAATAATACTTTAACACAATTTGTATTTTTTCGCATAACCTGCATAATATAATCTTATATTGAGAACCCATCAAAATGACAAATCTCCTTAATCAGAAAAATCAAGCTCAATCAAAGATACAATCAACCCATACAGGACACTTAATATATTGGTTTGTGGATTTTATGCAATATTGCCGTTGTACACTAGTCCACTATTCTATTGATTTAGCCATTGTACACATTTCCTTAAACAGAGAATTAAATATATTATAAATATTATAACTAATATTGAGCTTGGTATCTATTTACCAAACAATTATTTCCCTAGTTAAATTTCTTTATAATATTAGAGTCAAAAGCTCTAAGTGTAAGTTTTTGAAAACCAATAATATTATGCCACATGGATTGTTAAAAATACAAATTATGATCAATAGCCAATGTGCATTTGATAAACTTCCCAAATTCAATATAACATAAGCTAAGTTACATTTACCAAAAAATGAAAAATCATATCAAATTATATAAAATGTTTTTCATTTTAAATAGTACTATAACGTCTTTCAATTCACTTACCAATTTATTTATTAACTAATGATATATCATGATAAAATAATAAAACCTAATAAAAATAAGTGGATTTAAATGAAAACTTATTATCATGTTAAGTAAATAAATTGACGAGCTAGTATTATTATTATTATTATTTTTTTTAAGTAATATACAATTATTGTTTTATGATCAAAATGGTTGTACCCCTTATTATAGTATGGACGTAAGCAACAATACCAATAAAATCCCAATAGAAATTCAGATGTAAGGTATACATAGACAATAGAGAATTATATTTAGAGGGTCCTAAGTAAGACTAGTTTTAAACTATCACGCTTATGAAACTTCACTTTATGAGCCTATTAGGAAAAGTAGACGAGTACAATGTTTTAAAAGGCATAAGGTGTTGGAAGGTAGCGAGGTTAAGCCTCAAGTCTTACAAGTCAAGGCGAGATTAGGCGAAGCCTAAACGCTAAAAGACGTTTCGCTAATATATATTATTTTAATTATTATAAAACTACTAAATAAATAAAATAACTTATATTTTGAATATCAAAGTATATACAAGTCTATATTATCACATATATATATACATATACAATTAATATAAATTAGCAAGTACATAATTATATATATTCATGAAAATTTCATACTTTTTAAATTTCTAATAAAAAAATTAGTCCCAAATTATATATATTACGGGTCAATAATTACTTAATAATACTTAAATTAATATGATAATATTATCTAATTTAAGTATCACCATATTTTAATCAATTTTTATTTAACTCTTTATTATATAATATATTTTATTATTTTTATTTTTATAAAAATAAAAATAAAAATTATCTTAAAACTTTTTTTTATTTTTTAATACTAATTTTTTTACATTTTTTTATTTTCTTATTTATTATGAATTTTTTATTTTATTTTTTCAAAAAATTAATTTTTTTAAAAATATTTAATGAAAAGCTCGCATCTTTTGGCGCCTAGGCACGTATTAGATGATCAATACAGCATTGACCGTTTTTTATTAAGTCTTACTTTAATGCGAGGTATTTTCTAAACATCTCGTGCCTAAGCGCGCCTAGGCGGCGCCTTTTAGAACACTGGACAGGTATGTTCAGTGCATAATTACTTTAAAACATGGCTATGCTTATTTAATTACCATATTGCCACGTAGTTACTTTGTGACTGTCATTTAGAATGTAAACGAGGCGTGAGTCCTCGTCATTCAGAATCAAGCCCATGGTTAAGTCCATATAAAAGATGGGCTAATATCTGAAAAGCCTGAAATTTGGCATAGCAAGACCAAAGCATAATAGGCCAAGCCCGAAACTCTAATTTTTAATTTGGGCCGATGCCTAATTTATTAATAGTTATTTATAAAAAGTCCATTCACTTATAATATTTGTAAAAATATCCATCTATTTCCAAACAACCCTTACCGCTTGAACGGACGTCAGTCTCTCTGTCTTCTCTATCTATATGTATTCTCCTTCTAAATCTTTTCCTTGTGCAATTTATGCTGATTATTTCAATCAAATCAATCACCAAGTGAAAATCAATAATAGCTACTGAGAAAAAGGCTACTATGACAAAACCAAGAGGGTGACGAAGCCCAAACCCACAAAGAACGTGTGAATATAATTTTTTATTGCTCTTTTGTGAACCCCTCTATTGAAGTGCCTGATGAGCCCACACCTTCTATGGATGTGCCCAGTTTATCAAATCCTAAAAATATAAATTTTTATCATAAATTTTAATTTTGTGTGTTATTGCCATAAAAATTTATTTATTTTTGTTTAATTTGTAATTATATTGTATTATTCGTATGATTGGGTTTGTTTGTGCTGTGGGTTAATTTTGTTTGCATTGTTATTATGTGGAGTTGAAAGTGACAAAAAAATAAGCTTGATGTTGCTAATTTTTTTTTGCGAGACTTTCTGTTAGATAGTAAGAAACATGCAAGTACAATTGTATTTGATGGTGAGACTCGCTATTTAATGGCGAGTGATTTTTTACAGAAGTTAAATTCTTTAAAAATCTCGCCATAAAATAGCAAGTGCAGTTTCCTATTAAATCGTATGTTATAAAAGTTTTTTTTTTATTTGTAACAAAAATTTTGTTTTTATCTTAGAATTTATGGTTTTTTATTTTTATTTTTCTGAATTAGGAACAAACAATGTTATCTAAGAGGGGAAAAAAAAGGCGATTGATGGAAATACACAACAACGATGATGATGAGAAAGTTTACAAGTTCAAAATCTTGTTACTAGATGGAATCATTGTACTATTGAATATATGTCATCCTCTGCCTCTCAAACTTCCCCTAATGGAGTTTGTCGTGTTGGTGAAAGAGGAATACTTCAGAGTTCAGAGGCTTTCAAAATTTGTCTTGCAGCGAACATCAATTAACAGAAAAGATTGCTGAAAAGAAGATTGTTATTTCATTGACTTTGCAAAGGAAATGATAAAAAATTGCTGAAATGAAAAAGAGTGTTGCAAATGCCAAGTCTAATAGCAAGTGATTGTAATTTGTAATTATTTATAATTTTTAACTTGCAAAGGAAATAGAAGGATCCAAAGGCCACATATTTGCTTATAGGTTTATGTTCCAGTAAATAATGATTAAGTTTGTTTGTTTATTTAATTCTAATTCACAATACAATACAACAATACACTATCTAAAATATAATAAATATGTTTATTATATAAGCAGATTTGGTATACACGGTCACATACTCATTATCTAAAAGAATATCTACAACAACTAAAGACATGAGACTTATCAACATCATAACCCAACACCATTAAGACATCTTGTTTAAATGTTGTACGTATTGATAAAGCATCGTGCTTGAGCTTTTAGAAATTTTGCTTATAGCGAGACTCTCCATCGGATGACGAGCAAACACATTCATTAAAGAATATGTACTCGCCACCTAATAGTGAGACTTGCTATTAGATAACGAGTACACATTCCACAGGGTTTACCAAATGTTGTTCTTGCTATTTTATGGCAAGTTCCACTAATAATAATAATAATAGTTTAAAGAGTAATTTTTTTAAAAAAATAAAAATAGAGGACAATTTTTAAGTTGTTCAGAAACTTATCCTCTAGTTTAAGACTTTTTATATATTTCATTCCGTGTGTTTCATTTTTTATATTAAAAATTGCATTTTGTTTTCAATTTAAAGCTAGAATTTATAACAATAACAAGTTTAATATTAATAGCCGATTGAGCCATATCTCTTAACAAAATCATAGACTGATGATTTTTACATTGAGATTTTTGTTTTTAAAAATATAATTTAATATTACTACGCTTATTACAATGGAGAACTAGAAATATATATATATATATATATATATATATAATTGAAAAATGATTACCAAATAACTCTTTCTTTTTTTTTAAAGTAAAAATGCAATGGGACGGAAACAATAAAGGGTACATAACCTCTTTGAAGGCCACTGTGAGATGGCATCTCTGCTATCGATCTGTGCAAGTGCAACGTTGTTTTATGGTGTCTCATCCGTGGTCTTTTGTAGTTTGATATCAAATATGGGTTTTATTTTAATTATTGTAATTACAAACTTTCCTTCATTCTTTTCTCTTATACTTTTTGAACATTTTCTGCTTTTCACTGGACAGTTTTCCATTTTTTATTTGAACTTGCTGGTGGGGGATTTGAGCTTGGACTCACGTCCTCCGAGAAAAATAATAGCTTTTACACTAGGATGTCCAGCATATATCTAACTTTTTAAATGCTTCATTTAAATTTAAAGGAATAAACTGAAAAATAAAATGTAATTTAAAAGATAGGTTTTGTTAAAAATGAAAATATAATAATCAAATGTGAAATTTTTTAAGCTATAAGGTAAGTTTATGAAATTATCATTGACAAAAAAAAAAAAAAAATGAGTTCATGAAATGGTCCCTTTTCAGGTACATAACCAAATGTGAGTTTACACTCTTAAGTCTTAAGTAATTATAAGCCATTCATACATTCATTTTACCAAACGGGTATTTTTAGGGACAAATGTATATGATACAATGAAATATATATAACTTCAAGGTTTCGTTGGATTTAAGAAATAGTTAGACTTCCATATAAGACAAACAAAAAGTAGGTGCAATGACATTTATATATATATTTTTTATGGCCTGCTAATTTTTTTTAAGTGATATTTATTACTAACTTATATTCAAATTATTAATATTACACTTATTTATTTGGTGGTGGATTCTTGATGACTGTTTTGATATAACCTATCTACAGCATAACCACCCAGTACGACTGAGCCATTTGTATTAAAAACTTAATGATAAAGGACACGCAGAGTATTGGAGTATAAGCCATAACGATATAACTGACTATGATTGAGTATTATATTTTTGTGGTCAGTGACAATTAGAATATATATATATATATATATATATATATTTTGGTGAACATTAGAATAATGCTTATGATTATGAATGTAGATATTTATCGACACAAATGGATGGTTTTGGCTAAGATACTAAACAATAACAAGGATCAGGGTTCAACTGTGACAGCCATTTTAGTGTAACAAACACAACCTCAATACTATGTGACTACCCACTAAAACTTTCAAAGATATCTGTGCATAAAAAAAAATCCAACAATATAAGACTTTCAACATGCTTAAATGAATGGACAAGATATTTGTGCATAAAAAAATCCAACAATATAAGACCTTCAACATGCTTAAATAAATGGACAAGAGTTGTAGAAGACAAATGAGTTTTTCTTCCATTTTTTGCTATTTAATCATATAGAAAGAGGGAAAAAAAAGAAAAAGAAAAAAAAGAAGAGATGAATGTGGATATAAAATTATACAACCATAAACTTCAGATGTATATATAAACAGTCACATGTATATATAAACAGTCACATGTATGTCCTATAATTTGCAATCAATATCTATTTTGCATCCTTTTACAAATTTTGAGCATTGCCTCCACAATTTTAGAACTATCGGTGGAATTGGCCACAAGCCCATATTAGATATTAAATGGGTTGCATGTAATTTAGCCTGATAAATGCAAAACAAATAAAAAGGAAGCTTAATACCTTATAAGAGGTGTATAAAGTAAAAAGGACCACAATAATTTTCAATCAAGGACAGTTCGATGCTGTTTGCCCCTAACGATTTGAACCCCGAAGTGTCACATTTTCGTGCAATATTCCTCTTTGAGCTTTTCTTAGCTCCTATTGGTTTTGCCTGGATTAGTAGTTAAGCTTCGGAGCATGAATTTTTATATGGTCTTAAACACGCCAGATCACCCACACGTTTGGCAACTCATGTCAAATTGAGAAATTCGAGCTTTGCAATTATTGTTTTTTGTTTTTTTCTTTTAAGTACTTGAACTAGGTGCCACCCAATTAAAGCTAATGGGAAAAGGAATAGTAAAAAGGAGAAAGGGTGTAAATAGTTGCACAGTGTCTTGCCAATACAGATCAATTATATTTTTATAGAAATTTTATATATGTGGACTTCTTGTTTATGAGCTCTATTCAACTCCTAATTATACCTTTGGTGGGATTGACCTGAGAATCATATTTTTAATCACAACGGTTGATCTGTGTACTTTTTATAATTTATCCACTCAACTAATATGAATAAAAAATTTTAATTAACAATTTTAAAGAGATATGAATCAAAAGTTATAATTAAGGATTATATAAATAATAATAAAATTTAGAAGTATTAATATAAATTTTATAATTTAACAGTAATTTACAATTTTATATATAGTTCAAAAGGTATTAGTGACAAAAATTGTTTATTAATGAAGAAAGATAAGGAAGGAATATAGAAGAAGTATTAGCACATTGATCGATGGAATAAAGAATTAGAGAAACCATTACTTGTGATTTTAATAATTTTTTTATTTGAAGGCAAAGTTAGAATAATAAAAATATATTTTTAAAATGTATGCATTTAGAGAAAATTTGTATTCATGTAACAAATTTCTTCCATTGAATTCGTATTTTTGGGCACCTAATAATTTATTAGGTTCAAATGATATTAATTAAGGTTCAGGCCAATTTGATTTAAATCTTGATAAATATAACATAATAGAAAATGAATATGAAAAGAAATCAAAGAAGTAGAAATAAGGGCTGAAACCTATGGGCTTCAAGGCCCTTATTTCATAGATACAAAATTCTCTCTTAAGGAGAAATACTAAAATCAAAATTCAGAATCTTTGAAACCATAAACCTCTATCATATTATAAACACGGCGATGCACAAAGCCTCACAAACATATAAAATATAAAAGGTAATCAGTTTTGCTAAACAACCTTGATTTGCTTTACCACTTAGATAATATTGAAATAATTAATAAAGAGACATTAATAGTGTAAGAAAGTTTAGCCCTTTTTTTTTATGGCAATTAAACTTTGCATTCCACAAGAAAGCAAAACAAAACGCTTAAAAAAAAGAGGAATTACAATCCAGAACAGAGCTATTTACTAATCAGCTTGTTCACAATGTTTAAAGGAATATTGCAAAAGAAAATTCATCAATTACAATACAAGACTTAGAGGATAAAGAAAACTTAGTAATCAAATCTGCAATAGTGTTGGTATCTCTATGACTTCATTCGATCTTCTACCTATCAACATTAAACCCATTACGAATAGCTACCATTTTATGATAGGTGTCCCAACCAGCATCATCAGATTTGCTTAAAACTTTCTCGACCACAGATTTAACATCACAATTCCAAACCATATTAATCCATCTGCAAGCTTCAGCATAATTTGTTCTCCAATCCAAAACCAGCACTTCTGCCACATAAGGAGAAGAGCAATCCACGAGATTAGAAGCAGCAAACAAAAGTCCACCTGTGTTATTACAAATCACTAAAGAAATAGTTGCATATCCATCTTTAAAGGAGGCGTCAATGTTTGCCTTGATCCAACCTGTATGAGGCGGTCTCCAAAAAATTGGCCTTACTGAAGATCTGTTATCAACCAGAATAGTAGTATGTACCCTACTAAACTTCTCCACAATCGATTCAAATAAGGCTATTTGTTTCTGAATCTTTTCCTCACCTTCGAATATTTCCACATTCCTAAGCCTGCAAATATAATAGAAAAGACAAGCAAAAAAAGAAGCCACCCAACCCTCGTGAAAACCTTATCAAATTTTGAGAACGCTTAAAGCACAAACCAATCAGATATTTCATGCTGCCCACATTTCATGCATCAGTCTTACAACCCCATTTGCTTCCCAAAGCCAGCAGTTTAGTTATATGGCACTAATTAAAAAGTGTAAACTTATTTCGGGTTTATGGCCACAAAAAGCACAGCTGACCTCATTCTGATTAATTCTTTGTGAAATTCTGTATCTTGTAGGTAGAACATTCGTTAACATCCTCCAGGGATGGAGTTTAAGTCTTTCATGCAAATTAAATTGCCAAATTTGAGACCAATAGGCCCTTCTCCTCTAAAGAAACCTATCCCAATTCCCTGCTAAATACACTTCTAAAAAAAAAATACCTGATTTATCACCAATCCATAGGAGTTTATCTTAACAGCATTGTCTTGGCCTTTGAACTTTCCTGATTGCCTCCACTATATCTGATTCATAGATTTGATTTAAAAGCTCATAATTTCAATCACTACCGTCTTCTAATCGAAGGTCTCTCATCCTACTCTAATGCCGACCATCCACCCCTTCTTTTGGTTTTGGAGTATGATTGGTAATCTAAGGAATCCAAGAGTCCTCCCACTGATTAATAGATAAACCATTATCCACTTTGTAACAAACCCCTTTAATAAGGCTACTTCTTGCACTAAAAATCCCCTTCCAAACCATTAAGTCCCTCTTTGAAGTCTTACACCTTAGATACTCCTTACTGTTTAAATATTTGGATCTTAGCAAGTTTATCCAAAGACTATTGTGCCCCGAAGCCAATCTCTAAGCTAGTTTGGTTAATAACGCCGTATTGATCTCATTAAATATTCTAAAGCCAAGTCCCCTATTTTCCTTAGGCTGACAAATATCAGTACATGCCTTTGAAGTTATGAATTTATTCTTCTCTTTCGGAACTCCCCACCAAAACCTTCGGACAAGAGCATCCATAGCCTCACAGGTACTTCAAGGGATCTTAAACGTAGACATGGAATAAATAGGAATAGCTCGCACAACTGATCTGATGAGAGTAGCCCTGCCTGCCTTAAAAGCAGTTTGCTTTGCCAACTTTCTAACCTTAATTGTACCATTCCTTTTAGTTTTTCAAATTCTTTGGTCATCTTCCTACTGAAAATCAGAACATTCCCCAAATAAATTAAGCTTAAATCCATCTTTCTGAAACTAAGAATGTCCTTAATTCTTCCCACTTTATTCTCTAAGTGTCTTTAGAGAAAAATTTTAGATTTCTTCCTACTAACTTCTTGACCCAACCAATCCTTGTAAACCTCCAACACCTTAGCTACACTTCTAGCATTCCTTTCATCTGCCCTACACATGATAAGGATGTCATCTACATATATCAAATGAGAGATCATTGGAGCTCCTTTACTAATTTTGATTCCTTGGATACTTCCATTTTGCTCAGCCTGAAACATTAATCTGAAAAAAATTCTACACACAAAATGAAAAGATAAGGGGATAGAGGATCCCCTTGTCTTAAACCTCTCGAAGGCTTGAAGCTACCGCTAACATTGCCATTGATAAGAAGCTCATAATTAACTGAAGTTATGCAACTCATAATTAGTTGACGAATCTTTACTACAAACCCCCAAGCCTCCGTAGCAGCATTGATGAACTTCCACTCAATACGATTTTAGGCTTTAACAATGTCCAGCTTAATAACCATTAAACCCTTACCATTTTTGCTTATATGACTTCTGATTTTATGAATTACTTCCTGAGCAATGATAGTATTCTCAGCAATCCATCTACCTTGAATGAACGCTTCTTGATTTGGTGATATAATTTTCTCAATGTGATCCTTTAGTCTTACAATAATTGTTTAGACCACCTTGTAGATAAAATTGTAGAGACTAATAGGTCTGAATTGTTTAAGATTTAATGCATTTTTTACTTTCGGAATCAAAACCATAAAAGTTTTATTTAATTTTTGTTCCATTATCACTGTTCCAAAAGTTTCTTAGACTAGCTCAATTACCTGAGATTTAATAATCGACCAATAGCTTATGTAAAAAGACCTTGGAAAACTATCAGGACCATGACACTTCTGGGGATGCATACTCTAAATACAACTTCTGATTTCTTCAGTCAAAACATAAGGAATTACTAAATTCTGATGGCAATAGCTTCTCATTTTCTTCAGTCAAAACACAAGGAATTACTAAATTATTCCACTCTCGAGGCAAGTCCGAACAATCAAACTTATACAAATTTTGGAAATTTCGAATGAAGTATTTTCTAATCTCCTCTGGGTCTGAAATCCATCCTTTCTCAGCTTTAATATGATGAATCTGGTTCTTCTTTCTCCTCATTAACACACTTGCAAAGAAAAATTTGAATTTCTATCCCCTTCCTTAAGCCATAGTTCCCATGACTTCTATTTAGAAATACATTCCAAATGCGCTCGTTGAATTCGAAGTTGTGAAAGGATTGATACTTGTCTAACTTTAATGTTATCTAAGAATCACCGTCTTCTTGAATTAGCTTTAATTGCTCTTCTAATCTGAGAAGCTCCATATTTGCAAAGCCAAAAACTTTCTTATTCCATATTTTCAAGGCTCGAAAGGTGCCTTTCATTCATTATAGAAATTTGAACCATTCTAATATGTTGAATTTTTTTTAATTCTAGGTATTATCAACAACCTCATAACTTTCTTGATCCATCGTTTAAGCTTGAATAAACCTGAAAGGTCTATTTATTCGCCCCTTAAGCCAATTTGTAGAAATGATGATCGGAGCATGATCCGATTCTTCAAAAGGAAGATGAAAGACAGTAGTCTCTTGAATCTTTTGAATCCATGAAATACTTGTTATGCCTCTATGTAGCCGTTCTTCAATAAAAAATCCTTTTTCTTAATTATTCTACCACATAAATCTTCTCCCATCATAACCTAAATCAATAGCTCCTGTTTGTTGAATAAATTCCTTCATAAATTATTTTCTTCCCATTATAGCACTACCCCAAACACCATCCAATGTAAAGACTCAGCCATTATGCTTTTTTCCAAGACTTCCCAGAAAATTTTCTTTTCCTTGTACCGAGTTGGACCATAGCAACTAAGGCTGCATTTGGTACGTAGGATAGAAAAAGAATTTAGAAAAGCTAAAAAAAGATAGGATAGGAAAAATTGGAAAAAGAATAGTATTATCCTGTATTTAGTGGTGTCCAGATAAAGTATTGGATTACATATATTGATGTTTGGTAAATACTGGATATAGGGCTGGCAATTGGGACCGGCCTTGCCCCAACCCGTTGGGTCTCAGCCCGAACGGGGCGGGGATTCCCCGCCTAACCGGGCTGGTGGGTGGGGCAGGGGTAAAAAAATTTGGCTCGATGCCGGGGCGGGGCGAGGCCGGGGCGCATTATCCCCACCTCGATATGTATTATATATTATATATTTTAATTTTTATATATTAAAATTTAATATTTTTTTATATATTATAATTTATATTAGACAGTCTGATTCTCCTTACCTTAACCCTAACTCTTCTCCCAGCTTGTTACCTACGCCGTCGCTCTCACGCCCAAACCAGGTACTAGGTGTTTTTTTTTCTTGCAGAATCAATTATGAGAAAATACAATTCCTATAAGATATATAGATATAGATCTATCATTGCCCAAGATTTCATTGTTCTCTTTTTATTTTTCAATTGCATATATCTAATATGCCAAGCACCAAGTGGCTTCTTGTCTTTGAATTGATCTTTCATTGTTCTCTTTTGGTGTAGGTTGTTGAATTGATCTAGTCATTGTTTTTTCTTTGGGCTTTTTTTTGCATAGATATATTAATTATTTCCTGCACAACTATCTTCTTTTTGCCTCTCCTTCCTCCTATAGCTAGGAATCTTTTTCCTCACTGATTTCACAACACAATATTAATATAATTTTTTATATGTTTCCAACATTTGTAGTTGAAGCCTTACTGAGGAGAGAAAGGAAAGCAAAGCTTGCTATGGGCCTAATTTTGAGGTATGTTTTGAATACCCAATTAATTCATTTGTAAAGCTCTTTCTATTTTGATTACCCAGTGAAATATGCAAACGCCAACTTGTGAAACATACTCAATAAGACAAGCACAAAGTTAATCTAAAGCCTTAAACTCATAAATAGTTTAGCCAAGTTCGGCATTGGTATACAAGTACAATACAATAATAAATTGAAAACAAAAATTCAAAATGTTATATATATGGATGGTATTAATTGCGGTAAGTGTGGTGTGGGAAACCATAATTGGATTTTGAAAGTATTAGCAAACTGTGCTAAATACAAATTATTCTTTCATATTTTATATAACTTTGAATAAAAATTACTAATTAAATATAACAGCCAAGAATTTAAATTAATAATTTATTATCCAAGTCATAGTCAAATATTAGATACTACATAAACTATGGTAATAAAATTTTATAATTGAGTACTAAGTTAAGTATTATGTATTAATCTTTTTCATTTTTCAAAAAAAATGTATCAATCTTTTATTTGTGATGAAATAAATTTGTACATGAGTGCTATAGTAATTTTATGCTCATTATTTATTATCATTATTTATGTTATTTATGCTATAATTTTTGGGATTGTTTATGTAGTTTATGATGTGAATGTTTATGCTGGTTTATTGACACTTTGATTTGTATTTATATTTTTTAGATTTAAACTTAAACATGTCCCAACCATCAATTGGAAGTACTCCGATATCTATAAATATGACAAATAATAATGATAATGGTTTAGAGGGTGCTATGAATTCTCAAAATCTACCATCACCAAGTCAAGAAAATTCATCCAAAATTTTTCATGTAGATGAAAGTGAACAATATGGTGGAAAAAGAAAATTGACTTCTATAGTGTGGAACCACTTCAAAAAGTAAAAGATTGATGGGGTAGATAAAGCTATTTGTAATTATTGTGGAAAAAAAATTAGGGGGTGAAAAGAAGAATGGAACAAAACATTTGCATGATCATTTCAATAGATGCCCTCTTAGAAAACAAAGAGATATTAAGCAAGCAATTTTAAATCCTAAAAAGGAAGCTAGTGGGAAGTTGTCAACTCACTTGGTACATATTCTTTTAATCAAGATCATGCTAGGAAGGAGCTTGCAAATATGATTATTTTACATGAGTATCCGCTTTCTATAGTTGACCATGTTGGGTTTAGAAACTATTTTAATGCACTTCAACCATTGTTTAAAATGGTTTCTTGAAACACTATCAAGAGTGACATAATAAAAATTTATGATCATGAAAAATTAAGAACAATGGAGTTGTTGAGTAATAATAAGAGTAGAATTGCGATCACGACATATATGTGGACTTCCAATAAAAAAAAAGGCTTTATGGTGGTTACATCACACTTCATAGATGATTCTTGGACACTTCAAAGCCAAGTGATAAGGTATATTTTAAATAAAAATAACTTGATTT
This sequence comes from Rhamnella rubrinervis, assembly GCA_007844105.2. Taxonomy (NCBI): domain Eukaryota; kingdom Viridiplantae; phylum Streptophyta; class Magnoliopsida; order Rosales; family Rhamnaceae; genus Rhamnella; species Rhamnella rubrinervis. Next base: position 15,008,565 of record CM017578.2, read on the forward strand.
ACTTTCATATTTTGTTAAACTTTAATTTTAATTTTGTTATAATTATTTTATTTTATTTCAAATATAGGTTTGCATATATGCCTTACCCACATACATCCGAGTCACTCTTTAAAGCTTTGATGGATTGCTTCTTTGATTGGAATATTAATCGTAAGTTGTCTACTTTAACTCTTGATAATTGTACAACAAATGATGCTATGATCAACATTCTTCTAGGTAAGATTTCTAGTAGCACACTTATCTTAAATGCCGAATTTTTTCATATGCTTTATTATGCACACATATTGAATTTGATAGTAAAGGATGGATTGGAAGTGATTAAAGATAGTATTGAAAAAATTCAAAAAAGTGTTGCCTTTTGGACTTCTACACCTAAGAGAGTGGCAAAGTTTATTGAATCCGCTCGTCACTTGCATATTTGTTGTGATAAAAAGTTAATACTTGATTGCAAAACTAGGTGGAACTCAACCTTCTTGATGCTTAGTGTTGCTATAAGGTATAAAGATGTTTTTCCACGTCTAAGTCATAGAGAGTCACAATATAAATGTGTTCTTAATGACTTAGATTATAATTTGGCCAAAGAAATTTGTGAAAGGTTGGAGTTGTTTTATGAAGTGACCGAGCTTTTTCCCGGGACCAAGTATCCTACATCCAATTTGTACTTTCTAAATATTTGTGAGATCAAATTGTCAATATCTAAGTGGATTGAATCTCCTTATGTTGATATTAGATTGATGGCAACAAATATGAATGACAAGTTTAACAAATATTGTAGTGAGATTCACAATTTATTGGCGGTTGCAACGGTGTTGGATCCAATGTTTAAAATGAAGTTGGTTGAGTTTTATTTTTCTCAAATTTTTGGTGATGAATATGCAAAAAATGAAATTGAAAAGGTTCACCAAACTTGTAACAAGTTAGTGAATGAATATAAAAGAAAACATGAATTAGGTAGCCAATCTTCTTCCTCATCTTTTCAATCTGAGATGTCTACTTGTGGTGGTGAGAAACAAGAGAGGGCCAAAGATCGTTTAGCAAGATTTGATGCATTTGTTTCTAATACCACTAAGTTTGATGGTGTAAGATCTGAGATTGATATTTATTTGGAAGAGCCTGTATTACCTAGATCGAATGATTTTGACTTATTGACTTGGTGGAAAACAAATTCAACAAAATATCCAATTTTACAATCAATGGCAAGAGATATTTTAGTCATCCCCATCTCTACAGTAGCATCAGAGTCTGCATTCAGTACTAGTGATAGATTTATCAGTCCACATAGAAATAGCCTTCATCAAAAGACTTTAGAAGCATTGATGTGTACCCAAGATTGGTTATGGGCTGACATATATGGTGTGAGAATTTTATTTAATTATTTAAATATGTTTTATGTTTTTAATCTTTTATAATTTCTTTAAATGTGTACCCTTTAAATATTTTTTATTTTTTTGTTAGACTCATCTTCTTTAACTTCACTATATAAGAGACGTATAGTTTTCACTGAGGATATGGATATTGATGAGAAGGTAGAGGTAGATTGAATTTTTTTTTGTAGGAAAAATTAATTATGAAAAGTATTTTAATTTTATTGTTTTAAGTCTTATAAAATTATAATTATATTTAATATAATATGCATTATTGTTTATATGCAGGTTTCATCTGTTGCTCAATCTTGTACAAACACAGAAGATGATGATGAATAAAGAAGAATTTGTGTTTTTTATATTGCATGTTTATTATGTTATTTTATTTTGATTTGGAGATCATATGTGATTATAATTTCTAATTTGTGTTTATGACTTTGTTTGTTATATTTATTATCTTTTATGATTTTTAATTCGTATTTGTGATTTGGAGAATGTATGAGATGTTACAAATAAGACAAAAAAAATATTATATTTTATTGATTTATATACAATGAGGTATTTTAGTTTTACAAAAAAAAGAGCATGGGAATCCGACTGCCAGTGGCAGGAATCACCACCTCGCCTTATAACTCTCGGGATGGACTGCTTGAAAATCCCCAATGGGGTAGGATACGGGGAGGGGCACCCCGGCCCCGCCCTACCCCGTTGCCACCCCTAACCGGATAGGATTACTCCGAATATATTTAATATTAAAATATTTAAATAAACTTTATATTATAATAATTAATTTAATTATTATAATTTGCAATAATGTATTAACAATTAATTTATAATTTAATTTTTTATAATACATTAATCATTAATTTATATTTAATTTTAAATTATAGTATTTTTTTAAATGTACATTGCAAAATATTCATTTAATATTTGTATTATACAATTTATTTTTTCATATTTTTTCTTACAAATTATTTTAATAATTTTTTAAAATATCAATTAAAATTAAGTAAAAAAAATCTAAATAAAACATTATTAATAAAAATGAAATGGCATTAATCCCTCTATATGATAGTTTTATAAAATTAAAATCATAATTTATATATTATGTGCATTTTAACATAAATATGTTTACATATGTTTGATTCATATATAAGTTATACAAACTAATTAACAAGAGTTATACAAATTAATTTTAGCTTTTCCATCAAATGCATCACCCTTAACATTGTCCCTTTTGTAACTTAGAAGCTTCACTCCATCCTTTTCCACAAATGGATCTGATCTTGGTTTTACAAGTTGGCCCGCAATTCTTCCAACCTAAATAACCACATAATAAAGGAGATAAGCAGATGACATGAAGTATAGAGTTAAGATGACCAGATGCAATTCTGGAATCACAGGAGTAAGTTACCACATATCAAGAGCTCAACAAATGTAGATGATTGTTTTGTTATAATTTTTAATTGGGTGCTAGTAATGCATGACATAATCCCAATACATTATTTATAATTGTAAAGGAAGAAAAGTATATGCATCTGAATTAAGACATGCATAATTTATGCATTACATGACAGAGGTTCTTTAGATTCCTCTGACCTACTGAAGAAGTGTACTTAGGGAGACTGGTAGAGAATTGCTACCAGAAATTAAAGCAATCATCAAATTCCACATATAGATTGAGCTTTCTTTAAAAATAAACCAGTGAAATAACTAAACCAACATGATACATATATATATATATATATATATATATATATATGCAATTGTGATTAAGCATTAACGAAACCAACAACTTTAAAGAAACTTTAACGAGTGGTAGATATCTTTATTTACATCCTAACGAGTGAAATAACCAATAGCAAATCTAAATGTCAGAAAATAAGCAGCCATATATCTGGAGCAAGAAAAATAAAGAAAGTTTCTGATAACTAAAATAGAGAAAAGAGTATATCAAGTACGGAAAGAATATGAAATTACCCAAAAAAAATTAAGAACCACAGCAATCTGATCGACCAAGTCCTCAACAGAAAGTATACGATCATCATCACTAATTGTTTGAGCTCCCAACTGCAATAGCTCTTGAAGAAAGTATGAGATAAGAAACAATGTGAATTATGAAAATTAATGAGCAATATTGAAATTAAATAAATAAGAACCAATCAAAATGTTCCCTTGTATCACAAAAATGAACAAATTCAAATAAAACATATTTTTTTAAAAAATAGAATCACAGAAATGGAAGAAATCCAGATACCAAAAATCCTAGAGCGAACACAAATTTAGCAAGCTATAAGCAAAAACACTACACATAATGCAGAAATGAGGAAGTCAAGCTAGGTCTCGATGACCAAAGATGACAACTTTAAACCTTGGCTTGTCAATGTTTATTAGAAGATTATCTAAGGTTCACAAATTGAGTGTGTGATATTAATTCAAGGTCACAGCCAGGGCACGATAGATAGATGCACACAGGGAGAGAAAGCCAGAGTAGAAATTTTATGCCTATGCGTTGATAGGTTTCCATAAAAATCCACAAATTTCCAGATCTTACTTTGTTTTTTAGAGGTTGAAGCAAAGAAAATGATCGGATGAGCAGAGAGAAGGATCGAACGACCATGATGGCAACGACGGCGGCTAAGCAGAGAGAAGGATCGAGTGACCACGATGGCAACGATGACGGATGAGCAGAGAGAAGGATCGAACGATCATGGTGGCGACAACGGCGCCTATATGGGTGCGATAGAAGGTGGTGATCGACGGCTGCATAGGTGTGAGAAACGACTGAGAGATGTCATGGGTGGTATGGTTTATCAAGAGAGAGAAAGCACAATAATTGTTATCCGATGAAATCCCATGTGTTTTGGTGGGATAAAGTTGCAGGGAAAAAAATGGGAAAAGAGAAATCCAGGATTTATTATACCAAATTCTATTTTGCTTGCTGAACACGGAAAAAGAATCTCGGATATGATTTTCCATCTCATCCCTTCTTTTCTCATGTACCAAACACAGCCTAAAGGCCTTCCAACTATCTCCTCTTATGACATCCTTCACTAAGTAACAAATAATATTATCCGAACTCTAGTCCATGGTTAAATTAATTTCCTCTTTCCAAAGGATGGCTAACCCACTGGCTATCCCCATGACATCAACAAAGTAGGAGTTGTTAAAGCCCAACTTCCTTTGTAAAGCTCCGAACTTGACCTGGTTACCTTTTATTTCTGATAGGAAAATACAATTGGGATTATGCTTCCTTACCAAGTTTTTTAGATACATGATAGTAGAAACTTTTCCTAATCCCTGACAATTCCATGAAAGGATGTTCATGAATGTGGGAGGGGCATGTGTTGGCCCGCCTCCTAGGCCAACTGAAAATCATGTCTTATTCTTCCCCTATTACTATTTTCACCATGATAAGAAGACATTGGAAAAGTAGACAATTTGCACAATCTTCCCCTGTCTCTAGCCTCCCTCTTCTAAGACCATCTTCTACTATAAGACGAACGCTCATCACTAATTCTTCCTGGATGATAATGATATGGAGTCTCTATCGTATTCTTGATATTATGGCTAGATTATTGTTAGAGTCCTGACTTATTGCTTGAAGACCATTACTAACATCTGGTACATGGGCAGAACTATATTTAGGGCTGCATGGGCTGTAGCCCATGTGAAAAAAAAATTTATATTTATATGTATAATTTTAACCTAGCCTATATATATTTATATTTCAGCCCACCTATATTAGCCCAATCTATAAATTTTAAAGCTTATTTTTTTTAGCCCAAATCTCTCATACTACCCCAAATCAGCAATTGCCTATATTTATTTAGATTTTTAATTGTATTCTTCTACTTTTATTCTTCATCTTCTCAAGCTTCCATCGTCCGCACTAAATCAGCACCTAACCTAACCACTTCAGCCTATGCCAGCCACTACAAATCTATAACTTTCTCTCACCATAGTATTGATCGGCAAAAACCCAGACGTCTCCAATCCACACCAGCCATCATATATGTAATTTTATTTTAAGTTAAATTTGAGGGTTTTTGTAATAACCTTATTTTATTTTTGAAACTGTCGATTTCCGGATGCGTTTTCGGTTTTATCGCGGTTTCGCCTTTTTAATCAAAACGAGCAGTTTCAGAATTCTGAGGCATTTTATAAAGGCCGAGAGTACCCCATGGGGAGTTGAGAAAATTTTTCTTTCTAATTTGCCCTTAGTCAAAGTTTGATTATTTTGACTTCATTGTTCATTTGTTTAATAATAAAAGTGAATATCTTTCTTTTTACTTTAACTTTATTATTATTTTATTAAGTAGCAAATTCACAATTGCCTTCTTCATGACCGACTCTTTCTTACTTTTTCAAAGATATTTCAAAGAGGGAGGTGGTCGACTGCTTTAGGGGACTTTTTGGCTTTGTTCTTAGTGGTTTTCCAAGCTTGGCTGGTTGGCTTACTTGCTTGTATCAAAGTAGGCAACTAATGCATTTTTATTTTCTTGTAAATTTTTATGTTTTCATATGATTCTTGGGTATAATCATGTGTTGTGATATTGTTGTGATGATGGATTGAGCTTAATATATTGTTTGTTAAGCTTATTGATTTAGACCTCATTTATTTGGATTGAAGTTTGGTAGAAGTTGTGAAATAAAGTTTGAATTTATGGAAATTAATCATGGTTTGATTGAGTAGCTTGATAGATTTTATGTTTGGCATGCTTGGTTTGGTGTTTTAGTGAAGAAAATATGGTGTTAATTTGCATATAAGGGCGGCCATGGTAGGGTAGTTATGTGAAAAATTTTGCTTGTAGGGGTATTTTGGTTATTTTGCATGCAAAGGGTATTTTGGAAATTTTTGAAATTTCAAGGGTAAAATAGTAAACTTGCATGTAAGGGACACAAATGAGATTTTTAAAAATATTTTAGGGTATTTTGGCATTTTACATGTAAGGGATATGGATGAAATTTTGAAAAAAAGGTCAAGGACATTTTGATCATTTGACATGTAAGGACGTAAATGGAATTTTTAAAATTATTAGGGTATTTTCGTCATTTTCTACAAGAGGGGTAGAGTTGAAAATATTTAAAATTGAAGGGGTATTGAGGTCTTCTAATTTTTAAATTATTTTAATTCATATATAATATATTAAATTGTCATTTGTTAATTAATATATATATATATATATAAGTATTTTCAATTACTATTATTTATATTTTCATAAGCATAATTAATTACATATGTATTTGTGTATTAATAAATGTGGGTATATTCTGCAAAATACTTATATTTTATATATGTATTTATTAACTATACTTAAATGTGTTTTGCAGATGTTTATGTATAAAATAATACATTACGTATTAAATTGAGTATTAAGTTAATATATATATATATATATATATATATATATATATATATATTTGTAAGTATTTTATACATGGGGTATGTATATATACATAATTATGTGTATATATAAATTGTATTCGTACGCATGTATATGTGGATGAAATACGTATATACATATATGAGTATGTATATATGTGTTTGTGAGTATGTATTTATATATGTATTTATGTGTATGTGTTTATAGTTATGTTTACGAAAAGTAGAGTAGTTGATGTGTATATGTGTACTGGAGTGGTTGTATATACATGTCTGGTTTGTATAATTGATTAACTGTTAATTTAACTGAAGGTAAGATGGTAATTATCTATATACCTATTGAGGAGTATTTTGATAATTTTTCATATATGCGAGGGGTATCTTGGTAATTTCTAAGATGACCAATGATATTTCGGTAATTATATCGGTGTGTCCAAATAATTTGGAATCGTTGTTTGAGCAGGGGCATTTCGGTAATTATGGCTGTTGAAATAAGACGGTTGATAATTACAGTTTTACTTGTGTATTGTAGCACGAACAATCATTTGCATAGAGTAATTCTGGTGATTTATTATTTTATGTAAAATGAAAGATTTTTCCCTAGGGGTTTGTGTTTTCCAAATGGTTTGCACAACGAAGTGCATGGTTTCAAACCCTGGTTTATAGTCACTTTGTGAATCACTGACCATACGTAGTGATGGATCGCCCGAAACGGTGATTCATCCGACTATAGAAGTGTGGTGTTTTGTGTACTAAATGCGGAAAGAGAGTGAACTTTACTGTTTAAAATAAATAGGGAAAAATGATGATTTTAGTTGTATGGTGTTACACTATATGACATGGCATTTGCATTTGTATATGGTTGCCTACTGAGTATTTTTCACTCATAGTTGTTTGTCTTGTGTGATAGATAAGTTCAAAGTGACCGGTAGGGCTTGGCGGGTGTGGACTAGCTAAAGAATGTACAATGTTCTTCCGCTTTTGGTTTCTTATTTTGGGCAATGATATGGTGTATTTTTAAATATTATTTCCTTTACGGTGTGGGTGTGTATACTTTGGATTTATTTTAAAGTATTATTGTTTATGGTGTGGTTTGTAAAACGATCTCAAAGAGTAAATAAATATTTTGGTTTTGTTGTGGTTTTATCAAAAAACGTTTTCAGCAAATCAAATTCAAAAATAAAAGAAATTTTTTTTTACGGTTAACACACCTTACTCTGAACCAAAACTTGGATAAAGGGGTATTACAGTTTTATATTTAGACTTTTGGTTAAATATTTTTTAAGTTAATTGTAATTTTATAAAACTGAAATGGATCGTCGTCCAGGCTTTCAATAATTAGTGAATTTTATTCTATGAAAAAACGCCAAGGACAACTTATATAGTGTTTTGTTGTATTTATCACCTAACTATGTTGGTGTATTTGCTTTATTTTATTAATATAATTTAGTTATACCATTGAGTGTCATATATTTTTAATATTTTTATTGTCCAAACATAGAATATATTCATTTATTAAAAAATGGATTGGAAAAACCGCAGATTATTTTCTAATCGGTAGTTGATAAATTTGGTTGGAAATTTTAGCCCACCTTCTTTTCAATTCTTGGCTTCGCCACTATCTGGGTATACATAATTCCTTTCTTCCTCTGTATCCGATGAGCCTATTTTCTTTTGAATTCTATTTCTTCTAATTAGTTCACGAATAGATAATTGGGCTTGCCTTTTCTTGCTACTAATAGGAGACGGTAATCTTCTGCTTGGTCAACTACAAACCGAAACTAACTCTGCATTAAATGGATCTCCCAATTTATAATCCTTTGATTCAACAGTAGCAAACATTTTGATCATATTCTCAGCCCAACTGTTAATTTGAGTCATGTACATGTTCTTATGTCTCACATTGAATAACGCTGTCTTCTGTAAATCCTTCTCAAATATCAGAAAGTTTCTTTTTAGCAAAACTCTTAACGACTCTAATGTCGGAGCCATAACATTAATGCCTTGAAAGTTTTCCACATCTTCATCCTCCATAAAATTATCTTCTTGAAGAATGCGTTCTGATAACGTGTTTTCCGAATCCTTTACTGTTCCAATGACACCAACTCGACAGGACTCAATAACTGGTGCAGAAGGACTTTTCAAATCCAAAGCTTTTCTAAAGATATCCCGTCGATAGGAGCTTTCCTCTGACGGATTAATGAACAACAAACTCCCTGAGTGCTCAGCTCTGATCCAAGGGCCGTAAAGCTTGGACGAGACTCCATTCTTAGAAGTAATACGAGCCGCAAAAGCAGCAAAACATTGGCCTGTAATATGAGACAACAATGCACACTTATAGTAAAAATTAGCAAGCCTCTCTAGCTTGAATTGTATCCACACCTCATCAGCAGCCAAATGAATATCATGTGTCACATTAGCATTAGGTTTTGAAATTTTTAGTAAATTACAATTTGGTCTTTATAATTTTTTATATTTACAGTTTCACTTCTAAACTTTGAAAAATTATAATTTGACCCTAAAGATTTTTGCAAATTATAATTTTGCCCTAAATATTTTTAAATTTGAATTTTTGACTCAAAAGAGTCAAAACCACCATTTTCGACCATTCGGACGCAGCACTGCACTTCGTTTGACTTAATTCAGCTCCAATTTTGAATAATAATTCAATATAAAGTAGAAATGGCAATGGAAAAATCATTTTTTAGAGCTATGATTAAACTTACTGCCATCAACACTATGAAGACATCGGATGGAAGATCTCCTTAGCTGTAAAGATCTATTTAATCCCTTAGAGTTGAAAGGGAAAATTCTGACCTAATCAAAGAAAAGAGTGGAAGAAAATGAACAGGAAAATGAGAGTGGAAGAAAATGAATAGGAAAATGATTAGTCAGATTTGTCAATAGATCAATCATAGTGTTTTCCATCATATTGCGTAGAGACAGACATATATGCCCTCTAGAAGAAGTTGGAGGACATGTATCAGGCCAAGATTGCTCGAAATAAAGTGCTATTGATGAGGCAATTGGTGAATTCAAAACTATAAAGTGGAACTTCTGTAGCTGAGCACACCAGTGGGTTTCAAAACCGAGTAAATCAACTCTCTGCGGTGGACTTGATGTTAGGAGATGAAGAATATGTCATTCTACTACTCAGCTCTCTTCCAGATAGCTGAGAAATATTGATAGTTTCTCTCAGCAATTCATCCTCCAATGGCAAACTTGTCATGTTTATAGTTAAAGATGTTATATTCAATGAAGAGGTTAGGAAAAAGGATATAGAGTTGATCAATCACATGCCCTTATCATAGAAAAGAGAGAAAGTTAACCATAGATGTTAAAGTAAGGGGAGAAGCAGGAGCAAAAGCAGAGGTAGACCCATAGATGAAAGAAAACCAACTTACAGTGTTACCACTGTAGTTTAGAGGGACATTTAAAGAAGAATTACAGGAAGCTACTATAAGAGTAGGGTTAGAAAACCAATCAGCCGAAGAAAAATGGAGAAGCACTGGTCACTGGTATCGGAGAGGTAGCATATTGTTCCATTCAGGAAGAGACATGCCTTCACATTTTCAGCCAAGATGTCGAATAGATAGTCGACACAACAACATCCTACCATGTCACTCTACATAAAGACTTCTTCAAATCTAGAAACTTTGGTACTATAAAAATGGGAAATACCAGTTTCGTGAAAATTGTGGAAATTGGTGATGTTTAGATCAAAACAAGTGTAAGATGCATGATTACTCTGAAGGATGTCCATCATATTTCAGATCTTTGGCTTAATCTGCTTTTAGAAATAGTTTTTGACAAGAAAGGCTACGACAACTATTTCAATAAAGGCTCATGGAAAATGACAAAAGGTGCTATAGTAGTCGTCAGAGGACACATTTGTAAAACTCTGTATAAAACTCATGTGAAGATTTGTATAGACAGCCTCAAAATCACAGAAGGAAAGACATCTTAAAATTTATGACATTCGAGACTTGGTCACATGAGTAGGAAAAGTTTGACAACCTTTATAAAGAAGAAGATTATTACTGTTTTCAAATATGCTATGTTTGATCCTTGCAATTACTATCTATTTGGTAAGTAACAAAGAGTTTTATTCAGATCCTCTTTATCGAGAAAATCAAAGTTGCTCAGTCTGGTGCACTCTGATGTTTATGGCCCATAGAAGTGGAATCATTAGGTGACAACAAGTATTTCTGGACCTTCATTGATGATGCTTTTCGAAAAGTATGAGTATATCTTCTAAGGACTAAGGACCAAGTACTAGATTACTTCAAACTGTTTCATGTTATGGTAGAGCATGAAATTAGAAAGAAATTGAAGCACCTCAGATCAAATAATGGAGGTGAGTACACTTTTAGAGAGTTCAATGCTCACGAGACAAGAATGATTTGAACTCCAACATAATAGGTAGTTGTGAACCAATAATCATAGAAAGTCGAGTATGATTGGTTTGGAATCTCGCCATAATAATCATATCTTTGAAAAGTTTGAAATTTCGGAGTATGGTCGATATCCATCTTCACACTCTCATCTAAAAGTATTTAGTTGTTTAGCTTTTGTACATGTATCCAATGAGCTAGTTCGATGCAAGGTCTACCCTATCTATTACAAAGATACAATGATATCACTGAAAATCATAAAGAAGGTAATTAGAAATAGTTTTGATGAAAGATATAATGACATTGAAAATCCTATAATGTCTTTTGATTTGCAAAATAGTGCCTAGGATTTAAAATGCACCTACATAACGCGATATATAGTAATAAGGTGCCTGAATTACAACGGAGAGTAAGTAGATTCTTAATTTAGTAGGTAGTACATCTCTTATAACCAACTTATTTAGAATCGGAGATATTTTTCTTACTATGTATGGTACGGAGAGTTTTCGTGAAACTGTATCTCATTAAGACGAAGAAAAGTGGATGCTAGTAATGAAAGATGAAATATAATTTTTGAAGAAAAATCATATGTATGACTTGGTTGAGCTTTTAAAAGGAAAGAAAGCACTAAAGAACAAATAAGTGTTCAAACTTAAGAAAGACGACAGCAGAAAGGTGGCGAAACATAAAGCCCAATTAGTGGTCAAAAGATTTCTTCAGAAGAAAGAAATTAACTTTGAAAAGATATTTTAGCACTGATAAAATGGCTTCAATTAAATATTCTTAGATTGGTAGCCAGTTTAGACTTAGAGTTTGAATAAATGGTTGTAGAGACTGCATTTCTTCATGGTGATTTACATGAAGAAATCTATATGGAGCAACCAAAAGTGTTTGAGGTTTCAGGGAAAGAAACTATTGTATGCAAGTTGAAGATAAACTTGTATGGTCTTGAACAAACAGTGGTATAAAAAGTTTGATTTATTCATGATGAATCAACGCTGCAAAAAGACTACTACAGACCAATGTGTTTATTTTCAGAGATTTCAGGATGGAAATTTTGTTGCACTTTTACTTTATGTAGATGACATGTTGATCGTTGAAAAAGATGCGACGGAGATTAGTTAGCTGAAGAAAAGACTCTCTAAGTCTTTTAATATGAAAGACTTAGAACCAGCTTAATAGACTTTTGGAATGCAAATAATGCGAGAAAGAAAGAAGAAAAGATTGTTGGCTATCTTAGAAAAAGCATATTGAATGGGTAATAAAGAGATTCAACATGAATAACACCAAACCAGTCAACATTCCACTAGGAAATCAGTTCAAGCTAAGTAAGAGTTTGTGCCCCTCATCCAAGAAAGAGATAGAGGAGATGAAATTAATCCCTTATTCTTCAGTAGTTGATAGTTTAATGTATGTTATGGTATGCACTAGGCTACATATTACTCATACAGTGGGAATAATGAGCCGATTTATTTCCAATCTTGGAAAAAATCACTGAGAGGCGGTTAAGTGGATTTTTAAGTACCTAAAAGGTACATCAAAGACATGTATGTATTACGGGAGAGCTGATCCAGTCTTGGAAGGCTATACAGATTCAAATTTGCCCGGAGACCTTGACAAAAGAAAGTCTACTTCAGAATTTCTTTATACTTTGCAGGGGGAGCTATATCATGGCAGTTAAGATTGCAAATGTGTGTTGCTTTATCCATAATAGAAGTTGAGTACATTACGATAATAAAAGAAGTAAAAGAAATGTTGTGGTTAAAATGATTTTTTTTAAAACTAGGCTTCAAGCAGGAAAAGTACAAGGTACATTGTGATAGCTAAAGTGCTCTAGACAAAGCACATTGACATTTGCTATCATTAGATATTCGAAATAATAGATCAACAACTATTGAGACTAGTGAAGATCCATACAAAAAGAATACAGCAAACATGCTAACAAAAGTGGTTACTTAGAAAAACTTAGAGCTATATAGAGACATAGCTGGAATGGATGGAATATAACTATCAGTTTTTGAATGCTGTTGGAGGGGAGAATTATAAGAAAGTCAATCCAATGCCCACCTAACTAGCCACCCACCACCCACACAGTTAAAAAGACTACTAGTGCATTTAAATGAGGAAGGTGGTTGAAGCTTCTACCAGCTGTATAGTCGGTGCAATGTTTGATGAATTTTGTAGAATTTCATTAAATGTGTTTATACCTTAACAATTGCCTATAAAAGGGCATAGATGCTTTGTATATTAGCATTCTAAATCCAGAGAGGAGAGAACTCATCAGAGAATAAGGAACTTCAGAGAAAGCTATGTGTTTGAGAGTGTTGTTTTGTTTTTCACTATATAATTATATTCGTTGTGAAATAGATTTGTTTTTCTCTTAAATTTCTTATCATTTGTGATCATAGAATCATAACACATTGGTATTGGTTGAGCTTCTATGGTGTAAGATGTCTTGGCACTGCAAGTGGACTGGATGCTACATCAGTCTTCCCTTCTTCAAGAAAACTCGTCCTCGAGTTGTTGCTGGTACCAATAATAGGAACTTCATCAGGTGGATAATACTTGACAATATTGAAAACAATAAAAGTTGTAGCAATCTTTCAATCTGCAAGGAGATCAATGACATAAGCATTATCATTGATTTTCTTAGTAATATGAAATGGTCCAAATTTCTTTGATTGCAACTTATGGTATCCATTAACTAGAGAAATCAATGCTTCCTCAAATGTATCGTAACCAACTCCCTTTCTTCAAAAGTTTGCTACTTCTATGAATGTCAACCTAAGCTTTATACCTAGTGCTGGATTCAATAAATGTATGAAATTTTGACTAATATTAATAAAATAGTCAATGTGAAAATTAGAGAATGAAATAAAAAGCAAAGGATTTCCAAATGAAACGAGGAGAAGATGAGCAAAAATGAAGAAATGGATCCTCGACCTAAAAAAAAAGGTGGCGTAAGGTGTAGTCTTCTTAGTATCAATATCAATAGGATGAGACCCCCAACAATGGGAGAAAGGAGAGGGGGTAACGAACTCCTTTCACTTTACTCTTTAGGTTTGACTCTCACTTCTTCAATTGAATGTGCAATGCTTTCAGCCAAGCTTTATGCATATTTTTTAAGAAGATGTGAAAGTTGAAACATATTGGTGGTATGGCTTGGCACTTCGGTGTATAGCACTTCAAATGGTGCCTTGCTAGTGGAGCGATTCACCATACTATTGTATGTAAATTATACTTGACGTAGCACCAAGTCCCATTGTTTACGTTTGTCTCCTACTAAGGATCTTAACATTAAACCAAAAGTCCTATTAACAACCTCTATCTATCCATTGAAGATGGTATGCATTATTGAAATTGAGTTGAGTATCAAACTTCTACCACAAAACTCTCCAAAAGTGACTTATAAACTTTACATCTCAATCAAGGTAATAGAATGAGACACTCCATGTAACTTGACCACCTCTTTGAAAAATAAATTAGCAATGTAGCAAGCATTGATTATTTTCTTGTAATAAATAAAATGCACCATCTTTGAGAACCTTTCAACAATAACAAAAACAAAATCCATATAATGCTGAGTGTAAAATCTTCCCAAATATTTTCAAAAACTAACAAAGGAGAGTATAATCCAATCTTTTATATCATTCCTTTAGCTATTTGATAAATAGAACACTGCTGGACATATTTGGTAATATATTATTTCATATGTAGCCAAAAGAATCGCGCTTTTACAAGTGCAATAGTCTTTTCTCATCTGTATGAGTTGTAGTACTCCAATGCTTAAATACCCTCAGAAGACGCATAATTCTTGTTCATAGATAGTCTAATTGCTTCGAGAAATTAATGAAGTAGAAATAAAGGTTGGTTTCAAGGCCTTTAATTCTTATATATATATATATATATATATATATATATATATATATAATTCTATACACTAAATTTAACATTCAGAATCATTGAAGCCATATACCTCTGCTATTTTATAAATATGATGATCATAAACATACCTCTGCTATTTTATAAATATGATGATCATAAACAGACAAAATATAATATATATATTTGTTAACTGCTAATTATGTATTAGTCGACCTAAACATATTCTTAACATTTTTCATTAAGGAAATAAAATTTGCATATTACTATAACTACTAATTGGTATCAAATACATAGATTTCCTTTTACATTTTGTATTATTTTGTACTACATTGTATTTAAGTTTTACAATACATGGTAATGATTTGTAGCTGAAACATATTATTTGCATATAATGGTTTGGTGAGTTTAAGAGGGGTATATTCAATTTGAATTTTAAAATACTTTGATAGACTTTTTTAATCAGAGACTTTTAGAGATTTTAATGGACTTTTGTAAAATTTATAAAAGTATGAATAACTTTTAATGACTTTTTATTTTTTATTTTTATAGACTTTGAAAGACTTTTATAAATTTTTTTATTATACAAGTTGATATATACATATATATATATATATATATTATTTTCCTCACAAAGGCGCCAATAGTTTTTTTTTCACAATGATGTCATTAGTTTTTTTCTTCTGCATAGTGAGACTAATAAATAATGGTAGAGGATGACAGGATGATAGAATAATTTCACAGTGAAGAGAAAAAGTAAGAAAATGAAGTAAAATAAATGAAAGGAAGTAAATATTACTGCATGGCTCAGACGTATCATTTAAATTAAAAAATCTTTGAAAATTTTCAGAAAAAAGGAAAGACAATTTATAAGATTGAATACATATAAAATTCATCAAAAGCCATTAAAAATCTGCATAAGTCTATTTTTTATAAAAGTAAAGTCTAAATTAAATACCTTTAGACTTTTATGAACTTTAAAAAATTATAATTAAATATCTCAAAACTTTTAATGACTATTTAAAAGTTTATAAAAGTTGAAATTAAATACCTCTAGACTTTTATGAACTTTAAAAAGTTATAATTAAATATCTCAAAACTTTTAATGACTATTTAAAAGTTTATAAAAGTTGAAATTAAATACCTCATTACTTTTAAAAGTCTCAAAAAATTTTAATTAAATACCTTTTGACTTTTAAAATTTACAAAAGCTTTATAAAATCATGATTAAATACACTCATATAAGGTTTTGTCACTTGGTCTAGGAGAATATATATGTTCATACACCAAATTAAAGGAGTTTTTTTTTGACAAAATATCCATTTTTTAAAGGCAGTTGAAAATTTTAGCTTTCTTTCTTTCTTTTTTTTTCCTTTTTCTTAATGTTAGCCAACTCTCTCATAAAATGACTCAAATGCCCTCCATTTTCTTTTGAATAATTATTATAAATATCATTTTTTTTATTTTTAAAATTTTTTTGTCTAGTGCAAATATACCTTAGATCTATAAGTTTGAGTGGTAGATTTGAAAAACATATATATATATATATATATATATATATATATATATATATATAGTCCTGCTATAAAATGCGATATCGTGCACCTTATAAAACATGTTTTAACAGAGTCCGTTTGTGTTTCCGTTTGCATTTTAACAGAGTTCGTTTACATTTTAATGCTTAATAAAACTAAGGGATTGAAAATTTAGACAATGAGTTGTTCACAGAAATAATTGTTTATGGAAACATTGTTGACAAGGCAACTGCTCACAAAGCGGGCAATCGTTGGGTATTGTATCCGAAGTTTTTGAATAGTGAATTTAACGACACATCCATCTTCAACCTCTAGATGAGCACTATTCAGACTGCATGTGTGTATGTACATAATGAGGCGATGACGATGTTTTTGGATTGCAAAAACTTCGTAGAAAAATTCTTGTTGTTTGCGGTCGACTGTTAGCCTTCCACCCTACTCTCCATCTCCATCCCTTCTCTGTGTATGATTTCAGATAAATTTTGTCTTTTTTAAGTTTATTTTTTCCAAAACAAAATTGCTTTAACTGAAGTTTCAACTGTAGTCAAGGAAACTAATTTCATCTCTTGCAAAATCAAAGTGAAGTTAAAAATTCCTTCTTCTTTTTTGATAAATGGTTAGAAACGGAGTCCAAGCTAGTAGCCAAAATATAAAATTCTCAAAGCTAAATTTTTCTTTAAAACAAGAAGCAAACTTTATTAAAAATCACACACAGAAAGAGAAGATGGAGATGAAGATAGAGGAGTAGGGTAGGAGGCTCAGATTTAGATTTTCTCAAACAAAGAGATGGAAAAGTGGGATAGAGGAGTGGGGTGGGAGGCTCAGATTTAGCTTTTCTCAGACAAAGAAATGGAGAAGTGGGGTGGGAGGCTCAAATTTTGCAAGAGGTGGAATTAGCTCATCGGCTCCATAGACATTCAAGGATGGTTAAGATCTACAATAGAGCAATCCAAACAGCCTCCATGAGAGCAGAGCCTCATTCTGAAATTGAGCCTAATTCATGCCCACATGCCATTTTTAGTCACACTCTTTTATATATATATTATAGAGAGAAAAGTTTATATATATATATATATATATATATATATATATATATATATATTATAGAGACAAAGACCATTAGTAATACAAAAATCTGTGTGAACGGGGCTGTTTATTTTAACCTCTGCGCGTTTTGTAAAGTACACGATATCGCGTTTTATAGCATGACTCTATATCTATATATAAGAAAAAGCACGAGGAGAGGGTAATATGAAGGATGATAAGAGTATTATGTGAAAAAATAGCTGAAATTTTAATCATTTTAAAACATGGCTAAAATTCTTTAAATGACTTATTTGGACATATATCTAGTTCCTAAGTGGCATAATTTTTTAACCAAGTTTTTATAGAATTAATTTTTAGTCAATTTTTTAAAAAGTTATCCTAAGGCTGTGAAAATTTATTGAACACTTTGAGATTAAATCCTCTTTCCTTTCTCCATTCTCCATTTTCTTCATATTCTCCACTTTCGTGCTTTACAAACTCATCGTGGTGGTTTGTATATAATTTCGAGCTATTATTTGATTTTTTTTATTAAAAAAATCCATACAAAATGCATAAAATATATATATATAAAAAATCATTAAAAAAAACCTAGAAATTTTAAAATTTGGTGGGTTTCAGTGGAACTTGGTTTAATTACAAATATATATATAGACATGGTATAATGGGCAAAATTGCCCTAATTGACGACAGGAAAATAATATTTTTATATTTTTTTTGTATTATATTATATTTTTATTATACTGTATTTTTTTATACTTTTTTTTCTCCCAATTTATAGAGTTCTATAAAGTGTTTTATCAGACTCCCTTTGAATTTTGCTAATTTTATTAAAAGTACTTTTCAGACAATTTTATATGAGTTTGATAAAATACTTATCGAGTTTTGTTAATTTTGTTAAAAGTATTTTTCATATAATTTTGTATGAGTTTGATAAAATACTTATAGATATAAGAATATAGGTTGTGAGAGAAAAAATATAAAAAAATGTATTATAATAAAAATGCAAAAAAATATATAAAAAATATAAGAATATATTTTTCCATCGCCCAACGTATAATGGGTGACTTCGCCCGTTACATTATATCTGTATATATATATTTGTGTCTTACCACATTTTTATAAAAAAAAAATTAATAAAAACTAATATACTAGTTCGAAAATGCATATAAATCATATATGCATGAATTTGTGGTGGACTAAATTAAGAAAATGGAAAAAGAGAAAAGGACCAATCTCAAAATGTTTAATAAATTTTTATTAATCAAATGTAGTTTTGAAAAAAAAAAATTAAAAACCCTTGTTAAAATTTTAATTTTACAAAAACTTACAGTTAAATTTCTTTAAATGTAATTGTGCCTAAGGTATTGGTCTCAATAATTCTTATTTAAATCCCTATGGGCCTCGATACTTAAACAAGAAACCCAATAAAAAGATAAAAAGTTAGTGAGAGTACATGAGCATGTCACGATTTAATTCTTTTCATGTATGATGCTTACCATAATTAATATAATTTTATCTTTCTTTCTTCCTTTTTTTGGACTGGGAATAAACTTTCTAAATTTGATGTGGTTACATATTTTTTAGACCTATGCAATTGGAATGGTTTCAAACTTATTTTGAACTTCCAATTGAGCCAACTAACTCTAATTTTTTTAGACTAAAAAAAAAAACGCTGATATTGGTCTTTATAAATTTTTTCATTGACTAATACTTAAAAGAAATACAATATTAGTGTTATATTTTTCATACATTAATATTTGTCTTCTGTAAAATATATATATATATATATATATATATATGTATAGTTTTCTACTATTATTATTTTTGTTACATATTTTTTTTCCCTTCTGCAGAAAGTTATAAAATTGCATTTGATAAAGACTTTTAACCTATTAGTGTGTATATATATATAAAATAACCTTTCAAAGATGTTCGTAGATGGCTACGTGTGATTCCTGATATGACCATGTATCCAAAAATATATATTTTCTGCTGTTAAAACTAAATAATATTGCTTCAAAAATAAATCATCTTTTAATTTTAAAACAATAAAAAATGCAAAACTTCAGTACATAGCTGAACAAAATCTTAATTATTGTAAAAAACAAAAAAAATCTTAATTATTGCAAATGAAAATGTTAAAGATCAAACTTATGGTGTACAATTTTGGATCCCACAGCCCACGAAGCAGAGGCGCCGTAATAATAGTATTTCATGCATAATCCTTATACGTGCTATTTCCTGCAGGAATGAAGTTTTTAAATCACAATTTATATTTTGGATATAAATTATGTGATAAATTTTTATTTTTATTAATTGAGGATTACATATGATCAATAGAGTTGACACATTTATATGCAACTAATAAAAATATATTATATTGCAATATAAATTGTGTTAGATAATTATACGTATATTATAAATAGTAAATATCACGAGGCCCACATCGATCATAAACAATATCCATTTTTTAGCTAAAAATACCTTCGATTAATACTTTAGACAAAGTTACACTTTGTGATGATTTATCAAAACAAGATTCAACGAAGTGTGGATTGTAAACACCACATTATGAATGTCTCCTCAGGTGACTTATATTAGCCTCATAAAATCCCATTTACAAAAGCCTCTCAAACCAAATTTAATGACCAAAATGAATAAAATAATAGGTGTCTGTATGCTATGAATCTTAGCAATCCTCTTAACAATCATGTCAAAGCGCAAAAGCTTTTTCACCATTAAAGAAACACTATTTCTATTCTTCTTCCCCACATACACCAAATTTCTTTTTTTCTTTTTACAAATCAATTGGACAATACCCCATTTCATAGCAAATGCTGAACTAGTCATCAACAATGAAAAATCAATAAAAATCAAAGAAATTTCACCAAAGAAAGAGAAGAAAATTAAAAAAAAAAATACTTTTGGGTATCTTTAACCGCGACAGATTAAAAAAATAGTTGTTTCTGCTATTGAAAAAACCAATGCAAGGGTCACAATACAGAAACTAATAAACATGGAATTTGGGAAAAAAGAATGAATTTCTACTCGTAATTTTCCCAAAAGTCCTTGTTACATTTCCTATGGAATACCAGAAATTATTAAAACCTAACATGTAGAGTGAAACCAACGTTTGTATTTTTTAATATTGGGTTTTTTTTTTAATTTTAATATAACAAAAAATACACGTCATGCATTAAAACACAAAAAGGAAAAAAACTTAAAAGGGAAATAAAAATACGTGTACAAAAAAGGATCCAATATGCAAGAACCGAGTTCCCAGAGTCGACAAAACCGGAATAGAGGGCTAGCCCCAGGCAAGCAAAGGGAGGGGCAAATATTCGTAAATAAAGCAAAATCCAAGGGTATTAAGAGGAAGTCCCTAATATTTAATTGACAGCGACGCAGAGAGTAGCCAGCAGCCAAAAAAGCCATCCGAACGAGAGCGTCTCTCTCTCTCTCTTTCTCTCTAAAGCCCTCCTCTGATTGTGGTTCTCTCTCTATCTGTGCGTTTTCTTTATCGTGCGCTTCTAACACAATCTCATCCTCTCGTAGATTCGGCCCCTTCTCGATCTCCAACTGTAAGTCAGCTCTAATCTCAAGCCCTAATTTGTCTATCCGATCATTCTATTTCATCACCAGATCCCTACTTTTCATTTTCTTTTAAGGTTTATTGATAATTTGGGTTCATATCTGCATCCAAGTATCTGTCGATTTATGCTTTGATTTGATGTTTTCGGTCTAATCTGTTGCATGCTAACGATTCCTATTGCGTCTTGAATTATAAACTTATTTTATATTTGTGGCAATATCAATTAATACGTAATTTGCCTGTTTGTCTATTCGAGGTTTGTTTTGATGAATTGTTTTGATCTATGATGTTTTTTATTCTCTTTTGCTATTGAATTTTCTTGGTTTTTTTTTTTTTTGGTTTCATTTTTTTTAAATTGTATTAATTTTTAAATGGTGTATGTTGAATGAATTGGACTCTTTAGGGTTTCAATTTGGGGCTTTTTAAGGCATTTCCGAGTGACATATGCTATATCTGTCATATATCGATTGAGATTTTTCTAGGGTTTTCATATCTTAATATTTTTCATATGTATTAAAAACCAGTGGAATGTGACTTTTAGCTTTTACTCTAAATTTTTTCCCTTTATTTTTTGGGAGACCTGGGAACTTTTATAATGTTGTATTGTGTGTTTGATTTTTGTTTTCCCTTTTATTTAAGGAATCAGTTTTTAGTCAAATGGGAGCTTTTCCCCCTTATGTGATCTTTTATGATATTTCTGTTACAAAATTCGTAATTTTTTAATTGTAGGTTAATAGAACATTTTGTTTTACTTGCAATTGCGTATCTTTGGCCTTATCAAGAAATTAAAAGTGGTTTGTTTAGTTCTCTTATGTAATTGGGCTTTCCCAGTAAATAATGGTGGCTTTAGGATATATAATTTTTTGGTAATCTATTCTCTTTGTTCTTTATAGGGCAATCATGAGTGATGAGGGAGAAAAGACTTGTCCTCTCTGCGCTGAAGAGATGGATTTGACGGATCAACAATTAAAGCCATGCAAATGTGGTTACGAGGTCTGTGACATTTAACTTTTTAGTCTGTTGTGGGGTCCTTAATAAGTATTTTTTGAGTTAGTTTCTTTTTGTCTTTAATTCTTCTGTATAAACTCGTCTAAAATTTTGGTTGTATCTCCATGCTCAACCTGTCACTTTCCTTTTAATGCATTTTTTGGAAGGTTTGCTCTATATAATTAAAAGCTTCAGTTTTAATTTTTGAGATAAGATATCATATTAACCTTGCTACTGTTTGATATTCACCAAATTGCATAGCAAAGTAAAGTGAATACGTTTTCATTATTTATAAGAAAGTAATGCTACTAGATTGGATTGCACTTCATGGTTTAGAATGGTAAGTTGAACTTCATGTTTTGAAATTTTAACTGCAGGGATTTGGATTGGGAGTAGATGTTTTTTAACTTATGTTCTTTTTGGAACTTTTTACTCGTTTTAGTTGCTCTTTCAATGAGTTTAAATATTTTTAGCTGTTATCATTTGTTGATTATATTGTGAAGCTTAAATAATGCATCTGTTCCCCTCAGTTGTCTAATGTTTACCTAAAAGTAATGCTGCATACTCTTTTTGAGTAATCTTTGTGAACTCTGCAAATCTCAATTCTATTTGAGAAGTTCACCTAACATGTAGCCATGATACTAAAATTGACCATTTTTTTTTTTTTGGGTGATGGGTGATGGTGGTGGTAAATTGACATGCTCTTTATCTTGGTAAATTGACCTACTTTTTGTTTATCTACCTCGTCACAGATATGTGTTTGGTGTTGGCATCATATAATGGACATGGCTGAGAAGGATGATACGGAGGGGCGTTGTCCTGCATGTCGTTCCCCTTATGATAAGGAAAAGATAGTTGGGATGGCTGCTAAGTGTGAAAGGTTTTAATTTTCTGAACTCTATCCCTTTTTGTGTTAAGCTGGATGTCAAGAACTTGTCATAGATAATTTCTTTCACAGATTGGTGGCTGAAATCAACATGGAGAAAAAAGTGAAGTCACAAAAGTCAAAGGGAAAAACGTCTGAAGGACGGAAACAGCTTAGCAGTGTGCGAGTGATTCAGAGAAACCTAGTCTACATAGTTGGGTTGCCCCTTAATCTGGCAGATGAAGAAGTAGTGTCTCTTTTCCCTTTTTTTCTTTCTCATCAGTTTGTGAGCTTATCTTTGTGCTTCTGCCAAGTGACCGTATATATATATATATATATATATATATATATATATATATATATTTAACTATTATGCAGCTTCTCCAGCATAGAGAATATTTTGGTCAGTATGGGAAGGTTCTCAAAGTGTCTATGTCGCGGACGGCAGCTGGTGTTATTCAGCAGTTTCCAAACAATACATGTAGTGTGTAAGTAGTAATGTGTGCTCATTAACTCTATGTTTCAACTGCCTTAACTTTAAAGGCATCTATTATTTTAAAAGTGTCTTCGTTTAGTACCTTAAAACACCACAGAGACTGGTCTGCTTCTATAGGTGAAATTCTTGTTATCAGCTGTTGTTTTCCCTCATAAATGTTTTTAAAAGTGCATCAGTAACATGCTTCAGTGTGTTTTTCAAGTATCAATTCCTCTCTTTGCTACATGCATTTTTCTTTTCCTTTGGTTATGTTCCCTTGAAGTAATGGAGTTCTGCGTGTTTAGCCTGTTTAGTTGGTAAGCAGTAGTTGGTGTAACGAGTTTCTTTTGCTCAGATATATTACTTACTCGAAGAGGATGAAGCCATTCGATGTATTCAAAATGTACATGGGTTTGTTTTGGAGGGTAGATCGTTGAGGTACACGAATGTTTATTTCTGAGACCTTTTCTATCATCTGTAGAATGAGATTTTGAATGTGTAGCACCAGTCTTGATTATTTTTTGATGATATTATTCAGGGCTTGCTTTGGAACCACAAAGTACTGTCATGCATGGCTGAGGAATGTGGTATGTACAATTGGTAGATCCATCTTGTTCTAACAATCCTCCATTGTAGTTTTTTAACTGAAATTGATTCACATTAACTGATTTTTTTGCTTTTGCAGCCTTGCACAAATCCTGATTGTCTGTATTTGCATGAGATTGGTTCTCAAGAGGATAGTTTCACTAAAGATGAAATAATTTCTGCATACACAAGGTATATTTGAACCATTTTCTTGCCCATATTTTATTTAAGAGTGTAGTATTTTTGGATTTTGGAGCTCTTTGCTTCCTTTGAGTTCTATAATTGCTTTTGAAAGTTGGCAAGTGAAATTTCTTTTGAATTTAATTTTTTTACTTTGATGCTCAAGAGCAAGAAGTAACTGAAGAGAATATGTTTGTTTGAATTTTTCTTAATTAATAATACCTTCCTTTAAAAAAAAGGAATTGAGCAGCATTATCTTGATTTTCCTAAAAAATTGTAGTTTGGTGGCAAAATGCTTTATGTGCACTTTTTGTAACTCTGGCTGTCCAAATTTGTTATCTGTTATTTAGTTCTATGATGCACATATGTAAAGCCTTATTATCCCTGTGAATACTTATTAACCTCTATGTTTGTGATAATGGGAAAGAAGCATATTAGAAAAAGTTGAGGTGAGGTGTCATTAACCTCTGATCTGCTCGGAACTGGGATGAAATGCTGTTGCTTTGATAAGCATATTGGATTATCAATTTTCTTGCTATCTTAAATTTTGTATTTAAATAGGTTTTGAGCAAATATTGTGAATGTTGAAGGAAATTTTTTATTTGGTTGCAATTCTTATGTTTGGGTGGTATTTATCTTTTATTCTTTGGGTGTGAAAAGTGCTCTCTCATGCCCCATTCTGTTTGGATCTTTTCTGGTGTTTCAATTATGATAATTAATTAACTTGCATAGTTGTTTTAAAGGAGTAGAGTTCAACAAATTACTGGTGCTGCAAACAATGTTCAACGACGAGCAGGGAATACATTGCCACCACCTGTAGATGATTATAGCAACAATAGTTCTGCTTCCTCTGGAAAGCCAATTGTCAAAAATGGTGCAACTGTAAGATCCTATGCTAATTGTCTCGGTTTCTTGAAGAAGGCAAATATGTGTGAATTGGTGGCTTCTACTTTCTTTAGGGTTTGGGCATATCAAATATGCATGTAGAATTTAGGATTGTATAATGGGTGGTGGTTGTTAGAGGAAACAATTTTATAGAAATGATATTGATTCTGTTTATAGGGTGGCAATTCATAATCTGATTTTCTGATATTGGGCAGAACACTGGAAGTATGATTAGAGGCTCTCCTCCGAATGGAAGTTCTGCTAGATCTATTGCTCTTCCAGCTGCAGCTTCATGGTATGTGCTTTCCTTGTGTTTGGTCTTTGATCTAGCTTTTGATTTTAATTAGTTCTTATTTGTTGATTGAATATATTGTAGGGGAACAAGGGGTTCAAATTGCCAACCTCCAGTTGTTAATTTAACATGTTCAAATGGACCTTCTAAGCAGAAACCTGACATTCTTAGTAGTACAATGGCATTTTCATCAGCAGTTACTGGCACTACACAGGTTTCCATATTGCATAGTGATGGAGGTAAGAGGCCTTCATTGAGTGAAGAAAGTCAGTATATGCATGCTAAAGTTAATCCAGAATCATTGAAGACTGTTAAAGAGGTTAATTTGGAATGTCAAACGAATTTTTCTGATAAATCTGCTATAGTCGATGGTTCTTCTGCTGCTATAAAGGATAGTGATAGAGGAATTACCATGGCCTCAAACATTTCAAGTACCAGTGACCAAGATGGGCAGTCTTGTAGTTCTGTTCATGAAGTAGAACAGATTGTTGCTACTGAAGGACGGGTCCAGAACTTATGCTCTCAAATTTCTTCAATGAGCATTGATAGAAATAACATGGATGAACATTCTGGAATAACTAGGCCTAGTAATTCATTTTCTCAACATTCTTCTACTAAATCACCGCAAAATCAAGGTTTGCAACAATATTATGCTGAGCAATCTAGAGAACCTTCAACAGTAAATCAGAAAACTTCCACGTCAATTAATGGGGTTTATATGCCAAGAGATACATGTGACTGGATATCAGATTCACAATCACAAGCAATCTCAAATACATCTTCTGAGTTGGAAGAGGATGTAATATCTTTTGATAATCAACGGCTTAAAGATCCTGAAGTTGTGAGTCGTAGTACTTTCAATGTACTCCATAACACCAATCACTTGAGGTCCACTTAGCAACGTGAGTCTTATGGTGGAGCAGCTATTTTGAATGCTGATCGTTTATATGGGGATAACAAAGTTAGGGAAGGTTCAATTCTATCTGGTTCTAGTGTTTCAGTTGCACCTAATGGCTACCTTCAGAACATGGTGGGTAGTTCTGCTGGTTCAGAGAGAACATTAGAGAATTCCTTCATGCATTCAGATGAGGCTACTGGGAAAAACATTGGAAGATTCCTTGGTGATACAGCTAATACTGAAACCGATGCTGTTGTAGATAGAGGAGAGAGCAGCATAATCTCAAATATATTGTCATTGGATTTTGATACCTGGGATGATTCATTGACTTCACCTCAAAATTTGGCTAAATTGTTGGGTGACAATGACAAACAGTCTGGATCCCATAAAATATCTAGTTCTTGGAAAGCACAAATTAACAGTCAGTCCAGGTTTTCTTTTGCAAGACAAGAAGAGTCTATGAATCAAGCATTTGATGTACAGCCGTCCCATAATGCCATTGGTCACTTTTCAAAGAACCCTTTCAGCCATGATTTGGCTGAAAACAGAAATTTATATTCTAATAAGCTTGGGATTGGTAATGGTTTCTTGTCCAGTAAATTTGAAGAATCTGAAATTCATGCCAGTAATCACCCTGCTTTCTCTTCTAACAAGCTTTCTGGTGCGTATTGTTGCAACAAAATAATGTTTTGGTTTCCTTGAGGTCATTCTTTGGCTCAAGTGGAATTTCTTTTATGCTTCTTTTGTGCAACTTTGTCCTGTATGATTATATCTAGGTTCAGGATGTAATTTCTTTGCTCATTTATTGCTACAAAGATGATATTTTCTTGCATAGAGTTGGCTCCTGACTGTTTCCTGACACTTACTGTTGAGCAGTTTCAAGGGCTCAAATTTCAGCTCCACCAGGATTTTCTGTGCCAAGCCGGGCACCACCGCCAGGATTTGCATCTCATGAGAGGATGGACCTGGCTTTTGACTCCATCTCTGGTTAGTTGTCATTAGCTTTATTATCTTTTAACCAAACTTGTACATTTATATAGATGATCAGAACGATCAGCTGTAATGTTTGGTTTTCCTTTCGATATTCAGAATAATCAATTGCTACATTTGGCTTTCCATTTGTCAGGGAATCGTTTGCTCGACCCCTCCTCTATGTTGAGAAATGCATATCAACAACCACAGGCGACTGGAAATATGAGTAGCGCTGCTGATATTGAGTTTATGGATCCTGCAATATTGGCAGTTGGTAAAGGGAGGCTTCAAGGTGGTGGTGGTGGTGGTGGTGGGGGGCTCAACAGCCCATCCTTAGATATTAGATCGAATTTCCCTTCTCAGTTGAGTCCCTTTGAAAATGATGCCAGGCTTCAACTTCTAATGCAAAGATCCCTCCCCTCACAACAACAAAACCTTAGATTTCCTGATTTCGGAGATAGTTTTTCTCATCTCAGTGATTCTTATGGGATTTCTTCGAGGCTTGTTGATCAATCACCAGTGAATAATCTATCCCCCTTTGCACAAATGTCCCTCCAGCAACAGTCTAGAAATGGGCTAATGTCAAATGGCCACTGGGATGGTGGATGGAACGAGGTTCAGGGTGGGAACACCATGGGTATGGCAGAGCTCCTCAGAAATGAGAGACTTGGATTTAACAAGTTCTATGCTGCTGGTGGTGGCTATGAAGATTCGAAGTTTCGGATGCCAAGCTCAGGCGATCTTTATAACAGAACCTTCGGAATGTAATTCATCGTTAATACAATTTTAATTGATTAATGTTTTGATTGCTTGGCAATGACAAAAAGGGTTGAAGTCAGAGAATGAGGTTGGGGGGTATATGTGTGGTTTTGTGGCCTGAGGATGGGACTGACTGGGCAGTCTGATGGAGGATCGCACTCCCAAAAATTTGGGGTTTGGAGTCCTGCAGGTATGGATATGAACTCTACCATGTCCGCAAAGAATTGTTTTTTTCCTTTTTTATTCTGCTTGTGTACATGGTGATTTTATTAGCTCTGCAAATAGCTCATCTTATTTGTTTTCGCTGTGTTTTGCAGGTGAAGTAAGCTGGTGACGACTGAAGCATGACCCACGTGCAGGGCACGTAATGTCATTAAACTTTTTTTTAGGACAAAATGCATTGTTAATTGTTTGTTAGTGTTGGTATATATACGATTTTACCTTTTTCTTTTTCTTTCTTTCTCTGGTTTTGGTAACATGTTGGTAGTCATTATCGTTGCCAACGCATCCACGCCTTCAACAATCTCGTCGAATCTTTCGGGCATTCGTAATCAATTAAGCTAAATATATGTTAAAAACAAAATTAGAACTGAAAACTTCAACAATTTTCAAAGAAAATATCCACAATGAACAATGGCAATTCAATATGAAATTTTCTCGACGTTATCATTATTACCTCGTTCATGGGCTATAAAGCCCAAGCCTCTTTCTTCATTATCGTCAACTCGTCGTCGAACGGGCCCCATTTGGCTGTAGCCCATGTCCCATTTAATCTGTCTTGCGTATGGATCATACAATCATTGTCCTTGGGGTTTGATGGTTGCTTTTCACATATTCATGATAGAAATGGAAATTAAAAAAAAAGAAAAAAAAACCAAGATTTTTTACCTTTAATTTTGACTGTCACTATTGTTCCTCTCCCTCAAAATAATCATTCTTTTGGATTCTAGTGGATTTGCAATGATATTAGAATAAACTGGCAATGGTAAAATGAAGACTATTCGTTGAGAAAATCATGACAGAGAATAAGGGGCCGGGTCTCTTTCGCTTTACTTTAAAATATGCATCTTTCAAGATTTACCACGAAAGATCACAACAGAAAACCTTATCTCTGGACCCCACATGAATGTTCAAAACACAGTTTATTCATCACCTAAAGCTACATAGTACCATTGTGGACAATCCAAAAATCCCATTGGTGTGACCTGTGCATAGAGGAAAATAGTAAGGGTGGGTAAAGAACCATATGATGAGAAGATAAAGAAGTGGACCATAATACTCATTCCTTTTGAGAGGAATTGAAACAATGACGCGTGGCTAACTGTTTACTTTTTATTCATGAATTCAATGATTTCTTTAATCAATTATCTAGTTGGGAGCTTTTGGTCTCCTTAAAAGAGGTCACCTGCAACACTCTTTACCACAGCAGGTAAATTGGAAAAGGATTGTGGTTTGAAAAGGTTAGATGTCACACAGATCACAATTAAATACATCAAAGACAGAGTTTCAGACAAGGGACACCAAGGCCCACAAAGTCTTAATCTGTTCCACACAATAATTTGTTTGATAATAACTTTGAAGATAATAATAAATAATAAAGGATCTTGTAATATGAAACCCCACCAACCAAAAACAACTGTTCCTTCCCAGGATCCAATTCCAGACCCTTACCCCAAAGCCTGGAGTGAACCGATAACATTGAGATGGGACCCTTGGTGGAGTAAAGGACATAGAGTCATAAAATCCAAGTGGGCTTGGGCCCACCATGTGTTTTCTTTTCTTTGAGAAAATGCCCCAGTGAGATCCATCCATAGTGCCCCTTTCTTTCGCTCTTTTAATCATATGGGATACAGGACAGGGAAAAGGAAGAGTTTTTGTGAGTGAGGACTATGTGTCTTATGTTTGATGAGGAAATATCATGTTTATAGGTTAAAATAGCAACCTTGAAAACCTTTTCCTTTGACACCTTTAATGACTTTAAGGGAAAATATTACAAACAGAAAGACTGCTATAGGCCAATTATTTAACAACAGAGCTCTTACAGCTTTTATTTCTTTTCTTTTGTTTTAAAAAGAAAATGGTATTTCTTCCCATGTTTTTATTAGAGTACATTATTTTTATTCTACTCACCCACTTAACCCCATTTAAAATATGGAAAAAATACGTAAGGTAGTCCATTTATTTAAATAAAAAGTAAATTTTAATTAAGACTTCTGGTTTCACTGAGGAGGAAAAACGAGGATGAAGAGCCTCATCATTAATGTTAGAAATGAGACAATTCCCAACTCAAAACAGCTTTAACATACACAGCAAAGACATGATCATTTAGACAAAGAAAGTACATCCATTACTGTGTTTGTTTTTGATGTAAAATGTTTCACAACTATACATTAATAATACATATATAAATATATAAATTCTGGTAGTCGAGGGGGATATTATGAAGCCCCACTTTTCTTGTAGCAACACATATTTTGTCCTCTACAATAACATTATACATATATTAGTTATACATTTATAGATCTTCTTTTTAATTTTAAACTTTTAGTTACGATAAATTCCATGTATCATTGTCATATATGGTTTCCTTGGTGTTGTATAAGTTGCAGATGTGCATGGCCTTCTTTAATTATTGAAGGTTTTGATTTCTTCTGCAGTGTGATTCACATGTAGAAATTGTGTAATCTAGCAATCATACTAAAACAAAAACAGGGTGATTAGGATAGCAATAACATATATATTAACCTATCAACCATTACGATAAAGAACCAAATAAATCTTCAAAAATACTAATTAACGATGGAGAAAATTATCATTGTTGAGGTAATTTTTTTTAACTCCTTATCAGTATTATCTTTTACATTATCACGCCTTGATTAAAATTGATTTTAAAAGTTGGATATGAAATTTTTTTTATATTGTTTAGAGAACAATAGTACTAAGAATATAGTGCATAATTAAGGAGTAGAATGACTAATTCAGCGTGAATTAGTTTAAAAATATAAAATAATCAATTATTATAATACAACATAATCAAGTTACTTAGTTCGAATAAAGTATTGTGGCTATCAAAATTAAACTTGTAAAAATTATAAAAAAAAAATTAAAACTTTATCAATCATGAATATGTAAACATTCAAAATCCATACTTTAGTACTTTAAATACTTAAAATAAATTATTATCTAAAATAAATAATTAAAAATAAAACTTTCTTAACAACTGAATGAAATAGCCAGAACATAATTTTTTTTAAAAATTTATTCAATCAATTCATAAATGCTCAAATTTTTAAATATTTAAAAATTAATTAATTACCATATATATATATATATCATTTAATAATAATAAGACTTCTAAGATAAATAAATTAGCAATTAGTACAAGAATCAACCAATTAAGATAAATTAAATATAAAATTATTTATTTGCAATTAAATGCCAATTAGAATTTTGAAACCCTAATTTATATACAAGATCCCACAACTATAGTTAACTATATTGTCTTTTTTTATGCTCCATATTATTAACAATATTATATATATATATATACGTGTATTATAAAACTTATATTAGAAAATAAAAAAACACTAAAATAATATTTCAGGTCATGAATCTGCTTAACAACACAACCGTGAAGTCATTAATAATTTTTTTTTTTCAATAAATAAGCCATTAAACCATTGTTAGCCCTTTTACATACAACATCTCGGAATTGGTTACTTATCTAATCGTTAAAGGTATGATTTGAATTTGGCTTAGTTTTGTGTCAACACTCAACAGAAACAGATGGGGTCACGAATCAATTAATCATTGTGACCATCTACCAGCCATTTTCCTTAAGCATTAATTGCTATCTTAAGCAATAATGTTAGAAAGTTGCCCAAAAACAAAAAAAAACTATGAAATTTTCTAACCCTAGAATAAATCCAAGTAATTCAGATGGGGAACATTTAGCAACGCTTTTAAATATTCCAATTGGCCAAGTTATGTGTTCAAATATGAGGATTTTCATACAATGTTATACATAGATCTAAGAGAACATTAACTCATAAAATCCCATCTAATTGTTGAATCATTCCATTACAATTCCAAATAAAATATAATGTTTAATTAAACTCATTTTTCTACAATGGTATGTGCATCTAACTTTTCTGATTTTTTTTTGGTAAAAAAAAAAAAGGCTTCAATATGAGAATTATTAGCTCAGAATTCTATTAGGAGATAAGATTTTATTACTACTCCAGTTTTACAACCCTATAGGAGTTTAGAGCAGTTAGCCCTCTTCCCTAACAGTTTCCCCTTCATTCGGTATTTTATAAGGCTAAGTACACCTGAGGCCTTAACAGGCGCTTATCAAGACAGAAACTATAACTCTACATGCGAGTGTGACTTTTTTAACCACACCCCATGTCCACATGTCTTTTCTGATTTGATAACGAAGGGGACTGAGAAAATTCTAGGTAAATTTTTTTTTCATATGAAATTCTAGGTACATTGATAATGAGACAGAGAGACAAGAGTGAGAGCTGTGATTGATTTGACGCCACAATGATTTACATAAAATAAAATAAGGGATGGGCAAGAACCTAGATTTTTTTCATTTAATAAAATGCGAAGCGCTGTAAAAGTCCAAGTCGGAGACTCTTATAAAGAGAGACCACCAGTCATGTTGTCTACCACAGGAAGATCAGACAAAGGGATGATTTAAAAAGAAAAATTCATCATAAAAAAGAATAAAATTATTATGAATAGAAAGTTCAATCATTAGAATTCAGGCAATGTCTCATAGAAAGAAAGAATATGGAGTACCATCCATTTTGGGCATAATCTGGAGCTTTGAGCTTACCCAGATAGAAGAGGATGAGTTAATATCACGAATCACATTTTGGGCATAATCTATAGTTTTGAGCTTAGCCAGATAATGGAGGAGTAAACATCACAAACAGCGTAATCTAGAGCTTTAAGCTTAGCAAGATAGAGGAGTAAATAATAAAAATCAGAGCGTTTAAAGCTAACAAAATTAGTAACTAATATCATCGTCAAAATCAGTAAATTTGTAAAATTCATAACTTTCTTAATCTAATTCGGAATTAGGTGATTCAAAAGGTCACATGCTCATAACTCGTCCCTCTATCTAAATTATATCCGACTCTAATTATAAAATTCAGCAGCTATACAGAAAATCCAGTCGAAGTGTATGAAAATTTCAGGACTTCTAAAACTATTAAAGTAAAAGCATGGGATATGAGCGTTGTTTTCAAAAATTTAAATACCTGCTTTTTCTTCTCCACATAATTAATAAAGTAGTCATCTTAGTTAAGTAAGATACAAGGGACTTGAAGAGTTAGATGAAGAAGCAAAATCATTAATGGCAAGAGACATCTGGTTAACAACAGTTTGGAGAGTATATCTGTTTTTGTTAAAAAATTCTCCTTTCCTGACGGCCAAACAGAGTAGAAAAGAAGGGTCATAAACATAGAGAAAAAAACCTTAAGGAGGACTAAGACTGACTTATTTTCTCACCTAGAACTTGCTTAGTGGGGAGGATATTAGATAACATATGCCATAAAAATTTTTGTATCTCTCATGAAGATTGAAGTTCTAAATTTTCTTCCAAATAGCATACTAGCTTGAGAGTAAGAATCCTCTCAACAAGAGTTTAAATAACAGCTATTCACACGCAGAAATTACCAAAAGAATTCCCAAGTCAGAATAACTTATCAAAATAAAAAAAATTCCCAAACAAGGGTAACTTATTAAAATAAGGGATATTGGGTCGATTGACTTTAATTGCTTTGGTAAAACCAGAATCACAAGTACTATCAATTAAAAGCTCATTTCAAGAATTACTACTAGGATGAAAAAGATTTATAACCTTAGGCGAATTAATCAATACCATCGTTAAGAATCGAGAGAGAATACAGACTTCATAACATAGTTAAAAAAATGTCCTTTAAATATTTAGAAGTCAGATTTCGTTGGATTGTACATCAAAATCATCCCAGTGTGTAATGTGTAATTGTGTACATATTGTGGAACATGAATCCTTTTTACACACCGTCTACGTGGCTACTCCCACGTCAGTACACCACTGTACAAATTTATTTCCTGTTTGTACTTCTTAGGAGAAAAAGGGCGAACTTTGAAAGTAAAAAATTTAAAAGAATTTATAATACACTGTTGTCCAATCACGCTGCTCGGAAATTTATTTACTGTTCTATTAGCTTTAGCGAAGAGATTTTTTTATACAGTGCTATATGATAACCACATGAATTTTTTTGTACAGTACTATCTGCAATCATATAAGAGTCTCAAATAGTAATTCTCCAACTTGAATATTTAATCCAAATAGCAATTCTCTAACTTGAATATTTAATCCAGCTCCACTACCAAAATACAAATGAAATTAATAAGATTAAAACTCACAGCCTTTCCACCCTTTGATGGTAGCTTTAGCGAAGATTTGGAAAATTGAAAATCTTGTATCAAAAATAAAAAAGGAACTGGGCTTAGGCCGGTAACGTAACCATTTGAAAAAGTAGTCTCACTTGTACACCTATCTCATACATAACATGCAGATTAAAACAAATCCAACCAGTAGAACAAAGAGTTCAGATAAGGAAGAAAGCCCCAAATTGATGTTTTCCATATTTTATACAGAAAAAAATGCAACACCAAACTAGCAATTTCTTTTAATACTGATATATCCAACAGCACTGTGGTAATTGCTTAAACAGAATTCAGAATTCAAAGTTGTAGTGTATATCACATCACTATTAGAATCATACAAAAATTTGAAGACCGTGGCTTTTAATGGCTCACCATGAGTTTAGAGAGAAGAAAAGTACTTATGGTGGTGCTTGTGGTGGCTTAACCTGGCAGGAATACTCTGAGGAATTTGGGGCAGCTGTGGATGAAGCGCTAAAACTGAGATTGAGGGCTGTTGGGTTTGGAGATTTTGATGGAAGGACAGCGGCAGCGGAGGGCATAACAGCTGAAAATGAGAATCCTGATGATGCTGCAGTAGAGAACAATGGCATTTGAGTTGCAGTGACCTGGCCATGCATTTGCCATGCCCAGTGGGGAGTCCTTGTGAAGAACCTAATGCAATTCTTTTCTCTGTTGCTTTTTCCTATCAAAATATTCAAAAAGTGTAATCAGTCAAGAGACTACAGTAACAATCAAGATATTTATAATCAGAAGGGCAATGTAATATTAAACGACCTGCAGAGCAGTATATTTAGACTTAAATTATATAACTGGTAATTGAAGTATGATTTGTGACCAAATAGTGACTTTAACCATGAATTTATACACTTCCACAATAACCATTCTAACAATGGTTGGCAATAGTTTGAAAGGTCTCATTTTCCATACTGTTTATTTCCCTTAAATCCCTCAAGGAGTTAAACTCATATTCCTGGGTTTGTCAAAACTAAGAAGTTGGTAGTGGTTGTAAGTCGTAACCGGTAATAATGACAGTAACAGGATGCAGATGAGTAGGACCAAGGGAGAAATATTCTACCGTGGAAGGGGTATAGAATTGAACTTTTTAAGTTGTGAAATTAATAGAGAAAACAATAAAATTTACCTCATTGGGAAGGAAATTAGGATATACACCATTCAATAACAAATGCTGCTCAGGTGTCATTACTAGCCTTTTGAAAGGTGGATTGCCCAATGTTGCATTAGCATAGTTCTCCATCTGAGAAACAGATTATGCAAAATACGTAAGCAATCTAAATAAAAGGCATGATTACATGTTTCGTAATGATATTACATAATTCCATAATGAGGAAAAAAAGCTAAACCAACTCAATTATATGATTGACAGCTAAGAAAATGATGAATGGAGACAAAATTCCTCCCTCAGTACTGGATTTACTTGTGTTTAAAGCCAATTTGAGACCTCATACCAATCTAGAAATTCAACATATTTAACCTAAAATATTACCCTAAAAAACTTTCCACTGTGCAAATCATAAGAGCCAGGGTGGAACTGAAGATGCCTCTCGCTTTCCTTTTGGTCATGGCCCAATGAAGGAAGGGATATCCCCAAATTGAGATCAAGATTATGGTTCTCACCTGCATAATAAAACATTCAAACACCAACATATAAAAATCTATTGTCTTGCAGGAAACAATGATAATAAATTCCTTAAAACAGAGGAAATAAGTGATTGCAGTCAATTACCATCTCTACTGGCCTCAGAGATCATCTCCCCTTCATATGTGCTTGGCTCAAAGTTGGTGACGGCCTCCCTTCCATTACATTTGATAGCAGCCTTGTCATATGCCCTGGTTTCCAGAAAATCAAAAGGGAGACATGTTGGATGCAACCCTACGAGGTTGAGAAGGTAATAAATTCAGTGTCAGGTAGAGTGTAATTCATGATCATTAGGACCTTGCAGCTTCTACTTCGCTGTCGAACAGCCCAAGATATATATACCTGCATGCAAGCATCGTAACCTCCACGATGAAAACACGGTCCCCAATCATTTTTTCTTTGAAATAGGCATCTTAGATTCTTTCCCCAAACAGTAAATAACAAATGAACCCATAGTGAATCAATTTCAAACATTTCTCAGTTCACATCAATAGGCCCATAAAATTCTATGTCAACTCCTAATATTATAAATAGAAAATCTAAGTTCCACAAAACAGTTCCTCACTTTTGCCGAGGAACTGCCCCATTCTAGCTTCCCATCGACCACATTTGTGCAGTGTTACTCCTCTATATTTTGAGCTCCCCTAGAGAAACCAGTGCTCTGTCTACGTAGTATGTGCACAAATTCTTCCTTGGTTAAATTCTTCATCTGCTATTAATCAGAAATAGGATTAGTCCTATTCATTCCCACGAGTAAGAAAAAATGGATCCAGCAATATCAAATGGATGCACATCATACCTGTTTCAAATCATCCTCATAATCACTAAGATTGAAATTGATATCAGCATCAACGCCCCTGAACTTAATAGCAGCTCGATCATAGGCTCTAAATTCAAGAAAACCAAGTTAAAAAATATATACACATATTTTTAATTACATGTAGTTCTCAAAATCTCTTGTCATTATAACTTAATTTTATGACTAGCTAACAAGAATTATACCTAGCCGCAGCATGAGCAGTGTCAAAACCACCTACGTAAGCCCGATATCAAAATTCATCATAATTTTCCAAGAACAGAATACCACAACAAATACTTTCATAGCTACAAAGAGTTTAAAGTTGATCAAACAAAGATATCAAATCCATACCCAAATACACTTGTTTCCCACAGTCCCTGCACCAAAAAAAAAAAGGAAAAATGGAAGAACCAATTCAGATTAAATTTGTATAAATTATCCTCAGAACCAACTATACAACAGATTTGATGCTGAAATTCATTAATTATTTTACAAACAGAGAAGGAAGAGAGTAACAGATTTATTTACGCAATACAAACAAACATATTGAATTTCAATTAAAACCAGATACAAGAAAGCAAAAGAAGTCATTAAATGCAACTAAAGAAACCAACAAAAAAATACACTAAATTCTAAATTTATCAAGCCAAACAAATATACAGGTTCCATAAAAGTTATTAAGTAAATTCACTCACCAAATATGCGATTCCCATCTGCCGGTCCTCCTATAGAAGGTGACACCTCTGTACTGCGAGCTCCTAGACCTGGGTCCCCTCCTGCTCTTTTCACTGGCTGTTGCTGTTGCGGTTGCTGCTGTTGCTGGACCAATCTCACCTCTCCAGACCCACCCTGGTCGAACCCGAGCTCGATCCAGTTCTTCCTTGTCGAGGACGAAGATGACGAAGACTGCCCCTGCCAATCCTTCAAATCCCCATTCACTTCTACGCCTCCATTCACCGGGAAAACTCCTTGGTCACTGCGACGCCGTTGCCTCCCCAACTTTCAGTATATCGAAGTTGAGGGTGAAGACCTCGTTCCTGCGGCGCGTGTAGAGCATGAGTCGTCGTCCCCACCGTTGCTTGACGCGTCCGCATTGACGATCGACGAGTTTGAGGTCCCGATTCGTCCATTTGGGTTGCGGAGCCTTGTGGAATCTTCTCGACGAACATGTCCGAGTCTTCGTTCTGAGTAGAATCAGCCGAGGCCATATTCAGATTAAGATCTAACATGGCTATTAATTCTTCAATTTCAGCTAAAATTTTCACTCAAAAACTTCAAAACTAGCTCGCTCAAATTGTTCGAGCGTCGATCAATGCCTTTTCAGAAAGTGCATCAAATGCTTGAGACTAAACGAATCAGCGATCAGCACACAAAATCGGAGCCAAAACTTGGAATTAGAAAAATCAAAATCCGAGAGAAACACAGCTCATATAACCAAATAGGGAGGCAGAGAGGTGCGAGACAATACGAAGGATAAAGCGGAAGTGACAGAGAAAGTGAAAGGCAAAGAGTGAATGAAAAGCTCTCCCTCTCCTTTTATATTGGAGGAGAGAGTCGCCGATGATAACCGGAGGTGAAGAAGAAGCGAGGCTACACGGCGTCGTTTCCTACAGAGTAAGACGTACAAGTCAATGAGGTTGCATTTGTGATAAAATGGGCGACGCACTGAGCATTCGGAGTAAAAATCATCGCCGACTATGCGATTCTTGAGAAAGAGAGAGAGAGAAGGAAAGGAAGGAGATGGGACGTGTGAAGGAACATTTTCAGACCCCATTTTTATGAGGCTGGAATATATAACCATTTTTTTTTTCCTGTTTCTCTCTCTGCTGCTGGTCACTTGTCACCGGTTGGGTCGGTCACCGGTTACCGATATTGCCATGGGATTTTTCTTTTACTGCCCACTATGCTTGTGGTGGTCTCGTAGACGGGAACATCGGTCTATTAACTAATGCTATTCCTCCCAAAAGCAAAAAAAAAAAGTTTAATTTAATTAAAAAATAAATTAAAGTTTATAAGTAATGCTTTAATCACCCTCTGCACTAACCATGATTTTTATTTACTATTTCCCTCTTATTTTATCTATTTTCTTTGGAATAATTTAATTTTTACATATGGGACCAAAAAAAAAAAAAAAGAAAAGGAAAAGAAAAAGTGATGGTCCATTGAGGTGACTCCCCTAATAATTTAACATGGGTTGGTAAAAGAATTAAATGCAAAATCAGAAAATTCATAATTCCTATAATGTTTTTCTTTTTTCCTTTCATTTTTTTTTATTTATTTCTAAATTTGCTATCTATTCATTTCCAATTTCAGGTTACACTTTGTTTATGTTCCATTGAATAAACAAAAAACTACTTTTTCTGCTTTCCAAATGGTAATTTTATTTATTTACCAAAACAAAATGGTAATTTTATTTCCCAGCGTTTGTCATTAATGGATGATATGTACCCAAGAAAAAAAAAATTTCATATAATTTGCTACGGGCACCTTAATTTCCATTAATTTCAATATAATGTATAATCTTTTATCAATATATAAATATAATATGTATAATCATATAGTCCCATCCAAGTAACTTATTCGTATTACAAATTTAGATATAGAATATTAGTTGGTGATCAAACATTAACATATAAGTTTAGTAATTATTATATTTTCCCTCTGTATTGACTGCAAGTATTCTACGGGGTGAACTATATTTGTAAAGCTTCCATTTAGAAAATGATTTTTTCTGGTAAATCATGAATTATAATTACATAGTTTCCCTTTTTAAAAAAAAAAATTGTCATGAAAGCTTTGATATTTATACAGTTTCACTTTTATTTCCATGACTGTTTATCTAACTGTCAGTATAAATTTTAGAATATATTTAACAACAAATGTTAAAATTCATTGTTATTTTTAATTTTTTACACCAGCATGTTATCTTTCAAAATTTGGTATATATATTCCAAAATAGACATTACCAAATCAGTAACAATACAAAAATTAAATATATGTTTTAGTTTAAAAATGGATCCTCCATCTTGTATAATTTTTGGCAAATTATGGTATATCTTTAGCATTTCTATTGGTGTGCTAAAATCAGTTGCAATTTTGGCAATAGCATGTAGTTGTAGCACGAGATGTTCTTGAATTAAAAATACATACATACATATATATATATATATATATAATTTTTTAATAAAATAAAGAAATATTTAAGCTGAGAATTTATCTACGATTTTTTTTTTTTAAAAAAAAACAAATCTATAAAATTGTGTTGATAGCCCATGGTATTACACAATACATTCCTCCTAGCTCAAATACTTTTGACACCCACGAGAGTGATATTAATTAGTGATATGCTTCTCATACTTACACCCTTAAATTTATAGATTTCAATTATTTCTCTTTCTTTTTAAATTAAAAATTTGTAATCCAACAAAACAAAAGAAAAAAATAAATAAAAACAGTTGCGTTACACTTGGCGTGGCTTTCTATTGGCAGAGCCACTAGGCTTGACATCTTAATCGGATGATTGTTTTGTGATGGACCCACCTTTTCCAATTGATCAGTGTGTTTGAATTTAACGTGGTGGTCCAGAGATCCAGTGGCTAGGGATTATCGTGGGTTAACAGATTTTCTTTCGCATATCCAGCTGTCTCAGATTTTCTTTTTGCCTCATTTTTATTTCTTTATTTTTTTTTAATTATATAGAATTAACAAATCATATGTTTTATTATATATAATAGCTATTATTTATTTGGTCAATTATTTTAAAAATATATGCAATGGAATAAAATCGACAACTATTGTGATCTCATAATATAGTTACCTGCTGTTTAATCGTGTCAATACTT
This sequence comes from Rhamnella rubrinervis, assembly GCA_007844105.2. NCBI lineage: Eukaryota > Viridiplantae > Streptophyta > Magnoliopsida > Rosales > Rhamnaceae > Rhamnella > Rhamnella rubrinervis. The sequence continues at coordinate 15,049,411 of CM017578.2, forward strand.
TTAATTTTTTTTTTTTTTTTGGAAAAGTGCACGTTATTTATATGTTTGATTATATGTTAAAAAAAAAAAAAGGAGCATGCATAATTCACGTTGACTGAAAAAAAAAATCTAATTTTCACTGTTTGATAAAGCAACGTGTCGGATTCGAAACTGGGATTTATGCCAAAACATAGATGAGTCATAATCAAAAGAAATCTGAGAAATCTGTATGGTCCACTCCAAAGATCATATCCCACCAACGTCAAATATTTTCTACAAATAATTCTCAAGCTTCTTTAACCGCGCATATAACGTTTAAGACCACTTTTTTTTTTTCTTCTAGTTTCCCAATTTATCTTTTACATTATTTTCTCTGAACTCATTCAATTTCATTATTGGGTAGAATTATTATTATCTTTATATTCAAAATATATATTTAAAATTAGTAGCTAATATTGCTAAAGGGACGTGTAACGACCTGTTTGAATGTGTGTTTATTTCTTTCTTTTTTTATTAAAAAGAAAATGATTTCAAAAGAAAAAAAAAATATTTTGTAATGTGTTCGATAAAAAATTAGTAAAATATTTTTTTAAAAAAAATTTTGTTCAACTTTACTATTTTATAATAGATAAAAAATTAATAAAATAAATATGAGTGCGAGGAGTATACTATTAAATTAACCTCGTCTAATAAAATATTATCTTTATAAATAAGAAAACACTTCAAATATTTTTTTAATCCTTTTGTTCAAGAAGCATTTAATGGGCGATTTTTTTATTTTTAACGAAGTGCTTATTAATTTTTTAAAACAACCTCTAAGTCATAATAAAAATACCTTATTTGTTTTAAAAGTAATTTTTTAAAAAATATTAACAAAAAGTTATTTATTTTTTTAAAACGGTGCTTTTTTAGTAAAATACTATTTATAGAAAGTGGTATCAATTAAAATAATTTCTTCAACAAAAAATAAAATAAAATCACTTCATAAAAAGCACTAATCCATATCTGTATAGTCTTTTCATTGGCATTATAGACCATTAATTGGGTTGGATGAGAATTACCTCAGAGGATATATTTATTTATTTTTGTTTCATATTATATCAAGTCCTGACTTTTTTTAAAGCAAAAAATAGAAAATGGTAGCAGTAAGATGCAGCTTATTTATTAATATGTTCCTCATACACGTTAAACGGGCAATAATCGTACACGTCGCTGGGTGCCCCAAGTCTGACAGCTGTGAAGCACTCCTCTGCCCGTACTGCCCAGCCCACTCAGACGAACCCATAAAAAGAATAATAATAATAAAAAAATGGAAAATAGGAAGAGCCAATAATGAGAAACAGGCAGTGAATTTACGAACGTACCCTCCGCCGTCCAATCCTCAACCACGAATAACACGTGCTTTTGTTAATCTCTGTCCGGTAGGCGTTGATAGTTAATGCTCTGATCTCTTTCTCCGTCGTTTGCCGCCGGGTTTGTTCGTTTTCGAGTAGAATTACCAAAAAGCACTCTCTTTATTTATTTATTTATTTATTATTTTTGTTCCAACAGAAATTTACTGTTAATACTAAATAATGAGCGGGAGGCATGTAACGCCAAAAATATGTGATTTTGTTTAAACATGCCCACCTTGTTTGGGTGCCCTACAAATGAAGTTAAAATGGCTTTGATTCGTACCATTTTTGTAGTAGTTTTTGAGAATAGTTTCATTGTATAATTATGGTAATTATGTTGGATTTTTGTATTTTTAAAATATGAATAAAATTATTTTTAAATATAAATATAGTTATTTGCAATTTTTATAGTTTTAATATTTTACAACGTTGTCTCTGTTTTATAATGTTACTTCTGTTTTCTACCGTTGTATTTTTTCAAAGTTGGTATATTTATTATTTTCAATCTTACACAAAGAGGATATATATGTTTTTTGTTTTTATGTAAAAATAAATAAAGTTTTACAAGAAAGAGAGGGTTTGCTTTTGTTTTGGTTCGTTGTTTCTTTGAATTTAAAGTGCTGCTATTCAAATAAGAGATTGTTGTATCCTGGGAGACAAACGCTATACGCTGTGAGCACCGTTGTAGAGCGAATATTGTCTTAAGGAAAGAGAGTCGAACTCTTGCCTCGATCAAACTCTTCAGTTTCTATATTTTTTTTGTTTATCTGAATTTATATAAGATATTATATTTTTTATACACACTATTTACTAATAAATTAAACATTTGGGACTAATATTACAATCCATGCAAATATACATATACGTTTTGTTTTTGTTTTTGTTTTTTTTTTTTTTCAAGTTCTATAAAGTTTTCTTTATCATGGAAGATATTTCATTTTTCATTTCTGATGCAAAAACACCGAAAATTCTTTTCTTTTTTTTTGGGTACTTATTGGTTCAACACACTCAAAATAAGATTGTCCAACTGTACGGTTGATGTGAATCATATAATAAAGTTTTAAATATGCTTTGATTGATCTAAAACCAATAAGTTTATATGAGAAATTACAATTTATGTATTGAAGTTAATTAATAAAAAAATTATAACAACCAAAACATGGTAAAATCTCGTAACATATACACATGTTTTGTATCTTGCTCAAAACGATTTCTATATTTATCAAGTACAAAAGCTCAATCGACGTGAGTATACATATATATATATATATATATATATATATATATCTAATTAAGGTCAATAAAAAAAATTGTACAAACGAAGGTAGTAGTATGAAACATAACATAACATATGAAGGTACATACATCCTAAATTAATTTTAGGTATGAAATCATAAAATAGTTGTTAAATATTAAGATCGAGTGTGATATATTCAATGATGTGTTGCCGACAAAGAAAGAAATGAAAAATAGATAAATAAAAGGAATTCGCATTGGATATATGTTATCTTTGGCTGTCGGCATCCTCACTGAGCACAAGCAAAATAATTGCCGCAAGTAGCTTATAAAATAATAGTTTAATTCCTAGGACAACAAGTTACCACGTTACATTAGGAAAAAAAATTAATAATACATATTTATGTAGTTGCTGCAGACATTGAACATATATTATAAATGGTGACCTTTTCAAGATCCATAGAATCCACGAAGATAGACATTTTTTTTTCTTTTGTTTCTTCCTATGGAAACATCAAATCTAGTAATCTTCAAACTTGTCTCAATGGATTTTTCATCCATTTATTTCGGCTGCCATAGCCATCATGCTTTAATTTCTTACTGTTTTTAACTTTTTCAAGATTCAAAAGTAATTTAACCATTTTATTCATGTGGGAATTACGCAAATAAAAACAAAAATAAAAAGCAAAACAATTATTCTTATATTATACAGTTAATTATTTATAATATTTGGCTTGTAATCTTATAATTGTACTAAATCCAAATTAACTTGTCTTGCTTTCAAGTTCATCTCATCCCGTGCATATATTTTTCTTTTATTATTTTAGTTTATTTTTTTTCTTTTTTTTTTAATATGATTGAAACAATAAAAATAAAATGGTTTCAAACAGATAAAAAATATTTACTTAAAAAAGATAAAGATAAAATAGGTTTCGTCGAGACTTGGACACGTAAGGGAATATTTGAAGCACATGCATATTTTCATTTTTCTTGGTTAGATAGTTTGTCTAGAGCTTTATATATTCTAGGATTCCATATATGTACTTTTAATATAATAATGATCACCATAATCATTTTTTTTTTTTTTTCACTTTGCTTGCATCGTTGGCTTCACTCTAACACTTCATGCCAATGACACTACATAATTCCACTCAAGTTGGATCATCTAAAATAATATGTATATATTTTGTTTTTCATTCAACTAATGAAATCTTGGGTTCATGATTAATTGGCAGATATTTTTGGCCAAATTCAATGCTTCAGTTAAAAGTTGAATCATGTTGGATTAGGGTACACCAAGTTTTGGATTAGGTGATCTTAGGTATACTCTTTTTTTTTTTGGTAACTTGATCTTAATTATACTCAATTGTGTTACTGATGGGCATTGCTAGCTAGCTCTCCCATTGAACCAACCAATTACCAAAAGCTAAGTACACCTTTAAGAAGGATGTCTAATTAAGTTGTAGTGATTTTAAAGTTTATAGATTGGTCCATATGGTTCCCCACACATATATAATCGGGTTAGGTTTGGTTTGCCTTTTTGACTGTTGTTATTCATTTCCTTTCTTTTTCATATTGAGGATGTTTGAGGAGGATATATAAAATATTACTTAATATAACATGTAAACACAACTTAAACACACCCTCAAATGGAATGTGTTCAGGAATTGTATGTCAAAATCAAGTTAAAAAATTCAACAAAAAACGCGCATTTATCATTTTGAATAAGTAAAGATGCAAGTCGTATATTTTTTCTATTAATGTTATGAAGGGTTAAGACAGTTTGAAATGATGTGAAATTTTGGATCGTACAAGGCGAAACATGCGACTCGAAACAAGGTTTGTAAAGTTTTTCAACACTGTCAATTATACCATGTGCCTATCTATGTGAATTGTGATGCATCTACACAATTGCACATTGACAAGACTGAGAGTAACCAAATTATCGTATAATATGGACATTAGGGATTGCAATTTTTGACTTACATGCATGTCGACCTAAATTCAAATCTAATAATTATTGTGAAATTAATAAATTCAGTGTTTACTTTTACTCCCGTTTAATTGGGTCACAAGTTTTTAATTATTTTTCTTTTTATGATACCAAATTTTAATTAATTGTTTGACCATTATGAAATCTTTGGATCCTCCGAGTGACTTGACAAGCTAAACAATAATAATAATAATAATAATTTGTGTGTGGCCATATTCATTCATTTACTTTTTCATCCGTCTCCTTTAAAGCCTTTTCCAACAAGAATGAAAACAAACTTTTTTTAAATAAAAAAAAAAAAAAATCAGTTGGTACTGTCAAAGTTTGATAACCAATTTACAAATAAACAACAGAATGGATTAAAATCAATCTGGATGCTTCTTTCGAGAACGGTCCATCTGCGTTTGCAAAAGTCTTGTCCATCAAAAAAGGAAATTTAGTTGTAAAATTTTGGTTACATCTCAAGTGCTGCATTGTTACTGGCGATGAAGTTTCTTTTGAAAACTAACTCTGTTATTTTGGACGACCTGCTGTGGGTGAACATTTCTTCTTCCAATGCAGAAGTCTTGTCCATCAGAAAAGCAACTTCTTCTCGATTTTTCTTTTGTGTTTTTTTATTATTATTTAGTTAGGAGGATCATAAATTCATGATGTAGCTGGTCGTTATTCCATATTTATACATCTTTTTTATCCGGGCCAAAAAAAATGAAAACCTACACGTGGCAGTAAAAAGTTTGGATTGAAGAATAAATAAATAAAAAAAAAAGAAAAAGAAAAAGGAGAAAAAGAGAGAAGAGGAATATGATGGGTGTCTTAGTCAGATATTATACAATTAAGTACCTTCCTCTTAAGGTAAGCCTCCGACCTTAAAAATGCTTTTGGTAAACTTAATTTCCAATTTTGGTAAGTTTAACCAGATTGGGAAAATATCACCTACTGTGCCCTGTCCAAAGTCACTCCTCCTCCTCCTCCCTTTCACCTGCTGTCACCTGATCTTTTCCAGAGCATTCCCTCCGCTACCGCTCCAACTTGTTGTGGTCAGTCCCGATGATTTCATCGGACGGTTCATTTGCTTCGAATTTCTTATCAGCTCCGAAACTGTGGAGATATTTTGAATAAAATATTATTTCTCAGTTTCCACTTTCCTTGGTAGATGGAAAACAATATACGTGAAGTGTTATTTTAGAAAATATATGAAAAGAAAACGAAAATAGTAAAGGTATTATTATATAGTATTTTTTAGAGTTTTTTTTTTTTTACCTCTACCTCTAAATTATAAATATTACAGAATTTGTACAAATACTTTTTAAATTTAAAAAAAAATTATAAATTGCCTTCTAACTTATAAAAATATTGTATTTTTATTTTAAATATAATATTTTTTTAATTGTTTAAAATATTTTTTATATATTGTATTTGTATTTATGAGTTAGATATATTACATATCAATTTCATAATTTATTTATAGGGTAATTTAAAATTTTATGTATTGCTCAAGGATATTGGAGTTAATTTTTTTTTTTTTATAAGTACAAATGGCTTATCTAATAAAAGCACAGTGCAATTTCCATATATAATATTACTGGCAATGTTCACATTATTTGTCAACAAATATGCTATAAAATGTTTTGTTACAAATACAAAATATAATAATGCTGTATTACACAACAAATGTATATACACATACACAGATGTTAATTTTCCCTTTACTATAAAATTCTTTGTTTCAACGTTATTGTCCACAAATTGCATGTGAAATGAAAAGTAAATAGAATTGGATCTTATAGGGAAAGACATAATTAGGGCTACTATCTTTGGAAAGATACTAAACCAACAAAATTATTTTTATTTTTTATATTTTGATTAGGATTATAATATTTAAAATTTAAAAGAAACAAAATTATAATATTTTTAATTTAAAAGGAAAAAAATTTGGTGCAAGAGACACACCACTGTATCAACATCACTCATTAACGAACAAAATTATTGAAACTAATAAAAAGATTAATATGAGAAAAAAAAACCAAAATAAGACAACGGTTGTGGTTCATGGGAAAACCCTTTTTCAGTAGCTGTGATTCACAATGTTGTGAATGGGCTTATATTATGTTGAATTGATTTTGTCAAGGTGCAAAAGATCGCCCTTGGCAGTATCAGATTCCAACGCGAAAATTGAAATGCCCACTCGCTCATTCACGGCGCGTGTACAACCACAGGACAGCAAAACTGGCCTTTTGGTGGTCCCCTTTAAGGAAACCTCAATGTCCCATCCCATTGCCAATACCCACCTGTGCATGTAACACGCGCTATGATTTCGAGTGTACTTGCTTCGAATCTTTTCTCCAGAAACTGTGGGTCTTTCTAGGTTTTAGCTGGCACTATTTGTCATGGAAGGGTTAATATCATTAACCTCTTAAATATAGATATAGATTGATTCCAACAATATATTTATAATTTTTCCATTAGTTCAAACATGTTAAATTTAACAATTAAAAGAATAATTTTGTTATTAAATACCAATTATTTAATTAAATAAAATTATAAATTAAATAATTTAATATTTCTTTTTACTTTTATTTTTCCTTTTCCTACTATCTTGCTTTCTTCCTTGTAAACTTAGATTTTGTATTTTGGTGGGTCACTTGCATTTTTCATCGGATCTTGTTTGCCATCTCTCATTGTGCATGGTTCACAATTGAAAATTTTGTTTTGATGGGATTATAGAATATGATTAAAAATTAATTAGTTAAATGGTAAAACATAAATTAAAGAAATAAAAAAAAGAAATTTTTTACATGGTTAAGAATTTCTACTTTATGGGATCATTTTCAGACCTTGAACAACTCATTAAGTTGTAAATGATTGCACATACCAATTGGACTTAAATAATAAAAGACTCTCTCTTTGTATTACTGTAACTGTGTTGAATCGCCTTGATGAACTTGTTTAGCAAGCACCGCTTGTCTTCATCATTACAAACATTGAACTCCCTTTTAAGTATTCAAATGAACTTATTCCAAAGCAATTTGATTCTTCCCCCAAACAATTTGATTTATCTTCTTCCAAAGAATTCTCACAAAAATCTCAACAAATATATTTTTAAATCAAATTCACATCTAAGTTGCTAAATAAAAATAATTTGAGGACAAAAATATTTTTTCTGAAACTTAGAATATGTTACAGCATTACAAAAACGAGTTTTGTAAAAATATTCTATTAGAAATCAAAAACACTTTTAAGCTCACACAAAAAACTTGCATAAGAAACAAGATGTGATGAGACTTTTTATAGGAAAGATTTTGACAATTTGGATTTTAGGAAAAAAAAAATTTCAAAACAAAAAATAATTATGTGATTTAACTATATATGAAAAACCCTTATTTAATTCAATCAGATAATAAAAAATATCAGATAAAAATAAAAAAAATCACTATCTTTTCTGAATTGCTACCAAAATTCAATATCTTCAATTATTCTCTTCACGTGTAAATCTCCAGCAGCAAAATTTTTCAACTTCCTAAAACTCTATTCAATTCCAATAATAAAATCATAAATTACAACTCAAATATAAAAACCTGAATACAAAACAAATAGATATTCTACGATTGTTCTAAATCAAATATAACAAAGAGATTATTCAATTTTGATTTTTTGAACTAACATGATGTTGCCATAAAATGATAATACTAAAAACCTAACAATAATCATGTTCGTTTCATTTTCACGTGTTTGAGATGTAGAGTTTGCATTTTCATCATGGGTCACTTATGTTTTTCGCCGAATCTGAATCACACCATCTTCTTCGTATTTTCATGCTCCAAGGCCAACTTGTTCCCAATATTTACACTTACTCCTTCTTTTCCTCCCGCCTTTTAACCCCTGAAACTTGTACCAATCAGCCACTTTTCACCAAATCCAACCCACAAATCCCATTAATTAAGACCCAAAAATGCCTCCTCTTAATTCTAATCCTGTTCATCTATCTGACGGAGATTCAGTCCCATTGATGAACTACCATAGCTTACAAACGAGCGAGTTGTGGTTGGTCTTCGACTACGGTAACTTGGTGAGGATTCGAAGGGGTGTGTCGTCAGACAATAAGAAGGATCGATCGATCGATCTTAAAGAAATTGGGAATGAGGGTTTTGTTGTTTGGATCTTTAAAGAAAGAAAAGGTCAGTAGCTGCATGGTGAATACAACATGCTTGAGGGACATATGTTCTTGAGCTAGAGGCCAGACTCGGATGTAAAGGAAGAAGAAAAGAAGAACGAAGAGGAAGAGAAAAAAGAAAAGGAAAAAGAAAAAGAATATATATATATATATATATAATTAATAAATTATATATATTTTTATAGTGCCACATGTCATTTTTAAATTTGTCTATGTGTTTATTTATTTTGGATACTTTCAAATTGTTGGAGGATATATAAGTCATTTAGTATTATTACAACTGTATCCAAGGACAAAATAGATATTTCATTAGTCAATTAAGTTAAACTATTAAGTTTAATACTGTTAGGGGTAGTATCTGCTTAATTTTATTATTACTAGGTGCTGATTGTATTTATCTTTAACGTTCGGAGGTAGTTTAAAAAATTCTCTCTAATGTCAAATCGCACCCTTTTCATTTTTATTTTATATATCGAACTTTGTGAAAATTGACCGAGTAATATTAAATTTAAAATTTTATATAAATATAATATGCCAAAATTATAACTTTTTGAAAAAAATTGGAAAATGAATGAGAAAGATTTACTGTTGGTATTATCGTTTTTTTATGTCAATTTCGGTAAACTATAAATTTGGATAGTCAGTCAATTTTATCAAATTCTAAAAAAAAAATAAATAAATAACTGATGATGGGGATATTATGCCAGAGACCCAGAGTTTGTAAGCTAAATTGGTTCAATAAAAAGTGTAGTGGCAAATTGACACGAGTAAAAATTGAGGGGTTAATTTGTAATTTCGTTATTAATATATAAATAATTCATACTGAAAATTAAAATTTATATTTTCCATATGCAAGTGTATGTTTTTCCTCTGTTTTTATTGAAAAGGTGTGGTTCATGAACTTACCTACCACCCTTAGCAAATAAATAAATTAATACTGAAACTTATCATTTTTGCGTATATGTGTACTTACATGCTATTTTGGGTGTGATTTCAATGAAATGGTAATTATGGTATTGAGTTCATGAATAACGTAAATATTAGAATTGATTACAAGCCCGTTTGGTACCGTATTTGTTTTGGATTTTGATTTTTGTTTTTTTTTCCTCCGTTGTATATAATTTTCATAATAGAAAATTAAATGTATTTTAATTTAGTTATAATAAAATAAGAAGATTAATAAATTTTAATTAATTCTTAGGAAGCAAATTACACACAATTTAAAAGAAAAAGAAAAATAAAAACAAATTTGTTATCAAACAGTCTCTAATTAATCAACAGTGGATTTCTTTGGATTATATATAAAGTTACAAATTGACCATAAAATATGAAATTGACACTAATACTCTTAAATTTTAAAACAATTACAAATTACTCATATTTCAAAAGCAAAATATATTTTTACTTTAAATATAATATTTTTAACTATTTACAAATAATTTTTACATTAATATTTCAAACTAATTTTTTCCCATCTATTACTACTTACATAAACCTTTAACATAAAATAGAAAAAGAAAAGAAAAAGAAGAAGTAAATTTGAATAGCTAAAGATATATTGCATTTATGAATCAAAGATAATTTGTAATTATTTTAAAATTTAATGGTATAAATACCAATTCATAGTCCATGGTTAATTTATAATTTTGTACACAATTCAGGAGTATTAGTGCAATATATATATATATATATATATATATATATATATATACTTATTTTCTCTTTTAACAAAATATTTTCTGTATTTTTAAAAGGGCGAGAATAAGATTTAAAGTTTCATTAACCCTAATATTTTTAGCAATAAAAAGTTTATGTCAAATATTAGGGTAATTGCCATAAAGTTATGAGCTTTAAATCTCAAATCAGTTTGATACATTGCCAACGTGAAATTGGAAAGGAGAGTTGTCCAAAATTTACATAATCTCAAAAGGAAATCTACGAAATGAAAGCAATACTTTGAGAAAGAAAAAGTTGCATCTCACTACTAAAAATAGAAATATTCACACGCTTGTATATGAAAAGAAAGAAAAGAAAATAGATGCAAACAAAATAAATATGTATTGTCTTAAATTTAAAAATTGCAATAATTCTAGAGGCATCACTAAATTTTGAGTTAACGCTAGATTTATTACAAAGTTTTATAAAAATTATTTGCCAACTAGAGTGGTAGTTAATATGACAACGTATTATTGACTTACAATTCAATATATTTAATAAGAGATAAGAACATCTTCAATAGCAAAAGCTATAATAGCATTGTCATTATCAAATTTTAGCATTAATATATTATTTTCAATATTAAATTAAAATGTTGATATCAAATTATAGCATGATATTCCAATAGGCTATGCTAAAAACTTAACAATACCAAATTTAATATTTTTAGAAGATTGTTTTACTACTTTGTAATCAAATTTATTAATATGTAACTAATTTAATTTATTATTTTTTATGAAATTTAATATTTTTAAATAAATCTTTCAATATTATTTTATTATTTATCTTAATTTTTGATCAAGTTTATTAATCTATACCATAATTTGTTTTAATTTATTAATATACATATATATATATAGTAACATTTAATTCCTTTAGAACATTTTCAAAAAAAAATATATATATATATAGATTATGAAATATGAATGATTTTAGATTCTGAAATATACGTTATTATTTAGAAAATTAAAAATAATGAAAATATATAGATGTTATCTAATTTTCGAAATATGAAATTAAAATATTAAGAAAATATTTAAATATAATATTATTTTACTGTTAAAAATTAAATTATAGTGAGATATGAAATAAAATGATAAACCCAAAACTTATTATACTGAAGTATTAATATAGTTTTATTTATATGTATAAAATAATGAATTACTTTATTATATAGAGCATTTATTTATTTTTGGGCACAAGTCCTCAGAAAAAGTAATGTTATTTTTTGTCCTAAATTTAACATTTTTATTAAAGTACTAAATTTTGACATTACCGTTTATTTTAACACTCGATCAAAATGTTTCATGTGAACTTTAAATGGAAATTAATAATACAAATGTCAGATCAATATAATATCATTTGATAAGCAATATTTCTAAAACTTCTTGGTGAGCTTAATATTATTAGTAAGTTTCATCAAGATTATTTACCAGCTATTATGATTTTAATGTGACAATATATTATTAGTTTTTGTTTAAAATTCACTTTTTCCTCATTAAATTATATTAAATTGAAAATTAAATATTACCACATCAGTTGATAAATAATATTGGTAAAACTTCTTGGTGTGTGTAATATTATTAGTTGTAAAAATTCATTACTTAAATCTTGTAATATATTTAGTAAATATATTGATTAAGGTTGCAATGAGCTCAATCATAAAATTCTCAAATATTTAAATCTGCTCATAACATTAATTGAAGAATATCTATGTAACACATACTCCATTAGGTATACTTGCTATTATTATTTTTCCTTCAATTAAAAATGTAGTCAATAAATAGAATAAATTTCTCTTAAACTTTATTAAATTATTAACTAATATTGTATTATTACATTAAAAAAACAAAAGAAAAAAAATCCATGGTTAACACTCACAAATAACACTATCTCGAAGAAGAGGTCCGCCAAAGGTCACTGTGCGTGAAAGACCCTATTTACGGACCCACACCAACGAACGTTACATTACACAAACGAAAATAATATAAATCTGATTAAATGTTGTTTTGGAAAACAGAAAATTAAAAAAAATAAAATACAAAAATAAAAGAGTAGAAAGTACAATTAGGGTTTGCTTTTTAGGTGGGTATAGTGTCGGCAAAGGGCGTACGAGGTTTACGCCTAGGGAGACGTGGAGGCTTCTGCTCCATTCATGGAAAGTTTTTCCCTTCATATTTTTATAGCGTGGTGTACTCAAACTTTCTATTTTTATATTATCTTCTACGTCTTCCCTTCATATTTTAGGACGTGGTTTACTCAAACTTTCTATTTTTATATTATCTTCTACATCTTTCTTTTTTAAATTATTATTGTCTCACTCCTCTGTCCCCAATTATTGGTTCTACCTGCCAAATCCTCGCATATTAAATTAAATAATAGTTAATCAAAGATCCAAACGTACGGTACAGAAACAAGTTTGTGAAATTACAAAAAAGTGCCTGCCACTCCTTGTTTTTCCCTTCGTGTATGTCCGCATGGAGGTTACGCTAAGCTACACTCAATACCAGATCACCAATTGTGGAAAAAGGACATCTGGCATTTATGCTGCATGATTTGAGTATGCAACTTTTTTTTTTTTTGTTATAAAAAATACTACTACTATCCATCATCATCGTAACAATATCGAATAGCTAATATAAATTTTAATCAATTAAAAGCTACTATATTATTTGTTTTAAAAAATACATAGAAAATAAAAGTTTTTTTTTCTTAGAATAAAATGATTTTCTTCCAATTTTACATTAAAAATGACACATTTTATATATTTTTAATAATTACTTCCCAATTTAATTTATTTTTCAAAAGTTTTTATAGGTTAATTTTTTCAGACATGTTGGCTTTGGGCTATAACTAAAGCCCATATAACATTCATTAAATTGCTGAATACAAGACAAAAATAAATGTGCAACAGTTGAAGATCTTTGGAAAATTGGGTCAAGATTTTTTTGGTTTTTCATTATTGTTATTATTATTTTTTTAAAAATAAAAAATAAAGTTAATAAATAGTGTATAATTATCCTTTGAGTCATTGGGGACATTTATTTATTTTGGTGAATGGGGCATTGGGGACATTGATTGTGAAAGCATTTCACATGAAACGCACCAGACATGTAACATCAAACCCACAAATCCATAATTGAGTCTAAGTTCTTTTTCTATAATTATTACTAAATTCTGTCCTTGTCATTAAAAATAAAAAGAAGAGAAAGGGTGAATTCAACTATCACCATAAAATATGCTACACCATGTTTAAGGAAACAAAAGGCTGATCTTAATTTAATTGAAACCTATCCATCTGTAAAGGAAAAGGGCAGAAAAAAAAAAAAAAACCTAGTCAAATTTTCACTATAGCCCCTTCAAGGATTTGTATTCACAAATGACTCTACTTATATTATCCTTTTATTATACTTGTTCTCCTTTTACTTTTGTAATTGTGTTCTAAAAGAAAACCTATTAAAAAGTCATTCCAATAAAAAATAAAAATTCATTTGAGAAAACATAAAAAATAGGGATATGGAATCAAAGAGTTAAAAAAATATACTCTTCATTTGAATATTAAACTAAAAAAATATCATGAAGTGTATAAATATTTAGTTCTAAACAACAATATCCACAACCATCTTCATTGATTCTTAATGACATGAAAATAATAAAGTAATTAGTCATATGAAATGTTGTTGGAGTTGTATACAAGTTTACTCTTTTGAAGACCATATGTTAAAAAGAGATTTCAGAGCAGGCTATTGGTAATGTTGTGGACCATGTATAAGATTTTATTTCTACTTCTTCCTTTTTGTTTTTTATTTTTCATTTTTTAACATTAAAAAAAAAATGCCTAGGGTTGATATAAATAAGAAAGAAAGGAAAAAAGCAGGCAGATAAAAGAACACCAAAGTGTTTGATGCTATAGTTTTAATTTATACATAAAACTTAAGGACTCTGTTTAGCTATCAAGTCCTTGGGTGAAAAATCAATATTGAATCTTATTAGGAATTAATAAATATATTTTTAAAGAAATTAAGATGTCTAAATTAGTTTATGCGCATGCGATCTCAAAAATTATGCGAATTTTTTTTTTATTAATCCCTTCACATTTACATCGGCCAACAAGCTATCATTATAATTAAAATATAAAATAAAATAGTTTGTCGATGGTGGACCCCATCCATTGCACCAAATTAATTAATATAATAAAACTCAAATGGGGTAAATATCATCGTTTAAAAAGCATAAAAAATTTCGAGGAGATTAAGATGCTAACACTGATTAATAAAGACAAGCACTGTATTTCATCACCTGAATCAGAATATAATCCAGATCTGTGATTTTAATACATTTTTTGTTTGTTTGTTTGTTGATGTATCTGTGCTTAAAAGTTAAAACAGGTCCAAAGGCATATCAGACAGGACTTGAAAACCACTTTGCAATTGTTTTATTATATCAATGTGAAGCTTGCTGGTTGAGTGAGATGATGATTCACATTTCAAGTAACACAAGCAACAGCTATACAAAGTAAACAACCATTATTTTATATTTTATATTAGATATATATATATATATATATATATATATATATTTGTGCGTTTAGTCACCTAATTTGATTAAAAGAAATCATACGACATAAAAAAGGCTAAAAGATAAAGGAAGGAAACCTTAAAAGCCAGTCTGATATTTGGCTTCTCTCAAATATATATATATTTTTTACTTATTTAAGAAACCATTGTCAGAAAGTTGGACACTACCTTATGCTTGTTTTCCCTGAGAGCCATGAACAAAGCAACGCAGCGCACAGTTCTTTTAAAACCCATTGTAATTTAAAATTCCCTTATCTTGGTTCCCACCAATTATTTTATTTTTATTTCTTAATTAAAAGTTGATAGAGTAGAGGCTAAGAAATTCTAGTTAAGGATCTGACTCAAAAATAGCATTAGGGCAGTGGATGGAGTGTAAGATAAAATGATGCCTAATACTCAAAGCAACTTAAAAGCCTCTTGATTTATTCACCAAAAAAGAAAAAAAAAGAAAAAAAGCCTCATGATTTTTTATGCACAAAAATCAGCAATAAATTCATTTTTGGTTCCTGGTGAAATTCATTGATTGGTGTTGGGGAGTTGGGCGCTATGGCATTAATTAGAAAGAAAATGACTCTCACCTGTCAATCAAAAGATGGCCAATGTCATCAACAATATTGTCTTTTAATTGAAAAAAAATGTTACAAATATATACGCTCTACCTTTAACAATTTGACACTTGTTAAAAGATATTAATTTTTTATAATTTACTTTAGTATAAAAATCGTTGTCTTTTAATATAAGAAGGATCATGTATAAGGTGGTAATAAGGTTACTAATTTTTACTTCTAATATACCACGTTGACCTTACCATGGGCTTGAATGATCCCCCTTATCTACACCTTGAAAAACCAATCCCACCATGACATGCACGTTTGTATAATGGAAAATTTTGATAATTGACATCAACATGCTGATGTTATTCAAGTTATGTAATTTCATTATATAAAATTTGATTGGCCCATAAAGGGTAGGTTTTAATGTTACATAACTTATTATTCCTCAATTTAAGTCTGCATGAATTCGTAAAAACAATTTTAATAAAATTGTAAAACTTAACTAACATGCAAGAGGATCTACAAACTTAACAGATAAATTTTTAATATATTAGTTAATCTTCTCGTCTTACTCTTAACTCTAAATGTGAAGGAAAAAGAAAACTACAAACACCGAATGAAATTTATTTATCATTTGGTGTTTATAGTTTTATTTTTCCTTCAACTTTAACTAATCTCTAAATTAAGCTACTTACACATAATTCATGAGAACAAATCAAATAACAAAAACCAAAACAGAAAATGTTACCAAATGGACACTTAGTAAAGTTGTTTTCTTGATTAAATATACGTTTCTAGTTTAAGAATCATTTTTAAGAACCATTTCATATTGTTTTCAATCTTTTTTTTTTTTTTTTTTAAATGTTAATGGGCTAAAGCCTAATATAAGAATTCATTAGACGGCCCTAGCTCAGGCCCTAAAAAGGTGTCCAAGACCCTATAGCTTTATCCAAGTTAATAGTTTATCCAAGTTAATAGGAGCAAGACCAAAACAGCCTTAATTCAAGGCCCGACTATCATCTTGGCATGTTGACAGATTAATGGACAAATCTTGTCTATTTATGTATGCACCTCCTAAAGTCCTAATATATTTTAATATGTATTCCCTAAGTTCATCACAAGAAAATGTCTTTGTGAAAACCTTGATATTGAATTGTGCTTATCTCTGTTCCTTTCAACTCTTGTCCATCATCATTTAGCAATGAGATCCCAGATGATGTTATGGTGAAAGGGAAAGCAATAGGCGGTGATATCGGAGATTTTGCCAGTTTGATGAACCTCTGACCTGCAACTCAAAATGAAAATTATTGAAAATCTGTAATAAGAAAGATCATGTATCGAAGAGGGCCAGAAGAAAACTACATTGTAAAGAAATTGCTGAAATATGATTGGAAGGACAATATTCAAGTTAGAGAGTATTTGCACCGAACCAACCTGATTTAGCTTCAAGCACGAGACGAATGGTCACAGCATGAGCCCAGTGAATCCCCAGAGCAGCAACAAGATGAGAATCATATCCTGCAGGAGCCTCAGAAGCTTTTCGTTTGCTTTGTTCTGCATAGAATAAAATGGATTGCATTAAAAATATTTATGTGGGAGCTATTCACAGTACAACTACACCACCCCACCTTGAAAAGCATACTGGCAGGCTTCATCACGGCTTTGTGACCTTACTTGATTTGTAACTACAACAGGGATTCGGGAAGATTCAGCTAGTGATCTAAAATTTATTTAAAAAATAAAATGTGAGTTGACATCACTTGTGCAGAAAAAGGCAAGCACCAATAGTCAATAAGTTCCCATATATCAAATGCTTGGGAGAATAGGATTCTCACTTGATAAAGGAAATATGCCAACCCAGTGGATGTTGTCTAGGAGCTGCATGCCCATAATCCCTGAATAAAAGATAATCAATGCTAAACAGTCACATAGGCAAACTGGATTATATAAAAGACAGGTAGAAATTATATCAAACATGGTGCAAAATAAACATAAGGATATGAATAAAGTAGTGGTAAACAGGATTTCATGTATTCTGAATGATATTCAGATGTGGTGCTGACATCACCATCTCAAGGCAATAGGACCTATATGCATAACTCAAATTTGAATCCTGCAGTTTGGCTATTCCTATCTAATGAAAGATCATGAATGCTAGTCAAATGGAAACCTTGCCTGATTCTGTTGGACTGCACTGGTAAATTGCTAGGAGTACAACAATCAAAACCAGGTCACAGAAACCACAGAGAAAGTTATATTTACCTCGAAACAGCAGCAGCCATGCTATCAATCACTAGCAACTTCACTTGATGCTGAAAGATTGAAACCTTGATTTGCTGCAAACTGGTGATAAATCAGTAAACATGTATAATCAGGAACTTTAAAAGTCACCTCAAAGTTCTTATTATCATTGAGGATTTTGATTTACCTTTTAAGATTAAGGAATAGAAAGTTATTTTTCAATTATACCTCTCAGTTAATTCAAGAAGTGATGATGGCCGCAAAACAAGGATCCTACCAGCCATCTGGAATGCAAACAGAAAATAATCCTTTATTGTTCAAAAATGATGCTCCAAGTAAAAAACATTGAATGGAAATTTATATTAACCTAAGTTCTGTATACCTCCTGTGCCATTCCTTTGATGTGAAATATTTCTGGCAAACTTTCCGCTCCAATTTCTATTATCCTGAAATAAAGAATCAGAATTAACATTCACGTCAAAATATTATCAGGAATTAACATCTTTATGACGCTCTCTGAGTACCTTCTGGAACTAAGTTTGGATTCTACATCAATGTAGATCACACGGCCATTTAAACCTCCATATGCTTCTGGCAACGAAGCCAATAATGAGAGCTTCATACAGAACTGCATTTGCATCAAATAACCTTGAAATGAAAATTCATTCAGACATATGGGTCATAAAGACTTTGCTTGTCATAATAAGTGAGAGGAGAACTTCATTAAATGCATCCTTCCAAAAGTAGGCACCAAAAACATGCTATTTTGTACCTAGCACAGCTCTCATAGTAGCATTGCTAATCTAAAGATTCCAGATACACAAAGAAAACAAAAGTTGCTTAAAATGAAAAGGAAAGCAATCAAAGTAATACCCTGATAATTGTCTCCATGAAATGATTACTTGCCAAATGGTGGACTCAAACACTACAAAAATTCTCAAACAGAAAAATGGTTTTATATAAGGTGGGTATGTTATATGCCTACCTAGTACCTGAAATTTTTTTTTGAAGCACTTGCTTACACTCAGATACATAGTAGAAAGAGTAGGGATAACTTGGGGCAGATGTGAAACCGGACAAATATACTAAACTAGTTAGAAACAAATAGAAGGTCCACAGTCCACATAATCATTGCTCAAGCTACCAAGCCAACCCGAAGAAGAGATTGGTGAGGAAAATACATTACCTGTGTTTTGCCAATTCCAGCAGGACCAACAAGCTCTGTCAAAACACCAAATGGAATTCCACCACATAAGGCCTTATCTAACCCCTTGAGACGTGTGGGAAGATGACCACCATGAGTCTCCTTTTGTATACGCTGCTCCAATAGTGATAGAACCTACACAACACAACTATAACCCCAACTCTGAGAAAATCCCACCAAAAATGTAAGAGCTTTAAAGGGCACTTGCTCACAGTTTGGTAAGGCGGGCATGCGATTTCACTAATGCGCGCTACAGCGGAAGCAACATCTGCCAAACCCACATCTAACAACTGCATCAGCTCGAATTCAGTTAATGACAAAGCTTCCTGAAAGGTCACCAAGAAAAAAATTGAAGATCAAATAATTTCCCGAGTGATTTGGTAATTCAGAGCCTCTGAGAGTGGAGTGGGTAAAGTAAAATAAACCTTGGCGGTGGTAATATTACGCGCAGCGAAAACGTTGGCGATCGATTTGGGCAAACCCATGTCCTTGAGCTTCGTTTCCATCACTCTATCTCTAGCCTTTGTACCTGTTAAATTGATTCAGTGCACTTGTTAAATAAGCTCAATTAGTCTAAGCTAAAAATGCAATTTTCTTCACCGAAAAAAAAAGAGCTCACTTTGTCTAAGCATGCATGTTTATGAACGTACATAAAACAAATCTAACAAAACACCTATTAAATTGATGCAATGCACAATTAAAAATGCTCAAGTTATTTTTGGAAAAATTATTTATTTTAATAATTTTAAATCATCATGTAGTGGTTTATTAGAAAATAATATTCATTGTAATAATTATCTTTTAACACACCTTAGACTAGTTGGACTGGTTTTCTGTTGGTCTACAAGTCAAACGTATTTACCTCCGATCAAATAGCTTTGAGCATACGAGTTGGTTATTATTTTTGACGTTAAATTTGTTGCAAACTTACTGTGAACGTAATAGGCTACTCCTCTATAGCTTCCCAGTTGGCTTCTTCAAGCTCCGCCCTTATTCAAAGAATAATGCGGCGGATCTTTGATTGATCAAAGGACAACGGTCACAATTAGTCGTGATGAATAGTAGACTTTAATATATTCTATTTATTAGGAATAAAATCAGTAATTGATTACGTGATATACTTTACCAGTTTCCTTCTTCATATTATTCTTTATTCTTTGGTAATATTCCTTGTATTTATTTATTTATTTATTTTCCTTATGTAGAGATCCAATAGTCCTGGTATATATGTGTAACCATGTCTCAGTTCAATATACAAGTTATTCATTTCAAATTCTTATATGATATCGGAGCGATCAACTCAACTCCAACGAGTACGATCCTAATTTTTTTTTCTCTTTAGTTTCCGTCCTTTCCTTAGTTTTTCTGTTGTTCTTTCTCTAAATTTATCATGGCTGAAGAAAGTTCTATTTTCTCCACACAAACTGTCACTCCAACTGCTTTCTCAAACACCATTGATCCAATTCTATCTTCCCTCATTATCATTAATGCATCACAGCTTCCATTGAAACTTGAACCTTCCACATATCCATCTTGGAATGCACACATTGATGGTCTTCTATTTGGTTACGGCTTGCTCGATTTCTATGAGGTCTAGCTGCCCAGGCTCGTTCAAAAATAGCTACTGATGCATTGTATGGTGTTCAAAAATAGTGGCTGAAACTTATCTCCCAGTAGGTTGCAAATAGCTTGGTTAGTTGTACAGTAGCAGTGTTTAAGTCGGTTATGTAAGGGTTTTGTAGAAGCATGCAAACAACCTACTATGTATGCTTATAAATAGAACCTCTAACATTCAAGTGTTGTAACATACACCGGAGAGTGTTGGTAATTACCAAAGAGTGAGAGAAACTCCAGAGAGAGTTGAAAGAGCTCTAGAGAGAGTTGTGTATGTATATGGTGTCAGTGTGAGAGTTTTTTTGTATTTTCCTTTGTGTAATTCTATTCTTATGAAACATAACTATTTTTTCTTAAATTACTTATCATTTGTGATCAGAGAATCATAACAAATAGTATCAGAGATAGGTTAAGCAGGAAAGTATGTTTGGGACCCAAACTCATAGAAATGGAGCACTGTCCTTTGAAGTTGGTGTCCATCAAACAACCTTCATTTAGCAATTGAAGCATACCATGTGAAAGAGGGAGTTAGGTCGATCACGTTGCCACCAACCGGAGTTAGATGCCTTGCCGTATGCGCCCCCACGTGCTTCCCAAAGTCAAGGTTGCAACTCTCATACGTTGTCTAGAGGTTGAAGAAGAGCCACGTCTACCAAGTCAGTAAGTTGTGTTGAGTCATCCCTACGTCACCTGACACGTGTGTACACATCAGCACACATTTATCTACTGTGTCATCAACCACATTAACCAACCACAGATCATGTGACACGTCAGCAACTGTGCCATGTCATCTGCCATGTCAGCATTAGGTTTGAAATTTTTAAAAATTACAGTTTGGTCCTTATAATATCTGATATTTGTAGTTCAGCCCCCAAAGTTTAAAAAATTACATTTTGACCCTTATTTATGAAATTACAATTTTACTTTAAATTTTTTAAAATTTAGATTTTTGACCCTGAATAGTCAAACCATTATTTTTGACAGTTCTGGATGTAACAATGTACTCTGTTTGGTCAAGTTCAGCTTTTTTTTTTTTTCCTTTAATCAAGTCATTGCAAAGTAGAGATAGCAAAGGAAGAATTAATCTCTAGAGCTATGATCAAGCTCACTGCTACCAATTATACACTATGAAGACCTCGAATAGAAGATCTCTTTTGTTGCAAAGATTTGTTTGATCCTCTAGAGTTAAAAAGGACAAATTCTGACCCCATTAAAGAAGTTAAGTGGAGGAATTTGAATAGAAAAACGATTAATCAAATCCGTTAATGGATCGATCATAGTGTCTTCGACCATGTTGCGCAAGAGACAGATGCATATGCCCTCTGAAAGAAATTGAAGGACATATACCAAGCCAAGATAGCTCGGAATAAAGCCCTATTGATGAGGCAGTTAGTGAATTTAAAGCTAAGGAGTGAAACTTCTGTAGCTGAGCACACTAGTGAGTTCCATAGCTTGGTGAATCAGCTATCTGTGGTGGATTTGATGTTAGGAGATGAAAAATATACCCTATTACTATTTAGCTTTCTTCCAGATAGTTAAGAAATATTGATAGTTTCTCTTAGCAATTTAGCCCTCAATGACAAACTTACTATGTTTATGGTTCAAGATGCTCTATTCAATGAGTAGGATATGAGAAAGGATGCATGTGTTGATCAATCATATGTCCTTGTCATAGAAAATAGAGGAAAATAGTTAAGAGGAACTTAATGAAGCAGAGTCAGAAAAGCAATCAACCGAAAGAAGATGAAGAAACACCGTCATCAAGTATCTGGAGAGGTAGAATATTGCTCCATCCAAAAAGAGATATGCCTTTCACATTTTCAGTCAAGATGTTAAATGGTAGTTGATACAACAACATATTACTATGTCACTATGCATAGAGACTTCTTCAAGACGTACAAAGTTGGAAACTTTGATACTGTAAAGATGGGAAATACCAATTCTGCAAAGATTATGGGGATTGGTGATGTTCTAATTAAAACAAGTGTAGGGTGTATGGTTACATTGAAGGATGTTCGTCATGTTTTAGAACTTCGGCTCAATTTGCTTTTAGAAATAGTTTTTGATAAGGAAGGTTATAACAATCATTTCAGTAATAGCACATGGAAATTGATGAAATGTGCCATAGTTATTGCCCACTGATATATTTGTGAAACTCTGTATAAAACTCATATGAAGATTTATGCAGACAGCCTCTATATTGTAGAAGAAGAAGTGTCTCAAAATCTATGGCATCAGAAACTCAATCACATAAGTGAGAAATATTAGACAACCTTGATAAAAAAGAAGTTTATTACTATTTTCAAGAATGCTATGCAAGATTCTTATAAATACTGTCTATTTGGTAAGCAACAAAAGTCTCATTTAGGTCATTTTTATCGAGGAGATCAGAGTTGCTCAGTTTGGTGCACTCTAATATTTGTGGTCCCATGGAGGTGGAATTATTAAGTGGTAACAGGTATTTTCTGACTTTCATTGATAATGCTTCTCGGAAGGTGTGAACGTATTTTTTAAAAATTAAGGACCAAGTATTAGATTACTTCAAATTACTTCATGCCATAGTAGAGCATGAAACTAAAAAGAAGTTCAAGTGTCTCAAATTATATAATAGAGGCAAGTACACATCTAGAGAGTTCGATGCCTGCTACAGTGGGCAAGACATTTGACATAAGAAGATGATCCAGTGAACCCTACAACATAATGGAGTTGCCGAAAGAATGAACTGGATAATCATGGAGAGAGTCAAAATTATGATTAGTATGACTAAGTTGTCAAAGCCATTTTGGGGAGAAGCTGTTCATGCTGCATGTTATCTAATCAACAGATCACCATTAGTACAGTTGAATTTTGAAATTCTGGAGAAAATATGATTTGGTAAGAATCCCTCATACTCTCATCTAAAAGTATTTGACTGTTTTACTTTTGTATATGTATCCAAGTAGCTCACATAAAAGTTCAGGTCTACCCCATGTATCTTTGTAGGATACGGATACAAGTTATGAAACCCAAAGGTAAAGATGGTTATTAGAAGTAGAGATGTAGTATTCCATGAAAGCCAGACAATAGAAGATAGTAAAAAGCCCATAATGTCTTCTGATACAGAAGTTAATACCTATGATTTTGTTCCTAAGACAACACCTACACAACTGGCCACAAATAATAGTAATGTGCATGAAGAAATACTAGAAGGAGAACAAGAAGAAGAAGAGGATGTTGGGCAGGGGAAGACTCAATCCTCTCCACCAGAGGGTGTAAGGCTACCATAACTATTAAATAATAGTACATCTTTTATAACTTGCTCGTCGTGAAGACTTGAATGCAGCAGGATTTTGTCAACTAGATATTCAAAATCGAAGTATATTCTGCTTATTGAAGAGGGAGAGCTAGATAATTTTCAAGAAAAAATGCACTAAAGAACAAATAGATGTAGAGCAGCCAGAAGTTTTTGAGGTTTCAGGGAAAGAAAACCTCACTTACAAGTTGAAAATTCTTATGAAAAGGAATTTGGAAGACATCCTGACAAAGATAGTCATTATGGAAAAGCTGAAGCTATGCATAGACATAGCTGGAATGGATGGCTTGTGACAATAAGTTTTTAAATGCAGCTGGAGGGGGAGAATTGTAGGGTCCAGCTGCTCATGCACGTTCAAAAATGACTGCTGATGCATTGCATGGTGTTCAAAGATAGTGGTTGAAGCTTATCTCCTAGCTAGATGCAAGTAGCTTAGTTAACTATACAATAGTTGTGTTTAAGTCGGTTACGTAAGAATTATGTAGAAGCATACAAACAATCGACTATATATGCTTATAAATAGAACCTCTTATATTTAAGTGTTGTAATATACACTATAGAGTATTGGTAATCACTAAAAAGCGAGAGAAACTCCAGAGAGAGTTAAGAAAGCTCCAAAGAGAGTTGTGTATGTGTGTGGTATCAATGTAAGATTTTTTTTAAAAATATTTTTCTCTATGTAATTCTAATCTTGTGCAATATAATTATTTTCTCTCAAATTGTTTTTTATTTGTGATCAGAGAATCACAACAGTTTCGTTGAGGGAACCAAAAGTTGTCCACCCTCAAAGATCCTCTGTGACAATAAGAAAATACCAAATCTTGACCACACTATTTGGCAATGCTAAGACAAATTAATCTTGCATGCAATATAAACAAGTTGCTCTGATGATTTCATTTGTTATTACCTCTCATGAGGCATGGAAAAGTATCACAAAGATGTATGTTAATCTATCATCCTCTCACATTCTTGGCCTTATAGAACAACTTACTGTTATTTTTTGTGGATCACAGTCAGTAGACGACTACCTACAAATAATCTGCATTTTGGCAGAGAAATTAACCTTGGGTGGTGCACCACCAAGAAATGATGATATTGTGATATATACTATTAATGGTATTGGTCCTAAATTCAAAGAAATCTCAGCAGTAGTTAGAGCAAGAGGTCATACCACAACATTTGAAGAGCTTCATGACAAACTTACAAAATATGAGTCATTTATCAAACAAGAAGAAACTTGCACCGACTCTGTCCTAATTTTGGCCAACACTCCATGATTCTCATTATCAAAGGTGTGGATATCATTCAAATGCTGGAAAGAAATCTCAAATTCGTTACAACCATCAGAAAAATATGGGTCAAAAGCTTTTTAATTCAGCCATGCATATACTTAATGCTATTTGTTAGTTTTGTGACAAACCAGGGCATACGGCTTGACAATGCTTCTAAGCCATGAAACTAATGCAACAAGCACCCATAGCCAATCACACAACTATTGGAACACATTCCAAATCCAATTGGCTTATGGATTCTGCTACTACCAATCATGTGACTACCGACATGAACAACCTATCTCTCCGCCAACCATACGAAAGCCCAAATGATATTGTCATTGGTGATGATATAAGTCTTTTTATAACTCATAGTGGTTCTACCACTATACTTATTGCATTAACTTCCTTTTTTTTATCCAATGTGCTTTGTGTTTCCTCTATGAAACAAAATTTTATCTCAGTCTCTCAATTTTGCAAAACTACTAACTCTACTGGGGCGGTACCGCCGAGGTGTGAGTGTATAGATCGAGGCTTGGTGTGCATGAGATGTGGTATGTGTGGTGCACTTAATGTGCTAGCTATAAAAGTAGTTACTTGCAATTGAGGTGTGAGTGAGTGCACATTAAGGCTTGGTGTGCATAAGATGTAGTACGTGTGGCGTAATTAATGTGCTACTGTACAGACATGGGAGGTAACTAGTACATGTGAGGAAGTGGTTAGCATGCTCCCACTTTGTATATGATTAGTGTGTAATTGTAATGAGTGAGTGAGCTTTTCATGTGCTCTACACTATGTGGTAGTGGGTTGATTGGAACTATATCCCATGGTAGAAGGCACATGTTTAGTATCTCATTAGATATGTGTTCAGCATATATAGATGTACTTAAAACATAAAAGGGTTATTATCATATAACCCCTCATTAGCTGCCATTAGCTGCCATTAGCTAATCACCATGGCTGCCATTAGCTAATCACCATGGCTGCCATTAGCTGTTCGGATTGCGGCTTGGTTGCCATCCATAGATGTAGCTAGCTGCCACCCAAGCCATCGTCCACTTGCTATGTTGTTGCCACCCTAACATAGTCAAGAAAAGCTGCTAGTGTGTTGGATGAGGAAGGTGGCTAAAGTTTACTGAAATTGTTGACTTGCTAGGTATATGTTAACTGTTAAATTAAGTCGGTTTACGTAAAAATGTTATAGAACATGAACAATAGCCGAGTCTGTAAGTTTATAAATAGAACTATTAGAGAATGATTTATAACTAATGTAAAAATTCCAAAGATGATTGTTTCCAGAGAAAAAAGAGTTAGAAACTTTAGAGAGAGTTGTGGGAGGCTGAGAGTTTTTTTTGTTTGTTAATTCTTATACTGTGTAATTCTATTTATTGTGAAATAAAATTGTTTTCTTTCAAATTACTCCTTATTTGTGATTAGAGAACCATAACACCTCTATCATTAGTTGATTGCAGTTTAAGTTAACATCTAAAGGGTATAAAAATAATTGCATATCTTTTTTTTAAAAAATAAATATTATTATGACATATGAATAAATTATAGAATAATATGTAACACATATAATTTAAATTTAAATTTTTATTTATTGTTTTTTTTTCTCTTTGAGGCCATTTTTCCCTTCTTTCTCTCTTTCTTTTTCTTTCTCCTGCAATCATTTTTCCTATCTCTTTTTCTCTTGTTTTCTCCTACAGCCACCAA
Organism: Rhamnella rubrinervis; assembly: GCA_007844105.2. Taxonomy (NCBI): domain Eukaryota; kingdom Viridiplantae; phylum Streptophyta; class Magnoliopsida; order Rosales; family Rhamnaceae; genus Rhamnella; species Rhamnella rubrinervis. The sequence goes on from CM017578.2 coordinate 15,076,369, forward strand.
CACAGAAAACTCTTTTTTGTCTCTTTCTCCTACTCTTTTCAATTTTGTACTGTGAGAAGAGGATGATATATAAAGATTAGGGATATGATTTATGGAGAAGGTAATTTGTGAGAGAAAAAATGGCTTCATGGAGGGAGAAAGAGAGAAAGAAGAACACTTTAATTGGGAGAGAGTGGAAGAGTTAAATACCAGTTTGGAATCAGTTTGTGAATTTTTTGGATTTTGATTGATGGATTTTTTTGAATTGGTCTGGGTTAAAGGTAGCTTTTTTAAATTTGGTTATTAGTTTTGGTTTTTAGTTGGGCTTTGATTTTAGCTGGGTTTAACTTTTTTTTTTAAAAAATAATTATAGGGTAGAGAGACATAGGAAAGAGAGAAAGAGGGTTTGACTTAAATTTGTTTGGCCGGTTAAAAATCACTTATTTATTTCTTATCTTCTGTAAGTTGCAGATGATTTGATATAATGGTGATGACGATTTGGTATGGCAGTGGAGGCTTGACAATAATAGTGGTGTTGAAGGAGGTACCGGTGAGAGAGAGAAAGATAAGAGAGAGATGATTGATTTCAGGCTTTATTTTTTCACTGAAAAAATTTGGTTTTAATTTTTGGGGTTTATTTATTTCTAGAAAAAAATTTATTTTTGTATTTTTTTAAAAATTTTATAAGCTGCAAAGATTTGATATGGTGGTGGTGAGGAGAAGTAAGAGGTAGTGGTGAGGGAATTAGAGGGAGAGAGACAATTAGTAAAAGAGAGGAGACAGAAAGAGACAAAAAAAAGAAAATGAAAAAGGAAAGAAAAAATAAATTAAAGGTTGCATATCCGAAAAAAATAAGGAATGGAAAAATAAAAAAATAAAAATAATGATTTATTTGATTTTTAATATATTTTTAATTATATTTAAGGGTAAAATGGTCATTTTATATGCCATATAGGAGTGAAATTTTTTTTGAAGTGTTTTAAGGTGAAAAAATGATTGAAAACTGTTAAAAATAGCTTATAGGATAAAATTTTTAAAAATATTTAAAATAATTTAAAATTAAGTTAACTTTTAAAAAGGTGGAGTGATAATAACCTAAATATAAAATAACTTGTAACAACATATATATTGGAATTAGGGTTTCAAATCGAAGAAGATGCGGTACAATAATTTGAATTTCTATACATATATATATACATTTATAGTTATCAAAATGGCTCTCAACCGTGGGATCACATCCATGAAATTGTAAATTTTTGTCTACTCTTAAAAACTACAATCAAACCATTCGAACACATAATCAACGATCGAAAAAAATTTCATCTATTTTTATTATTGAATTGTTTGAGAGCTGTGTGGACAAAAATTACACCTTAGATGATATTTAATTATTCGTAATTAATTATAAAGATATAGTTAATTATGAATAGTTGACATACATGGAAATTTTCAAAGATTATCAAATAAATCAAGACAGTCAGGTTTCCTAAACCCTAATCTCTAAGCCCTATAAATACAACGTCCGACGACGGTATGCAGAGATCGCATCTCAATAACAGTCTATATTATCTCTAACAGATTAGACTAACTTGAGCATTGGAGGGTCTTTAGGCTAGTGGAGTCCCGCTGGTCTAAGGCCGCTGATGTTTCTTTTTTACAGGCTAATCAGTGAGATCGGACACTACTTTTGACCGTTTATGCATCAATTTCGACTGTGTACATTTTTCCATAAATAGTTTGGCACTAAAAGAAGAGCCATTAATATGTATTTTGCATCAAAGTCAGATTGAGGCCTACCAGCAAAATTCATCTCAAATTCGGTACCCATCTCGCCATACAAACAAAAACAGATCATTTCAAAAAGCCAGTCATCTTCTCAAACTCCAGTGATCTCTACAAGTTATCTTTCCAAATTCATTCATCATGCTTCGCTACAATTCAGATCACACAACTGATATCAGAAGGCTAAAAAGCATGAAAAGAGGAGATAAAAGATTGACGTTGCCGCCAACTTGCTCTACCATAATTTGCTTTTCTTTCGCCGAATCAAGTTGTAAAGCTATACCTTTCTGATTCCTCATAAGCGTATGGGTTGAACAAGACATTGCCAATAGGAAACGGCTGCCGAAATCCCCTGTTAAAATTTTTTCCATCACCGCTGCCGTGCCAATCTTTTCTGTTCCAATCCGCCATCAGTTAGCCATCAAAATTTAAATCAAAAGCTTCAGAAAAATTCAGCGATCAAATTCCAATCGATCCCATGCCAAAAACGTAGCCGAAAAATACTGTAACCGGAGTTTAAAATTTTCACCATCGTTGCCGTCGAGCCGTCTATTTTTCCTGACAATCAAGTGGTCTTTTCACATAGCTCGATCTAGCGGTACCTCACCCGTAAAAAATGGAAGTCGAAGTCGTTGGAAATCGCTGTTTGAAGTCATTGCAATCGTCTGGTTTTTGATTTTCTGCATGTCCAACCGGCAGGCTCATTTCCAAGAAGAAAGAGAAGAAGAAGAAGCGTGGGTCCACATGGGAGGTAGTTGGCAAAAGAAAAATAAAATTGAAGAACATGAGGCCCACGGAAGAAGAAACATAAAAAGCTTTTGGTAGGAAGAAAAAAAAGGGAAATTGATCAAAATGCCCTCTAATATAACCTAAATTGGAAAAATACCCACCATCTCTTAACTTTTGTAAAACATAGACAGACTATCGAAAATACCCCTGATTTTCTTATATCCACACCTAACCAAACTCATTCGTTCTTGTTTTCTATTTCTTCTTTCTTCTTACATGTTCTTTCTTTTGCTCTTGGTTCCTTTTTCTTTGTTCGTTTGAAAGAAGGAGAAATCCCATTGAAGAAGGGTTCTCTTTGTTACTGTTGTTTTTTAAAGAAGGAGAAGGAGACAACTTACCTAAATAGTAAGATCTATTTATTTGTTATAATAGTGAATATTTGTTAAATCTGACTGAAAAAGTAAGAAAACCATGGTATGTTAGATGGTAATTAGTATAAGGACATGCAATACAACACTATGGCCATAAAGACTTACAGTATAGCCAGGTGCCCTGCATTATGGACTGGCCAAATGCCTGATTGCCGGTCTAATTCCATGTATGATGGACCTGCAAAATGGCAGGTCTAATGCCATAAGGCTTGGACCAGCTATTTGGCAGGTCCAATTCCATGCTTATATGACCGACCTGTAGAATGCCAAGTCATGGACCTATAATGTTAGGTGATATGATTTAGTGATTTTGTGTATTTGTAGGTTCAAAATGGAGGAAAATACCGTAGTTGTTATTTGGTTTAAGGGAATGTTTGAGGTTGATAGTGAAGGAAATTGGGGGTATGTTGGTGGGAGGACGAAAGCAAAGTTAATCCAAACAAAGTGTACATATGATGAACTACTACAAATTGTATATGATACGACAAACATAAACCCCAACGAATTTCGTATCATAATGAAGTTTATAGTTCGATCTAGTTACAAGTTGGATCCAATTGAGATCGAAGATGATGAAAATGTTCAGTGTTTTTTCAAAGAGTATTTTCGTGTTGATACAGTGCATGCATCACCATTATTTATTGAGATTGAGGTGAAAGAAGATATACCGAGAGTTGGAGAACAAGATAATGCCTTTGCGGTTCCATTTTCTTCTCGGAGTGGAAGCAATAAACTTTCTTCTTCAAGCCATAAAGTGGTTGTTAACAGAAGTGGAATTAGAGGCAATGAAGAAAATATCCTTCAAAATGAAGGTGAGGAAAATAATGCAGTGGGTTGGTCTGCAATAAATTTCCATGATAGGGTAGAAGAACCTACAATAGATGATTACAACAGACTTCATAATATGAGAATGACATGAATATGAGAATGAGGATATTAGGTTGGATGAGGATATAACAGTTTATAATGAGGCTGTGGCAGATGATAACCAATTAAATGCTACGTCATCTGTTCATGTGAGGAATATTGACATTCCTTTTATATCAATGGTTAGTTCTCCTATTGCACCTATTTTGAATGATAATAGGGGTATGCATTATTCTGTTCATAATGAAAGTGAGTCACAACCAAGTCAAGCTCAAGTTTATCCATATGTTAATTGTCCTTCAACTTCATTAAATGAACCAAGTTCAAGTGATTATCAGTCGATATATTCAAATGATAAAATCTCGGCTGGACAAATATATTCAAACAAGAAGGAGTTGCAACATAAGTTGTCTACATATGCATTGAAGGAAAATTTTGAGTTCAGGGTGAAGAAATCTTGTTCACAAAGGTTCGAAGTGCAGTGTGTGCTTGATAATTGTAAATGGCGGTTACGTGCAACTAGGATCCCAAATGTAGAGTTCTGGGCAATTAGAGTATTCATTAAAACACACACATGCTCGCAGCTCGTACAATGTCATCCACAACATCGCCAAGCAAATAGTAAATATATTGGAAATCATATAAAATCGAAGTACCATGAAATTGGTCGTCAGTATAGACTAAAAGATATAGTGTCCGACATTGAGAATGAGTTAGGTATCCAAATAACGTACAATAAGGCATGTAGGGCAAGAGAAAATGCATTTCACAGTATCAAAGGTACCCCTGAAGAGTCATATCAAATATTACCAGTGTGGTGTTATATGTTGGGGATGAAAAACGGATGAAGATAATAGTTTTCTTCATGGCTTTAGGGCAAAGTATTGTCGGATTCAGTAATGTGAGGCCAGTCGTAGCTGTAGATGGGACCCATTTAAAAGGAAAATATATTGGCACGTTAATTATTGCATCCTGTTTAGATGGTAATGAGCAAATATACCCTCTGGCCTTTGGCATTGCAGATACAGAAAGTGAAGCATCCTACACTTGGTTTCTTCAACAGTTTAAGGAGGCATACGGTGAAATTCATGATCTTGTATTCATTACCGATAGACATAAGGGATTGAAGAAAGCGATTGCAATAGTTTATCCCACTGCTCATCATGGGAATTATATGTATCATCTCAGTTGCAACGTGAAACTGCATTTTGGAAAAAATAAGCATGTGCATATGACTTTTTATCAAGCAGCGAAAGCTTATTTAGAAGTTGATTTTGATACACATATGAGGCAATTAAAGGCCATTGACATTAGAGCGCATAGATATGTCATGGAAGCTAACCCATCAAAGTGGGCTAGAGGTTTTTCCCAGGCAACAGATACAATATTATGACAACCAATATAGCGTGTATAAATGTATTGAGAGATGCTAGGCATCATTATTATTCCGCTACTGAGGCCATACTGAGATTGATGCGGGATGGTTTTATGATCAACGGATTGAATCGGGCGGTCACACACGTCACACCATGGCTAGAAAAATTTTAATTAAGACATTGAACGAGTGTCGTAGATTTACAGTAACACCATTGAGCATGTATAAATTTCAAGTCCGTACATTTGAGTTGTTGACGACTGTCAACTTGGAAGAAAAAATATGTTCATGTCGACAGTTTCAATTAGATCAATATCCATGTATATATGTCATTGCGACGTGTCGCTTTCGTAATTTATCTCCTTACCTATATTGTTCAGAATACTATAGTGTTTCATCATGTAGAGCATGTTATGCAACAACTATTTACCCGTTTGATGATAGGCGTATGTGGACGGCACCACAAGACATAATTGGACAAGGCTTAAATCCTCCAATAGTTCGCCGACCGTTTGGGAGACCTAGGACTAGAAGAATTTTATCTAGAGGAGAAGAACGATTATCACGTAAATTCAGTAGATGCGAAGTATTTGGTCATAATCGGAAAACATGCATTGGTAATGTTCCATTGTGATATGTGTATTTATTAACTATCTGAAAACTATGCTAGTGAATCACTTTTATAGTTTTGTTTATAAGGAATTGGTGAGAATGCAGTTTTTATATATGAAATTTGTTATAATGCAATTTTTTTTTATAAGGACTTTAGAAAGTGCAGTTTTTGTGAAAGTGCAGTTTTTTTTTTTATAAAGACTATAGAAAATGCAGTTTTTATTTATTTATAAGGAATTGGTGAGAAATGCAATTTTTTTGTTTTTGATAAAGGTCGACTGCGTACGCTCGGTCCTATTTACTTGATCACTTTGTTGGACCGCGATATCAGGAGGACCGGCTAGCGGTCGTCTTTGCTTAATCACTTTGTGTGGAGTAACACAGGACCTGCAGACTAGTAGGGAGGACCGACCAATCTGCCGGTCCTGTATTACTTGATCATTTTGTATGGAGTAACACATGACCTACAGACTGGTAGGGAAGACAGACCAATCTGCCGGTCCTGTGTTACTTGATCATTTTGTATGGAGTAACACGGACGCATCTTGGCGAGGGAGGGCCATTAGCGTGTGCTTACTTAATCACTTTGTGGAGTAACGCGGACCGCAGACGCGTGAGGCCGACCATCCGTCTTGTATTACTTGATCACTTTGTATGGAATAACATAGGACCTACAGCGGGGAAGGCAATCCCGGCCCGCGCTTCTTGATCATTTTGTGGAGTACACAAGACTGCAGATTGGCAGGACCGGTCTGCGGTCTATATCATCACTTGTGATAAATAACAACTGCAGACGGCGGTCCCCGCGCGCTATGTTACTGATCACTTTATTATAAGTACAGCGACTGCATGCCGTCCTCCCGCCCTCAGGTCCCGTGTTACTCCACAAAATGATCAAGTAACATAAAACCGCGATTGGCCGGCCTTCCTCAGTAGGTCGCGTATTCCTGCAGTGATTAAGTAAACGGGACCCTCCCCGATTTACGTGCCCGTTTCTTTCACACAAAATGATCAAGTAATACGTAATCGACATATTGGCGGTTCCCCGCGGTCTCCGTGTTACTCCACAGTGATTAAGTAAGGCAGCCTACCGGTGCCCCTCGTAGTCTGTGTTACTTGATCACTTTGTGATAAGTAACACGGACCTAAAGCCCTCCCCGCCACCAGGTCCCATGTTAGTCAACACAAATGAGTAAGTAACATGAGGCCGGCCCTCCTCCTGCTAATATGCAGGTCCTGTGTTACTTGATCACTTTATGATAAGAACACGCAAAATGGCCGGGAGACACGCCAATCAGGGTCCTACTTATCATTTTCAACAATGGTAATTGGACTGCGAAATGGCGGTTTGACTAAATGCAAGTCCTCAGTTTAAATTACAATGAATTTTTCCAATTTTCAAATGCATTTTTTATGTTGAATAAATTCAATTAAATTCATTAAATTTAAATGTCATTACGTACTACAAAAATATTTACATCACCTATCATGGAATATGTCTACAGCTAATTTGTCCCTAAAATAAATGGCATTTGTATTGTAGAAATCGAATTGCCGTTTTGTGACCATATACTCTATGTACTTTATTGTGTATATTCCACAATCACCCCTGCATATAGAAAATTCATAGTTAAGTTAAGGTTAGGGTTACATAAAATAAAATCACTATAGTTAAATAAGTTATAAGTTAAAAGGAACTTACGAAATTTTCTGTTGAGAATGCGTTTGTGTCGACTTCGCGTTGATGTCGAATGGTTCCAGGTTACTATTACCTTCAACCTTTAGTTATGGATAAAGGTCATAGTATCCATGGACCATAAAGAGGTATGGAAATAGCACCGACAAGCACTTGGCATTCTTGCACTGGAATGAATCTTGACTCATGGTATTGTTGGGGTCGTATAATGTAACGGTCCGGTTCTAGATGTCAACCTTGGCCGCTAACCAATGTTTGTTATCGTTGTTAACCGGCACATATACCTATATTAAAATAATATCCCATTACACATATTTTACAGTAAAAATTACTTTAAATAAGTGAATTAGGGTTTGATAAATACTCACATAATCAACCTCAAGCCAAGACTTTGATCCGATCGGGAGTGTGCTTAATGCATACATATCGAATGGTGAGTCTTTCATCTCCTTCTCCTAATCAACAGTGTCAGACAACTCATCCTCCTCTTCATCGTGTATGTTTGGACCGCTTCTTTCGGATATTTTATATATCGTGCATGAATTGAACTCTGTTGATCAAATAGGGGTAAGTAGCATGAACTTAACATGGCACAAGTAACTGATGTCACAATTTCTTACCCAGAACATGCAGTCGGTGACAATAGTTCGCTGATTGTACATTTGAGGAGAATTTATCATCCTTCTCCTGATGTAGAACAGTGCAGCATCCATTTCTTGAAAAATAAATTAGACAGTACGTTACAGTTAACTCATAAAAAATATGAACTAATAAAAACTAAATAACAATTGAATACGTACCAGATCACTTAACCATGATCCGCTTGTCAAAATCAGTTGAAACGAACTCTTCTCTACGCGCATCATAGTCCCCTAGGTGTACTGTGGTAGATGGGTCATCAATGAAGACAGATAATGCAGCTCTCTCTGCGGGATCTATTGGAGTGAATGGATCCCAAACTGGTACGACGGGTATATTGGACAATGACTACCATGTAATCACATTGTTAGTTACGTACTAAAAAAATTATCTACATAATATAAATTACCGGCGCCAAATGATTTACGAGTTGACGGACGAGAGAGGATAAATTTTGAATTTCATTTCGTTGTTGTTGCATTTCGTCTCTCTCGGTCGGATCGACCAACTCTCTGCGAATCTCCTTAATTTGCATCTCCAATCTCGAAGTATGTTGGAATGCTGACTAAGATGCATCCTTTGTACCATCGATAGAAAGTGGGGGAAGCACAGGAAGTTGGGATTTGGAGGCCTCGACTCGGAAAATAGGTGGACCATAATATTTCCTGTCGCTAAGCCGATGCCAAAAGGTCTTCATATATGTTTGTTGAAGTTCCTCTTTAGTTGGCCTCAGTTCATTTTTTACCGTATACTAACAAATAAGATAAAATAAACAAAGTTAGTATACATATCATTAAATATTGCAATGCTTAAGTGATTACGGTGGAAGACTTACGTCCTTTCGATCGAGTATTGCAGTGGCCAATTTGGTGTATTGTAGAATGGATGAGCACAACCATGCTAGCATCCTTGGTATCCAATTGGATCCATGATATTTGCCACGAGGTCCAATTGTGGCGACAATAGGAATGGTTTCAAAACCCTATATCTGATACACAATTAAACAAAGTCAAATAACTAGGGGAAATCCATATATTGCAGTACATTTAATTCATAAACTATTTAAATATGATACGTACCTGAAACGCAAGGGGAAATCCGTTTACACTGTAATTTGCAATCTCATGCCCTCACTTAATCCTAGATCACAAAGATGCGATGGTCGCATCTTAAGATAAATTACCCTATGAATATCTACTACACAGATCATCATTTTGTATAATATTGAAGTTGTCATTTCTCACCAATCTCTTCTTATCCTTACCAAGTAGCACCGTCTCTAGAAAATAGAACATACAGCACTTGACATTATCTGCAACTTCTTTCTGATCAAATTCCAAGTCCTCAAAGGCCTTATTGAATTCGCCTTGTGTCATTGGTCCACGTTTGCCAAAGAACTTGGTCCACAAGTCGTAAGGGAGATGATCCAATTCCAAGTCGTGGGGGAATTTACCACAGTTCAACCCTGTTATCATTGCAAAACACTTTCTATCAAACCTCGCCCCGATACCATTGAAATCAAACTTCATCACTTATTTGTCATCGCACTCAACTTGGTGCAACAGAAGATGGTGAATGAATCCACCACAAAACTGAACAGTCTTGATTTCAAAAAACTTCCCAATCCACAAAGCTAGTAACTTATCCATGCCATTGCTTAACTTATTCTTTATAACATCAATTGTACGATCGAGATTGGAGTTGTTTGTGAGGTGTGCATGGTACTTCTTATCATGCTTTACTAGACGATTCACAACTTGAAAATATGGTGAAATTTTTTTATTTAGAAACATGGTAAATGAGTTAAAACATCAAGCCAAATTCAAAGAAAATGAAAGAAAATATCACTGTATGGACCTGCCGTTTTGCAGGGCCGACTGGCCCTTTTGCAGGCCCATATAATTTGCTCTGTTTCCCTACCAAATGGCAGGTTCGACTGGCCATACTGTAGGGAAACAAGCAAAGTTTGATATAATTTAGGACCTGCCAAATGGCCGGTCCTCCCTGTGGTTTTGCAGAGCTATTGACATAAAATGCAAAGACCTACAAGATCGCAAGACCAAGATTGTATTGTTTGCTCTCGGAAATTTAGATCGCAAAAGACGCAATTTGGCGGTCGTGTTGGATGGACTATTTAGGCTAAGGCCAGGCCATTTGGCGGTCGGACCTGCCATTTCGCAGGTTCCCATAACAACTTATATCAGTAACAGGACTGCGGAATGGCGGTCCTCCTCCCGCGTCTCTGTCCTTTATTACTTGATCACTTTGTGATGAGGACCTGCGGCCATCCTCCTTGCTCAGTAGGTCCTCATCACAAAGTGATCAAGTAACAAAGAACCTGCAGACTGGCAGGGAGGACCGGCCATTCTACAGGTCCTCTATTACTTGATATCAATTTGTGATAGGGACCTGTGAAAAGGTAGGTCCGACTTGCCGTTTTGTAGGGATTTGAATTTTACGATCAACATACATAATTTTTAAACTACGCCCTGCCAGACGGAAGGTCCCCTAGGCCATATTGCAGGTAATCCCTACAAGATTGCAGGGCCAACCTACAATCGCACAGGAATTCAACTTGGATCTCTGCAATCTCGCAGGGAGTTTGAAAGCCATGCCAATTTGTCTATGTTTTACAAAAGTTAAAAGATGGTGGGTATTTTTCCAATTTAGGTTATATTAGAGGGCATTTTGGTCAATTTCCTAAAAAAAAAGGAAGGTGGTTGAAAGGAATTAATAGAGTGGGACCCATATGCAAAAAGAAAATTTAATGGAAGAAAAATGGCAGGGGGCTGACGAAAATCAAAAAGGGAAAAGGAATTTACAATAATAACGTGGGGTCCACCATAAAAAACAAATATTTTGGAGAAGAGGCCTGCGGATAAATCAATTGCAGATAATACTAGTATATTTTACTACCTAATAATTTTTATTGCAAGATTATTTTTTCATCTATTTCAAACTGGGCTGGAAGACTTGGATACATTGGACATGTCATTATTAAATACTATATCATATTCATGCTTGGATATATTTTTTAGAATCATATTTTTTATTTAATCTGGTCATTTTTATGTGGATGTTCTTATTTTTCTGCTCATGACTCATATTTCTGCAAGTTAGATTTCGCCAACGGATGCAATTATTACATATTCTTTTTACAAGTTAGATTTCACCAATGACTTAGTTATTACATATATCATCACTATTAGATTTTCTACAGGATCTTAGTATATTTTTTTATCAATTTTAGATTTTCTACTAGATCATAGCATATATTGTCTGCTTTTGGATTTTCTACCAGATCATAATATATTTATTATTGCTTTTCGATTTTCTACCGAATTTCAATGCTTAAACCCCACAAACAGCTGAGAGTAAAATATCTGTAAATCATGCGATGAGTGCCCACATTATTATTGTGGAGGATTGAGTACCCACAAACAGATTGTGGAGGATTTTGTTCAAGATTTCACCACGCGCATAGTTAGCAAAGGTGACAAGTCAATCTACATGCTTGGGTGACACTCATAAGCCCCAACGAATTACGCTTTCAATGAGGGTTGGTGTTGACCTGCACAATTTGATTTGGTCATAATTGGGATATGAACGATTGTACAAAGGTAAAATATTTCAGACGACTATTGAAATCATTCGATCATGCATAACGAATGGTTTCCGAATGGACAGAGCAATTTGAGTTATGCAACGGATTGACTCTCCCAGGTACAACTTTTTTGGCTCTTCGGGGGCATTCTCCCAGTTCAAAGTTCGAACTGGATGACTTAGAGCGGACTACATAAATAATTGATTACGTTGAATTCAAGTCATTAGCACATGAGCGGACTACATAAACAATTGATTACGTCGAATTCAAGTCATTAGCACGTGATTTGGTCAACCTGTAATCAAGTTGTTTGTATAGCTCGGATTGCGTAATCACATAGGACATTTGCTTAGTTTCTAAACCAAAGTTATTATCCGCTTTAGAAATTGAGGGGCTAACTATGTGGACAAAAATCACACCTTTGATGGTATTTAATTATTCATAATTGATTATATAGATATAGTTAATTATGAATAATGGACATACATGAAAATTTTCAAGGGTTACCAAATAAATCAAGACAGTCAAGTTTCCTAAACCCTAATCTCTAAGCCCTATAAATATAACGTTTGACGACGGTACGCAGAGATCGCATCTCAATGACAGTCTATATTATCTCTAACAGATTAGGCTAACTTGAGCGTCGGAGGGTCTTTAGGCCGGTGGAGTCCTGTTGGTTTAAGGCCGTTGACGTTTTTTTTTTTTTTTTGCAGGCTAATCGATGAGATCAGGGCACCAATTTCGACTGTGCAAATTTTTACATAAACAAGAGCCATTTATCTCTTAAATTATTTAAGGTTTATTTATCTCTTAAACAAATTACACATTGCACTGTACATATATATGCACTAGGATTATCAGGGTATCACCACCACACTGTACAAGCTATCCAGGCACATACATGCTGGTCACGTATGAAGTATTGGACAAAAAGGATTAGGAATCTGACTTGCATAATATATAGCTACGATTTCCATTTTGGTGCTTAATTTTTATCTTTTTTTTTTTTTTTTGGTTCTACTCTCTAAGTAAAAAAGTAGATATTAAAAATAAAAAGTAACTGCAACAATTCAAGTGACGTTTGGGATATAATTTTATAGAGTTTTTTCATTAAAAAAAAAAAGGCATAGTCTTCCATCCTCAATGAAATCCAGAAGTGGGGTGTGAATTGGGCAAAGTCAAGCCGCAAGGTTTATGGAAAACACAAAAGCAAAAACAAATAAGCAAAAGAGCTTTGGTGTGTGAATTCGTCAACATTTTCGACACCGTGGCTCGTGTTTTAATATTGTGATTTGTGATTAAACGTTAACACCAATATAAAAATAAATAGGCGAATTTGGTGCTTTTTGTGGTTCCATTTTTAAATCAGATTAAAAAAATAAACTACACTAGTCACTAGTATTATAATTGCTTAAATCTATCCATTTTTCGTTATTTTTTTTCCACCCTATTCATGGGATTTAAGAAATTTGAAAGTTTGGCCAATTAGGAAACTCATACGTAGCAAAGGAGGCGGCTGGTGCTGCCAATCAGGCAATTCCTAGGAAGCTGATGACTTAAAACTCTTTTCGGCCCACCTAATTGTCAACTCTAAAGTGTTTACCTTTCAGACGTGTGCATTTACACATGTATATATGTACTATTTATTCGTGTCCTCCCACCACCTATTTTATGCATGAATTTGCAGGTCTGATAGCAGCGCCGGTTTCTTTGGTGACATTGAGGACAAAAATAGAGTATGATTCTTTCACCTTCTCTGTGACAACAAATTAAAATGAATAAAACCTACTGAAAAAAGTAACAGCCTAAAATTTATTTCTTTTATGTGATTAGACACTTATTGGAAAGAGCATTGATCAAATCATGCACAAAACAATAGCGGAGAACAATCACTTGGGGTCCAAAGTACGAACAAAGTATGTTCTCCAAAAAAAAAATCCCTGAAAATTCACCTTCTAACTTGGTTCCAATATAAAACTGTTTGATTTGCATGGACAACAAACATGTTAATGACTACATGATCTCATTGACATATATTAATATAAACATAAGAATGAATTAATGCATTGCTATTTTGCTCATGGGATCCTACTTACTGTAGCAGCCTTTAACATTATTATTTTTTAAAGAAAAAATCCTATTTTATTTATTATTAATTAATCTTATTACTTAGTAAAGAAGTATCAAAAGTCATGATGGCTCCGAACCCATAAAAGTGCACGAAGTAACGCCCACACACCTCCAGCTGAGCACTTTGAATGGTACACTCCATCTAGAAGATAAATGGCCAAAATACAAACTATTTGATGCTTATTAATATTATTTTTATGCACTCAAGCAAAGAGCTCTGTTTTCACCCAAAATAATAATAATAATAATAATAATAATAATAATAATAAGAAAAGAAAAGCGCGGTGATTTTTAACAAATACTTGCATGCTCATTGTTCTTAACATAAGCAGACCTTTTCTCCTCTCTGCAAAGTCCTTAACATATCCCCTTTCCCTCCCCTTTCCATTCGTCCCCCAACTTTCTTATGCCATTGAAACTCTGTAACAGAGCCGGAGAGAATCTACTTCTTCTCTGCTTCTTTATAGAGTAACCCATCTTCATCTTCATCTTCATCTTCTTCATCATATAACACTTTGATAATCTTCCAAAAGACACCCACAAGTTCCTTTATTTTCCCTCCTTCATCTCCATCTCTCTCAGTCTCTCCAATCTCCATCTTCATCATCATATAAAACTTTGATAATCTTCTGAAAGACACCCACAAGCTTCTTTATTTTCCCCTCCTTCATCTCCATCTCTCTCTGTCTCTCCATTTTTCTTGCTCTGCTTTTTCCACAGAGACAGAGAACAAATTCCACGGAGATGTCGTCGCCGTCGAAAACCCAAAAGAAGGAGAAGAGAAGGGTCCCACCGAAGAGAGGCCAGATCAAAGGTCAGATTTTTGAGAACTTGATCAAATCGGTGGTCTCCATGGTTTCCAAAGCAGGAGAAACAGGGGAAACCAGCGGTGGAACCTCTGCCTCTGCGACGCCCCCGGCTAGTGCCTACAACTCTGATGGCAATCCCAGCATCTGAGACACAAAGCATGGTCGGATTGGTCACTACCGACATGTCATGTGGTGTTGATAATTGACATGAAAATCATCTCTCGGTTTGTCTATATTGTGGTTTGCAATTTCATACCTTTTCAGGCTTGGCTTTTCCCGGTGGTATTATTTTATACTCCACTGCTGGAGAAGGCAATCTCTAATAAGCTAGATTTTACGTTTTAAGTTCAGATCTAGCTTCTGCTTTGTCTTTTTTTTTTTTCCTTAAGGAATGTTTTAGGTAGTTTTATGGTCCTGCATAACTCATATTTCAGCTAGTTTTGCAGGACTAAAGACCACCCCTATGTTTTATATGGCAGTGTTTTGTAGTTTGGTATTGTTGTATTAAGGTGTCATGCTCAGGAAGACTCAAAAAAAAAAAAAAGATGGAAAAGGGTCTCTTCCATTGTTGTCTCTGCGTTTTTAAAGAGGAGATGATATATGTAGAAGCTGGAATTTGTGTATTAATGGTGTGTGATTTCTCGTTGTAATATCAGTTTCATGTTCGTGTATTTTTATATTTATCCATAGTGAAAGTGAATTTCCTTTTTAATTTGTTTGTACTTTTTCTTTCTCTTTTTGTCTTGTTGGAATTTTGAGCAGTTTAATATATTTTTATTTTATGATTTATATATATATATATATATATATATATATATATTTTGCAATCACCACCCCATCTAGTTTATTGAAAATTGGGCTTAGGTGGGCATGACTGGCTTTTAGCGAACTCAGATCATATTATATATTCTCTTTCCTGTCATCATTTTTATCCCTTAGCAACAATTTGATACATATTTAATTAATTTATTTATTATATTTTAAATTTTAACTCACAAAGAGAAAATGGCAGATGATGTGGATTCTTTTTAGCTAGATTACTGAATCGACTCGTTTTGTGTGTACCTCCATTAATTTACAGTATTTGATTGATGTATGTTGTAATAAAAAGAAAATGTCTTTTCATTTTATTGATAAGGATGCGAATTGGTGGCTCCAAATATATTTTTATGGAAAACAGATTGGAGTAGACCATTATCCTTGAGTCCCAAAATTCTCTTAGTGGCCCATCAGTGTGTTTCATTAAAGAGGTAGTGATCTAATTTTTGATCCAGAGTGTGATGTGGACCTACATGGAAAAATGCTAGCCATTTAACGACAACATGAGTGACACACAGTTTGAATGTTGATTGCAATAACACTCAAGGCCAAAGGTCATTGTGCTTGAGGTTACATCCAGTTTGATTAACGTAGTTCCATAAATTGGTGTTGAATAACCTTTTCTTAACTCCAAATTAAGTTATTTTTGAAAAACAAAAGATATACAGTTGGAAATTCAATTATAGATGCATGCATGTGGATATTATATGTTTTCTGGTTGTAACGTAATTTACACCAAAATTTTATATTGATCCTTGAGGGATTTGCTTATCATAATTATTATTAGATTTTTTTTGGGGGTAAATTTGAGAGATGTGTATATATGTATGTGTACAAAATTGCAACTTAGATGGGAATTTGATGACCACAGAGGCGGGGTTGTGTAAAAAGAAGAAGTCAATAGAGAAAAGGAAAACATAAGAGTAGTACCAAAAGAAAAAGGTGGCCCAGGCAACGAAGACATTCATGAGTAAAGAGTAGGTGGGGAAAACTACTTAAATAATTATTTCATTTTATTTTTCGATGATAAACTTGAATAATAATAATAATAATAATGCATGTACATTACTTGACTCGTACAAATGCAAGACAAATATTAATTGTAATTTGAATAAATTACAACCAAAAGCAAATCAATCAATTAATAATTATAGTTTCATTCGACTTGCTAAGCGTGGCATAAAGAAGTATTGAGTAACAAATTCAAATAGGAATATCCGATGCAAAATATAAAAAAAGAAAACAAAAGAAAAAGAAAAAGTGTATGAATGGCAATTACATATTGAATATAAAATATATTGGTGTAGCACAGCGCGTAAGTACGTCAACCGAACGACATGGTGGTGGGTATCGGGCAGTGTAGGGTCCTTTGTTGGTCAAATGTATGTGGGCGGTGCTCTGATGATAATTAAGGGCCCCTCTTTGCACTTTCCGAGTATATACTATGGGACTGTTAGGATGATACCACCTTATATCATATCAGTGCTTTTAGTGATATATCATTTTCTTAACGGTTTTGAAATATATATTTCGGAACTATTAGAATTTTTCTCCTCGCATGGAATAGCTTTATCTTTTATTTTTGACAGTAAAAGAAGACAAATAGAAGGATAGTATTAGGCAATACTATCTAAAATGAATTTTAATGATATAAATTTGGAATTTACTTTTGTTATTATGCAATAAAATGATATATGAAAGTCTTATTAAACATTCAAATAAATTTTCTTTGCTTTTTCTACAAGAGCTTTGTAGGGCAGCCGCCGCTCGGCTGTTCTGAATAACTGATATATCAAACACTGCCTTGAAAGCAGCTTCCACCTTCTCAGAAGCCATGCCAAACAAACGCTGAATGCTTTTGCAAAATTAATCCAGAAATACTATTTTCTGTGAATTTTCACAACTCACACATCAATTGTATTATATGAGAAGTTGCGATGACTCGGACGTACTTGTATTTAGGCGCTCAGAATCAAAGGTCCCAATGATGAATGCATGGCGTTATGACGTAGGTAGGACCCGTAAGTTTTATTTCATGAATTTAATGTTTCCATATGCTAGTGTTAAATTTCACTGGTGTCCGGTGCGTATGTGTACAAACTGTTTATCCACCATTATTTTCCATCCCCATTTTATTGTTATAAATCAAGTAGCAATACACTTCAAAGATTTTTTTTTCGTTTTTAATTATTATTTTTAAAAAAACTATAAATTTAATAAACGACGTAGTACCATTACTTTATCTCATTTATTTCAACGCATGTATTGACTTTCGCATTCTTGATCATATCTTCTTTTTAGTCCCCACGTTAGGTTTATATACAGATAGAAGTCTCGTCCATTGTCTCCCAATTGGCATGCATTCTTGTTGAGTGGCAATTGGGTCTATAATTAATAATATATATACATGGAAGTCTCGTCATTAGTTGCCTTCCAATTGTTATACATTTTGTTGCGTGGTAATTAGGCCAATATAATAAGTTTATTTTTAGCTACCACACTCATATATATAATTTGATCTGGTGCATAGTGTTGTTAAGAATATAGTTGATAATACAAACCTATTAAAATATTAAACGGGAAAAAAAGATAATATAATTAATTATGATTGACCATTCTGTATTTGTTTATTAAACTTTGTGTGAATTAGCAGATTTTTTGTCCTATATTATGCACGCACCATATTCTTAATGAGATAATGTTTGTGGATTCGTTTTAGATCTCTTTTTAAACAATAATAGATCATGCTCTTGTCTTATATTAATGACTTATTAATATGCAAATGGCACAATCACATCTAGTTTCAGAAGAAGCTTGTCAAACTAATTAACATATATGCGAAAGTTTACTTATTAAAATTAATCCACCATTATAAATGATGTGAGATCATATATTTAATAGTAATTGTTATAGGGTATTTTATAATATTAATATTTATTTTCACATATTTTTAATACGTGTCCAGAACCCACTACTACTAGTGTGGGTAGATGGGAGAAAAGCTCACCTATTACTGCAGTTACCCAATAATTGCTCCATTATCAGTACCCTACATGTACTTACATGTTAATCACACCACGTGCACACTTAGCCCACACCTGTAATCATTGCACAACGGTTGAGGACTCCCACTTTAGCATATAACTGCTTACACCCACACCTCAACTGGTTACACATTTAAGGAGAACATGGGACGTGGACCGCAAGTTAAGGCATTGAGGCACACAGTAACTGCTTATAAGCAGTTACTACCTCCATAGCTCACCTATAAAAACCTAAGGATACCTCCTTTTAGGTATGCTCTCTAACCTTACTGAATTTCTGCTCAAATCCTTCCAGATTTCTGATCACTAACTTGAACGTCGAAGTGTCCTTGGCCGATATCACACCATTTGATTATATGACATTCTTTTCTGTTTTTAGGTTCTTAAACACTCAAAGTCACCCCATTTGAGCAGTGTAAGGCCTTAGCCGTTTTTTGGTTAAAACATTTGGCGCCGTCTGTGAGAAACCCAATTCTCACTTTATAAAAGCTTTCATTCTCACCGAAGAGCAAAATGACATATGACAAAGAGTTTAAAACAATGATTCGGGGGCACCATACTAGTGCATCTCAAGACGGACCTTAGTGCATCACCCCAACTCTCTCTAGCATCTAAATTATGCACTTGATTGAGCACTTGCATCTCACCAGTGCAATAGTGCACCTTATCACTGCACTTCGACAATGTGCCTTAGAGCACTCATTACAGTGCAAGTACGAAACTGGGGGCACCTACCCCAAGTACAAATCGTACCTAATGTGGAACGAGCACTCAGTCAACATATTAAAAGTGCATCCCATCAGTGCACTCTAACAGTGCACCATACTAGTGCACCTCGCAAGTGTACCAATGCATCCCAAGAGTGCACTCAACAGAGCACCCCAAACATTTCAACCATGCTCTTTATCATTGCACTTCAACAATGCACCTTATAACACTCATTACAGAACATGCACTAAGCTGGGGCACTTGCCCAAGTGCAAATCGTACCCACAACGCATTCAAAGTACATTCTAATAATGCACCTCAATAGTGCATCTCATTAGTGCACCTTACCATTGCAATTCAAGAGTGCACCTTGATGCACCTCATCAGTGCACCCCAAAGGTGCACCTTAAACCAGTGCACCCCAAAGGTGCACCTTAAACCAGTGCACCCCAAAGGTGCACCTTAAACCAATGCATTCCAAGGGTGCACTTTGGTGCACCTTACAGTCCCAAAAGTGCACCATAGTGCACCTCACCAAGGCACCTTATCGATGCAACCCAACAATATCCTTAACATAACACCTTACTAGTGCACCTCACTAGTGCACCCAATTAGTGAACCTTCATCGTGCACCCTAATTGTATTTTAGGCACCCTACACTCACTGTACACTTTAGCACCCAGTTTTTGCTTTCAAAGGGTTTCTACTTCTTAAGTTCTATAGTTCCTTAAGTCCTATAGCTTCTAGAACTCTTTAGCTCCATGGGGCTTCATCTCTCAAAGAACTTATGCTTTTAGAACTCGTCAGCTCCTAGAAGGCTTCAAATCCCCAAGAGCTTTTACTTCTTGAGTTTTACAGCCTCTAGAACTCTTCAGCTCTTAAAAGGATTCAAGTCCCCAAGAGCTACTGCTTCCTGAGTTCTACAGTTTCTAGTCTTCAGCCATCTGAGAGCTTCAGCTTCTAGAGAGCTTTAGCTTCTGAGCTTCTGCTTCCTGAGTTCTACAGTTTCTATAACTCTTCGGTCCTCTGAGAGCTTCAGCTTCATGAGTTCTATAGTTTCTAGAACTCTTCAACTTATAGAGAGTTTCAGCTTATGCTTCTTTAGCTTTCAGAGAGTTCTTCAAATCCTAAAGAGCTCACTCATCAATGCCCTGAGTTTCTGCTTACTCAACTCTTTGAACTTTTGCTTCCTTAGCACTCTGAACGCTTCAGAGCTTCTGCTCCTATAGAGTTTCAGCTCCATACCTCTTAAACTCCTACAGAGCTTTTGCTTCTTGAGTTTCTTAAGATCTCCTAGAATTTCTCAACAAGCTTTTGTTTCATGAGTTCTATAGCTTCTAGAGCTCCTCAGCACCTAACTTTTACACCTATAGAGTTTCTACTTCTTAAATTTTACAACTATGCTACAGCATTTAGAGCTCCTCAGCACCCAACTTCTACTCCTAGAGAGATTCTATTTCTTAAATTCTACAGCTATGCACTGTGCCCAGTATACCATAAGAGTGCATCCTAGCACACTATAAGGTACTTTACCTGTGCACCCTAGTGCATGAGTGCACCTTAACAATTTCAATGCCCAACTATTTAACTCTATTAAAAAAAAAAAAGTAGTTGAATGGTGCCGCACAGCTAAGCCCCAAGGGCTTCAAATCCCAAGAGCTTCTACTTTTTGAGTTTTATAGCCTCTAGAACTCTTCAGCTCTTAGAGGGATTCAGGTCCCTAAGAGCTTCTGCTTCTTTTCTAGAACTCTTCAGCTCTCTGAGAGCTTTAGCTTCTAGAGAGCTTTGTTTCCTATGTTTTATAGTTTTTAAAACTCTTCGGCCCTCTGAGAGCTTCAACTTCAGCTTTTTGAGTTCTATAGTTTCTAAAACTCTTCAGCTTATAAAGAGCTTTAGCTTATGCTTCTTTAGCTTTCAGAAAGCTCTTCAAATCCTAAAGAGCTCACTCATCAACACCCTGAGGTTCTGCTTACTTAACTCCTCGAGCTTCGCTTCATTAGTACTTTGAGCCCTTCAGAGTTTCGCTCCTATAGAGTTTTAGCTCTAGACCTCTTAAACTCATACAGCTTCGCTCCCAAGGAGCTTCGTTTCTTGAGTTTCTCAACACCTTCTAGAATTTCTCAACACTCACACCTCAACAAGCTTTTGTTTCATGAGTTCTACAACTTAGAGCTCCTCAAGACCCAACTTCTACTTCTAGAGTTTCTACTTCATAAATTCTACAGCTATGCACTGTACCCAGTATACCATAAGTGTGCATCCTAGTACACTATAAGGCACCTTACCTATGCACCCCAGTGCATGAGTGCACCTCGACAATTTCAATGTCCAACTATTCAACTCTATAAAAAGAAAAAAAAAGTGGTTGAGCGGTGCCGTACGGCTAAGCCAGCTCTCCCCGCGCTCCACTATTCACCAAACACCCATTAGGCCCAGTGCACCCTGTGCACATCATACCCGTTCACTTAGCTATAATTCTTAATTCATGTATCTATTATTATTATTATATAATAAAAGGGTGCATTTAGTAATTATTATATGCACCCCAAAACATACCCCACATGCTTTGCAAACCATGGATATATATATTTATATTGTGGATGTATATAATAATTAAGAAAATTACTATATGCACTTGAGGTTTTAAAACATTTATACCCGGCCACCTATTTGGAATGCATATAGTAATTCATTTAATTACTATATGCATCCCTTAAGTACATATTGAGGGCACCTTTCCACAATTCTGTGGGCGCGACATCTCCTGTGTGTGCGAGGTGCATATAGCTCTCTAAAAAATATATAATATATATAAAAATACATATTTTATTTAAATTCATCATAAGTATGTAATACAGTTTGAAATATTAGTTTAGCTATATTAATCAAATAATATTATTTTTACTTTAATATATTATTTGATTTATATAGCTAAAGGGCAAGTGTTAAATGGTATTTTATAATATTAATATTTATTTTTATATATTTTTAATATGTGTCCAAAACCCATTACTACTAGTGTGGGTAGATGGGAGAAAAGCTCAACTATTACTGCAGTTACACAATAACTGCTCCATTATCAGTACCCTGCATGTACTTATATGTTAATCGCACCACATGCACACTAAGCCCACACTTGTAATCATTGCACCTCAACCGTAGTTGAGGACTCCCACTTTAGCATATAACTGCTCACACCCACTACTCTCATACCTCAACTGGGTACACATCTAAGGGGAACATGAGACGTAGACCGCAAGTCAAGGCATTGAGGCACATAGCAACTGCTTATAAGTAGGTACTACCTCCATAGCTCACCTATAAAAACCCTAAGGACACCTCTTTTTAGGTACGCTCTCTAACTTTATTGAATCTCTGCTCAAATCCCTTTAGATTTTTTATTACTGACTTGAATATTGAAGTGTTCTTAGCCAGTACCACACCGGTGCCCCAGATTATTTAATATTCTTTTCTATTTTCAGGTTCTTAAACACTTAAAGTCACCCCATTTGAGTAGCATAAGGCCTTAACTATTTTTTGGTTAAAACAGTAATATTAATATATTGCTAGCTATCTCAACTTTAATACTAATATTCTTTCATTCACTTTGATATGTATGATTATTATTCACTACTTTATTTCTTCATTTGTTTTATTTAAATTTGAATTTCGATATTTCCAACAGTACTTGTCTCTTAAAAGGTACACTAGTTACCTATTGCCGTAATTATTCTCTCAGAGGATGTTTGATGCATACGGTAGTTAATCTATATCATACGATTTTTAGTTGAGCCAATAACCCCTAATAATCCATCACTATAAAAATGAGTTAAAACATATATAAAAAAAAAAAGAAGAAAAAGAATCTGACTAATATTATATAAAAGTAAATGTAGTAGTTAATTAAAAAAAAAAAGCTCAGATATTAATGAATTGAGAGTTGGGGTTACACAAGAAGATGTAGATAGTCCACATAACACGTATGTACGTGTATTTTTCTATATAATTATTTGGAAAGACTAGCCCATTTTTGACTGAGACATGGACAAAACTCTTATGAGATCGATATGAGTGTTTGACTCACCATTCCATTACTTAGCTTTCAATATATATATATATATATATATATATTAGTATATTCACAGTTGCAGTCATATTGAAAACTCAATCGTAGCACACCATCAAGGGCATAATTCACCAAAAGAAACTAATAATAATCATGATAATTTATTGAGATTAATTTGACTAATTTTTAGCAAAATATAGAGTATATATACAATCTTAAAAAATGAAGCTAATGTTTTTTCATCCATACACACGAATGAAAGAAAGATTGGAAGATCAAAATTATATATTATTGGGGAAAACCAAAGGGTATTTTTGTGATGATGAATTTAATTTCCTTTTGTTGGTCACATATGAATTTAGCTCCCACTTATTGCGAGAGTACGGGTCCTGGCACGTAAAGAAGAGACTTGGTAAACGCGAATGTACAAGTGCGAACATGGTGCATCCATGTACTTTTCATATTAAGAATCTGTCGACCATTTTTACTTTTCAAGTAACGTATATATAATATAATATATGCATGCATGTCCGAATCTACGAATCTAGAAATTAATTAATCAACGACGAATCGTTCTAATTGTTAGGAAAATTACTGATCTTAGAATCATTCTTTTTCTTGCGATAATTTTGGGAAGATTAATGACAAATAGTTTACATT
Source organism: Rhamnella rubrinervis (assembly GCA_007844105.2). Lineage (NCBI taxonomy): Eukaryota > Viridiplantae > Streptophyta > Magnoliopsida > Rosales > Rhamnaceae > Rhamnella > Rhamnella rubrinervis. The sequence continues at coordinate 15,100,319 of CM017578.2, forward strand.
TACTCAGAAAATGTTTAAATAAAAATAAAACAAAGAACACAAAAATTAAAAGTTTATTTTAATTCTACATTATAGTAATTTTCTCAAACACATCACAGTTCTTTAATAGAACAATTTTTGTATTTTTAAAATAGAAACCTACTAATTAAGACCTCAAAAAGGAAAAAGAAGTGCTAAAGACTTATTCAACCATACCTAAATACTTTTTGGTTTTTTCGGGTAGAAAATCATATCTAAAACTTTGACCTAAAAAAAACAAAGACTAAAATCCGGGGTCTGAGTTGTCACTTGGACTATATATAGTAGGCCCGTAGCCTGTCTCATCCCCTACGACCTTCAAAGTATGATATCCCTCTTATTTCCTGCTTCATTATTGTGTAATCATAATTCTCTCTCCATATTACTCAGAATCTTCCCCACATAACTCAGTTTTACCTTTTCAATTTGTTCTTTAAAAATTATATATATATATATATATATATATATTATAAGATCATTCTCTAATCCTTTGTTCAATTTCCTATAGTATAGTACAGACCCTGCTCTGGTAATTTGATAGCCTATGCCAACAAGTGCTTCTTCTTCATCAACCTACGGCCAGAAGAAGATGTCAAATTTCCCACCAAGGAGGGGAGTAATTAAATATCAAATATTTGATAGCTTTGTGGACACGCTCATTCATGCAGCTTCAAAGGTTGGTGAAGTACTGGAATCAATATATAATATTGGAGACACTACTAGTAGCTATGGAAGCTCGGCCTCTTTAATCCCATCATGTACGGCTTCTTAATTTAGCTAATATCAAGTGGGAGGACTCACTTTAATATCAAGTTTACCATCTCCACCACCACTACTACTAAACATAAATGCGTCTCAGTTCTCTTGTATGATTGGATTATGTTAAGCAGTTAATTTGATTAGTCCCTGTACCTCTTTTCTGATTCTATAACCCAAAAAAATTGTCATTACATATAAATCCAAAAGGTGGTGTGCTTTTTATTATGTGTAGCTGTTAGCGTCAAAGATACATATAAAGATAAAAGGCTGCTGTGATAATCATTGGTTGTTGCTGAGTTATTCATGTAATCTGCTGCATGTAGAAAAGATAAAAGATAACACTTGTATATCTCATAGTTACTGAAAGTGACACTTGTATATCTCATAGTTGACACATGTATATCTCTTAGTTGCTGAAAGTGCTATAAATATCGTATACCTAGTCTATTGTAATTAATATAAAAATATATAGAAAAATCCTTCAGCTATTTCTGGTATTTATTTTTCTGCTCTAACATGGTATCGAGAGCAAGAGACAAACGTCATGACCAACTCAGCTTCAACCTCGTTTGATCGCAATACTCTCTCCCGAAGTTACCTACCCTTCAAGTTAGATCAAGACAACTATGTCTTGTGGAAGTCCCAATGCCATCATCATAGGCGACATGGAAGGCTTCGTTAATGGTGATCTGTCCGCTCCGAAAATTCGTGAAGTTAACCTCTCAAGTCAACAACCAAAATGTTGAGAACGGTACCCAATCCAAAGATACCATACTTGGCGTAGAGCCGACCAAGCATTGCTGGGATGGATTCTCTCTTCAATTTCAAGGGAAATACTTACACAAGTGAACAAAATCTCCATTGCTCCTACAACATTCCAGTTGTGGATCTCTCTGGAGAAACTATTTGGAAGCCAATCCAAAGCCAAATTGATGCAGCTCAAGTCGCAATTTCAATCAACCAAAAAGGACTCTCTACCCATCACCTCATATTTTTGTAAGTTAAAAGACATTGCTGATAGTCTTGCCATGGTAGGTTCACCAGTTTCGGATGAGGACTTTATTATGCAGCTTTTAAACGGTCTCTCCTCTCTTGTCTGTATCTAACTTTTTGCAGGAATCTTATCTCAAAGAGTCCAATCCATCTCAAGTTCCTTTGGCAGGTCATTCTCCTCTCACGCCCACAACAAACACATACGGAGATAACACTCCACCAACCCCATCATTATCTAGAATTGCGGGTTCACCAACTTCCTCTCCTCTTGTTGATCTACACCAGCCCACTCACATAAATAATCAAAGCCAGCCCACTCACATGGAAAGTCCACATCAGCCCATTCATCCCACTTATCCACCCTCACAAACAACTGATCCATCTACATCAGCCTCCACGGCACATGCTCCCAAGCCCCACCTCTGCTCCAACGCGCGGACCACACTACCGAATGTACCCGGCACCATTCGCTCGGATCTTCACCTCCTCCTGCGATCGATCTTCAAGTTCGGTTGCCCTCCGTCCTTCCACTTCCATGCACCCCATACGACTCGCTCCAAATCCGCATCTATAAACCTAAACTCTTTGGATAAGTTGTCCTCGTGATTCTTGTGAGCCATCCATCGTGTCCCGTGCTCTTGCTTCACCTCTTTGGACTCAAGCAATGGCAGAAGAATATGCAGCGCTCATTAAGAATAAGACCTGGTCTCTCGTTCCATCAAATCCAAAGCAAAAACTTGTGGGGAACAAATGGGTCTTTCGGTTAAAGAAAAATTCTGATGGGTCCATCCAACGCCATAAAGCCCAACTCGTTGCTAAGGGGTTCCATCAAACTGCTGGTATTGACTTTACTGAAACGTTCAGTCCTGTAATCAAACCATCCACCATTCGTATCGTGTTGTCTTTGGCTGTTTCTAATAATTGGGATATCCGTCAGGTGGATGTCAACAATGCTTTTCTCAATGGGGTTCTTCAGGAGGAAGTCTACATGTCTCAACCCCCTGGGTTTGAGGATCCAAATCATCCAGATTATGTCTGCCGTTTGCACAAATCCTTTTATGGTCTTCGACAGGCACCACGTGCGTGGTATGATCGGTTACGAACTACATTACTCAATTGGGGTTTTATAAACTCAAAGTCTGATTCATCCTTATTCATACTCAACAGACCATGTGGACATGTATGGGTCTTGGTTTACGTCGATGACATTCTTGTGACCAGCAACAACCCCACCATGGTTGCCCAATTCATTCAACGTCTCAATGCCACATTCTCTCTCAAGGATCTAGGTTCAGTTTCCTTCTTCTTAGGCATTGAAGCCGTTCGGTCACCAACTGGTCTCCACCTATCACAAACCCAATATATTACTGAGCTCCTCCACCGCACCAACATGCACACATGCAAAACCAGCCCCTCACCTGCCAGCAGCATGATCACCTTAAGCAAATCAGTTGGTGATCTCTTTCCAGATCCTTTTCTTTATAGGAACACAGTAGGTGCACTACAGTATGTGACCTTAACTCGTCCTGAGATATCATTCATTGTGAACAGATTAAGTCAATTTCTGCAAGCCCCAACCACAGTTCACTGGACCGCTTGTAAACGGGTGTTACGGTATCTTAAAGGTACCATGCATCTCGGGTTGTTCTTTCGGCCTTCATCTTCAAATGCTCTCAATGGATACACTGATGCCGATTGGGCCTCCAACGTCGATGACCGTCGATCTACAGGAGGGTACTGTCTTTACCTCGGTGAAAACTTAATCTCTTGGTCTTCGCAAACAAAATGTCGCTGTTCGGTCATCTACGAATCCAATATCGTGCCTTAGCTCATGGTGCTGACTTATCTTGGACACGAGCTTTATTAAGTGAACTCCATTTCAAACCGTCCTCTGTACCTATGTGGTGTGATAATTTAGGTGCTGGTCATTTAGCCGCTAATCCCGTATTTCATGCCGTGAAGCACATCGAGATCGACGCCCATTTTGTAAGAGACAAGGTCCTGCAAAAGTCGTTAGACGTTCGGTTTGTTCCCAGGTCCGATCAAGTTGTTGATATCTTGACCAAAGTCCTTCCTACGCCACGTTTTCACGATCTTCGGACCAAGCTCAACGTTGTTGCCACCCCGTCTCGCTTGAGGGGGGATGTTAGCGTCAAAGATACAGATAAAGATAAAAGGCTGTTGTGATAATCATTGGTTGTTGCTGAGTTATTCATGTAATCTGCTGCATGTAGAAAAGATAAAAGATAACACTTGTATATCTCATAGTTACTGAAAGTGACACTTGTATATCTCATAGTTGACACATGTATATCTCTTAGTTGCTGAAAGTGCTATAAATATCGTGTACCTAGTCTATTGTAATTAATATAAAAAATATATAGAAAAATCCTTCAGCTATTTCTGGTATTTATTTTTCTGCTCTAACAGTAGCAATGCTTGATTGAGTAGAACTGAAGACTTTTCCTTACTTGTCCTGTTTCCATTTCCACATTTTTATGCTAGTCAAATTTAGTGAATCCTGATTGCCTGCTTTCTTGCTTCTTCTTTCCTTTTCTTTTTCAGAATTTTTTTTTTCCTTTAGATATTCAAACACTCAATTGTTAGAAAAATTGTGTTCAGATTACTGAACCTTGAGCGAGAAAGATAGATCAAGGGTTTTGACATTAATACCTCTCCCCAATAAACTTTCACTATAGTTGTATTTTTCCTTCTGAACTTTTATTATGTTTTAACGACATTATTGTTTTCAATTATTGCTTAATCATGATTAGTGAGAGTCTACTTTTTTATTAAGTACTTTCTAAATTTGGAAATTAGAAAGCTTTGATAATGTCAGTCTTTGGCTTTCGTCGTTTAGTTGGAGAGATTATATATATAAACCATTGACATAGTAAAACAATAAAAACTAATCCGCGTTTTATGTCGTAAACAAATTCCCCTTTAACACGTTTTGTGTTAGGAATGAGGTTTTTCTTCCAAAATTAGCCAATAAAATTGTAGGTCCGTTTAACCAACCAAGACGAGCGTGACACAGAAAGTTGCTTAAACAATATAAAAACTAAGGATTAAGTTGGTAATGGGTTTGTTTTTGGGTTCGGATTTTTTCTTGAATTGTATGTAATTTACTTAATTCATGAGTTAAGTTAAGATTTATTAAAGTTTATTAGTCTTTTTATTTTTATCATATATGTGGAAAAATTTAAAAAAATAGACATCAAATGAAAATTATTTTCATAGTGTTTTTCATTTTTTATATTTGTGTTTTTTCCTTTATATTTATAATTAATTGAGTAGTTTAAGTAATATTAATTAACAAATTTTAATTAAATTTTAAACTTGATTAAACTAATCAAGTTATATGCAATTTTAATTTTTTTAAAATGTTACCAAACAGGCTAGTTAATCAACCCAAGCATAAAAAAGAAAAAGAAAAAAGGCGCCTCCAAACAAGGAGGCTTACACAGCAGAGACACCCTAATATAGAAGCAGCATCTGAATCTCCAAGAAAAATTCATCAACAAAGAAACTACAGTTACTGTAAAGAGCAAATTTAGCAATAGCATCTGTAGCTTTATTATTCTACATTGTATGCATACAAAAGATTCAAACACAAAAAAGTACTTTAGTACTGAATCTGAATTAGTTAGGTTATATAGGACAAGTAAAAATAAATAAAGTCTTCATTAATTTGTTTATTTCAAATATTATTAGGCATAATCAAAATGTTATATACATGCATATAAAAGTAATTTAAAAATAAAACTCAAATGTTTTTGAATTGTTTAAAAGGAGGGATCTACTTATATTTGAACCAAATCTCCAGGTGTAAATGAAATTATCATTTATTTATTTTGTTTTTGTTTCCCTTTTAAATTTGATAGCTATTACAAATACGACCAATTTTCTGTAACTTTTTATTTTATATATATATGTATACTCTTTTAATTTAGTAAAAATATATAAATATACACGCACTAAAAGAGGAAATTAATTAGCTTTCCTACATCAGGGGACAATTTCCAGTTGAAACTCTATGGCTTTTCACATAATTCTGAGTGCTGCTAATGTCTAAACGAAAAGAAATCCAGCTTTCATGTACCGTAGCCAAATCCTATATATACGACATACAAAAAGCTTTTCTTTTCCCTTTCTTCAACTTACATATAAAAGGTACCTTTTTAAGTGACATATTGGCTTTTGTACATGCTTTTATTCGTAGGCAATGTATATTATATATATATATATATATATACACACAAACATCCTTTTCGTTTTCCACATTCAATTTTAATCCTGTGGGCTTGATTAGGTACTTATATTGTGCCCTTATGATTATTTTATAATTTGTTCCTAATCATGTTTAATGATTTAAAAGTATGCATATATATATATATATATATATATCCATAGCTTAATAATTATCGTAATGTTGTCGTCTGTGGATTTCTGTTGTTTAGCTCCCAACATCCCATAACGAGTACATGATTTGGTATCACAGTTTATGCAATAAATAAACCATAAAATAACAAAAACAAAACGCGTTTTATGATAAAATCCAAAATTTTCCACAATGACACGCTTTGGACTTGGAATTTCTGCTCTGTTCATGATGTAAGTTTTTCTTTTAAAAAAATAATTAAAAAATAATTCATAATAAATTAAAAAATTAAAAAGAATGTAAGAAATGAACTGAAAGATTCTCACAGTACTTTTTAAACGAATATACTTAATAATATAACTTTTGGACAAAAATATTTTCAATCTCAAATTTTACCTTTTTATTTTTAGGATTTTTCAATTCAGTTAATTTGACGCGTATTTTTTTTATTCTTATACTACTTTTATAATTTCTACTCAAAATTCATTTCTTCTAATTTTCTTGCTAGAAAGAACATTGAATATATAATAAAAACTAAATTTTCATGCGAAAGCTTGGAGGTTTAATAAGTTTTAGCGTGCCTAAACTCTCTGGTCTTTTTTATTTACGTCTTGAACAAAATCTATTAAAGAACCACCTCATTTTTCTCAAATGATTTTTGTTCTTCTCCATAGAATTTTGTCTTGATTGGTTCCACACGAATTCAATTTTTTTTTTTTTTGGTGAATACACGAACTCAATTTATAAAAGAGAAAATTACCGTCAATATTATTTGGATTGTTTATCCTCTGATGTCAAGTTAGACCTTTTGAAAATTAGTTTTGTTAGAGAGTTTTGAGAGAATAAGAGCCTATTTGGAACTATTTTTTTTAATAAAAAAATATTTTTTTAATAAACAAAGCAGTTTAAAATATATTTGACTAAAAAATTATAAAAAAAAAACTTTTAAATGTTTTTTAAGAAACACTTAATAGATGCTTTTTCATAAAAGTGTTTGTTTTTAAAAAATAATAAGCACTTTGATATATTAAATGAATACTTAAAGTACCCAAAACACCTCTATTTATTTTTAAAATTTCACTCTTTATTCACTAGGGTTATTTTAAGCAAAAATTTATTTAACTAAGAGTTTATCATTTTTGATAATTTACCACAATTAAAAGCACTTTTTAATTAAACAATCAAAATTTTAATTAAACAATCAAACACTGTTAAATATTTTTAAAACATTTTTATAGCTACACTAAGGGCCCATTTAAGCTACATGTAGATAGTGCTTTTTAGCGCTTTTATTTAAGCTTTAGTTAAAAATACTTTAATAATAAAAGCAGTTTATGTTTGGTGGAAAACTATGAAAAGTCTTTAAAAATATTTCATCTTTGAAAAACACTTTTAGAAAAACCTATCAGTCTTCTCAAAAACTTAAAGTGCTTTTTTAATAAAAAGTGCTTTATAATTTTTTGCCAATATGTTTCAAACTGCTTTTTATGAAAAACACTTTTTCATTCAAAAAGCAGTTCTAAATGGGTTCTAAATATAAGCGGTTTTATCATTAAAGTCTTAAATAAAAAGTGCTTTTGATAAACAACTACTATTATATAAATTCAAACGGACCCTAAATACTATATATTTTTTATTATGAGAATCTTTCGCTTTTATACAACTTAAAGTGTGAGGATAGTAAGATTGTCTAATTAATTAAGATCAAAGACAAATCTAGCATTTCAAAATGGATACATTACTTAAAAAAAAATTCAAAAAAATAAAACTTCGACAAAATATATTTTATTATTTAAATAAAATAGTACAAATAACCATGTGATATTTTTTGGTAAAAAAAAAAATTGGATTGTATTATATATATTTTATTATTAAAATAAAATAGGTGCATATAATCACGGGATATAATGAGCTTAGTCCCATAATTCATATCTACACTCATAATGCAAATATATAATTCAAACCAAGACCTCAAACTAACAAACCATAAAATTCTACCAACCAAAAATATATAAGAAATTAACCAAAACCTTTAGTTGTTAGTTAATTAACCAATTAATTGAACTCATAATTTTTAATCAAAACTCTAACAAGTAATGAATTAATTAGACCCTCAATCCTAATTAACTAAATCCTCAACTGTTATTCAATTAACTTAACCTTCAATATTCAATCAATTAACTAATTAACAAACCCTCAATTTTGAATTAAAATGATAACAATTAACCAAACTCCCTAACCCAATTAATTTTTTGGTTTACAAGTAGGATTATTGCAAATGAATAAAAGATAAAAGGGCAAACATAACTTATATAACTTGCATCAGTATCTCAATTTCAATTCAAATATGGGTTTGATTTATATTCTATATTCTGAGAAATATCTAACGTCCAAAAGAAAGTGGAGGTTGGCCACTAGATATTTGACTACATAGGATCAGTTCCTATGGAACATATCAATAAAATATGCTTAGATTCTACCAAAAAAAAAAAAATATATATATATATAGAGTATAGAACCTATCAATAAAATATGTCTAGAGAAGAATAAAGCTAAGCGAGCAAAAAATTTTTAAGGGAGATGGAAAATGAAAGGAGAGTGAAATATTAAAAAACTAGATTGATTATATTTTAATGAAGTTGTATTTAAAGACTTTAAAAAATTAGATTTTGGGCTGATGAATGGATTAGATCGGATGGATTGATAAATATATAAATTGAACTAAATTGAGCGAGCTAAATTGAACTAAATGAATTGAATTAAATTAGATAGGCTATTTATTTATATCATGTCTATAGAAAAATATATAATTTTTTGTTTTATAAAAAATAATATATATATATATATATTAAAGCGGGCAACCCACAGCGTGAAATCGTCCATGATTAGGATAGTCGATATGCTAATCAAATATTATTATAAAATAAGATTAAAACAAAGGCATTTTGAAGTGGAAAAGCTTGGAAACCACAGGAGCCGAACACTAACACTAGCTGACACGTGAAGTGAGTCAAGTCTAAGGATAGCCGGCGGAGTATCTAAAACCAATATAAAACTAATAAGGATAAAGTTGAACTTAATTTCGTAATGGTTTGTTTTTGGGTTTAATTTTTCTCATGAATTGTATGTAATTTATTTAATTTAAAAATTAAGTTAAGATTTATTAAAGTTTATTAGTCTTTTTATTTTATCATAAATGTGAATGAAAATAAAAATATAGACATTAAATGAAAATTATTTTCAAAGTGTTTTTATTTTTATATTTGTGATTTTTTTCTTCATATTTATACTTAATTAAATAGTTTAAATAATATTAATTAATAAATTTTAATTAAAATTTAAACTAATCAAATTATATATAATTTTAAAAATATATATATTACTAAACAGGCTAGTTAATCAACTCAAGCACAAAAATAAATAAATAAATAATAATAATAATAATAACAATAATAATAATAATAATAATAATAATAATAATAATAAAAGAGCCTCCAAACAAGGAGGCTTACACAGCATAGGCATCCTAATATAGAACCAGCATAATAACCTTACGAGGAGATCCCCAAAAAATTCATCAACAAACAAACTACGGACAAATTTAGCAGTAGCATCCACTTTTATTATTCTACATTGCATGCATGCAAAAGATACAAAAAACAAAAAAAGTACTTTAAGACTGGATCTGAACTAGTTAGGTTATATAAGACAAGTAAAAGAAATGAAGTTTTCATGAATTTGTTTATTTCAAATATTGTTAGGCATAATCAAAATGTTATATACATGTATATTTTATATGACGTAGGGATATTTAAGTAATTTAAGAATAAAATTCGAATGTTTTTGAATTGTTTAAAAGAAAGGATCTATTTATATATTTGAATCAAATCTCCATAGTGTAAATGAAATTATCATTTATTTATTTTATTTTTTATTTCCCTTTTAAATTTCATACCTATCACAAGTACGACTAATTTTCTATAACTTTTTTATTTTACATATATATATATATACTCTTTTTATTTAGTAAAAATATATAAATATACACGCACTAAAAGAGGAAATTAATTAGCTTACCTACATCAGGGGACGATTTCCAGTTGAAATTCTATGGCTTTTCGCATAATTCTGAGAGCTGCTAATATCTAGAAGAAAAAGAAATCCAGCTTTCATGGATCGTAACCAAATCCTATGTATATGACATACAAAAAGCTTTTCTTTTTCTTGAACTTATATATAAAAAGGTACATTTTTAAGTGACATATTGGCTTTTGTAAATGCTTTTATTAGTAGGCATGCAATGTATATTATATATATATATATATATATATATATATACACACACACACAAACATCCTTTTTGTTTTCCACATTCAACTTTAATTCTGTGGGCTTGATTAGGTACTTATATTGTGCCCTTATGATTATTTTATAATTTGTTTCTAATCATGCTTAATGATTTAAAAGTATGCACACACACACACACACACACATATATATATATATAGCTTAATAATTATCGTAATGTTGTCGTCACTGGATTTCTGTTGTTTAGTTCCCAACATCCCATGACGAGTACATGATTTGGTATCACAGTTTATGTAATAAATTAACCATAAAATAACATAAACAATGCGCGTTTTATGATAAAATCCAAAATTTTCCACAATAACACGCTTTGGACTTGGAATTTCTGCTCTGTTCATGATGAGCGTGACGTAGAGTTGTAAGTGCAGACATTGCAATGCTTTTCAGCTCTGCTTGTACAGAAATAATATCAAAATGAACAACCATTAAGTTGACAATTTCCATTATTTAATCAACTTTTTGAAACTTTTCAGTGCACTAATTATTTTAAAATAAACATGCTTTGTACATAAGCATAAAGAAAAGGTGTTGGAGTAAAAAATAACTGTCTTAGATAGCAGAGAAGGGTTTGTTTACTAATGCGGAGATAAAACTTTTACCATAGAGATTGGATAAGTATAGATTTTATATGCACAAGTAGTGTTTTGGAAAGCTAAAAAGGTGTCATTTAGTTTCGAATGTTTAAAAGACTTTCATATTGGAGCAAAATTAAATAAAAGGCGGTTAATATTGTATTGATCATTAAATGCTAACCTAGGCTAAAAGATACCGTTGTCTTTTATTAAATTTTTAAAAAAATAATTAATAATAAATTACAAAATAAAAAGAATGTAAAAATTAGTATTAAAAATGAAAACTTTTTAAGATTAATTTTTTAAAAAGTAAAAATAATAAAATATAATGTAGAATAAAAGTTAGACAAAAATTAGTTAGAATATAATAATATCTAAATTATATATTAATTTAAAAATTATTAAATAATTATAGATTTGTAGTATATATAATTTGAAATTAATTTTTTATTAGAAATTTAAAAAGTATGAAATTTTTATGAATATATATAATTATAATAATATACTTACTAATTTATATTTATTGCATATATATATATATATGTTAGAAATTGGTTGGGTGCATCTTGTCAAAACTCAAATCTATATTAGAAATTAGAACCTACTACTATTTGATCTTACAAATGGTATATTCATACCTAATAGTTTAGCAGTTGGTTAGGTGCACATTTCCAAACCCAAGTATATATTAGAAATTGGTTGGGTGCACCTTGCCAAAACTTCGAGCCTATAAACTAGCAAGGTATATGTTAGAATTTAGGGTCTACTACTATCTAGTCTTACAAATAGCATATTAACACTTTTAATAGTTTGACAGATTGAGTGCACCTTGTCGAGACTCAAACCTATAACCTTGGATTTATAAAGTGATATGAATAGTAGTTTCATTCGATTAGGTCATACTTCCATATGTACTATTTTAACTATGCTGATAATATTGAAAAAAGAACATTTCCTCTTATATTATGAAAAAGATAAAAGAACAAATTCTTATCCCCATGATTAGAGCATACTTTTTAAGCGAATTTACTTAATAATATAACTTTTGAACAAAAATATTTTCAATCTCGGATTTTGCCTTTTATTTTTAGGTCAGTTAATTTGAAGCACATTTTTTATATTTTTATACCACTTTTATAATTTCTACTTAAACTTCGTATCTTCTAATTTTCTTGCTAGAAAGAACATTGACTATATAATAAAAACTAAATTTTCATGCAAAAGCTTGGTGGTTGTTTGAATAAATTTAAGCATGCCTAAATTGTCTGGTCCTTTTGATTTACGTCTTGAGCAAAATTTGTTAAAGAACCACCTTATTTTTCTCAAATGGTTTTTGTTCTTCTCCAAAGGATTTTGTCTTGATTGTTTCTACACGAACTAAGTTAATAAAAGAGAAAATAACTGTCAATGTTATTTGGACTGTTTATGGCCAAAGACCCTCCAACGTCAAGTTGGACCTTTTGAAAAATAGTTTTGTCAGATAGTTTAGAGAGAATAAATACTATATATTTTTTTATTACAAGAATATTTCAGCTTTTATACAGTTTAAAGTGTGAGGAGAGTAAGATTGTCTGATTGATTAAGATCAAGGATGAATATAGCATTTCAAAAATGAATAGGCTACTTGAGAGAAAAAAATAAAACTCGATGGTACAAATATATTTTATTATTAAAATAAAATAATACACATAAACACGGGATATTATTTTGGTAAAAATATAAAATTGGACAGTGTTAAATATATTTTATTATTAAAATAAAACAGGTGCACATAGTCACCAGATATAATGAACATAATCATGAGATATAATGAGCTTACTCTCGTAATTCATATCTATACTTATAATGCAAATATATAATACTAATCAAGACCTCAAACTAACGAACCATAATATTCTACCAATAAAAAAATATATAAGAAATTAACCAAAACCTTCAATTGTTAATTAATTAACCAATTAATTGAACTTATAAATTGTAATCAAAACTCTAACCATGAACAAATTAATCAGACCCTCAATCCCAATTAACTAAATTTTAACTTTTAATCAATTAATTTAACTTTCAATATTCAATCAATTAACTAATTAATAAATCCTCAATTTTGAATTAAAACGATGACAATTAACCAAACCCTCTAACCCAGTCAATTATTTTGGTTTACAAATAGAATTATTGCAAATGAATAAAAGATAAAAGGGGTAAACATGACTTGCATCAGTCTTTTAATTTCAATTCAAATATGGATTTGATTTGCGCTCTATATTTTGAGAAATATCTGAAAAAGAAAGAAAAATAAAAATAAGTCTGGCTAATTAAAGAAGCATAGAGGTTTGTTGCTGGATATTTGATTAAACAGGATCAGTTCCTATAGAACCTATCAATAAAATAAGTCTAGACAAGAATAAAGCTAAAGAGGAAAAAAAAAAGGTTTTAAATGAGATGAAAAATAAAAGGAGAGTGAAATATTTAAAAAGCTAGATTGATTATATTTTAATAAATTTATTTTTAAAAACTTTTAATAAATTAGGTTTTGGTTTGATAAATGAATTAGATTAGATGAAATAATAAATATATAGATTGAATTGAGTGAAATAAATTGAATTAGACTAGATACGCTATTTATTTACATAGATGCATATAGAAAAATATATAATTTTTTAAAATATATATATATTACAGCTGGAGCAGCCCCAACGTGAAATCGTCCATGATTAAGATGGTCGATATGTTTAATTATTATAAAATAAGAGTTAAAACAAAGGCATTTTCAAGTGGAAAAGCTCGGAAACCAGGGAAACCACAGGAGCCGAACACTAGTTGACACGTGAAGTGAGTCAAAGTCTTAGGAAAGCCGGCGGAGTATGCAAATAACTCACACTTAGGCGGGCCGCATGTGTCAGGGATGCGAGGTGGCAGTCTCTACTAGAATGATTCTGTCCACGTCGTATCCTTCTTGACGGGCACCGAAGCCTTCGTCGGCGCAGTGGATGATTCCACTTCTATGACTGGGCCAATTGGCTGGTAGTTTCCTTTTCCAACGAGTGCCTTGTATAATTTATTATTATCATTTCAAAGAAACCGCCTATATAAACCCCCTTAGTCTCTACCAAAACCATGCCTCACCAATCTCATAAATTGCTTGTGCCAATTCTAAACTCACACCCTCCATTTCATCTTTTCTTTCTTTCTTAATTTTGAGCTGCTTCGCAATCTTCCATATACACCCGCCAATTCAATTGCATCTCATCGCTCTCATCTCTTTCTCTTTGCTCAAAGAAATGGACAAGTCGGGTCCCCACCATTATACAAAGAAAAGCCAAAGCAACGCCCTACTCCTAAGAGGGCCAGATCAAGATCAACATCATCAGGGATCTTCTTCATCTCACCCGTCCGATTGCTCCCACCACGGCGTCTGAGGTTGCACGTGATGGCAATCCAACTGCCTCATGAATTTCAGGGTCTAATATAATTCCATGATTATAATTTATACTGTATGAATGTATGTATGATATTAAATTCTTTTTCCTTTTTGGGACCAGGGATTGAACGATGGGATTCATCAAAAAAGGGATTCAACGATGGGACAATAATATGGGAGGTTTCTAAAAAATTGGCTACTTGTATTTCGGACCGTTTATCTTTATTTATTTTTTTTTTTTTTTGTAATTGTGTATCTTAATCTTGCTTCTAGTTTTGCAGATACAATTTTACGGTTCACAGTGCTGACAAATAAATTGTTATTTATCAGCGTCTATATATTTAATAATATAAGATGCTCACAGAGCAGACATGTTGGATAGCTTGCACATGTGTAAAAGTTATTAATTAAACACCAAATTGTATTTAGAGAGCCCATGCCCGTTTTTCTATTTTAAGAGAGAGAGAGAGAGAAAAAAAAGTAAATTACTGAATGGTACAAACCATGCTTGGCGTCCGTATGGAAATGCCATATAGAAACCAGTCTTCAAATAGTTCCTTAGGGGTACATTTGGTATTTGAAAATTACTAAAAGAATAAAAAAATAATTAAAATTTAAATATTTAGTTTTCATCTTCTGGTTGATGACAACATTTATAGATAATAATTACAAGTTTTTTTAAAAAAAAAAAAAATCTTAGCACCACTCATTAAAAATAAATAAATAAGTCATTACCTTTATTCTTTCAAAAGTACTATTATTTATAACTTTTTCTAATTTTAATCATGCATGAAAACGAAAATCCAAACAAATTAATCTTCATCATATATATTTATAAATAAAGTTAACAATGTTGGGAAAAAATTCACTTTTTTAATTACTTTACGATGCTTATTAATTAAAGCATTTTTTGGTGGCGGACAAATCAAGCCAATGTGAAAGCAGAAATGCATGGTGGTGTGAACGTAGAAGAATGCAATTAATGTTTGTGTGTGACTTCATGGTAGTGCGAACATCGAAGAGTGCAATTAATGTTTGTGTGTGTGTGACTTTGTGTGGTGAGTTATGTGTCCGTGTGTGATATTGCTCCCAAGCCCAAGGGGCTAGAAATTAAGGTCCAACAGGAAAACAATGGCAGTATCACCTACATCTTAATTTATTATTCAAATAATTAATTAATCTCACTTTTTATATGAGATATTCACAGCCGTTCGATCATCGCCACTAATTAATATGATCGTTTATCAAACCTTTTTCTTTTCTTTTTTTCCTTTCTATATATCTTGAATAAGATGGTTAAGAATTTTGATAGCTTTAAGGCTAAAAATATTTCCTTTAAGATCATGATTAAAACCAAGTGTTTAGTAATAATAATAATACGTGAAGATATACCAAGAAGCATGCCAAAATAGAAGAGTACTAAAATTGTGGCTGCTTATAGAAAATAGAAGAGTATTAAAGTCTAAAATTGTGGCTTTTGTAGAAAATACAAGAGTACTAAAATTTTGGCTCTTTTTGTGTAGAGAATGTAAAAATAAAATGGTACTGAAATGCTAAGAAATTCAAGTCAACCACCCCACCACTTCCGCAATCCTAGTCGTTCACATATCCCACTTCAAATAAAACACCACAACCCTATTTTCCAACCAGCTGCACTTATCTGCAACCAATCTCAAGTATAATACATATTCAATCCAAATTAAATTCCTCCTAATTATCTTCACAAGGATATTTTGTAAAAATAATTGAACTTTATCCTCCAAAGATGTAATTCTTCACGTGCAATTAAAACTCACAAATTCAATTGATTCCTTGTACACTTATTCTCTTAATTTAATCAATTTAAAAATTGATAAATTTAGGATTAAATAATGCCTGAAGCATCACTCTTAGAAAATGTGTCTTTTCTAATTTATCATTTTGGGGCTAAGTTGTAGCATAACTAAATCTTATTTATTATCTAACGTCAATTATTTTTGTTTCGTTTTTTTATCATTATTATTTCTATTATTTTTTAATATTTGAAGTGGGGGATTCAAACTCAAATCATTGTGAAAACATAGTTGGGTTTTTACCACTGGATAACATCCGGTTCAAGTTTAATCTTTGTAGCATCCAACTTTCAATTTAGTGAATAATTAAAATTAAAATTATTGTATCCACATCTTAAATATCATTTCCTTTTTAAGGTTTTTTTTTAATGCTTTAGTTTTGACAAATTAATTTGGTTGTCTACTTCAACCATACCTATGGATGATCTATTGTCATGACAACAAGCAATTATTTGCTGGTCATAAAATCATAATGCTTTAGACCAACAATTTGTTGATAATTTCAATTTTATAATATATGTTTTAACAAAGAAAAAAAAAGGATTAATGCCTTACACTGCTTGACTGGATGACTTGGAGTTTGTTTAAAGATCTAAAAATAAAAAGAGTCAGCAAATCTTGGGGTAGAGCTAAACAAGATACAACTTATTTGAAATTAAGTGAATGAACAATTATTCAAAAAAATCCTTCTGGGCTAGTTCATATATTCTATAGTTCCTTACTCGCCCATTTTCAATTTTTGGTCGTTAAAATTCATGGATAATACGGATTAATATTTTAATATTTAAGGATAGATATTACTTCTTCTTTTCTTCATTCAATGAAATTGAAATGATTGAAGTTTTTCTATTTAAAATCGTTTTACACTCAAATCAGATAATATTTAGAAATAAATGAGAAAGTGAGTAAGGTCTGTAAAGCATACCTGAACCGAGCATCATTTGGGGTTTATATAGAGAGGTGAAAAAATATTTAAGCTCTCATATCTTGCACTCCATGTTCTACATCGTAAAAGTGTGAGAGCAATACCTTTAGTTGAGGTATGAGTGAGTGCACATAAGGCTTGGTGTGCATGAGATGTGGTACATATGGTGCAATTAATGTGCTATTTGTATAGACAATTGGTACAGGTGAGGAAGCCGATAGCACACTCCCACTTTGTATATGATTAGTGTGTAACCATAAAAGTGAATAAATTTTTCATGCGTTCCATACTATATTATGGTGGGCGATGACAGTAAAATTGTATCCCGTAATAAGAGGTGCACGTTTAACGTCTCATTGGATACGTGTTCAACATATATAAATATACTAAAAATGTTATTTAAATATAAAATACCCTATAACAATATGTATTCTTTTTTTCTTTCATTTCTTTTTTAAGAAAATGGAACCTATACATAAGAGATACAAATACGGATTTGGCCAAAAATATTTTTAAAATGTTCTTTTAGAAAATGAAAAGCTCCATTTTCTTAAAGTATAAATTGTTTTAATGTGAGGTTAGCATGATACTTTCTAATATCTACTTTCTATTAAAATACATTAAATATAATTCCCATAATTTGAAGTTTTTTATTTTTTTAAGATTAAAAAGAAAAAAGGAAAAAGACAACATTTGTCAATTGGTCTTTGCAACAACTATTGTAGACAATATTACAAAAAACAAGAACAACAATTATTTAGACAAGCGTCAGGTAGGATACTGCCGTTAACTCAGTATGGATTTACGGTTGAGATAGTGTACCATTAGATTGGATCAACGGCTGCAGTGCAAAACTTGGTGGCCAAGCTAAAAGAGAGAGTGGCTATTTAAGCACTATAGGATTCACTCCCTCCGTGTCCCTCTGCACTCTCTCTCTGTCTTTTAAGCCTAGCTCGTCAGACTCACAGTTCTACAGAGGCCATACCCACATTCTCTCTCCTCTCTCTTTCACTCTCTCTAGTCTTCTTAACAATCATCCTAGCTCCACATACCTTCATACCCATCTCTGCCTCATAACTCATTAGCTTCCTCCGTACGTTGTAATCTTGGATACCCAGCTTGAAGAGATGGAAAACCCAGGTGGTTTTGATTTCCATCAGAAGCCGAAACCAAATCCACCTCCGAAGAGGGGACAGATCAAGATCAGGATTTTCAAGGAGGTTTTTCAATTGGGCCGTCGTGTCGCTTCGGGTTCTTCGAGGGGGCCTGAACCGGATCGGAACGAAAATGGAAAATCACTGAGCTCGACCCCTCCAACCCCTGCTAATACATCGTCTCGCTATGCGTCGGATGCTGATTAATCTTGGGTGTTGGGATTCTTTGGATTTTCAGGGTCAGACTTTCTGTAGATTTTTGGTGTGTGTAAAAATGTAATTTTTCACTTTCATTTTTGTATTTAATTTATCAGGAAGAAGGTGGTCTTTTTTGGGATTTGAGACCCTGTATGTTGTATAGCTGCAGAAGGAATGTTACCCATTATTAAATATAATATAGTAAATAGTTTTCTTTTTTTTTTGGTAAGCTTGAGTTCTTTCTTCTTCTTCTTCGTCTATTTTTTTTTTCAATTCTATTCGTTTCAATCTATTATCTACTTTTGTGAAGGATATGGATTGTTTTGTTGTGTGTTTTTGAACATTTATTAATGGGCTTAATTATGTTTTCTTGTTGAGTTTGGTTCAGAAGCTGGAGTTCTCTGCTTTCGGTTTTAGAAAAAGAAGTTTGTTATTTTCCTGCTAGAAATTGACGATGGAAACTCAAATTGAAAAATGGAAAACTTCTATTGGAATTCAAAGCGCACTTTTTTATATAATGGGTTTTTATTTTTTTTAGAATGACTTTTTTTTTTTTGGGTTGAATTTTTATGCTCTGTGTAAAAATTAAAAGGTAAAAGGAAATAGAACCGTTCTATTGGAAGAGAAAAGAAAAACTTAATTTTGTTTGGTTTTACCATCCCATCCAATCCAATCCAATGAAAAGGTAAACACAATGAGGGCACAACTCTCCCATGAAAAGTTAAACACAATGAGGTCAATGGACAACTTTCACTCTGTTTCTAAATCTGCAGACACATAAACGATCTTTGTGATCTCTGTTAGATTACATTAGCGAATGCCAATATATGTCAATTTCTTTCTTTAGCGCGTTTGAAGATAAGGCTTTGGATTTTGATTTTGAGCAATGAAAAGGATTGTCATTTATATATTTAAAACACCCCCATTTTAAATAATAATGCCTGTGCTCATAATTTGTAAACAATAAATTAATAAATATCTGTCATATCCTCCTAAATATTTACAAATGATGACAAACAGCAGTATTTAAAAAAAAATTCTATGATGAGTCATTCTCTTTTATCTTTATTGGCACCATGAGAATAAAAGAGTCCTATGTCTTTCTGAGCAAATATATATATATTTTTATTTTATAATTAGAATGTCGTCATATTTTTGTAAAATATACTTCTAAAGACAAGCTCGCTTAAATTTTTTGGAAGGTGTAGGGGTTTTAGGTGGAAACCATTGCTTAAAAACCTTCCAAACCATTTCATGGTGTGTGTTGGCCTATAAAGTCCTCACTGGAATATAGCTACTTGCCTGGCTAGAGTGGTAGAGGGTTGAAGGTGATGAAGGGAAAGAGTGAGAGTGGTGAGAATAGAGAGAGGTACGAAGGAAGCTAAGAGTGAGAGAGCTGAAGCCACATCTTATCTACAAAAAAATGCCACTTTAATTTAAGCAATCACATAATGTGATTTTGAATTCACATGGCCTTGTGTTTATCATTTCTTAAGTTCATTTATATGTAGCCACTAGGCATGCTGATGACAAATTAATTGCACTGTACTACCATTTCTTATGTCACTAAACTTTTCATCTGGTACACTTTTTTTTTTTTCCTCTTTAATATCTCGCAACTTGAACCTCTTAAATTTTATTTTATTTATTGTTTTCCTCAATTTGACTGTTCTATATTAAAAGAGGGGGAGCTTTTAAGTCTTGAAAGTTTTTTATTTGGTTATTTACATTTATCACATCTAATTTTAAGGGATGTATTAATGTAATTTATATATTTTTAATTTAAACAATTTCACTTTTATATTTTTTAATATCATCAAATAGGATTTTTTTTTTGAGAAAATTTTTATGTCATATCCTCCATAAAGCAATTAGCCAACAATTAATATTATATATTTAAAAATTATTCAATCAATACAAATTTTAAATAACTGTTTATTATTTATTAATATAAATTTATTTACTAGTATTTATTTTTAAATATCATATAAAATTTATTAAAAAATAATATATAATTAATGCCTCATTATTTTTTTTTGTCTAACGCCTCTTTTAGAATTGAACCGGCCTTGCATATACATTACTCAATCAATTTTTATTTATTTGTACATATATTTTTTGGTGAATATTTATTTATATGTTTATTTATTTTGCTTGTGATCAGTTACACTAATTTGTTGGACAATTCCTTTCCCCATTTTGTTTGGTGTACAGCTGCATACATGCCAAGTTTCTAAGTGTATGACTTCTCTTGACTAGATGGAAATTACTCAGGTTGCTTCTATATAATCCTTTTTTTTTTGTGGTAATACTATATATATATATATAATCTTATTTATTAGATTGATATATATATATATATATATATATATATATATATATATAAAACCAAAACTCTGTATATTATATTACTACGCCAAAGTTAGAAACATGATCAATTTTGTTGGGGAACAAAAATATAAATGAAAAAGCAATTTGAGAAATGACTCTAAGACTTAAAATAATAATAATAATTGATTTTCGCAGCAGCCGAAAAAAAAAATTGTCATTTAAGGAATTAATTTGTGGTTAATTTCCTTTATTTTATGTCCCTTCGATTTGAAGTCGCGCACACGATATGAGAAGGACTTTCTTCTTATATTCCTTTGCTTAAAGTCATTTCTCCATTTTTGTGAGGAATGAAAATCATTGAATCAAAAATGACAAGTAAATGAATTGTACTAGAACACTAGTATTCAATCATTGTAAGTAATGGTCAACACGTGTGAAAATGCCAAAAAAATGTCGCCCATTTTTCTCCGCTATAAATATGAAGCTCTGCACGTGTGAAAATGTCAAGAGAATGTCACACATTAAAAAGCTGTTTTTTATACATTTTTTTAGAAACAGCTTTCGGCCCCCCAAGTAGAGCTTTTGGGCTAAATAAAGGTGTGTCAAATGGGTTTTTAAACATTATTTTACTCCTTCTATCCTGGTTAATTTGGTTACAAGCGGAAACTTTTATTAGATAAAACTTTGAGATTGATGAGTGAAAACTCATAGTTTAGACGTTTTAGAAGAATTTAGAGAAAAGGAAAAAGAGAAGTGTATGCCAGAAGCTTAACTCAGAACGAAAGAAATATACGAGTACTGTTATCCATTATAAGTTGTAATATAATATTATGATAGCTACAACATCATAGTTTATATAATCTTCAATTAATTAATAGGTGTTATATTACTTATCTTCCAATATAAATTATAATTAAAAAATTTATTTTTATTCTAAATGCATATTTTTCTTTATTCTGGAATTGATTATTTGTCAGAAAAAATAAAAAAAGGAGTCAAACTGAGAAAACATATTTATGCTTTCTGAAACACAATCATTTTGTGGTAACTATCCACGTGTGGTAATATTATTCTACATGCATATTTTTCTTTATTTTGTATAGCTGTATTGGGAAAAATCATATAAATTTATGGTCAGGAATTTGATTATTATTATCATTTTTTCTAGAAGCAATTTGATCATTTTATGTGCGTGCATTATGATACCTACTAATACATTAATATATTGGCAAGCAATTGGTGTGTCAGCTCCTATTAATGAAGTGTTTATGCATTGACCAATAAAACAGAAAAGGTGATTGTCATGTTTGTTTTATTTTAAAATAAATAAAAAATCGGCACGCTGTTGTGGGTGAGCCACGAACGTTGCACTATGGACCGAATACCATATGTTGTTGGGCCTGTTGTGGCCTAATTTTCTAATAACGAAAAATAATATCTTAAAATAAAGGGGTTAAATTCAATTGAAAACAAAATAAAATAAAGGGGTTAATATGATATAAGTACCAGGTTTAATTATTTATCATCCAGTACTCCATGTTGTTAGTTTGTGTAATTGCATTAAAACAATATTAGCTTAGAATAACAACAGGCTAAGTTTCTTCTTTGTACTTCCCTTTCTTCCCAAATATCTCTATTTTCTTTACTCCTTTTACTGTTGCGCTATCATGAAAGAAACTTGAGTTTTGAGTTTAGGAGAATTGAAAAGAAGAAGCAACTTGAAATCCACGTTCAATTACTTATTTTGGTGGGGAGGCATTTTTTGTATCTTAAAGTTGAAGGAGGGCAAAAATACTTTATTTGCCTTTATCGTCTGCTCATGGAAGGAATTTGATCTCCACGATGCCCTTAGACTAAAGGAGTCACCATTCTCTTTATTTCTTCAATCATTCTAATCAGGACAAGTGGGTTGGTTCATTTCCAAGGGAAAAATTCCTTTGGACCCTATGAGAATTGACTTAAATATATGCACTTATTATCAGTTTCAAAAATTATCAAAAACTCACCTAACAGTGTCAAGACATCCAAAAAGTTTATTATTGACTATTACCAATGCATTTGAGATGAGAGAGACTAAGATGGAAGAGGATCAGTGGATCTGAGATGAGGGAAAGAAAAATGGAGAAAGTGAAATAGATGGGTATTTGAAGATGAACCAAAGAAGAGAGAGGGAAAGAGAGCATGAGAATTAGAGTAAAGGAGAAGCTAAGTGGGAGAGGAGACGCAAGAGAGAGGGTGGGGGTGGATAACGGACATGTCAGTTTGTTTTTTTATTTAACAAATGTGTAAAGGCTAACTTACTCTTTGATTGTTAAAATTAACATAACAAACTTGAGGGATGGTAAGTGTTTGATAGCTTTCCTAAACCATAACAAATATATGTAATTAAGATAAATATGAGAGGACGGACTATAATGATATTTGGCCAAGAAGAATTATAAGATTCAATTTTGAAAAAACTTGTGAATCCACTAGCCATTATTGCTGGCACAACCTACCCTCCACCTAAAACAATGAACTTTGATATATATATATATATATATATATATATATATATATATATATATATATATATATATATATATATATATATATATTTTATATAGCGTTAAATCTTATGATTTTGATTTTGGGTTATGTGTAGCATTGAGGTCAATTTTTTACCAAGATATTAGCATTAGAGGCTTTGTCTTTAGGTGAAGATTGATTTGAAAAATTGGAATATAATTTGTTAATTTTAGGATAGAATCTCTTTGTTTTCTCCCTTTATTTCCTACAAAATTGAATAAAATAGTTAGAAGGGTTCAATAGAGGAGGTACGGTGAATGCCCTCTGACACCTAAGTTATCTATCGTGGCTTAGGTTATTTTGAATATATTTTTTTGAGGAATATTCATACCATTATACTATAAAACGTTGTAAGAAAAAATGGAGAGGAATGAGAAAGACGATTGGAAGAGGAGTTAGATTTTCTGACCCACTTATCTCCTTTCTTGCTCATTACATTCCCTTTTTACCTTCTTTCTCCCATTACCTTCGGATTCTCTAGATCTATGCCATGTGTGTCATCCAAATGGCTCTTAGTTCATCATTCTCTTAAGAAAGATGTTGTGGTCCTTCATGTTGTAAAAGTGTGACACCTCATTAACCTCCTTTATGTGTTATGGTAAAAGTGTCTGTTGGTTTTAATGATCAAATCAGCGGAATAAAACCATAATGAAATTTCAAAAATTTTTTTCAAAATACTTTTATAATCAGGATTTATTATAGATGCATATAGATTTAATCTTTAATAGTTAAAAGAAAAATTACTAAAGAAGAGATTAAGATGAACACCACGATCTGCCTCCCAAGCTTTCTGGAATCACGATCTTCCTGGTCAAGCCTCCTACCAAATGAACAGTCGAGTGTGCGTATTTAAGAATGATATTATTTTCTGAATATGCTTTATTTTCTCAAGACATAAGAAATAGCTTATTAATTTTTTTGTGTTAAAAATCTCTTAGGGTTTCTGTCTCACAGAACGTCATTTTTAAAAATCTAGAATTTTTAGGTTTCCTAAATAAAAAATAACTCTATTTTTTAATTCTAATTAGTTATCTAATAATTAATTATATATATCTAAATATATATAAATATCAATTAGTAACACGTTAACTATATATATATATATTATAACCATTTATAACATATATATATATATCCATATAATACACGTTAATATAATACACATACATTTTAAACATAATTAAATAATCATATTATTTAATCACTCAATTAATTAATTTATAACATTTTGTAATGACACAAATATGTAATTTAGAAAAAATAATTTTGTTTCTGTATTACAAAAATAATAATAATAAATTTAAAATTCAATAATTTTAAATTAATTATTTACATTCCATATATTCAATATAAGTATTTATAGAGATAACAAGAGGACTTATGGACCTATAATTTCAAACTTCAATAAATTTGATAATTAATTAAACTTTATAATTAATATATCTAATTTATTAATTCCAGTATTACTCCACTAAAAATTGAAACTATACTCTTGAAATTATAGATTAATTTACCCAAAATAAATATTGAATAGTCCATTGATATAATCACTATATATAGGTCAATCCTCCATAATTAGTTCATAATTAGAGTTAGGACCAAAATCCGTTAACCTCTCTAATTACATATTTATCCTTAAGTACCAACAATTCTATAATGAGCAATAAATTCATAATCATATCATGAATTGAGCGCTCTATTATTCAAGACCTGAATTTTTACTTAAGAGAACTATTATCTAACTTTTATTAAGAAGGAATGGATTCTATATCTGTATCTATCATTCTCAGCTATTCATTTCATCATATTTCTAAAATACAATAGTATAGTTTATCATTAGTAATAAACCTTTTCGAGTAAATAAAAAAACATAACGTCACAAATATGGGTTTGTTAAATACTCAGAATTATGATCGTTTTATATATTATTATCATAATGACAAATATAAATTCTCTATATTTAACGGATATTATAAGATAATTAATATTTATCTGATTCAGTCCTATATAATCTTATTATATAAAGTACCTCCATTAAATGTCACTACATTAACGTTCGGATCAAACTGTTCCACTCTCAGTGGTAATGGACAGTACTAGTAATTTTTTGTAAAATTAAAGATTCCAAAACTTTAATTTTTAATTACGGACCAATTTAGATTATTATCCTTAAACTTAATCCTCACATATATAACTCTTATATATTAAGTTTAAGATCACATTAATAATCAAGAAATTTTCATGATATTTATAAAGTATTACAAATAATATTAGCAAAAAAAATATGAAAATTAATCTTTATTTTATTTATTATTCAGCAATAAAAATACAATAAATATGCTTTTAGGGCACTATCCCTAACAGTGTCTCATTGACAATTATAAAATATTTATTTTATCTTTAATATATTTATATATTTTATAGTAAGATTCATGCTGAAAATATGAGCTAACCTCTCAAATAGACCCATGATAAAAATATCCCTAACTACTATCTCCCTAGCTCTATAATTCACTTAAGTAAATATTAGAGCTAATATTTCTTATGATTTGAGGGTCAAGTCAAAATTTCTTCTTGGCTTCCATATTTCCTAATCACAATTTAAAATTCTTGAATTTACTTGCTAAGTGGAAAAAAATAATTTAAGTGAATTGCTTTAACTTTTGGCGGGAGTATCCTTCTTAAATCTCACTCAGTTAACTTGCATTAACTCCAAATGATGGAAATCTTTAATGCGCCATAACAAACTATTTGTACTTACTTCCTCATTCATGTGTAATGGGCACTTTCCTCTTAATTGTTGCCATGTGGTCTAACTGCCAACTTTTATCCTTTAAGTTTTTTGCTTTTTCAAATTTTGGTAATTGCTTGCTTATCTTAAAATGAAATGCAAAAAGCCTTCTTATGTCCATCAAGTAGAGAGTAATAATTATTGAAAATTAAAATTGGGCCTTTCCTTAAATTCTCTCCAAGTCAAACTTTTTTTTTGCTTCTCTTTCACTTCTTTCTATCAAATAAAGTTTTCTAAAGGGTCATTTGCACGTTTTGATTCTCGATTCCCATTTTCACCCTCATATTCTCTGAAAGACCTCTCTATTACTGAAGGAATTCTCATGCCATCATTAAGTTTTTGTGCCCTTCATGACTTTCCTTAGTTCACAAATAAATATTTTTCTCTTAAAAAATGACTTTTTAATATATATTTTTTCAAAACCTTGACCCTTTCTAAGAACTTTTAAATCTCCTTTTGGATGTAAAGATAGGATTTTTAGAATTGTGTGGGTTTTTTTTCGAAAATGTACCTACCTTTCTTGAACTTTTTATGGCAAAGATACATTTACCTAACGATTTATAGCTTTTCTAGTGTGCAAACTTGATATTAGTTTTTATTTTATTTCAATAAATAAAACCTCGTTTGACTAACCTATAAGGGACTTCCTTTGTGCTAGTTAGGCCATGTTTAAATCTTGTGAATAATAATGAAAATGCTAGTTTTAAATCATATGACTCTTCTCATAGAATCACAAATAATCCAATTTTTCCAATGCTTTTGTTTTTAGTACTTCGAGAAAAGATGTTGCACTCGATTTGAAACTACTGATTGCTAAATACTCTATCTCTTATGCTATAAATATTTTCAAACTTAAATAGAGACTTCTTCCAAGAGTGCTAATAACCCATTTTTAGTTAAAAATTTGCCTAGAACATCTCTAGGAATGAATCATGATAACAAAGAATAAAATCCACTCCTAATTGGGGACAAGGAAGTCCTAATTTAGACTAATTCCAACAACCCTCCAAGAAGGAAATCCAGGCTTACCTCCTAGTATATTTTTTTTTAAATAGGGGTAAGGGGATTATTGATAAGGTGGAAGGAAGTGATTCCTCTTTAGACTATGATGTGAAAATCCCTAATAATGTAGGGACTACCCATGTTGGAATTATGAGCTGGACTTATATGACAGAAGTATCCTTTGAAGGAATGTATTACGGAAACCTCGATCACATGTGAATAAATTATATAATTTAATCTAGGATAACATTTAAGATCTTACGTTATAGATGAGCCAAAAACACACACACACAACTCGTCACATCTTCTAGACTGTTCTTAAGGTGATGGAGCAGCGTATGACACTTTAATCATTTTATAGAAGTACAAGAATAGTTAAAAAAAATCAAATATAAAAATTGCAAAGTTTTTTATTTATTTATTTTTTGCTGGCTAAAAACCCTAATTCTTTATTTTTTTTTATAGGCATTCAACCATCTAAGATTATAGTATAATAGTCTATATATAGATTGCAAACTTTACAAGCCTTAACCCTAATAGGGTTCAGGGAATAATAACAAAGGATGGTGAGCTATTTGGAAGAGAAATTACATGGTCACTACTATAAAGTTGGGTAGTATTTGTTATAAGGCTTATCTTTTATAAGAAAAGCTTCTTTTCTAACATGTGTTCTAATAGTTCTTCACATCATTGTCTGGTCAGAGATAATTAACTTGTCCAAAATAACCTGGCTTATATTAGAGACAATATAAATAGAGAGAGGTGGTAGTAAGAGAGAAAAGGGAGAGAGAGGGGCAATGAGGGAGTTAGGGAGAGATAGCTACTAAAATAGAGGAGATAAAGGCAGTGACGAAGAGGAGAGAGTCAGTGAGGGAGAGGATAGAGAAAGAGGCTGAGAGGGAGAGGAGAGAAAGTCAATGGACCAATAAAACTATGAGGGAGTGACAGTGAGGGAGAGGAGAGAGGCACTGAGGTTTTGAAGGAGAGGAGAGAGAGTCAGAGCATGAAATTCATAAAGTTCATTCCAATCCAGAAAAAATCCAAGTTATGAATTTAATTAAAGTTTTATATATAACATGGGATGTGAGCCAATATTGATTCAAAGTTCCAAAAGCAAACAAGTTAATTTGATGAAATTTTGAAGCATGCATGGATAAAAACAAAGCATGTTCTTGATGAAATAGGTAAATCTCTTATATAATTTATACACATCAATTATAGTCTAAAGCAAAAGAAATGAAAAGGGTGAGAGAGAGCAAGAGAAATAGTGAAGGGTAAGGGAGTCGTGAGGCAGTGAGAAGGGGCATTAGTGATGGATATGAGAGAGAAGGAATAACACATTAAGAAAATTTAATTATTTGCGACAACATTTTATATATATATATATATATTACAAGTTTTTAATTAATATTTTATTAGAATTTTGTATTTTTTTTAATTTTTATATAATTATTTTACAAAATTTTAGGGGCATTTATGTCAATTTAGCATTCCACATAGCAAAAATAAGATTTTGTGATTGAGGAAGTTAATTGTTAAGGGTTTAAATAATTTTTTTGAATAAACTATATTTTATATCAATAAAAATCTTAAAGGTCAAACCTAAAGACCTTGAAAAAAGAAAATTAGTATGAAAGTGCTAAAAGAAATTTCAATAATACTTTTCATCCATTATTTTTTTACACGTTTTTGGAATTTATACATTTTTACAATTTTTGAACTTTTTAACACTATTATTTTTAACTTTTCATTTTTGTTTTTAGACGTCAAAAATAGTGGTAAGTTGGAACTCTCCTACTAGCGCAGGTGTTAACCAAAACTTTTATTACAGTTGTATTTTTAAATTATCTAAAGTAGAAAAAGAGTATTTAGGCTAATTGGGGTATTAGGCTATTAGGGTATTAGGTTAATGGGTTTATATTTTCCTAAATCGTTAATAATCGATGACTAGTTGTAGGGTTTTATGGTCGTACAGTCAATTGTACACTTAAAATTAGCAAAATAACACTTCATTTTTCAATTTATCTGCCATAGTAAAAGTGTACTTTCTTGACATGTGAATTTATTTTTATACCCTCCCCCCTTTCCTATAGCACAATATTTTTTTTTCACATCCGACCCCTTCCTCACTGCACACCCATTTTATTTTATTTTTTCATTTCACATCCGACCCATTCCTTCTAATTTTTTATTTTCACACACCTTGGATTGCTTGAGATCTGACCTGTCTTTGCCATCTTGTGGATTGGATTACCATTATTCTATATCTTGGTTAGTATATGTTAATAATTTTATTTTTTTTATTGTTGTGATTGTGAATAATTTAGAAAGTTTGAATTATTATTAGTTTTAGTGTGTTTTTGTTTGTATTTATGTTGAAAGAACAATTTTTTAGTGTGTTTAGGTGTGATTTTGAATGATTTATTGTGTACTATATGAAGACTGGGCAAAAAAAAAAAAAACTACAATGGACTTCAACACTAGAGAAGAAAGGAATGCAGGGGTCGGATCCAACTCATCCAGCCCATCCGACAACCCATCCACCAAGTTTAGCCCATTTGACCTATCCAGCCCATCTACCAAGCCCAGCCCACTTGCTTGGTAGTCAAACCCAAACCATTCGATTGGTCCATTTGTCCGCCTTTACTAAAATTAATAATATATATATATATATATATATATATATATATATATACTTAAATTATATATATGAAAAAAATATATAATTATGTTTTGAAAAATATATAATTATAAATTGAAATATTGTATATTAAAATTTAAATTTATAATATATTATTTCAATTATACGATATACATTATATATTTATGTTTTAAATATTTATAATTATATTGTACTTAATATTTATATTTATTTTATATTATATTAATTATACAATAGACTATAATTTGTTATAATGTTATAATCAACTGTTACAGACTTGTTGAAAACTTTCAACAAGTGCGGCCTTAGTTGTTTGTCTTGATGCCACGAAGCAACTAAGTAAGCCTACTTGCTCATGAGAAGAAAAAGTTAAGCAACAAAGTAAGAATTTAGAAAGATAAACTAGAGAGAAATGGGGAGAATTGAATGTAGGGAAACAAATGTTATTCAAAAGGGGATGATGCACAATTCTATTGGTGTTCTTTTTGTTTTCAGGAGTTTAAGGGTTATAGGTTCTGTGCCTCGGGCTCCTCAGATTATTCCTGTGATTTGGTCTCCCCTGCAAATTGGGTGGTTGAAGGTTAATACAGATGGTGCAGCTGACGGTTGTCTGGATCTGGAAGATGCAGTGGTTATTTCATCATTTGCAGGGGTTTCATTAAAGGTAGTTTTGTTGTCCCTTTAGACCTTTGTTATACCTTTGAGAGTGAGCTTTTGGGTGCCATTACTGCCATAGAATATGCTAAAGACTATGGATGAAACCATTTATGGTTGGAGTGCGATTCAACTTATGTCGCCAATTTACTTATTCACCGAGATATCATCGTCCCATGGGCTTTCAAAGTAAGATGGGTAAACTGTTTTTGTTATATCTCCAACATACAGTTTCAAATTTAACATATCTTCAAGGAACGAAATGCAGTTGCGGATGCTCTTTCGAAACTTAATGTTTCCTCATCGAGAGTGGTGGTGGTAGAGTCTTCCCGACTCTTGTTTTTCAATGCATTATAGGAATCTTAATGGTTGAAAAATTATAGGTTTAGAAAATAGTTTGTCTGTACCTTTGTTGTCCCGATACTCTTTTTTCTGAATTGAGATTTTTCCCATTTGAGGTTTTTTCTCATTTCACATTTTAACGAGGTTGGTGAC
The DNA here is from genome assembly GCA_007844105.2 of Rhamnella rubrinervis. Taxonomy (NCBI): domain Eukaryota; kingdom Viridiplantae; phylum Streptophyta; class Magnoliopsida; order Rosales; family Rhamnaceae; genus Rhamnella; species Rhamnella rubrinervis. The sequence goes on from CM017578.2 coordinate 15,131,443, forward strand.
GGTTATTGTTTCAGTGTTCTTCTGTAACTTTGTAACTGTACTTTCTTTTCAAATTTTTATATCTGTTGTAACTCATGTAAGTGATGTATACTTTTTTTATTTAATAAAATTATTTGCTTGCTTGGTGTGGGTTTGGAGGGGTGCTAACATAGTTGAGATGTCTCCGCCAGGGGATAGATGAGTGCCAACCTAGTTAGGATGTCTCTACTCGTTTATCCGTCAAGTAACCTCTTCTGATTATATTGTTATATTTTGTTATTATATTATAGTTGTATTATTATTACTATTACTAATATTATATAATTTTATGATTTCGCAACAAATATGGATTCGTATGTGCAGATGTTTATTGACAATGAAATGTATTCGACAAAGGTGACAATCAAGTCATTTTTGAATTTGATGGTGTATACAATCAAGAAAAAGCTTAGTATGACATAGTTGACCATGTTTGAGAAAACTTATTTTGGGCATTTTTTCAATGTAAATGAGTTACATTTTAGTGGGCAAGTTGTCAGTAATATGCTTTGGAGGTAATATCTTTGCTTCAACTCGGATATCATGGTGTTCAATTTTGGAAGATCAGGCGCCATATTTAGCATACAGAAGTTATGCTTGATAATTGGATTATTTTGCAGTCCGGTGCTCACTACACGTCGTACACTTTCTGGGTGTTTTCATAATATATATTTCAGCAATAAGAAGTTTCCTCTTCATAATTATGATATTGTAGACATGTTTACTATAACAACGTGTGAGAATGATCAAGACATAGTCAAGGTTGCCTTACTCTATTTTTTAAAGATAGTTTGTACTAAGCAAGGAAAGGCTAACGCTGGTGCCTATTGAGCACATCGACATGCTAGATGACATCGAATATTTCCGGACGTATCAATGGGACACTTTGTCATATCACACTACTATCAAGTCGATGCGTGATTGACTTGTTAGAAGAAGTAATGCATCCTACACATACAGTACTATTGGCTTCCTTTTAGCATTTATGGTATTTTATCTCTTTCAGTTATTTTTCTTTACTTTAATATTATTTATTTTTAAATAAAATTTTTATTAATTAATATAATTAAAACTATTAGTTAATTAACAATTGATTTTTTATTTTCCTTTTTTTAAGGTGTTGGGATACGAGACTACTCCATCGCTAGTTGAGACATTTAAGATAAAGTCTTCGACATTTATTTGTCCCTGAATACTGAATTGGACTATTAGTAGGATGATGAATAAGAATAAGTTGGAGGCTATCTTTGGCAGACGAGATGTAAGTATATTTATATACATAATATTTTTTTATTTTTAAAATATATTCTTGGTTAATATAATTATATTAACATGTAAATTTTATTTAAATGATAGTTTAAGGTGGTTGGTATTATGGTGCCAATGCCACTGTTCATCATGCTGGAGGTCAAAAGCCATATGATATAACCCCCATTGTTGAAGACAAGCCAAATGTCCACAATCATACTGGTAAGGTACATTCGGTGTCAAATAAGACAGGTGTACATATTCGAGGTGCAAAAAATAATGATGTAGTGAAACGAGGGAGACGACATTCATCACCTGCTACATATACTCTCGTTGCGTCAGCACGTCAGTCATCGCCATCTGCACGTACTACTACCGAGGTATTATTAACTTTACTTGAATAATATATATCATAAATATAATTTATTTATAAATATATTTGTTGATAAAATTATTATTATTATAATTATTTGTGTCAATTTGTAAGTAAAATTTATTATATGTAATTATTATTGTAGGGCACGTTGGTAGAAGTTAGATTGTGTGTGATGGAGGAGAAATTCTTTTCTATGGATAGTAGATTATCTTTCATAGATAATATACTATTTTTCATAGACAGTAGAATATCATTCATGGACAATATACAATCTTTTATGGACAATAGACTATCTTCCATGGATAGTCAATTATCTTCCATGGAAAGTAAATTTGATTGCTTGATCAAGTTATTCTCATCAACGTACAACATTACTAGGGTGTAGGTATTATTATTAACTTATGTATTTTATTACGTTCTCTGTTAATAATGTTTATGTATTATTATGGTGGTTTTGTATGATAGGTGGACGAGGACGATGATTAGTGGTTCGATGAAGTTGGAAATAAGGGGGAATTCGTGTAGATGATGCGCATAAGACATGTGATCATAGGATTGACCTTGCAGCTAACCATCAGGTACCTTCCATGTCTATATCGTCCTCTCTCATTGCGGAGTATGAGCATAGCGTGAAGGTATTCACTCAAATGTCCAACATTATTAGCGACGGTTGAAGGAAAAGGAGATATGCAAAGACTATAGAGAGTCCATATGACTGTCAGTCATTGTGTCGAAAGATGATACGTACTTTGCCTGTATTCGGTAGTGTTAAATTTGATTCTTATCGTTCAGTACCGGATGAGGCCACTCAATAGTACGTGCAATTTATGGACACGAGTGCTGACGATTAAACTGTGGAGTTATTTTGTATCATAATAGAGAAAGATTACTTTAAGGATATGAAGTGCAGTCCAAATTGGCTAACAAGTGATGTAAGTTATATATATTTTTATCATTATTATTATTATTATTACTTATTAACATTTATTATTTTGCTATAGCATATTGAGACTGTGACTTAATTGATCCAACAACACGCGGATGAGTATCCCTAAGTTTTTTATGAGCACATGCTTTTGTTGGATAACCGATTATCTGTAAGAGTTTTGTATTTTTTTAATACTGTGGGTGATGTTATATGAATTTATAATTATTTGATGTTAATTCTAAATAGTTAATTTTATCTTTCTTTTTTTTTTAATTTTTTTCTTACAGTAATATATGGAAGTAACGTTGTATTTCTTCAATGAAAATAGGAAAAACTATGAGTTCGGTGAAGAAATATTTTTGAGTTTCTAAACGGAAGAGAGCCGAATATGAATATTAAGCCATGTGCATCGTATGATTAAGTATCAATTGTAGTACATTTTCAACTTGTTTAGTATTCTTTTGATTGTGAGATCTCTAATAGCATTTGATGTGATTATTGGATATTATATTATATCATTTTAATGTGCAGGTAAGCTTTGGGATAGTTCAATTTATAGGAGAGGTGTTTTCACAATTTTGATAGAAATTCACAAATACATTTATTTATTATACTATTATTTATATATTTTTTTGTAGGTACTATTGCCACTAAATAGAGATAATAACCATTGGTTGTTGAGAAATATCAATTTATGTGGTCAACATATGATGCTCTAGGACAGTAGAAAACATGGACAAACGGATTATTCGTATCAAGTAAATCATTACCGGTATCAAATGCTCATGATTAAATATTTATTATGTGCAGCAGGGTTTATAGATCTCGTGATAACATTTCATATTCAATGAGCGAGTTCACCATTTCTTTGGCTCTTGGCTGTCAACAACAGAAAAGAGAGTAAGTACAATTATAAATATTATTATTATTTGTGTTAATTTGTATTATTATTACAAATATAAAATACTAATTGTATTTTTTTACTTTTATTCGTAATATAGTGGTGATTGTGGCTTATTTGTCCTCAAGCGAATCACATTGTACAGTTTAGGAAGAAATATGCACTGGAGATATGTGTAAAAGAACTAAGTGTATGATTAGTTATGTATTTAAATTAGAAATATGTAAATTCAGTATTACTTTATATATATATATATATATCGAATATGAAAGTTAGATGGTAGGATCTGATGGATCCTCCAGATCCCACGGTCAAATCTGGAGGATCCACCAAACCTTTCAAATTCAACAGTTGAATCTGGAGTCTAGTAATAGTGTCTATATTATATACATTTATTTTCTTTTAGTAATAGTGGATGCCCAACGCTAGTGTCTATGTTATATGCATTTATTTATTTTTTATTTTAACTTTAATATAACTATTTATAAATTATATAGAAAAGAAAAAAATATACAACTTATAAATTAAAATTAGCCATCAATACCAGTATTACATTATAGTTTGGGATACACAAATGCTAAACCTTTAAATACGAGACACAAATATTTCTTTATAATATTAAAACCACAAACATGCACCAATTAGACTATTTACCGCTCTCACTTGGATTATATATATACTGATACTTACATCTTGCCCTATTATGCTCAATACCATGACATGTGCTACATTTACATCCAAAAATATCCTCCCCTTATGTTGGTATCCGTAATTTCCTCAGTCTCCTAGCTAATCTGTGAGCATTGGTTGGTGGAAGAATAATGCAGGAAGACATATCTTGGAGCATGCCATTGTTTTCAATCACGAACAGGGTAAATCGAATCCATGTAAGTTGCACGGTAAATGTTTGCAGTGTAATAATGTGAGTACATATTATAAGGTGTAATATTACATTCTCTACAAGCAGCCAGAGTATGGTCACAAGGATATTGATCCATTTTGAACATAGAACACGAACACTTTTTTGCATCAAGATTCACAATGCTTCTCAAAATTCCACTATCCACAACATATTCCCTTGTATTGATGGGCCTTACATGCAACCACGAAGACTCCAAGTCACGGAGTTTAAGTTGGTCTTCCATTGACTTAGTGACAGGCTTGTCCAACTGTTCCCCTACTATTCTTCATTCAAAAACCACTTTTGCATGTTATTTAAAATGTAATTAAGTAACGGTATTAGTGATATCTTTCTACCATCTTGTAATATTGCACTCATAAATTTTGCAGTGTTAGTGGTTATGATGGTATACCGTTTACCTTGAAAGTAAAAACGAGTTTATCTTGCAGGATCACAATCTTAGACATACTGTGCAATATTCATATCAAGCTTCTCAAGCTGTAGCATATGTTCCTCAAATTCTTCAATCAAATATGTCTTAGCTGCCATGTATAATTGAATCAGAACACTTCTTGTTTTGCATAGCCATTGACCTTAAGGTTTCGGCTTATGTGATACATGCAAAGAACAAAGTGTGCTTTAGGAAACATTGTGCATATTGCTAACTCAATAGCTTTATATCAGTCAGTCACAAATACCAAATCATGGGGCTCTCCAATGGCATCTTTCAAATTTTGAAAGAACTATGTATATGCTGGTTCGTTCTTCTAATCTCTTATGCTAAAAGCAAGCAGATATATTTGCTCATTGTCGTCCATAGCCAACGCAATGTACATTGTATCCTTGTGTTTCCCTTTCAATACAGTGCCATCAACTGCCAAAACAGGTCGAATATAGGATATAAATCCTTTTATACTTGGTCTGAACGCCGCAAATAAGTATTCAAAGCAATTACAATCATCTGTTCGAATACGTGATAGTGTATCAGGATTCATAGACTATAATTGGTAAAAATATTTATGTAATAATTGAAATGACTCTTCATAATACCCCTGGCACTGTTAAGTGCACATTTTTTACTCTTCCACATTTTGAAATAGCTAAACTTCACCCCATATTTTGCATACAAATTAGCTTGAATTTCTATTGGAGTATAAACAAGTGCAATCCCATTAAATATAAACTTGATCAATTGACCAATAATTCAATTTGTAGCTTGATTATGCTGTCGATGTGTAATCTCTACAGTGCATTTATACTCTGTATAAAAAGCTTTTACCATAAATATGTCTGCATCTTTTGGCTTCATTGCACGAAGATATCATAGACAACTATCATCCAAACACACAACTTTATATCGATCTCCATTGACCTTTTAGTCTTAAACTCTTTATTTTGTCTAGTACACAACAAATTGACCTTTGTTTTCAACTCTTCTTTGTTGTTGAATATTTCTCCAATATTAATGATAATATTGGATAAATCATCAATATTCATGTTACGTAGTGGATGGGTAGATGAAGAACCTTGGACAATTATGGGATGATGGTGAAGAATTTCAGCAGATGTACCTTCCTGTGCAATATTGCCAAAGGTGACACCATCGTCATCAGCAATATCGTCACAACTAGTATCACCAAAAACATCATTGTCATCTGTAATATTGTAATCTGCAGTTTGGTTGCCTCCGATATCAACGACTTCATCGACATTAAAATACATTTGACTTTCTAGAACTCCTGTATTATAAAAATCATTATTTGGTGGTATTGTGGGAGAATCATAAGACTGCTGATTACCTTCACTTTTAAATCCACATCTATCTGTATACGCTATGTTCTCAACTTCACCCATTAATAATTGAGGAGATATCATAATCAACTCAACATATAATAGAGGTCGTATCTATGCGTGCCTAACTTCTGAGATAAATATTTTTGCATCCTTTTCATGCATAATTTCTATAGGTTCCACCGCTTGCAAAGTCTGACCATACAAGAATTTTATTTTCATATTATATACATTCCGATCTACATCAAGACACTCGTAAACCTCATCTTCCAAATTTTATTTTGAATACCAAGGGCAAACATAAGTCACTTTACTTTTACAGTTTATATATTCCAATGTCCCGTTCTCTATTCTCACCAATGATCCCTCATAAACAATTGTAGTTCTAATATAATTATCACTTTTCATTTTAACTGCAAAACATATAAAAATCAGTGAAAAAATGTCGGATATGAAAGTTAGATGGTAGGATTTGGTGGATCCTCCAGATCCCACGGTTGAATTTGGAAGATCTGACGATCGGATCTAATGGATCCTCTAGGTCCCACAGGTAGATCTGGAGGATCCACTAGATCCCCCAAATCCAACGATCAGATCCATAAAATCCTCCAAATCCAACAGTCGGATATGGAGGATCTGATGGATCCATGACATCAAATAGTTGGATGGTCGGATTTGATTGGATCACCATAATCCAACCATCAGATGGATGGATCCTACCTCAGATTTTGATTGATTTGACGGTAAAAAAATAAAAAATAAATAAGTATATACGTGTAACAAATTTTAATGTACATATATTTTTCAATGGGTGTAGTTTGAGAGATGAATTTAAAATGATAGTTGTTGATAGAATACTTTTAGAGAATAATTTCATATGAGAGTTTGACAAAAAAGATTTTTATAGTTCAAAGTTTTACAGTGTAAAAGATTGCATTAAGTTATACGAGTGGTTGAAATAAAATTTAATTACAGTAATAAATTGCAGGAGATGGTTTGGTAGTGAATAGTATTTGAACTTAAATAAGCAAATAAAAATAAATGCACGGGTCATGATAGTACACTTTTACTATGACAGAGAACTTAAAAATCGAATGGCTATTTTACTAATTTTTGAGTGTATAATTGATTGTATGACCATAAAATTCTCAGTTGCATTGTCAAAAGAATTGTATGCCCACTCAATTTTTTGTCCATTTTTTAAAATACTAAAAAAAAAAACCCTACCTTTATCATGTTATATTGTATTTAACCGGTTCAGTACATTTGAACAATCTATTATCCATATTTGTTCGGTTGGATACTGCATAATGATATGTATTTGTTCAGCTGGCATTAACTGAATATTTTTTACAATACTTTTTCTATTTTTTTCATTTCATATGGAATGAAGATGAAAAGGGAGTAAATATGAGCTATAGATTGGATATAATTGAGACTATGGGGTTGGAGACTTGGCATTGCTGGTTTCTTTCTTTCTTCATTTTTTTCTTTTTTTTAAAAACCTAGTATTATTTAGCTATTTTATTATGAAAAGAAAATAATATTAATCTAAAAATAGCAAAATAAAATAATGTTAATTTTAAAAGCTAGCAATATCCAAGTGTCAATACTCATCCTTTATTGAATTTAGACGACCTATTTCATTTCTTATATCCAAATTAAAACTTTACATATACTAATTACTTAGATAAAAAAAAAGAAGTAAATATTAAATATGTGAATAACGGAAAATGAAATAAGTAATCTGAGTTATTCTCTACGTTTTCCTTTATCTATCTTTATTTTCATTCAACTTCAGTAATAAAAAAAAAGATAAAAAAAAATTATAAAAGCGTGTGCAGTTAACTAGTATCCAATTGAATATCGTTGCCAAATGCATATCGTCCGATAGTATCCAATTGAACAAATATATATTATTCGCCAATACAAAATTGAATGAAACAGAATATTCAACCGAAAAGAGTATTTTAGCAATTTAAAAAAAAAATAGGCAAAAAAATAATTAGGTATATAGTTGTTTTTTTTGGTAGCTAGGTATATACTTGTTTTGGTAGTGCAAAAAAGACACCCTATCCAATAATAATACTAGAATCTCGAGCTAAGATAATTAACTAAACTAAACGTTATCTTAGGCAATGGTCCAATGCATGAATTTCATAAGTGTCCAATTGCACTAATAAAAGCATAGTCTTTTTGTATGGACTCGACAAGAAAGGTCAGGTCTTTTTTTTTTGGGTAAATATTGAAGGAGAATGTCTTGGTCGGCTAATACGCCGCCTAAAAGACTTTGACACTAAAGATTTATTTAGATTCCGCATTTCCACATTCAAATTTCAAAGTTCAAAAAGCCCACACAAAATTAAAGCCAGCTATCGTTGCCAAATGGACCCCAATCCCCCCCCCACTTTTGCTTTTCTGCGCTCCAATATAGTCACTGAGAAACCTTTTCTAATAATCTCTTGAGTCTTAACAGAGTGAGAAAGAACGAAAGAAAAAATGGACGCTGAGAATGAATCTATGGAGGTTGAAGCAAAAGGAAATCCAATGTACGGTGGAAGATACGTCCAGTACAACATTCTCGGTAGCTTTTTCGAGGTACCAGTAAAGTACGTCCCTCCTATACAGCCCGTTGGTCGTGGTGCTTACGGTATCGTTTGGTACGTTTTTTCTGTTCCTTCTTCTCTTTCCATGATCCTGAGCTGCCCAGAATCTTAACTTTTGCTTACTCTTTCAGCAACCCCTTTTTGTTTATGAATTAGTTTCCACGGTAGACTCCGGGTTTTGTTTAGATTCCTTTGTTTTACGTTACTGTTTGGGTTCTGAGAAAAGCTGAGACCGAGGATGATAGAATATTCATCAACAGGAATGGGTCAACTTCAACTTTGAGTTATGTAACACAAAGTTTTGATTTTGATTTTATTTTAAAATTGCTGAAAAAAGCTGATTCTGGGTGAAACTTTGCTTGGCTATTAGTCAATGAGGAGCCCAAGTTTGAAAACTTGTTAATTTCCTTTACTGTAGTTGTACATTTCCCTGCAACAACAACCAAGTCATAATTTATTCTACCTACCGTTCATTAGATTCACTGCTTGATTGCCAAAAAATGGTGTTACGCTTTATCTGTAGGATTGATCCTCTCTTATATAGTATACGTGTGTAACGCAAATTGTTTGTAGACTCTTCAGGGAAATCTGCTTAGAATTTCTCATTTCATTTATTAGATAATTAGATTTGGACTTTTTTGTGTAGAATTGGAGATAATATCTTGGTAGTTATTTATCAGTCTGATCAGTCTTTTCCAGTGTTTGTAGATAGAGGTGGTTTTTATCTTCATATTTTTTTTCCCTTGATACAGCTGTGCAACAAATTCTGAGACAAAAGAAGAGGTTGCAATAAAAAAGATTAGCAATGCATTTGACAACAGGATTGATGCCAAAAGGACACTCAGGGAGATAAAGCTCCTTTGTCATATGGATCATAATAATGTATTTTTCAATCACATATCCTCTGCCTGTCACTTCCTTTTGTCTATTCTTCTTATGCGAAATTTGATAAAGGAAGCATTGTTAAGGACATTTGTACTTGGAAATTTGTTAAAGGAAGCATTGTTAAGGACATTTGTACTTGCCCATTAACTTTAATTATGCTGAGAATGAGAACTTGTCCGCTTCCGTTTTTGTGCAGATTGTCAAAATTAAGGACATCATAAGGCCACCAGAGAGGGATAAGTTCAATGACGTCTATATTGTTTATGAATTAATGGATACTGACTTGTATCAAATTATACGCTCCAGCCAGGCTTTGACAGATGATCATTGTCAGGTATTTGTATTTTTCTTTGCCTCCTGCAGGAAACAATTGCTACAACTTTATAGTGTCAGATTTTACAATTTTTACATATAAATGAAGAATCTATAGGTTATAGTAAGAAAAATGACATAACATGGGGTGCATTATGTAACTACTTTAAGACCGCACAGGCTTGACTTCCTTAAGAAAAGAGTAAAGATGGTTTGAACCTTTTTGCAACTTGTGACTAGTCTAAAGTACCTGTCATCAACAATCCAACACCAGCCTGCAATTGTGATATGAGATTTTGGCATAATTTGTAATTTTTGTACTTGACTTCTACTACAGTCAGTCTAAACTTGGCTTCCAATTAAATGTTGAAGCATGTTGATTATGTTCTTTGTTCCAAAACATTTTTTTTATTGTATTTGGTACATGGGATTCTTATTGTAGTGGAAACACTAGGCATGTTGTAATGTCAAAATATATACTCAAATTTGTGACATCAAATTATTTGTACCTTCAAAATATACTGAAATTTCAGACTTTAAAATTGGTAAAATCTTAATCAACATTTATAATGTATTTGGCAGTATTTCCTGTATCAATTGCTGCGTGGATTGAAGTATGTACACTCTGCAAATGTCTTGCACCGGGACCTGAAGCCAAGCAACCTGCTTCTCAATTCAGATTGTGACCTCAAGATTTGTGACTTTGGTCTTGCAAGGACCACATCTGAGACGGATTTCATGACAGAATACGTAGTAACTCGTTGGTACCGAGCACCTGAACTGCTACTCAACTGTTCAGAATACACTGCAGCAATCGATATTTGGTCAGTTGGGTGTATTTTGATGGAAATTATTTTAAGGGAACCTCTATTCCCTGGCAAAGACTATGTTCAGCAGTTGAGTCTCATAACTGAGGTACTCCTTTCCTCTGTGATTCTCTTGTAGTTTTCAGCATAATGGGCCTGATGTGGCTAAAATAAAATGGATCAGTAAGGTATGGACTAAATTGTTGATCATTTTCACAAAATAGCTGTTAGGTTCACCAGATGATTCAGATCTTGGGTTTGTGAGAAGTGACAATGCTAGGAAGTATGTGAAGCAGCTCCCACATGTCCCCAAGAAGCCCTTTGCAGAGAAGTTCCCAAATGTGTCTCCAGTGGCAATTGATCTTGCAGAGAAAATGCTAGTGTTTGATCCATGCAAACGCATTTCTGGTATTGTCCTTGGAGCATTTGTTAGCACTAATTGAGCAATCTAACCTTTTTCGATTTCTCATTACTTTTTCCTTGTCTTTTGCAAAGTCGAGGGTGCACTGAATCACCCATTCTTATCAAGTCTTCATGAGATCAATGAGGAACCCACATGCATGTCGCATTTTGTCTTCGATTTCGAACAGATAACCTTGAATGAAGAAGAGATAAAGGAGCTCATATGGAGAGAATCTCTAAACTTCAACCCAGACAGTATGCTGGAATAACACCAACAGTGGTCATTTCCATTTCCATTGTTCGGTTCAGATAATGAGTGAAGGATTGGTTTTGGTTTGGAAGATTAGTTTATAAACTATATACATATATTATACTATATATATATATATGTGTGTGTGTGTGTGTGTGTGTGTGTGTGTGTGTGTGTAGGGAGACATATTCTTCTTTACATTGAGAGGAAGATGAAGAGTAGTGTTGGGAAGTTGCTGGATTGATTCATTGTTTTAAGAGTTGGTTTGCATAAGAAAAAGGCTTTGATCTCCTAGCCTTGGTTGTTTCTGGCAGTGTTCTGTATACTGTAAAAAGAAGAGGAAGGTGGTAGTGTAAACTTTTTATGAATAGGTGAAGTTGTTTACCTTTTTTCTTTGGTGAATAGGTGAAGCTGTTTGCTGATTGATGTCAAATTACCTTTGAATGCTCTCTTAGAGCATTACAGTTTCTCTATGACATTCACTTTGTTTTCTTGCATGACAATCCAACTATTTTTGCACAAAGCCAGTTAAGCTATGTTCAAATTTACCTAAAGTTAAAGCTATGTTGAATGAAATTTTGAAAATGACATGGTGGTGAAAAATAATTTTAAGCTTTTTTTTTTTTTTTGCATTCACTTGGGATTTTCTTATTTAATTTATTAAATCTCGTATAATTATAATGAAACAATTGATTAATGTTTTTTTATATATATAAAATATATAAGGAGTAATTATGGAGTTTAAGAAGTAACATTGAAGAATTATTTATATAATATTAATATTTAATAGTTTACGGTGGTTAAACGGTCACTGCTCTCGTCTCGATTAGCAGAGCCTCCACCATTTTTGTTCTGAGATGAGTTTCCGATGGCTCTCCAAGGCTTTGCAGAGCCGAAACAAGGAGCGATTATGTCCGGTTTGTCCCTCAATCTCACGCTTATTCTCGGACGTCTCATCGCATTCTACACCTTCGTTTGGGATTGTTTTCGACATCGACGGCGTCGTTTTACGGGGCGACACTCCCATTGGAGGATCTCCGCAAGCTCTCAGAAAATTATATCACGACTCTGGTCCCATACTCATACCTACTCTTACTTTTCTTAATGATGGTTTTTTTTTTTTTTTAATAAAAAGTTTTGTCTCATTTTTTTTTTTTGTGGCATTCCATAATTATTGGAAGCAATTATGTATACTTCCACTCAAACGAAGTAATATTTTGTATATTTTTGCGCAGGTGCTTTGAAAATTCCGTACATATTCTTGACAAACGGTGAGTCGTTTTATAATTTATGTTTGAGTTGAAACAAATGTCAATCTTCGAGTTTGCATTGCCCAAAGCATTTGTTAGTTAAATGAAAATACAATTTAGTTATCAAAGTAGTGAATTTCTGGGGTGAACTTAGCTTAACATTAGTGATGGTTCTTTTGCATTAATAGGAGGGGGTTTTCGTGAATCTAACAGAGCCAGTGAGTTGAGTAAACTTCTGGGTGTAAAAATTTCACCTTCACAGGTACTGGTCCGAATATTTAACATAAATGTTTATAGCCCCCTTCTTGGTTAGCAATTTGAATCTATTATTCTGGAAAAAGGTAAATGTAAATGTAAATAAATGTTTGTATGTGTTCAAGATGATTGTCTCTTTCAAGTCCATAAATTTTTTAGGCCTTTTTTGAGTGGTCTAAATCCTTTGATGGACTTTTCACCCAAAAAGAACTCCTTTGATGGACTATGCTGCGTGCAGGTTGTACAGGGTCATTCACCTTTTAAGCAGTTGGTAGACAGGTATGCCTTTATACTAAAAGCAAGGACTTGTTTTTTAGTTGTAGAAGTTTGTTTGATCCTTGGAACTTTCTTGGCCACTTGATAAGTTTCTGCCATCCTTTCTAAAACTACACCCTGTAAAAGTCATTCTGATCTCGTATCTTAGTTCATCTATTACATGACTTCGCATCAATGATGCATGGTGAATCCAATAATAAAGCTTTTCTGGGATAGTACTTTTTCTAAGTCTGAATGTATATACTACTATATGGGACCAAGAAAGGCTTGTGTGCAACTATAGTTATATGCCATTAGAATTTAAAATTTCCACATGCAACACCTGAATCATCTTCTAGAATAAAGTTACATACTATTTATGGTGAAAAATAGAAATTTAAAGAAGCATAACGTCTTTTGTTTTGAGAATCAAGCTTTGTCCCTTATCTAACAGAAGTGTTACGCTTTTTGTGTTCTTCAGGTATGAAAATGAACTTGTTGTTGCTGTGGGGAAAGGAGAACCTGCTGCAGTGATGTCTGAATATGGATTTAAGTAAGGTTCTGGTCTGCTTATCTTGGCTTAGCTGTTTGATAATTTAATTTCAATATTCCAATGAACAGTTGGATGTGACCTCAAATTTCACTTCTGATTGCTTGTTGACTTGATTATTTTTGTTTGCATGTTCATTTTCAGAAATGTTCTTTCAATTGATGATTATGCTTCATGCTTTGACAACATTGATCCATTAGCACCATATAAGAAATGGACAGCTAGGCTCACCTGTCATGATAGCACTACCAAGTTGGTGCCTCCAAAAATCAATGTCCACTCGCAGAGAGTTCAAGCGGCATTTGTACTTAGCGATTCTGTTGATTGGAGCAGAGACATTCAGGTTATTGCAAACGCTTGTACCATATGAACTTCATATCATGTAAATTTAGTGTATTCATGTAAGGTTCTTGACCCCTCAGTGCAACCCTTGAGATTAACAGCACAAAAGTAGAAAGTTTTTTCCTCTGTGAAACACTAAAAGGTTTCACTTCCAGAGTCATTCATATTTTGTATCCCCAAGTACCTCTCCATTAGAATATCACAAATCTATATATTATTGGTTCTGGAAGCTTTTCAGTCTGAACTATTTGACTAATAATGGATTTTGGTATCAGGTACTATGTGACATTTTCAGAACTGGAGGTCTTCCTGGTCGGAATTTTGGCCACCAACCACAACTCTATTTTGCACATGATGACCTTGCATACCAGGTTGGTTCTGGTTTTTTCCCCCTGTACGTAGATTATTTATGATGTAACTCAATATTAGCTGAAATTGATTTATGAGGTTACTATTGAATTTTTATTTTCTTTTATTTTAAAAATTCACTAATGTACTGACAAGGTGCCACCAAAGATAGGCTGCTTTTCCTGCTGAACGTCTTGGTTTGGGAGCTTTCAGAATTTCATTAGAAGCCGTCTTCAACAGGTAAGGCTGGGAAAAGTGCTCTTAAATAATAATGGTATATGCTTTAAAGTTCAAATTGAAATATTTGTCCTCAACTGTTACATCAATCATCCACTCTAGAATAAACTGTAATCGAAAGAGCTTTCAATCAGACTCAAATGAGCATCTGCCTGATTCACATTGATAAAGATCCCCCAGAAGTTGAGATGGGATGCAATTAAAACAGACATTCTCTGCAGTCAAGTTAAATGAGTTGCTGCCCTAATGCAACTAATTTCGCAGAGTTCACCCACATCCTCTGGAATATACAACTTATGGGAAGCCAAATCCCTTTGTGTTAAAAAACGCAGAAATTTTACTTCAACAACTTGTGCAGTCTCTTCAGCATAATGCACATGTTGTCAGTCATGCAAGTGCTGGAAGTCATCATTTCAAAACACTGTATATGATAGGAGATAATCCTTCAGTTGACATCAAAGGAGCACAGCAGGTTTGTCGCTCTTGGATCAGAGCTTTGGTTGTATATTTTATACACGATAACTGTAAACTGTAGACAGAAAAGATATCTTGACGATCCATATATTCTACATTTCAGGCAGGACATCCCTGGTTTTCAATTCTTACAAGGACTGGGGTTTTCAAGGAAAAGGAAAATCATCCCCAATTTCCCGCCAATCTAGTAAGTGAAATCTTGCAATAGTAAGCAAATACCTTCTAATATGGGGTTGGGAGGAGTATTGGGATCATAATTGAAAATGTAGCTGCACATTTTATTGATGCAAATTTGTACAGGGCTGTGTGTTTATTTTTCTGATAGGTGATGGAATCCAACACTATTTATTAGCAAGCCAAGAAAGAAAAAATGATTCTGAAATAAAACAGAACACAGGCGAAAAGCTAACTGTGGCTTTTCTTATTTAGTTGTTTAACTTTTACCCTCCCATGGACTAAACTAAGATACAGTGTTTTCTGTTATTTTGGATGTGGAGATGACATTAGCTTAAAGAATATTTAACAAACTTATTGTTGATACAATGATACTTAAGCAATTGATCCTGATAAGTAAGTCTAAAGTTGATATGTTTCTGATTCGAACCATATATTCATCCCATTTAAGTGAAATAGTGTCACCATTCTGATCCTAACCATTTTCTTCTTCCAATCTTTACATATGATTGTGCAGGTTGTTGACACTGTGGAAGAAGCCGTGGACTATATTCTGGAAAAGGAATGCACCTCTTGAGTTTGGTGTGATCCGAACATAAATATAATGATTATTTTCTGAACTTAAGACTTTCATATTTCGCTGAAGAAAGTTTTTCTGATTTTGACCTCCATAATTCGTTGAAGAAAGTGAAGCATGGGGAAAAGAGGATTTTGCCATTTTGAGGCGAAGAAAAGCAAGCTATTTTTGTTAAGGATTTTATTTTATGGTGTAGCATCTAGGTCCTTGAAACTCAGGTTTATATACTCTGATGAAAAATAATATTTGAACGTGGATTTGTTTTATTTCTGATTTAACTGCAAAAATGAAATTGAATGTTTTATGTTGTAGACTTGATATTCTGCCTCGTCGTCTTATAGAAACTACCAGTTATGTCCTCCACGAGACTTTCTGCTGGATCTATTAGATATTAGAAAGCACAGTGCTAATCCAAGCTGCAGAAACCATCTTAAACAAATAAGCTTTTTCTAAAACTTTGCCTTTGTTATAAGTCTAATACCATCATGTTATTTTATGATATACAAAAGATGTACAGAAAGCAGAGACAAACAAAATCAACTTCAACGTCAGAATTTGATGACTTGTTTCGGTTGGCTCCCATGTTTCCCAAGAGCCTTGTCAAGTGCAATGTGGAAATCGTTAAAAGGAGTCAGCTCCATCCTGCAAATTAGAGAAAAGTCCATATTAGAAGTAAAATTGATGCAATAACAATATATAACAAAAAGAACCAAATTAAATGATAGAAACCAAAAGAAGCAAATAATATAGTGAACAAAAGTGAGCATACTCATATTTTAGGTTCCCATCCCGTGCTCGTTCCAAGAGGTAATCTATCATACTTCTACATTCCTTTGCTTTATCTGTACTCATCCATTTCTGCAACCAGAATCCCCTCAAAGAAAGGTCCTGTAAACCGGATAGACTTATGAAACCTTTTTGTCTCTACTATAAAGCATGATGGACATTAAAACTGTTTAACAATGCTCATTAACCAACCCGACAATATTACCTAAAATATTAGGTATTTTAATATGTAATATTGGCATGGACATAAAACCTTTCTTTACTTTCTGATGATCATCCATTGCTATGGACAATTACCTTTAAGAATATTTTTCTTTAATATATATCGATAACTGAAACTTGGGCTTTTAACTCCTATACGGTGAATGAAAGTGAACAACTTTCCAGGTAAACAGACCATCTGATTTATTGATATCAATATCTCACCCCTTAGTCTAGCTATTTCAAGGTTTTCCCATGTTGTCTATTTTGTAATGTAGTCTTCTACTGTTACACTCACTAATCTTTACGCCTCATCTCATTAAACAAGTGATCTAATAAACATGCAGTTATTTGTTGATAGTTTTGTTCCTGAAGTATTAATGAGTAGAGTCAAAATGCATGACTTACCTTAAAAATGAAAGATGAAGTGGATACGGTAATAGGTTTCTTGGACATGCCACCATATGTTACCATCATTCCTCCCTGCCTGAAAACCAAAAAAGAAAAATATTAGATGTAAAAGGATATTGATTTTAGTCTTTAGAGGAGAAAAATAGAGAGGGCTTGGTACCCTTAGGAAAGGAAGTATATACCCCACCTCAAAAATTTGAGAACCAATGAAGCAGCATTGCCACCAATACAGTTAAATCCCAATGCAGGTTCAGGTATACCAGCCTTTCATGCCAACAAGGTATATGATAGAAAACATAAGTGAAACACCAAAAAGAAAAAAATTAAAAAATAAAGAATTTGGGAAAAGAACACCTGTTATAGAACACACTAATTATTGACACCCTATCCTTATGCATATGCAAAGGATCTCCATGTTTCAGAAACCATAAAAACTATGAGTAATTGAAGATGATACCAGAAGACCCCTATGCATATTCCAAACATCTCCATGTTTCAGAAACCATAAAACTACAAGTAATTGGATAAGATACCAGAAGACCTTTGACATTTTTCACTTCCAATTCGCTCTCTGTAAAGACAACATCAGCACCAAGCTTTCTAAGCTTTTCCTTTACTTCATCTGACCCAGCCCTGTAAGAAGAAGACAATTGTTAAAGAAAGTAAACTGTTGGAAAAAGTTTCTTTTGCTTTGGCTATGTCCCTGGGCAAAAGTAAACATATATGCTGCCTTATTTGATTGATTCACATAAATAGCACATGGAAAACTTAAAAGGTAAACAATCTCAATAACTAAAACCAAGCGTTCCAGTTAGCACCTGTCCCTTATAATATTGACACTTTGGATACCACGAAATTGTGCAATCTGAATGATGCACTGCCCAACAATGCTTGTGGCCCCATTTTGGATAATAACATCTCCTAAGGAAACTCGAAGTGATCAGAGATTAGTAGCTAAAAGAAAGCTAACATATAATAGATTTATACGGCAGAGATTAGTAGCAAAAGAAAAGTAACATATAATAGATTACCTGAGTTTAAAGTGACAAAATCTTCAAGCATTCTTAGAGCAGTCAAAGGATTAATAGTAACTGTGGCAGCATATTCCATAGGTGAACCCTTATTAATCTTATACCAGACGTTCTCATCTTTCACAATGTATGTCTGCCATGTCCCTAAGCATAAAAACGTTTATTATTGTCCACTAAGGTTAGGCAAAGCGCACAAGCAATAAGCATGGAGAAACAGAGACAAAAACAACTGAATTCAAAAGATTTTTTATTGCCTAGTTTGGTGGTATTTGAGAACCATCATGGTGAAAAAGAACCATGTAAATATAGGGAGGAAAAAATATACCAAATGATGGCGGAGAGGGAATGACCCAATCTCCAGGTGAGAGACCCTTTACTCCAGAGCCCACAGAGTGTACTTCTCCTACACCTTCATATCCTCCAACTGCTGGCAGTTGTGGCCTCACAGGGTACACCCCTATCACCAGTTTAAGTTCCAAAAACCAGATAATTTAGAACTTTATATATCTCTATATACAAACACACACACACACACACACATTGGAAAAAAGAAAAATTCCCATAAAAAAAATTCAAAGAATTTGCATTCCTCTGAGTTAGCTGCTGAAATTATGCGTACTTCAAAGATGGTAATGTAAATATTCAATCATATTAAGCAAATTAAATTTCCAAAAACAAAAAACCTTCAATGCGATTGATATCAGAGGGGTTGATCGGAGCAGCCAGCATTTTAACACACACATCGTTCTCTTTCACTTCCACCGGCGGCAACTCTACGACTCTTTCAACAACAATAATGTTCAAATTGTTAGCTTCTGTTTAAGTTTTTGAAGTCTCTTAAGAAGCTGAGTTCAAGAAAAATCAAGTGAGGTGGACCTAGTTACGCTATCGGGAGGTCCATGGTGTTCGTAGACGACGGCCTTGGACGGCGGCGACATGATAGCTGAAAATGATCGTACGGTCAGGGCTTGTAACTGAGGGTTGAGGAACTTTCTAAATTTGAGGTTGAAGAACGATGGTGATCCATTTTTTAGAGCTTTCCAAGTCCCTGATCGAACCAGAGACGCCATTCCTCGCTCGCTTGCTGTACTTCACACTGACTAGTAGCTAACTGGACTTTTATAGTCTCATACTACGTCGTCGTTTAGAAGGTCTGGTTTGTGGCTTCTAACGGCGCGTCGACGTTTGAGACGTATTTATTGGTCTTTACCAGTTTACACTGGGTCGGTTATTTTGCAAGCTTGGAGCCCCCGGCCGGCCACCCAATAAAACTATTTCGCATTAAACATTACTATTTTTATATTTTATTTTCTTTAAAAATAAAATACTTTTAACGCTTCTTATTTTATTTATATTAGACCTTCTGAAAATTGATCCAATTACAAGTGAATTTTCTAATTTCAAACAATTCGAAAATATTGATGTTGTCGATGGAGTTTTACACGTTTGGAGTTAAGTTGGACTTTTAATATGAGTTCACTTTGTGAATTTTTTACTGGATCAAATATTTAGGGAGAACCTTTAAAATATTTAGGGCATGACATTAGATCAGGCTGAAAGAGTGTACAAAGTTTGAAAATGTTTTACCTACAATTAAAAAAAAAGGTCTGAGGTGGTGTTGGTGTGGCCACCGGCATGTACCCTTCGACGCCTAAGTTATCATCTTAAGTTAAATAATGAAAAATGTTGAGTAAAGAAGTGTTTAAGATATTAGCTCTTTAATGAGAAAGGTCTATAGCTTTTCCTTGGGTCTTTAGTGTTTTATGGTACTCTTAAACATGAGAATATTGTTAAGAGACCAATGAAATCTTTTAGGAATCTTCTTAAAGTTCAAGTGTATACTAAAAAATGCTCAAGACCATGGATCCAACCCCTATTAAATACTAAAGTTACTTTTCCATATTAGGATAATGTGGAGTCCTAAATCCCACTGGGTGTTCTCAACAGGAGATGTGATTAGTGAGTGCTTGATAAGTTATATTTACTAATGTAATGAGATGGGAAGATGTGTATAGATCAGGCCAAGAGTGTGTTATTTTCCCATTAAGCTAGGCCGGGTCAACTTTTCCTCATATTGATAGGTCATACCTATGTCATTAATGTGATCAGCTGCGATAGTGGCTTCTTTGGATGAAATCCTTTTTGTCTCGGCTCACCTATCATTTGGAACATTAAATGCGGTCATACTTGGTCTTTGTACAAGTTAATAAGCTTATCAAGTAAGCTTCTTTTGCTTTTAGGGGCATATTGGATATTTCAATGATTAAACTTTTGATTGGACTCACTTTTTGTGTTTATTGGGCTTCACGGACTCCTTACTTTTATACGTACCTTTGTCAACTTTTATCAGACCAAAAGTGTGTTAGCTTCTCAAAAGACTGGGTCGGCTTAACTTTTCCTTATGCTGAAAGATCATACATCTATCATTAATGTGATCAGCTAGGGAAAAAGTATCTTTAGGTGAAATTCTATCTATCGCGACTCAAATACCCTTTAGAACATTAAATACAGTTAAGCTTGGTCTTTGTACAAGTCAATAAGCTTAGGCATATTAGACATTTTGCTGATCAATCTTTTGACTAGATTCATTTCTTGCGTTTATTAGGCTTCATGAGTAGACTGATGAACACATAAAGAGAAGGAACGTAATAAGACATGTACTCATAAAGCAAATTCGATAAATTACTATATAAGTTGTGCTTTATATTTCTTCATTGAGTAAAACTCATTAATAAATGAATCATCATCTATACTTATCGTAGATGATCATGCAATCAATAAAAAACTCATTCTCAATCTTGTTTCGAAACCTATTTTTAATGAATTTCATAGATGAAAGTGCTCTTTCTATCATTGATGTAGAAACCAGAAGTGCCAATACCATATGAATCAATCTACTAATCAAGCAAAAACCTTCAGTCATATCTGTTTCAACTAATCAACGATATAATGTAGAAATAGAATCGATATTCTGAAAGTTTGGACGATCCATTGATAACTTATAATAACCTAATTATATTATCAAAGAATATAAATCAAAATAAGTGAAATCTTCAAGACATAATTTTTCAACAAACTTACAAATATCATCGATATTAAATGATTTGAAGTCATAGGAAGGATCTAATACAGAGCTAAAACAAAACAGCACCATAATGCTTTCTGGAAATCTATTATTCAACTTCAACACTGAAATCTATTACATTATTAAATATATCAACTCGATAATGATACTCAATTGTAATAAAATATCTTTGTTGACAAGAACGACCTGTACCATACTTATATGGAGCACTCATATTAGATAACTCAATATCATATCGTTCACAAAAAGATATATCTTCAAATGGCTCATTCTAACCACCATCTATCAAAGATTGAAGTTGATATTTTGATTGTGATACGTAATTTAAAGCATTAACAATGTCTTGATTTTTTCTTTGAAGTGTCTGACAAACAAATCCAATAATTCTCATAACTTTCTTCATCAAAAGTAAGATAAATACAAATTTAAATGATGTTATAGAAGATAAATACAAATTTAAATGATGTTATAGTAACCAAATATTATAAGCCTCAGAAAAAAATTATTGGGTTGGTTCATTTTCATCGATCTCTAAAAAAAATAATTTAATTATACCAAGCAACTCAATTAAAATATTCACAGAATTATAATGAAAACTCCAACGACTTGTTCCAGGTCGTTGTAAATTACAAGTTTGATTTACCTCTATACCTATCTTAAGTTCTTTATCCATTAACAACTCGTGAATTTCATATTTTCGTCTCAAAATAACGCTTGGCAGAAGTGAACATGTAATTCACAATTTCATTCAATATCAAGAAAAATAGCTAAACATAATTCACTTTTTTAACTGCACCATTTAAAACTAACTATAAGCAATGAACAAAACAATGTACATAATATGCATATGAACTATCTTGAAGAAACAATACTTGTAACCCATTCCATACACCATGTATATTGTTAGCACCATCACATCCTTAATTAAGCAAATTTTCAATTAGAAGTTCATGACGACAAAAAATAGTTGTGAGATTATTTTTTAAAGTTAAAACTCTTGTTTCAGGAATATTTACCATATTAAAAAATCATTCTCTAATAAATCCATGTAAATCTACATATCTTAAGATAGTAGTCATTTGCTTCATCAACAAGAATATAATATTTGTTATTTCCAATTTCTTCACGAATCAACTTCCTCACCTTGTTAGCATATATATGCAATATCTTTTTTTATATAAATGATGCAATATACTTGGCATTTCCAGGAGTATTATCAAGAACAACATTGTTAATGTCAATGTTACATCTTGTCATTAAATTTATAAGTTCAATGAAATTCCCCCGATTAGATGAATCATGAGACTCAATCGATTTTGTACTATTTGTTGGTAAGATTGTACATTTATAACTATGTCAATTTGTTGAGATGGATTCCTAAGCCATTCAATCTACCATAGCACGTTGATGAGCCAAAGATACATTATGTCTAATAAAGGTACATTGTTGTTTGCCAACCCTTTTTCAATTTTTAAACCTTTCAATAGTGAGTTTTTTGCAGATCATTGCAAAAATGAAATAAGGAAAATAAAAAGCCAAATCTTTAGTAACCGAATACTCAAGCAAAAAATATTACTTAAACCACTTAGATTGAAATCTTTGAGTTTATGTCTCATCTACATAACTAGGATACACACTTAGTAGAGGTTAATATGTTTCATAATTAATATAAGCACTCTGAATATTGTCGCATTCATTAATTGGGTATCCACATATTTGACAATGTAATTCCGGATCACGTTCATGAGTTGTGGTATCAAATTCTTGATCATCAGCCTTTGTTTGCGATTTGAATTCTAGAGACACCATATTTTTACAAATTGAAGGTTTTCAATTTGAAGACTTCGAAGGTGACTCATTTGATGATCCTTCACTTATTTTACTAAAAAGGGATTATTTTATTAAAGGGAGATCCAATATCTTTGATTTTTTTTTTCAATCATAACCCGATATTATAAGAATCCTAAATTATAATGCAAATTATATCTAAATTATAATTTCATAATATTATGAAAATATAATAACTAATAAGCAATTCAATTTTCATCAAGCAATATAGTTTCCACCAAACAATTAATTCAATTTTAAACAAACAACTCAATTTTCAAAATGTAATTTAGTTTTCAATAATTAATCCAAGCAATCCAAACCAACAAAATAAAAAATAAATTATAAATATTTTAATTTGCTATTATCCAAACCAATAGCCAATCCAACAAGTTGTTTGAGATGAACCTCTTAATTAACAAAAGTCTAAAACCTCTTGCCAATAAAAAAAAAAAGTCAAAACCACAAATTTTTTATTAAATTTGTTGATTCGTCAGTAAATGCTACAATTAACCTAATTTTCAACTATCAATTAATTAATCAATTAACAAACCCTAATAATATGGAAAAAAAATTAAAGTAAATAAATACAAAATAAATATATCAATTAGTGAAACACCAAGATTTGGTACATTACCATCTTAAACTCCAAGCCATTATCAAACATCAAACCTTAAAATTTATGAAACACAGCCATTATTAAACTCAAACGAGCCAAATAACATACCACAATGAGTTCGGAATGCCAGAGTGTGGCATTGTTTACAAGCAGATGGAGTTGGACGATAGTAATTGGGCAAACATTTATTTTTTTGGTGGGCTAACATTTATTTTTTTTGGGCTAGCATTTTTTTTTTTTTGGATGGGCTAATTGCATACTAAAAGGATAGATGTAAAAAAAATTTTAAGAAATTTTTTTAAGATAGGTGTAAAATTTTTGCTCAAACAACCCTTAATGTAGATTCATGGTTGCTAACTACCATGTATCAAAATCAATATTAGAAAAATAACAGTAGCTTAGTACTTAAATATCCTAATGTATACGAACAATTTTACTATGAAGAACATAATCCAAAATTAGCATCAAATATTTAATTGAAATCACACAGAAAAATCATTACAAAAATAACAAAGGAAGAATGAGGAAATAAAGTCATGATGGTAATGCATAAGTAACTAATATTCTAACTTTTTTTTATATAAAAAAATATTTCGAATAATCACTACTACAATCTTAAAAAAAAATTAGAAATATATTAATTGGAAGCAAATATATAAAATACTATAATTGGGGGAACCAGTTCTAAAAACATGCATAACATGACTTCTAGTATTCTATTCCTTGTATAAGCTTTCAACACTAACGTCCACTGGAGTAATCCAAGGGTGTTTCTTTGAATCTTCAATGAAACAATAGTCATGATAATCACTTCTTTGAGGTTATAATGTTTGGTGCATTTTTTAGGTTCCACAAGCTCTCCCAACCCCAATCATGATAATTAACCACTACATCAACCAAAATATACATATTTATTCTCATGCATGCAAATTAACCACAACTTTAACTTTAATCCCACATGGTGTTTAGCTATATAAAATTTCATGCATGCATACATATGACAAATGTCACTCCTAATTAATGAGACTACATATATATATATATATATATATTATATATAGCTTTAACAATCATGCATATGCATGCATAAGATGGCAAATGCACCATGTTCTAAAGATCCCATTGAATTTAAAACGATATATTAATAATAATAAAGGAAATATATACATATATACATTACCAAAATGGTGTATATATATATTCTAGTCAATTCAAAGATTTAATTATTTAGTCCTATCTATTGAATGATAAACATAACTAATCTCTATCAAGTTCCAAATGACAAGATCGTGTAAATTTGAAAGCGTAAGGGAATAATAAGATAGGGCATAATATCCCTGCCTATATATATATATATATATATTATATTTATAATTATATTAAGCATTATTTTTTTATATTTAATTTTTTTATTACACAACACCCAAATAAGTGCTAACATGTTACATTATCGTGTTTGAATCAAAACTCTCTACTCTGAACCTCAATCCCACTCCCTAGCCTTAATTCTTCCCCCGTCCATTTTTTATTTGATTTCCTCTCAATCTCTCATCCTATTTCCATTTTCTTCTTGTCTTTCCATTTTTCATTTCCACCTCTTATCTCTCTCGAGTCCGGCATTTCTCTCTCTATCTTTCAAGTCTCACCGACAAGCCACGAGTGACGATATCGTCTTCATTATCTTCATCACCAATGTTCTAGAGTGAAAATTATAGGCCAGAAGCTTCTAATTTCATCTACAAAAAACATTCTCAATGCACCTCATCCCAAAAAAGTCTTCTCTTGCAGTTTCAGTCCCACAACACCGGAGACCCACCTTTTTTAGATACCCTTATCTTCATTTTCATATATTCTTTTTTCATTAAGAAAGTAGTTATTTTTTTATAGGCTTTAGTGATTCTTAGGTGAAAGTAATACAAATTAACTGTGCCTAGCAAAAAATCTGCATACACGAGTTTTTCATTTTTTTCGTTGAAAAATTCTTTAACTTTCTAGTTTCTTATGATTTCTGTCTTCTTTTTTTTTGTGAGATCGATTTTAAATGTGTGTGTGTTTGTTTTGTAGGAGAGTTTGAATGCTTATACCCCTTTGTTTTCTTCTTAGCTTTAGTGCTTTTAATTTTGTTTATGATTTTTTTTTCCAATATTAATATCAGGTAGCTTTGTTATTTGTATTTATTGGAAAAATATGAGAACTTTGGTGTTTTTAATCACGTTAATATTCTGAAAAGTCTTGAAAAAGATGTCAAATTTTTTTTAATAATTTTTGTCTCCTCGTGCATCTCTTCCCAGAACCGTTGTCATGTATATATATAATGTATCAACAAATCTAATTTGGAAAATAAATACTTTAATTTATTAGTCTTTCCCCCCCCTTTAATAATTCTAAGTTTTGGTTTATATATGTTAATACCAAAATTGACAGCAATTAAAACTCAATTCAATTAAATTGATGCCAACCCCTATCCATTTGATTTGCATTATCTCTGAGCTAAGTATATAATAAACAGACGCTATCCATTTGCTTTCCATACCCAATGAGTATATTTGTGTATTTATGTTCATATAAATTAAACATCCATTTGTATATCACATTTGATTACCTAGTATTTTTGGGCGTGTATATCATATGTAGTTTATCATTATTGTTTGTGCTATAATTTTTTGGATTGTTTATACTGTTTATGATGTTATAGTGTGAAAGATGTTCATACTGGTTTATTGAATCTTGATTTATATTTATATTTTTTAAATTTAAACTTAAACATGTCTCAACCATCAATTAGAAGTAATCTGGTATCTATGAATGTGAAAGTGATAGTGATAATGGTTTAGAGGGTGCTACGAATTCTCAAAATCTACCATCATTAAGTTAAGAAAATTCATCCCAAATCCCTTATGTAAATGAAAGTGAACAATATGATGGAAAAAAAAATTGACTTCGATTGTGTGGAGCCACTTTTAAAATCAAAAGATTAATGGGGTAAATAAGGCTATTTGTAATTATTATGGGAAAAAACTAGAGAGTAAAAGTAAGAATGAAACAAGACATTTACATGATCATTTCAATAGATGTCCTCATAGGAAACAATGAGATAGTATGCAAGCAATTTTAAATCCTAAAAGGGAAGCTAGTGGAAAGTTTTCACTTGGTACATATTCCTTTGATTAAGATCATGTTAAGAAGAAACTTGCAAATATGATTGTTTTACATGAGTATCCACTTTCTATAGTTGACCATGTTGGATTTAGGAACTATTATAATGCACTTCAATATTTGTTTAAAATGGTTTCTCAAAATACTTTCAAGAGAGATATAATGAAAATTTATGATCATGAGAAATCAAGAACAAATGAGTTATTAAGTAATAATAAGAGTATAATTGCGATTACCACCGATATATGGACTTCCAATCAAAAGAAAAGTTTTATGGTGGTTACATCAAACTTCATACACGATTATTGGACACTTCAAAGCTAAATGATAAGATATATTTTAAATAAAAATAACTTGATTTACTTTCATGTTTTGTTAAACTTTAATTTTAATTTTATTATAATTATTTTGTTTTGTTTCAAATATAGGTTTGTATATGTGTCTTGCCCACATACCTCCAAGTCACTCTTTAAAAGTTTGATGGATTGCTTTTTTAATTGGAATCTTAATTATAAGTTGTCTACTTTAACTCTTGATAATTGTACAATGAATGATGCTATGATTAATATTCTTTTACACAATATTTTTAGTTGCACACTTATCTTGAATGGTGAATTTTTTCATATGCGTTGTTGTGCACACATATTAAATTTGATATTGAAGAAAGGATTGAAAGTGATTAAAGATAGTATTAAAAAAATTTGAAAAAGTGTTGCTTTTTGGACTTCTACACCTAAAAATGTGAAAAAGTTTATTGAGTCCACTCATTAATTGTGTATTTATTATGATAAAAAAGTTAATACTTGATTGCATAACTAAGTGGAACTCAACCTTCTTGATGCTTATCATTGCTATAAGGTATAAGGATATTTTTCAACATCTAAGTTATAGAAAGTCATAATATAGATGTGTTCTTAATGACTTAGATTGGAATTTGGCCAAAGAAACTTGTGAAAGGTTAGAGTTGTTTTATGAAGTGACTAAACTTTTTTCCGGGACCAAGTATCCTATATCCCATTTGTACTTTTTAAATATTTGTGATATTAAGTTGTCAATATCTAAGTGGATTAAATCTACTTATGTTGATATTATATTGATGCCAAAAAATATGAGTGAAAAATTTAACAAATATTGGAGTGAGATTCACAATTTACTAGTTGTTACAATGGTGTTGGATCCAAAGTTTAAAATGAAGTTTGTTGAGTTTTATTTTTCTCAAAATTTTTAGTGATGAAGATGCAAAAACTGGAATTGAAAAGGTTCACAAAACTTGTAATAAGTTAGTGAATGAATATAAGAGAAAAAAATGAAATTGAAAAGGTTCACAAAACTTGTAATAAGTTAGTGAATGAATATAAGAGAAAACATGAATTGGATAATGTCAGCCAATCTTATTCCTCATCTTTTCAATTTGAGATGTCTATTTGTGATGATGAGAAATAAGAGAGGGTCAAAGATCATTTAGCTAGATTTAATGCATTTGTTTCTAATACTACTAAGTTTGATGGTGTAAGATCGAAGATTGATCTTTATTTGGAAGAGCTTATGTTGCCTAGATCGAATGATTTTGACTTACTAACTTGATGGAAATCAAATTCAACAAAATATCCAATTTTACAATCAATGGCAAGAGATATTTTGGTCATTCCGGTTTCTACAGTAGCATCAGATTCTGCATTCGGTACTAATAGTAGATTTATCAGTCCACATAAAAATAACCTTCATCAAAAGATTTTAAAGACATTGATGTGTACCCAAGATTGACTATGGACAGACATGTATGATATGAGAATTTTATTTAATTATTTTAATATGTTTCATGTTTGTTATTTTTTATAACTTTTTAAAATGTGCTAGTTAATTATTTTTTCTTCTTTTGTTAAACTCATCTTCTTCAACTTTACTATATAAGATACGTGTAATTTTCATTGAAAATATAGGTATTGATGAAGAGGCAAATTGAACCTTTTTTTTAAGAGAAAAAAATAATTATGAAAAGTATTTTAATTTTATTATTTAAGTTTTATAAAATTATAATTATATTTAATACAATATGCATTATTGTTTACATGTCAGTTTCATCTGCTACTCAATCTTGCACAAATACAGAAGATGATGATGAATAAATAAGAAATTATATTTTTAAGATTGTATTTTTATTATGTTTTTTATTTTGATTTGGAGAATGTATGTGATTATAATTTTTAATTTGTGTTTGCGACTTTGTTTGTTATATTTTTTTTTTATCTTTTATAGTTCTTAATTTATATTTATGATTTGGAGAATGTATGAGACGTTATAACTGCTTAGTAATTACTATAAAGAAGACAAAAAATATTATGTTTATTGATTTATACATAGAAGAATAATGTACATACATGAATTATATATTGGCTAGTAAATATTTAAATATACACAGGGAATTCAAAGTTTGTTTTGTTATAAATTTATAGACAACTATTTGGTTAAATCATGTCAAAAGCTGTCCCATTTACATTAGTACAATATGATTGTGCCGTTTGATTGATATAATAAGTAAGATTAACATTTTCTAGCCTAATCCCCAAAAAAGAGGTGAGAAGTGAGAGAAGCAGAGAAAAAAAAAAGATAGGCTGCAGATCGAAAAGAGAAGCAGATGGTGATAATGGTGGTGAGGGAACGAGAGGGAGAGAGAAGGTTGGACACAAAGAGAGATGAGAGAAGGAGGGGAAAAAAGAAAAAGAAAAAAATGAAAAAAAAAGTTGCAGATTGGAAAAAAAATGAAAACAAAATGATTTTTTAATATATTTTAAATTTTTATTCAAGGGTAAAAAGGTCACTTTAAAGTGCCATATAGGAGAGAGAAATTTTTTATCATAACTGTTAAAATTTAACTGATTTTGTTAAAATTAGTTTTTTAAATCGTATAACTAATTTGAAATTAAAACAAATCTAAAGGTACTCAGCTGAAAATAACCCTAAAAAAAATCAAGTTAAAATATTAAAGGCCAAATTTTTATGTTATCTATTATTTTGTTCAAATCTATAACAATTATTGTTCTAAAATAAAAAAAACTTATGGATATTGTTCCCTCATCACCATCCGCTTCTTTTTTGGATTTGAAATCTATTTTTTTCAAAAATACCAACCCAAAATGATAAAACCTTAAATACAAAATCTAAAAGCCAAATTAAACTACAATAAAATTACCAAATCAATAAAGACAAACCCTTTCCATCTTCCCCCACAAAACCCAAACACCTATATAGCAAAAATTCTACAAAAAAAAAAAAAAAAAGCAAATCAATTTCTCTATAAATCCCCATGGATTCTTATCCACCACTATTACAGAGTCTTTTCCATTTGCCCTTTTCATTTTTAAACATAAAACCCAACAACTGTAAAAGCCATTCACAGAGAGAGCACCTCACGATCTGTGACACCCTTTTTTTTTCTAACTCAGCTAAACACATCTTATAATCATGCTGTCAGGTGCTAAGAAGAGGGAGAGGCTGAAAAAAAGAAAAAGGAAAAGGAAGCCAACACCAATAGTGAGAGAGAAGAGAGGAGAGATAAAAGAAAGAGGTTGGGAGAGAGTGGGGGATAAAGGAAATGAACAGAACAAGAGAAAAAAGGGCGATTGAAAAAAAAATGCTAAATAAAGAAAAAATAAAAATATTTTATTGTTTATACCTTGTGTCAGTATATAATAAGTCAAACTCTAAAATAATATTTTTTAAAAAAAGATGTCGAATTACCCTTTTAACCTCTATCTATTAAATTAAACAGAAGTTCATTAACGGCAGAGGGGTTTCAATAAGTTTTTCAAAATTGTATAAGTTAATTGATAATAGACCAAATCTCATAGGGTTATGTGATAATATCCCTTTTTTATACAATTTCTATGTTAGTTTGAATGCTTGAAGAATAATGAACGAGATCATAATTTGATCTTAGAGTATTTTATTGTTATACAGGTTATACAAATTTTTGGCTTTTGTTTAATGGGTTTCATGATTTTAGGTTTGTGATTTAGGGTTTGGTTTTAGCTATGATTGTAGAGCTGTGATTTAGGAAAACTTTGGTTGTAATTTTTAGGGTTTGTTTGTTTCTGGGGAAAATTTTACTTTTTTATATCCTGAAAATTTTATAAGTTACAGATCTGATATAGTGGCAGTGAAAAGAAGCAGAGGGTGGCGATGAGGAGAAGTAAAGAGAAAGAGATTGTCAGGCAGAAAGAGAGGAGAGAGAAAGAGGAAAAAAAAGATTAAATGATATTTATTTAATTTTTAATATATTTTTTATTTTATTTAAGGGTAAAAAAGTTATTTTATATACCATGTAGGAGAAAGAAAAATTAACTGAGAACTGTTAAAAATAAAGGGCAGGATAAAAATTTTCAAAATCATGTAAGTAACTTAAAATTAAGCCAAATTTCATGGTAGGGGTGAAATAAACCCCTTAAAATATTATTTTTTATGTCAAAGTTTGATTTTTGTGGCTACATTTATTATTATTATTACTTTTTGATGGAAAAAAATTAAAAATATACTGTATGGCTGCTACGATTAATTAGCTTGGTATATATATAATATGAAAACCTCCTACGATGTGCAACTTAAAAAATCCATAAGCGATGTTCAAAATAGAATACACATATACTTTTAACCCTGTTATCTATATGAAACCCTAATCAAACAAAAGTTTAAAGAATCAAAAAAAGAAATTTGCCAAGTAAGAATATTCACCTTCAGCACAAGCTTCTCCAAGCAAGCAATGGCTTTCATGAGAGGAATTAATCGAAGAAAAAAGAATTTGTCACGTGGATAGTTAAGAGACGTTAATATCAAAAGCTTCAGATTTGTTAATGAAGGATATACAATGATTTTCCACATATGGCTAAAATTATGCCAACTTTAAAAAGGAAAAGGTCAAGCATATTAAAGTAACATGTAAAAAAGGGAAAAGTAATTAAGGAGCGTAAGGAAAAGGTCAAGCATATTAAAGTAACATGTAAAAAAGGGAAAAGTAATTACGGAGCGTAATACTAACCTCTAGAGCAAAATGTATTCCCACATTCACAAGCTAGATAAGACAGCATAAAAGCATGGCAAAAAAATGTTTGCTGTCAATGTGCGATATATAGGTGTATACTTGAACAAGCATAGGTGCATTCCTAATTGTCAGAACACATGATAACATCAGTTAGCTGCTGAGTAACATAACAACTATACAAATAACTTACAATTTTTTTTAAAGATTTACAGAAAGAAAAACATATCTAAATTGTCCAAATTACCGATTCCAAAGTTTTTGTTTTGATAAACAACAATAATGCTTTCTTATTTTTTCTTTTAATTTACAAGTGAATTTATTTTCTAAGTTTTTGGCAAATAACAACAATATATATTGTCAGGGGTAATTCCAACCTAGAACCATTTAACTATCAACGAAAATTTTCAGCTGAAGGCTCAATCTAACAAAAGACAAAAGATTACATTTTCTATAACTGCCTAGAGCTGCTTTTACAAAAATGCATGAGAAAAGTGATGAGGTGTCATAACACACCACAAGTAGGACTACAACATCCTACTGAGGATAGGAACAAAATAAAAACTGATGAAAAAAAACAAGTGACAAAGATCCACAGGACAAAGAGTTAATTGAAAAATGGGTAAGAGGGGCACAAAAGATAGAGAGAGGCATGATACTTTAGATCTGAAAAAAATTCCTCCACTAACTTTCCTCTCATTCTTTCTTTTCATATATTTTCTTACAGTTCCTGAATATTATAAAATAAAATAAAAACCTTAATTATTTATTCAAAACATAGAGAGATAATATGGCTTCAAAGTGCTAATACAAAATATGGATGCAAAGAAGGTAGTTTAGCATCGCTAAACCTATTTGGTGAAGGTTCCAACTATTTGGGAGACATAGGAGAGATATTAAAATTTAAAACTACCACATGGACTAATAAGATATTGAAAACTCACTAGTAAAGAAGGATTGCCTACTACACCTATGTGAACAATTCAACTTCGTGTAGCTTAATTTTTTGAAATTTTTTTTATAGTAAAACTACCTTTATTTTGACAAATTTTCATAAAGATTTTTGCACATTTCTATAAAGATTTTTGCCCTTTAAATAATTACGCTAACACTCAATTTATTTTTAATTTTACTGCACTTACACGTTTCCTGTTAGTTAACTCTCATTTTTTAATTAGTCAACTTTATTAAGTTTTGTTAATGACCATTTTACTCTTATTTTATGTTTAACTAAAAAAAATTAATATTTAGTTTAATTTTCTTAGAAAAAATAAATACAATATGAATTTAGCACTTAAATTATTTAACAGCTATTCCTATTTTTTTTTTCTATTTTTTTGTATATTTAGATAAATATAGACAAAAAAATAAATATTTTAATTATATTTTTTTTTGGGAAACAAAATTTTTTAGAGACATTTCACTTAAAACATTTAACACCTAATTCTACTCTCTTTTTTTTTTTACCATTTTTATTTTTATTTTTAGTTTTTATTTAATATAATAATTATATACTTTGTTTCAAAATTTAATTATTAAAGGTATTTTAGTCTTTCAGCATATTAGATTTAATATTTTTTAATACCTTTATGCATAGGGCTATTTAAAGCAATAAAATTGAAAATAAAGGGAGTAATAGCATAATTTTTTAAAATACAAAGGCTTTCCCAGAAACATGTCAACATAAAGGGTATTATTGTAATTTTATATAATTTTTTTAGCAATCTATATTTTTTCCTAGAAAAGTGATAATTTTTCCCCAAAAAAGTGTAATTTTTTTCTAATTTTTATATCTAAAGAAGATTTACCCTAAATATTTATTTTTAAAAAATCTAAGAATAATTTAAAATTATCAAATAGATACCCGTTTTAATCAAGGTTTTTAAAGGTGTCAGATGTTGCAGGGTCAGAACCGAACTTGACTATAGATGGGGCAGACGATCGTCTAAGGCTTTGCCTATGGTGAGGATCCTCCAAAAAATATTTATTATTATATATATTTATTCATTATAAATAATGAAATAAAAATTTAAAACTTATTAAATAAAGTATTCATAAAAAGTTTGGCCCAAATTATTATTTATTTTTTCCATCTACCGAATTTATCATTTTAATTTTATTTAGTTTTATTGTTTTGCTTGCTTTCATCTGTTTAGTTTTTTTTTCCCTTTCATTGTTATTTCTTTTTCCTAGTTATATTTTTTTTTCATGTTTAATTTGTTATCCAAAATTTTCTAATATATGTTGTTATGTTATTTCACAATTTTTATATATATGTGATGGTTATGATTTGTATTTATTTGACTAAAATAATATGTTTTCATATATATTATATTTTTAGTTTTTCTTCATCTCAAAAGGATAATAATGTGATTTTACTGGTTTAATTATATTTTAAATGTGTTTTTCAATTAACAATAAAATCATAGTTTTATGATGACAAAACTTTAGAGAAATTTTTTTATTGAAAATAGATTTATAGGATTGATCTATTTGAAAGTAAATTTTAAAATGCATAGATTATAATAGTATAATTGTTTGCTTTTATAAAAAAAAAATAAATAAATAAATACTAGATTTAACTTATACATAGATTATAATAATATAATTGTGGTTTTTTTTTTATAAAATAAAAAAATTATTAGATTTAATTCATACTTTTGAAAGTTTTATAATCATATTTTTTGTAATTTCAAATATTTTTATTTAATATAAACTATTATTATAATTTTTATATATTTTTGAAAAAAAAAGCATTTAAAAGCATTTATAATGAACATAAATAAATAAAGATCACACCTTTTTTACGCATTTTGATGTTAACTGTCTTTATCCACACCTTGTCCATATGTGGAGCTTTTCCCCTACATTTATACCTGGCTGCATTTTATAATATTACTTTTGACTATATTCATTAGATGAAGAAGGTAATAATTAAACAAGTAATATTTATCCAAAGGGACATTGTATTCAGAGCAAATTTCGTGAAGATTTACACACGCATATCACAAGGAGATGTGCTTACAGTACTCCGACTTTAGTCACGACGTCAAATGGGATCTCAACACAACTTTATGGCCCCTGGTTGAAGTCTGAAAATGGAGAAACATTGAGATTCTTGGACATACCAAAAGATTTCCAATGGCGAGCAGTTCCAGCATAGAGAGAATTCAAAATTCACACGTATCACCAATTATCGAGGACATTGAGATTGTTAAAGCTACATGTGTAAAGGTGTCAGATAAAAAATACAACCTTACACAGGGGAAAGCTACATTTTGGGGATAGATAGTGAAATGGGATCATAAATCACTCTGGAAAAAGAACAAAGACAAAAACAAATCTAAAGTGCATTTGAGGTGAATCCTACATTAGCCACCCTAAAAATCTCAATAAAGAGATGTTTTCTAAATAAAACCTGGCTTTCAACTCTATTGTTTTCAGCATAGGAAAGCGTTTTAACTTTGAAAAAGGAGTCATGATAGATTGAGCCTCGGGCCTAATTCGCTAAATAGCTTTGGTTAGGGCATTAGAAAGGGAAAATTTGATCCAAACATTGGCCCAAAAGGAGGGAGACGACGAGAATACTGTGGAGCAAAATGAAGACTTACTTAATTGGTTAAAGCCCAATAACTATCTTAGCCACTTAAAAAGACAGGGTCTGTCTATTATCCATGAGAAGGATAAAGGAATAAATAAGGATAACAACTAGGATCCGTTGGGTATTACGGATCTAGCTAGCCAGTTTGAAGCAAGTCCTAAAATAACTCATTATCAAATCACTTAGGAAAACACAACCTCACCAGTGCATACAAGATCAAACCATCTAACACCTATACAGATTTTTTATCCAAGAAGTAACAAATCATCTCCAATTCGTACAAGGTCGTGGAAATGTTCAACAGAAGAGGGAAGAAGTGATGAGTATAGGGACCCTAGTACATAAAATAGAACTTTTAGCAATAAAAGAGCTTGGAATAGAAAGGCTCAAGGAAATTGAAGGAATCTGATGAGGATGAGGCAGCAACTAGCAACAACCAATATGATTTTCCAACAGTCGATGAAGGGGCATGATTCAAGCTTACTTTCCCAATGAAAATTATTTTTTTGGAATTGTAAGGGTTTAGGTTAGTCGGGTACATTTTTTAGAATGAAAGCCTTGGTGAAAGAACACAGATCGCAATTTATTTTTCTGATGGAAATAAAGAATAGTACTGACAGAATTCAGAATTTATACAGAGGAATTAACTTTTGGAATTTGATCACCATGGAGGCTAAAGGTATGGCAGGGGGTTTAGCTTTTTTATAGAATGAAGAGGCTAATTTTTCTGAAAATTGAAAGGGTGACAAGCATCTGCGTCCTTATTCAATGAGAGAGGAGAAAGGGCATGAAACGTTTATGCATGTCATGGCCCCCATACCACAAGGATAAATGTTTTTTTCTAGGAAACCTTTCAAGTTTCAATTAAGGATGAAAACATCTTCTGGTGCTCCTAGTTGGTGATTTAAACGAAGTTATTGATAGCTTTGAGAAAGTTGGAGGTATAGAGAAGAAATATTTTCTTAAACACTTTATACAAGAGGTGGTAGCTATAGATTTGGGTTTTACTAAAAAAAATACACTTGGACAAACAAGCAAGAAGGAAGTCTCAAAATATAGGATAGGATTGATAGATGTATTACCAGCTAAGATTGGTGAATTTCCCAAAAACCTTTGTAAAGCACCTTAATACAGAGTAATTAGATCATTATCCTTTAATTCTCAATGTTTTCAAGGAGGAGAAATTCTACAACAAACCTTTTCATTATTTTAATGCTTGATCAATAGATCATTCAAGCCAAGAAGTAGTGGAACAGGCTTGGTGCAATTATGCAGGGTTGGGAATAGAAATTTACAAAATGGTTAAAAAAAATACAGAGAACTATAATGATGCTTAAATATTAGAACCAAATCCATTTCGGTTTTGCCAATAGTAAGATTAAAGAGTTGGAAAGGGAGTTGCTTTGTGTTCATAATCAAGATGATTACGATGGAAGGAAGGAGAATAAGTTGTTGGCAAAGCTTAGATACTAAAGGCATAGAATGGAGATGATAAATAAATAGATGTCTCATAAACTTTGGCTGAAATAAGAGGATAGAAACTCAAAGTTTTTCTTTGGAAGCACGATGGTTCGAATGCGAAGGAAGATAATTCAATCCATTAAGAATGAAGGAGAACCAACTATTAGGGAGTATTTTGTAAACAAGTTCATTGAACTTTTCATGTTCAAAAATCCAGCTTCGCCTAAAGGATTAGAGGATTTGATGCTCCAATGCATAGGGGATGTGGAAAATGAAAATTTGATGGGAGTTCCCTCATAATAGGAAATCAAAGAAGTTTTATGGGGTCACCATCCTTTGAAAGGACGCTAGACTGGACGGTTTTCCAAGTGCTTTCTACAGACCTCATTAGAGTACAGTTAAGGAGCAAATGATAGATATGATACAATAGTGCTTCAGTATAGGAATAGTGGATACAAGCATCAACAGAACCTTTATATGCCTAATTCCTAAGATTAAGCATCCTTTGAACTTTAATCACTTTAGACCGATTAATTTATGTAATTTGTCTTATAAAGTGATTAAAAAAATTCTTACTCAAAAGTTGAGGACATATTTGGATAATATTATTAATCCAAATCAAGAAGCATTCATAAATAAAAAGTGGATAGTAGAGAATACCATCGTTGCTTAGGAGGTAGCTCACAAAATTAGAAGACACAAAGCAAAGGCAGGCATTTTGATGGCAAAAATTAACATAAGGAAAGCTTTCAACTGCTTGGAGTATGATTTTTTATAGGGATAATTTGTAGAATGCTATAGCAGTTGATAATTATCTTGTCCTTTACAGTTTTTGGTCGGGTCAAAAAGTAAACAAAAAGAAGTCAAATCTTTATTTCTCACCAAAGTATGATAAGAATCTTAGAAAATCGATTGAAGCTATTTTGGCTTTCAAGTGAATAAAAAAGGTTCTTATTTAGGAAATGTCCTTATTACTGG
Source organism: Rhamnella rubrinervis (assembly GCA_007844105.2). Taxonomy (NCBI): domain Eukaryota; kingdom Viridiplantae; phylum Streptophyta; class Magnoliopsida; order Rosales; family Rhamnaceae; genus Rhamnella; species Rhamnella rubrinervis. The sequence continues at coordinate 15,169,517 of CM017578.2, forward strand.
GAAAGAGAGGTCAATGGACTATGAACAAATATTAGATAGAGTTTTAATGAGACTGGAGAGCTGGCAATCAAAATTATTATCAAATATGGAGAAAACAACTCTCATTAAATTTGTTGTTCAATCAATCTTAGTGTACACAATGGCTATATTTTGGCTTCCAAAGAAGGTTTATAAAAATCTAAACTCCCTTTCATGCAGGTTTTAATGGGATGTAAAAAAGAATCACTTTACTTTAAGAAGTTGGAAGAAGATATATCAGCCAAAATCATATGGAGGCCTTGGTTTTCAATCATACTAGGAATACAACACGTCTCTACGCTCAACCTTGGTTGGAAAATAGCCAATTGTGACAAGAGCCTTTGGGCATAATTATTTTAAAAGAGAAATATCTTCATAGACACTTTTTTTATTGTAAGCACAAAGCGAGTGATTTTTGAATGTGGAAAGAAATCCTAAGTGCAAGGAAAACTATTTTCAATGGCAGTTGTTATGGAATTGGAGATGATATGAACATCAATCCATAGTGTGATTCTTGGATACCATGATTGATGGATAGGAAACTTAAGGTTAAATCTGATATCATTACCCACTCACAGAGAAGAGTAGTGGACTTATTGATTCCTAGAGGGGAAGAGTAGGACGTGGCTGTTTTGGAGGAAGTTTTTGAGCCGTCAAGTGTCTAAGAAATTTTAAAGCTGGAATTGCCAAGATTTAACTATAGGATACTCTTTTGTGGACTTCAAACAATATGGGTAGATTTACAATCAAAGATGTATATATCACATTCTACCCACAGGTTATGCAAAATTCTACAACATATAATATTTGAAAAGCAAGACTTCACGATCATTTAAAGATGTTTATTTGGAGGATCAATTCAAATTGTCTTCCAACAAGACAGATACTAATTCATGTATGCAGATTAAAGATGAAGGCTGTTTATTTTGTGATCACCATGTAGAATAGATTTAACATCTATTTTGTCATTGCCAGTTACAAAGGCAATAGCTTTTAGTACTAAATAGGGTATTCAATAGGATTGGCTTAGTGAAGATAGTCTGGATGGGTTGATCTTAAATTGTCTGAATCCGTCTAGTGGCTTCATCTACATGAGATTTAGTAAAGAGAAACACATTCATACTCTACTCTATTTTATATGCAGTTTAGAATTTACGAAATAGGAACCTTTTATGGGGGTGACAAAAATTTGGGGCATGCTATTTGGTTTTTAGAAAAAGCTATTATTGATTTTGACAATATTGATGAGAACATTTTTTGGGAAGAAGTCTTCAAGATGGTGGGATGATTCCAGGTGGACAAAGACAAGTTGGTCGCTAATATCGACGCAACTGTTGGAAATATGGGGGTAATAGTGGCTATGACACTCAGGAATTATTGTGGTCAACTTATTAGTATTTTTTCCAAATTACTCCTAAGGTCTTTAGCACTCAAGACAAAAGCAAAGACTTTATCTTGGGCGATGGAGTTATCAATGAAAAAAAAGGTGGGATAATTTAATCTGGCTCTGTGACTCCTAGATTATAGTTAAAGTCATTGTTTCAATGGAAGCTCCTAATGCCTAGGAGACATAGTATGAGATTTCATGCATCAAACAAGCTTTTAGAGGAAAAGATTCGAAATTAAATTGGATTAACAAGGAGTATACCAAGTTAATAGATGTTGTTGCTAAATTTTCTTTAGAAGACACTTTTGAATTTTGTCATATATCTGAACATGATTAATGTGCTTTTAGTCATCCAAAACCAATTGAAGGATGATATCCTCTCTGGTGGATTTGTTGTGTAATGCTTCTTTGTAAGCCTTTTTGTACTAATTGCAGTCTTTATTAGAAAAAAAGGTAATATTTATCCATATTAATCGAATAAAAGTCATAGTAATTACACCTAAAAGATCTTTGTATGAAGGTTTATGAATATGCAAAGTGTCATTTTAATTTCTAATTATATTAACAAGTCAAGAGAACCCTTTACCTATTCTTCATAGATAATTATTCAAAATAAAATAAATATTAATACATTTAGACAATTATATTAAAAAAAAACTTGGTTTCTATATTTATTATTATATCAGCCCTCAATTAATTGATGGGTTATATAATATTGATTAAGGAATCTAAATTAATTATAAAAATTATGAAAATTGCCACATGGGCTAATAAGATACCAACAACTCACTGGTAAAGAAGGATTGCCTCCCCGCTTGTGTGGACACCTCATCTTTCTATGTCAATTTTTTAATAAAAATACAATAACACACCTCTATTTTGACATATTTTCATAATGATTTTAGTATTTTGGGTAATTATGTTAACACCTCATTTATTTTCGATTTTGCGGCAATTACACATTTTTTGTTAGTTAACCCTCGTTGTTTATTAGTCAACCCAATTAAAATTTTTTTAATAACTATTTTACCCTTGTTTTTATGTTAAATTAAAAATTAAATAGTTAATTTAATTATTTTAGAAAAATAAGTACAATATGAATTTAGCACTTAAATTATTTAACATCTAATTCTATATTTTTGTTTTGTTTTGTATATTTAGTATATATATATATAAGAGTAATGTTTTTACTATTGTTTAGTACATAATGAAAAAATAAATATTTTAATTATATAATTTTTGGGAAACAAAATTTTTTGAAGACATTTCACTTAAAGCATTTAACACTTAAGTTTTATATTTTTTTTAGCATTTTTATTTTTAGTTTTTGTTTAATATAATACTTGTATACTTGGTTTTAAAATTTAATTATGAAAGATATTTTAGTCCTCCAGCATATTATATTTAATATTTTTTTAACCTTTAGGTATAAGGGGTAGTTAGTACAACAAAATTAAAAATAAAAGAAATGCCAAATACAAAAGCTTTTCTAAAAAGTGCCAGCATAAAAAGGGTGTTACTGTTATTTTTTTTAATTTTTTTAGCATTCCACATCCAATTGGATTGGAGATGCTTTAATTTTATATTAAATAAAGATTTCTCATAAATTTTTATTCTAACAAAATATACAATTATCGAAACCAACAATAATTTGACCAGATGTGACAAAGTTGCAAAGTCAAGCTTGAACCCTATTATCCAATGTGCAATAAGATATTTTCATATTATTTTAATTAATTTAAATCCATCGAATTAGTAAAATATTGCATACATTGAAAGTTAAAATTTATATAAGTCAAACACCTTATTGCATTCAATTTAAATAAGTCATTAAATAAATAAACATAATAATATAATAGATACATATAGGGACTTTATAATTTTAAGTTTCCAACAAAAATATATCTTAAATTCATAAATAATCAATTGATTTTTTTTTTGTAAATTAAATAATCAATTGATCATATTTTTGAAATTCTTTAATTTGTTAGTTTTACCTTATTACTTATTAATTAGTTTATTTAATTTTAAAATAAAAAATAAAAAACACTCCTTTTAATTTTGGATATTTTTTAGCTGTCAATGTAGAGATAGCGATTGTTTTTCATATTTTTATTATATGCGAGGCTTTTTATACCCGAGCCTTATCTCGTAGAATATTGTTTTTGACCATATTCATTATAAGGAGGAAGTAACAATTAAACAAGTAATATTTATCCATGAGGAAATCAAAGAGGAATTTTGGAGCTTACACCCTTTAAAAGTTTAATGTCCTGATAGCTTTCCTAATTAATTCTATAAGACTCACTGGATTACTATGAAAGAATAGGTGTTGAGTATAGTGAATGAGTGCTTTCGAACTAGAATAAGCAGAAATCTGAATTAGACCTTCATTTGTCTTATTCCTAAAATGAAACAAGCAAACAATTTTAATCACTACGGCCAATCAATTTGTGTAACTTTGTCCACAAAGTGATTTAAAAAATCCTTGCCAAGAGATTAAGAGAGTTCCTGAATCGCATACTAAGAAGCTTTTGTCAGTGAGAGATAGATTGTTGAAAACTCCATAATTGCTCATGAGTTAGCTCATAAGGTATCTAAACATAAAAGAAAAAAATGACTAATGTTTATGAAGATTGATCTGAGGAAAGCTTATAATAAGCTTGAGTGGAATTTTCTAATAAAAACTGTGGAAGCAATTATCTTCTCTTATAGTTTTAGGGAGATAATTCATAGCAGTATAAGTTTTGTCGAATATAGTATGTTGCTAAATGGAAACCGGTTTGAAAAAATTAAACTAAGAAGAGGCCTCAAGTAGGGAGATCCGATATCTCCCTTTCCATATATTGTAGGAGCAGAAATCCTTACCAGATTGCTTGTTAGAGAAGAAGATGGAGGAAACCTGCAAGGAGTTCAAATAAGTAGGAGTGCTAAGGCTATCTCTTACATGCTGTTTGCTGATGACATTATTATCATAAACAGAGCTAATGACCAAAATGCAAAGGCTATTGAAAGGTGTCAGTAAAGAGAAATTTAGCATTCTTTTCTCTCCAAATTGTGACAAGATGCAAAAAAAAAAAGAAAGATAAAAGTTATCTTTGGTTTAAAAAAAATAGAGAAGAATGCCATCTACCTAGGGAACTTTTTGATTTTTGGTAAAAGCAAATCGGAGTATAACAGTATGAAAGAGAAAATCCAATATCACCTCGAGAGTTGGCAAAGTAAACTGCTCTTTAAAGCTAGAAAGGCAACTTTGATTAAATCTGTTGTGCAAGTCATTCCAATTTACACTATGTCATCTTTTAGAATGCCCAAGAAGATCTATACGGAAGTGGATTCCATTACTTATAGATTTTGGTGGGGAGGAAAAGAAGGAAAAATAAATATCTTACTTTGAGAAAGTGAAAAGATCTTTACAAACCAAAGAAGATGGGGGGGGTTTAGGTTTCAAATCCTTTGAGAAGTACAATATTGTTGTTCTTACTAAATTAGGTTGAAGATTGAAAAAGGAGAAAAAAATCTCTAGATTGATTTGATTAGAGCAAAGTATATTAATAATAGAGTTTTTTTAATTCTGAAAGCAAAAGAGGAGTCTCATGGGCATGGAGAGGTATTATGAGCATAAAGGATGTGGTCAATAGAGGATCGTACTACAAGGTGGAAAATGGATTATCCATCAACCCTTAGACTGAGCCCTAGATTATGTGGATGGAAAACAAAGTGCTAGTTCGAAGGGAAGGAACAAAGGGTATAAGAATTAACACAATGGCAGACTTTAGGCATGGAGATTTGAGATAATGGAACGTGGAGATACTAAAGGAATGTTTTGAACTAGAAAGCATGCAAAAGATTCTGAAAATTGAATGATCAACAGACAAGAGACGTGATAAGCTATTATAGGTTAGAAATCAGTTTGGAGTATCCAGTGTTAAAAGTGCTTACTTAGTTGAAATTAGCTCAGTTCTATTTGAAGAAGGAGATAACATCTGGAATGAAGTTTTGAAAGCAAAGATTCATGTTCAGCTGAGAATATTCCTCTAGAAGATCCTATATAAATGCATTCCTGCTTGTGAAAGTTAACCAGCATTTTTAACATACCTGATAAAAGTTATTTTTTGTGTGGGTTTAGCCTGGAATCTGCTGAACATTTGTTTATAAAATGTCATGTTATTAGAGTTATAACCTTTGATAGTAAGTGGGGCTTGAATTGGGACTCCCTCAACTTTAGTAGCATAAAGTCCTTAGTCGCCGACTATTTAAACTCGATAGGTTTTGATTGTCTGGGAGAAAAAAAGATTTGTTCCTTGGTTTTGATCCTTGCTTTGTATTTGAGTTGGAAGTTTAAGAATGATATGTTGTTTAGAGGTATCCTGAGCATTAGATAAACTATATTTTATTTTGAAAATGCAGTGGAAGAATATGGTAAAGTTTGGAAAGAAGAGTTGTCTAACCCTATAGAAAAAGTTTTTCTATTATATCCACCTCTCTTCCTACTTGGTAATTAATATCGATATTGTTGTTGGTAGTGAGAGATCAACCATGGCCATGGTAGTCCGAGATCATAAAGAAAATTTAATCTTTTTGCTTCTAAGCTACTTTCCAAGATGTCTCCTTTGGTAGCCGAATTGAAAGTGCTTGAATGGGCTACTAATCTAGCAGAGCAGAGGAGCCTTAACAAAGTTTTTTGGCTACGTGACTCTCAAATTGCAATCATTGCTGTCAATAGTACTTCAGATTATAGTGCCTGAGAGACCTACAATGAAGTTGAAAATTTACACAGGAAATTTTGGAATGGATATTGGTCTTTAAACTAGATTAGTTGAAATTTCAACCATTTAGCTGACTTGGTTTCTAAGTACTCTTTATTGCATTATATAAATTTTGACATTTCTGGCTTTAATAGGGATTTTATTCCCCATTTTGTTAAACGTCAAGTTTAAGTTGAAATCTTGACTGATGGTTTTACTATATAATCCTCTAGTTGAAGTTTTTATGCTTTTTACAATATCTCTATTCATCAAAAGTAATATTTATCTATATTAATTGAATAAAAGATATAGTATTTACATTTTAAAATTTTTAACAAAAAAAATAAAATTGAACATCGATTAGTATTTGCAACATTTTCATTAGTTGATTTATGACAAGATAAATATTTTAAAATTTACTTATAAAAACGTGAAAGAGAAATAATTAAAAAAATATATAAAAGGAATAATGGATGGAGATCTTTTGCCCAATTTATCTGTCTTTTTCTCTGTGTCCCTAATAAAAATTAAGCATCTTATCATCTCAAATAAAATACATAACAATCCATCTTCTCTCCTTTAACTCCCCTTTTACGTGTTTTTTCTATACGCATGTTTGATTTTTTTTTTTATCTTCCATATTATTTTTATCTGTCTTATACAAAAAAAAAAAAAACAATATAATAGAGGGAGAAGAAGCTTATCCACTGAGTCATGAATAATAGCAAATTGACACTAATCGTGAAATATTAATAATTTTTGTATTTTTTTTTAAAAAAGCAACATAGATTTGTAAGATTGGGCAGATAAAATTTTAAACAATTGACTAAAGCTTATAAAAAAAATAAAATCATATAATATTAATAATAATAATAATAATAGTAGCAACAATAATAATAATAGTAACAATAACAACAATAATAATAAAAATAAATGACGTTTTAGAAGTAGAAAATGAAGAAGAAGACTAAATGTTTTTTTAGGCTCTGATACTTTGAAATTCTATAACAAATGAAACAACTGACCTCTGAAAAATCAGAGAACTAATTACAATACCAATAGGAGTCTTATTGCATAAACCAAAATTTTCAAACATGCTAATTAGAAAATTATGTTGAATGAAAAAAGGGAAAATAAGCGGAAAAAAAAAAGGTTGTGTAATACTCTAAATCAATTCAACGAAGAGAAAAAAAAATGAAAAACAAAAAATAGGGACAACAAAAAAGGGAAAAAAATAATAATAGCATAAAATATAAAAATCAAAAAGAAAAATCTATAAAATTGAGTTAATGGATAAAAGATGGATAGTTATGTATTATATTTAATAATCAGAATAGGTTACTTGCCGAATAGACGGGCAGAGACATCCCAATTAGGTTGATACTATTATATTTAATAATAATAATAATAATAATAACAACAACAACAAATTAATAGTAATAATAAAAGTAATAACAATAATAATAATAATAATAATAATAATAATAATAATAATAATAATAATAATAATAATCAAAAGAGGTTACTTACCGAATAGACGAGTAGAGACATTCCAACTAGGTTACCACCCCTCTAATCCTGGATGAAGACATCCTAATTAGGCTGGTACCTTTCCAACCCACACCGAGCAAGCAATTAAGTTTATTAAATGAAAAAATATATATCGATATATGAGTTACAATAGATATAAAAATCTGAAATGAAAGAACAGTTAAAAAGTTACAGAAGGAAACTGAAACAATAATCGTCATCGGCCTCATTAAAACCTGAATTGAGAAAAAACCTTAAATGGAAAAAATCTCAATCTAAGAAAAAGAGTACTAGGATAACAAAGGTACAAACAAACTATTTTCTAAACCTTAAGTTTTCAAAACTATTAACATTCCTATAATGCATTAAAGAATAAGAGTCTGGAAGACTCCACTACCATTGTGCTCCTGATAAGGAAATAACAATTTTGAAAAAGTATCTGTAACTGTATTTCTATCTCTGAAGATATATGAAACCCAAAACTGGATATTGGAAATATGACAAAGATAGTTTACCCATCTTACTTTGAAAGCCCATGGGACCGTGATGTCACGACGAATAAGTAAATTAGCGACATAAGTTGAATCACACTCCAACCATAAATGATCACACCTCAAGTCTCTAACATACTCTATGGTAGTAATAGTACCAAAAAGCTTAATTTCAAAGGCATAGTAAGGGTCTAAAGGGACAACAAAGCTACCTTTAATGAAACCTTTGCTAGTGACGAAATAACCACCACATCCTCCCGGACTCGGACAACCATTAGAGGCACCATCTGTATTAACCTTCAACCACTCACTCGGCGGGGAAGATTAAACCACAACAATAATTTGAGGAGCCTGAGGCACAGAACCTGCAACCCCTAAACTCTTGAAGATTAAAAGATCACCAACATAATTATGCATCGTTTCATTTTAAATAACATTTGCTTCCTTAATTAAAGTCCAAATAAAAGTCAAAGAGCGAGTTAAAGATATGAAAGCATTTCTAAAATATCCCTGATTTCGAAAAAACCAAATAACAGAGAAGACACTCACAATAGCAGTAGTCCATAAATTGAAAACCTAGCGAGCTCAATGAAACCGTCACAATCTTCTGAAAAAGAGAATCCACCAAATCTGAAATATCCAAACTGAGTCCAAAAGCAATGCCCAGACATTCCCAAATGGCAACAACGTAGGGCAAGTCAAGAATAGAAGCGAAATAGTTTTTGATTCCTTACCACAAATTCTGCATTTGAAAGCAATGAGAAAACCCTACCTAATCAAGACGTCTTCCGTACGAATACGCTCTAATAGAAAGCGCTAAGACAAAATCGAACAAGTAGGAGGAATGAAATATTTCTATAAGTATTTAGCCTACACTAGGGGTGAAGCGGTCGTAGATAAATAAAGATAAACATCTCGACAAGAAATGGAGCCCAATACGTAATGCACCCAAACTTTCTCATCTGGCTTGTCCATCGTAATCACCACTTTCTCAATGCATATGGTCAACTGTGCAAAAACCGCATGGAAATTCATTGGAAGCTTCCAAACTCTATCATAATCAACCAGATCACCAAGTAGAAGGCTCAGATCGCATAAATCGCCAGATTTGTGTAATAACTCAATGATAGGTGCCCCCAATCAGTTGTCGACCCAAAAATGAACTTGGAGTGGACCCCGATAATCCAAATAGACTCCCGCGACAGAGAGAGACAAAACTGTTTGAGAGGAGGTCATATCAAAGATGCAACATGATACAAGGGGTTGAGCTTCCTTAAAAACGCGCCCTAAAGAACCGAAACATAAAGGAATCTTTATTCATCAACTTCTAAGTGAGTTTGCTTAATAGAAATTTATTGAAAGTGATTAAGTTTCTTAGACTTAAAACCCCTTGTTTTGTAGGTAGGTAATAGATTGACCAGGCAACCGAGATAAATTTTTAAACCAATAAATAACTGGCACATAAGAAATTCTGAATAGCCCTATTAAGGGACTTGATCAACCCCACAGGGCATTTATAGATATAAAGGTGTGCACAAACTTGGAGGTAATAACATAATTAATCAAGCAGAATCGTCCTGCCAGCGAAAGAGTGCGACCTTTCCAGGTAGCTAATTACTCCCAAATTTGATAGACGATAAAGCGAAGAATAGCATGAGCAGGGCTTTCTTTAAGCAAAGGGACACCAAAATAAGTAAAGGGGAGAGATCAGCCTTGACCCCAAAATCTGTCAAAATCTTAATCTGACGGGAATGAGAAACATTGGAACTGAAATAGACATGTGATTTGTCCAAATTCACAATCTGACCCGATAAAGAACCATAAAGGCGTAGGGCAGCAAAAATACCACTCATATTATGATTAGTTCCCCCACAGAACAAGAGCACATCATTTGCAAAAGAAGGTGGGAAGGAGATGACAAATTCCTCGGTGAGGAAATCGGTAAGGGGAAACCCTGAGAGACCATCCGAGACAAGTACCTGCTCAAGAAATCCTTGACAATACCAAATAATAAAAGAGAAGTGGGTCACCTTGCCGAACCCGTCGTGTGCAACCAAAGTAACCTTTCGAGCTTTCATTAATCAAAATTGAGATCTTTGTCAAATTTAGGATCAACTTTGTTTGGGAACAAAATTTATTGCAAAAGCTAAACCTATCTAAGACTGTCAATAGAAAGTCCCAATTCATCGAGTCAAAAGCTTTACGGATGTCAATTTTCATAACCACATTACCTCTAAAATTTTTACTATCAAGATGATTGACACAGTCAAAAGCAATAGCAATGCAGCCCTCCACGTTTCTGTTTCGAATAAAGCCAAACTGGTTTTCGTAAATAATTTTAGAAGTGGTCCCCACAAGCCGATCAGCTAAAATCTTTGAAACCACCTTGAAAATGAAGTTTCCTAACATGATATGACAAAATTTGTCCACCGAGTCTGCACCTTACACTTTCAGAAGAAGTACCATGAAATTAGAGTTGAAGCTCGGATGAATACCTCCCGAAAGAAAAAGGATCACATCATGTCCACCACATCGGACTGAATAAAATCTCAATAGGCTTGGAAGAAGGAACCTAGAAACCATCAAGTTCAGGGGCGTTAGTTGAGTCCAAGTTGAACACAGCTTGCTTAACCTCTTCAAAATCTAGTAAACCGATTAAGATCAAGTTGTCATCTGTAGTCACTAAACTCGGGATAATCCTATCTAAGCTGGAGAAATCCATACACGGGGTCTCATCGACTGAAAATAAAGATCTGTAATAATTCACAATATGATTCCTGATAGTCGCTTCTTCTGAGATATTAACCCCTTGTATCGACAAAAAAGACAAGGGGCGTTGAGATTTGCGGACCCGAAGGAGCGAGTGGAAGAATTTGGAGTTACGATCACCATCCTTCAACCATTTGACACAACACTGATCCCGGGGCATAGTTTTTTTGAAGAGCAAAGTTTCATCAAGCAAAACCTGTGTAGTAGTTTTCTCTGCTAATCTGACCTCAGAAAACCCCTTAATTTTTATAATTATCTACACTGCAAGGAGTAGTAATAACAATAATAATAATAATACTAATAATAATAATAATTATAATAATAAAATAAATAAGGTTTGAGAAGTAGAAAATGAAGTAGAATACTGATTGTTTCTTGAGGCTGTGATACTATGAAGTTCTAAAATATATGAAACAATTGACCCGAAAAAATTAGAGAATCAATTATAATACTAATGGCATTCTTATTGTATAAACTAAAATTTTGAAATAAGCTCCTGCTAATTAGAAAATTACATCGAACAAAAAAGGGCCAAGAAAGCAAAAAAAAAAAAAATTGTCTAATACTCTAAATTAATTCTACGAAAGGGGAAAATGGATTACGACAAAAAAAAATACCATAAAAAATAAAAATCAAAAGAAAGACACATAAAAATGAGTTAATAGAGAAAAGATAAACGGTTATGTATTATATTTAAGATGATAAAATATTTAATTTTTATTAAGGAAAAAAAAAACCAAATAATTTAGACAAAAAAAATCTCCATCGATTAGAATGGTAATATTGGAGTCTAATTTTAGGTTTCAAGTGTGTCCCAAAAAAAAAAAAAAAAGGGTGTGTCCGCGGGCTATCATCCAGTACCTTTATCTTTGCGCGAGTCGTGCCACGTGACACCACCCAGATCTGATGCTCTCGCTGACCACGCAGCTTTCGATTTTGTCCAGCTCACACCGACCAATGGCTCTGATTTTATCCACTTGACACCTGTCATATTACGTGGACTACGGAGCCCCTCCGGACCTCCATTTGTTACACGTCGTCACTCTCCAGAATAATATCTTCTCCAAACCAACCGCTCGCCCTCTCTCTCTCTTCTCTCTCTCTGACCTTTTAGCCCTGCATCTTCTTAACCAGTCAAGCTCCTCCCGAAGCATTTCTACTTTTGATTTTTTTGAATTATTATTAATTTTTTTTAATTATTTTACAGTGTAGAAAAAGCTTGAGAAACGTTTCGAACCCTTATTCCCGTTTTTTGGAATCATGTTGTGAGGTCTTCTTGTTTCTTAAGCATATTAAATATCTGATCTGTTTTCTTCTTTGGCTGGTCTGTAAAAATCGAGGTTATAATGGCGTTTTCTTCCTCGTTATTGAAACACTCAAGGTGTTGTCTCTTATATTGGTGATTAAATGATATAGATGTTAGTGGAATTTTTTTCTTTTCAATTTTGGTTTGGCTGCTTGAATAATTTATTCAATGAATTAACTTTCTAGTCTGTGTTCAGGAAACTAGGATTTTGAATTTTGGGTCTTCTTGGATTTTTACTTGTTAAACTTTCTTATATTGGTGATTAAGATTTTGGATTTAACTTTCTTATATTGGTGATTAAATGATAAGTGTATTTACTATTCTTAGTTCTTAGTATATACTTTGTTCTGTAGTCTTGTAATTTTTTGTAATTCAATTTATCTGAAAAGGAAAAATGGAAAGAGATTTAGGAGGTTATCTTAATGTTTATTTGATTTTTCTATATTTTTTCTGTGTTTTATTGAGGACCTAAGTTGCCTTGTTACTGCAAAATTGTATGAACCAGAGTTAACATCTCTGTTAAAGAATATTATGTTTAAGTTTTTGATGCAGGGTATTCGTTGTTGGGGCGCGTGGATAGCACGTAGAGCTTCAGTTGGACTTATTTGATTCTTCCAACACTAGACAGGGATGAGTAAGTATAGGGCTTTCATTTATTTTTCTGGAGATTATGATGGTTGGAGTGTCATTTGACTTGTGTACTCCTATTTAATCATGGTTCTGTTTTAATTATGAATGCTTAAATAATTGTTGATAGTATAGACTATAGAGTTGGAATGAAGAGTCTGTCTTTGCAAATATTTGCAGTTAAAAATCTTTGAAAGTCAGCATTGTTTTAACATTTCCCTGTAGAATTTCGTATTGAGCTTTCTATATGAGTTATTTTGAATTGATTGAGTTGAACTGATTCGTCCTTTTTTGTTGCTTATTGGTAGTTCCTGTTTTGTTTTCTTATACTGAGTTTGAAGGTTTAGCCGTTTAAGATAGTGGATTTTATATACGTTATTTTGGCTCTGATGTTTGAGTAAATTGTTTTTTCTTTGCAGAAGTTGAAATTGTTGAGAAGATGTGTATGACTTTAATGGTCAAATGAATATGGGTATCATGCCTACGCAATTATGTCCATTCCTTATCATTAGTCTTTTTAAATCTGGCTGATAGGGGGGTTTGAATATCAATACAACCTTATGTGTTTTGAGCAAAAGGAAGTCAGTAATGGGGTGGTGGGTGAAGAACAAGGTTTGGGGTCTCCTGAGGAGGAGTCAAGAGTGAATGATGTGCGTCAAGATGTAAATAGTGGGCTTAGAGGACCAATCCAGGTCAATAATGGGTTCCAGGTACTTCCACCACAGTCTCAGGTGTCAATGGTACGTTGGGAAAGGATTCTTCCTACCAGATCATTGAAAGTTTTGCTAGTGGAAAATGATGACTCGACACGCCATGTTGTTAGTGCTCTGCTTCGAAATTGCTCTTATGAAGGTTAGTAATTGCTATTTCATCATGGCTGATTGTTGTTCTATTGCACATTCACATAATCACTTGGATGTTAATTTAATGAACCAAACAGACTTGGTGTACAGAGATTGGTGTCTGTTCTACAGTCTTTTAGTACCATTGTCATTGCTTGATAAAGAAGATAATTAATTTTGGCATTACATTAACACTTAATAGTGTAGGTTGTTTCAAAATTTCAGTACCTGTGCAACTAGTTGATGTGACTTCATTCCATTTAATACATGCTTTGTTGGATGTTGTAATAATGTTAATACTATCATTAAATTTAGTTGTCCGTTCTGATTTGTAGTGATTAAGTGTCCAAGTTGGTGTCTCACCTTTAAGTGTTTGAGCAAAAAAATGCTTGATGGTGAAATCTAATGACTCAAACTTCTGTTGGTACTTTACTGTACAGCTTTTAACTGCTAATATTGTCTTGATAGTTAGTGCGGCTGCTAATGGTCTTGAAGCCTGGAAAATTTTGGAAGATCCAAATAATCACAACGATCTTGTCCTAACAGAGGTAGTCATGCCTGTATTATCTGGAATTGGTCTTTTATGCAAAATTATGAGCCACAGAACTCTAAAGAATATTCCAGTGATTAGTGAGTATCATTTTAGTTTTTATGTATTGATTTTTGTGGTATGTGAAGCTTTTGTTCCTATGATTTACTGATTTGGTGTATTCATTATCACACCTGACGAGCTATGCATGCAGTGATGTCATCTCATGATTCTATGGGTATGGTCTTTAAGTGTTTGTCGAAGGGTGCAGTTGATTTTTTATTGAAACCTATTCGGAAGAATGAACTTAAAAACCTTTGGCAGCATGTGTGGAGAAGATGTCACAGTGTGAGTTGCTATACATTTTTGCTAGACTTTAGTTAAGAAATGATGTGGACATTCGCCTAAAGGCAATGGCCATGGCAGTTTATGATTCAGAAATGCCTTTTTATGTGCTCCATCATATCATCTCTCCAGCAAATCCCTCCTCCCCTTTTTTTTTCTTTCCCTCTCCTTCCCTATGTATGTGTGTAAAGGAGGAGGAGACGGGGGAAGGGTGAGGAGCATTTACAGTGGATTTATGCAGCATATTTCTATTAGTTCAGCTCAATTAGGACAATTAGTGCTGATAAGTTTTCTCCTCGAATTGGATTTGTTTCTTACTCTCTCAGTCTAGTGGAAGTGGGAGCGAAAGTGGGACTCAGACAAGAAAATCTACAAGGTCAAGAAGTTATGATGAGTCAGAAAAGGACACTGGCAGCAGTGATGAGCATCGTCATGGGAGTACTGGTCTGAGTATTCGAGATGGAAGTGACAATGGGAGTGGCACTCAGGTAATTATATAGAGATCCTTGTAAGTTATATAGTTATTATCTTATTTGATTAGTTCAATTATGAAATCTATGATGTATGCTCTATTCTTCACTTGCAAGTATGAGTATGATCAAAATCTGCCTTTTTATCTTTTACACAAATTAATTGTATTGTCACTTCATAATGAGTGAAGAATTTGTCTAGAGCTGAACTTTTCTTGTGCATTACATTTAATTGATGATGATGGTCCAATTGATGATGATGGTCCAATTAATCATCTTTAATTACTTTTTAACCGTAATATTCATCTTATTAAATTCCATAGGGTATGCGACTAGTTATTCTTTTGTGGTGGTAGATGGTGTGAGCTTCAATAATCCTAACATAATGTGGTTCAATATCAAAACCTTGAAACTGAAGTGACTATATGAAGGATGGTATCTAATTCACTACATTTAAATGCTCATAATTTTCTAGAACTCAAGAGCAGGTGAAGTTGAGAGCTCACTGCAGATGTCACCTGGGGATCCATCAGCCGATGCTCCTGATAGCACCTGTGCCCAGGTCATCCATACTAAGCCTGAAAAATGTACCAACAGATGGGTGCATTCTACTGAAACAAAAGAGTGTCAAGAACAGGATGAGCAACTTGGTATGCCTAAACTGAATCCATCTGCTTTAGCCTATGGGCATTAACCTTAAAAAATGTCATTATTAAGAACTGACTCTATTGTTTTTATTCCAGACAATGTTGCATTTGATAAAGACTTGAAGAAAGGAGTATCTTGCAATTCAGATTTACAATGTGAATATCAACAGAAGTTATCTCTACCTCTAACGAGCAAAAGGCAGGATAAATTGCCTGATGTAGATAGTAAGCCATTTGATAAAGGACAGCTGGATCACAACATTGAGAAAATAAGCAGTAGTGCAAATGTCAACTGTACCAAACCATTGGATGATGGAAGAATATTTGACATTTCAAAAGACGTTTCCATTATTTCACAAATGAAGACAAGCTGTGATTCTGGAGAATTTCCATCCCTTGAACTAACCTTGAAGAGGCCAAGAGGACCAGGAGATGTTGGAAATGCTGTACATGATGACAGCAACATTTTAAGACATTCTGATTTGTCAGCATTTTCAAAGTAAGGGGTAACTTACTGAGATAAAATATCTGTATTTAGTTCTGTTAAGACATTAGAATTCAATATAACATTATATTTTCGCACTTTGATATGCAGATACAACACAGTCTCTTCTGCTAATCAGGTATTGCACTTTATCACTTCTGACATTAGACTGAAGATGACTTGCATAATTGGGATGGCTCTTCTTTAATTTTGTGTATGCCTGTTCCAAGTCATTGTGCTCTGCATTTTGGTCCGGATGGCTTCTGCTGCCCTTTGACCAAAATATGAAAATAATGTATCTTGGAAGTTCTCTTTCTTCAAAAAAATAAATAAATTTCCAACAGCACTATCAATTTATCACAATGTATTTCACGGCAACAATGGCACAAGGAAAACATAAGACCCAATCCCCTACTCTGGTGCTGTCTAATATTATTTTCACTCTTAATCAGACTTTGACAGGGAATGTAGGAAGCTGTTCTCCAGTTGATAATAGTTCAGTTGCGCCAAACACAGGAGCAATGCACAATTTCCCAACCCATTCTAAGAGGACTACTCTAAATCAGCAGTCTATTGGGAGCATCAACAATAATGCTGTGGCTTCCACCAATAAATATGTAGTTCCCAAGGAAGAAGCTCTCAATGAGAAGCCAGAGTCAGAATCAGCATTCAAATCTTCACATTTGTCTGCCTTCCAACCTCTGCAGAGCGGGTGTCTTTGTTTAGCTCCACAAGGGACAAGAAGGAAGGAAGATGATGCAACAGCCATCCAAGTTCAAGCACCACTCAGAGGCTCACACCAGCGAGTTCAAGTCCAGCATCATCACCACCACCACCACCATTATCACCATCATGTCCACAATGTACAGCAGCCACTGCAGCCAGACCATGATGATCACTCACTGAAGGAGATGGCTGCAACTGCTCAGCAATGTGGATCGTCAAATGTTTTTGGAGGGCATGTTGAAAGTCAAGCTGGAACCTATAGTGTGAATGGGAGTGCTTCAGGCAGTAATCACGGAAGCAATGGACACAACGGGAGCAACACTGCCTTAAATGTTGCAATGACAAATTTAGAAAGTGATAATGGGGCAGTTGAAACTAGTGGAGGTGGTGGCATTAGCAGAATAAATAGTGGAAATGAAGTAGAGGAAAATCAGGTGGCACAGAGAGTGGCTGCCTTGAACAAGTTTCGTCAGAAAAGAAAAGAGAGATGTTTTGAGAAAAGGGTAACCCACTTATCTGTCTTCTTGTAGGGATCAATAACTTGGCTTACTCTTTTGATTCATGAGGGTACGAGGCTGTTAAAGTCAGCTGCTGACTAGTGCAAATGACATCAGACAAATGTGTCACATTAACCGTGATCATAGGGAACTATCAGCCCAATATTTGGGAGTTACCAATATTATTGGAGAAGCAAATAACAATTAAAATCATTAAAGGAAAAAAAAAAAACCATATGATTCAAGTAGTCCTGTCAACTTGGTGTTGCCATGGCACCAAGTGGTCAGTTTATGGTTATTGATCCTGTAGGTTATTTTCGAGGATACATTAAATATGGAAATACCATACAAGATGAAGTCTGCCTCTAAATCCTGTTCAAGAATAGCATGAGAATGATTGTTATTTCTTGTTTTTTCTGCAGGTTCGCTACCATAGCAGGAAAAAATTGGCAGAACAGCGGCCTCGCATTCGTGGACAATTTGTTCGACAGTTAGTATATGCTTACCTAAATCTGTACCATAATTTTTGCTTTACATGATGATACAATTCCTAAGAAAGCATAATTTTTATTGGTCCTTACTCTCAGGTCTGAAACCAGTGTTGGAAAGGAGTATCAGAGCGAGGGCCTTACATCTGGGGATAACTCTGGTGAGAGTGTACAATAACAGGAGCTGAAATGCCTATTTCTGAATGTGGATTTATTTAAAATGAACATAGCACTAGCTACGTATGTAGGGAAGGAGTCTTTTGATTAGTACTAGATGGATCTGTAGGTAATAGTTATAATTGTAACGTTTGAAATCAAACATTTAACTTAAAAACCTGCTTTTATAGTAGATTTAAAACTGAGACACCATAGGAGGCGAGACACCATAGGAGGCAACCCTTCTATGGGTTAATCTCCATGAAATGAATCATTCAGTTTTTGTGTGTGTGTGTGTGTGTGTGTGTGTGTTCTTCCCCCTATTTGGTCCCTTAAAAATTATATATTCTCCTCAATTTTCCTCCAATTGAATTTCTGCCAGATCTTTTGTGTGTGTGTGTTTATGGGTCCTTTGGGCCTAAGCTGAAAGCGTTTCTCATTGGTCATGGTAAAGAATCATATTCTGCATTTGTAAGTAATTAGTACAGTTGCTGATGTTTAAGGTAATATCTAGTGGTGGTTGTCATTATTTTTTAAAAGATAACAGTAATATTTAAAAAGAACAAAAAAGGAAAGAAAAATCATACGAGGATTACACCATATCTATATATTGTGTTCATTTCTGATACAAATAGCATAAAATATTGTTCTAATTACTTTGACAAAATAAGGAATATCGACCTATTTAATTTCTGCATTATTTTTTGGCTTGTTCTCCTTAATAGGAACTCCGTATATATAATGGTTGGTTGGTCTTGAGCTCGTATTAGCGTTCAACACCTTCTCCTAATATTGCTTTTCCTAGAAGTACTAGAGACACTCTGGTGGGCATGCATGAAGACGTAGGATTATGGCGGTTCTTACTAGACCTGCCTGCATAGGTCTGAGAAATAATTGGTCAGAATTACAAGAAGCTTGTATTAGGACCACCCGCTAAGACTCAGTCTTCTTGAAGATGGTAAGGAGCGTTAGAGGAGACAGCTCAATCTAATATGCATGTTGTCATCCGGTACCGCATTGGATTGGTACCTCTTAAACTGAAAACGATGGCTTTGATGATAGATGGATGGGTCCCTAAGATCACTACCGAAAACCTAGAACACACGCACATACATATATATATATATATATATATATATATAGGTACCGGACATTTAATTAAATAACAAATTGTTTACGTGATATATTTTAAGCGTTGTTATGATGTGAAAGATATTTCTATATTAAAATTATATTTGAGGAAGAATATTGCTATATAACACTATTCTATTTGTTCAAATTAGACATGAAATATTTTTGTTGTTTGCCAAAGAATTCATTAGAAATTTAGATCACATACTCTCATGCACATGTACTTTGAACTGTGGAATTATGTTCTGTAAAAAAATATGGAGAAGTTTGAATTTTTGTAGAAAGTGTCATAATTAAAGCAGATTGGAAACTAAAAGGTATCAATTGAAATAACAAATTTAAAAGAATCGTAATTGAAATACGACCAAATCAGAGAATACTAGAGTATATTAATTCCGATATATATTGTTAATTAATGGCGATGCAATAGGGATGGGGATGCCTATGATTAATTAGATTAGTATTTTTGTTGCTAATTCACCATAATGGTTGCTTAATATTGCAGTGTGAGCATTAGAGTAAGCTGGTTCTTTGTATTTGGTGGACGAAGACAAAAGCTGGGAAGCAATATAAATTATCTCACTACTCCATAATTATTTTTGGATGAATTATGGAATTTTTATCATATATTTTGGTAATTAATAGTTGTAAGTTGTGCTTAATTTGACCATAGACCATGCATGTACTCCTACTTGGAAACTGCAAGGAAATGGGAAAAAAAAAGGTGTTTATTTAAGTTTGTTAAATATCTATGAGTTGGCCTACATGGGCAAACTTTTTTTTTGATAAATAAGGTTGCATTAAGCACAAAAAAAGGCTACATGGGCAAACTTATTTGGTGGGTACTGGGTTTGCAAATCCCCAGGCCAGGACCAGCTTTTTGGCTGGATCTCCAAATATATATACACACACACGAAGTTGAACCCACCATTTCACCTAACGTCAGACCCCTTTCTAATAATTACCACAAAAAGATGACCATCATCAGTCGATATATCCTGTACAAAATGATTATCATAAAACTGTACAATGCAATTTTAAAACGCGTGAATAGTGAAAAATTTTACGGCTCTTCCAGAACAAGTTGCTTATATATCCTACAGAATAAAAGGGTTGTTTGTATATATTACACAATAACAAGGTAGGATCGGAAATGATTTTATTATGTGTTATTAAGTGCATTAAATTTAAATTTATTATTTACACATAATAACTTTTTTAACCTCATTTAAAATATTGCATCATACTATTATTGTACAGGATATATGAACAATATAATATAAAATAGTATTTTTATATACTATATATGTATATAATTGATTTCGTAATGTAACTCGTATACTTTATTATCTGAGGTATAATAATGTGCTGTATTATTCAAAATAAATAAATAAAAATTAAATACATAACATTTTTTATTCAATATTGCATAAATTGATCGATTTTAACGGCAGTATATGAAAGCAATCTTACTCGGAGTGATCAGCTGTGTGTGCAGGGGTACTATAAACTTTGATGTCGCATATATTATAAAACACGTGCATTAAAAACCGTTTATGTTAAATTGTCGTTTAAATACACCTATTTTATTAAATTATTTTACAGTATTTATTTGTGCTTGTCAATAATAGCGAGAACTCACTATTACGAGTAAGAATTTTAATTTTAGTTAATATTTATTTGTGTTCGTCAATAGTAGCGCGAGCATAAACAAACACTGATTAAAATTGAACTTTCACTCGTAGTAGTGAGTTCTCGCTATTATTAACGAGCACAAATACTGTAAAATAGTTTAATGAAACGGTACAGTAACAAGTACAAATAAATACTGATTAAAATTAAAATTCTCGCTCGTAATAACGAGTTTTCACTATTATTGCGAATACAAATAAACATTATAAAATAATTTAATAAAATAATATATTTAATCGACAATTTAATATAAACAATTTCTTTAACGTATGCATTTTTATAATATATGTGACATCGGAGTTCATAGCACTCATATATATATATATATATATATATATATATATATATATATATATATAATAGGTAGAGATTGAAAATGAAATCCCGGGAGGCGGGCAGACCATGATTTTATAGACATTGCATTGGTCAAAAAAAGCCCAAGAAATTATTTTCAAATCGTTCCCCAATTATTAAAAATTCTACTATTTATTACCCACATTTCATAATTTCAAAGTCTCAACTATGAACCTGCATATGATGCACCCTCCTGTGGCCTTTGACGGCCACATATAATTACTTCCATTTCACTGGACACTTTTTAGCTCGACAGTTTACCTAACGTTCATTTCATGGGTTCAAAATATTCTTGTTTTATTGGTATAGTATCGCACACTTTGCCACTACACCTACCTATAAAAATATATTTATCTATAATATTTATAACTATATTGTATATAGTGTATATATATATATATATATATGGTCCGCCCATCAATTTAATTTTAAGAAACCATTTGCTACATTAGTTCATGAAAAAGAAATTATGGTGTTGGAAAGGGGAAAAAAAATGTCAGCCAATTTCTTCATTAATATATCACAGCCTTGTTTTTTTGATCGGACCTTGAAGGTCCATACCTTGTATAATCAATAGCATGCAATTTAATTCAGCTGAAAAAAAAAAAGAAAAAGAAAAAAGAATAGCATGCAACTTTATTATATATATATATATATATATATATATATATTCTGCTTTTAAAACTCAAAAATTTTGGTCTCTGCCATTCAAATTAGTGATGATGGAAACTAGCACTCCTTACAGAAATTCCTGTATCCAAAGTCAAACTCTCACAGCAATTTTCATGGTCAATATTATTTCAAATGAATACAAAAATATCTCACAACGGGGTAGTATAATTTTTTCAATATATATATATATATATATATATATAGAAAAATAAAAGTTGTTTTCTTTGCTTTTTCTTTTTCAATAATTAATAATGTTTTTTTCCTAATCCCCAAGAGTGTGCTTTTATTTGTTGAAATGTTTTATGGCTGATTTCTTGCATATGATTTAAAATTAAAGAATGCTCTTTGTACATGTTAAATTATTTATTTTAAAGTGTTATTATATAAAATAGAAGTTCAATAAGTCATTTATCTTTTTCCTTTTTTTTTTTTAAAAGTGAGACTTTATTCTCTATTTATATTTTAATTAATATATTATAAATTTTAATATATTATATTAATTGATTTTTAAAAATTTTTAAATTTTATAATTTTTATTAACATCTATTTATTTTTTGAAAAAAAATATTTTTTCTTTTTATTAATGATTACGTTTGAAAAACAAATGAAGAACAAAAAATATAAAAAAATATATTCGATTTAAAAAAAAATTCACACTTATATATTTCAAAATATTGATGAAGTTACTTTTTATGATATAAAGGACTTAATCATTTAATATTTTAACAAAAAAAAAAAAAAAGCTACCGTAAAAATTAAAAGCTGCTGGATAAAAGAAAAAAAGCAACTAATTATATGATAGTAATAAATAAACACTTTCGGCAGACTGCAGTCAGTGCTCACTCATACAAAGAAATCAAGGAGACGAATTTCATAAATGAATGCTCTACTATAAAAATGGTTTAACTAATTTATGGCTGTTTTTTTTTCTTATTTTAATTTAAAAAAGGGTCTTAACGTAAATTTTATCAGTTTATAATTTTATTAATAGATAGAGCTTTCATATTGCTTAAATTTTTCAATCTTATAAGAATATAGTAACTGGTTCAACCCTAATTGAACCTCTTTCACCTAATATTTTAAATAAAACTGAGTACATATAATAGCAGGGCTTGCCAAAACTCAAACCATAACTCTCATAAATAAATGTGATAAAACGGCCAGCTTTCTTTCTGCTGGGCTAACCTAAGCATTAATTAATTCAAACTTACCTTCTTCTTTTTTTTTTTTTTTTCTACGATAAATCAATTAATTAATTTAATATATATATATATATATATATACACGCGCGACAACTGCAAATGCAAATTCATTTCAGAACGGTCCTTTATGAAGGACTACCCTACATTCCCGTGCTAATTAAGTAATCCATAATTCACTAAAAACAACCTTCTCTTGCACATTATTTAATCTATTTTTAATAAATGTTATTTTAATTCACATGGATTTTTAATTTATCGAGAAGAAAGAACTAATGAGCTAAATTTTGTAGGTGAATTTGATTGATCCCAGTAACCGTCTCATACGTATGTATGTACATATACACGCACACATCTCAAGCATGCAAACCTACAATATTGCACTATTTATTCCATATTTTAAGTAGGAGTTTAGGGTTTAGGCATGAAGAAAAAAGTTTTGTGAGATTATTTTCTAAAAAGATATACATACAACACCTCTGAACGAATTGTTAATTAGTAGCTCTTGATATTGATTCACAAGGAGCTTCAACCACTACTTGACCTAAACACAAAAGGTATTCTCTGCATACATTGATTTCTTAAATCATGTATATATAGACGTGTGTGTGTGTATATATATATATATATATATATATATAGAAGAAGAGGGTAAGAAGGATATATATTGCAAGCTTTGAAAGGCCAGGAAATACATCATTCTGTTTTCTACGGTCAGAATAAGTTTGAGCAATTGGTGCAACTTTGATTTATATAATATTGAATAGTATATATATATATATATGTATATGTATATGTACAGTGAGTATTCCAAGTCCATGCATGAGATCACGCCCACTTACTCCTATGGGCTTATTATTTTGCCCTTGATGGTCCTTAACTCCCAACTTAAAGCTCCATGAAAACCACTTGTTTTGTAGTATCTTCGTAAGAGATAACGTTTTCTTTTAAAGCCAATCCAAGTTGAACACTCAAAACACTTGAATTAGTGACACATGCCCAGTCTAATCTTGTCCTATGACAACATCAAAATATTTTTTTCAGAGTGATCATCATCTTTAATTTAATGGTTAGGTACTGTTTGACAAACTGAAAAAAACGGTTTCATGTCATATATCATTTATATATATGGAGCTAAGCTGAGCCAAAGTATTTTTCCCAAGTGTCTCTCAAAAACCAATACACACACAGATATTATATATATATATAGAGCTTGGTTTGAATATTATTCTCTGTTTGTTGGGCAAACATGCATGTCTGAATCATTATAATATGACGTGCAATTGCATTTGTGCCAAGTGTTATATTTAGGAATGTAAACCTTGATTTGATGTTGACATATATTGGGCTTCCAAGCGTTTGAAATTATGTCATTATTTATTCATTGATTGATTTTTTAATGTCGTTCAAAATAAATTAAGTTCAATAGTGGAACGTTCTAGGTGATATGGTCACATCATAATGCAGTTATAATAAACTGTTTTGGTGCACCGACTAAGAACTATAAGAGATCATGCTTTTTGGACGCGTAGTGAAGGAACAGGCTCAGTGTTTGATACATCAGTTTCATATATATGAATATAATCTTGCAGCCAGCTAGCTAAGTACCTGTTTAGTTTTATCAGCATATTCTTCTATTCCTTTGCTTTAAACTTTTTATTAATTTGTCACTTTCATGTTTTTTGCTTTTCTTTTTGGCTTCATTGTCATGTGTAATTGACAACAATTTTAATGTATATATATATATATATATGATCCTCAGAGAGGCAAATATAGAGCATATTTATATGCATATTTGAAACTGAGATCCAAGATGGTTTTGTTCACTGTATGGGATGGTGACAATCCTACCTATGACTATGAAATACTGTGTGCATATGTACGTGTGGCACAAATAGTAACCATTTCAGAATATGTAATTTTTAATTTTGTTCTTGTATATATCTGAGCTACTTTATATGAAATTACGTAGCTTGAATATTGAACTTGAAATTAGGTTCATTTGATAAAAAAAAATTCTAGTTTATTCGTGGTCTTTGAGACTATGCGTCTAATTTTGAAGAATAATGTTTTCGAAATACCAAAGCTAAAGAATTTTTGAATTCTATCAATATTTAATTACTATGAATTATGTAGAAATCCAACAGAAAAAAAGGGGTCAAAAAAAAATATATATATATATATATATATTTCTTCTTTGCTTATAGTTTAGATTCTAAAAGACCTAAAATATGGCAAGACTGGAGTCAAACTTTAAATTTTAAAATTTAGATCTAATAAAGCTTTTCTTCTTATTCTTATTCTTATTATTATTCTACAACCATTAAATTAATGAAATAATTCATACCCTAAAAATTAATATTTATATATACCTTCAAATAACGCATATTTTTAGAATCCCTATTATAATAATAATTATTATTTTCAGAAATAATTTTTAATAAATAAATATTGTCGCTGGATTTAAAAATTAATCAATTAATTATCTTATAGTTTTTAAAATTTATTGATTAATTAATTTTACCTTATTATTAGTTAAGTAGTTTAATTAATTTTAAAAAAAATAAAAAAATCTACGTGAAAATATAAAAATAAAAATATAAGATGCACCTTTTGGAACTTATGCCTGCCTTTTTAATGATTAAAATAGGATTAGCTATTCTTTTACACACTTTATTATATAGGGGATTTTTTTTCCCAATAATTAAAAAAAAGTGGAAATAAAAAATAAGCATTTTATGAGTTTATGTAATTTACTGCAAAACTTATCCAATTTAAAGGATTTGCTTCTTCATACCAAGGCGTTAGCTCCAGCTACGTGCACGTCAGATCCAAATTCAACACACGGTAAAAATTAAATACGACCAGTGATCGCCTGCTCTCAACCCCATCTGTAACCGCCACGTTTCACATATTTATTGCCTATAATTGAAGCAGTTTCTTTTGGTGATTAGGCGTCTACTCATGCTATGCGTGGTTCACCGTTCGCGCTACGAAAGTGGTGCCTAAAATGGGAAAAGAAACGCGTTGGCTGCTTGTGGGGGTGGGGGGGGGTCCCACTGGAAAATAGGAGAAACGTCAGCACGCGGGACCCATTTGGAGTTTTCCCAAACGTTGACCTTTGAGATCCGACGGTGTGTGAGGGCCGCCTGTAATGTGTACGTCACCGGCGGGTAATACGAGATAAAAGCTAGAATAATAGAAATAAATAAATAAAAATCGGGGGGGAAAATGGGTCCTCTACAAGAAAACTACGAAGATCTGTTGCGGACCAGCTCGCATCCGGAAATCATAGTATACCAGTCAGATTACGCCACGTCAGTGCCGCCGGGGTTGATGGGACACGTAAAGGTCAAAAAACATTCACGCCATTCTCTTAATGTTACGAAGAGACGACGTGGCGTCTTTCGAAATGAGCCTTAAATGCAACCAACTGTACAGCTGATTAAGTCCCGGGAAAATTAAAATGACAAAACCATCCTCTTAGAAGCTACATGGCTTTTTCTTATTAGTGGTAGCTGAAGTGCTGTTGTTCGTTGCCATGCACTACGAAAAAACCAAAAGACATATAAAAATGCCCCAAGAAAAAAAGTTGCCGATAGTGGAATTGTTCAAGAGCTCTCTCTCTCTCGTCTCTTCTCTGAGTTTGGAGCTCTCTAAATTTCCTCTTGGTTTTTTTTCATGTTTGGTGGGTTGCTCTGTGTTTTGGGTTATCTTTCTTCTTTGTAGCTGAGGAAATTAGAGGGAGGAGAGGAAGACGCAGGTCATGGACTGCTTTGGCTGCACTAGAAAGCCGAGCAAAAGAACAGAGAATAGCAGCAGCAACAACAATAGCAAGAACAATAAGATAGAGGATCAAACTGAGAAAGGTATGTTTGCCAACATTTATTTTTCTTTTCTTGAGTTTTTGAAACTTTGAGTGAGAATCCATTATATATGATCACGGTGAAGCGTTTTGGAAATTTTTTAACTTTTTTTGGAAAAATAAAATAAAATTTGGTGTGCTTTTTTTGCATTTCGTTGCATGGGTTTGTGGTAAATTGATCAGATATAAATTTTCTTCTTTTATTTGTCGGTTTTGTTCTTTGCGGCACCGAGGTTCATGTCATTTTCTGTGCCATTTTTTATGGCTTTTAATTTCATTTTCTTTCTCAGTCATACTAATTTCCTTGTAATTTAGCCTTTTTTGGGATCATTTTGCTAATTGAGTTTTTCGTGATTCTGGGTTTGGCCTCGAATCGTTTAATAATGGTTGTTGGTCTCGGTCAAGTGATTTCTCTTAGCAATTGTTTGTCTAGTTGTCCTCTCGCTCCATCTATTTGGGTATGCAACCATATTGCCTAATTTTGACATAATTTGTTAGATGGCTTTCTATTGTCTGTTATTAGGGTTGCATCTTTTTTTCTCAACTTGTTAAAAACCTACCAAGATCTAAATTTATTTCCTTTTTGTTATTAGTACTGAGTCTCTTTTGTTTGTTTCTATGGTTGGAAATGTCTAGTCCATAATCCAAACTTTTTCTGGGTGTTGAATTTTGTCATTTTGTGTCTTTGTTTGCTTTTGAATTTGATGACTGGTTTATATTCAAAACAAAGTTTTTGGATTTTTCTTACTATGTACCTCATTTTATGTTTTCCTTATTGCTTTGGTCTACTCTCTCTCACACACATGACTTTTGTATATGTGATATAGATGGTCTGAAAGTCAATTCAAATGTGCATGTAAAAAGCAATTTGGATGTAAAGAAAGAGGTGGTCTCTGATGACCATTTGTCTTTGGATGTGAAGGATTTGAACTTGAAGGTGAAGGTTTCTAAGGATGGAAAAACCAGTGCCGGACAAGCACAGACATTTACCTTCGGAGAACTGTCGGCTGCTACGGGCAATTTCAGGTCAGACTGCTTTCTAGGTGAAGGTGGCTTTGGCAAAGTTTACAAGGGGTACTTGGAGAAAATTAACCAGGTTGGCATGAATCTGATTTCAAATGCTATTCTGTCTGATCCATATTGTCAAGCAGGCTCGACGAAGCCTTATAATATAGTATCAAGTTTTACTACTTGTAGTTTTTTTTTTATTAAACTAATATGTTGATCTGAAAGTTATATAACTGAGTTCCACATACTTGCAGATGATAGAAGTAAAGTTGCATTTATTACTTTGGCTCTATACATAAAAAAAATTCCCTTTTTGTGTGCTATGTCTCAGTTTGATAAATTGTTCTGATGTGAATAGTTAGCATTTGAGTTTTTATTTGAAGTGTAATGTAGAAGTGAGACCTGAAGTTTGTTGTTTTGCTGTAGGTTGTAGCTATCAAGCAGCTTGACCACAATGGAGTTCAGGGGCATAGGGAATTTGTTGTTGAAGTATTGACACTAAGTCTTGCACACCACCCAAATCTTGTCAAATTGATTGGGTTTTGTGCGGAGGTAGATCAAAAGCTATTGGTATACGAGTATATGCCATTAGGATCTTTGGAAAACCATTTACATGGTAACAGGAGTGTTCATTTGCCTTGCCATCTCTGTCAAATTGTGTGATGATTATTTTTCCCCTTAACCTATGTCTCTGTGTTACAGATATTGGACCAGGTAGGAAAGTACTAGATTGGAATACAAGAATGAAGATAGCAGCTGGTGCAGCAAAGGGCTTGGAGTATTTGCATGACAAGATGAAACCCCCTGTTATATATCGAGATCTGAAATGCTCAAACATCTTGCTAGGTGAGGGGTATCATCCCAAGCTATCTGACTTTGGCTTGGCAAAAGTAGGTCCAATTGGGGATAAGACCCATGTATCTACCAGGGTTATGGGAACATATGGGTATTGTGCACCAGATTATGCCATGACAGGCCAGCTTACATTTAAATCAGACATTTATAGCTTTGGAGTTGTTCTTTTAGAGCTCATCACGGGCAGGAAAGCTATTGATTCAACCAAAAGTCCAAAGGAACAAAACCTGGTTGCATGGGTAAGAATTATAGGGCCCTATTTATAATTCCCACTCTTATGCTATTAATTGTTTTTTTTGAATTGTTTCCCTTCTCAAATACTATATTGTATTGAATAAAAGTTGTATCATTTCCCTAGAAGTTTTGAATAGGGTAATTGTTAGATATTTGAAGTTGCGAATTGCTCATGAACTATATGAATATTTGGCTTTTGCAGGCACGACCTTTGTTCAGAGACCGAAAGAAGTTCTCGCAAATGGTAGATCCATTGTTGCAAGGTCATTATCCAGTAAGAGGGTTATACCAAGCTCTTGCTATAGCTGCAATGTGTGTTCAGGAGCAGACTAATATGAGGCCTGTAATATCTGATGTGGTCATCGCTTTAAATTACCTTGCTTCCCAAAACTACGACCCCCAAATTCATCCAGTTCAAAACTACAGGAGGACTCCATCTTCTTCTCCTGAAATGTCAAAGAATGGTGATGATGACAGAACTTAAATTGCTAGAAATGGCTCAGAAAGTAAGGTTGAAGGAAGATTACAAACAATAAAACCAGTCAAATACCTTTTCAGGGTTCGTATATATGCGCCACGTTATCAAATTTTCAAGCTTCAAAGATAACTGGTGCTGCAAAGCCATCTTTATTTTCAATCTTCACATATAGGAAAATATCTGCCTCTCTCTTAATTCTTCCTTCTGTACATGTGAGATTACCCATTGTAGTAGCCCTTCTTTCTATATTAGTTATCTTTAATTTTGGCGACGTTTTCATTTTGATTATTTAGAACTAAATTTAGGAACTTATATTATTTCCATTAAAAAAAGAAAGAAAAGAGAGTGCTTTTTAGACTCCACTAGCTCCATACATCTATTTTTATCTTAATTGTTCCAATTGTTTTTCCTCGTGCAGTAAAATCCCGTGGTAATTTAAATTCAGTTAATTTTTAGTAATCGAATGAGATATGACATCTGATGGCTCTATTGCAATACCATGAAAGCTGTGCACACAAGAAGAATTTGAGGGCCTCAAAACATTGATAAGAATATTCCCTATAATCTCTAGTGGGATTTTCCTAAGCGCCCCTATAGAATAGCTGTATAAAGTAGCTTGAATGCTCTCCAAGCTCTAACCGTGGACTGTCATATGGGACAACATTTCAAAATCCCAGCAGGGTCCATGATTATCTTCGTACTAACTTCTGCAGGCATCTCTGTTGCCCTCGTTGTTAAGTTACTCTGTCCCATTTGACACAAGCTAACTCATCATTCTCTGATGCCTCTCCAATGAATAGGAGTTGGCCATGTGTTCAATGCACTCGGCATGGCCATTGCAGCCATTGTTGAGTCCGACCGGCTCGAAATAGCTTGAAACCACCATATTATAAACGAACCAGGCTCCACTGTCCCCATAGTCGGTAGTGGTTGGATTTGGATAAGCATTTCATTATCCGGGACAAGTCACATTCTGTTACCCAAGAATTTCCAAAATCTCTTAGAAGCACGGCTACTGCTACGATTTCGGTGATTATGGGTATTGCTTAATGCTTATTATATGAGTACCGGAATTATCGATCTAATTCAGAGGGTTACAGGATGGTTACCAAATGATACACACAATGGAAGAGTAGATAACGTGTACTGGATGTTGGTTGTGGTGGTCGTTATTAACTTTGTTTATTATGTAAATGTGCCAGGTTTACAACTACCGGACCGTATAAAGGAGATTAAGAACAGTGACTCTGTTACATGGTTGCTTGTGACCTAAGTAACTAGCTCAAAATGCAATTTGGTTTTAGAGCTACAGCTCTTTGGTCTCCTTTGTTATTTTTGTCTGTGCTAGTCAAGATTGGTCCACAAGATCTACAAATTTTAAGCGGTTTCCAAAAAAAAAAAGAAAATTGTTCTTAATTGTAGTTTTCAAGTTCAATGAAATATCAAAAATATGAAATCTACACAAAGTCTTAATATGAAATGTACAGAAAGAAAATAGCTCGTACATTCCAAGGTTTGTGCATCATGTTCTTGATTTTGTAGAGAAAGAAACATATCAATTAGGTATGTTTGATAGTTTTGTGCAGATGAGAAAATAGAAAAACAACAACAGCACATCAGCTATAACACTAGTGTTTTATAACGTTGAAGAGCTAGGCACTAGCGTCTCACAGAAAAGTCTTTTCCATCCAAGAAGAAATATGCTACTTCAGTATTTCCAAGAATCCCTGTAATGGCTTTCAGAGAGCTCACTAGTACGCCGGCAAACTGAATCTTTGGCTCAATTTTTGCGTAAATTGCCTCTATAGAATTTCCAAGTATTCTACACACCATTAAAAACACAAACAAACAAATTAGAAAAACTAAAATATAGATATATACATATATAAAAGAAAAATTAATTACCTGGTGAGGAAATCTTTAAGTTGTTGTTTTGAAGTAGGACACCCACTGAAGAAGGTGACCAACAAAGTCCGGTCATTGTCCGAGAAAGTACGTCGCATGGATTCTTCTATGGGTTCCACATGCCGGGTCAAAAGTAGGGCCGGGTCTAGAGACCCTTTAGACAATTGGGTGGGGCCTTTAAGCCCATCTATATCGATGAAAACTTTCTCACACACATCCTTGACAATATTCTGAATCTTGGCCTTCACAATATCTCTGTAGCCATAGAGAATGCTAAGGCGAAAATCAGTGCTAATTAGAGCAGGCATGTATGAAAGTTGTTGGCTGGTGCGCGCCATAATTGAAGAAAAGGGTTCATCGTTCAAGAAATCGAAGCAAATCTCAGCCTCTTTGGATAGTCCGTAGAGCCATTTATCAGGGAAACACAGCATGCCTTGCATAAAATTGCGATGTAGATTTCTTTCAAGCCAAATCCAGAACCCTATTATTTTTTTGCTCAGACTTGGTTCCAACGTCAGATCGATGACAAGTCGAGCGTATATGCTGCGGTCCATTGTGTGGAAGAGTACTTTAAGCTCTTCAGTGGTAGTAGTGGAGGTAGAAGACATGGTTTACTATATGTGGTTTTGTTCTCTTTTTTGGTAAAAGTGTGGTTTTGTTTTCTATGTAAGGAATGAATTGCTCAAAAGTTGTAGCTATTTTGGGTTGGTTTATTTGAACTTCTCGTTGGTGGTGTATATATATATATATATAAGGGTTTAAGAGAGGTTTCATTAGAGAAGGTTTAGGATTCCTAGTAAGAGTCAACTTTCCTTTTCGTAATAGTAAGGGAAATCAATTAAGAAAGCAGTGTCAAAAAAAAAAATAAAATAAAGTTTATAACATGATGACCAACGCAATCATATAAAATGAAAGAACCTATATAACTTCACTTGCAATTTTGTTTTTTCTCTGGCAAAATTAGGATTATAACAATAAGAAAAAAAAAATGTTGTCCGTCGCAATTTTTTATCTCTCAAAGCAACACACCAATAAAATAGACTACCGAATTTTAGGACTCAAGTGATACAATTATTATTATTATTATTACCGTCTCCTTTAAATAAGGAAAAAGTAATTTTTATTATGAACATGGGGACATAGAGACATGAACTACATCATCAAGTCGTCCCTTTTTTGTCCTTTAATTTCTAATAAAAATATATATAAAAGTTTCTTATTATATAGCTAAAATAATATAGCTTATGCAAAATAAATTAACATTTAATTTATTTTATAGGCCACATAATAAAAATCCATAACTGTCCAATAATTGTGTTATTATATCTGATGAGTTATATTCAATATTTTAAAAGGCGTAAAATATTGCAAATAATATTAGGCGAAACGTCTTTTAAATGTTTTGCGGCTAAACATGCCTAGTGGCACCACCTTTTTATTCTTTTTAGAATTGTAGTTAGACTCTTTGTTGGAAGGGCATTGTAGCTAATCTTGTTGCTAAGTTTTCGTTATCCAATAATTATATTATAGTAGTTGACAAGTTCCCCTTAGGGGAGCTTCCTAATTTGATAGGTAATAGTCTTTGTATGGAGCAGTTGAATAGTGCTGTGTAGCTTCTTCTTTTGAAGGTTTTTTTTGTTTGTTTGTAGGAATGCAATATTTTTATTTACTAAAAAAAAGTCTCAAATTAACATTTAGTTTGTTTTATAGGCCACAAAATAAAAATACATACTCTCTATTAATATGAAACAAAATCAAAATAATACTTGATGCATTTAAATTAATT
Source organism: Rhamnella rubrinervis (assembly GCA_007844105.2). Lineage (NCBI taxonomy): Eukaryota > Viridiplantae > Streptophyta > Magnoliopsida > Rosales > Rhamnaceae > Rhamnella > Rhamnella rubrinervis. Next base: position 15,202,756 of record CM017578.2, read on the forward strand.
ATTTGCCAAAATATTAAAATATTAAAATTTTGAATTATTAGTTAAATATATAACCATATATGAAAAATAATATTTGAATTTTCATTTTACATATTTTTTTTTCGTTCGTTTCTTTTTCTGTTAAATAACAGTATACAACAAATATTAACGCCATAGTTTTTTTTTTTTTTTACATAAAGTTTACATTTTGATGTTTATTTTAATTTTATTATAAATTATTATATTAGAGAAAATTGCTGTGGAATTATTGTCATTGCTCTGTAACAAAATGCTTTTATATATATAAAAAAATAGCGCAGCAAAAATAAATTGATATAACTCTCGTACCTATTTGTTGAAAATTTCAATTTACAGGCTAAAACCACGATGAGATTTTTTTTTTATTCTAAAAATAAAAAATGCTTCACATAAACAATTAAAGACAAAAGTAATTGCCTTCTTGTTACTTTCTAAGTCCATTATTTATTTATTTATAAATAAATAAATTACTGGCTAATTTATTTTTTCCAAATAAATAATAATCCTAATAGAGGTATAAAAAAATTAATCAATGAATTTAGGACAACAAATTAAATTAAAATTCATTGTATAAGCATCTATAATTCACCCCAAAAAAAGGATCTAGATAAACCCCATCAAAATAACATATCTATATCAATAAGACCGTGGCCAAAACTCCGATGGACACAGATCCAAACACTTTATTATTGAACGCAAGACCGCTTTCAAGCGTGTGAAGTCTGACGGATTAGTAGAGATCACCGTTGGAGTAGTTCCCGAGCAAAAGCAGAAGGTGATGGGGGAGAGGAAGTTGGACTGTTTCCGATGAAAATTGGTAAGGGAGCAACCGCCGATATAGAATTAGGTGAAGTAGGCGCAGACGCTGTAATTGGCGAAGCGAAGGGACTGGTGAAGCTTATTTCGATAATGTTATTGGAGAAGGAGACGGAGCCCGTGATTGCGCCGTGATTGAAGCCACCAACAGTGCTGCCATTATCATGATCAAAGCAGAGCTTGAGCGAGCCATTTTAGAGAGAGAAAGTAGATAGATAAAATTGACACAGAACGCTAAAATAATAAAGAGATAGAGATAATTGGTTGCGATTTGGGAATGATGAATTTTAGAGTAGTAGAGGCATGGGTATTTATAGAAGCGGGACTGAGGAGACTTGAAACTTTCAAATGAGTACCCCTACATTACCAATTCACCATTGGATCAAAAGTCACATAGCTTGACGTTTAATCAACGGTCAAGATCCTCATTAATCTTACTTAATACATAAGTAAATTGCTTCCCAGGCTTTGCTTTTATACTCTCTAGTCTTCATGCGGTTTGGGAATTGCTCGTGTTGGACTTGATTCCGGCCGAGTTTCGCAATGTGAGTGTACACTTGGGAAGAGCTCCAAGGGGCCAAGGAGAGTCATTGGATGTAAAAGCATGATTTCAAACGGTTAGTTTTCATTTGTATTTGTGTATGAGGGAGGTGATCTGGTGCGGTGGTTGATAGCTTTGTAAAATAAAACTAAACCAATAAGAAAATAAAACTGATTACAGTTAGGAAACAAAAAAAAAAATAAAAGAGTCTAAATCATAAACTACTATTGGCTCGAAAGCATGGTACATAAATAATATCTTATTTTTTATGGCTATACTTTTTAAACTCGATCTAATATGTTTCCTAATAAAATTATGTATGGTTGTGGTAACTTTCTTAAAATGGGGTTAAAATTTAAACCAATTGAATTTTAATTATGGAAAAAAAAAAAGACTGAGTGATCACCCAAAATCGTTTAAGAACCCTTAAAGTCCGTACGTCTACATTTCAGTCCCATGAATACTTTGGTCTCCTAAGCGTTCTCATCCAAAATCGTTTAAGAACCCTCAAAATCCATATGTCTACATTTCAATCCCCACGAATACTTTGGTCTCCTTCTCCAAATCCCCTAAGTTTGAGAAACCTTAACGGTGTCTGTGTGTGAGCGATTGAAACAATTCAGCAGAGATTCACGGTTCCTTACTCAACTCGAGTACTCGGTGAAGAGCGCGGTCTCAATATTCCACCACAGCAACCACTAGTGAAGCACTCTCCCAAAACTATAAGACCCTCATCATCGCCTACTACTGCTGCTGACCTTAAGAAGAGGAATATTTCTCAATGGTGGTCCTGCAACAAGTGGGTCCATGCTATTCCTGTGGTTGTGTTCCTCTGCTTCTGCTATGCCAAGTGAAATTGAAAGACAAACAAGAAAACAAAAACAAACACATAGAAATTAGGTGGTTTGGCAATTTGCCTACGTCCACGGGAGGCAGTCACTGTATTATTTCTGAGAGAAGTTTACAGAGAGTTTACAAACAGGAATTCTAGCTTCTCTTGCTCACCTTATAATTACTCAGAGATCCAGACCTATATATAGACATTTACAGAGTGTGAATTCAAGGTTTACAAAATCAAATTTAGTTGCACCGAATACGTAGAGAATTTGAACTTTGCTGGAGCTATAGTTGTTGACTATTAGAGTTGCTATTTTTGACAGTTGGATTTGCCAACGTTGAACAACAAAGATTTGAGCCACCATTTTCAACAATCTCCACCTTGGCGAGAATCCACCAGTAAGTGCTACCTCCGGTACGCCCTTAGGCGCTTTAAGCTTGAGAGATGTTGATCAAGTTCAAACAGTGTTGAAACTTGATCCCTGTAACTACATTAGTTAGCATATCTGTAGGATTGTCTGCAGTTCTGATCTTCTGTAGTAGAATGTCTCCTTCATCTACTATCTCCCGGATGAAGTGAAAACGAACATCTATATGCTTGTGCGATCATGATATACTTGGTTCTTTGCTAAATAAATGACACTTCGACTATCGCAGAATACCTCCATGTTCACATACCATCGCATACATTAAAGCACCAATTGCATTTTCATATGGAATATGCTTCATCTTCTCCTTGTCGGATTATGTACTTGGTGACATTAATGCACTTAGTTTGAAGTGTGGAGCTAACAGTGTACTTGCAGGTTTAGTCTTGTCATAAATTTCAAACCTTTGAAGTACTTTCTTCAAATACTGAGTCTGAGTTAAACATATTGTACCTGTCACCCTATCTCTTTTGATTTCCATTCCAAGAATCTTCTTGGCTTCTCAAGATCCTTCATCTTAAACTTTGAATTTAATTGAGCATTCAATTTATCAATCTTCTTCTTGTCCTTAGATGCCATCAGCATGCCATCCACATATAGGAGTAACTAAACGAAAGTATCATCTTGGAGTTTATGAAAGTAGACACAATGATCAAACTGATTGCATGTGTACCTCTGATTTATCATAAAGCTGTCAAACCTCTTGTACCACTGTCTAGGTGACTGCTTTAAGTCATACAATGACTTACTTAACTTGCAAGCTCAATTCTCTCGCCCATGAACTTTAAACCCATCTGGTTGAGACATATAAATTTCTTCATCTAAAGTTTCATGGAGAAATGCAGTTTTCATATCGAGTTGGAATAACTCCGGAACAAATTGTGCCACCAAAGCCAATAATATTCGAATAGACGCATACTTTACAACCGGTGAGAATACCTAATTGTAGTCTATTTCTTCCTTCTGAGTATAACCTTTTGTTACAAGTCTAGCTTTGTATTTGATGTTGTCTTTGTTCGGAACTCCTTCCTTCTTGGCATAGACCTATTTGCACCCAATTACTTTTTTATCCTTTGGAAGTGGAACCAACTTCCAAGTTTGATTCTGATGAAGTGATGTCATTTCTTTATCCATTGCCTTTTTCCACTTGATCTTATCAGGACTGTATACAGCTTCTTTGTAAGTATTTGAAACATTATCATCAATCATTTGAAGAGCGTATGCCACCATGTTTGAATAGTGGAAAGGTTTTTGAATGTTTCTCTTTAGTCCTGGTGGCAATAGACTTTGGCTGCTGTACTGGTGATGAAACCTCCACCTCACTCGAGATTTCGTTTTGATCATCAAATTCATAATCAGGATGATCAATAGCGAACAAGTTCTTTTGAAATGTCAGATCCGTCAAATTCCATTTGTTGTAGAGAATTCAGATTCTCATTATCCTTCTCTGGAGTTTTCTGTTTCAGCATTGCAGATTTGTCAAAGATAACATCTCGACTTACAACGATCTTCTTAGACTTAGGATTCCAAAGTCAGAATACGTTAACTCCTTCACTAAAGCCCATGAAAATAGCTTTCTTGGCTCTAGGATCCAGTTTTAATTCTGTGACATGATAGTATGTTGGACATCCAAAAATATGCAGATAATTATAATTTGAAATAAATTTTCCAAACCATACCTCTATAGGAGTTTTCCCATCAATTATAGTAGAAGGTATTGATAATATGAAAGACATACATCAAAGTCTCTGTCCAAAATGCTTTACTCAAGTCTGACTGAGATAACATATAACGAACTTTATCAACCAGGGTTCGATTATTCCGTTCTGCTATACCATTTTGTTGTGACGTGCTAGAAACTATGGAGTGTGTGATTATTCCTTCATTCTGACAGATTTTTAGGAATGGATCTGATTTGTATTCTCCACCATTATCTAATCTGAGTCGCTTGAGCTTTCTATCGGTTTGAGTTTCAATCATCTTCTTCCATTTAAGAAAGATATCCAAACTTCATCTTTATGCCTCATAGTGTAAACCCAAATATATCTGAAAAAGTCATCAATAAAAGTTACAAACTAATGTTTACCTCTCAATGAAGCAATTATAGAAGGACCCCATATATCAGTGTGAACATAATCTAATATTGCCTTGGTATAATGACTTACGATCTGAATTTGACTCTCATTTGCTTGCCTAAGACAATGCTCACAGAAACTTAGTTTTCTAGTCTTAGCAACTTTCAATATGCCTTATTTTATCAAATTTTGTAAGGTTTTTTCTTCAACATGCCCTAAGTGCATGTGCCAGAGTCGAGAAGTATCAGATTCATCATCTTTAGAACTGTTGAATATAGTTTCTTGTGACTGTTTGCCCATCTAAAAAATATAGATTATTCTTCAAAGTACCCTTCATTGCCAAAAATGCAATTCGAACAACCTTCATGACTCCATTTTTAATTTGTAACCACTAGAATCCAAGACTCCAAGAGATATGAGATTCTTTTTCAAATCTGGAACATATCCAACATCATTGAGTCATATGATTGTACAATCATGCATCTTCAAATGAACTGTCCGAATACCTTTTGTTTGACAGGTAGTATCATTGCCCATAAACACAACTCCACCATTAAACTTTTGGAAACTTGAGAACTATTTCCTTTTTAGACACATATGGTAGGAACATTCGGAATTTAAAATCCATCTATCAGAAGGGTCGTCTGATGATGAAACCAGAAATGCTGATTCCTCTTCATTTGCTTTGTGTGCAATGTTCACAGTTGATTTCTCTTTATTTGGGCAATTTTTTTTTCAATGTCCTTTCTGGTGACAAAAGGCACATTCATCCTTTACAAGATATCTTCTTGATGATACTCCTCTTGATTTTGAGCAGGATCTGTTCAGCCCTCCAGATCCTCCAGATTTTCTATTGTTTTCCTCCTTCTTGCTATAGTCAGAGGTTCTGGTGTTAATTCCTCATGATCAATTTGATCTTTCTTCTGATATTCATTGTTCACCAAAGCATTAGAAACATTTACAAATTTAACCTCATCTTTTCATATAACAGAGTAATGGTTAAATGCTCATAGCTTTCAGGCAAGGAATTTAATAACAACAAAGCATTATCTTCTTCTATAATTTCAACTTTTAAATTCTGTAAATCAGTAAGAATTTTATTAAAATTATCTAAATGCTCAATCATAGAGGTACCTTTCTTGTACTGGAAACGGATGAGTTTCTTCTTTATTGTCATGTACTTGTTCTCCAGCTGTTTCCAGAGTCTCGCTGCTACGGTCTCCTTCATGACAAAATACTTAATGTTTTTGGCTAAACATAGTCGAATTGTACCACAAGCGACGATTTATGTAATCCAAATCTTTATTAGACATATCCTTGGGTTTAGCTTTCAAGCCGATTTCGATCATTCTCAGAATATCAGGTCCAAAACTTCACATTGCCACATGCCAAAGTTATTGGTGCCATTAAATTTTTCCACCTCAAACCTTACATTAGACAACATAAGTCTTTGAACAGTGCCACTTATGGATGATTCAGTGGTATTTCTGGACTGGGGCAGCTTAGTTTGCTCAGTTTTAGCCATTGAAAATACCTCGGTTGAATCCAAAATAATTCAATTATTAAAAAGGTCCATTTTATCAGAAACAGACTAAAAATGATTAAAAAACAAATATATATATATATATATATGAGAATATTTCAAGAATATGCTGAGGAATATTTTAGGAATAAACTGGGAATATTTCAAGAATATGCTGGAGAATATTTTAAAAATATGCTGGGGAATACTTCAGGATCAGCTCAACAGTATTTGGCTCCATAGTTTTGGCTTTAATAGTAAATGGCTCAACAATACAGATTCAATAGTGATCGGCTTCAATATAGTGGCTTCAACGGTAAATGGCTCAATAGTGCGGCTTGCGAATGAACAGTGTCGTCTTCTTCCTCCAGACGTAAGTAAAAAAAATAAATTTTTTCAACCCTATTTCAGAACCTTTTCAACCTAAATTTTAATGGGTTTTTCTCGCCCAAATGTGCTCTTTCAAATGGTATATTTCAAACATAATTTTAAGAACTTTCAATTTCTGAACCGGTGATAAAGAATTGCTCTGTTTCAAGTAAAAGCTGAGGTCTGATACCAATTTTGCTATACCAAACGTCCAGAAATTGAAAGAAAATAAGAAAACAATAACAAACACACAAAAATTACGTGGTTCGACAATTTACCTATGTCCATAGGAGGCAGTCATTGTATTATTTCTAAGAGGAGTTTACAAACAGAAATTCTAGCTTCTCTTGCTCATCTTATAATTACTCAGAGATCTAGGCCTATATATAGGCATTTACAGAGTGTGAATTCAGGGTTTACAAAATCAAATTTAGCTGCATCAAATACGTATAGAATTTGAACTTTGCTGGTAGTTGTTGACTATTAGAGTTGCCATTTTTACGGTTGGAGTTGCCAACATTGAACAACAAAGATTTGAGCCACCATTTTCAACAGCTTCTTCATCATTTGGTAGTTCTCTTTTCCAAGAGTGTGTAAATACCACTGCTTTCTCTTGTATTGGCTTACCATCTTTGATATTTTTATTTTTTAATTCGATTTAATTTTCTTACTTCTGGATGAATGTATTAGTTTTTAGGTACGTTTAATGTGTTTTTTTTTTTATATGTTTAATATTTGTTTTCTAATTGGGGAAAATTGAGTTACTGTTTTGGCATTTTTTTTGTTTGGCAAATGGGAATCTAGCAAGAAAATTCATAAGATTGTTGTTTTCAAATTCTATATAGTTTGATTTAGCCCTTGTTATTTAGAACTTTATATCCATCTCAATCATACTTTGTACATGGAATGAAAATTTGGAAAAATTGGTCCCCAAGAGAGAGAAAAAAGGAGTTTAAATAATTAGTGATGGAATTTCTTTTAGCATTTAATATTCAATTGATGGGGTTTTCTTTCATTTAAGAAACATCTCATGAAGGGTAATTTTCTGCTAATTGCCTTGCTGTTTTTTTAAGTTATCCAATTAATTGATTTATAGAAATTGAGTATTAAATTGGCTCTAAGTTAACTTATTAAAGTTTCAATATAACATACACACTTTTAAAAGTTTTAAAAGAATGAAACACCCTAAATAGTCATTAACTAGACAACCTCATATTTTGTTTTGTTTATTATTATTATTATTATTATTATTATTATTATTATTATTTTATTTATTTTATTTGAATTTTGCAGCCATAGATATAAGTGAAGAGAAATGGATATTGAGTTGTCAGTTCTTAAGTATGTCTAATTAACGTTTGTTTAATTATTTGTGTATGAAACAGTGAATTTGGTGATCAAAGATAATAGAATTATATCTAGTTGTTCGATTGAGATGAAACTGCCCCTCAACAATACTCATATTAGTCTTGGAATTGTGGCAGCAGCTATATCACCACTCGCCTTTATTCCTTAGAATCTTACATCTAATAATATTACTGAAGTGAATTCCCTTGAGTAACAAAAGTGAGTAAAAGATCACTTTTAACTATTAGATACCTTCACATGCACTAGAGATTAAGAAACATTTGTTATGTCGATAGAATCTGGATGAGCTATGTTAGGTGAAAATCATCTTAAGATTGTGATTAATATGAAACACTTTGAAGATGTTTCGTCTCCATCATTGTGCTCCAAGAATAGGAATGGAAATTGTTTCACATAGAATTTACAGACATAACAACTATACTTTTTCATCTCATTAATAGTTGCCCTCTCATAAGTACATTGTTGGCATGACTATACAACAATCCTTCCTTGGTGACTGCACAAGAAAATTATGTTTCAGTTAGTAATAGCATCAGTGGCAGAGAAATTAATGATAATTTTACCACCATGAATATTAATGTTTTGTGTTGGAAAATCTTTGTTATATTCAATCCTGCATTGCATTTCTTTACTTGTTTTCTACCAACGAAGAAGATCCAGCCTTTTCAAAATGACTACGAAATCAATTTTGTCCTGTGATTCCATTTTGCATTGGCAAAAAAGGTGATGAGATCTGTATTGAGAGTAACCCTGACTACCTTTTAGAAGTATTGTATCGGGCAGTAATCATTTAAAAGATGAAGGGCTTCTGTCAAAGGTGTTTAGTGGCAGACTTAGTGTTAAATGTGCAGTGTAATATGACTTGGATACTAATTAATAAATATTTTTGTGGGCAACTCTAGCTCTCTTGGAGAAAACACTACCCTTTAGATATGTACCACAAGACACTATGATGGACAAGTATATGAGTTATTGTTCTAGAAGATTAATTGCTGCATTATGCTAGCCAAGTCTTACTCGATGGATTGAAGTAGGCATTGGGATCTCTTACTCATATTGTTGTTAGTTCATGCTTTGCACCATCTCAAAGAAAGGCTTCCTTCCAATTCCACTATAGAATTTATATGCTTCTAATATATGTATTTTTTTTAATTAATATATCTAGAAGCCTATTGTGGTGATTAGCATTTTCTTTTGCTTTCAAGATTTCTTAATTATATGGAAATGTTTCAAAGACAAGTTGGAATATAATTACTAAAGAAATATCATTTAAAAAAATTCTCATTTACATAATGAAAATAAATGGAATAATAATTACAATAAATATTAGAATATTCCATGTATTTTGACATTTTTACGGAATAACCTCTAGTTTGGAGATCGCATTATAGCTCCCTTATATTTCATTTTTGTTTCCATCAAATTCAAACAATTTTACCATTTAGGAAATGGGGACTTAGAGATTACTAAAGAGAATTGAAACCTTAAAAAAGGAAGATGAGATCATGTTTCACCATCTCAATTGAAAAGGTTCCCAAAACTATAGAATTTGTATGCCTCTAAGATGTTCTTATTTTTCTAGATTGTAATTGTGATTATAACTTCATAAATTACTTAATTTTAGGAATAGATGCTTTATGGGGTTGAGACATAAATGTTCTTTTTATTTATTTATTTATTTACGTATGTTTGATGATTCTAAAAGTGTTTGATATTTGAAGATTGAACGCTCCATTAGTCATGGACTTAGATAGTAATTTTCTTTCAAAATATAATGTATCTTTGGTGCACCAAGCATATTGCATACAAGTATTTGTTTGTGCACATCTTGTGATGGTTAATTTTTACGTACGTACGTATCTAATGAACATGTGCAGCTAGCAATGCAAGGTTTGGCACGTAAAACAATATTGTAATTATTGCTTGTTTCATTTGGAAATCTTGGAGCAAAAATTTCATCTAAGATGATCATTAACTTTATTTTAAAATATTTCACATAAGGATTATTTAAGTGGAATTGCAAGAGGAAAAAAAAAACAAAGAGAGCTATTTATTTATTACTATATGTGGATGATATGTTATTGGTTAGTTTTAATTTAATGAAATTCAAAGAGTCAAACAGGTTTTTGATTTTAAATTTGATATGAAAGATCTTGAAGTAGCAAGAAAGATACTTGGTATAGCAATTTCAAGAAACAAAAATAATTCAAATTTGAAGCTTTATTAAACTTCATATCTACATAAGGAGATTATAAAATTTTCTATAGAAAATACTAAAATGTAACACCCCTTTACCCGAGTCTGAAAACTCAAATAAAGAGATGTCACTTCGTAAAGGCGATACAAAATAATAATATAAAGAAATTTTCCTTTTGAAACATAACTGGAAAACTGAATAAAAATTTTCTTTATTCTTTAGATAAAATTAAACCGTTGGTATTAATAGTAAAATCAAAATATTTCTAAACCTCGAAAAATACGGTTCTTTACACAAGACCCACAACGTAAAGAAAATTAATTATATCTCTATCAGAGTTTTAATATTATTAAAAAGCAAATAAAACTGCATAACTAATTTGTACTGTTACCACCCTCCGCGGGTCCGCCATGTCATTGTAAAACTGTTCGGCTAGGGTTCAGGATTACCTAAACACAAGAAACAAACATGAGTGAGTGAAAAATACTCAGTAGGTTCCCAACATGCATGTGATGATGCAGTACAATATGCTAAAAGAATGTTAAAAGTTATGAAAACCTTTTGTTTGTTTCTCTTTTAAAAGCAATCATCTATGCAATAACTTTTAAAAACTCTTATACGTAGGACTTTTCACTTTGCGTAAGTTTTTAATTACGCTGGAGTTAGTTATCCGTCGGCAACTCTAATTTCCTAAAGCAGCACACATGCATACTTTCAAGAAAATTTTTACACATTTAATCGTTTAGAGGAAACGACATGAGTGAGTATGAAACCCGCTTGCATCTGCATCATGCAAGTACTGGGGTTACATCCCACACACATACTAATACGCTCACATATGTGAATCCAATCTCTCCACTCACTAGTTAGTAGGATTCACATTCATAATCACATAAGCTCCATCCATTTTAAATTTTAACTGCCTATGAGTGCATGACCATGTCTATACAATGCATGATTTTTAAAACATGAGTTGACAAGAAATAATTTCTCTTGCGTATAACAAAAATTTCCATGATGGGTTGCAATGCATGCGTATGCTTATGCCATAGCTAACATACATCATTCTCATGTCATCAATATATATAGCTTCAAACACAATTAACTCCCATATGCAAGACAACACATGCATTTAAATACTTATATATATATATATATATATGGATTCATACAAATATATCCATGTGAATAGACCCATTTATTTTTAAAGAAACTATTTCGAAATAACATTCTAATTACAAAGGGAAGCAAGTATAGCCATACTTAAATCAAATTCCAGCAACCATGCTTTATAAATAAAATTGTAACCTAATTAAATTAATCAACATAAGAAGTATAAAGTTTCATACTTTATTAGTTTAAGAAAAACTAAATAAATATTAAAGTTGGTTTTAAACACAGTAGTCATGGAGTTTCGTTTAAATTCAAGTCCTAAACTAGTCACATTATTACCTTTACTTAGTTTATTAAAACCATACAAATAGCTGGTCAAGTACAGCTCACTTTAAACTAAAATTTCTAGTAAGAAACAACATTTAACCTAACTTAAAACAATATACAAATCTAGTCACAAACAGTTACAGTTTCAGAATTTTCCAGCAAAACAGATAAAATTGTAAAAATTATAGAACCCTCAATTTAACTCTAAATGGGGAAATTCCAAAACTAAAATAACCACAACTTAATAAATTAAAATAGAAAAATGTGCATTGAAAATTAGTAAAAATAAAAGGCCTTGAAATATCACCAAACCCATGGGTTATGGTGAAGGGTTCTCCCAAAACATCTATCATTCCAATCATTTTAAAAAAATTATTTCTCCCTCATCTGAACTTCGATTGTAGAAATTCAAAAACGAGCATGTTCAAAGACACTCAAGTATATACAGTAAACATTTTAGAATTTTTGGACAAATACCTAAATTTCAGTAACAGATTAAATTCCATAAAAATTTTAGAGATTTTCTAGTTCACAGCACACATATTTTCAATCAAAATACTACATGAAAAAGGGGACCTCCACTATACAAAATTTGAGCTTTGATTAACTTTTAAAAACCCATTTCAAACAGCCCATCTTACAAATTTTAAGTGGTCCCAAGTAGATCCATGAAGAAAAGTATATAAAAAGGTAGATCTAGGTCACAAACAACACTTAACACTACCAAAATACTAGTAAACACAAGTGAAATTTGGGTCCTACCTTGAATTAGCTAAAACCCCACTAAAACCCTTGAGAATGCAAACCAAAAACCTCACTCTAGCAGTTGGAAATGGCCGGCCACTGGCTATTTCTTTGTCTTTAAAGTTTCTCCTGATTCCTTCTTGATACACTTGAAGATCTAGCTCTAACTCTTTCCCTCTTTCTTCTCTCCTCAAGAAAACCCTATTCTCTCTCTCCAAAAAGAATGACCGGCTACTCTAACTCCAAATGAACTTGGTGGCTTGACAACTAAGTGTTTAAAAAGGATGGTTCTAGGGTTTCAAAAGGGTGGGGCCAAACTAGCCTACTTTGACTCAAGTTTGACCAAAATCCAAACTTGGTCTTGCATGTGATCCCATTTTTTACAAAGTAAGACCACATTGAATTCAAACTTACCACATACATAATCAAAAGTCAAGAAAAGAGTCCAGTCATCACACTGCCAGTCAAAGTGATGATGTGGCAGAGTGAACTATTGACTATTGACTTTGACCTTGACCAAAACTTTGACTTTACTATAAAAAGAAACAAACACATATAAAACACAGAAGATCACATACCACCTAGTCCCAGTCAACCAACCCCAAACCTTGGCCCGACAGTCAGTGGTTCATGTGTTGACTTTAACCGGAGTTGATTTTGCCCACAAGTCAACTGTGCATAAAAGTAAGCAAATATTACAAAAGAGGTGATTGTTCCATTAGAGGGCATTTTAAATTGTCTGCATATCAATGTTCACCTACTCAGTTATAAGTGGATGACATGCTTAGTGTATTTTACTCAAGTGTTATTGGTTTAGTCATGTGCATAGTGGTTTGTATTATATCTGACCTTGCTCATTCAATTAGTTTATTAAGTAAATAAATATTAGACATGGATAGAGAACATTGAGAAGCTTTGAAATGGTTGCGGAGCTATATAAGAGGCACATTGAATGAAGGTTTATTATATCATTAAGTGAAAAGGTGTTGTACTATTGTACTAGCAGGTTTTGTTGATTCAGACTATGCTAAAGATAAGGACAATAAAAGGTCAATTACAACATATATTTTCACGGTGTATGGTAATTGTGTGAGCTGGAAGTCACAATTGTAATTTGTTGTAGCATTGTTTTATACTAAGCAGTGTATATTACTGCTACTGAAGCTGTAAAGGTGACAATGTGGATTAAAGTTTTCTTGATGGGACTAAAACTCATACAACAAGGAGGCAATGCGGATTAAAGGTTTATTGATGGAACTAAAACTCATGTGGTGATTTATTTTGATAGTTAGAATGCAATTCATCTTTGTAAAAATTCAATCTTTCATGAGAGATCAAAACACATTCATGTGATATACCACTTCATCAGACACATGGTTGCATAAAGGTTTTTAGGCTTGAAAGATACCTACATAAATGAACCCTTTTGATATTGGTACTAAAGTGTTAACGTGTGAGTAAATTTAATGTTTGTAAGAATTTGCGCAACATTTATATTGGATGACTGATTGATGGTTGGGAAGGTGTTAATAATTTTCAGCATCTATGAGTTTTAAATTAGAGTGGAGATATGTAAAGAATTAACTCAACAACTCATTACCAATAAGGTGTTTGATGAAGTTTTTTAAAAATAAAAAGGAAGACAAATGGTCAGAGGAAGAAATATGAATAGCGTCTTTGGTGCAGAGTGTTTCAAATTAGAGTTCCATTTAGAACAGTGCGCACACTTGTTTGAACAGTTGTGAAGGCTTCTTTATGTTTGCTGTTGCATATAATAAGTGTGTTATATTCGTTTTGACCAAGAATTCAAAGACTCCTTAATCTTGTGGGACCACGTCATCATCTTCAATAGCTATATATATATAAATACATCAATTATATTTGATTAGTAATAAATATGTGATATCTTATTAATGATAGGTAAAAAAATAAATTTATATTATTTATTAATTTTTATATTTATTTTTATTAAACTCTGTATAAATTGATCAATTATACTTTTATAATATACTTTTATAATATAGTACATTAGAGTATTCAAAGCTTCTCTCATCTTTCTTGAAAAATAAAAAGTTGGTTTGTGTGTTTATTAGGGAAGTGTTAATTAGATAAGGATACGTTATATATATATATATATATATATAAAGCTTCTTTCTCCTCTTTCTTTAAAGATAAAAGGTTGTCTTTGTGTTCATTAGAGAAGGAAAATATGTGGTTGTAAAAGATAAAAGTTGGTTTTTCTCTGAGAGATCTTCAATTTATTATTCTTCCTTCTTTGTAGATAATTATTGTGTGTATTTTCTTTTTCCTCCTTCTTGAAAGATAAAAGGTTGTCTGTGTGTTCATTAGAGAAGAAAAATAGATGGTTGCAAAAGATAAAAATTAGATTTTTCTAAGAGATCTTCAGATTTATTATTCTTCGTTCTTTGTGGATAATTATTGTGTGTATTTACTATGAGAATAAGTATAACTGAATTTAGAATTGAGCGAGATATTCATATGTGGATTTATATAGTAGCCAACTATTATTCTTGTAAACAAAAAAAACTTTATAAATATTTATTCTTTATAATGCGGAGGCTAAAACACCAAAGTTAAGAGGACATGCAAAGGCATACTTAGCTGAACTTCTACAGAAACTCTTCTGTCCTTTACTTCTGGTCGTTTTAAATTTTTAGTATTTTATGACGGTTGTCAACAGTAAGGATGTACCTAGTAAATAGCCCAGCCCAGTATCGGTTAAAAAAAATTAATTTTAGTACATTTTTTGTGTTGTCAACAGCAAGGATGTACCTAGCAAACAGATTCTACCACGACCTATTTAAGAAAATTAGAGGCTTTAGTCAAGCTTTAAATTTCTTAAAGATAACTTTAGATTTTATTTTGAAATACAAATATAATTAGTTTTTTTCTTAAAAAAAATATTAATTGAAAAGTTTGTAATTTACTTATTTTTGTCATGTGGCCAAATATAGATATTACTAACTTATAGCTTTACATGAATACAATTCATCTGAGTGGAATAATATGTTTTATACAAATGGCTAGATATATTATCTCATCGTTATGATTTGTCTAAGTGAAATGAAATAACTAGATATATACAATGGAATAATAGATCTATTATTACCGCATTGAGTTAGGAAGTAATTTATTTTAATATTGAAATTAGACAAAAAGAAAATAAAAAGATATTAAAATGTCAAGACATCCATATAAATGAATACATAGAGTTAAATTATTTTATTTGATATGATCTTGTCATTTTACAGGAAATAATAATGTGACTGAAATCAATTCTCATGAGAATAAATAAATAAAAGAAGAAAACACGAGATCCCTTTCAATGGTTGTTAGATATATAGTTTAATTATCAATTTATTTGCTCTTAATATTGCTATAGAGATTTAGAAATATTTTATCTAATGTGTATGAACTTAGTGAAAATCATGTAATTTGTGATTAATAAGAGCATCTCCAGCAGGAAATGTAATAATAACACTGCCATTTTCAAAATTTGACATTAATACATCATCTCCAATACTAAATTAAAACATCAATACTAAATAACAATACAATATTCTAATAGACTATGCTAAAAATATAACAATGTCAAAGTTAATATTTTTAAAAAATTATTTCAATATTATTTTATTATTTACCTTAATTTTTTAATCAAATTTATTAATTTATTGTATTTTAAGAATATATATATATTATAAGATTTAATTGTTGTAGAACATTTTCATAGTAAAAAAATTATAGAACATGAATTGTTTTAAATATTTTTGTAATGAAATGAAAATCATATTTTCTACATACTATATAATAATTTAATTTATACATATATTTTATCCAAAAAATATCTACTACGTGTATGATTGTATATATATTCATATTTTAAAAAGCCAAAAAGCCTCTATTACGTGTATGATTTTATATATATTCATCTTGTATGTATGTATATATTATCATCTATCTTATTTTTTACGTTTTTGGTTCACTACCATTTTTATTTATTTTTTATAAATTCACAAAAAAGCAAGAAGAAAGATATATTGTTGTTAAAACCCAAAAAAGAGAAAAATATATTGTTGTTAAAACACTTAACCAATTAAGTGAAGGACTTGTAATTATCTTTTTATTTTTGTTGAATATAAACTTGAAATTATTTTTGTAAAAGAAAATAATTAAATTATTATTTAATAGACTTTTTTTTTTAATTGTTGGACTTTTATTTATATTTATAAATTTTGATTGATTTTTATATTGTATTGGCATAAGTTCTCAGGAATAACCGATAAAATTCTTTTAGAGTTAAAGAAGTGAATGATAATACCAAATTTTAGCTTTTACACCCATTTTTAGTACCCTATTAGAGATATATATGAAAAGGGTTGAGTCTTAGAGTGTTTCTATTGATCAGTCATGTCATCTGGGTCTAAGTCAAATGTCCAATTACAGATGATAAGAGTTGAGTCTCAGAGTAGTTTTATTGATCAGTCAAACATCCAATTACTTCGATTTGAATTATTCAGAGGATGCCTTATATTTATATATTATATCACTCTAAGCAAACAATTTGATACATGATTTTTTTAGTTTAATACACTTTATTACCTCTAGTTGGCCATATTTTGATTAGAGACCTATTAAATTTATTGATTTCAGCCAAGGTCCTCAAGTTTTGAATTAATTCAATTATGACCGTCTCCTTAAGTCCTCCAAAAATTAAAATTATAACAAAAATATAACTGTATTGTTCAAATTAAAGAAGAAAAATATTTTTGTTGTTTGCTAAAGAATACATTTGGAAGAGTTTTAGATCATATGTACCGCACATATATTGGTATTTTGAATAATACAATTATATTTTCCATTAGGATCTCAACTGAAAGCCAAAAATTTAAGACCCCTTATTAAAATTTGATCAAACTAGAGGCACTTAAATGTACCAAAACTTTTATACTTTTATTTTCCTCAGTTAATGATATGCTGTATCAATTTGAAAGTAGAAAATTTGTAAATTGAGGTGATTCAATTCATGATAGACTTAATTACCATATGCATTGAGAACTACAGATCCGTAACTTTTCTGACCGAAGTAATTGCTAACAAAATGTATTTTGAGGTCTCTGTTCTGAGTAATACCTTTGCATTGATTTTATTCCCTATATTCCTTAAGATTTTAAAAATGAAGTTAAAAAAAATAAAAAAATTTCAATAACAGAGCATGAAAAATATAGTCTCCTATACTTTTTTTTTCCTCCACTACAATCCACTAATTTCACCTGTTCGACAGTTTCCAACCCATAAGAACATTGTTGACTTCTTATTTGATGGCATAATCCTACAACAATCCCTCCTTGGTGACTGCACAGTATTAGCATCATTAACAAAATAAAATTATAGTATTTAAACCAACAACGAATATTAGTGTAATATATGTGAAAAAATTTCTTAAATTAATTCTACCATAATATGCATGCAATGCTTTTCCAAACTATCGTACTAATAATTACCTTCTGCCAACGAAGAGGGTCCGGCCTTTTCAAGACAACGATGGAATCGATCTTGTCCGGCGATTCCATTTTCCAGCGGCAGAAAGGGTGTCTAGATCTGTCTCGAGCGTAAACTCCTACTATTTGTCGTTTAGATCGATCATATCGAACTGTGCTCATGTAAAAGACGAAGGGCTTCTGACAAGGGTGTTTGGTGACAGGTCTAGTGTTGAATGCATAGGCAGTGTAATCGGATCTGGGATACCAATTGAGAAATGTTCTTGTGGGCATCTCTAGCTCTCTTGGAGATATCACTCCCCTTAGGATTTGAACCACGTAGCCCCACGACACTGAAATGGACCAGTGTCGAGTTTTGTCGTAGCAGATTGATTGTTGCATTATGCTGGCTGAGTCTTGCTTGACGGATTGGAATAGGCGTTGGAGAGCTCTGACTCGGGTCATTCGTGGAAACACTGGTTCTACTACATCTAGGTGGTGAACAGATACCAATGGAGTTACTGGATGAGCTCCTAATAGCCCTAATAGGTCACCATACACATCGTACTGCATGAACACCCCACGAGAAATTTATATATATATATTAAAAAAAAAAAAAACAGCTTTTCCATGCATGCACGTCCAAAAACAGATCGATATGATCCAACCAAAAAAAAGTCTACAAATTTCAATACATAATTTCCTTATTTGTTAATATAATTACTCAAAATTCTTTTCTTTTTTTAAATACTATTTTCTTAAAATTTATTATTTACTTTCTTAACTCATTATAAAACTAAAGTGTGTGTGTATATATATATATATATATATATATATTACCAAACACTCAATTTAGTCACAGCCTATTCCTTCTTCAGCATAACAATTAATGTTTCGAATTTACAGCAATACCAGTTACCTGATGAAATCCAGATTCCCTGGTGAGAGGCACACCCAACTCAGCCATGCACGCCTGAATCCGATCATCGCTGCCGTACAATCCCGGATATCTCTGGATGCACTTGTCCTGCATCTTCTCCAATTCTTTAGCCAATGGATAACTTATGGCGAATCCACCACCGCCATAAGCCATGGAGTAGGAGAAGTAGATATTCTGAACATGGCTCTCCGACGAGCTTCCCACGTAATAAAACTGTGTGTGGTCGTATTTATTCAACACTCTCACCACATTATCCACTACAAAAACGGTGTCGTCGTCCCCCATTACGAACCACCTCACGTCCTTCAAGCCGAGCCTCAAAGTCTCCGAAACTATCCTGGAAATCCTGAGCGCAGATCTTCCTCCCTGACGGTTGGTGTATTTGAATTTGGTAGTACTTGCGGAGATACGAATCTGGGGCAGTCCCTCGTTTGTGCTGGTCCTCACTTGTCTGTCCAACCAAACAACTCCTCTCGTCACGTTAGGCCTCCACCATACTTTAATGTATTCTTTTCTCTTCGCCCACAGATTGGATGAAGCTGCTATCCCAAACACAATGTGTTTGAGCTCGGTATCCGAACGGTTCGACGTCGAGGACTTGTCGGAAGGAAGTAAAAGGTCGGAGGAGCTGGTGGTGGTTCGTTGTTTTTCTTTATGATCATCATCTTTGTCTTTGTCTTGTTTTTGTTCTTGTCGTTTGGTCTGAGGCTTTGTGAAATCATCATCATCATCATCACTGGTAGTAGTATTGGAGGAAGAGACATTGGAGAGAGTGGTGGCTTGGAGGTGTTGTTGTGTGGAGGTGGTGATAGGATCTAAAGGAGTTGTAGTGGTAGACGTGGTGGTGGGACAGTCAGGGCGGTCAGAGGAGAGGATGAGATTGGAAGAGTAGAGAATGTAGACGACGGAGATAAGAAGAAGAAACCAAGTGAGGGTGCTTCTGAAACCTATGAGGGACATACGTTGTAAGGCAGAGTTCATGGGGTCCCAATTAGTTGCTGGAAAATTTGGTTGTTTCTTGTCGGAGTCTTGGTCGAGTTTGCGGTTGATGTTGATGATGTTGTTATTGTTTGAATTTCCTCCCATGTTAATGGGGGCACTTTGATCAGTTCCAAGATGCCCTGGTAAAGGTGGTGGTGGTGGAAAGGGAAGGTTTTGAGTTTGTGAGAATTATTCGGATCGGAGAATAACAGAGAGTACGTACTTGTTATGCGCATGTGGATATTCTTCCATGTGTTTTTTAATTTATTTTATTATAATTATGTGTGTGAGTGAGAAATTGGTTATGCCAAAATGCGAAGTTGAATGCGAGTAAGATGGAAGGGAGCAAAGTCGGAATTCATGTATTGTTACGTGTAATGAAATAGGCTGAGGGTACGTACGTAGGTGTATAAAGTCTATTTTTTCTTTCCAGGTGTATATAGAACCACTGGGCTGGGCTGGGCTGGGCTAGGCCACTAGACAGAGGTGTGGGGATCCCACACGTGGGATTGGCGTGGTGTGGGCGGGGCCTGTGGCCACCACGAAGGGATACTGGGCAGGGGTGTGGATGACTAGGTGAGGATAAGATTAGATTAGCAAGAGGTCAGTTCAGGGGGACACCACAAGATCCCTCGTCCACCACGAAGTCTGGTACGGTATTTGGGCAACAATGATTAATGCTATGCATGATTACCTCCCAAAGCCGTGAGTTGTGTAAGATTAGATTAGCCGAAAGAGGTCAGTTCACGTGTCCCTGGGACCCACCACGTGTGGCCTAATCCCATCCCTCTCATGTCTACACCTTCACGTAGTCTGGTATGGTATGTTGTGTTGCGAATTCAATGATTAATAACTATTTGCATGTTATTAACTCCCAAATCTGATATGTTATGTTGTGTTCCATGTTAATAACTACTTACGTATTATTAACTCTCAATGCATATATATTTTAAATATATTTTTGTACAAGAAAGAGATCAACTATTTTTATTTATCTGATTTATTTTTTTACAAATCAAATAATGACATATTATTTAAAAAATAAAAAATATATGTGTTAGTATGACCACCATAATTTCGTATTTATTGTTTTCAAAGATGCACATCTTCTGGCCAAATTTTATATTTTATTCTCTATCTCTCCATTAAAAGTATAACACCTCATTTTTTAAGTGTTTTTTTTCTAAGCATATTTTTATTTTTCCTTTCTATTTTTTTTTATTTTATAAATGTTTTTTTTTCTACACACGAGTCTTTTCCTTTTTATATTTTTTATTTAATAATTTTTTTTTAGTTTTAATATCCAAATGAAAAAGTTTTTTATTATTTTTTTTACTTTTATATTATTATACTGACTCCTATCAACCATCTATTAAGAATCTAAAGGCCAAAATATATTTAAATATTTAAAAATTTATACAACTACTTAAATATAATAAAAGAAAAGAAAAAATAAAGAAAAATACTCATGCAAAAAGAGCCACTAGCTTGGAGAATTGAAGCGGAAAAAAAAAAGTTTTAAAAAATATATCGCAAAAAGATTGGACAGGAGAAAAAATAATTAAAGGAAAAGATGCAGTAAAAGAAGGGAACAAATATAGATTCGTTGAATAAAAAAAATTCGTTGAAAATAGAAAAAAGTTAAAAAGGAAAATTATTTTTACATTTTTTTCTCAGGGTTTTTCCTTTTATTTTAATATCTAAATAAAAAAGTTTTATTATTGTGTTTTTATTTTTATATTATTGTATTTATTCATATCAAGCATCTATCAAAATTTTAAAGGGTAAAATAAAGCATGTTTATGAGATATTCTCCTTTTTTTAGAAAAATACTTTTAAGCATACTTCTATATCATATACAGCTTTCTTCTTTAGGAAAATCTTCTCTATTCTTTATGAGAATGCTTCTCAACCTTCACGTATGCTTCTGCACCATACATGACTCTCTTTTTTTAAAAAAATCTTTTTTGAAAAAATCTTCTTATTTTTTTAGAAAAATACCCTCAAACTTCAAATATACTTTTGCATTATATACGACTTTCTTCCTTAAGAAAACCTTCTCTCTTCTATAGGAAAATGTAATCCATGAGAACTTAAATATCATTCAAGAACAAATACAAGTCTCCATCCCCTGACACTTATAGTTTGGGTTTTTATTTTGAAGAGTCGCTTACGAATCTATTAGTGTAACTCTCTTCCTTAGGAAAATCTTTCATTAGAAATATGCCTCCAAACTTCAAGCATTCTTTTGCATCATACACGACTTCTTTTCTTAGGAAAATCTTCTCCCTTTCTTAGAAAAATGCTTGAGGACTTAAATATCACTCATGACCAAATACAGTCCACCATCAAACACTACTTATTTGGGTCTTTACTTTAAGGAGTCCTTTATAAATCCATTAGGCATAATAATTGATGAATTAGCCTACTTAAACATCACATCTAGGACCAAAGACGGACCTCCACCCAAAACACTATTCGTTTGGTCCTTTACTTTGAAGAGTCCTTTTCAAATCCATTAGGCACACCAATCGATGAGGTAGTCTTAATTGGGGACCAAAATACACACCCCTAAGCTTCAAGCATGTTTCTGTATCATACACGACTCTCTTTTTAGAAAAATCTTCTCTCTTCCTTAGGAAAATTCCATAGACTAAAACATCACTAAGGACCGAACACAAAACTTCACCCCTAATAACTATTTATTTTGGCCTTTACTTCAAGAAGTTCCTTTCAAATCCATTAGGCATACTAATAGATGAGCCAACCTTACTTTGGGGCCCATAATACATAGGCTCATCCCTAAGCTTCAAACATGAGAATGTATCATTCTCCCTTCCTTTTAAGGACTCTCTTAATTCATTAAACACACCAATGGATGAGTTCAGATTGCCACTATAGGGACTTGAATTTGAATCTTTAGCTTCAATACCAACTGATATAGGTGCGACATAACTATTTCTTTCAAAAATTACAACTGATAGGAGAGACACAACACTACTCATTTGATGTTGTTAACAAAGCCACTTTTTGACTTACTTAATTGGGAAGTGTTTGAAAAGTAAAAAAATGGCAAGTTCATTTAATGAAATTGATAAAAAAAAACCAGTTGTATCAAGCTATACATGCACAACTTTTGCCAACTTTTAGAGGTGGTGGATTTATTTTCAACATTTTTACCGTCTCTCATGCTTATATATATACATGTAACTTTTTTTAAGATCAATCTACATCTTATAAAGCATAGAAAAGACAAAGTATTAGAGAGAAAAATAGAAAGGTTTCTCCTAATGTATTTTTAATCTTTGTGTGTGCTTCTCCTATTATAAGAGAGATGTTGTCATTATTATACTCTCCTTATTAAAGAGAGTTTTTGTAATTTCTTTTGTAATAAAAAATTCTCGTACAATTATTGTGTGCATTTATTCTTTAATTTTCTCATTATTATTTCAGTTGTAATTGTGTGCCTCGTACCACAACTTCCTAACAGTGGTATCAGAGTAAGGTTCATAGCTGGGTTTTTATGCTACAGTCAAATCCAGTTAATGGAAAAAGGCATCGTCAACAATGGCGACGAACTACGAAATAGAGAAGTTCAATGAGAATAATTTCTCATTGTGAAAATTGAGAATAAAAGCAGTTTTAAAAAAAACTGTTTGGTGACAATTAGAGATAGGCCTGACGAGATGGTTGATGACGAAAAATGGAAGGAGATGGATAGCAATGGTAGTTAAAATCTGCACCTAGCACTAGTCGATGAAGTATTATCAAGTATGGCAGAGACAAAGACAGCAAAAGAAATATAAGATATTCTGACAAAATTGTACAAGGCCAAATCACTACACAACAAAATCTTTTTGAAGAGAAAGCTTTACACACTTCATATGATGGAGTCAACTTCAGTGACCAACCACATCAGCACCCTCAACACTCTATTATCACATCTCACAACAATGGAGCATAATATAGAAATAGGTAAACGTGCTGAAATTCTACTTTAAAGTTTACCTGATTCATATGATCAACTCATCATTAACTTAACTAATACTATAGAAATTCTAGTCTTTGATGATATTGTAGCAACGGTTCTTGAAGAAGACAGTCGACACAATAATAAAGAAGATAGACTGGGAAACTCATAACTAGCTGAAGCATTGACGATGATAAGAGGGAAATCAACCGAATGTGACCCCAATGGAAGTCAAAATCATAGTAGATCAATCCAAAAGTAAAAAGAATGTCAAGTGTTATCATTGTGGCAAAAAATGACACTACAAAAGGGAGTGTTGACATCTCAAGAAGAACGAAAAAGACAAAGAAAAGGTATTGAGTCTTCAAAAGCTTAGGGTTGTATAACAAGTACCTCGGATGATGGTGAAATTTTATACAGTGGGGCAACAACAGCTGCTGAAGGCAGACGAAGTTTCGTTGATGTCTGGCTTATAGACTTAGGAGCAATATAGAATATGACCCCCCAGAGAGAATAGTTCTACCAATATGAACCTATCTTAAGAGGATTTATATTCATGGGAGACAGTCATGCCTTTGAGATTGTTGGTATTGGTACCATTGAATTGAAGATGTATGATGACACAATTCGTACCATCCAGGAGGTACAGCACGTGAAGGGCCTGAAGAAAAATTTATTGTCTTTGGGACAGTTAGATAATAATGGGTGCAAAACCCATGTGCAAGATGAAATTATGAAAATAGTTAAAGGCGCTCTTGTGGTGATAAAAGTGGAAAAGATAGCTGCAAATATGTACATGCTTAAAGGAGAAACACAACAAAAAGGAGAAGCGTTCATTGCATTGGTAAGTTTTGCAGATGAATTAATGATGATGTGGCATAAGCTTAACCATATGTCAAAATGAGATTTGAAGATTCTTATTGAATAAAAGCTTCTTCTAGGGCTTAAAAAGATTTCTTTACCCTTTTATGAGCATTGCATTACTAGTAAGCAGCACAAATTAAAGTTCAGCAGTTCTAATATTAGAAGCAAATCTATCTTAGAATTAATCTGCTCCGATGTTTGGCAAGCACTAGTTCTGTCCTTAGGAGGTGCAAGATACTTTGTAACTTTTATTGATGATTATTCCAGAAGATGTTGGGTGTATCCAATCAAGAGAAAAGCAGATGTTGGGTGTATCCAATCAAAAGGTAGTTCACAGTGGCGTACACTCCATAACAAAATAAAGTAGCAAAGTGAATAAACATAACTTTGTTGGAATGGACAAAAGCGATGTTGAGAACTGCGGAGATGGTCAAGTCATTTTGGGCAAAAGCAATGAAAATCGTCTGTTATGTGATAAATTAGTCACCATCAACCGCAATTGATTTAAAGATGCCAATGGAGATGTGAACAGTTAAGCCAGATGATTATTCTTTTACATACATTTGGAAGTCATGTGTATGTTATGTACAATGCCATATAAACATCAAAACTGGATCCAAAATTCAGAAAATATTTTTCTTAG
The DNA here is from genome assembly GCA_007844105.2 of Rhamnella rubrinervis. Classification (NCBI taxonomy): domain Eukaryota; kingdom Viridiplantae; phylum Streptophyta; class Magnoliopsida; order Rosales; family Rhamnaceae; genus Rhamnella; species Rhamnella rubrinervis. The sequence goes on from CM017578.2 coordinate 15,228,007, forward strand.
GATATACTGATGAAGTTAAAGGGTACCGCCTATGGGATCCCACTGCCCACAAGGTGATAATCATCAAAGATGTGATATTTACAGAAGATATAGTATAAGAAAAATAAAATGGTAGCACTTTTAAAGAGAAACTAGATACTACTACATTTCAATTAAAGAAAGATAAGAACAAAAAGTTCTAGGTTCCTCTGAAGCAGTATGTATAATAAGAACAAGCTAAGTTTGCAACTCTAAAAGTTTGAAGGTCAACTTGGGAAAGGAGAGAACCAGCTTGGCACTCAGGATACATTATGGAGGAAAATGTAGCATATTGTTTACTATGGATGGAGAGTCACAAAATAGCTTGACCTGAATGGTAAAGCTGTATGTATATTTCATCGTCACCTGAGTTCGATCATGTGTGTGGTACTTTGCATAGACCAAAGCCCCCTATAAAAAAAAAAGGGATGGAAAGTCATCAACTTTTCATGAAACTTTAAATAGCTAAGAAGATTTTCAATGGTGGCAGTAATGCAATAAGAAATTGAAGCTCTCTATAAAAATAAGACATGAGATCTTGTTCCACTACCACAAAGAATGAAGGCTATCGACAACAAATGTGTCTAAAAAATCAAATGAGATAGCAATGACCAGGTGAAGCAATATCATGCTAGATTGGTAGTGAAAGAATTTGTTCAGAAAGAAGGCATTAATTTCAATAAGATATTCTCTCTTGTTGTTTGACTTACAATAGTTCAAGTAGTCTTGGTGATGTGTGCTACATTTGACTTGTATTTAGAACAGTTGAATGTGAAAACTACATTTCTTCATGAAGAACTTGAATAAGAGATTTATATACTCCAACCAAGAGGTTTTGAAGAAAAAAGGAAAAGAAAACTTAATTTGCAGGTTGAACAAATCTCTATATGGTCTTAAACAAGCGTTGAGATGTTAGTATAAGAGATTTGATTCTTTCATCATGAGCCCTGAATACAACAAACTTAATTCAGATCCTTGTGCTTACTATAGAAGATTTGGTGATGGTGATTTCATTATTTTGTTGTTGTATGTTGACGATATATTGGTAACAAACCCCAACAAATATCATATAAAAACTTAAAGACACAGTTAATTAGGGAGTTTGAAATGAAAAACTTGGAATCAGTAAACAAGATTCTAAAGATGCAAATTTATCAAGACATAAATAATATGAAGATTTGACTTTCTCATAAGAACTAGTTAAAGAAAATCTTGCAGCACTTTAACATGCAAGATTGTAAGCCAATCTCTACCCATTTTCCTATTAATTTTAAGTTATTTTTAAGTATGAGTCCTAACAATGAAATAGAAAGGATGAAAATGTCTAGAGTGCCATATGTATCAGCAATGGGTAGCTTAATGTTCGCTATGATTTGCACAAGACCAGACATTGAACAAATAGTGTGAACGGTTAGTCGATACATGACGAATCCTAGTAAAGAGAATTGGAATATTGTAAAGAGGATCCTAAGATATGTCAAAGGTACCTCAAATCTTGTATTATGTTATGGAGGATCAGACTTCACTGTCAGAGGATATGTTGATTTAGATTATGTAGGTGATCTCGACAAAAACAAGTTCATAACATGTTATGTGTTTACTCTTACTAAAGTCATTATTAGCTTGGTTTCAAAATTATAGTCTATCATGGTTACTTTTATGACGAAGGCAGAATACGTTGCAGCTACGCAAGCTAGTAAAGAGGCAATCTGGTTGCAAATGTTACTGAAGGAGCTCGGACACAAACAAGAGAAGATTGCTCTATTTTGTGATAGTTAGAGCGCTTTGTACTTAGTAAAGAATCCAGCATTTCACTCGAAGTCAAAGCACATACAAGTCCAATATCACTTCGTTCGTGAGAAAGTGGAAGAAGGAAGTGTGGATATACAAAATAATCCATACTAAAGACAACCTAGTTGATATGTTAACAAAGCCAATCAATAATGATAAATTTACTTGGTGTCGATCCTCTATTGGCCTAGCAGAAATATAAACAACATGGACATGAAAATAAAAATTATAGTGAGAATAAAAGAATTACAATAAAATGGCTTTAAGTGAGAGAAATGTTGTTAATAAAGCCACTTTTTGACTTACTTAATTGAAAAGTAAAAAATGGCAAGTTCATTTAATAAAATTGATAAAAGAACCAGCTATATTAACAATGACGAATCCAGGATTTACAAGTTGGGTGGGCTATATTTACCTTACTAAAGTTTTTTTTAAAGAAATAAAATTTGACAATACAAGTATATTTTATTATTAAAATAAAAAAGTACACATAAAGAAAAGAAACATAATAAATCTTACTCATAAAGCAAATATAAAAAATTACTATTTAAGTTGTGTTCTACGTTTCTTCATTGAGTAAAACTCATCAATAATTGAATCATCATCTATACTTGTTGCAAAGTCTCTTTTTATGTAGATGATCATGCAATCAGTAAGAAATTCATTCTCAATCTTGTTCCGAAGCCGATTTTTAATGAATTTCATAGATGAAAACGCTCTTTTTGTTGTTGATGTAGAAACCGGAAGTGTTAATATCAAACGAATCAATCTACTAATCAAGTAAAAATCTTCAGCAATACCTGTTTCAACTAATCGATGATATAATGTAGAAATATAATTAATATTCTGAAAGTCCGGGCGATCCATTGATAACTTGTAATACCCAATTCTATTATCAAAGGATATAATTCAGAATGAGTGAATTATTCAGGATAAAATTTCTCAGCAAGTTTACAAATATCATCGATATTAAATGATTTGAAGCCATGAGAAGGATCCAAGGCTGAGCTAAGACAAAGTAGCTCAATCGTGTTTTCTGGAAATCTATTATTCAACTTCATTAACTGAAAATCTATTACATTATTAAATATATTAACTCGATAATGATGTTCAATTGTAATATAATCTCTTTGTTGACAAGAACGACCTGTACCATGCTTATATGGAGCACTCATATCAGGTATCTTAATATCATATCGTTCACAAAAAGATATAATTTCTTCAAATAGCTCATCCCAACCACCATCTCTTAAAGTTTGAAGTTGATATTTTGATTGTGAGACATAATTCAAAGCATTAACAATGTCTTGATTTTTTCTTTGAAGTGTCTGACAAACAAAATCAGTAATTCCCATAACTTTCTTCATCAAAAGTAAGATAAATACAAATTCGAATGATGTTATAGCAACCAAATATTTATAAGCCTCAGAACGAAATTGTTGAGTTGGTCCATTTTCATCGATCTCTGAAAGAAATGATTTAATTGTGCCAAACAACTCAGTTAAGCTCCTCATAGAATTATAATGAAAACCCCAACAACTTGTTCCAGGTCGTTGCAAATTACAAGTTTGATTTGCCCCTATACCTGTTTCAAGTTCTCCATCCATTAACAACTCGTGAATTTCATATTTTCGTCTCAAAACCAACTCAGAATGACGCTTGGCAGAAGCATACATGTAATTAACAATTTCATTCAATATTGAAAAAAATAACCAAACATACTTCACTTCTTTAGTTGCACCATTTAAAGCCAATTGCAAGCGATGAGCAAAACAATATACATAATATGCATATGGACAATCTTGAAAAAATAATGCTTGTAATCCATTCCATGCACCACGCATATTGCTAGCACCATCATATTTTTGACCATACAAATTTTTAACTAGAAGTTCATGACAACCAAGAACAGCAGTGGTCTCATTTTTTAAAGTTAAAGCTCTTGTGTCAGGAATATTCACCATATCAAAAAATCATTCTCTGACAAATCCATACAATCTACATATCTTAAGATAATAGTCATTTGCTATTTATTTGATTCATCAACTGCTTCATCAACAAGAATACAATATTTGTTATTTTTAATTTCTTGACGAATCAACTTTCTCACCTTATTAGCATATATATGTAATATCTCTTTTTGTATCGATGATGCAATATATTTGGCATTCCCAGGAGCATTATCAAGAACAACATTTTTAATGCCAATGTTACATCTTGCCATTAAATTTATAACTTTAATGAAATTTCCCCGATTAGATGAATCATGAGATTCATCATTACCTCTGAAAGCCAATCCTTGACTTGCTAAGAATCTAACACTATCAATTGTTGCTTTTAGCCTCAATCGATTTTGTGTTATTTGTTGAGAAGATTATGCATTCATAACTGTATCAATTTGTTGAGATGGATTCCCCAAGCCACGTCAATCTATCATAGCACGTTGATGAGCCGAAGATACATTATGTCCAATAAAGGCACATTGTTGTCGACCAACCCTCTTCCAATTTCTAAACCCTTCGGTAGTGAAAGTCTTCTGCGAGTCATTATAAAAAATGAAACAAGGAAAACAAAATGTCAAATCTTTGGCAACAGAATACTCAAGCCAAAAATATTGCTTAAACCACTTAAATTAAAATCTTCGAGCTTGCGCTCCATCTACATGACTAACATACACACTTAGTTGAGGTTGATATGCTCCATGATTAATATAAGCTCTCCGAATATTATCGCGTTCATTAATTGGGTATTCACATATTTGACGATGTAATTCCGGATCATGTTCAAGAGTTGTGGTGTCAAATTCTGGAGGCATCATGTTTTCACAAGTTGAAGGTTCTACATTTGAAGACTTCAAAGGTAACCCACTTGATGATCCTTCACTTATTTTCTTAAAAAAAGATCCAATACCTTTGAATTTCTTTGGTTTTGATCACAACCCGACATTATAAGGATCCTAAATTATAATGCAAATTATATCTAAATTATAATTTGATAAAAAATATTATAAAAATATAATAACCAACAAGCAATTTAATTTCCATCAAGCAATATAATTTCCACAAAAAAATCAAATTTCCAACAATTAATTCAATTTTAAATAAACAACTCAATTTTCAAAATGTAATTTAATTTCTAATAATCAATCCAAGCAATCCATTCTTAAAAAAAATTACAAATACCTTAATTTACTGTTATCCAAACCAATAACCAATCCAACAAGTTATTTGAGTTGAAACTCTCAAATTAACAAGGGTCTAGAAAATTCAACATTGTCTCCTTTATCCTAAAAACCCAACATGACAACAAGAAGTCATCTATTTGTAATATGTCCATTGTCACACAAAAAATAAATTCATATAAATGTATTTATAATATGTATCGGTATTTCAACAAGCAAGGAGTTTCCTTTTCAAAAACATTACCAACTATATTAATAGCTTTTGTTTCATTGGAACCATTAGAGAAGATAAATTTATACATAAAATTTATTAAGAAACCAAGTTGAAAATTTATTGTCCCATGATATACTGTAATTGATTATTAATTAAACTAGCCCAAACTCTTATCCTAAAGCTAATTAAAAACAACTATGAAAGGTATATAACTCACTTAATTTTTTGTGAAATTAGACACTTAACTTAAAGGGAAACAAGAGTTCAAAAATTATATAAGAAAAAAAAATAAAGGTTTTCAACAAATAAATCTGAAAATCTGTTCAATAACATAATCTATTATTTAAACAAAATACTAAAGAAATAAAACTAGAAAAAGTAAATTTATAATAGACTTTAATCAATTCAAACTTCAAACTAGAGAAGGCAAAAGCTCACTCAATTCATCAACTGGCAGCCGCTCCTTTCCTTAGTTTGAAACCCTTGATTTGCTTCTCAGCTGGCAGTCGTACATCTCATCTATTCGAAACCCTTGAAGACAAGTCTGAAGAGAATTTTTGTTGAATGTGTTTAATTAGATTTAGGCTATGGGTTTGGGCTGTGGGTTTGGTTTTTTTTTTTGTGGGCTATTTACTTATTTACAAAAAAAAATTTAAAAAATCAATTGGGATGCCTAGGCTACAGCCCAGGGAGCCCAAAGTGTAGAATCGTCCCTGTGTATCAAGCTGTATATGCACAGCTTTTGCCAACCTTTAAAGGCGGTGGATTTTTTTTTCAACATTTCTGCCTCTTATGCCTATATATATACATGTAACTTTTTTTTAAGATTAGATCTCCATCTTGTAAGGCATAGGAAAGACAGAGTATTAGAGAGAGAAAAATAAAAAATTTCTCCTAATATATTTTTAGTCTTTGTGTGTGCTTCTCATATTATAAGAGAAATGTTGTCATTATTATGTTTTCCTTATTATAGAGAAGAATTCTTAATTTCTTTTACAATATAAAAATTCTTCTACAGTTATTGTGTGTATTTATTTTATAATTTTCTCGTTAACCACTTCAGTTGTAATTATGTGCTCTATACCATATCTTCCTGACATTTGAATCTTTACTTTAAAGATTTCCTTACGAATCTATTAGTTTGATCAATAGATGAGTCTAGGTCTACTTTGAACACAAGACATATAGATCAACCCTCAAACTTCATGATCCTGCATTATTTTTATATTTCCTCATTAATTTTTTTTGACAATAATTCGTTTAATTATAGTTTGTTTGTTTTATGGTAGTGGATTTTTTTACTGCTATTTTAATAATATCTATTATTTATACATGTACTGTATACGTCTTTTTGTCGTCTCATATTTAGCTAATTATGCTGCCAATCAAAAATAGACTTTGGATTTTCTTGAACATTAAGAATTACGTATGTTTTCATTAAAATGCATGTTGCAAACTATAATTAGAAAGTTATTCAACGCTTTTTCCATTGGATACAAACGTTTAACTTCTCACGGTTTATTTGATATTTTGAAACAAATATATAAAACACGGTTTTACATTCATCAAAATAGTTAAAAGTATATTAGCTCTAAACTTTAAAATGACTCCTTAGAATTTGAATATGTGTAATCCATGACATAGTTTTTTAGCTGTATTTGATAATTCTTTTTCTCGCTTCCAACTACAAGTACAAACTAAAAAATATATTGACCCTAATAATAAAATTTTGCTATTTTTTCATTTGCGTTGGAAATGAGAAAAAAAAAAATTTGTGGTCAATTATGATCCAACATAAGCCGAGGATGCCATGTGTCTACTCACTAAGTCTTCCCAAATGACCATGCTTCTCTGCAAGTTTCAAGATACATAGAATCTTGCATCCAATATTACTCCATTTTCTTATTATCCAAACAGGTCCAAATGCAATACAAAATGGATATTTTCCTTTCTTCTTTGTATGTGTTTGGTATTATCATGAAGATTTTATGGCACTAGTGAGACACGGGGGACACAATATACATAGTTATACGAGCAACCGGTTGGCTTGGCCCTATGCCTGCAACTGTCAACGTGGTGTTGAGGAAGCTAGGCCCTCCTAATCCTACTCTTTTTCTTCTTCTTATTCTACTTGTTGATCTGCTTTTGTTGCCAACCCATTTCCAGTCTGTAATTATTATACAAAGCTAGAGAATACATTGGAATATTGGAGGTAAGAGATTTGGTATTAGCAGAGAGAAATAAAACAATTATATTGAACTGTTTGTTTTTTGGTGATCAATTAAAACATTATTCTTTTTTATTATAAAGTTTTTTTTTTCTTTTTCCCACAATTATTTTTTGGTAATTCTTTTTCCCACAATTATTGATTGGATAGGAGTACTAGCTAGCTAAGTGCAAGAGGCATGTGAGATTTTTGGTGTGCAGGGATGGGAAGCCAAACCCCTTCTCGACAATCATTCTCTCTTCCATTTTCCTTTTCTTAAGTCTTTTTGCCCATTAAAGGTCCTGTCCGGTTCATATCTTCTCGTCGTTTCTGATCTTATAATTGTCTTGCAACAAATAGCAGGATAAAAACCCACATCGGATTCAGCTTTTTTTTGCTAAGTTGAAACCGTTGTGCTTGTCAAATACTAATAGAGCTATAGCTTCTTTTGGAGGCCACCAAACAGAGACATTGTTTAGCTGAGTCTGTCTTTCACTTGAGGTACTTATAGCTATTTTTTTTTTTTTAGAAAAAAAAAATGGAGTTCCTAAGCATCCTTGTGCAGTCTTTTGCGGCTGAATTCATCCTGCACAAAAACTCCTTATTTGCTGGGTGTCTTAATAATTGACATATAATTCAGAGATTCAGAAATCTATTTTGTTTCAATATTTCTTCTAGACCCTACAGTACCACAAGAGCTTTTTGTTTGACTTCTTTGTTTCTGAGTTGGGTTTCCTTAAATCACTTTCATTGGTAAAACCTGTACCGAGCAAGCAAACTTGGTTTTTGTTTGTTTTCTTATCACGAGCTGGTTTCCATTGAATCTAAGTTCTAAAGATTTGCAGAAGCTGAAATTTTTGTTTTGTTGTGTTGGGCTGTGTAAATGAGTAAATCTCATAACCAGAGAAAACGAGCCAACCTTTTCCTCTTTTAGTTCATTAATTAGGTATAACACCCAGATAGGCAGACCTTTGTCACTGCATTGCAACAAGATTTCTTTCTCTTTTCTTCTAAAGCACTTTAGCTATCACTTCAATCACCTAACTTATCCCTATTGGACAAAACTACCCTCGAGAATTTGAGGTGCTTATTAGTCTACATAGATTCAGCCAATGACAAACACAAGTCGATCTGCCAACACGACTTGAAATGACACAAACACCCCTGTCAATTTCATGTATTGCATTAATTTCCTTCATATTTGAAGCCGAAATAAAGTTGGACTTGTGATACTGTTGCACACAAAAGCCTAAGAGAGTCATGCATTTGACATTTACAGCTCCACACTCCAATATCAATCTCACATCCTAGTGCCTTGCCAAAACATCACTCTCCGAAGTCCCCATTCCAGTTCATAAATCTGTCCCACCCACCCACCACTTGATCCCATTAAAATGGATCATTGTGGTTTCCTTCTAATGTGAACAAAGACAAATTTTAAAAAGTTTCAATAAAATTCTCAGAAATTTTCATTATACAAAACTTGTTTTCCATCTGAAAGAAAACAGCATCCACCTGCAGAACATGTTTATGAACTGTCTTGATCCTTCTGTAACATTTCTCTGGTCAGTCTGCAACGTGACTATTTACACCAGAGCTTTTAAATAGATTGGATTCAATTATTTGTAAAAGCTCTTTTTGAGTATGGAAATGGTGGGCTTTATATGCTTATAGTGTTCGTGCATGCGCAGAGAATGGACCACAGGGACAGTTCGTCGAATACCAAGCAAGCGGCTCCGATACCACCTTTACCAAGAGACTCGCGCGGCTCGCTTGAGGTTTTTAACCCGTCGACGTACTCAACCAACCCACCCTCCTGCTCCCAACCCACATGGCAGAGCTGGGTCGACCCACGTACCAGCCCCCAACCAGACCCGCCCAAGCTTTCCTCAAACAAGTCCGGCAACCGAACGGATGAGATAACATCATGGATGGCTCTCAAGGACCCCACACCATCACCTCCACCATCACAACCATCTCCACCGCTCATCCAGAAGACCATCTCCGCCATTATCAGCGAAAAGTCATCCTCCACCGACACAAAGCCCTCCGGCGAAGCTGACGTGGCAGCGCAGAGAGCCGCCGAGTGGGGTTTAGTGCTGAAGACCGACACTGAGACCGGTAAGCCGCAAGGTGTGGGTGTTAGAACTTCGGGTGGAGATGACCCGAGTAGTAGCGACAATAGCAAACCCGAAAATTCTAGACGGAACTCCAACAACTCGGTTCGGAGCTCCGGGGAATTGTCCGTTGACGTAGGGAAGGAAAGAGGGAACATTCCGAGAGTTTCTGAGGACCTGAGGGACGCGTTGTCGACGTTCCAGCAGACGTTCGTGGTGTCGGACGCTACCAAACCCGATTACCCGATCATGTACGCCAGCGCCGGGTTCTTCAAAATGACCGGTTACACCTCCAGAGAGGTTATCGGCCGAAACTGGTACGTTGGCATATTTAAATTTACTTACGCTGTTACTTTTTTAACCGTAATAACGGTCTGGAGGAGGGGAGGGTAAGTTTGACATTTTATGACATTCTGTGTGGGTATCGGGTCGGTGGGGTGGGGTCCAGCCGGTTTTTGCAGGGTTCGGATACGGACCCCGAAGATGTGGCAAAGATTAGGGAGTGTTTGCAGGCAGGCACAAGTTACTGTGGGAGGTTGCTGAATTATAAGAAAGATGGGACCCCTTTTTGGAATTTACTTACAATTTCACCCATCAAGGACGATACTGGGAAAATCCTCAAATTTATTGGGTCAGTTTCCTCTTATTCGTTTATTACTTAATTCGCAACAAAATATTTGCTGAACTATGTGTTTCTTTTCCTACAAGTAAAATTAGGTGACAAAGGCAATATTTAGTGAGACTTTATTTTTGTAGATAATGATAATTGAGAATGAAGAATTCCATATTCACCCACTGCAATGTTATATATATATATATATATATATAGCATGAGTGAGTGAAAGAGTAATGAGCAAGTGTCCCAGAACATAGTTTACCAAAAAAAAAAAGTGTCCCAGAACATAGCACATGGGTTATACCCATCTGAGCAGATAGAACACTAGCCTATTTATTCCCTGTCCTTCCAATAATTTAACCAACCTTTTCTCACAACTGGACCGCCTAAAATGTCAATTTCCCAGATTCAATACTGTGATTGTGATGGAAAGTGGGGCCATTGTGGTCTCTCTATCTACCATTGTCTGATTATCTTTTTCGTTGTTGATGGACGGTGATATAATCAGGACTGTAGGGGGAATGGAATGTATAATCAATAATTAATAGAATAGAGGAATTTATGTAATAATGAGGATTCTTATCTTGATTCATCATTTTTCTTTGGGTTTTGCTGATTTGGCAGAATGCAAGTGGAGGTGAGCAAGCACACTGAGGGAGCAAAGGATAAGATGATCCGTCCAAATGGAATGCCAGAGTCTTTGATTCGATATGATGGTATGGAACATTTCCAAATCAGACACAAGCTCTGTCTCTTTTTCATATTGTTTGCTTTTGTGGCACATGATTGAAATAGTAGGCGGGAACATGAACAGTGATGGCTGTTAGTTTTTTAGGGAAATTTAGGGTGTGATTTATAACTAAAAGTCATCACTAAACTCAGTGTACCCGAAATCAATGGTCATAAAATATCACATCAAGATTAGAAAAATAACAAATAGTGTAATGCATCCAAAGAATGCAACATGTCCTTGTTTATGTGACTACCGTTCTTAAATCTTAAAATATGTGCTTGAAGGCTTGAATAAAGGACGTAGGAGGACACAAATGGGTTTTGATTAATATTATGAAATCAGCAGTACAAAATTGTTTGGTTGTTGTTGTTTTTTATTTCTATCAAACTAGCATCTTCTCTGATCTATATCTGAAATACTACATGGTGAATTCTCAAAGTTATTTGGAGAGTATCATTGCTATTGAGAGATATAATACTTGACATATTCGAATTTGATAACACTTTCTGTTCCTTGGCATTGAAATGAAACTTGTGGAAAATAACTGTTAATGAAGTTTAATTTTAGCTAACTAATTAGTGGTCTATTAATGTAGCTCGTCAAAAAGATATGGCTGCCAGTTCAGTAAATGAACTTGTGCAGGCAGTGAGAAAACCTCGAGCACTTAGTGAATCGACAAATCGTCCTTTCATCAGAAAATCAGGAGGTGGCAGGCAAGAAGACGGATCAGATACTTTAGGAAGGAGAAACTCAGAGAGTGCAGCACCACCGAGGCGGAATTCACATGCAGGTCCTAGAATGTCAATGCAACGTATCAGCGAGTTGCCGGAAAAGAAACCAAAAAAGTCTAGTCGTCGATCTTTCATGGGGTATAATTCCACTCATGTAATGGCTGATTAGGCAGATATCTGTTCGAACTTATTTTTTGCTCTAATTTCCAACACTGACTTGCACTTTTGTTTGTTTTTTCCTAAAAAGTTTCCTTTTCATGTTTCAGGTTTATGAGGAAAAATATTCAGTCAAATAATGAAAGCATTAATGGTGTAGTTCTTGTTGATGATGATGAGAGTGATGAAGATGATGATAGACCCGATGATGTTGACGACAAAGTAAGACAGAGAGAAATGAGAAAGGGTATTGATCTTGCTACCACACTTGAACGTATAGAGAAAAACTTTGTGATTACCGATCCAAGGCTGCCTGATAATCCTATAGTAAGTTTTCTCTTCACTTCTTTTTGATTCTTTCTTGCTTTCCAACTAAATTAATTGTTCCAATTCTAATGTTTTGAGTTTTCAGATTGCAAAGGAAGATGTAATTATGTAAGACATTAATGTCGCCATGTGTTTTTATTTCAGATATTCGCATCTGATAGCTTCTTAGAGCTTACAGAGTACAGTCGTG